>CM028131.1:913592500-914792500 GCA_016271365.2 Neoceratodus forsteri | reverse complement strand
GGGCTCCGTATTGGTGGTTTCAGATGGAGAACCCCTTTCAGGAAAGTTTTGGACACTTCCAACTGGACCAAAGTCTTTTGTCTCACCAGAATGTGATAGGCAGAAATGGCTGATAGGTGGACTTTTAGGGTCGAATAGCTAAGACCCAAATCACAGAGGTGCAGCATGTAATCAAAGACCTTCGTGACTGAACAGGAGAAAGGTTCTATCCTTTTCGAGTCTGCCCAGATGGAAAACCGGTTCCATTTCGTGGCATATGTGGCTCTGGTGGAGGGCTTCCTGGCATCCACCAGAATTTGTGCTACCCTTGGGGAAACCCCAAAATGAGCAGCAGCTATGTCCGTAGGAGCCATGCGTGCAGATGAAGGGACTTGAGACCTGGATGAACCAGGGTCCCCTGTTCCTGAGTCAAAGAGATCTTGAGAAACCGGCAGTAGAAAAAGAGGTTCCAATGACAGTTGTTGCAGTAGAGAGAACCAAATTTGTCTTGGCCAGAAGGGAGCAATGAGGATTATCGGAGCGCCTTCTGCCTGAAGCTTCATTAGTACTCTCTGATTCAATGGGAGAGAAGAAAAAATTACTCACCTTAGTAATGTTTCTTCTAATGGAGTCTTGCTGTATTCTGACATATGCAGTGATCACCAACCTTTGAACTGCACCGGAGAACAGAGAGTTAACTTTCCATGCAGGGCATGGAACGCTGAGCTCGGTTGAAGCCTCTGTCTGCTGTTGTTTAAACTCCAACCGTCAGATCTTTACGAGCTATACTCACTAGGCGTTCTGTGTGGAAACTGTAAAACTCACACTAGCCAACTGGCAACTAAATTTATTAAAAAATGTTTTTTTGGTTTCAAAGCAAAGACAAGTCAGGAAACCCAAAAAAACAAAACACAACACACACTCAAAATAAAGGAGGGTGAGAAAAGGGCACCTCTAGGTGCCAACACTGCTCCTGCCCACACACATCCCAAAAACCAGGTTCTGAGAGGAGAGGCGGGTCAGAATACAGCAAGACTCCATTAGAAGAAACAACATTACTAAGGTGAGTAATTTTTTCTTCAAACAACATGAAGTCTTGCTGTATTCTGACATATGCAGACTACCAAGCAGTACCTCCATGGAGGAGGGACAGAACCTACTTTGGGAAAAAGCTCTGAAGTACTGCTGTGCCAAACCGAGCATCACTCCTAGCCTGGATATCCAGAGAGTAATGCTTGGTGAATGTATGGACTGTTTTCCAGGTGGCTGCTTGACAGATTTCTAAGATAGGAATATCCCCTGCAGCAGCAAGGAAGCAGCTGTACCTCTAGTAGAGTGAGCCCTCAGGCCTGAGGGTGGGGTTCTACCCAATTTTTCAAAGCAGAATTGTATACAAGAGACAATCCACCTGGCAATAGATCTTTTAGTGGCAGGTTTGCCCTTACTGACCTCTCCATAAGTGAGGAACAACTGGAGGGACTCAAACCTGTGACCCTTGGTGCGCTCTATGTAGTAGCTAAGGGCCCTTTTTACATCCAGGTTGTGCAACTTCCTCTCTCCAGAGGAGGAATGGTCAGTGAAGAAAACAGGGAGAGACACAGACTGATTAAGGTGGAAGTCTGAGACCACCTTAGGCAAAAACTTCCTGTTAGTTCTTAGGACCACTTTATCTCTATGAAAGAGATGAAATCAGGCTCCACTGACAGGGCTTGCAATTCCCTGACACGCATGGCAGAGGTAATGGCTACCAAAAACACAGTTTTTCAAGTCAAGTACTTAAGCTCATGGAGGACAACGGCTCAAAGGGGTTGCATAAGCTGAGCAATGCAAACATTAAGGTCCCAAGCAGGAGCAGGGTCCCTAAAGGAGGATTGGTGTGAGCAATCCCTTGAAGAATTTACAAAATACTGGATGGGCTGATAGAGGAGAGGGCTTGCCTACTGACAAGAAGGCAGAAACAGCTGCCAGATGCACTCTAAGTGTAGCTGGTCTAAGTCCCAAGCCACTAAGACGAACCATATAGTCCAGGACTGTAGGCAACCCTGCAGATTCTGGAGGAATATGCTTATTAGAGCACCAAATAGTGAATCTTTTCCATTTGGAGTTGTAAGTCTTTCTGGTGGAAGGCTTTCGAGAAGCCTTAAGGATATCCAGAACCCCTTGAGAGAGGTGCAGATCAGCAAACTCTAACTCTTCAAGAGATAGGCCTTGAGATTGAGAGATTTGAGGTTCGGATACCAAATCCTTCTCTGAGAGGATGTCAACAGATTGTAATTCCTGGGAAGAGACAGGGGAAGGTGGACTGCTAAGGACAGCAACAGTGGGTACCAGGTCTGTCTGGCCCAGTCTGGAGCAATCAGAATCACTTTGCATGGTTGAGACCTGATCTTGACTAGCACTTTGAACAGGAGAGGGAAGGGGGGGGGGTATACAGGAACTTCCCTTTCCAGTTCAGAACCAGAGCATCCAGGGGGAATGAGCCCAAGACTGGGGGTCTGCAACAGAAGAGAGGAAGTTGGTGATTGTCTGGGGCTGCAAAAAGATCTATCTGTGGAGTGCCCCATCTGGAGAAAATCACTTTCAAAATTAGGGGATCTAGAGACCATTCGTGGTGGCCCTGAGATATCCTGCTGAGAGCATCTGCTAGGACATTGTCCTTCCCTGGGAGGTGAACTGCTATCAGAGAGGTTTGCAGGGAATAGGCCAGAGACCATAACTTCATTGCTTCTGTGCACAAGGCCGTAGACCGAGTGCCTCCTTGCTTGTTGATGTACCACATTGTGGTGGCATTGTCTGTCCTGATATGGACCACCTTGTTCTGTACAGATTTGGAAAAAGCTTGCAGTGCCAGAAATGAAAATTACGTACCTACCGTAATTCTTGATCTTCTTGGACGAGTCTCCACCACTCATTCACACTAGTGGGATTAGCGCCGGAGGCACTAGGACCCATCGGGAGCAAACTTTTTGCTGGAGGGTCGCGCGATGGTGCCGCGAGGCTGCCCGGATGGCAACGACTATCCGGCGACGACCTCCAACCGCCCCTGCAGTACCTTTTTACCAAGGAGGTGCAGCGAACTAACGAAGAGTAAATCTAACTTTAAAAACGGACATAAGATAGTCCGACGACCCGTGTAAGAAGGGTCAGCAAAGAAGTCTTCACGCCTAAAGATTTGAGGGAGTGAAGACCAACACAGCGTGAGCTCGGGGATGGAGGGAGGGCAGAATGAGTGGAGGAGACTCGTCCAAGAAGATCAAGAATTACGTAGGTACGTAATTTTCATATCTTCCTGGACATAAGTCTCCACCACTCATTCACACTAGTGGAGAGTACCAAGCTGATAATCCCCCAAAAGGGCGGCAGGAGAGCCAGAGCTCACGCGACTAAGATAGAAGTCCATTAAGGATAGTTCTGCCGAATGCGGAATGCCGCCTGGCATGAACATCCAGTGCATAATGCTTAACGAAGGTATGCACTGAGCTCCAGGTGGCGGCGCTGCAGATATCTGCAATTGGAACATTGCGAATTTCCGCTAGGGATGCCGCGACCGCCCTAGTAGAGTGAGCGTACACTCTACCTTCTAATTTAACTTGAGCCATGGAATAGCAATGTCGAAGGCATGCCACTAACCATGATGAGATGCATCTGATAGCGACAGGATGACCCAGCCAGGTGTCGCTGAAAGAAAAAACAGTTGCTGAGTCTTATGAAATTCTTGGTTCTATCTAAATAGAACACGAAGGCTCTCTTAACATCCAAGGAATGAAGAGATTGTTCCCTTCATTTTGGAAATTAGCAAAGTAAGAGGAAGTACCAGAGGTTGGTTTAGATGAATTCTGACACAACCTTGGGAGAATTTAGGATAAGTCACGGAGAACTACCTTGTCTTTATGGAATACATAACGGAGGGTCCAGAATCAGGGGCATGTATCTCAGAGACCCTGCAGGCTGAGGTAATGGCACCAGGAAGCAGTCTTCCAGGTAAGAAATTTTAGCTCACAGGTAGCTGGGGTTCGAAGGCTTCCGAGTGAGCATGTCCAGCACCAGGTTAATGTCCCAGGCTGCAACTGGACGCTAACAGGGGGTCTGGTATGAAGAATTCCTTAAGAAATCTCTTCACCATAGGTAACTGAGCCAGAGTCAAGGAAGAAACCGCTCATGGAACGCTGAGATGGCACTAAGGTGAACTTTAACTGTGGAGTACTGAGACCTGAGTTTGATAGGTCAAAGATACTCCAGAATCTTGTCAGGAGGACAGGAAAGGGATTCCAAGAGGACTTTGCACACCAGAGAGAAAACGCTCCATTTGGAAGCGTACGCTGGGTGGCTGGCTTCCGAGCAGCCAGAAGGATGTCTGAGACTCTACGAGAGACGTTGAACCGATTCACTTCTACCTCTTCAGGAGCCACATGAAGGTGAAGTGATTTCAGGTTAGGATGGACCAACGAACCCTGAGTCAAGATTGATTTGCAGGGAAGTGGTCTGGAGAGGCTGCCAACATACTGTTGAGTAGAGGAAACCATAGTTGCCGAGGCCAGGAGGAGCAATAAGATCATTTGGTCCCCTGAGACTCGAACTTGAGGAGTACTTCTGGATTAGAGGAAGCGTGGAAAGGCGAAGAAAGCGCTTTGTCCACCGCAGCCTGAACGCATCCTGACAGAAAATGCCAGGCTCTGGATTTCTGGAGCAGAAGAGAGGCAGTTTTGCGTTGAGTGGGGATGCAAAAGGTCCAGGTCTGAGTCCCCACTCTTGAACAGTGACCGACTCACGGCTGGATCGAGAGACCACTGTGAGGGTCTGCCTCCGTTCTGCTGAGGTGATCTGCTAGGTTGTTTTGTATACCTGGCAGATAAACTGCTTGAATCAGAGACTTGTGCTCAAGCACCACTCCCACACCCTCATTGCTTCCTGCAAGGGGATAAGAATGAGCACCGCTTGCTTGTTGATGTAATACATCACAGCTTTGTTGTCCGCTTGAAGGAGAATGCTCTTGTGACAAAGGACATCCTTCAGAGCTCGGATCGCATAGAGGACGCTCTCATCTCCAGGACATTTATGTGAGATGAGTTTGAACCGAGTCCATACACCTTGAGTGTGAGGAGTGACAGTGAGCTCCCCATCCCATTAGCGATGCGTTTGTGGTGATGGAGATCTGATGATCCGGGGGAGCAAAGGGGAATCTTTCCAGGAGATTGCTCTCTTGAGACCACCAGGTGAGAGACCTTTGAAGGGGCTCCGTCACCTTGATGGGATAAGACTGGGGGTGAGAGGTCGGAGACCACTGAGTGTAGAGCATCCACTGGGTAGTTCTCATGTGCAACCGGGCCAGGGGTACAGTGAACACCGAGGACGCCATGAGACCCAACATGCGTTGCATCGAGAGAGCTGTAACTGATTGGTTCTCCCGATGTAACGGGCCATCAGGATGTCGAGGTCTTCTGTCCTCTGGAAGGAAAGCCTTCGCGAGAGGTGTCTAGGAGCGTCCGTATGAAAGGAGCTCTGGGAGGGCTGCAGTTGTGATTTTTAAAATTCCAGCAGAACTCCCATGGACGAAGAAGAGAGGAAGTCGTTTGCACGGCTTCCAAAGTCCCTTGGCTGTAAGGGCTTGCTAGAAGCCAATCGTCCAGGTAGGAAACACTCGAGTCCGATCTTCCGGAGATGCGCCTTCGAGAACTGCACAACACTTTGTAAAACTCAAAGCCGAGGATAGCCCAAAGGGCAGGACTCTGAACTGATAATGCTGACCCAAAGCTACAAACCTGAGGAACTCTAGGTGGGTCGGGTGGATGGGGATATGCTGGTAAGCATCCTGCATATCCAGGAGGTCAGCCAGTCGTGCTGATGCAGCAAGGGTAACAGGGTACCTAGGGAAATCATTTTGAATTTCTCCCTGGGGAGAAATTTGTTTAACTTTCTGAGGTCTAGAGAACGGGCGCATCCCCAGATTTCTTTGGAACTAGAAAGTAAAGGAGTAGAACCCTGTGTTTCGTAGATGCGGGGCACCGTTCTATTGCCCTGTTGTTTAGAAGGCCCTGGATCTCGTGGTGAGGAGGTCTGACTGAGAGGTCGACAACCTGGTTGTCGCCTGGGAGGACAGTTCGGGGTTTCAAGAAATTGAGAGAATAACCCTCGCGAATTATCCGAAGGACCCATTTGTCCGGTTATGGACTTCCACTGGTTGTAGAAGTACATCAGATGACCTCCCACCGGAGGAGAAAGTTCACTCGGGCCCACCTAAGGGCCAAAAGATAGAGCTATCAAAAGGCAGCGCCATTACCTGCTGCTGAGCATCATTCGTGAAGCCAGAAGCACGCAGCCAGGAATGGCGCCAGTACAAATACTCGTGCCGCTGAGCGGAAGCAGTGTCGAAGTGTCCATGGCGGCTTTGACCTGTTGGTTATTGGACTCAATACCTCTAATAACGGTCAGAAGAAGCTCTGACTCAGAGTCCGAATCTGGAAGAGCGTCAACCATTCTTTTGATAGAGTGCCACAGGATATACTCATACTGAGAAAAATAGCCTTGATAACTGCAATACGATACTTAGAGTGGAGGCAGCAAAGACTCTCTTACCTAATGTATCAATCTTACGAGATTCTTTGTTAATAAAGTCGAGCTGTAGTAGTTTGAGGAAGAACGACCTTATCATTCTCTGCCAGGACTACAATAGGATCCAAAGGCTTGGGATGCAAAATGGGACGATCCTTGGGAGCTGAATACTTCTTATCAATGGATTTAGCCACTGAGGAATACGAGCAGGATTATTCCATACCATTTGAGACAGCGTCTCGAGAAGGAAGGCTGGATCGAGGAGTCAAATCCAAGGGATCTCCAAGCATGAAGATCTGAGTCTTAATATCTTCCTAGGATCGATGTCTGTAGTCTGGAGAGAAAGAGTGGATCTCAGGTTCCTCAACAGAGACTTAAAGGACAGGTCCTCGACCACAGGCTCTGTAGCAAAGAAGATCCTGTTTCTCCATCCATCTCCCCAACTCGAAGGTCTGGGTCAGACTCAACATCATCTCCTGATGGTCCAGGAAGGACTGTTTGGACAGGAAGGAGTGAAAATTAGGAAAGGAGGAAATAGCAGAGAAACAAGGAGAGGGCCCTGACGAAAAGAAAACCGCAGGTTGAAAGCACCGTGGAGGGGCATGGGCGCCGAAAGGAGGCCGGCGGCACCGGATGGTCCACGCCCGACCAAGCCAGGCGCCGCCCGACAGCTGCCAGACCAAAGCGGCGCGCGATGGCGCCGAGACCAGCGGCACAGCCAGCGAGCGCCACCACATCCAGCCCGGTGCCGATGACGCCCAGATGGCGGCGCGGGCGACACGCAGGCCCAGAGCACGAAAATGGCGCGGCGAGCCGGACAGACCCTGCGGGCGCCGGGAACGCCCCAGGAACCTGGAAAGCTAGAGAAGGAAAAAAACCAGGAGATAAGGGCATCGGTGTGGCCCCCTGCGCCGCAGCCATGTGAGGGGGGAACACCTAAGCGCGGAGTCGCTGGCACCGAAGAAGGCGCCGCGCGACTAGGAAGGTCCAACCGCCCTACCTGATCGCCGGAGGAGCCCGAGGGCTCCGTGGCAACCGAGCCAGGCAGAAGAACCAACCTCCGAGCCCATCGCTCCATAAGAGCGGCCCACTGATGAAACTGCTCATCTGGAGCCCTACCTATAGGCGGGGAAGGGCTCCGATGTCGAGGACGACGGTTACCGGAACTTGGTGACTCAAGAAGGAGACCGCAAGTAGCAACGATAACCGACACGACGCGACATACCAGAGGGCGACCTCGAGTGATGCCTTCTCTTTTTTGACCTGTGGGCCGAAGAAGAGCTCGAGGCCGAACGGTGCCGAGAATGCGACCATTTATTTTTATGCCGACGGGGGGACCGCCCATCCCCCCGGGCATCGGACTGACCGTTGTCGGAACCCCGCTGAGGAGAAGGAGGCTGACCGGACCCAGCCCGGCTGACTGAACAGCTTTCATACGAAGTCTCCCTACCGTCACCTGACCTGCTCATGGTCGACTCGGCCCAGTAGAGACTTCTTCAAGTAAGTTAAATTTAAAATATTAGAAAATTTAATGAAAATAGAATAAAACTAGCGATACTACTATCGTGATAATGCTACAAAAATAAACTGAAAACTATAAGCTGGTTTGAAGTTTGACTCCCGACAGGCGACGATTGTCACTGAAGCGCACTTTCGGCGGCGAAAAAAGAAACTAGGCGGTTGGAGGTCGCGTAAGATAGTCATTGCCGCTCGAGCACGCTGCTCATGGCCGTCATGGGCGCCATCTCTCGTGCCGACCTCCAGCAAAAAGTTTGCTCCGCTGGGTCCTAGGTGCCTCCGGCGCTAATCCCACTAGTGTGAATGAGTGGTGGAGACTTATGTCCAGGAAGATACACTGCTCTGAGTTCCAAAGGATTGATATGAAGCAGAGACTCTTGAGGTGACCACAGCCCTTGGGTGGTAAGATCCCCCAAGTGGGCTCCCCAGCCCAGGAGGGAGGCGTCTGTGGTGAGGATTAGAGATTGAGAATGAGTGACAAAAGGAACTCCTTGTCTTAAATTGTCCTGATCCGGCCACCATTGCAAAGTATGGATCAGGATTCGAGTCACTAGTTTGGTAAGGGAATCCTTTCTTTGGGACCAGAAGGCTCTCAAGTGGAACTGAATGTCCCTCATCTGGAATCTTGTCCACTGGACCACTGCTGTAGAGGCTGCCATGTGGCCCAGGAGCTGCAGGAAGTGCCTTGCTGGTTGAGACACCTGAAGGGTGAAAGAAGAGGCCAGTTCTATAAGGGTCCTTGCCCTGTCCAGGGGAAGGAAGGCTTTTGCTCTTATTGTATCCAGCTCTGCCTCTATAAAGGTGAGGAGCTGTACTGGCTCAAGAAGAAAAATTACTCACCTTAGTAATGTTGTTTCTTCTAATGGAGACTTGCTATATATAGACATTAGCAGTTTGATCCAGCTCTAGAACTGCCCGGGTGAAATGGTTAAAACCATTCCAAAATAGAATTTTGCACGAGAACAGCTCTATCTGTGTCATTTCAAACTTGAACTGTCAGATCTTTACGAGCCAAACTCACCAAGGTCTGTGTGGAAGCTGTAACCTACACTAGCCAAATGGCTACCTAAATAATAACAACCATTGATGGTCCCAACACCCAAGACTCAAGTCAGGGGACCAGAAATACTAACACCATTCTAATAATATGAAAATGGAACATAAGTATAATAAAACACACACACGTACACATACACACCCCAAAGTCCCAAAGGGACAAAATGCTAAAAGAACATAAGTAGTGCCCACTAAGTTGCCGCACCCCACCAAGTAGAGGTTCTGAGAGAGGGCAGGTTGGGGGAGGTCTATAATATAGCAAGATCCATTAGAAGAAACAACATTACTAAGGTGAGTAATTTTTCTTCAAACAACATGAAGTCTTGCTATATTACAGGACATTAGCAGAATACACAGCAGTACCTCCATGGAGGAGGGGCAGAACCTACTTAGGAATAGGCTCTGAAGAATAGCTTGCCAAACCGAGCATCTCTCCTGGCCTGGACATCCAAGGAGTAATGCTTGAAAAAGTGTGTACCGCTTTCCAAGTAGCAGCCTCAGCAAATCTCTAATAAAGGGATATCTCTGGCAGCAGCTAGAGACGCAGCTGTGACCCTGGTAGAATGAGACCCTCAAACCGGGGGGCTCTGCCCACTTTCTGATAACAAATTGGATACAAGAGACAATCCACCTGGCTATTGATCTCTTTAGTGGCAGGTTTGCCTTCCCAACTTCACCATAGGTAAGGAAAGTTGGAGGATTCAGACCTGTGACCTTTAGTCACGCTCTATATAATAACTAAGAGCCTCTTAACATCCAGGCTGTGCAACCTCCTCTCACCGAAGAGGAGTGATCAGTGAAAAATACTGGAAGGGAGATAGATTGATTAAGATGGAAATCTGAAACCACCTTAGGCAAAACTTCCTATTAGTCCTAAGGACTCACCTTATCCCTGTGGAAGAAATAAAGTCAGTCTCCACTGACAAGGCTTGCAATTCACTTATCGCCTGGCAGAAGTGATAGCCACTAGAAAACAGTTTTCCAAGTTAGGTACTTAAGCTCTGCAGAAGACAGAGGTTCAAAAGGGGTTGCATTAACTGGGCAATGCAAACATTAAGGTCCCAAGCAGGGCCGGTTCCGAAAGGAGGATTAGTATGGAGTAATCCTTAAAAAACTTGGAAAACACAGGATGAGAGGAAAGAGGGATGACTTTCCTGCTGACACAAAAGCAGACGCAGCTGCCAAATGAACTTTCAGGGTAGCTGGTCTGAGACCCAAGGAATTAAGATGTACCACGTAATCTAAGAAAATGGGCAATTCAGCAGATTCTGGGGAAATATTTTTCCCAGCACACCAAATGGAAAACCTTTTCCATTTAGAACTATAAGTAGCCCTAGTGGAAGGCTTTCTGGAAGCCTTTAGGATCTCAAGAACACCCTGAGAGAGGTGTAAATCAGCAAACTCTAACTCCTCAAGAGCCAGGCCTTGAGGTTGAGGGATTTGAGGTCCGGATACCAAACCCTTCCCTGGGCACAAGTCAACAGATTGTGATTCCTGGGGAGGCACAGGGGAAGATGGACTGTCAGAGACAGAAGGAGTGGGTACCAGGGCTGCCTGGCCCAATCCGGGGCAATCAGAATCACCCTGCAAGGCTGAGATCTTATTTTGACTAGTACTTTGAATAGGAAAGGAAAGGGGGGGAAAGCACAGAGGAACTTCCTCCCAATCCAGAAGAGGAGGCATCCAGGGAACTGAGCCCAGCACTGGAGGCCTGCAACAGAACAGTGGAAGTTTGTGATTGTCTGGGGCTGCAAAAAATCTATCTGAGGGATGCCCCACCTGGCAAAAACTATCCCCAGCACTTGAGGATCCAGGGACCATCTGCTGATGGCCCTGGGAAATCCTGCTGAGGGCATCCGCTAGACATTGTCCTTCCTGGAAGATGAACTGCTATGAGGGAAGTGTTCAGGGAATAGGCCAGAGACCACAACTTCATTGCCTTGGTGCACAAGGCCGAAGACAGTGCCCCCTGTTTGTTGATGTACCACATTGTTGTGGTGTTGTCTGTTCTGACTTGTATCACCTTGTCGTGGACAGATGCAGAAAAAGCTGAAGAGCTAAAAAGACAGCTCTGAGTTCCAGCAAATTGATGTGGAGCAGAGATTCCTGGGGACCAAACTCCTGGAGGGAAAGTGTCGCCCATGTGAACCCCAAACCCAGAAGGGAAGCATCTGTAGTGAGAGTCAAGTCGGGAGAAGGGAAATGAAGGAGACCCCGCCTTAAATTGCTCTGATCCTGCCACCACTGGAGAGCTAGGATCAAGGTTCGAATCACAGGACCAACTTGGAAAGGGGTCTCTTCTCTGAGACCAAAAGGTTCTCAAGTGAAACTGAATGTCTCTCATCTGAAATCTGGCTCCCCTGCACAACAGCTGTGGATGCAGCCATGTGCCCCAGGAGCTGCAGAAGTGTCTTGCTGGTCGAGAGACCTGCAGAGTGAAGGAAGAGGCCAGAGCCACTAAATTCCTTACCCTTTCTGGGGAAGAAAGGCTCTGGCTAGCTTTGTGTCCAATTCTGCCCCTATAAGGTGAGTACCTGGACTGGTTCCAGAACCGACTTTTGGTAGGTTTAGCAGAAAACCAGGAGGCGAGATGCTGGAGTGACCTGCAGGTGAGATTTTACCTGTTCTGGGGACTGGCCTTACAATGAGCCAGTCGTCTAGATAAGGGAAAACAGCAATCCTCTGCCTCCTTATAGTGGGCCACTGCCACTGCTAGACACTTTGTGAATACCCTTGGAGCAGAGGTAAGGCCGAGAACATTCTCTGAACTGGTAATGACCTGAGGCAGTTGAATCGGATGCTTTCGAGTGGGATCTTCTGATTAGGACATGGAAATAGGCATCCTTGAGGTCCAGGAGGCTAGCCAGTCCCTGGCCTTAGGAAATAAAATCATTGCCAGAGTTACCATTTGAACTTTGGTTTCAAAAGATGCTTGTTCAGATATCTGAGATCTAAGATGAGCCGCCATTCTCCTGTCTTTTTTGAGGGTAAGGAAGTATCTGGAATAAGACCCTGCCTGATGGGGAGGACACCCTACTGAGCTGAGAGCTAACAGGGGATGAGACCTCTGTTTCAGAGCAAGGGTCCTACAGAGCACTTGCAGGTGAAAAAATCTGCATCCTCTCAACTTGGGAAACTTTTGAGCTGAGAACCAGACCCTGACTACTTCAGAACCCACTTGTCAAGGGTTAAAGAAACCGTCCCACTGGTAGCCAGCCTGCCTACTAGTACAGGAGAATCGGCCGGGGCACCCCATCAGGGTGCCTGTTTCATGAGCTTTGAGGCTGGGGGTGGGAGCAGATCTGCCCACCCCTCGTCTGCCCTGCCTCTGAAGAAGCCCTCTGAGACACAGGCAGAGGCCTGAGTCTGAGTAGAAAGGCCTGTGAAGGCTACCCCTACCCCTGAGACATGCACGCTGAGGGTGACACGCTCCTTAGCCTGGGCACTCTTGTAAGTGATCATATTCATCCATCTTCTTCATGTAATTCTCTGTCTGCTCTCAAACAGAGAATTTCCCACCACAGGAAAATCCATAGCCTTAGTCTGGGTATCCTGTGACAAACTAGTACACCTGAGCCAGGCCAACCTCTGAAAGCTACAGATGTGGCTATGACCTAGAGGAAACATCATTAACATCCACAGCAGCATGAAACTGAACCTTAGGAGCTTCAATGCCATCAGCAGCCACCTGTTCTAGTTCATTAGCCAGCTGGCCATGGGCCTCTTGGCCAATTGCATAACAGTATCCCATCTAGATTTCTGATACCTAGCTACACATAAGCCATATAATTTTTTGCCTGAGTCCCAGAGAGGCTGCCATATACTATTTTTGCCATGGCATCAATCTTCGGGAATCCTTGTCAGGAGGATGTGAAGCCAAGGAATATTAACTTTATCACAGGCAGCAGCCTGAACTACTAACATGACTGCATTGCTGAGAAAGGAATTCTGCATCAGGGCCTGACAATGTATACCTTCTGTCCATCTTTTATCTACGGAGGCACAGAATTAAGAGCTTTTAAAATTTTAATTGTTTGTTTCCTAAAGACATGTAAAGGAATAGACAATCTCTAGACTCTGAATATCCATCATTTCTACAAAATCAGGCTCCTCTTGCTCATCCACAGCCTCTTCTAAAAGAGGCTGGAGGGTTTCAGCAACTTTTATAAAACATAAAATGAGATGGGGACTCAGACAGCATAGGAGAGATTCTAAAGGTCTGTCTGGGGAGATGTCCGTTCAATGGGCACACCCAGACCTTCCCAGCCACATTCATACTGTCATAGTCCTCCTCCCCTCCTCTGGTTCATAAAATTCCTCAATATCATAATCCTGAACCACTGGGACCCGGATGAACCGACCTTTACCAGATAGTGGTGGTTCGGACGGACCCTGAAGACAATGACTGGACAATTTGTATAGCTTTTGCTATTCTGCAGCAGTTGGAGAAGGAATTTTGGACTCCAGACCTGCTGATTTTCTTATTTTCTTTACTGGAATTGGTTCCTCAGAACCAGCTTTTCTTTGCCGAGGAAGTCTGGCCCTGGTCAGAGGGCACTCTCTCTGGTTCGGTTGGCACGAACCGGCTGGCCATCCAGGTCAGCAGACTTTTTTGCCTCTCGCCCTGAGCCTGCCCAATCTTTTTTCCAGGGTGGCTGCAGGAAATTTTACATACCTGGCAGTCTGACTGGAGTGGTCAAACCCAGACAATAAACATGTGGTGTGTGGGCCAGCCTTGGCAAAGACTTCCCCACAAACATCATAAGTGTTGAAACCCAGTGGCCCGGTTTTTCTTTTGGGTTTCTCAGACATAATGCCAGCCTAACCAAAAACTTGCCCTTTAACGGCAGTGCAGGCAAGACACCCTTATCGTGTTCCTAACGTGTCACTGGTATTGGAAAACGTAATAAACCGCTTTTTTAGAACCGATAAGAACGGAACCGCAACTCTAAAATAGTAACTTTTAGTTTTAAATGAGTTTTAAACCCACTGATCGGTTCAAACGAACCGATAACTACAAGTTCCACACAGACAAAACCTTCATTTACTTACGGTTACCACAGATAGAGCTTGAACAGAGCGGTTTGCGGTTAAAATAAAACTATTCTCAGTTAAATCCAACCGAGAAAACACTTTTAAACCGAAATGAACCGAGTAGAAGGAGAAATCTCGGGCGACTGTTCACTGAGGCGGAGTAAAGAATCTGACAGTTCAAGTTTGAAATGACACAGATAGAGCTGCTCTCATGCCAAAATTCTATTTTGGAATGGTTTTAACCATTTCACTCCGGGGCAGTTCTAGAGCTGGATCAAACTGCTAATGTCTATAATATAGCAAGACTTCATGTTGTTTGAACTGACTTTGGAAGGTTTAGGAGGAATCCTAAGGAAGTGAGCAGTTGCTGAGTTATTTGAAGATGTGACTTGACTTGGTCTGGAGACCAACCCACTATGAGCCAGTCGTCCAAGTATGGAAAGATGGAGATCTTTTTCCTCCTTAGGAAAGCAACCACTACTGCCAGGCACTTTGCGAGACACCCTTGGGGCTGATGTTAGGCCAAGGGCATTGCTCTGAACTGATAGTGGCCTGAGGGCAACTCGAACCTGAGGTACTTTCTGTGGGAGCACCTGATGGGAATGTGAAAGTAGGCATCTTTGAGGTCCAGGAGGCTAGCCAGTCCCTGGCCTTAGAGAGGGCAGAATTATTCCCAGAGTCACCATTTTGAATTTTGGCTTTAAAAGGTGCTTGTTCAGATATCTCAGATCCAGGATGGGCCGCCATTCTCCTGTCTTTTTGGGAGTTAGGAAGTACCTGGAGTACAATCCCTTGCCCCTGTGTAGGAGTGGAACCCTTTCTATGGCTTTGAGAGCCAAGAGGGAAGAAACCTCTGCCTCTAGGGCAAGAATCTCTGATGGATTTGCAGATGGAAAGGATCTGGTTCTCATCTTGGGAAACTTTTTGAAGCCGAGAACCAGTCCTTGGCTTACTACTTCTAGGACCCACTTGTCTGATATTAAAGACTTCCAGTCCTGGACAAAGTAAGCCAGCCTGCCCCCTACAGGTATTGGAGAATCGGCCCGGGCAGACCCATCAGGGTGTCTGCTTGGCAGGGGCTTTAGGCTGAGGGGTGGAAGCAGGCCTGCTCATACCCCGTCTGCCTCTCCCTCTAAAGAACCCCTCTGAGCATAAGCAGAAGAGGAGGCCTGGGCTTAGTAAAAGGCCTTTGAAGGGCCTGCCCTGCCCTGGAATGCTGCCTCTAAGGATGGCTTGCCTTTCTTTGGCCAGAGCACTCCTGTAGGTGGTCCTGTACTGAGTCCATCTTCTTCATGTAGTTCTCTGTCTGCTCCCCAAACAGAGAATTACCAATGACAGGAAAATCCATGGCCTTAGCCTGGGTATCCTGTGATAGGCTAGTACATCTGAGCCAAGCCATCCTCCGAAGGGCCACAGATGTAGCCATGACTCTAGATGAAACATCATTGGAGTCCACAGCAGCATGAAATTCCACCTTGGATGCCTCAATCCCATCCACAGCCACCCGCTCCAGCTCCTTGGCAAGCTGGTCAGGGGTCTGTTTAGCTAGAGCCAGCACAGTGTCCCACCTGGACTTCTGGTATCTAGCTGTGTAGGCCATATAATTAGCCTGCCTGAGTCCCAAAGATGCTGCCATGTACTGTTTCTTTGCCATGGCATCAATCCTCCTGGAGTCCTTATCTGGGGGTGTGAAGCCAAGGGAATATTTGCCTTATCACAGGCAGGAGCCTGCACTACCCCAACATGGCTGCATTGTTGGGAAAGGAACTCCGTGTCCGAGCCTGAAAGGCTCTCTTGTCCATTCTTCTGTCCACAGGATGTATGGAATTAGGAGTTTTTAGAATTTTAAATGTCTGTTTCCCAAAAGATTTATGGAGGGGAATAGACAATCTCCTGGACTCTGGGATGTCCATCATCTTAACAAAATCAGACTTCTCCTGATCCTATACTGCTTCTTCCATAGGAAGCTGGAGGATTTCAGCCACTTTCTTGTAAAACATAAAGTGGGAAGGGACTCAGAAAGCCTAGGAGGAGAAACACCTGAAGGTCTGTCTGGGGAGATGTCCGGGTCAATAGGCACATCCAGACTTTCATAATCACCATCATCATCATTATCTTCATACTCTCCCTCCTCCTCCTCCGGTTCATAAAATTCTTCTAAAGTATAATCCGGAACCGGGGGAAACGACCGAACCGAGCCCCTGACGATGGTGCCGGTTCGGCCGGAACCGAAGTTTGCGACTGAACTATCTTTATCGCTTTGGCTATTTCATCAGTGGTCGGAGAAAGAACTTGTGGATCCGAACAGGATGATTTTTCCCTTTTCTTCCTTTTAACCGGAACCGACTCCTCAGAATTGGTTCTTCTTTTGGCCGAAGAAGTTTCGCCCTGGTCAGAGGGCACTCCTTCTGGTTCGGTAGGAACCCGAACTGGGCTGGCCATCGGGTCAGCGGACTTCTCGACCTCCTTTCCCGCCTCTACCTACTCTTTTATCTAGGGTAGCTTTGGGAGAAACTTTACAAATTGGCAGTCTGAATTGAGGTGGTCAAACCCCAGACAATAAACACAGGTGGTGTGGGGATCAGCCTTAGCAAAGGCTTCCCACACACACTAATGCTGAAACCCAGTGGGCCGTTTTTCTTGGGGTTTCTCAGACATATCCAATCCTAAATCAACTTACCCTTTTTCGGCAATCCATGCAGGCAAGACACCCTATTGGTTCCTGACCGTGTTACGGGTCTTGGAAAAAACCGTAATGAAATCCATTTTTTTTAGAACCAATACGGACCGGTTACCACACTCTAATAAAGACAGAAGTTTTTTAACACAAATCTGATCGGTTCAAACCGAACCGATCCAATGTTTACAAGTTCCACACAGAAAACTAATACAAAACCTATCTAGTACTCACGGTACCACAGACAGAGACTTAAACCGACAGGTTCAGTAGCAGAAATTCGGTAGAAACCGAGCGGAGAAAACGACACTTTAACGACTTTTTGAACCGGCGAAGAGGAATTTCTGAGCGACTGTTCAGTGAGGCGGAGTAAAGAATCTGACGGTTGGAGTTTAAACAACAGCAGACAGAAGCTTCAACCGAGCTTGAGCTCAGCATTCCATGCCCTGCATGGAAAGTTAACTCTTTGTTCTCCAGGGCAGTTCAAAGGTTGGTGATCACTGCATATGTCAGAATACAGCAAGACTTCATGTTGTTTGAAGGGAAGGTGTACATGAACCTCCCCTCCAGCAGAGAGACGGCGCATCTCACCAGAAAACACCACGCCCTGGAGTGAGTGAGCACAAGGTTGGTAGTTTTGCGTTGAGTGGGGAGGCAAACAGATCTATTTGAGGTCTTCCCCACCTTGCGAAGATGTTTACCAACTGTCTGAGCTCCCACTTGGGTGCTCTGGCTGAATGCATAAGCTAGGATATTCTGGATGCCTGGCACATGGACTGCCGTCAGATGTACTGTATATTGTGGTTGGCTGCCCAGTATCATACTCTCATTGCTTCTTGGCAAAGGGTATAAGAGCAGGTTCCACCATGTTTATGTACCAGACTACACACACGTCTGCCTGAATCATAAGATGACCTGGAGGAATGAGATGTTGAAAGGCCTCGAGGGCATTCAACACTGCTCTCATCTCGAGGATGTTGATATGAAGAGACAGTCTGACATAGGACCAAAGACCCTGTGTTCTGTGGAGTCCCAGGTGTGCTCCCCATCCCAGGCCTGAAGCATCCATCGTTAGGGTTTGTGAGGGATTGTCTGATCGAAATGGAACCCCTTTGGAGTGGTTATCCTGGTTTAGCCACCATGAGAGATTGTGCGCCACTGGATCCGAAATTAGGATCTCGTGGTCCAGATTGTCTGATCGCTGGTCCCACTGCGCTCTGAGGGTCCACTGAGAGACCCCCATGTGGTCTGGCTAAGGGGACCGAAGGTATGGCCGCCACCATAAGCCCTAGCAGCCAAAGGATCGCGCTGGCTGATACCTTCTTCTGTGAGGCCACCAGGTGCGCCTGGAGCTGCAAAATTACTATCCTGTCTTGTGGCAGGAAAGCCCTGCCCCGGACTGTGTCCAAAGCTGCCCCAATAAATTGAAGCTGTTGGGTAGGGACCAGGTGGGATATGGCATAGCTGACCGTTATGATCACCTGTTGGAAAAAGTGTCCAGGGTAAGATGCAGAGATTTGGCTAGGACCTCCCTCGATGGGGCCGAGATCAGCCAATCGTCCAGGTATGGGGAAACTTGGACCCTGTCTGCGCAGGAAAGCTGCCACCACCGTTAAGCATTTCGTGAACACCCTGGGAGCCAAAGAAAGGCCAAAGGGTAGGGCTTTGAACTGGAAATGCTCCCCATGAAAACAAAAGTGGAGGAATTTGCTGTGTGGTGTACAAATCGGGATGTGCAGGTATGCATCCTGCATAGCCAGGGCAAAAAGCCACTGACCTTTCTGTAAGAGAGGAAGTAGGCTGGGAAGAAACAGCATTTTGAACCTTTTGTATTGCACGAAGAGGTTCAGGGAGCTCAGATATGGAATTGGTCTGAGGTCGCCTGTCTTCTTGGGAATCAGGGAAAAAATGCGAGTAGTAACCTTTCCCTTGATGTTTTATGGGAACTGGTTATATTACTGCTTTTGCAAGCAGGGATGTGATTTCCTTTCTCACCAAGGGTAAGCGGTGGTGTGGGTAGAATGAGAGACCTGGAGGTTTCGTTGGAGGTCTGTCTATGAATTCTACTGTGTGGCCTTTTGCCACCAGTTGAAGCACCCATGAGTCCGTTGTGCTATTTTTTCCCCACTCCGGTAGGTGATAGGAGAACCTTCCCCCTACCAGCTCCTCTGAGGTGCAGACCAGTGGAGGCGGGAGGTTAAGGAGTGGGAGCGGAAGGCAAGGCTGAGGCTGCAGCTCCCGAGACTTTGTGGGACTTATCGGGGGCTTCCAGCGACCGAGGCTGCCCGACATCTGTTTTGACATCAGTTGCAATTCTTTGTTGGCGACATTGCTGTCTCCGAAATGGTTGTTTCGGTTTCTGTGGAGGTTTGTACATGAACTGTACTGAACATAAGGCCTTGCCCATATCTTGGAGATCAGTAATTATGTCCTTGACATCTCCCCAAAAAGGACCGATCCTCTAAAGGGAGCATCCTGTATGGCAGTCTGGACCTCAGGTGCCAGGTCCGAGATCCGAAGCCACACATGACGTCTCAGACTAATGACTTGATGCAAACCCCTACCTGCAGCATCCACTGCATTGTAGGTGGCACGTAACATGTGTCGGCATGCAGATCTAGCCGACCTGACCAGATCTGTCATCTTCTCTTTTAAAGTGGAGTCCTGAAGAGAGCCTACTTTGGACTTCAACTGACCAAAGACAGATTTTCCGTAATCTCCCACATGGGCGCCACAGTTAAGTGCCCGGATTCCCAAGATGGAAGAAGAATACATCATCTTCCCATACTAGTCCAGAATTTTAGATTCTTTATCGGGGGGAAGGGGCACTAAGGTGTTTCGGTTTTGCAGACCGATTATGGGCCACACTAATGACCACAGAATCAGCTTTGGGATGGAGACTAAGATAATCCTTGTCATCTGGAGATTGGTAAAGCCTGCCTGCTTTTCTGGTCAATGGGGCCAGTGAAAAAGGTAGTTTCCAGATAGTGGTAACCAAATCCTCATGTGGCTCTATCCAGGGTGGAATGATGTATGGAGAAGAGTCTGCCAAATCTAGGTGAGCTGCCAGTCTCTGCCTTTGTGGATCCTGGGCAACGGTGCACCAATCGTAGGCTTCTTGAATCTTCCTGAGGAGCTCCAAGAAGGATGGGTCCTCTGAAGGGGATTTGGGAGAGACTAAGTTTAGGGTCCTTCGGTGCAGGGGCTTCCAAATCGGAGTCAGAGTGGGCCATGTCACTGTGAGTCCGAGGAATCCTGGTCACTAGGAGAGTTGATGGCTGGAAGCGGTAGGTCTACTGGCCTTGAAAATTCCATTGGCCTTGAAAATTCCCAATGCGGAGGATTAGATAATGGTTCCATTGTTTGCCCTGCATTGGGCCTTTGGGGCCCGGTGGTGGGGAAGGATCCGGAGAAGGAAGAATTGGAGTCAGTGTCGGGGCCGTCGGCGGCTGACGCTTTTCCAGCTCTGACGTAAGCTGCAACTTTGTTTCCGCCCACCAGGACCTAAGGACCGCCTGAAGGTCCACTTGTGGCTGTGGTGGAGGGTTATTAAACCCACAGCTGGGGTACCCATAGTAGGGGCATTTGAAAGCCTGACGCCGGATACTGTGGCGTGGGGTATCCTGGCGTTGTGTATTGAAGAGTATAACCCAGCGTTGGTTGCCTGAAAGGGTTTCCAGGCGTTCATGACGGAGGGGCTGAAGGGCCCAGCGTCAGCCCTGACGGAGGGATCGTCAGGTCAGTACCGCATCCCATGGGGGGAGGGGAGCAGAAGGCCCTGATGGAAGACGCAGAAAAGTGGGTCCCCGTGGTCCTGGCATCGGACCAGACGGAGGACCTTGAGGGACGAGATGCCTGAGGGAGTTGGAGGGACAATCATCTGGTCAGACGACGGCTCTGGTGTCAGAGTCTCCGGCGAAGGGGTGAAACCCTGCCAGTGGGCAACCTCCTGCCTCCACATCCCCTGCAGGGGAAGCTGGAGGTACCGTCTCTATTGGCGGTAAGGGAGAGGTCGGAGTAGTCTCCTTCATCAGCTGCGTGTCCGTCAGCTGGGCCGTCACCTCTTTGTCAGGCCTGTTGTTGGGGCCTGACTGAGGATTCGGGGCTAGGCGTTCATTGGAGGAGACGGCAGATGACTTAGCAGCCACAGCCGTGCAAGAACCGGCGGAGCCGGAACTCAACTTACTGGTCCCACACGTACCGCTAGGCCTTGAAATCTTTAGGCCCATAGAGGAGGTGGACACCTCCTGATCCCGGGATGCTTCCGTCGGGCCTGAGCCGGGCTGGATGGGGGAGACGACAGCCATTTGGTAGCAACCAAAGTGGTCGTCAAAAGCTGATCCCCTGGAGAGGAGGTTACCTTAAGGGCCGCGACTCCAGTGGGAGGCAGCGAGTTGGCTGGGGACCCTTCCTGGTCCTGATGTCTCTTCTTGTCCTTTTTATGGTGGCCCTCTGGAGAGGACAACGATTGCCTTAGTTTCTTCAGCTCCTTTTACATATTGGCCATTTTTTCTTTTAAAAAGATGTGCTTCCAGGGACTACTGCCTATGTTTACGTGTGGCCGTGTTAAACTTCTGGCAGTGCTCACACTCCTCAACCTTATGGCCTGGGCCCAGGCAAAAAAGGCAAAAGGAATGGCCATCCTTGTGAGGAAGCTGAGTTCCACAGGAGTTGCACTTGTTCTTTTGCGATTCTGAAGGTGTTGGAGACAACATGCATGACAATTTTTGTACACAAAAAGTGAGAAATACGATTTAAAAGTAACTGTTTGAAATTATACTCATCCAAAGATGGTGTCAACAGTAGCAGTGTTTTTCCGTGAGGTCGGACGTGTGCAGGTTGACGTCGGGAAAGAACTGGAAGGTGGGCGTGGAGACCGCTCCTTATATAGTGTCACGCTGACGTCAATCACGTGATGTTGGGGGGCGGTCCCCTACTGGACACTGCTAGCTAGAATTTTTCCATGTGGTCCTAACACCTGGCGGGCTTAGTCCTATATGTGAGTACCTACTGCAATAGCCCTAAGTAAGATCTTCCAGGTTTAGAGACTATTTCTCCGGATGGACAATCTGGTGGTTGCGCTAATCTGCCTCAAAGTTTAGATCTCCACTAGATGAATGGCTGACAGAGAAGTATTTTTTGGAACTCCAGGAGCATGCTTTTGCTTTCTGTGAACCCTTGACTGTTTATGTATGGAACAATCACTGCATTCTCTAAGCAGATCTTCACTGCTTGGAAATGGAGCTGCTACTTAAAATGGTACAGAGCAGAAACACTGCCTACACTTTCCTGAAGCACTTGTTTCTCCAGGCTCGAAACCCTGGACCAGCATCTGGCACAAAACAGTACCCCACCCCAGGAGGCTAACATCTGTTGTCAAAATCTGTTCTGGAGGGAAAAACTATGCGGATCCCTTCAATGGATTTCTCAAATTATCCCACCAGGCAAGTGACTGGCAAACCAAGTGGGATCCCATTGGGAGTCTGACACTGCTCCAACACCAGAGAACAAGTTGACAGAAAGTGGAAACGGAGGGGCCTCCATATAGAGGCAAGCCTTTAGGACTAGTTCTATTGAGGCAGCCATGAAACCCAAGCTTGAAGGAACCAATTTTCTGAGTCATAATGTGTCGAATGTTTTGCTGAAGAGTTTTTACTCTGGACGAGTGGAGGAAGATCCACTACAGATCTGTTTGGAAATAGGCTCCCAGGTGTTTCAGCCCCTAAGAAAGAGTGAGGGAGCTCTATTCTCCGTTGACTATCCAACGTGATATTCCAGGACCTGGCTTCCAGGCTACAGAGGATCTTGTTGTCTGCCCTAATAAAGCTCTGATCAGTAGACTGTCCAGATTAGGGTCAATTTGATGATGACCCTCCTATTACAGAGGCAACTATCACTACCAGATTCTTCGTAAAGACCCTTGGAGTAAAGCCAGGCAGAAGGGGAGAACCTGGTACTGAATGCTAACCCCAAATGATAAACCACAGAAATCTCTGATTAGAGCAGCGGATCAAGATATGAAGAGAGGCACCTGACAGATCTGTGTAAGTCAGGCAGTCCCTGGTTACACAGCCCCAATAACAGACTGGAGAGGCCCTATCTTGAACCTGGTTTGCCTCAAGAAATTTCTCAGATTCCGCAGAACTAAAACTGATCAAAATTCCCAGACTAACTGAATAGAACCCTTCCAACAACCTGGAGGGGGAACCAGAGGTATCGACACAATCTGGAGTAGGTGGTCCAGGGTCTGGGTCCACTGGGTTTTTGGATACTGTTGACCGAAAGAACTGGTACCTTGAGGGCATGGTAGAGAATTCTACTGCATAACTGAGAGAGACACAATCTACAGCACCCACAGGTCTGCTGTGGTCTGGGCACATTTTTTGACAAAGTTCTGTAGACATCCCCCTTCCTATCGGCTCCTCCCTAACAACTGTTAAGAAGCATATATTCTGGGAGAACTTAAAACCCCTAAGGAACTGCTGCTTCATTTCCATAACCTCCAAAGGAATGAAAACCACAAAATCCATTCCGGGGGGAGGGGGGGCTGCTAGTGGAGCCATGGTGCCCTCAGGAATGGGCAAATTGACCTTTTGAGAAGTTTGTCCAACTTCGGTCCAAACAATGTATCATCTGAAAAACGAACCCCATACAAATGCAGAAGCCAGACTCCCCACAGAGCCAAAACTATTTATTTAGTTTTTGTTAACCAGGTAGGTGTGCTAACCAATCAATGCCTGTTTTCAGGCACGGCCTGGAAGAATTACTCAGCAGGTTCAATACAAGGTTCCCCCCACCTGGTTCAACTCCCTCCCTAGCTGCATCTCCAACTTGCCAAAAACTGGCTCCTTCAAAACAGCCCTTTGGAACCATATCTTTAATACCCGCTGTTGTAGGTGCAACTAACCCCCTGTTGTAACCTGTGGTTCCTGCCTATCTTGCCCCCTGGCTCGACAACGTCCACTGGACAGCCTCTCCCTCCCCCAGACCTACCCCTTCCCTACTAGGTCCAAACAGGGATGTAACCCACTGTCTTCGCTGAGGACCTACTATATCCAAGGAGTGTAACTCACAATTTTGTAACATTATGTAACCTAAGTAACATACAAACTACTACATTATGTAACCTAAGTGTATCTATGTTAAATGTTCCTTTTACTGCACTTGTAATGTTAGCCTCTGTTTTAATCTGCACTGTAATAACTGGCTTGATGTCTGCCCCGGAATGAGGTGCCTTTGTAAATGAGTCTCTGACTCAAAGGTTGTAAACCGATTTGTAATGAATAAATGAATAAAGTGAATTACATACAGTAGAAAAATCATTGTACAATAGGCACTGATGAGGAGGAGACATGGCAGCAGAGAAGGGGAAAATATGTAAGGCAAAAACTATTAACTGAATTTAATGATACGGCAAGTGGCTAGGCAGTGCGATTTTTTAAATGTTAAGTTTATTTAAGATTTTTTTGTGGAACAACTGAGTTATAGAAAGTATCCTGTTTGTCAGCACAGGAATACGATTAATCGGTCTAGGTAAACTACTTATCAAAAATATTTCTGGTAGTATGTGGCAGAGGCCGGAATGTAAGGGTATTTATAAGTTTGGGGAGAGTTAAGGATATAGTATCTAGGGTAGGAATGCTGGTGATGGACTGTCCAACCAGGTCTTCGAAATCCCAGTAATATTCTCTGTGGAGTACAGTCTCTCCATATTTACGGTATGATGTCCGGTCTGAGATTCATTATATATATATAGCAGCCATGTACTCTGTTTTGTAAAGTCAGAAGGCTATTTCTTAGCTGTGCAGTTATTTTTCTGATCGATAAATGTCTAAAATAGTATTTTCCCACTGGGTAGTTTGCAGGGGAGAGTGAAGCCATAATCTAGTAATAGCCTTCCTAGTGGCTTCTGTCAATAATATACATACTGTATACAAATGATGTTTGTGCTGAAAGTGTGGAGGATCCTGAAGGAGTGCCATTTTCAGTGTTAATGGACCTGAATCTGGAATGATGGTTTTGTAGTATCTCCACTGTCTTCCAGAAACTGGTGAGGTTAGGGCATGACCACAGAATACGAGTGTAAATGGCAAGTTCAGAAATGCATTTTCGCCAGCAGGAGGCGTTGTGCATTAAACTATACTTGGCAGTGATCTGTGGATTGTGAATGTATCTACTATTTTCCAGTTGTATTCTCACCAAATGTAGGAGCTGGTGATTTTATGCTGTCTTTGGCAAATGTGAGACCAAGCCTTGTCTGATAATGTTATGCTGAGTTTTACCTCCCATGTAAATTGTAAACCTTCCATTACAGTCGTGGGGTTAGCTATTAGTGCCTGATAACAGCGAGACATAAAATGGGATAGTGATATGTCTTCTATGGATTGCAGTATGAAAGGTAAAATGTGAAGAATATGTTGTTGGTTTACTTGTAGACCCAAATGTTTTCTAAATAGGCTTTTTTTTTTTTAAGGTCCCCCCCTCCTGGTCAGCTCTCCTTCAGAGGAGCGCCCCAGCCCTGTCACCCCGACATCTTCAGGGACTTACCTGACAACCATCTTCCCCAGGACTTACAGGGGGTCAAGCTTCCCCCCACCCCCAGAATAGACAGTCTGGTCAGCATGTCCAGTGGGTCGGGTGCAGGGCCTGGCAGAACTCATCAACTTGCCGCCACCCCCCCCTTGTCCCTTGGGGAAGCGTCACATGCCGTGACATCATGGTTCAAGCCATGTGCTCCCATGCAACATGCATAGACATCTGCCATGCCTCTCAACCTTCTTGGCACTGGCTGCCTTTTCCTCTGCTTCTGCCAGGGCCCAGGCAAGTCTCAAGCTCAGTCTCCCCCCCAAAGAGGAGAAGAGCAGTCCTATGGACGCTCGATCCTCCTCCCCCGGTCTACCCTTCAACACCACAGATTCACTTCTGAACCTGGGTCATTGGCGTTGCAAGTGGTAGCACTACCGCTGCACCAGTGGGCCGGCTCTAAGCTGGAAAAATCTGTACTGACCCTTTTTACTAAATTGAACGTCTTCCTGCAATTGTTCACAAGATAGGAAGGCGCATTCAAATAGAACAGATAGGCATTATTAACCCCCGGTTCATCCAGTGTTTAAATTTATGGTCCCATTGTGTTTGGAGGAATGCTGGATACAGTGCACGGATATTAATCCATTTGGTCCCCAGTGTATTTTCTTTACGAGGCAAGAATAAGTACCAATTTTGTAAAGTACCTGAGGTGAGAATGGAAGGTTAGGACACATACAACTCCAGAGATCTGAAACAACAGGTTACTCACCTGTAACAGTAGTTCTAGGAGTGGTATAGGTTGTTCATCCACACTCTCCGGCATGTCCCTTTCCCCTTTAAATCTGGCCAGAAAGTCTTCAAGCTGGCTGCTCCCACCCACCCGGGTGGTAAATACCTCGGCTCCGCCCCATGACGCCAGATCTTAGCCCGCTGGAAGCAAGGTGATGCGCCTAAAGCTGGGGAGGTTGGGTGGGTGCATGTGGATGGATGAATAAGATATACCACTCCTAGAACTACTGTTACAGGTGAGTAACCTGCTCTTTTAGGAGCGTGGATGTATTATTCATCCACACTCTCTGGCAGACTCCAAGCAGTTCTCCGGGAGGAGGGAGGCAAGGCGCACACCCCCATTTAGGAAACAAAGATTGGAGAACCGAGGCCCCAAAACCAGCATCCCGCCGTGACTCAAGGTCGATGTGGTAGTGGGTAATGAAGGTGTTTGCTGACTTCCGGGTAGCAGCCCAACAGATCTCCTGGATAGGGATGTCCCTGGAAGCTGCCACCGATAGAGCCGTATGGTGGGTAGAATGAGCTCTTAGCCCTCTGGGAGGCTCCTTGCCGGCCAACTCATAGCACAGACCTATGCATGATGTAATCCATTTCGCAATGGTCCGCTTTGCTGCAGGTCTGCCAAAAGTGGATTCAGCAGAGGTGACAAACAGCTGGTGAACCTCTTCCCGAATTTCTGCCATCCTCTCATAATAGGAGAGAGCACGTCTGAGGTCCAGAGTATGAAGCTTGTACTCGGCATCCGAGGTGTAGTTAGGCTAGTATACTGGCAGAGTCAACACCTGGTTAAGGTGAAACTCTGACACCACCTTCGGAAGGAATTTCGGGAGGGGGCGCAGGACAGCTTTGTCCCTGTGACAGATAAGGGGAATCCCACAGAAAGCACCTGGAGCTCCCCTGTCCTTCTGGCTGACGTGACAGCCACCAGGAAGGCCGTCTTCCACAAGTGTGAGAGCTCACACTTGTGAGTGGGTTCGAATGGTTTGACCATGAGCTTTGCCAAAGCCAGCAAGAGATCCCACGGAGGTGGAGGTTCACGCATCGGAGGGGACATGTGATCCAGGCCTTTGAAAAAGCGGCCGACCACTGTCTCCTGTGCCAATGTCGGCTGACCGGCCCCTGCCCGGTAAGCAGAGATGGCTGCCAGGTGCACCCGAAGGACCATAGACCCCCTTTGGAGAGAGAGACCAAAGATAGTCTAAAATGTTAGCCACAGAGCAGGATAAGGGTCCAGACTCTTACCCTGACACCAAATGGAAAACCTTTTCCATCTGAAGACATAACACTTCCTGGTCGATTCCTTACGAGATGCCTCCACCACAGTGTAGACATCCTTGGAAAGACCCAGAGCCTGGAACTCTAGCCGCTTAGGTACCAGGCTGTGAGGTGCAGGGATTGAAGGTCTGGATGGAATACCTTCCCCTGCTTCAACGATGATAGGTCCGGGCATGTACAAAGCCGCTCTGGGGCCCTGCAGCTGAGGCTGAGGAGATCTGGATACCAGAATTGGCAGGGCCATTCTGGGGTTACCAGAATCACCTTTGCCTTGTCCCTCCTGACCTTGAGTAGCACCTTGTGGATCAACGGAAATGGAGGGAAGGCGTAGAGGAGGCCTGGGGTCTACGGCCTTGAGAAGGCATCCCCCTGCAGCGAGCCCTGCTGAGGGGGGGTGGGCATGGTACAGGCTCAGCTTGGTGTTCTCCCTGGAGGCAAACAGGTCCACCAACGGTTTGCCCAAACGGGAGAACAGATTGTAAGCTACCTCTGGATGGAGAGATCACTCGTGGGATGTCTGGCCTAAGCGGCTGAGAGCATCCGCCAGTTGGTTCGAGACTCCTGCCACATGGATGGCTAGGAGATCTGCCTCCAACCGGCTGACGAGGGTCCAGATTCAGAGCGCCTCCTTGCATAGCAGACGGGAGTGCGTGCCGCCCTGTTTGCTGAGGTAGTACATGGTCGTGGTATTGTCCGTCTGGACAGGAATCACTTGACCCTGGAGCTGAGGAGTGAAAGCTGACAGGGCCAGTCTGACTGCTCTGAGCTCCAACAGGTAGATGTGGCATCGAGACTCCTCGGGGTTCCAGAACCCATGGGCCCTGCTGTCCCCCATGTGGGCTCCCCAGCCCATGAGAGAGGCACTGGTCGTCAGAACGACCGTCGGCTCGGGGCGGACAAACGGGATTCCTTCCTGCAACCGGTCTGGGACAGTCCACCATTGGAGTATGTCCCACATCTTCTGGGTTACAGTGATCAGCTGGTCAAAGTGACCATATCGTTGAGTCCACAGGGTGGCCAGCTCCCATTGGAGGGGGCGCATGTGCCACCTGGCCCA
Source organism: Neoceratodus forsteri (assembly GCA_016271365.2). Lineage (NCBI taxonomy): Eukaryota > Metazoa > Chordata > Ceratodontiformes > Ceratodontidae > Neoceratodus > Neoceratodus forsteri. Next base: position 914,764,040 of record CM028131.1, on the reverse strand, counting down.
ACGGACCACCGAGGTGCACGCTGCCATGTAGCCCAGAAGGTGCAGAAAGTCCCAGGCAGGGTGCAAGTGCCCAACCAGAAATGACTGGGCAAAGGAGGACAGAACCTCCGCCCTGTCCGCTGGGAGCCATGCTCTGGCTTGACAAGAGTCGAGCTCTGCCCCGATAAAGCCCATCACCTGAGATGGCACGAGTTCTGACTTGGCCTCGTTGATAAGGAGGCCGAGTTGGGAGCAGGTTCAGAGGGCCAGATCCCTGTACCTCTCCACCTCCTGAAGAGAGGAACCCGCCAAGAGCCAGTCATCGAGATAGGGGTATATCCGTACTCTTCGACGCCAAAGATGGGCTGCCACCACTGCAATGCACTTGGTGAAGACCCATGGGGCTGATGACAGGCCAAACGGCATGGCCTGGAACTCGTACGGGGTCCCTTGGTCCCACCGGTGGGACGGACAGATTGGGATGTGAAAGAACGCATCCTGCAGATCCAGTGAACAGAACCACATGTTTTGCTCCAGAGATGGTATGATCTGGTTCAGAGTTTCCATCCGAAAGGTGCGAGACCTGAGATATTGATTCAGGTCGTGGAGATCTAGGATGGGGCGCCAATCCCCCATCCGCTTGGGCACCAGGAAGTACCTGGACACGAAGCCTGGGTCTGTAGGAGGATCCGGCACTGGAGCTACCGCCTCCTTGCGGAGAAGCTGAGCAATGTCGTCCCGAAGGGCTGACTGAGTGCGAGCTGAGATCCTTTCCTCCCGAGGGGTGCGGGCTTGGCTGGGAGGGTACTGCTCGAATTCTAGAGGCAGTCCCTGGCCGACCACATCCAGAACCCACCTGTCCGAAGTGATACTGGACCAGGCGGAAAGAAAGTGATGGAGCCGGCCCCCCACGAGAGGACCCAGAGCTGGCGTGACAGGTGTAGGGGTGACAACCCCCAACCTGTCACTGAGCAGGCTTAGAGGAGGAGAAGGCTCCTGGACCAGCACCTTGGCCTCCTTTACGGGGCTGTTGAGGACCCTGCTTGGGCCTGGGGCACCAAGCTTGAGCCTGCTGTTGCTGCTGGCCTCCTTGATAGGAGGGCTGTCTAACTGCAGGGGGAAGAGTGCCAAAAAGGTTTCTTCTTGTGCTTCTGCTGGTTCTTGCCCAAAGAACCCTTCGCAGAGGTAGCATCCAAGGCGGCAGTGGACTGCTTTATTCGCTGGAGGTGACCTGCCACTCCCGGACCGAAGAGGTCGGTGCCTAGGAAGGGCACGTCAGCTAACTTGTGCTGAGTATCCGCCGGAAAGGAGGATAACCTCAGCCAGGCCCTGCGGCGAGTGGCCACTGCGGCTGCTAAGGAGCGGGCACAGGGAATCTCCAATGTCCACGGCTGTCTGGAGCTGCTGTTTCGCAAGAGCACGGCCCTAGTCATGGACTTGCTTCACCGTGGTCTGCACGTCTGCTGGAAGATGAGGGAGGACTTCATCTAATGACCCCAGGAGGGCATGAAAGAAGTATGCCATGATCAAAGCTGAGCTGGCCTGACGAAGGCCCAAGGATGAGGCCGCATAAACCTTCCGGGCAGAATGGTCCATATTCTTGGACTCCTTGTCCGCAGGGCGGTCAGTGTCCTCTGAGCTACCCGTGCGTCTAAACACAGAAGCAGTCACAAGGCTCTCGGCCGAGGGATGCTCTGTGAACCCCGCCAGGGACCCCATGGGTACCAAATACTTGCGGGCCATGCAGGCAGATGGAGCGGGACAAGAGGCAGGGTGCTGCCATAGCTCAAGGGCCGGGCCAACAATGGTTTCAGCCACTGGAAAAGCCTCCGTTGGGGTATCCCCCCTCTTGACGATATCCGTGAGGGGGTATTCTGCCATATTTTGGATAGGCTCCAAGGGCATTATGGTCGATTCGGAAATCAGGTGGAGGATGCCCTGAAAAGAGGAAGGACCCACCAAGCCTGCCACTAATGACTTGTCATCCCCCGGATGCGAGTGCAAACCAGTGGCATCTGAGTCCGAAGAGTCGGGATATAAGGGTCTCCCGCGATACGCCGAAGGCGATCGGAGACAACAGTGATGGACAGGCAATGGGGGAGGCCGGTGTCTGTCCAGTCCTCTTTCGAGGGAGCACCTCCCTTAGGCTGCTTAGGCAGTGGTTCCACCAATACAGGTGGGGAGACCAAAAGAAAAAATTACTCACCTTAGTAATTGCTTTTCTTCTCATGGAGTCTTGCTATATTAGGACTTAATGCAGTATGCCCTTGGCTTTGAACTGCCCCGGAGATGAAATAGTTAACTCCAGTGTAATCTGGAGTTCCACAGTGCGAGGGCGCTATCCAAAGCTCTATCTGGGGAGTTTGAACCTAAACTGTCAGGTTCTTTACGAAGCTAAACTAACATAGCAAGTCTGTGTGGAAAACCCTACACTAGCCATTGGCTACCTACTAGTAGTAGAACAACAGAACACAACAACAAACACATAACGAGAACAATATACCTATTTGTTAGGATAACCCCTGACAAGACTAATAGGCCCCTCTCCCAAAAGACTCAAGTCCAGAGAGGGCCCATCTACCACTCAACAAAAATAGAATTATCTAGTTCCTTAACCCAAAGAAGAAAAGGGGAGGGAACTAGAAAGCTAAAATGGCATGACACAGTGCTTGCCAAATTGTCAACCCCATACCCAAGTAGGAATTCTGAGAGGGGTAGGAGCGGGGTTGTCCTAATATAGCAAGACTCCATGAGAAGAAAAGCAATTACTAAGGTGAGTAATTTTTTCTTCAAACACCATGAAGTCTTGCTTATATTAGGACTTAATGCAGATTATACAGCAGTACCTCCATGGAGGAGGTCAGAACCTACTTAGGAATAGGCTCTGAAGCACAGCTGTGCCAAACGAGCATCTCTCCTGGACTGGACGCCCAGAGAATAATGCTTAGTGAAAGTGTGGACTGTCTTCCAGGTAGCAGCTTGACAGATTTCCAAGATAGTAATATCTCTAGCAGCCGCTGAGAGATGCAGCTGTACCCCTGGTGGAATGAGCCCTCAGGCCTGGGGAGGTTCCTTACCTAGTTTTTGGTAACAGAACTGGATACAAGAGACAATCCACCTAGCGATTGTCCTCCTAGTAGCAGGTCTCCCTTACCCACTCTCCATAGGTAAGGGAAGAGCTGGAGGGATTCGAACCTATGACCCTCGGAACGTTCCAAATAATAGCTAAGAGCTCTTTTAACGTCCAAACTGTGCAGCCTCCTCTCACCAGAGGAAGAGTGCTCGTAAAAAATACTGGGAGAGAGTGGATTGGTTAAGATGAAAATCTGAAACCACTTTAGGTAAAAACTTTCTGTTAGTCCTGAGGACCACTTTATCTCTGTGGAAGAAATAAAATCCTTTTCCACTGACGAGGCTTGTAATTCACTTATACGCCTAGCAGAAGTGATAGCCACTAGAAAAACAGTTTTCCAAGTTAAAAACTTGAGGTCTGCTGAAACCAGAGGCTCAAAGGGTGGGTTGCATTAGCTGGGCAATGCAAACATTCAGGTCCCATGCAGGAGCTGGTTCCCAAAAGGGAGGGTTAGTATGAAGTAACCCTTTGAAAAACTTGGAAAACACAGGGTGAGAGGAAAGGGAGACTGGTTTCTCTGCAGAAACAAAAACAGAAACAGCTGCCAAATGAACCTTCAAGGTAGCTGGTTTGAGGCCTAAAGAATTTAAGTGGACCAAATAGTCCAACAAAATAGACAGGTCAGCAGATTCTGGAGCAATCTGCCTCTCAGAACACCAAAATGAAAATCTCTTCCACTTAGAATTATAAGTGGCTCTAGTGGAAGGCTTCCTAGAAGCCTTCAAAATATCCAAGACACCTTGAGAAAGGTGTAAATCAGTAAATTCTAACTCCTCAAGAACCAGGCCTGAGGCTGAGGGAATTGAGGTCCGATACCACACCTCCCCTGTGCACAGGTCAGCAGATCGTGGGTCCTGGGAAAGGCCAGGGAGGGCCAAATGAGAGGGACAGGAGAAGAGGTACCAGGGCTGCCTGGCCCAGTCTGGAGCACAGAATCACTCTGCAGGGCTGAGTTCTGATTTTACCAGTACCCTGAAGAGGAGGGAACGGAGGAAAGCATAGAGGAACTTTCCTCCCACATCTGAAAGGCATCCAGAGGAACTGATCCCAGAACTGGAGGCCTGCAACAAAACAGGGAAGTTGGTGGTTGTCTGGGGCTAGCAGAGATCTATCTGAGGGGTGCCCCAACTGGCAAGACACGACCCCAGCACTTGAGGATTCAGAGCCCATTCGTGATGGCCCTGAGAAATCCTGCTGAGGGCGTCCATAGACATTGTCCTTCCCTGGGAGGTGAACTGCTATCAGATAGGTGTTCAGGGAGTAGGCCAGAGACCACAACTTCATTGCTTCGGTGCACAAAGCTGAAGAGCGAGTGCCCCTTGCTTGTTGATGTACCACATTGTTGTGGTATTGTCTGTCCTGACTTGACTACCTCGCTCTGGACAGCCTCTGAAAACCTGGAGAGCTAAGAAGACAGCTCTGAGCTCCAGTAGGTTGATGTGAAGCAGAGATTCCTGAGGGACCACACTCCCTGAGTGGAAAGGTCGCCAGGTGAGACCCAACCCAGCAGGGAGGTCCGTGGTGAGGGTGAGAGAATGAAGAACAGGTAAAATGGGACCCTATAGACAGGTTGCTTTGATCCAGCCACCATTGTAGAGCTAGGATCAAGGTCTTGGTCACTGGGACCAATTTGGTGAGGGTCTCTCCTTTGAGACCAATAGGACCTCAAGTGGAACTGAATGTCCCTCATCTGAAATCTTGCTCCTGGCACGACAGCTGTAGAAGCAGCCATGTGCCCTAGGAGTTGTAGAAAATGCCTTGCTGGTCGGGAGACCCGCAGGGTGAAGGAAGATGCCAGGGCAATGATTCTGTCCACTCTTTCGGGGGAGAAATGCCCTGGCTAACTTTGTGTTCAACTCTGCCCCTATAAAAGTTAGTACCTGAACTGGTTCGAGAACTGACTTTGGAACATTCAACAGGAACCCCAGAAAGGTGAGAAGTTCCTGGGTGATTTGCAAGTGGGATTTTACCTGCTCTGTGGTGACTGACCCACAATGAGCCAGTCAGTCCAAGTAGGGAAACAGCTACCCCCTTGCCTTCTTAGATGGGCCACTACTACAGCTAGACATTTTGTGAAAACTCTTGGAGCAGAAGTGAGTCCAAGGGCATTGCCCTGAACTGGTAGTGGCCAGAGGGCAGTTGAACTCTGAGGTACTTTCGGAGAGGCCCTGATTAGGATGAGGAAATAGGCGCTTGAGGTACAGGAAGCTAACTAGTCCCCTGGTCTCAAGGATGGCAAAATCATTGCCAAAGTTAGCATTTTGAACTTTGGTTTTACAAGATGTTTGTTCAGAAATCTTAAATCCAAGATGGGCCGCTAATCTCCTGTCTTTTTTGGGGCCAGGAAATACCTTGAGTACAGACCCTTGCCCTGATGGCAAGGGAGGACCCTTTCTACTGCTTTGCAGTCCAAAAGAGAAGAAACCTCTGCTTCTAGCGCAAGGGTTTCTGAAAGACTTGAAGGAGGAAAGTGTCTGGCTCTCATCTTGGGAAATTGTTTGAAGCTGAGAACCAGGCCTTGGCTTACCACTTCCAGAACCCATTTGTCCGAGGTTAGGGACAACCAGTTCTGGCGAAACAAGCCAGTCTGCCCCCACCGGTACAGGAGAGTCGGCCCCAGACACCCCGTCAGGGTGCCTGTTGGCAGGAGCAGCTTTAGGCTGGGGAGAGGGAGAGGAGAGGGCCTGCCTGTGCCCCTGCCTTCCTCTGCCTCTGAAAACCCCCCCCTCTGTAAAGCAGAGGATGCCTGAAATTGGTAAAAGGCCTATGGTAAGACCTGCCCTACTCCCTTGGGGCATGCCTTTGAGGAGTGGCATGCCTCTCCTTAGCTTGGGCACTTTTGTAAGTAGTTCTGTATTCATCCATTTTTTCATGTAATTTTCTGTTTGTTCCCCAAACAGAGAATTTCCTATGACAGGAAAATCTATAGCCTTTGACTGGGTATCTTGGGACAGATTAGTGCATCTGAGCCATGCCAACCCACGGAGAGCTACAGAAGTGGCCATGACCCTAGAGGAAACATCATTAACGCCAACAGCAGCATGAAATTGAACTTTAGAGGCTTCAATGCCATCAGCAGCCACCTGTTCCAACTCACTAGCCAGCTGGCCCTGAGCCTGCTTGGCCAACTGCAATATAGTATCCCATCTAGAATTCTGATATCTAGCCACATAAGCCATATAATTAGCTTGTCTGAGTCCCAAAGAAGCTGCCACATACTGTTTTTTTGCCATGGCATCAATCTTCCTGGAATCTTTATCAGGAGGATGTGAGGCCAGGGGAATATTAGCCTTGTCACAGGCTGCAGCTTGAACAACACCTACATGACTACACTGCTCAGTAAGGAAGTCTGTATTAGGGCCTGACAAAGTATACCTTCTGTCCATTTTTTTATCTACAGGAGGGACAGAAAAAGGAATTTTTAAAATCTTAATGGTTTGCCTCCTAAATGACTTATGCAAAGGAATAGACAACCTCCTAGACTCTGGAATATCCATCATTTCCACATAGTCAGGCTCCTCTTGCTCGTCCACAGCCTCTTCTAAAGGGAGCTGGAGAGTTTCGCCACCTTCTTATAAAACCTGAAATGTGAAGGGACTCAGACAACAAAGGGGAGACTCAAGGGGTCTGTCTGGAGAAATGTCCGTTCTATGGGCACTTCCAGACCTTCCCAATCACAATTACAATCATCAAAATCTTCCTCCCCTCCTGTGGTTCATAAAAATCCTCAACATCATAATCCTGAACCACTGGACCTGAACAGACCCCCTTTTACCAACCATAGGGGTTTGACAAGTCCCTGAGACAAAGACTGGACAATCTGAATGGCTTTAGCTATTTCTGCAGCAGAAGGAGAGACAAAACTGGACTCACACTAACTGATTTCTTTGTCTTTTTACTTTGACTGGTTCCTCAGGACCAGCCTTTCTTTGCCGAGGAAGTCTCGCCCTGGTCAGAGGGCACTCCTGTGGTCCAGCCGGAGCTGGACCGGGCTGACCATCCGGTCAGCGGACTTTTGGCCTCTCGCTTCCCTGAGCCGCCCAATCTCTTTCCAGGGTGGCTGCAGGAAATTCTTCACACCTGGCAGTCTGACAGGAGGTGGTCAGCCCCAGACAATAGACAGAGTGGTGTGTGGGTCAGCCTTGGCAAAGGCTTCCCCACAGACATCCTGATGTTGAAACCCAGTGGGCCGGTTTTTCTTTGGGTTTCTCAGACATAATGCCAGCCTATCCAAACTTGCCCTTTTTCCGGCCTGCCAGGACAAGACACCCTTATCGGTCCCTAACCGTGTCACGGGTATTGGAAAAAACTCCAGAAAATAAAAGGTTTTTTTAGGACCGATAAGAACCGGGTACCTCACTCTAAATGCAAAGAAAATGAGTTTTTAAGCAAACCGATCGGTTCAGAGTGAACCGATAATGAGTTTCCACACAGACTTAATTTTCTTGTACTTACGGTTACCAGATAGAGCTTCAGACCGAAATCGCGGTAATTTTAAAATACTTGCCGGTTCAATGAACCGATAAAACTTAATAAAACCGCAAAACGAACCGAGCTGAAGGAGCTGGTCTCCGGAGCGACTGTTCAGTGAAAGCGGAGTAAAGAATCTGACAGTTTAGGTTCAAACTCCCCAGATAGAGCTTTGGATAGCGCCCTCGCGCTGTGGAACTCCAGATTACACTGGAGTTAACTATTTCATCTCCGGGGCAGTTCAAAGCCAAGGGCATACTGCATTAAGTCCTAATATAAGCAAGACTTCAGGGTGTTTGAATAGGCCGAGCTGGAATGCGTGCTGGCCCTACGGGTGGGGGAACCGAGGTCTTCGGTTCCGGAGGGGTTGGCGTCGGCCTGAGAGGCTGGGGCCAAGTAATGGCCGGTGTCGCTGGCGGAGCCGGCTTTCGACCGGTCAGAATCAGCTGTTGTCACATGAGATCCTCATAACGTCGACTGAGCTTCTGTTGAAGTCTCTCCTCATCCGAGGAGGATGAGGATCAGTGGCGACGCCTCTTCCTAGAGTGCTTGTGACCTTTCTTCGTTTCTTTTGACCGAAGGGGTCCTAGTCCTCGATTGAGACCGACAGGGTCGGCTTGTTCGATCAGGAGAACCCGGAGTTAGAGAGAACCGAGGTTCCGGCACCTTTCCCTCGATCAGGACATCAGACGGCTGGGTCTCCTTGTCGGAGAAAGAAAGGACAGGTGTCCTTTTTCAAGGAGTCATTGACAAAGGCTCGATTGGGTTGAGAGATATCTTGGCCGGTTCAGCCTTTTCCTCGACCTCGGTGCCTTGGCCTGACGTAAGGTCCGAAAAGACGGCAGCCGAGGAAGCAATCTCGACCAAGGTAGAGATCGCAAGTTCCTGAGAGTTGGATCTCTCTCGGTCCCAGGAACGTCTCCTTCTGGATGAAGAAGACTTGGGGTCCTTGTCCCTCTTCCTAGGGCGGGAGGGCGCCTCAACCCTAGTGGGGAGAGACTGGCACAACTCCCGGAAAGACTCAGTAAAGGTTGAGCCAAGGCTGAGAGGCACGAAAAAACTTCGGCTGGCCGAAGCTTGAGCAGCTTCCTCTTCGAAAGCCACCATCTGATCGAGCTGCTCGGCAGATACCGCGGCTGCGGAAACCGCCCACCTTGCCTCCTTTGACTTCACCAGTGGATTGCGAAGCTCCAGTCTCCCCAATTTTAGGCACGCCTTGCGGTCATCCAGGAAGTTGGGATGGAAGGCCAGACAGATGGTGCAAGAGGTGATGCCATGAATGACACCAAAACAGTAGACACACGAGAGGTGGGGACCGGTGCGCAACATTTTTTGTCCACAGGGACACCTGCGAAATCTGGGGGACGATTTGTCCTCCATGTCCGATGCACTAGGATTGGAATCGTAAACTCTAATGAGTTTTAGAGAAAGCGTTTGTGGTGAAAACCGATGTTGAGAATCCAGGGCCTACGAACTGCTGAAGCAGCATGAGGGAACCTGAATTTTCCAGCAGAAAGGAAGATCTGGTGTCATGGGGCGGAGCCGAGGTATTTACCACCTGGGTGGGTGGGAGGAGCCAGCTTGAAGACTTTCCGGCCAGATTTAAAGGGGAAAGGGACATGCCGGAGAGTGTGGATGAATAACATATCCACGCTCCTAGAAAATAAATTCCCCATCTAAGGGTTGGAGGGCAATCTCCTTTCCAGTTATCACCCACTAAGGGGAGGGGTGAGGTTGGAACCAGAAGCTTCCTGTGTGCTATTCTGCCCCCCCCCCCTTACAATTAAAATCTACAAATTAGTTTATTCCATTTTTCGGGGGTAATATTAGTAGTGTTTGAAAAAGATATAAATGTATTAAGAGGACATTCATTTATACAGTCTGTACAGGGTTTTATTTAACTCTAAAAATTGATTAGCGTTTTTCTCATAAATGTGCTAAAACATTATGAAAATGCATAGCAATTGCCTCACTGTGTTTAACAAACATAACTCTTCTAGAAAACCTATATAAATACTTTCTGTACAGTTAGTATTGTCCCAAGGAAAAAACTGCTAATCAATTGTTTAAAACCCTGCTGTATTCTATTAAAGAGGGTCAGAAGTAAAGGGTTCCAAGTTTTGAAGTCAGAACTGATCTGCTCTGTTAGCTGTGGGTAGTTTATTTATTTTTTTACACTTCTATTTTCCTCCCCCTTCCCCCAGCCCCATCACCCCAGCATCTACTGGATTCACCTGAGTATGTCTAGTGAGCTGCCAGCTAGCTGGTTGTGGCACCGGCGAGGGGCTGGCATCACCACGCCGGTCAGGGTATTTCCTTGTTTTCGCCCGTCCCCCAAGTGTGGGGCAGAGGCATGCAATGACACTAATGGCCGGACCACTGCGCTTCGCGCACGCAGCACACCAGGCATCTGCCCCACATCCCTCCGTCAGAGTCCATGGCGTCCCCAGCCACCGCTAGGACAGGCAGCAGACTCCACCCTCCTGGGAGAGAGAGCTGTCCTCCAGATGCCGATCCTCTCCCTCCCGGCGACCCACATGCACTGTGAACATGGGTCGCCGGCATGGCAGGAGGTAAGGCACAGATGCCTCAGCCCTCCACGCCACTAGCTTGTAGCTGTGGGTAATTGTTTCGCATATAAAATGAAAAGATCAGCAGGTATATGTACGCCTAAATATCTGATGGAGGTCTATTTCAACCACAGGGTATGTCTACTCAAACATTTCTGAAGGGAGAAGATTAATTTGCAACACTTCCATTTTGGTTTCATTCATTTTGTTTCCAGTCAAGTTTTCTATTAGGGATGATCTCTGAGAAAAGAGATGCAAGGGAGGTTTCCAGAGTGGTGATATGAAGAAGAAGATCATTAGCACAGTATGCCACTTTAAGGGTAAGTTCCCAGATAGGGTATCTGTGAATATCTTTATGTTGCCGAAAATGCTGTGCATAGGCACAGCACACATAGAAACATAGAAGTTGACGGCAGATAAGGACTGCAAGGCCCATCCAGTCTGCCCATTTCTTTTTCTACCTTATAGATGTGCCATCGGCCTTTGCTCTGTCAATGGCCTATCTATTCATACTCATCTGTATTGCTCCCTATGCCTATCCCATGCCTGTTTGAAGCCCTGCACTGTACTCATATCTACCACTTCCTGAGGTAGGCCATTCCATGCATCCACCACCCTTTCTGTGAAAAAGAACTTCCTCACATTACCCCTTAATCGGCCTCCCTCTAATCTCATGCTGTGTCCTCTTGTCCTGCTATTTTTCTTATATTAAAACATGTTAAACTCTTTCACCTTGTTAATTCCTTTAAGGTGTTTGAATGTTTCGATCATATCACCTCTCTCCCTCCTTTGCTCTAGGGTATACTTATTGAGCTCCATTAATCTGTCCTCATATGTTTTCTGATGCAGTCCCTGCACCATTTTGGTTGCCCTTCTCTGGACTACCTCAAATTGGTTAAAGTCCTTGTGAAGGTGTGGCCTCTAGTACTGTACGCAGTACTCCAGATGGGGCCTAACCAGTGTCTTGTAAAGAGGGATTACCACCTCCCTCTTCCGACTTGTGATACCCCTACTAATACACTCTAACAACCCCCTAGCCTTACCTACTGCTTTAGTGGTCTGCTTGGATGATTTCAGGTCATCGGTGATGATGATGCCAAAGTCTCCTTCTTCCTTTGCGACTGCCAGCAACTCCCCTCCCAGCCTACAGGTGGTGCCAGGGTTTCTCTTCCCTATGTGCATGATCTTGCACTACTTTGCATTAAACCCCAGTTGCCACTCTTCCAACCATTTTTTTAGTTAATCCAGATCTCTTCTCATTCTGTCCACCCCATCTGGATCATCTACTCTGTTGCAGATCTTGGTGTCATCTGCAAACAGACAAACCTTACCCTCCAGTCCATCTGCAATGTCACTGATAAAGATACTGAAGAGGACTGGCCCCAGGATTGATACCTGAGGTACCCCACTTGTGACCTGCATCTCTCTTCTGACTGCATACCATTTACCACCACTCTCTGTTTTCTGCCCGTCAACCAGTTTACCACCCAGTTGACCAACTTCTGACCCACCCCGAGCCTACCCAACTTATTAATCAATCTTCTATGTGGAACAGTGTCGAAAGCTTTGCTGAAGTCAAGGTAGGCGACATCAACTGCTCCCCCTTGGTCCACCACTCTGGTTACCCAGTCAAAGAAATCTATTAGACAGTTTGACAGGACCTTCCTTTTGTAAACCCATGCTATCTTGGATCATGTGCTCCTACAGAAGCCAGGTGTTGCACTACCCTTTCCTTAAGAAGTGCCTCCATAATCTTGCCCACTACTGAGGAAAGACTGACTGGTCTGTAGTTCCCAGCCTCCTCCCTGCTACCACTTTTGTGGAGCAGGATCACATGAGCCCTTCTCCAGTCATCTGGGACCTCTCCTGTGCTCAGAGACTCACTAAACAGTTCTGATAATGGTTCTGCTAGTTCCACCCTTAGCTCCTTTAGTACCCTAGGATGTATGTCATCAGGTCCCATTGCCTTGTCCACCCTGAGCTTATCGAGCTCTTGTAGGACCCTTTCTTTTGTGAAGGGACTAGTGCTCACATCCCTCCCCCGTGTCCATCATGCCAAGCTGTGGGCCCTGCCCAACCTTCTCTTCAGTAAATACTGAGCAGAAGTATCTATTTAGGATAGATGCATTTACATGGTCCTCCTCCTCCTCACACACACCCTTATCTCCTTTGATCTTAGCAATACCCCTTCTGGACTTTCTCCTTTCACTAATGTATCTATAGAAAGTCTTGTCACCTTCTTTTACTGTTTGTGCTAGTGTTTCCTCAGCTTGGGCCTTTGCCTGCCTTACTGCCTTACCTGCTTCCCTTAGGGAAGTTTGGTATGCCTCCCTATCTTCATCCCACTGCGTTCCCTTATATTTCCTGAAGGCCAGCCTTTTGGCTCTTACCTTTTCTGCTACTGTTTTTGAGAACCAAAGTGGTTTTGGTCTTCTTTTGCACTTCCTTTTCTCTCTAACACAATGGGACGTTGCTTCAAGTACTGCATCCTTAATGCTTGCCCACTTTGCCAGTACCCCCTCACCTGTATTTCTTTTTGCTAGGGCTAGCTTACCTCTGTTGGCCATCTTATCAAAATCAGCTCCTCTGAAGTCCCATATTTTTGCCTTGGAATGGGATGATTTAGTTGTAGTGGCCAAACTGAACCATACCATGTGATGGTCACTGGCCCCCAGGTGACCTTCTACCTGAAGATCTGTGATCTTTTCCCTGTTAGTCAGTACTAGATCTAGGATAGCCCTGTCTCTTGTGGGTTGTTGTACCAGTTGTTTGAGGCCCTCCCCCTGCAGGGAATCCACCATGTGTCTAGTTCTGGCAGATGTTCGTGCTGGTATTGACCAATCTGTATCTGGCATGTTGAAGTCTCCATTATCAGAACCTCCCTTTAGCTGTCATGTTTTGTATATCTTCTAACAGTAGTGTGTCTGTGTCCTCCCCTGGTCTAGAGGCCTGTCGACCACCCAGTTCTTATGGCTGTCCCATTTCCTGTTTCCAGGGTGACCCACAGTTCTTCTGGCTCCTTTGTGTATTCTGAATTTCTGTAGCTTGATATTTTCATTGACATACAGGGCCACTCCACCCCTTTTTTTTTTTAACATCTCGGTCTTTCTGAACAGTACAGCAGCCAGTTACTAGAGTCTCCCAAGTGTGGTTACTGGTAAACCATGTCTCGCTAATTGCTACTATGTACAGTTTAGCCTCTGTCATTATTGCCTGCAGGTCTGGGATCATGTTTCCCAGACTCGCGAGCATTAATGTACAAAGATTTTCCATTGGCTAGATTTTGGTGTGTTAGCTGTTGGGTGAGGTCTGGGGTTTCCCCTGTGCGTTGTATGGGGAGCAGGACCTTTTTCCTTACCTGGTGATGCAAATGAACTGCAAACATGCTGAACTCCTGTTTGACCACTAGCTTTTGGGGGTTCTTCTCATTCGACATATGGGGTGCTGCACCCTCTTCCCATTGCTTGTTTAAATATTCTGCAAACGTTAAACTTCTGCCCCAATGCACCGACTCCCTCCTTAGTTAGACGTAGTCCACCAAATTTAAAGAACTTTTGCTCCCAAAACTGTTGCCAGTTCCCTACAAGTTTGTGTCCTTTTTCCTGGCACCAGTCCTTGAGCCACATATTTAGCTCCCCTATCTCCCTTCCTCTGACCTTCCGTCCATCTGCCCCCTCTCCCAGACTGGCAGGCTCTCAGAGAAGATGATGACGGACGAAATGGATGATAGTTTATCACCCAGCCTGGTCAGGTGTTCCTTGGTCTCCACAACTGACCGGCTGGCGAGATCATTAGTCCCTACGTGTACCAGGACATCAGTGTTTTCCCCTGCTTCCTGAACAATTTTAGCAATGCGGTCAGTATCTCTCCACGCTGATGTACCTCGGAGATACCTGACCATTACCCCTGGCTGGAGATAGATATCAACTCCCCGAAACATGGAGTCTCCTATGATCAGAAGTTTTTTAGATTTCCTTTTTTTGTTTTGGTTCCTGTTTTGGGCGAGTTTTGTTGTGCGAGCTCCTGTACTGCAGTGTCCTGCTCTGCAGAGTCCTCTGCCCCTTTGTTTGATTTCAGAGATAGAGGCAGATACCTGTTTGTAGTTTTTATATGGTTTGTGGAGGTAATATGTTGGAGAACACCAAGTGATGGGGCACCCAATTTGCCCTTCCTAACCACCTGCCAACCTCCCAGGCCAACTACCTTCTGTGGTCAAGGTGCTTCTGTTGGATGTTGGGGAAACGGCTGGTGGTTCTCATAATATAGTTCCTCTTGAATATGAAATTTGAGGTGTGCAATCTCTGCCCATGCTGCCTGGAGCTGAGCCCTAAGATCTCCAATGGCCCAGCATGCAAGACAGTGTCCTAAATCCTGTAAAACTGCCCTTCTGAAAAGTGTTCCGCAGTGCTTGCAGTTAAGAAAAAAATTACTCACCTTAGTAATGTTGTTTCTTCTAATGCAGTCTTGCTATATTATGACAATTGCAGTTTGTCCCACCATTAGAACTGCTCCGGAGGTGAAAGAGTTAACTCCCATTCAAAGAATGGAACTTGGAGCGCGAGCTCGGTTAGAGAACTCTGTCTGAGTTATTTCAAACCTAAACTGTCAGATCTTTACGAGCAAAACTCACTAAGGTCTGTGTGGAAGCTGTAACCTACACTAGCCAACTGGCTACCTGACTATTAAGACACTCCTGGTCCCAACACAAAGACTCAAGTCAGGGACCAGAAGTAATAATATAATATAAGTAATAATATGACATAAAATAAAAACATCACACCCCAAAACCCCAAGAAGGGGTGGAAAACATATAATGGGCATAACTAGCGCCCACACTAGGCTGCCCACCCCATACCCAAGTAGAAGTTCTGAGAGGGGCAGGCTGGGTGGGGGAGGTCATAATATAGCAAGACTCTATTAGAAGAAACAACATTACTAAGGTGAATAATTTTTCTTCAAACAACATGAAGTCTTGCTAAGTATGACAATTGCAGAATACACAGCAGTACCTCCATGGAAGGGACAGAACCTACTTGAGGAATAGGCTCTGAAGCACAGCTGTGCTAAACCGAGCATCCCTCCTGGCCTGGACATCCAGGGAGTAATGCTTGGTGAAGTATGTACCATTTTCAGGTAGCTGCTTGACATATCTCTAAGATAGGGATGTCTCTGGCAGCAGCTAGACGCAGCTGTACCTCTGGTAGAATGAGCCCTCAGGCCTGAAGGGAACTTTCCCCAGTTTTGATAACAAAATTGGATACAAGAGACAATCCACCTGGCAATGGATCTCTTAGTGGCAGGTTTCCTTTTCCGACCTCACCATAAGTGAGAAAAAGTTGGAGGGATTGAACCTGTGACCCTTAGTACAGCTCTATATAGTAACTTAGGGCCCTCTTAACATCTAAACTGTGCAATCTCCTCTCACCAGAGGAAGAATGGTCAGTGAAAAACACTGGAAGGAGATAGATTAAGATGGAAATCTGAAACCACCTTAGGCAAAAACTTCCTGTTAGTCCTGAGGACTACCTTATCCCTGTGGAAAGAAATAAAGTCAGTTTCTACTGACAGGGCTTGCAACTCACTTATGCGCCTGACAGAAGTGATAGCCACTAGGAAAACAGTTTTCCAAGTTAAGTACTTAAGCTCTGCAGAAGACAGAGGTTCAAAAGGAGGTTGCATTAACTGGGAAATGCAAACATTAAGGTCCCAGGCAGGTGCTGGATCCCTAAAAGGTGGATTAGAATGAAGTAATCCTTTAAAAAACTTGGAAAATACAGGGTGAGCGGAAAGAGAGGAGGGCTTTCCTGCTGAAACAAAAGCAGAGACAGCTGCCAAATGTACTTTCAGGGTAGCTGGTCTCAGTCCCAAGGAATTAAGGTGGACCATATAGTCCAAAACAATGGGCAAATCAGCAGATTCAGGGAAATATGTTTCCCAGAACACCAAATGGAAAACCTTTTCCACTTAGAATTGTAAGTAGCCCTAGTGGAAGGCTTCCTAGAAGCCTTTAGGATTTCAAGAACACCCTGAGAAGGTGCAGGTCAGCAAATTCTAACTCCTCAAGAGCCGGGCCTTGAGGTTGAGGGATTTGAGGTTCGGATACCAAACTCTCCCCTGTGCACAGGTTAACAGGTTGTGATTCCTGGGGAGGCACAGGGGAAGATGGACTGCTAGTGACAGAAGGAGTGGGTACCAGGGCTGCCTGGCCCAATCTGGGGCAATCAGAATCATCCTGCAAGGCTGGGATCTGATTTTGACTAGCACCTTGAATAGGAGAGGGAAGGGGAAAGGCATAAAACTTCCCTTCCCAATCTAGGAGAAAGGCATCCAGGAGGATTAAGCCCAACACTGGGGCCTGCAACAGAACAGTGGAAGTTGGTGATTGTCTGGGGCTGAAAAAAGATCTATCTGAGGGGTGCCCCATCTGGCAAAAACTATCCCAGTACTTGAGGATCCAGAGACCATTAGTGTGATGGCCCTGGAAATCCTCTGAGAGCATCTGCTAAGACATTGTCCTTTCCTGGAAGGTGAACTGCTATGAGGAAGTGTTCAGGGAATAGGCCAGAGACACTGGCGTCATTGCCTCGGTGCACAAGGCCGAAGACTGAGTGCCCCCTGCTTGTTGATGTACCACACTGTTGTGGTGTTGTCTGTTCTGACTTGCACCACTTTGTTCTGAACAGACACAGAAAACACTTGAAGTGCTAAAAAGACAGCTCTGAGTTCCAGCAAATTGATGTGGGCAGAGATTCCTGGGGACCACACTCCTGAGTGGAGAGGTCGCCATGTGGGCTCCCACCCCAGGAGGGAAGCATCCGTAGTGAGGGTCAAGGAGTGAGACAGAGGAATGAAGGGGACTCCCAGTCTTAAATTGCTCTGATCCTGCCACCACTGGAGGGCCTGGATCAGGGTTCAGGTCACTGGGACCAACTTGGAAAGGGGGTCTCTTCTCTGAGACCAAAAGGTTATCAAGTGAAACTGAATGTCCCTCATCTGAAATCTTGCTCCTTGCACTACGGCTGTGGATGCAGCCATGTGCCCCAGGAGCTTCAAAAAGTGTCTTGCTGGTCGAGAGACCTGCAGAGTGAAGGAGGAGGCCAGAGCCACCAAGTTCCTTACCCTCTCTAAGGGTAGGAAAGCTCTGGCCTGCTTTGTGTCCAATTCTGCACCTATGAAGGTGAGCACCTGAACTGGTTCCAGAACTGATTTTGGAAGATTGAGCAAGAAGCCCAGGGAGGAGAGCAGCTGCTGGGTAACTTGCAGGTGAGATCTTACCTGTTCTGGGGACTGGCCTACAATGAGCCAGTCGTCCAGACAGGAAAGACAGCAATCCTTTGCCTTCTTAAATGAGCCACTGCTACTGCCAGACATTTGTGAATACCCTTGGGGCAGAGGTGAGCCGAGGGCATTGCTCTGAACTGGTAGTGACCTGAGGGCAGTTCAAATCTGACGATTTCTCTGTGGGGAGCTTCTGATTAGGACGTGAAAATAGGCATCCTTGAGGTCCAGGGAGGCTAGCCAGTCCCCTGGCCTTAGAGAGGGTAAAATCATAGCCAGAGTTACCATTTTGAACTTTGGTTTCAAAAGGTGTTTGTTCAGATATCTCAGGTCTAAAATGGGCCGCCATTCTCCTGTCTTTTTTGGGGTAAGGAAATATCTGGAGTACAGACCCTTGCCCTGGTGTAGGGGAGAAACCCTTTCTACAGCTCTGAGAGCCAGGAGGGTTGAGACCTCTGTTTCTAAAGTAAAGGTCTCTAAAGAGTTTGCAGGTGGGAAAGACCTGATTCTCATCTTTGGGAACTTTTTGAAGCTGAGAACCAGACCCTGGCTTACTACTTCCAGGACCCACC
The DNA here is from genome assembly GCA_016271365.2 of Neoceratodus forsteri. Taxonomy (NCBI): domain Eukaryota; kingdom Metazoa; phylum Chordata; order Ceratodontiformes; family Ceratodontidae; genus Neoceratodus; species Neoceratodus forsteri. The sequence continues at coordinate 914,746,038 of CM028131.1, read as the reverse complement.
TGTCTGAAGTTAGAGACATCCAGTTCTGAACGAAGTAAGCCAACCTGCCCCCTACAGGTAAAGGAGATTCGGCCCTGGGCACCACATCAGGGTGTCTGTTTGGCAGGTGCTTTAGGCTGAGGGGTGGGAGCAGGCCTGCCCACACCCCGTCTGCCTCTCCCTCTGAAGAACCCCCTCTGAGCATAAGCAGAGGAGGCCTGGGTTTGGTAAAAAGGCCTGTGAAAAGGCCTACCTCTACCCTGGGGCCTGCCTCTGAGGAGTGTCTGCACGCCTCCTTAGCCTGGAGCACTCTTATAGGTAGTCCTATATTCATCCATTTCTTCATATAATTCTCTGTCTGCTCCCAAACAGAGAATTTCCAACCACAGGAAAATCCATAGCCTTAGTCTGAGTATCCTGTGACAAGCTAGTACACCTGAGCCAGGCCAACCTGCAAAGCTACAGGCGTAGCCATGACTCTGAGGATACATCATTAAAATCCACAGCAGCATGAAACTGCACCTTAGATGCCTCAATGCCATCAGCAGCCACCTGTTCCAGCTCACTAGCAAGCTGGCCAGAGGCCTGTTTGGCCAAGGCCATGACAGTGTCCCATCTAGATGTCTGATACCTTGCTACATAAGCCATGTAATTTGCTTGCCTGAGTCCCAAGGGCGCTGCCATGTATGTTTTTAGCCATGGCATCAATCTTCCTGGAATCCTTGTCAGGAGGATGTGAAGCCAAGGAATATTAGCTTTATCACAGGCTGCAGCCTGAACCACACCAGCGTGGCTGCATTGCTGTGAAGGAATTCTGTATCAGAACCTGACAGGTGTACCTCCTGTCCATCTTTTTGTCCAACAGGAGGCACAGAATTAGGAGTTTTAAAATCTTTATTGTCTGTTTCCTAAATGATTTATGCAAGGAATAGACAATCTCCTGAACTCTGGAATATCCATCATTTCTACAAAATCAGGTTCATCTTGTTCATCCACAGCTTCCTCCAATGGAAGCTGGAGGTTTCAACAACTTTTTGTAAAACATAAAAGTGAGAGGGGACTCAGAAAGCAAAGGGAGATTCTAAAGGTCTGTCTGGGAGATGTCGGTTCAATGGGCACACCCAGACCCTCAAAGTCACATTCATACTGTTCATAATCATCCTCCCCCTCCTCTGGTTCATAAAATTCTTCAACAACATATTCCTGAACCGGTGGAACCGACCTTTTATCAGACAGTGGCGGTTCGGACGGAACCAGAGAAAGTGACTGGACAATCTGAATAGCTCTTGCTATCTCTACAGCAGTTGGAGAAGGAATTTTGGGCTCCACACCTGCTGATTTTCTTGTTTTCTTTACTGGAATTGGCTCCTCCGAGCCAGCTTTACGTTTGGCCGAGGAAGTCTCGCCCTGGTCAGAGGGCACTCCCTCCGGTTCGGTTGGCACCAAACCGGGCTGGCCATCCGGGTCAGCGGACTTTTTGGCCTCTCGTTCCCTGAGCCTGCCAACTCTCTTATCCAGGGTGGCTGCAGGGAAATTTTTACAAATCTGGCAGTTTGAATTGAGGTGGTCAAACCCCAGACAATATACACATGTGGTGTGTGGGTCAGCCTTGGCAAAGACTTCCCCACAGGCATCACAGTGTTGAAACCCAGTGGGCCGGTTTTCTTTTGGGTTTTCAGATATAATGCCAGCCTAACCAAAACTTGCCCTTTAAACGGGTAGTCCAGGCAAGACACCCTTATCGGTTCCAATCAACCATGGTCTTGGAAAACGAATGAAACCGCTTTTTTAGAACCGATAAGAACCGGAACCGCACTCTAAAACCTTCAATTCAAGTTTTAAAACAAGCTGATCGGTTCAAAACCGAACCGATAACATTTACAAGTTCCACACAGAAAATAAACTTAAATTACTTACGATACCACAGACAGAGCTTGAACGAGCGGTTTCGCGGTTAAAATAATAATATTCTCGGTTGATTTGAACCGAAAACACTGTTTAACCGAGAAATGAAACGAGCAGTAGGAGAAATCTCCGGAGCGACTGTTCAGTGAGGCGGAGTAAAGAATCTGACAGTTTAGGTTTGAAATAACCCAGACAGAGTTCTCTAACCGAGCTCGCGCTCCAAGTTCCATTCTTTGAATGGGAGTTAACTCTTTCACCTCCGGAGCAGTTCTAATGGTGGGACAAACTGCAATTGTCATAATATAGCAAGACTTCATGCTGTTTGAATGATATTTATTCCAGATAATTTGCTGGGTTTATAACCTGGTCAGAGTAAGTAGAAGGAAGTTAAATTACTAGTGCCCCTGTAAATGAGGTCACCGTGTGGATACCCCACTGATCCGCCCCTTCCTGCTTTGCCACGGGAAATGTCACGACTGTGCTACCCTATAAAACGAGTGAAGTGTGGGGTGATTGGGGATGGGGGTGGGTGGCTGGGCCCTTCCCCTGCTGAAAAAGAACAACCACGGGCGAAAGAGACTAGGAGGTAAGAGCAGAAAATGAAAATTACGTACCTACCGTAATTCTTGATCTTCTCTTGTATCTTCACCATTCATTACTTACAGGGTGTAAGCCGGTGACGCACCAAATCACGAGGAAGCTTTTTTTTTTTTAAACTTTGGCTAACGGCACCGCCCTCGAGAGTGACGTCATGCGTGAGGGGCGGCCGTTAGTAGCGACCGTCTCCTCCTCCAACTCAGTTCTGTGAGCCGGAGAGGCAAAAGCGAAAGCAGAGAATAAAGATAGCGAGGCAAGATAGCCAAGGGATAGCAAAGCAAGGAAGAATGAACTGAAAAAGGAATAAGCCGATGGAGGAAGGACAGAGGAGATAAGAGTATCCCTAACCTAGGGACTGCAGGGCCTCCTTACCTGGGCGACTCTAGGAGGAGAGAAGGAGGAAATGAAGAAGAAGAAGAAGAAAGAAAGAAGAGATGGGATGTTGAGGGGACCAGAATGCCCAAGGAGCCTAGTTAGCTTATGGCTGAAGGCTCGACTTAACAGGGAAGCAAGAATCCCGGAGATGGAGCTGAAGAGAAGGTTCACCAAACCCGCTAGACAGACTCAGGAGGGCATAGTCCTCATCCTCAACATGCCATTGTTTTGATAACCACTCGGGCTCCTGGTCGGGAAGGCCTTTAACTGGAGGACACCGAGAGGAGAATAAAACCCCGCAGTATGAGAGCACTGCTCAGGGGTTTGGAAATGGAAACTGTAAGCCTTTCAGGAGTTCATAAGTACAGAGTGGGACTCAGTCGGACTCGCCAAGGCAGGCCAGAGGCTTAGGCTGGCTGGGATTGGTTATGGTCAGCACTGCTTGTCTGTAAAACTGTCCGAGGACACTAGAAGGAAAACACCAATTATCAAAATCTGGTGAGAAGGGCAGTCTGCCCTCTCATCTTTTTTTTTTACAGATAATCACACACAGGCTAGGACGTGACTGAATACAAGAATGCCTATGGCAGTCGAAGAGAGTTCCCTCAGCTTTTTTTTTTTTTTTTTTTTTTAAAAAAAACAGACGTGCCCGTTCCTCCTCTCTGCAAGGCAAGAATTAGGGAAGGGGGAGGGGTTTTTGATTCTAGGGCTTAACAGCTGGAGCTCGGGATTGCAGGATCAAAACTGAATAGCCTGAGCCAGGCTAAAACCCCAGAGGTATCTCGCCCGAGGGATGGCAAGAGATAGTTGTGCAGTTTGATCGCCAAGCAAATCCACTAGATGGCCCAAGAATCTTAGAGTAAATAATTTTCTGGAGAATGAGAACCCCAAAGAAATAGAATTTTTTTTTTTGGAAAAATTGAGCAATTCTTCCCATTTTTATAATTTTTTTTTTATATATTGCAGAGAGGAAGGAGGCGGAGGTGGAAAGCCACAGGAAGAGGCCACTGAGGGGATGGAGGGAGGGTGTAAGTAATGAATGGTGAAGATACAAGAGAAGATCAAGAATTACGGTAGGTACGTAATTTTCATATCTTCCCTTGTCAATCTTCACCATTCATTACTTCTGAGTGAGTATAAGCTCCTCTTCCCCAGGAAGGGGAAGAGGCCATACCCTGAGGAACAAGACTCCCAGCCTTCTGTTGGTGAGAAACAGAAGGAGAAGACCCTAGCTCATTCAGAAAGCCTAAGTGGGGGAAGAGCTAGGAGGTGCCTCCCGAGGACGAGGAGACGGAGGGAGCCCCTGTAAAAGTCTCCTAGCTCTAGAGGAGAAAAGACGGGTCCCCCGGAAGGCGGAGTGAATCACCCTACGCCGGGCCAGGGGTGACAACCTGGAAAGACAAAGCCATGCCGTCCGCCTGATGCAGATCGCTGTCCCCGCAAGCCTGGAAGCCACCTCATTGGCGTCGTAAGATGCCCTTGCTTGGTGTCTTGCCAGCTCCAGGCCTACCGCGGGAGAGGGCAGCTTGTCTGGTTTGTCCGTGTCAGGCATTGATGCCAACAGCTGCACATCATCGACCACAAATGCGGTTGTAGGCAGCGTGGTGAGCCTGATGAGATGCAATACTGGCACTCGCCGCGAGAAAGAGAACACTCTTACGCTAGCGGTCGAACTGGAGAGAGTCCGGATCCGGTGGGCGGTCGTGCGCCAGGCAGCTGCCCAGAAGGAGTGTCTAGGTAAACCAAACCGAGGCGGGTTGGGAAGAGAACCTAGAGACTCTGAGGGGCACAATACCTACGCTGACAGTCAGCCGGGGCTGGAGAAGAAGCGGCTGGGGACTGCCAGGACCGGATAGACGCCTCCTGGAAAGGGATAGGCCAGGAAGGTACCACCAAATGCTGGGCCCTGAATTCACCAAGGAATTCTCGTGTCTCCCGTTTGGTATTGTCTCTCCGAACATAGGAAATCCGAAGATCCCTCACCATCCTCGAGAGGAAACGCTGATATTCAGTGAAATCAGCATCGGAGGAAAGATGAGCAGGGGGTTCCTGTCCCTCAGAGGAGGGAGACGAGGATGATGGGGAGCTGGAATGTCCAGAGGATTCCTGCGGCAGTGGGGAGAGTCGAAAGACCCACTCATGCATGTATCTAACGTATGAGGGGAAGGCCACCGCAGAACCCCTGAACTGCTCCCAGGATAACGGACCCGTAGGACCGACATGGCCTGGGAGCGGGGTGAGAAGGCAGAGAGATGGGAGAGGGCACCTCCGAGGAGGCAACTGCTCTCTGCGAGGGCTCTGGAATCGGGGAAAGGAGCCCTAGTAGGAGGATCCCGGATATCAGACCAGGCCACAGAGCGGAACTCTGGGAAGCGGAGCCTGGAAGAGCCCTGGGGAGAACCTCCCCTGTGGCGCGCCGGGACTGCATGGATCCAGAAGGGCAGTCCGCACAAAGCGCCGCGGAGACACCTAGAACCCTGGAGGGAGGCGAGGTTCGCACTGCGGCTCCTGGCCACCCCTGGGTGGCCAAAAGAGCCAGTGGCAGACCCCTGCCCTCAGCCCCTCGGATCCGAGAGGGCCCTCCTCCTCGACCACAGCGTCCCCCTGTCCCTAGAGGGGCAACAGCACCGTGGGGGTACTGTCACCGGCCCTCCAGAGGGGGCCTCCCCTCCATCACCCCCACTGCCCCGGGGCTCCGGCCACCCCAGCCGGGAACCCTCAGGAGACGACGGAAGGGGGGACAGAGGGAGGGGCCCGCTGCGCCGCCTGGTACCTGTAGCCACAGGGGACCCAGACCCCGAAGAGTGGGGGTGCCAGGATGGGTCCACGTCCGAGTCATCGCCCTCCGAGGAGGACAGAGACCAGCTGGACCTCGTGCTGGCCACCCCAGGGTCCCTGTGTCCTGAGCATGAGCAGCCCCAGTACCAAGGGTGGCGTCGCTCGCCCCACCGGTAGCAGCCAGGCCCAACTCCGAACCCCCCGGGCGCTGGCAGGCCGGCACGCTAGGAGGAAGGACAAGGCCCATGGGCGCGCCCGTGGCGTCGGGGCGAGGCAGCACTGCCGCGCCAGGTCCATCGGCGCCGTTCCCAAGCGGCACCGCCAGCAGCCGCCCGATCACAGCGCGCTAGAGCAGCACGGGATCAAGCTAGCGCCGCCCTGATCACCGGCACCAGACGGCCGGGATCCAAAACAGCGCCGCATCGATCACCGGCACCGTTCCAAGCGGCGCGAGCGGCGCCGAGGGTCCACCAAGCCAGGACCAAAAGCCAAGGGTCTTGACACGGGGAGCCTGCACCTCCGAAGAGGTGACTGCCGAGGCGGTGTCGGCGTCGCGGCCCTGGAAGGGACTAAGACGCTCCCCCAACACCGCAGAAGGGGCCTCCTCCTCAGCAAGAAAAGACGAGGAGACCCCCTCCTCCTCGGACCGTATAGGCCGGGAGGGACCGGGGGAGGGCCTAATGACCTTGCCGAGAATCCCGAGAGCGACATCGTCCCCAGTCGCGGGCCTTGCCGAGCAAAGCGTGATTCCGAGGACGACGGGTCCATCGAGAAACAGGCGCCGCATTTAATCCATATCATGGTTGGGTCCCAGGCAACGAAGGCAAACGCTCATGCGCCGGTCCGAGACGGAGAAATGCCGCCACAGGAGCACCGGCAGATAGGGGCGCGGCCAGTCTTGGAAAAGCGCTTAGCTCCCGAACCGGACATAACGCGAAAATAACAAGGCTAAAACACAGCAAGAAACACACCCGGCGCCGTAGATAGAAAAAGGAACAGTCTTACCGGATCGGCGTCGAGTGTGAAGAAAAACAGGAGTCGGCAAACACGCACTAAAAATGACCGCTACTCGCAACAGGTGCTGCCTCGACGGCGGGAGAAACAGAACTGAGTTGGAGGAGGAAGTCGGTCGGCTACTAACGCCGCGCATGACGCCACTCTCGAGGGCGTGCCGTTAGCCAAAGTTAAAAAAAAAAAGTCCGTGGCGGTGCGCGCCTCCGGCTTACACCCAGGAAGTAATGAATGGTGAAGATTGACAAGGGAAGATCAATCAGTCAGCAACAAATGCAGTAACCTGGAAAGCTTATCCTAATGATAGATAAAACTGCAAAACCTGTAAAGCACCACCTGTAATAATTTCACATAAGATATACCCTGTAAGAAATACTTTGCTACACAGAAAAATAAAGCAGTAACAGAAGATATACCTTGCAAAAGACAATTTGAATCAGAAAATTACAGCAGTAATCTGTTAGCACACTCCTGTAGGTACACCTTGTAATAATGCAGCAGAAGGTATACCCAGCAACAACACTTTGAATCAGAGAAAAATCAAGCAATAAAATGTTAGCAACAAACAGTAACAATCCCTGTGACTACAAAATAAAAAACAACACACAGTAAATCTGCCTAGCCAAAAGAAGTCTTAATCCTTTCCCTTGCTCTGTCCTTTCAAGCAACCTGCAGGGCCCGCAAGAAAAAATTACTCACCTTAGTAATGTTGTTTCTTCTAATGGAGTCTTGCTATATTATGACATATGCAGTGAGTCCCAACCTTCGAACTGCTCCGGAGGTGAAAGAGTTAACTTTCCATGCCAGGCATGGAATGCTGAGCTCGAGCTCGGTTGAAACTCTGTCTGTTGTTCTTCAAACTCAAACCGTCAGATCTTCTGAGCTAAACTCACTGAGGTCCTGTGTGGAAGCTGTAAACCTACACTAGCCAACTGGCTACTAAACAAAAGAACACATTTTTTTGGTCCCAAAACAAAGACTCAAGTCAGGAGACCCAAAAAATGAAAAACACAACACCAAGCACCCCAAGAAAGGAGGGGTGAAACTACAAGGTGGGCACCTACTGAGTTCCAGCACTGCAATGCCCACCCACATCCCAAAAACAGAGGTTCTGAGAGGGGCAGGCAGGGGGGGAGGTCATAATATAGCAAGACTCCATTAGAAGAAACAACATTACTAAGGTGAGTAATTTTTTCTTTAAACAACATGACGTCTTGCTATATTATGACATATGCAGACTACAAAACAGTACCTCCATGGAGGAGGGACAGAACCTACTTAGGAAATAGACTCTGAAGCACAGCTGTACAGGCCGAGCATCACTCCTAGCCTGGATGTCCAGGGATAATGCTTGGTAAAAGTGTGAACTGTTTTCCAGGTAGCTGCTTGACATATCTCTAAAATAGGGATGTCCCTGGCAGCAGCCAGGGAAGCAGCTGTACCTCTGGTAGAGTGAGCCCTCAGGCCTGAGGTGGGAACCTTACCCAGTTTTTCATAGCAAAATTGGATACAAGAGACAATCCACCTGGCAATGGATCTTTTAGTGGCAGGTTTCCCTTTACCAACCTCACCATAAGTGAGGAACAGTTGGAGGGAGTCAAACCTGTGACCCTTGGTACGCTCTATATAGTAACTAAGGGCTCTCTTCACATCTAAACTGTGCAGCCTCCTCTCGCCAGAGGAGGAATGGTCAGTGAAGTACACTGGAAGAGGTATGGATTGAGTAAGGTGGAAATCTGAAACCACCTTAGGCAAAAACTTCCTATTAGTCCAGAGGACCACCTTATCTCTATGAAAGGAGATAAAATCAGACTCCACTGACAAAGCTTGCAATTCACTTATACGTCTGGCAGAAGTGATGGCTACCAGAAACACAGTCTTCCAAGTTAAGTACTTAAGTTCTGCTGAAGACAAAGGCTCAAAGCGGGGTTGCATAAGCTGAGCAATGCAAACATTAAGATCCCAGGCAGGGGCAGGGTCCCTGAATGGAGGGTTGGTATGAAGCAATTTCCATTTGGAATTATAAGTAGCCCTGGTGGAAGGTTTCCTAGAAGCCTTCAGGGTATCCATTACACCTTGGGAGAGGTGTAGATCAGCAAACTCTAACTCTTCAAGAGCCAGGCCTTGAGATTGAGAGATTTGAGGTGTGGGTACCAAACCCTCCCCTGAGCACAGGTTAACAGGTTGTGCTTCCTGGGAAGACACAGGGGAAGATGGGCTGCTAAGGACAGTAGGAGTGGATACCAGGGCTGTCTGGCCCAATCTGGAGCAATCAGGATCACTTTGCAGGGTTGAGACCTGATTTTGACTAGCACTTTGAACAGGAGAGGGGAGCGAGGAAAAGCATATAGAAACTTCCCTTCCCTTCCCAATTGAGGACTAAGGCATCCAGAGGGACTGAGCCCAACACTGGGGGCCTGCAGCAAAAAAGGGGAAGTTGGTGATTGTCTGGGGCTGCAAAAAGATCTATCTGCGGGGTGCCCCATCTGGCAAAGATCACCTCCAAAACCAGGGGTCCAGTGACCATTCGTGATGGCCCTGTGAAATCCTGCTGAGAGCATCTGCCAGGACATTGTCCTTGCCTGGGAGGTGAACTGCTGTAAGGGAGGTGTTCAGGGGTAAGCCAGAGACCACAACTTCATTGCTTGGTGTACAAGGCCGTGAACCCAGTGCCCCTGCTTGTTGATGTACCACATTGTGGTGGTGTTGTCTGTTCTGACCTGTACAACTTTGTTCTGAACAGATTTGGAAAAAGCTTGAAGTGCTAGAAAAACTGCTCTGAGTTCCAACAGATTGATGTGGAGCAGAGATTCCTGGGGACCACAACCACTGGGTAGTGAGGTCGCCCATGTGAGCTCCCCACCCCAAGAGGGATACATCTGTAGTAAGGATTAAGGAGTGAGACTGAGTGACAAAGGGAATTCCTTGTCTCAGGTTGCTCTCATCCTGCCACCACTGTAGGGCCTGGATCAGGGTTCGAGTAACTGGGATCAATTTGGTTAGAGGGTCTTTCCTTTGAGACCAAAAGGCTCTCAAATGGAACTGGATGTCCCTCATCTGAAACCTTGCTCCCTGCACTACTGCTGTAGAGGCAGCCATGTGCCCTAGGAGCTGTAGAAAATGCCTTGCTGGTCGAGAGAACTGCAGGGTGAATGAGGAGGCCAGAGAGACCAGGGTCCTTGCCCTGTCCAAAGGAAGGAAGGCTCTGGCTTTCTCTGTGCTCAGCTCTGCGCCTATGAAGGTGAGGAGATGTACAGGCTCTAGAACTGACTTTGAAAGATTCAGAAGGAAACCTAGAGAGGTGAGCAGTTGCCGAGTTATCTGCAGGTGTAACCTGACCTGGTCTGGGGACTGGCCTACTATGAGCCAGTCGTCCAGGTAAGAGAAGATGGCAATTTTTTGCCTTCTTAGGGAAGCAACTGCTACTGCCAGGCATTCTGTGAATACCCTTGGAGCAGAGGTGAGGCCAAAGGGCATTGCTCTGAACTGGTAATGGCCTGAGGGCAGCTCGAACCTGAGGTACTTTCGATGGGAGCTTCTGATGAGAATATGGAAGTAGGCATCCTTGAGGTCCAGGGATGCTAGCCAGTCCCCTGGCCTTAGAGAGGGTAGAATAATTCCCAGAGTCACCATTTTGAATTTTGGTTTTAAAAGGTGCTTGTTTAGGTATCTGAGATCCAGGATAGGCCGCCATTCTCCTGTCTTTTTTGGGGTAAGGAAGTACCTGGAGTACAATCCTTTGCCCTGGTGTAGGGGTGGGACCCTTTCCACAGCTCTGAGAGCCAGGAGGGAAGAGACCTCTGCCTCTAGGGCAAGTGCTTCTGGTGGATTTGCAGGTGGAAAGGATCTGGTTCTCATCTTTGGAAACTTTTTGAAGCTGAGAACCAGTCCCTGGCTTACTACTTCCAGGACCCACTTGTCTGATGTCAGAGACTGCCAATCCTGGACAAAGTAAGCCAGCCTGCTCCCTATAGGTAGGTGAGAATCGGCCCTGGCAACCCCATCAGGGTGCCTGCTTGGCAGGGGCTTTGGGCTGAGGGGTGGAAGCAGGCCTGCTTGTACCCAGTCTGCCTCTCCCTCTAAAGAACCCCCTCTGGGCATAAGCAGAAGAGGAGGCCTGGGCTTGGTAAAAAGGCCTATGAAAAGGCCTGCCCCGGGAAGCTGCCTTTGGGGAGTGGCCTGCCTTTCCTTGGCCTGTGCACTCCTATAGGTGGTCCTATACTCATCCATTTTCTTCATGTAATTCTCTGTCTGCTCCCCAAACAGAGAATTACCCACAACAGGAAAATCCATGGCTTTAGTCTGGGTATCCTGTGACAGGCCAGTACATCTGAGCCAAGCCATTCTGTGAAGTGCCACAGATGTAGCCATGACTCTTGATGACACATCATTAGAGTCCACCGCAGCATGGAATTGCACCTTGGATGCCTCAATACCATCAGCAGCCACCTGCTCCAGCTCCTTGGCAAGCTGGCCAGGGACCTGTTTTGCTAGAGCCATAACAGTGTCCCATCTGGATTTCTGATATCTAGCAACATAAGCCATATAATTTGCCTGTCTGAGTCCCAAGGATGCTGCCATGTACTGTTTCTTTGCCATGGCAACAATCCTCCTGAAGTCCTTGTCCGGGGGGTGTGAAGCCAAGGGAATGTTTTGCCTTGTCACAGGCTGCAGCCTGCACTACCCCAACATGGCTGCATTGTTGTGAAAGGAACTCCGTATCAGAGCCTGACAATGTGTACCTCTTGTCCATTCTCTTATCCACAGGAGGTATAGTGTGAGGAGTTTTTAAAATTTTAAATGTCTGTTTCCCAAAAGATTTATGCAAAGGAATAGACAGTCTCCTAGACTCTGGGATATCCATCATTTCCACATAGTCAGGCTCCTCCTGATCATCCACAGCTTCCTCCATAGGGAGCTGGAGGTTTCAACCACTTTTTTATAAAACATAAAATGAGAAGGACTCAGAAAGCCTAGGAGGAGACACTCCTGAAGGTCTGTCTGGGGAGATGTCTGGTTCAATGGGCACATCAGACTTTCAAATCCACATTCACTCATACTCCTCTTCCCCTCCTCCGGTTCATAATATTCCTCTAAATCATAATCTTGAACCAGTGGAACCCGGCGAACCGGGCGCTTACCTGAAGTGCCCGGTTCGGTCGGAACCGAAAGCGACTGGACAATTTTAATTGCTTTGGCTATTTCTTCAGCGGTTGGAGAGGAAAGTTTGGCTCCACACCTGCTGATTTCCTAGTCCTTTTGCTGGAACTGACTCCTCAGAGTCGACCTCCCTTTGCCCAAGGAAGTCTCGCCCTGGTCAGGGACACTCCCTCTGGTTCGGTTGGAACGAACCGGGCTGCGCCATCGGTTCAGCGGACTTCTTGGCCTCCCTTTCCCTGAGCCTACCAACTCTCTTTTCCAGGGTAGCTGCAGGAAAACTTTACAAATCTGGCAGTCTGCATTGAGGTGGTCAAACCCCAGACAATAAACACAGGTGGTGTGGGGGTCAGCCTTGGCAAAGACTTCCCCACACGCACTGCAGTGTTGAAACCCAGTGGGCCCGGTTTTTCTTTTGGGTTTCTCAGACATAGTGCCAGTCCTAACCAAACTTACCCGTTTATGGCAATCCGCCAGGTAAGACCCTCTTATCGGTTCCCAACCGTGTCACGGGTCGTGGAAAAAAACGTAATAAAATCCGTTTTTTTTAGAACCGATAAGAACCGGTAACCACACTCTAAATCACAGATTAAGATATTTTAAACAACCTGATCATTTCAAACCGAACCGATAAACTGTTTACAAGTTCCACACAGAATAGAAATAATGTAAACCTATCTAGTACTCACAAATACCACAGACAGAGCTTGAACCGACTGGTTGTGGTTTAAATTGGTCGAAAACCGAGAAAAACAATACTTTAACGACAAAATGAACGAGCAGAAGGAGAAATCTCCGGAGCGACTGTTTAGTGAGGCGGAGTAAAGAATCTGCGGTTCGAGTTTGAAGAACAACAGACAGAGTTTCAACTGAGCTCGAGCTCAGCGTTCCATGCCTGGCATGGAAAGTTAACTCTTTCACCTCCGGAGCAGTTCGAAGGTTGGGACTCACTGCATATGTCATAATATAGCAAGACTTCATGTTGTTTGAAAAGAGGGGTTTGTAGTAATTTTATTGTAACTTTATAAAATTCGCGCCATATCTATCCAGCCCTGGGCTTTTTCCATTTATGGAATTTGTTATTACATGATGGAGTTCCATTGCCAAGACAGGTTGCAAGAGCTTAAGGGCCTGTGCCTCAGTAAGCGCAGGGAGTTGTAACTGGTGTAGGAAATCTTGAACTGAGGCCTGAGAAGGGGTCTCCTCTGTGGAATACAGGGAGGTATAATATTCCTGTAGGATCCAGAGTTTGTCTGTTTGCGAGTGGAGTAGCAACCTTGCGCTGTTTCTGTAGGCAACACACCAACACTTTGGCCGCCCGGGAGCACCCATCATAAGAAGTTTGTCCTAACCAATGTAAGGCCTCTCCTGTTTAATACTGAAGTATATCTTGAATCTGTGCTTATGTTTAATTAAAGAATGCAGGGACTGGTCCCCTTGCATATACGCAAGTTGCAGAAACTACAACTTAGCTTGAAGGAGTGTCAGGAGTTCTTTCGACTGTTTTTTTTTTTCCTTCGCAAGGCATACACCATAATTTCTTCATAAAGCATGTTTTCTATTGTATCCCATAACACCTGGGGGGGTGGGTTAAAGCCCCACTGCATGTTTTTTTTTTTTCTCCGTTGGGATAGTTATGTGTGTAGTTATGGGGATGTGGTCAGAGAGATGTGTGGTGCCAGTGTCTGCATGAATAACCAAGTCCAGATATTTCCCACTAATGTAAAGTAATCAAGTCTTGAGTACTGTCTGTGTGGATGGGAGTGGAAAGTGAATTGTCTGATTAAGGGGTGGTAATGGCACCATACATCTACAAGACCCATCAATTGCCTAAGATGTTGTTGTCCTGTGGTGTATGGGACAGATTGTGAATTAGTAGTGTCCAGTGAGGGATTTAAGAGGCAGTTATAGCTGCCTCATATAATGATGTGTTAAAACAGAATCCATAAGTTGCTGTATGAAGGATGCATCGCTATCGGGGGGGGGGGCACGGGACAGACACAGGGACTACAGATCATGAGGGGTTGGTCACTGAAGGTCCCTATCACCACTGCTAATCTGCCCTCTTCGTCAGTGCAGGTGGAACGGAGATGGAATGGAGAGTGTTTAAGAATTAAAACAGTCAATCCTCTACATCTGCCTTTTTTGTAGGCTGATTCGATGATATGTTCATAGCCAAATTTAAGTAACTTTTGGTGTTCCAAACTACTCGGGTATGTCTCCTGGAGCAGGAGGAGATCCGCATGCAACTTTTTCAGTGTCTTGTATCTTTTAACTGGGGTGGACAGTTCGTTCACATTATGGGAAATGATTTTAAAGGTTGATGCCATTATAAAGTATTGGGAAGGCTGTCTGTCTCCCTGGGATTAGCGTAAATTTTTAGGTATATATAATTAGTCCTGCCCCTCCTTGAACATACAGGAGCTTAGTATTGTTAACATCAAAAATAAATATTAACCGGCCCGGTGGCGTGGAGGGTTGAGGCGCTGGATGCCACACCTTGCTCCATGCTGGTGACCCGGGTTCGGGAACGAGCCCGGGCCGTCGGGGGTCGGCAGGGAAGAGAGGGATTGAGCGCCAAACGGCAGCTCTCCCTCTCTGGGGAGGGTTACCAGACTGTCCTGCTGCTATATCGCCACCTCCTGGGTGAACCCGGGAATGGTGATGCGGGTCGGGATGCACAAAGGGAGGGACAGTGCTAGCCGAGAGCCTGGGGAGAAGCAGCGTATATGCATGCCTCCTCATTGGCTCTCCCAGTGTGCCGGCAACTGCAGGGGATAGGGCAGAACAGGAGAAAAAGGAGCCCGTCACTCCTAGGTGACGACGCCTCCAATGCCAGTCCACTTCACCAGGCGCTCACCAGGGCAGACTCCAATGTGAATCGCCAGCTCCGCCGCCATTAGGGGGAGGATCGGGCGGTTCCTTCCCACCGGGCGTGTGCACGGGATAGCAGGAACCACTCAGCAGGCGACCACTTTAGGAGCAGACTCCTGGGGGTACCGTGAGGAGACGTGTGGAAGGCGAATTGAGGGTGTCTGAATGAGTGGAGGGACGGTGCGGTAAGGAGGAATACAGATAAGGTTAAAAAATAAATAAATATTAGCTCTTCCTGTGACAAAACATGGTTGCAAAAAGCCGTAAGGGAAACGAGCAGGCCTTTTCTTTCTACCGGTTGGGTAGAACAAGATCCAGTAAAATGTAGAACAGTGCCTCTAATAACTAATCAAAACTGTAATACAATTTCTAATAACTGCAAAAATGAGTGGAACAGAATATAGAGCTCCTGAAAGTCTGGCCAACTGGCCCTAACAAGGATGCCGCACTCGGTGGGGTACGGGACCGAAGGACACACTTACGCAATCGTGGTTTTGAACAAATTCGGTGGCTTCCAGGGTAGGGGATAAGTGAAACTGTACCCCTAATGGCAGTGATCGAAGGTGCTGCTGCTGGAGAAATCTAAAATCTGTGGGGATTTGGGCTCCTATGAGGACCATATGGCCTCTAATAAAATTAAAAAGGAAAAATAAAAAAGTAAATGTAATCCCGAAGGACTCGGGAGGGGGTGAGGGAATATACCGGTCATCACAGGGTCTTGGCTAGTTGTTCTTTCAGAAGCAGCCTCCAACCACCATCTCAATTTAATATATCTGTAAGAAGCCAGATATACATAAGGGATATACAATGGAGAACTGTCAGATAAATGATATATCTACACAAGTGCTGTTTGACCTCGGGTAACCTCACGAGTGGCATATGCCACAAGTGAGGAGTCCGAGGTCAAACAGCACAAGTGTAGATAAATAATTTATCTGACAGCTCACCAGTTTATAATTCATTTATGCAATAGGGATGCTTTATGTCAGTGCAGGAACATTTGCTTTTGATTGCTTATCTTTTTTTTTGCATATGTTTGTCAAAAAAGTGAATAAAAATTTTGTTTTCTGCTCTTTTTTGTTAATTATAAAAAAATCTATAAGGTATCCATAAATGAAACAGCACTCATTTTGTAGATAATCTTGTGCTGAACAACTTTCATGCTCACAGTACCATGCTATCTTTTTTCATTTTAAAGTTATTCCCATTTGAATATGGGTAGTACTGCTACTGAGACCGAACATTCTAAATGAGTTCCGGAGTGACTGTGACATACAGTCGTGGCCAAAAATATTGGCACCCTTGCAGTTTTTTCCTAATAATGCACCATTCCTTCCAGAAAATTGTTGAAATTAAAAAAATATTTTGGTATCCACATATGTATTTGGTTTGCAGTGGAATAAAACACAAAAAGCAGAAAAATTTACTAAGTCTTAGCTTATTCCATGCAGAAATCCTCAAATGGCCCGGACAAAATTATTGGCACCTTTTAGAAGTAGTTAGAAATAATTAGATTTCAAGCAGGTGATTCTCCTTCACTTTGGAACTGAACTCACCTGTGGTGAGTTGCAGGTGCCTGCAATATAAAAATCACTCATTCAACCAGTTTGAATAGAGAAAAGGACTCATTCTCCTGTTTTGTGTCACTGTGTGTACCGCAATGAGCATGGAGAAAAGAAAGACAGCCAGAGAATTGTCTGAAGAGGTCAGACAGAAGATTGTAGCCAAGCATGGACAATCTCAAGGCTACAAATCAATCTCCAGAGACCTTAATGTTCCTGTTTCCACCGTACGTAATGTTATCAGGATGTTTAAGGCCCATGGCACTGTAGCCAACCTCCCTGGATGTGGCCGCAAGAGAAAACTTGATCGAAGACTGCAGCGCAGGATTGTTCGAATGGTGGAGAAAGCACCTTGATCAACTGCCAAACAGATCTGCTGGATCTCAGACATAAGGTATGATAGTTTCAACTCGCACCATCTGGCTGCCAACTCAATGAAAGGGGGTTATATGGTAGGAGGCCCAGGAGGACCCCACTGCTGAGGAGAGAGAGACATAAGAAAGCCCGACTGGGGTTTGCCAAAACACATCTGAACAAGCCAAAATCCTTCTGGGAGAATGTCCTGTGGACAGATGAGACCAAATTAGAGCTTTTTGGTAAAGCATATCATCTCTATATTTACAGAAAACAAAATGAAGCCTTCAAAGAAAAGAACATCTTCCCTACAGTCAAACATGGATGAGGTTCAGTGATGTTTTGGGGTTGCTGTGCTGCCTCTGGCACTGGGTGCCTTGAGCGTGTGCATGGCATCATGAAATCTGGAATTACCAGGCCATTTGGGCCATGTTGAACCCAGTGTCAGAAAGCTGGGTCTCCGTCGAAGGTCATGGGTCTTCCAGCAGGACAATGACCCCAAACACACTTCAAAAAGCACCCAGGAATGGTTCAAGACAAGATGCTGGACTGTTCTGAAGTGGCCAGCAATGAGTCCAGATCTAAATCCCACTGAAAACCTGTGGAGAGATCTGAAAACAGCAGTTGGGAGAAGGCACCCTTCAAATCTGGGAGAACTGGAGCAGTTTGCACAAGAAGAGTGGGCCAAACTGCCAGTAGAAGGTGCAGGAAGCTCATCCATGGCTATAGGAAGCGGTTGATTGCAGTTATTTTGACCAAAGGCTGTGCTACCAAATATTAAGTCTAGGGTGTCAATAATTTTGTCAATGCCATTTCTTTTCATTTTCTGATTTAAAAGGATATATTAAATTCTGAATCAAAAACAAAGGTTCTGTAATATTAACAGAGAAATAAAGACTTGTGGAGACCAAATACTGTACTGTTGTTAATTTCAACTTATGTTTAGAGGAAATTATGAGTTATTTGAAAAAGTGCAAGGGCACCAATATTTTTGGCCACGACTGTAGCTGCTATATGGATAAATTTTATTTATTCAATGGTTGTGAAGATAAATGGATTTATTCAATGAGTTCTGAGCCCACTCCTATTGCATAAAAGCTAATATTGCATCACAGAAATGCTGTTCGAGCCCCAGGTATCATTTGTTTTCCCATGTCCCCCTCCATTCAGAAACCATGACCCTCATTACTGGCAAATCATGAAATAGAGAAAATCTCCTGCAGGACTGCCCCAGAGGTGCACAGAATAGTTATTTAAGAAATGACTGAGTTATGGGAAATAGGGACAGGGGCTGGGGATTCAAACAAATAGGGCTGGAAAATTAGATAGGAGAAGATCTCAAGTAAGCCATGCAGGTGGCGTGTTTCAGTTTAAAATGGTAAATTCTGGCAGAAGGTCTGCAACTGCCCCCAAAAATACAAAGTTCGGGAAAGTCATTTAGCAGCCATGGTGACAGTGGACTGCAAAGATCAATTTAGTCCATCTTATCCTAAAAATGGCAAAGTTATGAACATAAGTTCAAAACACCACTGAAATACAGGATACAGCACTTACCTTGATTCCTCAGTTCACGGTTCGGCTTTGAAGAGTGCAGTGTCTGCAGACATGTCTTGGTCCACAAAAGAGGACATCCTATGACCTCCAGTGGTAAGTATAGGGTAAGGGGAGTGTGGGGTGGCGGGTGCTCAGTGGGAGGGTCAGAAAAGGGGAAGGGGACTGTTTTCTTTTTTTCATACGAACATACGAAATGTCAGCAGAAACAGGCCGAAATGGTCTATCGAGTCTGTTAGATTGTGCAGCTCCCCCACCCCCTTCTCTCTTCTTTCAGGTTAAAAAAACAATAAAAAGACATCGGGGGATTGTTTCTTTACAGGACTAAAATTAAAAAATAGTTTGGGACACTGGGGTGGGCTCCCAGATGTCCCACCGCAGGGGGCTTTAAATGCCAGCTGCGGGGACTGGATCCCTGCCAGCTAATTAATAAAACAACGGGCTGCGGGCACATCTGACACTGGGGGTGGACATCCCGGTGTCGAATTATATTAATAAATAAACAAGAGACTAGGGCACAGCGATCGTAGAGTAAGGGGGTGCCACTAGACACCAGGGAATATATAGGTACAGTGATCGGGGAAGTGAGGAGTGCCACTAGGCACCAGGGAAAATGGCAGCTCACAACTCACACTGCAGCTCGCAGCAGGAGTTCACCTGCGGCTGCGGAACTAATTAAAATCCACTGTTCTCATACAGAGAATGCGATGGAAGGCTCCTCTCACTAAGTTGGGCACCACCAGTTTGGTGCCCAGAAAAGGTATTTCTGGCCCTACTTGTGAAAAACAAACACCGTGGCCAGAATCTAGCTAAACAGGGCCCGTTTGGCTAGGCTCTAGTGTTTGGTTTGTAAAATGACAACGTGTTTATGTATTTTCCATGCTTTTTTAGTTCGTGGGGGAGAAAAAAAAACATCAAGACAGCGGCTTGCGAAAAAGGATTTTTTCCTCATGAAAAAGGAATGGATCTCGCGAGACTGAAATCCTTTTTCGTGAGATCAAATCCTTTGTCAAACTTTTTACCTCTATCCTGGAAAGTGATCTTCCCATAGGAAATAACAGGAACTTAAAAACTGCACAACAGATTAATATTTTTTCACCAAACGTTGGCAGTTCTGTTACTCAGGTTCTTTCTATCACAAAAAAAAATCACACCAAAATTCCACACTGTCTGGGCACAAGGCGATCAAGGAAAAACAGCAAAAAGTGGCGACTTTTAAGGTTTTTGCACTATCCGGATCTCAGAATCCACACATCCAACCACAACGAAATTTGCCACGTCAAGAGATGTACCCCCACAGGACAGCGCATACCAAATTTTGTGCAAATCCATCGATCGGTTACAAAGTTATTAAAGTGCAAAATTTGAGGTTTAACATTAAACAGACTACTCAACCCTGTCTATAGGGGCACAACTAAAGTAGTTCCTCTACTGGTATACTTGCCAGTAAAGGGGAATGCAGCATTTCCCAATTGTTTCAATGTACAGTGTTTCCTTTACTGGTTTGAACACCCTTCCCCATCCCTTGCTTCTTCAACTGTACCCCCCCCATTTGTGTTCTTTTCTAGCCTTTACATTTTTTTTGCTGCCTGTAGGACATGAGTGCTCCCTGTTACCATTTAAGTATTTTTTTTTTCCCCTCTATGAAAGCCTGCAAGAACTGTGTGTCTGCGTGTGTTGTGGCGGCTCAGAGATGCAGTGCAATTGAGGGTATGGACTCCTACTACTACTCTTGATTTCTTTGAGTGGCTGCGGTCAGACGAGAGACTTATGATCGGGAAGAAAAGAGATGGCACGTCTTGGTAGGATGTTATGGGATATTAGTTCTAGGTAGTAATTCACCAGCAGATGTGTCGCGAGCTACGCAGTTTCCTAATTCTCTGCCTTTTTTTTTTATTAAATAGTATATCACATCATAGTAATCCTAGTGGCTGTATGGAGTTTCTGCAATTATTTGGAGCTGCCACTGCCTAGGAAGATGTCATTACAGTTTCATTTAGAAGCAAACTGTGAGGAAACTATGACAGCTTAGCAGTCTACAGCGCGGGCAGGGTGCAAGGGGCTAGAATTTTTTTTTAATGAAAATGACAGGGGCAGTCGGTGTCAAATGCCCGAATACATACACAGAGCAGATCTTTTTTCATACCTTTTCATAGGAGAATGTGTAATTGGTCCTTGTAATGCAAAGTGGGTAACATCAAACAGGAAATGGAGCCAGCAGCTAAACTCAGCATGAGTGTCGCTACAGCACTAAGGAAAGCATGCCACCTCAGCGTGCTGTTTAGTCATGGTGGACAGAAACAGACTTCTTAGAACATGGACAGAGACAGATGTTTGTGCCTGATTTCATGCTAAGTGTTGCCACCGTGACACCTGCCGTTGTGCCTGATTTTTTTTTGGGAGGGGGTCTCACTCGCTAAGCGAGGAAAAAAACATGGCTTTTTTTTTTTTTTTAATTCTATGGCACAGGAATATCAGAACAAAATGAGGCACCCAGAGACTGGGGACTCATTATTTACTGGCCTGTGTTGCCTCATACCAGACCGGCTGGTTGGTGGTTTTAACCAATCAGCAACATTTGTCTCTCCCCATTTTCTAAATAAAAATAAAACAATTCCAGTCCGTGTTATAGTTGACACACAATACAATCAGTGTACTATAAATGCAAACGCTATTTTTGACACGTTATCATTCCTTAGCTATACTTCATACAGCATATTGACTGGTAACAAAAAAATCCAGCCTCGTACATGAAGACAGACAGAAAAGAATGTACACTGCCCAGGACAGCATGCTAGATTTAATCAGTATTACCTGTTCAGGAGATCAGATTATAACAGTAGACATTATTACACCAAACTGGAAAAAAAATACCCAATTAGAACACAGCCTCTTCATGAAATAGGTCCCTGAAAGTTTTGGCAGAAGAGAAAAATAGAGATCCTTAGGGGTAGCACTAAGAGGTGCTAGTTACAGTTTTGTTAGATGGTTGCGGTTACATGATAATATTATCTGCCACACAAAAAATGGCCATCTAAACCAGAAAGAAGATACAGAAAATGAGGAAAGCCGTGTTAAGGGCAAAAAAATGAGAAAGTACCCCATTAGGACACAAAACAGGGGGATATATCCATCTACAAAAGAAAAAAAGGTGTTGTTAGGAGGGAAAGTAAATAAAGTCACCTCCAATACCACAAAATTATATCTCTCCCCCTTCCCCCAGCTTGTAGCCTCCTGTCTGAAGCACATGGTATAACTGCAAGCCAGTGCCTCATAAGCATACACACTCTGGAGGTCGAGAATTATGCCCTGCCACAGGTGACCAACAGAATCAGTCATACTTTTCTTCACCGTGGCTGTCCGTGGGCCCTGCACTTCAGTGAGACTACAGATGCAGATGAGCTGGGCCTTCAGGGCCCTGCCTCAAGGGAAGAGTCCATTTGGCTGCAGAGCCCCAAAACAACAATCCGTGAGACTACAGATGCAGACAAGCAGGCCCTTCCAGACCCTACACCAAGTGAAGAGTCCATCTGGCTACAGAAGTGCCGGGCCCTCTGGGTCCTGTGCCAAGAGAAGAATCCTCTTCATCATATGGTTACCTGTTTTTTCCCCACCAACATACTTTTCATTTTTAACTTTCGTATGTTTCACTACCGCATCACAAAAGTGATTCTCACATTAGTGAAAATGTTCGGACATTAACATTTTCAGGATCCAGAGATCCTGGCCCAGACTCCATGCCTTAACAGTTAAGGTGCAAAAATCTTTTTTTTTTTTTTTCTTTTGTTAAATAAACCTTTTTTTTTCCTGGAGGTTGTCACAGGCAGGCTCTCAACAGTGTCCCTGACTCCCCTGAACTCACCATGCCAGAAGACCCCTGTAGATCCCTCCCCCCATGGTGGGGCCAGGAAGGGGAGGACCATCCTCCTACCCAGCCAGAGACTCTCATCCAGTATTGGGCTAGTAGTTCAGCTAGTGTCGCAGGACAGAGGTAGGTTAGCAGGGCTAAATGAAGCCTAAGCCGACCATTTTTAGGCTGTTTTCCCTCGAGTCCCGTCACCCCACCACGTAACTGTGTGCATGCGAAGGCACACACACACTACGGAACCGCGGCCCCTACCATATATGTCGCTCAAGTGCCAGCACTACCCCCAGGCTTCCGCTTGGTGGCAGCCAAGGTCCAAGTCAGCACCGACTTCCCACAGCGGAAGAGGAAAGCAGTCTGACAGACATATGATCCTCCACACCGCCCCCCAACCCGGCCAACTCAAGCTCATTCATAAACCCAGGTCGCTGGCGTGGTTGGAGGTACAGCGCCCAGTACCTCTGCCTTCCAAGTCACTGGGCCAGCTGCAAAAACTGGGGTTTAACACAAAAGTGCTTACTCAGTGGTAATAGTAGGTGCTACCACCCCTGTATAAAAGATTTACACACACACATATATATAGTTGAATAGGGTGTTTAATGTAAATTTTGCACTTTAATAACATCACAACCGTTCAACGGATTTGCATGAAATTTTGCAAGCGGGTCTTGTGGGGGTAGATCTCTTGACGTGCTAACTTTCATTCTGATCGGATGTGAGGATTGTGAGATCTGGATAGTGAAAAAATACAGGTTACTCACCTGTAACAGGAGTTCTAGGAATGGTATATGTTGTTCATCCACACTCATTGGCAGTATCCTTGCCGCTTTAAATCTTGCCGGAAGGTCTTCAAGCTTGCTCCTCCCACCCACCCGGGTGGTATAACTCTCGGCTCCGCCCCATGACGCCAGATCTGGCCCGCTGGAAGCTCAGGATGTGCGTCGAAGCCGAGGGAGGTCGGGTGGGTTGTGGATGAACAACATATACCATTCCTAGAACTCCTATTACAGATGAATAATCTTATTTCAGGGACATGGATATGTTGTTCATCCACACTCATTGGCAGACTCCTAGCAGTTCTCCGGGAGGAGGGAGGCAAGACGCACACCCCATATACTTACTTGGGAAAGAGACTGGAGAACCGAGGCCCCAAAACCAGCATCCGAGCGTGACTCAAGGTCGATGTGGTAGTGGGTAATGAAGGTGTTTGCTGACTTCCAGGTAGCAGCCCTGCAGATTTCCTGGATAGGGACGTCCCTGGAAGCAGCCACTGCTGCAGCAGTATGGCGGGTAGAATGAGCTCTTATCCCTCTGGGAGGCTCCATGCCCGCCAACTTATGAGAGATCTATGCAGGAGGTTACCCACCTGCTTATCGTCTCTTGGCTGCAGGTCTGCCAGATGCGGCTTCAGCGTAGGGTGACAAACAGCTGGCGAACCTCTCCCAATTTCAGCCGTGCGCTCCTTATAATAAGCGCCGCTTCTAGGTCCGAGTATGGAGCCTATATTCGGCCTCCAGGTGTGATTGGGGTAGAACACCGGCAGAGTCAACACCTGGTTAAGGTGAAACTCCGACACCACCTCCCGGAAGAATTTGGGGTGGGGCGCAGGACAACCTGTCCCTGTGGAGAACCAGTGAGGAGACTCGATGGAAAGCGCCTGGAGCTCTCCCATCCTTCTGGCTGATAGCCACCAAGAAGGCGGTCTTCCACGACAGGTGAGAGAGACACACCTGTGCATAGGTTCGAATAAGCTTGCCCATGAGCTTTGCCAGTAGCAGCAGTAGATCCGGTGGGGTTCCCTGACTGGAGGAAATGTGATCAAGGCCTTTGAAAAAGCGCCAGACCACCTTCTCCTGCGCCACCGACTGCTTCCCGGCCCGCGCCCGGTAAGCAGAGATGGCTGCCAGGTGCACCCTTAGGGTCGTCGACCTAAGCCCTTGACTAGAAAGGGACCATAAATAGTCCAAGATGCTTGCCAAGGAACAGGAGGAAGGGTCCAAGCCCTTGCCTGACACCAAATGGAAAACCTTTTCCATTTGAAGGCATAACATTTTCTGGTCGACTCATACGGGACGCCTCAACTACATTGAGGACCTCGTCGGAAAGACCCAAGGCCTGGAACTCTAGCTCAGGAACCAGGCCGTCAGGTGCAGGGATTGAAGGTCCGGATGGAACACCTTCCCTGATTGACTGAGAGCAGGTCCGGGCGAGCTGGAAGCTGCCGGAGTCCTGGAGCTGAGACTGAGGAGATCTGGGTACCAGAACTGGCGAGGCCAGTCTGGGGCTATCAGAATCACCTGCGCCTTGTCCCTCCTCCTTGAGAAGCACCTTGTGGATCAAGGAAATGGGGAAAGGCGTAAAGAGGCCGGGGTCCATTGCCTCGAGAAGGCATCCCCTGCAGCGAGCCCTGCTGAGGGGGGCATGGAACAGACTCAGCTGCGTTCTCCATGGAGGCAAACAGGTCCACCTGAGGTGTGCCCCAAAGGAGAACAGATGCTGTACTACCTCCGGGAGAGACCACTCGTGGGATGCAGCCCCTATCCGGCTCAGGGCATCGGCCAGGGTGTTGGAGGCTCCTGCCACGTGAATGGCTAGGAGATCCGCCTCCAGGCTGCGCACGAGTGACCAAATGCGGAGAGCTTCCTTGCATAGAAGCATGGAGAGCGTCCCGCCCTGGCGGTTTAGATAGTACATGGTCGTGGTATTGTCCGTCTGGACTCGGACCACTTGACCCCGGAGGAACGGAGCAAAGGCGGTGAGAGCTAGGCGGACCGCTCGGAGCTCCAGCAGGTTGATGTGGCATCGGGACTCCCGCGGGGACCAGAGGCCATGAGCCCGGTGTTCCCCAGATGGGCACCCCAACCCATCAGAGGCATCGGTCGACAGAGAGACCGTCGGCGGCGGACGAGCAGGATGCCCTCCTGCAAATGATCTGGAGCGGTCCACCACTGGAGCGTTCACATCCCCTGTGTCACCGACACGCTGGTCAAGGGATGGCGTTGTGACCACTGGCTGGCCAGTCCCCACTGAAGGGACGCATGTTCCAGCGGGCCCAACGGACCACGCTGGTCAGGCCGCCATGAGACCCAGGAGGCGAGGAAGTCCCGGCAGGCGCAATTGCCCAACCAGAAATGATCGGGCAAGGAGGAAAGAACCTCGGCCCTGTCCGCGGGAGCCGCTCTGGCTCGAAGAGAGTCGAGCTGCGCCCGATGAATAGAATCACCTGCTTGACTCGAGTTCCGACTTGGCCTCGTTGATAAGGAGGCCCAGTTGAGAGCAGACCTGGAGGGCCAGATCTCTGGACCACTCCGCCTCCTTCCTGAGGAGCTGCTATCAGCCAGTCGTTCAGGTAAGGTACACCGGACCCCTCGGCGCGCAGAATGCTGTCACCACTGCCATGCATTTGGTGAAGACCCTGGGAGCTGGAGACAAGCGAAGGGCATGGCTTGGAACTCGAGAGAGATCCTTCCGCTCGAGCGAAGGAATCTCTGACAGTGAGAGCAGACGGATAGGGACGTGAAAAAGCAGCGTCCTGCAAGTCCAGAGAGCAGAACCCACGCGGCGTTCCAAGGATGGTATTATCTGAGCCAGAGTGACCATCCTGAAGGTTCGAGACCTTAGGAACTTGTTTAGGTCGTGTGGAGTGGTGGAATGAGGCGCCAGCCAGTCCGTTCGGAACCAGGAAGTACCTGGACACAAACCCTGGGTCTGAAGGAGGGTCCACCACTCTCTACCACCTCTTCTGGAGGAGGAGAGCGTGTGCTCGACGAGCCGCCAGTGAGCTGGGGATCCCAGCCCCCGGAGGCGACGGCTCTGAAGGGTGGTGCCTGCTCGAATTCCAGAGGCAGGCCTCTTCCACCACCTCCAAGACCCACCTGTCCGTGGTAACAGCGGACCAGGTGGAGCAGTGCAGCGGGAGCCGCCCTGGGGACCAGGGGGTAAGGTGACGGGATGGGGCGACACCCTCAGCCCGTCACTGGGCAGGCTTGGAGGAGGACCGGCCGAGGACCTCCTGGGCCCTTTCCTCCCTGCCTCCTGTTAGAGAAGCCGGGTTGGGTTTGGGATGCCAGGCCGAGCCTGCTGGCCCTGGCGTTGCTGGGCCGGGCCGCAGGCTGGCAGAAGGACGAAAGGCTTAGGCTGTGGTTTGCGGCCTTTGTCCTTCTGGAGGGGAAGAGACCGAGTCCAAGGTGGCATTGGACTTCTCGATCCTCTGCAGGTGACCTTCCACCCCAGGGCCGAGAGGTCAGTCCCCAAAGGAACATCCGCCAACTTGTGCTGGGTATCCGAAGTAAAGGTGGATATCCTCAGCCAAGCCGACGCATAGCCACTGCGGCCGCCACCGATCTGGCACATGAGTCCCTATATCCAAAGCAGTCTGGAGCTGCTGTTTGGCCACTGCCCTGCCTGGTCCCGCACCTGCTTAACCGTAGTCTGCAGATCGGCGGGAGGATGAGGATGACCTCATCCAGGAGCCCAACAGGGCATGAGAAAAATGTGCCATGAGGACGGCCGAACTGGCCTGGCGAGGCCGAGAGAGGACGTAGCGAGACTTTGCCCGGGACATAGTCCAATTTCTTGGACTCCTTGTCAGGAGGTTTGTCCACATCCCTGGCGTTGCTTGTGCCGAAAACTGTCGGTAACCAACCCCTCAGCAGAGGGTGTTCAAAACCGGACAAGGAACCGGTAGGGACCGCATACTTCCTGGCCATCCTGGCCAGGCGAGGGCAGGAAGCAGGGCTGCCAAAGTTCCAGTGCCGACCCACTATGGCCTCGCCACCGGAAAGGCCTCCGTCGGAGAATCCCCTCGGTCCAGAATCTCCGTGAGGGGATACCTGGCCTGTTTGGAAAC
The DNA here is from genome assembly GCA_016271365.2 of Neoceratodus forsteri. Lineage (NCBI taxonomy): Eukaryota > Metazoa > Chordata > Ceratodontiformes > Ceratodontidae > Neoceratodus > Neoceratodus forsteri. The sequence goes on along the minus strand of CM028131.1, from coordinate 914,719,181 downwards.
GGGTTCGAGCTCCATCCCGGTAGACTCCGAGATGAGCGAAGCAGTCCTAGGAAGGACGCGGGCTGCTCGTCCATTGACTGACCTCCTGAAGACTCCAAGTCCAGTCGCTTGGAGAAGAAGGAGAATCATCTTCGGACTCGGAAGAGTCCTCGAAGAGCTGCCTCTGGCCTGAGCCACCCTTCACCTGCCGAGGTCGGTCGGGAGTGAGGGTAACTGACAGCCGATGGGGTAAACCTCAGCCGACCGAGAATCCTTGGTCGGAGCCCCAATTGGTGGCTGTGAGGCGGAGGTTCCACCGAATCGGTGGAGCAGCTGGTTGTGGCCGAACAACCGGCCTGGGTATAGGCTCCTCGGACAAGTCGAGGGGTTGTGTCGGCCGTTCCGGTGACAGCCACTTAATGGCCGGGGAAGGCCGAGTCGGCTTATTCCTGGCCAGGAGGAGCTGTTGCAACATAAGGTCCTCGCACGTCGGCGTAATTTTACGCCGAAGCCTCCTCATCCGAGGAGGAGGGCGAGGACGAGGCGACGCGCTTACCGCGGTGCCGAGACCCGAACCGCTTTGGCGACGGGAACGGCTGGACCGCAAGAGGTCCGAGATCGAGAGTCCCGGAATTTCGGGTCGGGCGGGAGGTGTCGCCGAACCGCACTCTTCCGCTCGGAAGGTCCATCCGAGGGCTCCGGAACCGGAGGCACAGACGAGCCCACGGGATCTCAACTCCTCCGGGGAACCGGGAGAGGGAATCTCGGCTGCTAAAGGCGACAGCCGTCAATGGGTCGAGAAAAATCTCGACTTCATCAGTGGAGTCTCGGTCAACTGACCTGGCGGGGGACACCGTGAGGCCAGTGGCGAGCAGCGTCGACGAAGCCGGCAGACGGCCGGGAGAGGGACCTTTCCCGCTCCCAAGAGCGTCCGACGGAGGATTCTACTCTTGTCCCTCTTTTGGACCGAGAATAAGGTCCAGCAGACGCAGGCCCTTCTCCTTTAGTGGAGAGGGACAGACAAAGCTCCTAAAAGAAGCCGTGTAGGAAGAACCCAGAGAAGGCGGGATAAATGCGCGGCCGGGAAGATACGGCCAGCGCGCCTCCTCTTCGAGGCGAAACCATCCGCTCGAGCTGATCCGCCAAACTCCGCGCCCGCGGACACCGCTAACCGGGCCTCCTTGGACTTCACGGAGAAACGCTTCTCGGCGGCCCAGTTGCAATCGGGCAGCACGGTCTTCGAGGACGAAGGCCGAAAAGATGAGCACAGTGCCTAAGCCTGCGGGTCGTACTCAAGGCCTGGGTAGACACGTGGGAGTGGATCCGCCCGAGACATCTTCTGCCCGCATGGGCATCTCCCAATCCGGAGTCGATTTGTCCATCGCAGCAGAGGATCAAGACTGAAGTCTTTTGCAAATTTTTATTTTTAAATCCGTTAAGCGGAGAAATAGGAACCAGTCGCAAACGCAGAGCGTTAAGGAGGGAACCTGAGCTTCCAAGCGGTAAGGAAGATCTGGCGTCATGGGGCGGAGCCGAGAGTTATACCACCCGGGTGGGTGGGAGGAGCAAGCTTGAAGACCTTCCGGCAAGATTTAAAGCGGCAAGGATACTGCCAATGAGTGTGGATGAACAACATATCCATGTCCCTAGAAAGGGATTTTATGCTGTTTCTTTGTCCACTGTTAGCACCCAAATGGTTAGGAATCTTGGTCTGAAATTTTCAGGGTAGAAAGAGACTGGCCCACAGATGTGCCTCTTGCTGGTTTGGTGAAAAAATATTAATCTGTTCCAAAGTTATGAATTTTTTTAAATGTCATTTTTTTTGTATGGCCAAACGGAAAAAGATTCAGCCAAATGGAAAAGGATCCCAAACCGTAAGTACCTCTTTTTTTCCTGGTGTCTAGTGGTAACCCCACCCTATGATTGCCACCCTCATATTTTACAATGTTTCCCCAGTGTCTAGTGGCACCCCCCAACCCTCTGATTGCCATCCTGGTATTTAGCAATGTTTCTCTGGTGTCAATTGTCACCCCCAACCCTCAGATCACCGTCCCCATAATTTTTAATGTTTCCCTGGTGTTTAGTGGCACCCTCCACCCTCCCACCGCTGTCCTGTCTGAAATAAAATGATCCCTCTATTTTGTTTACCCTTTAAAAAAGAAAATCCCTTGCCGATCCAACACCCCCCACTGTGACCTCACACTGAGCACCCCCCCCCACCACCACACACACACACCCTCATTCACCTCAACAGGTCACAGGGCGAAGATCCACTCTCCGATCGAAGACACATCTTGCTGCTGGAACCACTGGCTGCATTATTAGAAACTAAGGTAAGTGCGGTTCAATGCATTCCAATAGGCTTTTTAATGCTGATGCTTAACTTTGTCATTTTTGCATATTCTGACCCCAAAGTTTCAACATGGTCTTTCTGGGACTCCACCTCATGAACAATGGCAGTGGAATTACGTAAATCTGGCCCGAAAGGTGATTTTGCAGTTGACTGGTGAAATCACCTTTCAGGCAGGATCTGAAAATTTTCACCGTCCTTGTTCATGAGGGGTCATAAGAAGGCTATGTTGAAAATTTGGGGTCAAAATATATAAAAATGACAACATTATGCACACATGTTTAAAATTTGCTTCGCTCACAACTTTGGTAATTTTAAATATTTTGATCACAAATTTTCAACATGGCCACTTTTTCATTCTACCTCATGAATGTGACTAGCTGTCATTTTTCAAATCCTATCAGAACTGTGTTTTTTCACCTGTGGCACAGAATGACGTTGCCGTGGCACATTAAAACGTTTTGGCTGGGATTTGAAAATTTTCAGTACCAGATTCATGAGGTGGGGTAATAAGAAGGCTATGCTGACAATTTGGTTGCTGTTTTGCACATCTATGGAGGGATGGGCCCTGCGCTCCCGCAGACAAATGAGGATACGATTATACTATTTAAATAAGTAAGGAAATTCTTCGCTAAAAAACTAAATTAATGCACTAGTAAGGGTTTAACTGACAAAAGTAGAGAACCCTAACATCCCACCCCCACCCTGCAGGGAGCAACAGGAGAAACCATTACAGTTTGACTTCTCATGCATCTTCACAAATCAGGTGTGGGGTGTGCCGTGGAGTTGTCAACCCAAATACTCACCCATTCTTATGTACTCTATATAGCTCAGCTTCTTAAATGATGGAATGAGGTGAGTGTTAGAGTTGACAACCCCAAGGCACACCCTCACACCTGATTTGCAAAGATAATGGGTTCTCCTTTTACTGCCTGCAGGGTGGGGTGTTAGGGTTGGAAACTCTCCCCCTCTTCTCCTTGGGGTATTATCCGACTACAGATTAGCACTTTACTTTCCCTAATGTATTTTATAAGCTCCCTCTATTGTATTTTATCTTGTAGTTAGTCCTAATACATTGTTATTGTTGCATACTGCATGTTACTGCTGTTTAATACTTATCCCAATGTATTGTACCTTACTGATGTATTTTATTGTCTACAACGTTCCTGTGTTATCTCATGATGTACTATTCATGTATTTTATTGTACTACTTTGTCTGTACTGACTGTACCGGGTCATGCCTGAAAATTGTAAGAAGGGTCAATTCAACAATATCTTCACAGCCTGAACAACAAGGAAGTGAAGACAAACAGAATGAGTGAGCCCATGGGATGGTAGGTGGGCGTGTGAATGTGTGGTGGAGACTTCGTCCAAGAAGATCAAGAATTACGGTAAGTAAGTAATTTCCATATCTTACTGGACTAAAAGTCTCCATCACTCATTCACAGTAATGGGAGAGCACCGAGCTAAAAAAATCAAACCCCCCCATGTTTGGCGGTAGGAGGCAGAGCTCACTCAGGACAGAAGTCCATAAGGACTGTCCTGCTGAAGAAAGTGAACCGTCTGGCATGGACATGCAGAACATAGTGCTTTTACAAAGGTGTGCACTGAACTCCAACTTGTCGCCTTGCAGAAGTCTGCAACAGGTACATTACAAATCACCGCTAAGAAAGCCGCAACCACTCCAGTAGAGTGGTGTGAACCCGGCCTTCCAACCTGACCTGTGCCATGGATTAGTAGTGTTGAAGACATGCTTCTAACCAAGCCGGAAAACATCTCATGGCAACAGGCTGAACAAGCCGTGGCATGCTGAAAGATGTGATAGTTGCTCGGATGCATATCTCTTCGTTCTGTCGAAGAATTGCAGAACCCTCTTAACAGCCAGAGAAATGAAGGGGGCACTCTCCTTTATTCTGGAGTTAACGAAGTAAGTAGGGAGAAGTAAAACTTGACTAACCGTAGCTGAGCCAGTGACATGCTGTCTACTGGCTCAAAATAGACCGAAAACACGCAGAGTTGTACATTCACTGCTGAATAATGCAGACCTGTGTTCGACAGGTCCAAGAGGCACCCTAACACCTTTCCTGGGGGGCCACCGGAAGAGTCCAGACGGGACTTGTACACCAGATGGCACAATTATAAAAAAAAAAAAAAAAAAAAAAAAAAAGCAATATATCAAATTATACCTGATGGTGGTAAAAAGCAATATGAACAATATTTCACATGTTATGAGTACGACTAGTGAAAGTACAAAATAGTGGCAACAGACCTCGGAGGGTAAACATGCAAAATCTTTTGTTCTCCACGTACAGGTTAAACGTGCTGAGGGCCAGTATGGGTCGGAGGTCTCCAGGCTTTTTGTGGTCCAGTATGAAGTGGGAGTAATACCCTTCTCCTTCCTGCCTCCGAGGAACGCACTCTATGGCGGATTTCTGCAGCAGAGACGAAATTTCTTCCCTGATGAGTGGGACATGACCCTGCGGGTAATAAGAGTGACCTGCAGGATTTTCTGGAGGGCTAAGAATTCCAGCGTGTGACCTTGAGCAATGAGCTGAAGCACCCAAGAGTCTGTCGTGATTGCCTCCCACCCAGACAGCTGACTGGCGAATCTGTCCCCTACCGGCAACTCTGGAAAGGTTGGTTGGGGGCCACGAGTCATGAGGTGGCCCGGATGGTGAGAGGCGCGCCGCGAAGCTCTTTGAGACTTGTTAGGCGGGGTTGGAACCCGAAGAGGAAGCCTAACGTTGGCGGGCTGCTGCCTCTGTTGGCGCCTTTGCTGGCAGTGAAAGGGCCGCTTAGGCCTCGGATTGATATGACAGAGGGAGTGCACTGACCAAAGGGTCTTCTCTCGTACCTGCAGGTCAGTAATAATGTCCTGGACATCCCCTTCAAAGAGCACTGAGCCCCTGAAGGGAGCATCCATGATGGACGGTTGGACATCATGGGTGAATCTGGACACTCACAACCAAGAGTGTCTGCATAGACAAACCAACATTGCCGTGCTGCTCGCGGAGGCATCAACGGCGTCATAAGTCGCACGCAGGGTGTGCTGACAGGTGATCTCTGCAGTCTTGACCGTTTGTTCAATTTTGGTCTTGGCCTCAGAGTCTGGCAAGGTCAGGAATTGAGCCTTTAGCTGGCCCAAGATGGACTTCTGGTAACAGGCCATACGAGCAACGTAGTTCAACACCCGTAAGGCCAAAGTAGAGGACGAGTAAACCTTACGGCCAAACTGGTCCAGTTGCCTCGACTCCTTATCTGGAAGGGAGGTACTCATGTGCTTCGGCTGTTTGGAGCGGTCGTGAGCCACATTGATGACCACCGAATCAACATTTGGGTGGTTTGCTAGGTGGTCTTTCCCTTCTGGGGCATGATACAATCTGTCCGCCTTCTTTGCAAAGGCCGTGACAGACGACAACTGCTGCCAAATGGTGGTGGCAAGGTCACTGTGGGGCCCCTTCAAGGGGGGGGGATGAGAAGAGGATTGAGCTCTGAAAGGTCGAGACGCTCTGCCAACCTCAGACGCTGGGGATCCTGCTCCTCAGTCCCCCAGCCGTTGGCCTCCTGGATTTTCCAGAGAATGTCCATGAAGGAGGGATCCTCCGGGGGAGACTTAGGGGTCTCCTTGGGTTTAGGCTCCTCGGGCGTCGGGGACTCAGAGCCAGAAGGAATGGAGGAGTCTGACTCAGAGTCAGACAAAGGGCTCCTATCGGGAGACTGAGACCTTCGACAGGGGACCTCTCTCTTAGGGTCCTCCCGCCCATGACCCTGAAACTGCGCTGCGGCAGCAACCAGTGTGTGGCTCACGGTTGAGAATCCATGGGCGATAAAGACCACGGCGTAAGGGAAGGCTGGACCGGCGTGGGAGTCACAACCAGCTGACGTCAATCCAGTTCTAAGACCAACTGGTTCTTTATCCTGTGCCACCAGGAGTCAAAGAGAGCCTTGTGATCCAACTGAGGCTGCAGAGGGGGCGGTGGAGGAGGCTGGCATACTGGCGGTGTGTAGACCAGTGGATAACCCAGTGCTGGGTGTCCCGGCAGCGGGTACCCAGGCGTTGCGATACTCCAGCGTTGGGTAACCCGGTGTTGGGTTTAGGTAGCCTGGCATCTAGCACCCCAGCGTCGGGTTTGGGTAGCCTGGCATTGGGTACCTGGACGTCTGGTAAACCGGCATGGGCTCCGACGGTGGAGCAGAAGGATCCAGCTGAGACCCCTAAGGGCCTGGCTAAGGACCCAAAGGGAGAACTGAGGGCTATCTGGCGCTGGACCCACAGGAGGGACTGATGCTGGCCTTGGAGGGGCAACGGGCATCTTTGGAGTCGGGAGTGAAGCTGGAGTCCCAGACGGGCTAGAGGGCTGGGAGTCCAGGAGGCCTCCTGAAGGGCCCAACATAGGGCTCGGCCGGGCTGGCCATTTAAATCGGGTCAACTGGCGGTGGCTCCTCCAGCTCCGAGTGGGTGGGAGATTCAGAAGGGCCCACTGGGAATGAAGAAGTGTCCCGGGGGGAAGGGGATTCCTTTCGCGGGAGCTGCGGCTATAGCAGCAGCTGGTGCTCATCCTGGGACCCCATGTCAGACCTAGAGTCGGGGTCCTACAGGAGCACTGAGACTGTGCAGACATCAGCAGAATCAACATCCGACTTATCAGCCGTTCCACCTGAATCAGAACCAGGCAAAAGTTTGACAGGCCTGTGGGTGGCCATCTCCAAATCCCCAGAGGCATCCACCTGAACTGTTACCAGTTTGGGTGGGGGGGCCAAAGGCTGCTCCCAAGGGAGCAGAGCAGGTCTGACCAGAGGGGAGCTCTCCTTGCTGGAAGAGGGCCGCTCGTCAGTCGTGGTCTCCAAGGAGAGCAGCAGTCTAGATCGATCCCGGTCCCGGTTCTTGTCCTTATCCAGTTTCTGCTTTTTTGGTTTTGGGAAAGAAGAGAAACCCTGCACCTGCTTTTCCATGGAAGCTATTTCTTCAGAAGATGGGCTTCCAGGGCTTGCTGATGGTGTTTCCGTGTAGCCTGGTTGAATTTCTGGCAGGCCTCACAGCCCTCAGTGTCGTGGTCAGGCTCTTAGGCAGATTAGACACGCATTATGGCAGTCTTTCTCTGGTATCTGCTTGCCACAGGTGCACTTATTTTTGTGGGACTCTGACGGAGTTGAAGACATGCAATCTGATGTCAAAGGAACTAACTTTTAAGCAACAAATAAGCAAATTGAAAGCATGGGGACCACTCACTATATAGCGCCAGGCCGATGTCAGTCACACGATACTGGGTCGGCGGTTCCCCACCAGACACTTCTAGCTAAGTTTTCCGTGTGGTCCAGCACCTGGCAGTTCAGTCCTAAGTTTTACTGCCTACCGCAAGAGCCCTCTTGAAGCAAGATCTATTTTTTTGCTGCACCTGAGCCTGAAAAAAGGAGAGCGAGGCACACAGCTCTCATCTACAGAAAATTTATGCGAAGGGATGCCCCTGCATTGACCAAGATCCTCAAATCGAAAAACGGTACAGTACTGCCTCCCCAACCTGACAGGCTGGCATCGAATGCCAGTATCAACTCTGGGATTGGGAGGAGGGGGGGTGCGACCTTGAAGGGGGACCGTCTGCTCAGATTCTTTGAATTCACTCACCAACTCAGCAACTGCCTCAGTTGTGGGCAGAAGCGGATCCTGGCTAAGAAGCCTGTGAGGTCGGATCCCAGGCTGACAGTAACTCCATTAATAGGGCCCACGTGACAAGGCGAGCTCATGGGACTAGCTCTATCGCTGCAGTCATGAGGCTCAGAATCCATATCTGGAAGAGAGCTGAAATCGGCAACTGGCTCCTCAGCCACTGGATCGCTCAAGAGACTCCTTCAAGGCTCATGACAGGAAGGCCTTCACCTGGACCTTCTTGAATGCCGCTCTCAGGTGTGAATGGGGCCTTGTGAGAGAATGTCCCCTTCCCACACTGGAAGGCAAAACGTGTGTTGAGCTAGGTTCCCTAAGGCCAAAAACTTTTTTTTTTTTTTACTGCACCCGAGTCTAAAAAAAGGAGAGTGAGGCACATCGCTCTCACCTAGAGAACATTTATGTGAAGGGGATGTTCCTGCGATTACCAAGATCCTCGAATGGGAAAGTGGTCTAGGACTGCCTCCCCAACCCAAAAAGCTGGCATCAGATGTCAGAATCAACTCCGAAGGATGGCGACGACTTCCAAGGGGGACCCTCTGCTCAGATTCTCTAAACTCATCCACCAACTCAGCAACTGCCTCAGTTGTGGGGACTGGGGATCCTGGTTATGACGCTTGCGAGGTCAGATACCAGGCTGACAGTAACTCAATTTATAGGGCCCACCTAACAAGGCAAGCCCATGGGACTAGCTCTATCACCGCCATCATGAGGCTCAGAATTCGTATCTGGCAGTGAGCTGAAATAGGCAACTGGCTCCTCAGCCACTGGACCACTCAAGGGACTCCTTCCAGGCTGGTGAGAGGAAGATCTTCCCCGGACCTTTTTTTTTTTTTAAACTCCACCGCCGCAGACCTGACAGGCTACCTCGGATGGTAGGTCCACTTGCCCATCCCCGACTTGCCCCTCTACAGCAGGTCAAGGAGTGCTGGCATGCTCCCCCCTCTCCCCTGGAACACACAAATCTGGTACTGGGGCGGACTTGCAGGAACGATCGGGCCATCATGGCTCCTGCTGGGTCCTGGCTTTTTCCACCAATTCTTTCCAGCATCCAATGCCAGTGCAATGGGCAACGAGGCTGTCACCACCTCCATGGAGGCAGCCAATCGCCCTGGACGTGGGCCAACCCTTTTACAAGGCTGTGAGCCTGTGCTGACACTCAGCCACTGCTGGGTGTCAGTAGACAGCGCAAACCCCCCTTCCCGAGGAAGGAGAGTCCTCCGGACACTCAATTCTTCCTTTCCCTGTTGAACCATGAGTGACCCGAGTCCATTCCCGAACCCAGGACACCAAAGTGGCACAAGGTGTGGGGTCCAGGGCCTCAGCTCTCAGCTCCACCGGGTCAGCCCTCCCCTGGACCTTCTTGAATGCCGCTCCCAGGTTTTCCAGGGTCTGCAATGGTGCAAAAAAACCTTTTACCCAATTCACCACCAGGCTGTGGAACTCCCAACACCTCCAGAGTCCAGGTCACTGACTTCCTAGTGAATGGCGCAGACTGTGCTCGAATGAGCATATCACCCAGGTAGGGACAGACATGATGTCCCTCCTAAGAAGCTGAGCCACCAGGACCATGAGCACCTTCGAGAATACCCTGGGAGCAGCTGCCAGCCCAAAATGGAGCGCCCTGTGCTGGAACTGCTGTCCCAGGACCATAAACTTGAGGAACCTCTGATGAGACAGTCAGATGGGGATGTGGAGCTATGCATCCCTGAGATCTATGGAAGCTAGATAAACCCTGGCTGGACAGCTCAGATGATCAAACGCAGGGACGCCATCTGAAGGTCACGTAGTAAACAAACCTGTTTAGGAGTTTCAGATCCAGGATAGACTGGAACCCCCCCCCCCCAACCTTCTGTGTACCACAAAACAGACTGATCAGAATCCCTGGCCTTGCTCACTGGATAGCACCAGAGCTACCGCCCTGATTTAAGAGAGGCAGTCCAGGGCCTGTGAAATCACTTATCTCTTCATGGAACCCTTTGAGGAAAATGTTGAAAACTATTGCATAACCTAGTGCTAGAATTCCCAAAACGCAAGCCTCTGAAGTTAGCTGGGCCCGACTTGTGTAAAAATTGTGCAGCCCTCCAGCAAGGGAAGGGAGGCAGAGATGGGCCCCATGTACCCTCACTGTGAGGTGCCCGCTTCCATCCTGGTGTCTGCTTCCGGCCCTGTGTCTGAGGTGTGTCTTTGGGCAAGGGCTCCTCAGCTACTATTGCACCTGAAACTACAACAGATTCCAGAACTCCTCTGGTTCCCGAAGTTCCAAAAGGGACAAAACCCCTTCTGAACTGCCTCTTTCAGATACCTCCTTGATCTTCTGGAGTTGAAGCAGCCTTGCTGTTGCTTCAACACTGGAAGATGGCTCTTTTTATACTGGATATACTACAAAATATCATCCGGGTCAGAACCGAAAAACAAGCCTCCCTCGAAGCCACACACCTCACATAGCCAGCACAATGTGACAGATACAGCGAGCCGACATGCTTAAGATTTTCACCTTGGAATCCCCTAGGAAGGTGGAAGCCATGGATACTAACTGCAGCTTGCCTGCCACCTCCGAATCTGGGGAAGAGAAGGTGCCCAGGGTCTTAACCCACAAGTCCGAGGCTCTGGCAACAATAAAGGAGGAATAGGAGGTGCGCAGATTCACACCATTGGAGGAGGCTCTTCTGCATGCAGCATCCACTCGCTGTCATGTGAATCCGTGACGGTAAAGGACCCTTCAAGTACGAACAGTGGTGTGCCTGATGGAATCATGAACTGCCTCATCTGTGGGGGAGGGGCGTTCACTTTCAAGTATTTTCTGTGGTTTGCACCTGCCCATTCCTTTGCAATAATTTTGCCACAGTGAATAAAGTGTGGAAAACTCCTTGGAGCGGAGAAGGACACGGACAGGATAGGATTAACATCTGTTGCTTCCATGGACTGCACCTCCCTGAGCTACAAGGATCCACATGCCTCAGTTATCAAATAAGACAAAGACTTGAAATCAAACAGGGGAGGGACAAGAATCCCCCTCTTCGGCTCTGTCCACTCCCCAGCCTCCTCTTCCTCAGAGGGTTCATAGTACTCATCAAGTGACGACTTTTGGTCAGGATTTACCCCAAGATTCCCAGTATCCTCAACCTGACCCTCAGAATGGTCAGGGTTTGGGACTGGCTGCAGATCTGAAATTCCTTCCTCCCTTTTGGTAACCAGGTGAGCCCACTGAGACCAAGGTCCCTTTTTCAGGGGTGACCCGGAGTTAATAACAGGTTTAGGAGGCAGTATAGCGCAGTGGTTTAAGGCTCTGAGCTGCAAACCTAGAGACCTGGGTTTGAATCCCACAGCCCCCACTTGCATACTGTGTGACCCTGAACAAGTCACTTAACTTCCTTGTGCTCCCAGGTCGCACCTGTAAACAAACTTTCAATTTAGTCTCTCTCCTGGTTAAAAAAAAAAAAAAAAATAAATAAATAAAATTCAATTACAGTAACATTTAACAGACGATTAAGCAGTCAAACAATCACAGTACGCACTAGTACATGTGAGAATGAGAAATTTGACATGGGTGACTAACAGTTGACATGAAGGCGATAGTATGCCTTGTCACAGAAGTCAATAACACTGATACAACATGTTACATTAAGCAACTACAGCCGTTACATTATGTTGACAGAGAGGTCGATCAATGACAACACGTGCAGAGACATTTTTCTAGATAGCAAATTTTTAATCCCTTTTTTGAAGCTATCTGGGATTTTCGACATTTATAAAGATTCCAGAAGGGCATTCCAAAGACTAGGGGCTGAGTAGGCGAAGGAAATGCTCCCTAATGAGATCCTGATCCTAGGCACCTTGAGCAATCTTTTGCTGGCGGTTCACAGTGTTCCAGTGGAGCGTTTAGGGACAAGTAGACCTACCAGAGCAGGAGGCTGGCAGGTGCAAATGAGTTTGTATACAGTGCATAGTACGGAGAGCTGTAGCTGGTGGGCAAGAGATGGCCAGTTTAGGGAGGCCAGCACCTCACAATGGTGCTTCCTAGGATGGGTCACGGCGCCGAATCGGTCTATTCTGTTATAGCAATTACAACCTACTACTCCCCAATTTGCCAAGGGACTGCAGGACAGGGGCAGCATATGCGAGCTTAGGTAATAGTACACTGTTAGCTATGGCAATTCTAGACTCCTGGAGGAGGTGGCTGTTTAATCTATACAGGAGTCCTAGTTTTTGGTGGATGGAGTGGGTGACTTGATCCACATGTGGCTTAAAGTCAAGGGCTTGGTCACACATCAATCCGAGGTATTTCATTGTGCCCACCACCTCAGTAAGAGTGCCAGAGGAGGTTGCAAAATGGAGTAGAGATCTGTCAGAGCCTAGGTTTCTGGGATCAAACAAAACAGCCTTTGTTTTTTTTGGCATTTAGCAACCAGCTGGTTTGACAGGGTCCACTTCTCAAGGGCTAAGAACTCGGGCTATAGCTGAGTCTCTTATCACTCGAGTTCCTGTATAGAATGGCGTCGTCTGCATACAGGATGAGATGACTAGTACCGCAATTTTTGCCCAAATCATCGATGAACAGGGAAAATAGCAGGGGACCGAATATCGAGCCCTGAGGTACACCATCTGTGATTGGCAGCTGCCTTGAAAAGTCTCCATGCCATTTGACCATCTTGGTATGGCATGTTAGGTAATGGGAGAATCAGGCGAGCACATAAGAATCTAGACTGATCTGTTGTAATAGCAACCTTGTTCTGTTGCAGAGTACCTGGATGTGCCTATGTTTGCCCCCAACCCGAGGGGCCAGGTTTTGGTTCGGGTGTGTCTGTAGGGATGTCCTGCAGAACACCAGGGCTCTAAAGCTCTCCTAAGAGCACTAATGAGTATCTATGCAATTCTGCTTGCCACTGCAAACTGGTACACCAGGTGCACCCCCCCCAGCTCAGAGCTCCAAGGGGGTGAGGGAGAGAGGAAGAGACCCAAAAGAGACATATTAGCTTGAGAAATCACAATGGGGGCAATAGGAACCCATGTGAAAAAAAGGTCTCAGTACCTTTTGCAGGTCTTACATCTCCAGAAGTTAGAGGTCCCCAATATGCCCATGGTGCCAATGAAAAAAGTAGCCCTGCAAGGAGTCCAAGGAAAAAGAGCTGAAGTTGCTGTGGAAAGGTAAGATACTGTTGGCATGACTCCCCAGACTCAAAGTGGGTTGAGGTTACTGAATATGCCCACGTTCCTAAAAAAAGGACTTCTGATCAGCCACACCCACTACTATGAAGTGAATTAAACAGGCAAAAGGATTCTAAGTTCCAGGGCATCACACTCAGGCAAGGTCTGCAAAAGAAATACAGCAGTCCACCAGCACGTACATTTATGGTACAAGCCTTGCCGAAAAGTATTACAAACATACAATCACAGTGTCTAGCACTGAAGGAGTGCAGACGAATGTGCACTCCCCACAGAACACGTTTAACCTCATAACGCTAAGCCTGATGTCGGCTGCGGCAAGTGCACCACACAGGCACGTGAAAAATCTGCGCCAGAACAAACAGATGGAGGGCGTGCATGCCCAACAGTCATAAAGCTGTCAAATGGCTGACTACTGCACGCCTCTAGAGGAGCCGAACATACAAAAAAACACCAAGAGATTTGGAAAACCGCTGAAACAAAACATTGATGAGGAGGACACTCTGAGCTAAGCAGAGAAACTCTTCAGCATACCCCTCAACCTTGTCCAATAGCGGAGAAACATTGCCCCTCAAAAAATTAGAATAGCCAAAGAAGGAAACCTGCACCAAAACTCGTTAAATAATGTAACTTTGCATTAATTGCTGGGTTTAGAATTTACCTTGCCCTTGAATATGGGACAAACACTCTCAAAAGGAACAGGGCCTTTTGTGAAGGAAAAATTAAGAACTGTTCCTATAAAGTGGACAGATGAGAGGTGTGCTTCTGACAAGCAGGCTCCTTTTTTTTGGTAAACTGGTGGAGATTTAAAAGAGAAATGTCTCTTCACAAGGAGCCCAAATAAGAACTGCCTCTCTATCTCCTACAGGCCTTTAACAAGGTTTGTGTGGAGGGAGGGATGGTCCCCACCACTTGGAACTACGCCATCATCACGGTCTTACACAAACAGGACAAGGATCTAGTAGAATGTGGATCGTACCGTCCCATTTCATTACTCAATGCGGACTATAAGATTTACACCTCAATCCTGGCCACAAGACTGAATAACCTCCTCACCCAAATAATCCCCCAGGACCAAACGGGTTTCACCACCAGCTGACAGGCCCCAGACAGTGACAGGCACACCATAAATATTATAAACAAAATTTCCCAGGAGAAGATTCCAGTCTGTGTGCTGAGCCTCGACGCCGAAAAGGCATTCGATAAAGTATCATGACCATTACTTTTTGCGGTCCTGGAAAAATCTGCCTTTCCCCAGGTCATGATACAAGCCCTCAAAGCCATATATATGGCTCCACAGGCATATCTTAGAATTAATGGAAGTATATCAGACAGATTCCTGCTGGGTCAGGGAATAAGACAGGGGGTGCCCCTTGTCCCCCCTGCTCTTTGTCCTTTACATAGAACCCCTACTATGTGCGACCCAGGAAAATCCCCAAATCACAGGGGTTAGAATAAGAGACATTGAGCACAAAATCTTGCTATACTCGGATGATGTTCTCCTCTACATAACTAATTCAAGTCAATCCATTCCCCAAATCTGGAACACTTTGGAGAGATTCGAATCCCAAGCAGGCTACTCCTTAAATAAAAGATAAAACAGAAATTCTAAGAGTCTTTTATCACCCCCCACCAGAAATAATATCGCTCTTTTTCTTGAATTGGACCAAACAAAACATTAGATACCTAGGTATACAAATCACAAAACAACTAGGAAAACTGTTCTCCTCAAAATTTGGCCCTCTGTTAACCTAATATCAGTAAGATATTGCAAAATGGGGGCCCTTGAACCTCCCATTATACTCTAGGATCCAATCCATCACCATGAACATTCTCCCCAGATTTCTTTCTCTCTTCCAATCTCTCCCAATAAACATTCCCCGGAAACAATTCTTGGCCTGGCAGAAAGTCATTTCAAAATTAATTTGGTCCCCAGGAAAACCGAGACAGAGAAAGTACAGTTACATAAGAACTTACCATAACAGTAGATCTTCGAGAACAGCTCTTGCAGCAGGTTACACCATTAGGACTGAAGCCGGCAGGCGCCAGGACCCCATGGAAAAATTCTAGCTAGCAGTATCCAGCGGGGGACCAGCCCCGACGTCGACACCCTCCCTGACGTCAGGCATCACATAAGGGGCAGTCCCCAGCATCCCAGTTCTCCACGGAGACTCCGGCCCAAGTCCGACATCTGAAGGGAGATAGAGGATCTGCTTCCAAAGGAAGGTTAGAAAAAAGGTGTCAACGGACGCTGTAGCCTAAAAACTAGGTCAGAAGACTCAACCTCCAGCCAGCCCGCCGGCGCAGCGGCAGGGTTACCGCTCATGGCACCAGCAACCCGGATTCGGGAACAGACTTGGGCAGCTGGAGGCCGGCCGGGAGGAGGATCGAGCGCCCAGAGGCTGCTCTCCTCCTCCGGGTGGGGTGGGTGGGATGCGGGTCCCGCTTGATACCCGCCACCTGGGTGACCACGGGTGGAGGTGCAGTGAGCCGCATGAAGCAGGAGGAGGACGTCTGCTGGGGCTGGGCGCTAGCACGTTGTGGCGTCGGCGTTCCTTGGCTCTCCTTGCGTAGGCGTTCTATGGGAGATGAAGCGAAAAAATGAAAACCCTCCAGTGCTCCTGTGGCCTGAGCTCAGGCCCTCGATCCCAGGGCCCTGCCGCACGGGCGACGGATCTCTACGAAATCACAGACGTCAAGTGGAAGTAGAGCCCGCCTTGTATCCACCTGAGGTCAAACCAAGGCAGCGTGGGGGATGATTACACCGATGCAGACAGACGAGAATACAGACAAGGCGTTGAAGACTCTTGAAGGTGAGGAAGTACTGGGTGAGAAGGGACATAAAAAGAAAATATACATAAAAAGAAGACTCAACCTCCAGAGGGGAAGGTGGGAGGGAAACTACCTGCTGCAAGAGCTATTCTCGAAGATCTACTGTTACGGTAAGTTCTTACGTAACTGTACTATCTTACTTTGAGAAACAGCTCTTGCAACAGATTACACCATTAGGACTGATTCCTAAGCAGTAAGGGAACAATTTGCTACCGGGAGGAGGGTAAGAGAGAGGACTCAGACTTCAGGACAAGAGTCCTTGAAGGACCGCCAAGCCGAATCCAGCTCTACGCCTAGAGGCAATGTCCTAAAAGTGTGCACAGTGCTCCAAGTTGCTGCCGCACAGATGGCTGAAGTGGAGACATTTTTGAGCGTAGCGAAAGAGGTAGCCACCCCCCCCCTCGTAGAATGACCTTCACCGTCCCGTAACGGTTTATTGGCGCTCTGATAACAGAACATAATGCACTTGACCAACCATCTGAAAGCGACTGTTTCAAACAGTAGCACCGAGCATCCGCTGCCAGCGAGGAAACAAAGAGCTGGTCCGACTTACGATGGGCTTTTGGTTTGGTCAGATAATATCTGAGACATCTATGCACATCTAGAGTGTGCAACAGGGCCTCCCCCTGTTACTGTAATTCGGGTACTACACTGGCAGGTCTATATTCTGGTTGTGTGTGACCGCCGAGACCACTTTGGGAAGGAACTTAGGATTTGTTCTTAAGGACACACTGTCCTTGTGAAAAACCAAATAACGATCCTTGCACATGAGTGCATGAAGCTCAGAAACTCTTTTGGCAGAAGTAACAGCAACTAAAAGGAGCGTCTTCCAAGCAAGGAGATGCAGCTCACAATCTGCGGCTGGTTCAAAAGGAGGTAGAGTAAGCTGCTCTAAAACAAAGGGGAGATCCCAAGGTGGAACCAGGTCTCTGATAGGAGGTCTCAGGTGCAGAATGCCACGCCAAAAAAAGCACGTGAAGCCTCTAGTTGAGATAGAGAGCTATGACCTATCGGTGAATGATATGCCAAAATGGCGCACAGGTAAACCTTAATGTAAGAGTAGGCAAGGCCTACCTCGTACAGGGTTAGAAGGTACTCTAACACTGACCTCTCTGAACAATCCAATGGGGTCAATCCGCGAGCTTGAGCCCAGATGCAAAATCTGCGCCACTTCATGGCATAAGTGGCGTGAGTGGAGGATTTTCTGGCTGCCGCCAGAACGCCCGCAACTTCCCGAGACCCCGTATCTCAGGACTGCTATGTCTTTAGGAGCCAGGCATACAGGTTCAGCGACCGAAGATCCGGATGGACTAAGGAGCCTGCCTCCTGGGACAGAAGTTGAGAGCTGAATGGCAGAGGCACTGGAGGTTCCTGGGTCAGCTGATGTAATAGAGGGAACCAAATTTGCCTGGGCCAAAAAGGGCGCTACAAGAATCAGTGACGCCCGCTCTTGTCGGAGCTTCAGTAAAACCCTCTGGATCAAAGGGACGGGTGGGAAAGCGTAGAGGAATCTGCCCGTCCAAGAGAGGGACAACGTGTCTTGCCAGAAAACACCAGGCCCTGGATCTAACGAGCAATAATTGGGCAGTTTTGCGTCGGATGGGGACGAGAAAAGGTCTAATTCTGGTGTCCCCCATCTGCGAAACAGATCCTCTGCGACTTCCTGAAGCTGTTCCCGTTCGTGGACTCGGGCCTGTGATCGGCTGAGACTGTCCGCAATTGTGTTGTCCACTCCGGGAACGTGCACTGCAATAATATCTGCGCCGTGTTGCAGTACCCAATTCCAAACCCTTTGAGCCTCCCTGCAAAGGGGGTAGGAATAAGTGCCTCCTTGTTTGTTGTGATAGTACATCACCGCAGTACTGTCTGTTTGAAACAGTACCCGCGGTGGAATGTCCATCTGGAATGCTTGTAGGGCATAGAGGATGGCTCTCATCTCCAGAATATTTATGTGCAGATGGGACTCAAGAGACGACCATGAGCCTTGAGTCCTGACCCGAGGCGTCTGTGAAGAGTGTCACTAAAGGAGGTGGTGCCATGAAGGGAACTCCTTTCGAGAGATGGTCCGGGACGAGCCACCATTGCCAGTCTCGGATGACGGCATTCGTGATCCAGACTGGATGCTGGATATGAACTTGCTTCTGGTCCCATTGAGCCCGCAACATCCACTGGGTAACCCGCATATGGAGTCGGGCTAGGGGAACCGTCGCAATGGCAGCCGCCATATGTCCGAGCAGGCAAAGAACGGTCCTGGCGGGCACTGTTGTCTTCGTCATTGTGTGCCGTATGAGGTATCTGATATGTTCCGCCCTGTCCGAAGGAAGAAATGCTCTCCCTCGAGTGGTGTCCAGAACTGCTCCAATAAATTGCAGAGTTTGAGACAAGACAAGGTGTGACTTCTCCTGGTTGATGATGATGCCAAACGATTGGAAAAGAAAACTGGTATCCTGAATCGCGGACATCAGGGCCTCCCAAGAAGGTGCCATGAGGAGCCAGTCATCTAGGTACGGAAAAACATAGTGGCCCTGCCTCCTGAGAGTTGCTGCCACGACTGCCATGCACTTCGAAAACACACGAGGTGCGGAAGACAGTCCGAACGGGAGGGCTCGGAACTGGTAGTGGTGTCCCAGAAACTCGAAGCACAGAAACCTTTGATGCGTTAGGGCGATCGGGAGATGTAGGTAAGCGTCCTGCATGTCCAGCGATGCTAGCCATGCGCCTTCTTTGAGCATGGGGATGAGACCCGGTAGGGTCACCGTGCGGAAGCGGTTGTATAACACAAACATGTTGAGATCGCTGAGATCTAAGATCGGGCACAAGTCCCCTGTTTTCTTTGGGACCAGGAAGAAGTGAGAATAATCATCTTTTCCTTTGTGGTCCGGTGGAATGTACTCTATGGCCTCCTTGTCCAGGAGGGTCAAGATCTCCTGCTGGATGAGCAGAGCATGCTGACCTGAGTAACAGGAGAGCAGGGGAGGTCTGGACGGTGGGTGGCCAAGGAACTCTATAGTGTGTCCTCGCTGTACCAACTGTAACACCCACCAGTCGAAGGTGATCCTCTGCCATCCCGGAAGGTAATGAGATGTGACCCCCCGACCTTTAACCTTTGATCCAGAGGAGGGGGCGAGGGCTGGGAAGGAGTCAAGCTGTGGTGGCATTGGGTCCCGTGGGGAATCTGGCTTGACTTTTGCACCCAAAATTGCCCCAGGGTTGCTGGCCAGAACATGGCTGTTGCCATTCTTGCCTGCCGCGAAAACGGTTCTGGTTCCTCTGAAAGGAACCAGATTTGGGCCTGTACAGTCCAAACAGCCTTCCGGCGTCCTGTAGCTTGGTGATGACCTTCTCGGATTCCTCACCGAACAGGACAGCTCCGATATAAGGGACGTCCAGGATATTCTTCTGAACGTCCGGGGTGAAACCAAAGAGACTCAACTAAGAGTGTCTCTGAAGACAAACGCCAGTAGCTGCTCCCCTGGTGGCCAAGTCCACTGAATCATAAGCGGCTCAGAGAACCTGGGTCCCCACGCATGACCCAGTATGAAGGAGGCTGAGCAGCTTCTCCTCCTTTCGCCATCCGGAAAGTCCTTCAAAAGGTCTTGGCCCTGCTCCCAGAGGGCATTTTGAAACTGCACCATGTGTGTGAGGTAATTCAAAGACCTTATCGAGCATGCAGCAACCACATACACGCGTCTTCCCACATAATCTAATTGCTTAGATTCTTGGTCCGGAGGCTGGGTATTCAAGTGTTGCAGTCGTTGAGACCGATCATGAGACGCAGTAATGACCAGTGAGTCTGCCAGGGGTTGCTGCGCCAGATACAGGTCCTCCATAGGAGCTTTGTAGAGGCGGTCAGCTTTCTTAGGAACAGCCGGTGTTGAGTGCGAACGCCTCCAAGCCTCCTTGGTGACGTCCATGATGGTGTCCACTAGAGGTGGGACCACCACAGGCTTTGGGTCCTTTTGCCGAAGGTAACAGGCACGGCACTGTCTCTCAGGGTCCAAGTCTTCAGTCTCCCATCCCATATTCTCCTGGATGTGCCTCATGATTTCGGAGAAAGAGGGATCATCCAGTGGTGACTTTGGCTGGTCTCGTGGGTCTGGTGATGGGGGACTACAGCGGGATGGAGACCTGGAGGTATCGGACATATCAGTCTGGGTCATCCCGGTGGGTGTCGTCTGTCCCTGGAGTCGTTTAGGCGTAGGAGACCCAGAGGGGAGACCATGATGGGTGTCTTTTCTCTAGATCTGCCCCTCAGGAGGTGGAGTTGGCCCCTTAGGGGTCGGGGTCTTGAGCCTTCACCCTCCCGAGGAGGGGGTGTAGGTGGTGGAGGTGGAAGAGGCTTACTGGGGAACACGTCCTTTCTGATAGTCTCCCACCAGAAGGTGAACAATTCCTTCACCTCCTGAATGTTCATGCCCGACGACGGGCCCAGCGTTGGTGTGGGTCTGTCGCCGGGTCCTGGGGAACCACCAGATCTGTCGACGGTTCCCCGGGCAAGCCAGCGTCCTCCGACGGGTGGTCTGGTCGTCCGGCAGCGCGGCAGCCTCCTCTCCTGAGGACCCCTGACATCTGGTGTCAGCCGGCGTCGGTACAACTGCTGTTGGGTCGGGAATCTGTTTTTCGGGCGTCGGGTCAGGCACCTTTTTATTCTGTGACGTCCACTTAAGAGGCGTCAGATCCTTGGTCTTCCTTTCCGGGGCCTTGGGAGGCTGGGAGACGGACCTGAGGTCAGTGTCCCAGTGTTGGCCTGACGCCCCGCTAGATTTTGAGGAAGACTTCCTATATTTTTCTGAAGAGTCAGGCCTGGAAGAAGAGTCGGGCGCCCGGTCGGTCTTAAGCGGGTGCAAGGAGGCTGAAGTATCCCCTGAAGACCTTACCTTAACTGGGGGAGGTTGGGAGCGGGCCCGGAAAGAACGGTCGGACCGCGTAGAGCTGGAGCTGGCCCTGGATTCAGAGGCCCTGCTGGGGGATCCTGACCTACCAGAGTCCCAGTGCTTCCCGGTCTTATGGGAAGAATCCCTTTTGGAGGACGGTCTTTTTTCCATTTTGCGAAGTTTCTCTTCAAGAAGGAACCCCTGAAGGGCCTTTTGGCGGCAGATCCTGGTCCTGCTATTAAATTGTTGGCAGATGGAGCAGGCCTGGGTGTTGTATTCCGGGCCCAGGCACCTCACACAAGCTGAATGATGGTCGGCAAAGGGGATCTGCTTGCCGCAGGAGCACTTTGAGGGGTGTCCGAGAGAAGGACTTGGAGAAGTACACATGGATTTGTTTTGTAAAGATTTTGCACGTCGTATCATTGATGCAGGCATCCGTGAGGTCGATCCTGGTGAGTCGACGGCGGGAAAAGAACTGGGGATGTTGGAGGACTGCCCCCTTTTATGAGATGCCTGACGTCGGGGAAGGGCCAATGTCGGGGGCGGTCCCCCGCTGGATACTGTTAGCTAGAATTTTTGCGTGGGGTACTGGTGCCTGCCGGCTTCAGTCCTAATGGTGTAACCTGCTGCAAGAGCTGTTTCTCGAAGTAAGATTGCAAATTCTACAAAACAGACAAGTCAGGGGGTGGGAGAGCAGTCCCTAATCTTGAGGACTATCTGAGGAATGCCCTTTTATGGAGCTCTATGTTATAAGAAAAAACTACTCACCTTAGTAATTGTGTTTCTTCTAATGGAGTCTTGCTGTATTCTGACATATGTAGTTAGCCCCAGCACTTGAACTGCTCTGGAGAGGAAAGAGTTAATTTCTATGCCAGGCATAGAATGTTGAGCTCGAGCTCTGTTTTCAAACCTCTGTCTGTGGTGCTTCAGAATGTAACCGTCAGATTCTTACGAGCAACTAACTAACTACACTTCCAGTGTGGAAATTGTAAAACATATAAGCCAACAGGAAACAACTTGGGTCCAAAAGACTCAAGTCGTGAACTCAAGAGAAAAAACAGGTAGTGAACAAAACATATAAATCTAAATTAAAACATAACTATGACCACCCCACCCTGAAGGGGAGGGTGCAAAGTACACCCCTGAGGTGCAACACTGTACCTCCCAGCCCACATCCCAAAGAAAAAATTACTCACCTTAGTAATGTTGTTTCTTCTAATGGAGTCTTGCTATATTATGACAATTGCAGTTTGTCCCACCATTAGAACTGCTCCGGAGGTGAACGAGTTAACTCCCATTCTAAGAATGGAACTTAGAGCACGAGCTCGGTTAGAGAAGCTCTGTCTGGGTTATTTCAAACCCAAACTGTCAGATCTTCTGAGCAAAAACTCACTAAGGTCTGTGTGGAAGCTGTAACCTACACTAGCCAACTGGCTACCTAAATATTAACACCTATTGCTGGTCCCAACACAAAGACTCAAGTCAGGGGACCAGAAGTAGTAATATAATATAAAATAAAAACACCACACCCCAAAAAACCCCAAGAAGGGGTGGAAAACATATAATGGGCATAACTAGTGCCCACACTAGGCTGCCCACCCCATACCCAAGTAGAAGTTCTGAGAGGACAGGTTGGGAGGTCATAATATAGCAAGACTCCATTAGAAGAAACAACATTACTAAGGTGAGTAATTTTTTTCTTCAAACAACATGAAGTCTTGCTATATTATGACAATTGCAGACTACACAGCAGTACTCCACATGGAGGAGGGACAGAACCCACTTAGGGAATAGGCCTCTGAAGCACAGTTGTGCTAAACCCAGCATCTCCTGGCCTGGACATCCAGGGAGTAATGTTTGGTGAAAGTGTGTACCGCTTCCAGGTAGCAGCTTGACATATCTCTAAGATAGGATGTCTCTGGCAGCAGCTAGAGACGCTGGCTGTACCTCTGGTAGAATGAGCCCTCAGGCCAGAGGGGGGAAACTCTCCCCAGTTTCTGATAACAAAATTGGATACAAGAGACAATCCACCTGGCAACAGATCTCCTAGTGGCAGGTCTCCCTTTTCCGACCTCACCGTAACTGAGAAAAAGTTGGAAGGATTCGAACCTGTGACCCTTGGTACGTTCTATATAGTAACTTAGGGGCCTCTTAACATCTAAACTGTGCAATCTCCTCTCACCAGAGGAAGACTGTTCAGTGAAAAACACTGGAAGGGAGAAAGATTGGTTAAGATGGAAATCTGAAACCACCTTAGGCAAAAACTTCCTGTTAGTCCTGAGGACTACCTTATCCCTGTGGAAAGAAATAAAGTCAGTTTCTGCTGACAAGGCTTGCAACTCACTTATGCGCCTGGCAGAAGTGATAGCCACTAGGAAAACAGTTTTCCAAGTTAAGTATTTAAGCTCTGCAGAAGACAGAGGTTCAAAAGGGGGTTGCATTAACTGGGCAATGCAAACATTACGACAGGCAGGGCCGGATCCCAAAAGGTGGATTAGTATGAAGTAATCCCTTTAAAACTTGGAAAATACAGGGTGAGCAGAAAGAGAGGAGGGCTTCCTCTGTTGAAACAAAAGCAGAGACAGCTGCCAAATGTACTTTCAGGGTAGCTGGTCTCAGGCCCAAAGAATTAAGATGGACCATATAGTCCAAAACAATGGGCAAATCAGCAGATTCCGGGAAATATGTTTCACAGCACACCAAATGGAAAACCTTTTCCACTTAGAATTATAAGTAGCTCCTAGTGGAAGGCTTTAGAAGCCTTTAGATTTCAAGAACACCCTGAGAAAGGTGTAGGGCAGCAAATTCTAACTCCTCAAGAGCCAGGCCTTGAGGTTGAGGGATTTGAGGTTCGGATACCAAACTCTCCCCTGGGCACAGATTAACAGGTTGTGATTCCTGGGGAGACACAAGGGAAGATGGACTGTTAGGGACAGAAGGAGTGGGTACCAGGGCTGCCTGGCCCAATCTGGGGCAATCAGAATCACCCTGCAAGGCTGGGATCTGATTTTGACTAGCACCTTGAATAGGAGAGGGAAGGGGGGAAAGGCATAAAGAAACTTCCCTTCCCAATCTAGGAGAAAGGCATCCAGGGGGACTGAGCCCAACACTGGGGGCCTGCAACAGAACAGTGGAAGTTGGTGATTGTCTGGGGCTGCAAAAAGATCTATCTGAGGGGTGCCCCATCTGGCAAAAACTATCCCCAGTACTTGAGGATCCAGAGACCATTGTGGATGGCCCTGGGAAATCCTGGTTGAGAGCATCTGCTAGGACATTGTCCTTTCCTGGAAGATGAACTGCTATGAGGGAAGTGTTCAGGAATAGGCCAGAGACCACAACTTCATTGCCTCGGTGCACAAGGTCAAGACCGAGTGCCCCCTGCTTGTTGATGTACCACATTGTTGTGGTGTTGTCTGTTCTGACTTGTACCACTTTGTTCTGAACAGACGAGAAAACACTTGAAGTGCTAAAACACAGCTCTGAGTTCCAGCAAATTGATGTGGAGCAGAGATTCCTGGGGACCACACTCCCTGAGTGGGAGAGGTCGCATGTGGGCTCCCCACCCCAGGAGGGAAGCATCTGTAGTGAGGGTCAAGGCAGGAGACAGAGGAATGAAGGGGACCCCAGTCTTAATTGCTCTGATCCTGCCACCACTGGAGGGCCTGGATCAGGGTTCGGGTCACTGGGACCAACTTGGAAAGGGGCTCTTTTCTGAGACCAAAAGGCTCTCAAGTGAAACTGAATGTCCCTCATCTGAAATCTTGCTCCTGCACTACGGGCTGTGGTCGCAGCCATGTGCCCCAGGAGCTTCAAAAGTGTCTTGCTGGTCAAGAGACCTGCAGAGTGAAGGAGGAGGCCAGAGCCACCAAGTTCCTTACCTCTAAGGGTAGAAAGGCTCTGGCCTGCTTTGTGTCCAATTCTGCACCTATGAAGGTGAGCACCTGAACTGGTTCCAGAACTGACTTTGAAGATTTAGCAAGAAGCCCAGGGAGGTGAGCAGCTGCTGGGTAACTTGCAGGTGAGATTTTACCTGTTCTGGCGACTGGCCTACAATGAGCCAGTCGTCCAGATAGGGAAAGACAACAATCCTTTGCCTCCTTAAATGAGCAACTGCTACTGCCAGACATTTTGTGAATACCCTTGGGGCAGAGGTGAGGCCGAAGGGCATTGCTCTGAACTGGTAGTGACCTGAGGGCAGTTCGAATCTGAGGTACTTTCGGTGGGGGCTTCTGATTAGGACGTGAAAATAGGCATCCTTGAGGTCCAGGGAGGCTAGCCAGTCCCCTGGCCTTAGAGAGGTAAAATCATTGCCAGAGTTACCATTCTGAACTTTGGTTTCAAAAAAGGTGTTTGTTCAGATATCTGAGGTCTAAAATGGGCCACCATTCTCCTGTCTTTTTTGGGGTAAGGAAATATCTGGAGTACAGACCCTTGCCCTGGTGTAGGGGAGAAACCCTTTCTACAGCTCTGAGAGCCAGGAGGGTTGAGACTTCTGTTTCTAGAGTAAAGGTCTCTAAAGAGTTTGTAGGTGGGAAAGATCTGATTCTCATCTTTGGGAACTTTTGAAGTTGAGAACCAGACCCTGGCTTACTACTTCCAGGACCCACTTGTCTGAAGTTAGAGACACCCAGTTCTGAATGAAGTAAGCCAACCTGCTCTCACGGGTAAAGGAGAATCGGCCCTGGGCACCCCATCAGGGTGTCTGTTTGGCAGGTGCTTTAGGCTGAGAGGTGGAGCAGGCCTGCCCCCTTCTGCCTCTGCCTCTGAAGAAGCCCCTCTGAGCATAAGCAGAGGAGGCCTGGGTTTGGTAAAAGGCCTGTGAAAGGCCTACCCTACCCCTGGGGTCTGCCTCTGAGGAGTGGTTTGCCGCCTCTGGCTTGGGCACCTTATAGGTAGTCCTATATTCATCCATTTCTTCATATAATTCTCTGTCTGCTCCCCAAACAGAGAATTTCCACCACAGGAAAATCCATAGCCTTAGTCTGGGTATCCTGTGACAAGCTAGTACACCTGAGCCAGGCTTCATCCTCATTTAAAAGCTACAGACGTAGCCATGACTCTAGAGGATACATCATTAAAAACCACAGCAGCATGAAACTGCACCTTGATGCCTCAATGCCATCAGCAGCCACCTGTTCCAGCTCATTAGTGCTGGCCAGAGGCCTGTCTGGCCAAAGCCATGACAGTGTCCCATCTAGATTTTTGATACCTTGCTACATAAGCCATGTAATTTGCTTGCCTGAGTCCCAGAGGACGCTGCCATGTTTATTGTTTTTAGCCATGGCATCAATCTTCCTGGAATCCTTATCAGGAGGATGTGGGCCAGGGAATATTAGCTTTATCACAGGCTGCAGCCTGAACCACCCCAACATGACTGCATTGCTGTGAAAGGAATTCTGTGTCAGGACCTGACAGTGTGTACCTCCTGTCCATCTTTTTATCCACAGGAGGCACAGAATTAGGAGTTTTTAAAATTTTTATTGTTTGTTTCCTAAATGATTTATGCAAAGGAATAGACAATCTCCTAGACTCTGGTATATCCATCATTTCTACAAAATCAGGTTCCTCTTGCTCATCCACAGCTTCCTCCAATGGGAGCTGGAGGGTTTCAGCAACTTTTTTGTAAAACAAAGTGAGAGGGGGACTCAGAAAGCATAGGGGGAGATTCTAAAGGTCTGTCTGGGGAGATGTCCGGTTCAATGGGCACACCCAGACCCTCCAAGTCACATTCATACTGTTCATAATCATCCTCCCCCTCCTCTGGTTCATAAAACTCCTCAACATCATATTCCTGAACCGTGGAACCGACCTTTACCAGACAGTGGTGGTTCGGACGGAACCGGAGAAAGTGATGGACAATCTGAAATAGCTCTTGTTATCTCTGCAGCAGTTGGAGAAGGAATTTGGGCTCCACACCTGCTGATTTTCTTTGTTTTCTTTACTGGAACTGGCTCATCCGAGCTAGCTTTTATGCTTGGTTCGAGGAAGTCTCACTGGTCAGAGGGTACTCCTCCAGTTCGGGTTGGCACCGAACCGGCTGGCCATCCGGTCAGCGACTTTGGCCTCTCGCTCCCTGAGCCTGCAAACCTCTTATCCAGGGTGGCTGCAGGAAATTTTTACAAATCTGGCAGTCTGAATTGAGGTGGTCAAACCCAGACAATATACATGGGTGTGGGTCAGCCTTGGCAAAGACTTCCCACAAGCATCACAGTGTTGAAACCCAGTAAGCAACGCTTTTCTTTTGGGTTTTCAGATATAATGCCAGCCTAACCAAAACTTCCTTTCAATGGCAGCTAGGTAAGATAATCTTTATCGGTTCCTAATCGGTCTACTGGAGTCTTGAAAAAACGAATGAATTCCGCTTTTTTTTAGAACCGATAAGAACCGGAACCGACTCTAAAACCTCTAATTTTTGTAACTTCAAGTTTTAAGCAAGCAGATCGGTTCAAAACCGAACCGATAACATTTACAAGTTCCACACAGAAATTAAACTGAAATTACTTACGTATACCACAGACAGAGCTTGAACCGATCAGTTTTATGTTAAAATAATACATTCTCGGTTGATTTGAACCGAGAAAACACTGTTTAAACCGAGAAATGAAACGAGTAGTAGGAGAAATCTCTGGAGCGATTGTTCAGTGAGGCGGAGTAAAGAATCTGACAGTTTGGGTTTGAAATAACCCAGACAGAGCTTTCTAACCGAGTTTCAGGTTTCCAAGTTCCATTCTTAGAATGGGAGTTAACTCTTTCACTTCCGGAGCAGTTCTAATGGTGGGACAAACTGCAATTGTCATAATATAGCAAGACTTCATGTTGTTTGAAACTAGGTTCTGAGAGGGGAGGCGGGGGGAGGAGGTCAGAATACAGCAAGACTCCATTAGAAGAAACAATTACTAAAGTGAGTAATTTTTTTGTTCAAACAACATGAAGTCTTGCTGTATTCTGACATATGCAGACTACCAAGCAGTACCTCCATGGAGAAGGGTACCAAACCAATTTTGGGAATAGGCTCTGCAGTACTGCGGTACCAAACCTAGCATCACTCCTAGCCTGAATATCCAGAGAGTAATGCTTGGTGTAAGTATGGACTGTTTTCCAGGTGGCTGCTTTGAAGATCTCTACCAAAGGTATATCCCTGGCAACAGCCAGAGAAGCAGCTGTACCCCTAGTTGAGTGAGCCCTCAGGCCTGAGGGAGGTGTTTTGCCTAGCATGGCATAGCAGAACTGTATACAAGAAACAATCCACCTGGCAACAGTTCTTTTAGTAGCAGACCTACCTTTTCCCACTTCACCATAAGTGAGAAACAATTTAAGACAGTCATTCCTATGTGCCTTAGTATGCTCAATGTAGTAGCTAAGAGCCCGCTAAAAAATCCAAACTATGTAATCTTCTGTCTCCTGAAGAAGAATGATCAGTGAAAAACACAGGAAGAGACGTGGACTGGTTCAGATGGAAATCTGAGACCACTTTGGGTAGGAACCTATTGGTTCTGAAGAATACCTTAACTCTATGGAATGAGTTAAAATTAGATTCAACTGACAGGGCCTATAATTCACTAATTCACCTGGCAAAAGTGATAGCTACCAGAAACACCGTTTTCCAGGTCAGGTACTTAAGCTCGGCCGAAGCCAAAGGTTCAAAGGGTGGCTGCATAAGCTAAGCAATGCAGATATTGAGATCCCAAGCCGGAGTAGGCTCTCTAAAAGGTAGGTTGATATGAACCAGACCTTTAAAGAACTTAGCAAAGACAGGGTGAGACACCAGGGAAGAGCCCTTCCCTGCTGAGAAGAATGCAGACACAGTTGCTAAATGAACCTTTAAAGTGGCTGGCCTAAGCCATTAAGGTGAACCAGGTAATCCAAAAAAGTAGCAATGCCAGCAGCATCTGGTGGAATATCCTTATGGGAATACCAAATGCTGAATATTTTCCATTTGGAATATAAGTTTTCCTGGTAGAGGGTTTCCGAGAAACTTTAAGGATGTCCAAAACTCCCTGAGTAAAATGCAGGCTTGCATATTCTAACTCTTCAAGAGCCAGGCCTTGAGATTAAGAGACTGGAGATTGGGGTACCAGATCCTCCCGAGAGGACGTTAGGAGATTGTGCCTCTTGGGAAGAGATAGGGGGAGAGAGACTGCTAGGGACAGCAACAGGGGATACCAAGGCTGTCTGGCCCAGTCTGGAGCCAGCAGAATCACTGTGCAAGGTTGTGACCTGATCTTGACTAGAACCCTGAACAACAGGGGAAGGGGGGAAGGGGAGGCATAAAGGAACTTGCCTTCCCAGTCCAATATCAGGGTATCCAGGTGAAAGAGTCCCTAGGACTTGGGACCTGCAGCAGCAGAAGAGGGGAAGTCGGTGATAGTCTGGGGCTGCAAAGAGATCCATCTCTGAAGTGCCCCACCTGGGGAAGATTACTTTGAGCATAAGAGGATCCAAGGCCCATTCGTGATGGCCCTGGGAGATTCTGCTCAAAGCATCTGCTAACACATTGTCCTTCCCTGGGAGGTGGACTGCTATTAGAGAGGTTTGCAATGAGTAGGCCAGAGACCATATTTTCATGGCCTCCGTGCACAAGGCCGTAGACCGAGTGCCCCCTTGTTTGTTGATGTACCACATGGTGGTGGTGTTGTCTGTCCTGATCTGAACCACCTTGTCCCTTACAGAGTCCAAGAAAGCTTGAAGAGCTAGGAATACTGCCCTGAGTTCCAAAAGATTGATATGAAGGAGAAACTCTTCTGGAGACCAAACTCTCTGTGCTGTGAGGGCTCCTAGGTGGGCTCCCCAGCCCAGAAGAGAAGCACCTGTGGTTAGTACCACTGAATGAGATTGATTGAGGAATGGGACACCTTGTCTGAGACTGTCCTGATCCAGCCACCACTGGAGAGCCTGGACCATAGTCTGAGTCACTGGAACAAATTTGGTGAGAGAATCTTTTCTGATACCAAAAAGACCTTAGGTGAAACTGAATGTCCCTCATTTGGAACCTGGCACCTAGTACCACTGCCATAGAAGCTGCCATGTGGCCTAGGAGCTGAAGAAAATGTCTTGCTGGGCGAGAAACCAGAGTATGAAAAGAGGAAGCAAGATCTGTAAGGGCCTTTACCCTTGCTAGTGGGAGGAAGGCCTTTGCTTGAACAGTATCCAACTCTATCCCTATGAAAGTGAGGAGTTGTACTGGTTCGAGAACTGACTTTGGCAGACTGAGAAGAAATCCCAGAGAACTGAGCAAATCTTGAACGACTTGAAGAGCTGACCTAGTCGGGAGACTGTCCTACAATGAGCCAGTCGTCCAGATATGGGAATAGAGATATTCCCTGCCTCCTGAGGAAGACCAGTACTACTGCAAGCCATTTTGTAAACACTCTTGAAGCCAATGTTAGGCCGAAAGGCATGGCTCTGAACTAATAATGGCCTGAAGGCAGCTCGAACCTGAGGTACTTTCTGTGGGAGCACCTGATAAGAATGTGGAAATAGGGCATCCTTGAGGTCCAGGGATGCTAATCAATCTCCTGGCCTCAGAGAGGGAAGGATTACTTCCAGAGTCACCATTTTGAACTTGGGTATTAAGATTTGTTTGTTTAAATACCTCAAGTCTAGGATGAGTCGTCACTCCCGTGTCGTTTTTGTGGTAAGCAAATATCTGGAGTACAGACCCTTGCTCCTGTGTAGAGTAGGAACTCTCTCCAGGCTCAGAGAGCCAGCAGAGAGGAAACCTCTGCTTCTAGAGCAATGGTTTTGGAGATGTTTGCAGGTGGAAAAGACCTGACCCTCATTTTTGGAAACTTCTTGAAACTGAGGGCCAGTCCCTGGCTTACTACCTCCAGGACCCACTTGTCTAAGGTAACAGACTTCCAGGCCTGGAAGCAGTAAGCCAGCCTGCCTCCTACTGGAGTTGGGGAGTCGACCCGGGCTGACACATCAGGGTATCTGCTTGGCAGGAGCTTTGGACTGGGAAGAAGATGCAGCCCTGCTCATCTCCCCTCCTGCCTCTCCTTCGAAAGAACCCCTTCTGTGGAAAGGGAGAGGAGGCCTGGGCTTGGCAGAAAGGCCTGTGAAAGGGCCTGCCCCTAGACTACTGCTTTTGAGGAGTGGCTTGCCGTTCCTTGGCCTGTGCACTCCTGTAGGTGGTCCTGTACTCATACATCATCTTCATGTAAGCCTCTGTCTGCTCCCCAAACAGAGAGTTACCCACCACAGGGAAATCCATGGCCTTAGCCTGGGTGTCCTGAGAAAAGCTAGTGTATCTGAAACATGCAACTCTCCTCAGAGACACAGATGCAGCCATAACTCTCGATGGACTCTTGCTACATCGTTAGAGTCCACAGTAGCATGAAATTGCACTTTGGATGCCTCAATCCCATCAGCAGCCACCTCTTCCAGCTCTTTGGCTAGCTGGGGGGGGAAGCCTGTTTAGCCAGTTCCAGAACTGTATCCCACCTGGTCTTCTGGTATCTGGCTGTGTAGGCTATATAATTAGTCTGCCTGAATCCCAAGGATGATGCCAAGTACTGTTTCTTGGCCATGGCATCCACCTTCCTGGAGTCTTTATCTGGGGTGTGGGAAGCCAAAGGTATATTAGCCCTGTCACAGGCTGCAGCCTGCACTACCCCAACATGGCTGCAATGATTGAACGAAAACTCCGTACCTGAGCCTGAAAGCATATACCTCCTGTCCATTTGCTTATCCACAGGAGGTAAAGAATTTGGAGCCTGTAAAATCTTTTGTGCGTTTCCCCAGGGATTTATGGAGGAGAATAGACAACCTCTTGGACTCTGGGGTGTCCATCATCTCCACAAAATCAGGCTCTTTTTTCTCAACAGCTTCAACCATAGGGAGCTGGAGGGTTTCAGCCACCTTTTTGTAAAACAAAAAGTGAGATGGGGACTTAAAATAGCTTTGGAGGGGAAACACTGGAGGGTCTATCTGGTAAGATGTCCGGTTCAATGGGTACATCCAGACCTTCATAATCATCATCATCATCCGGTAACTCTTCATCCCCCTCCCACTCCAATTCATAATAGGCATCTGGATCATAATCTGATGGAGTTGAGTCCGACCGAACTGAGCGCCTAACCAACGACGCCTGTTCGGACAGAACTGGATGAAGCGATTGCACAATACTGATAGTTTTGGCTATTTCTTCAGCGGTTGGAATAAGGGATACTGGATTCGAACCGGCTGACTTTTTTCATCTTTTTGATGGAACTGACCCCTCAGGGTCGGTTCTCCTTTAGCCCGAGGACGTCTCGCCCAGGTCAGTGGGCACCTCCTCAGGTTCGGTTGGAACCGAACCGGGCTGGCCATCTGGGTCAGCGGACTTCTTGGCCTCCTTTTCCTTTAGCTTACCCAATCTTTTTTCTAGAGTGGCCTTAGGAAAATGTTTGCAGATTTGGCAGTCTTGTTTTGAGGTGGTCAAACCCCAGACAATAAACATAAATGAGGTGGGGGTCAGCCTTAGCAAAGGCCTCCCCACACTCTGTACAGTGCTGAAACCCAGCAGGACCGGGGTTTTTCTTGGGTTTCTCAGACATGGCCAGACTAGAAAAAATTACCCTTTACAAGCCAGGTAATGCACCCCTATCGGTTACCAATCGTGTCACGGGTTGCGTAAAGAAACTGAAAAAAGTTTATTTTTTCTTTTCTTTTTTTTTTTTTTAAACAGATAGGAACAGGCACACCACTACTAAAATCCCAGAAATTAAATTTAAACACAAAAGGTTGGTTCCCAACCGTACCAACCAAGAAGGAACCGAAATTTACAATTTCCACAGAAGAAAACACACAATCATAGTTCACTACCTATCTACACTACTTACTGTAACATAGACAGAGGCTCGAAAAACGAAAATAAACAAATCAGTTGAAAAAACGACGCGTTTTGAAACTTTACTGAACCGACAGTGAAGAAGCAATCTCTGGAGCGACTTCACAGTTAGGCGGAGTAAAGAATCTGATGGTTACACTCTGAGGCACCACAGAGTGAGTTTTGAAAACCGAGCTCTAGCTCAACGTTCTATGCCTGGCATAGAAATTAACTTTTTCTTCTCTGGAGCAGTTCAAGTGCTGGGGCTAACTGCATATGTCAGAATACAGCAAGACTTCATGTTGTTTGAAGGCATACTGGAAAGATATTGAGCTGAATCTTTCTGAAGGCCCCCCTTTGGGAGCAAGAGTAGTGGACAGTCACCCACTAAAAAGCAGGGATTTCATTCTCCTCTCTGTGGCAAATACCCTAAAACTGACTCATAGGCTGTGGGCCAAATACAGAATGGAGAGGGCACTGTGGCCTCCAACGGTTTGCATGGTCAGAGAAATTCCCCTCAGCCAAAATGGATCATGCATTTAGACAACGGTCCAGACTCAGCCTACACCGACTGGGTCAAATGATTTCCAAGAACACAATTCTAGATTTCCAAACCATCAAACAAACATTCCAGCTAAGTAATAGAGACCCCTTACTGCTTTCTACAACTGAGGTCATATGTCCAAACACACATCAGCAAAAACGATCAAACAGATCAGCTGCTGAGCATAATCCACTCAATCGTCTCCAGGGAACTCAAGAAGGGACATATCTCCGCCCTATACAAAGCAGTCAGGCAACTTTATGCTGGTAGCACCCAGAAGATTAAGGCTAAATGGGAGGAAGAAGCTGGACTGAGTCTCTTGGAGACAGAGTGGAGAGTGGTCTTCTAATCAATTAACAAAACAACCTTCTCGCCAAACTGGTGGGAGTTTGCCTGGAAGGTGGGAGTCAGATACTTTAATTCCCCAGCCATCCAACACAAATGAGGCGTGGGGGGGAAGTAACCCCCCACTGTTGAAGAAATTGTGGTGCTCAGGTAGCAAATCATACCCATATATTCTGGGAATGTGAGACTATCCAACCATTCTGACAGCAGGTATCCCAAGTTTTGGCAGGTTTGTTCTCCTGCTCACTGCAGCTTTCGCTGAAGAATCTGGTGCCAGGACTCCCCCCAGATGAAGCGAAGGATGCAGACAGCATATATTATGGCACATTCTCTTGGCTGCCACCCATAAAGCGATTAGGAAGTGGCTTTCCCCTGACCCCCCACCCTGGATCACTAGTACTCCATAATACAAGACATACAAAACATGGAGGAATTAACCCATAAAATAAATCATAAAACCAAAACATTTGTCCGTAGATGGACAAAATGGTTCACTACAGTTAACCTGACCCCAGGGGCCCCACAGTAGAGGATTTGGGTCCATGAACACCGTTTTGTCGGGGAGGTGACTCCCCCGCACGCGAAACTGGGTTCCCCCTGGGATGGGCAGGAGAAGGGATAATAAAGAATGCAGGACAATTAATGGGACAAAAGGGGCTTGAAATGCAGTCTCCTAACCTGTTCTTTTAAGGGAGGGACAAAAGGGTACTCCTGCTCCTGTAAAATATTGATTAGACTGGATTCTTCCAGTCTGAAAATAAATCAAAACAGATCTGTAGAAGTGTACTTTTAGTTAATCTATGAATGTATTTTCCCTACCTTATTATGTATTCTGACAGTACATGTGGATACTTAGGAATTTCAATAAACTTGAATTTAAAAAAACAAACTGGAGCCCAAATAAAAGGAGGAAAGTCCCTAAAGATAAAAAACAAACAGGGCAAAAGATTAGGGATAGGAAGGAGGTGGTGCCGACACCCAAAGACTGGGAGGGGGAGCCCTTAACAAATAGCCAAGTAGAGAAAAAAAACAGGTTACTCACCTGTAACAGTAGTTCTAGGAGTGGTATATGTTGTTCATCCTTTCCCTTTAAGGATCCACTGGAAGTCTTCAAGCTGGCTCCTCCCACCCATCTGGGTGGTATATACCTTGGCTCCATCTCATGACACCAGATCTTAGCCTGCTGGAAGCCAGGTGTTGTTCGTCTGCAGCCGTGGAGGTCGGGTGGGTCCGTGTGGATGAAAAACATATACCACTCCTAGAAAGTGCAGTTACACAAAGACTTTTGCTGTAACAGTGGATCTTCTAGGAATGTCTCTTGCAGTAAGTCATTACTTCTGAGAGTTCCCAATAGGTGGCGCTACAGCACGGAAGTTTATTCCAGCAGTCTCCACACCAGGGACCACCCACACGACCTCACTTCCTGGGCTGTACCTATAAAAGTGGGTGGTCCCTGGTAATCTCCGTTCCCTGCCGGTTTCTGTTCAGAAGCGACAGACGGAGGGGAAATGAGGTACCAAAGCTTCCCAACCCTACATCGTTTTTCTTGTTGCAAAATGGCAGGGGATTGGAAGGAAGGAAACTACTTACTGCAAGAGACATTCCTAGAAGATCTACTGTCATAGCAAAAGTCTTTGTGTAACTGCACCATCTTCCACGGAATGGTCTCTTGCAGTAAGTCATTACTTCTGGGAGATTCCCAAGCAGTTATCGAGCAGAGGGTGGCCATATATGGCATTCTGCCTTATATCTTAGTATGGTCTTAGGACCGCAAGGAGCTGAAAACAGTGTATCAGCATGTAAAAAGGGATTTTGTAAGTAATCCATTACATTATTCTTTATAGGATCATGGCTGAAAGACGAGCCAGACTGGCTATTAGTTGGCATCATCAGATGAGTTTAAGGAGATGTAAACCCGATTAGGGTATGGCATATCAAGTACTGTAATAGATCATAGGAAAGTCAGCCATATAATGCAGTCATTTGGCAGATCTCAGTGGCACGCACTGGAAGAAAAAATTACCATAGTAATGTAGTTTCTTCTAATGGAGTCTTGCTCTATTCAGACATAATGCAGTTAGCCCCAGCACTTGAACTACCCCGGAGAGGAATAAGTTAACTCTATGCAGAAGCATAGAACGTTGAGCTCGAGCTCAGTTTTCAAACCTCTGTCTGTGGTACTTCCCAGTGTAACCGTCAGATTCTTACAAGCTAAATAACTAGTAACTAAAGTATGGAAATTGTTCAAATATAGCCAAAGGCCAAAATATATCTTCTTGGGCCCAAAAGACTCAAGTCGAGAAGTCGAGAACCCAAGTAGGAAAGGTAGTGACAATATTTCGTAAAACACCCGAAAAAATAACAACAACATCTACCCCACCCAAGAGGGAGGGTACAAGGTACACCCTGAGGTGCAACACTGTACCTGCCAGCCCACTTCCCAAAACCAGGTTCTGAGAGGAGAGGCGAGGGCGGGGTCTGAATACAGTAAGACTCCATTAGAAGAAACAACATTACTATGGTGAGTAATTTTTTCTTCAAACAACATGAAGTCTTGCTGTATTCAGACATAATGCAGACAACCAAGCAGTTCCCTATGGAGGAGGGAATGCAGAACCTACTTTGGGAAGAGGCTCTGCAGTACTGTTGTACAAACCTACATCACTCCCAGCCTGGATGTCCAGGAGTAATGCCTTTGGTGAAAGTATGTACTTGTTTTCCAGGTAGCTGCTTTACAGATCTCTAACAAAGGTATATCTCTGGCTGGTGCTAGAGAAGCAGCTGTACCCTGGTCGAAAGTGAGCCCTCAGGCCTGAAGGGGGCATCCTACCCAACTTGTCATAACAAAATTGTATACAAGAAACAATCCACCTGGCAACAGTTCTCTTAGTGGCAGGCTTACCCTGTCCCACTTCACCATAAGTGAGAAACAACTGAAGACAGTCATTTCTGTGTGCCTTAGTATGCTCAATATAGTAGATAAGGGCCCTCTTAACGTCCAGACTGTGTAACCTTCTTTCACCTGAATTCGAATGGTCAGTGAAAAACACAGGGAGAGGTGTAGACTGTTCAGATGAAAATCTGAAACCACTTTGGGCAAGAACCTCCTATTGGTTCTGAGGACTACTTTGTCCCTATGGAAAGAGATGAAGTCAGGTTCCACTGACAGAGCCCGTAACTCACTAATCCGCCTGCAAGAAGTAATAGCTACCATGAACACAGTTTTCCAGGTCAAGTACTTCAATTCAGCCGAAGCTAGAGGGTTCAAAGGGTGGCTGCATTAGCTGAGCTACAGTATGCAGACATTAAGATCCCAAGGCGGAATGGGCTTCCTAAAGGGAGGGTTAATGTGAACCAGACCTTTGAAAAACTTTCTGAAAACAGGATGAGATGCCAGGGAAGAGCCTTTCCCTGATGAGAGGAATACAGAGACAGCTGCTAGATGAACCTTCAGAGTGGCAGGCCTAAGGCTTAAACCATTGAGATGAACTAGATAGTCTAAGGTTGTGGAAATGTCTGCAGAATCAGGCAGGATGCCTTCCTGAGAGCACCAAATACTGAACCTTTTCCATTTGGAGTTGTAAGTTTTTCTAGTGGAAGGTTTCCTAGAGACCTTCAGAATATCCAGAACTGCCTGATAAAGATGTAGAGCTGCATATTCTAACTCTTCAAGAGCCAGGCCTTGAGATGGAGAGACTGGAGATTAGGGTACCAGATCCGCCCCTGGGAGGAGGACAGGAGATTGTATGTCCTGGGCAGAGACAGGGGACGTGACACTGACAAGAACAGCAGTAGAGGATACCAAGGCTATCTGGCCCAATCTGGAGCCACCAGTATTGCTGTGCAGGGTTGAATCCTGATCTGGATCAGAACTCTGAACAGCAGAGGGAAGGCATAGAGAAACCTGCCCTTCCAGTCCAAAAAGAGAGCATCCTGGGGAACCGTCCCCCAGGACTGGAGGTCTGCAACAAAACAGAGGAAGTTGATGATTATCTGGTGCTGCAAAGAGATCTATCTCTGGAGTGCCCCACCTAGAGAAGATGACCTTCAGTATGTGAGGATCCAGGGACCATTCGTGGTGTCCCTGTGAAATTCTGCTCAGAGCATCTGCTAGTATGTTGTCCTTCCCTGGAAGGTGAACTGCTACCAGAGAAGTCTGAAGAGAATAGGCCAGAGACCACAGCTTGATGGCTTCTGTGCACAAGGCCGAGGACCAAGTGCCTCCCTGCTTGTTGATGTACCACATTGTGGTGGTGTTGTCCATTCTGACTTGGACCACCTTGCCCATGACTGAACCCAAGAAGCTCTGCAGGGCTAGGAAAACTGCTCTGAGTTCCAAGAGATTGATATGAAGGAGACACTCCTGTGGAGACCAGAGCCCTTGAGCTGTCAGGGCTCCCAGGTGGGCTCCCCACCCTAGGAGAGAAGCATCCATATTTAAAACTACTGATGGGACTTGAGGGAGAAATCAAACTCCTTGTCTGAGGTTGTCCTGGTCCAGCCACCACTGGAGAGCTTGCACCAGAGTCTGAGTCACTGGAATCAGTTTGGTAAGTGAATCCTCCTTTTGAGACCAAAAAGACCTCAGATGAAACTGAATGTCCCTCATCTGGAACCTTGCTCCCTGCACCACTGCCTCGGAAGCTGCCATGTGGCCCAGGAGCTGGAGGAACTGTCTTGCTGGGCGGGAGACCTGAGGTTGAAAGGAGGAAGCGAGATCCGCTAGGGCCTTTACCCTTGCCAGGGGAAGGAAGGCTTTTGCTTGTACAGTGTCCAACTCTATGCCTATAAAGGTGAGAAGTTGAACTGGTTCAAGTACAGACTTTGGAAGACTGAGAAGAAAACCCAAGGAGCTGAGTAGGTCCTAGGTAGTTTGAAGAGCTGACTTGACTTGTAAATGAGACTGACCCAGTAACAGCCAGTCGTCCAGATATGGAAAGATGGTGATACCCTCACTGTCTTCTGAGGTAAGCCACTACTACTGCAAGGCACTTTGTGAACACCCTTGGAGATGACGTTAGACCAAATGGCATGGCTCGGAACTGGTAACTGCCTGAAGGCAACTCAAACCAGAGGTATTTTCTGTGGAAGCACCTGATAGGAATATGGAAGTAGGCATCCTTGAGGTCCAGAGATGCTAGCCAATCCCCTGGCCTTAGAGAGGGAAGGATTATT
Source organism: Neoceratodus forsteri (assembly GCA_016271365.2). Classification (NCBI taxonomy): domain Eukaryota; kingdom Metazoa; phylum Chordata; order Ceratodontiformes; family Ceratodontidae; genus Neoceratodus; species Neoceratodus forsteri. The sequence goes on along the minus strand of CM028131.1, from coordinate 914,680,445 downwards.
CCCAGAGTTACTATTTTAAATTTGGGCTTTGAAAGATGCGTTTGTTCAGATATCTTAGGTCTAGGATGGGTCACCACTCCCCTGTTTTCTTTGGGGGTAAGGACGTACCTGGAATACAGTCCTTTTCCCTTGTGCTGAGTAGGAACCTTCTCTATATCTCTGAGAGCTAGAAGAGAGGAAACCTCTGCCTCTAGGGCAAGGGTTTCTGAGACTGATGCAGGTGGAAAAGACCTGGCCCTTCTTTTTGGAAATGTTTTAAAGTTGAGGGCCAGTCCCTGGCTTACTACTTCCAGGATCCACTTGTCTGAGGCCACAGACTTCCAGGCCTGGAAGTAGTAAGCCAGCCTGCCTCCTACTGGAAATGGGGAGTCGATCCGGGCTGACTCACTAGGGTGTCCGCTTAGCAGGAGCCTTAGACTAAGAGGAGGAGGGAGCAGCCCTGCTCATCCCCTTCGTAGCCTTCCCTCTGAAGAACCCCCTCTGTGGGAAGGGAGAGGAGGCCTGGGCTTGGTAAAAAGGCCTTTGAAATGGCCTGCCCCTGCCCCTAGACTGCTGCTTGTGCAGAGTGGCCTGCCTTTCCTTGGCCTGTGCACTCCTGTATGTGGTCCTATATTCATCCATTTTCTTCATTTAAGCTTCTGTCTGCTCCCCAAACAGAGTGTTACCTACTACAGGAAAATCCATGGCCTTAGTCTGGGTATCCTGTGAAAGGCTAGTACATCTGAGCCAAGCATGTCTTCTGCGAGACACAGATGTAGCCATGACTCTAGATGCCACATCATTGGAGTCCACAGCCGCATGAAACTGCATTTTGGATGCCTCAATTCCATCAGCAGCCACCACCTCCAGCTCCTTGGCTAGCTGGGGAGAGGCCTGTTTAGCCAGTTCCAGAACCGTGTCCCATCTGGATTTCTGGTACCTGGCTGTTTAGGCCATATAAGGAGCCTGCCTGAGTCCCAAAGAGGATGCCAAACACTGTTTTTTTGGCCATGGCATCCACTTTCCTGGAGTCCTTATCCGGGGGTGTGAAGCCAAAGGAATGTTAGCCCTGTCACAGGCTGCAGCCTGCACTACCCCAACATGGCTGCATGGACTATAAAGGAACTCCGCAGCTGAGCCTGATAACGAATACCTCCTGTCCATTCTCTTATCCACAGAAGGTACTGAATTAGGGGTTTGTAAAATTTTGTGTGTCTGTTTCCCCAAAGATTTATGGACAGGGATAGACAGTTCTTTGGACTTTGGGATGTCCATCATTTCCACAAAATCAGGCTCTTCCTCCTCCTCTGCTGCTTCAACCAAGGGAAGCGGCAGGGTTTGTGCCACCTTTTTCTAGAACAAAAAATGTGAAGGGGACTTAGAGAGCCTGGGAGGAGAGACACCTGAAGGCCTGTCTGGGGAGATGTCCGGTTCAATAGGCACATCCAGACCCCCTTCATCGTCATCACCGGGATAGTCTTCGTCTTTCTCCCACTCCTCATAATAATCATCTGGGTCATAATCCGGAGGAGACGGATCAGGCCGAACCGGCAGTATCGGTTCAGGCGGAACCGGTCTAAGCGATTGGACAATACTAATCGCTTTGGGTATTTCGTCCGCGGTTGGAGAGTGGGATACAGGATCCGAACCGGCAGACTTGTGCTTTTTCTTTGACGGAACCGACTCCTCAGGGTCGGCTTTTCCTTGCCTGAGGAGGTATCACCTAGGTCAGTGGGCACCTCCTCAGGTTCGGCCGCAACCGAACTGGGCTGGCCATCCGGATCTACGGACTTCTCGGCCTCCCTTTCCTTCAGCCTACTCAGTCTTTTATCTAGAGTGGTTTTAGGAAAGTTCTTACAGATTTGGCAGTCTGACTTGAGGTGGTCAAACCCCAGACAAACACAGATGAGGTGGGGGTCGGCCTTAGCAAAGGCCTCCCCATACTCAGTACAGTGTTGAAACCCAGTGGGACCGGTTTTCTTCTTGGGTTTCTCAGACATGGCCAACCTAACAAATCACCCTACAGAAGCTTTCAAGCCAGGTAATAAAGCAACCGATCGGTTACAAAACGTGTCACTGGCTTTTTAAAAGAACCAGCAAAAGTCCGGTTCTTTTGAAACCAATCGGTACTGGAACAGCGCACTAATCCCAGAAAGAGAGAAAAATTTTACAAAGTCGGTTCCAAACCGGACACAACCAGAAAGAAACCGAAGAAAGACTATTTCCACTCTTTTTAGCAAAATAAAACACAGTCACTACCTATCTACATACTACCTGTGCCATAGAAAAAGGTTGGAAATCCAAAAATATGCGGTTTAATCCAAACGCTTTATTTTTCTTTTACCGAACCGAGCAGAGGAAATCTCCGGAGCGTCTTCACTGTTAGGTGGAATAAAGAATCTGACGGTTACACTGGGAAGTACCACAGACAGAGGTTTGAAAACCTAGCTCGAGCTCAACGTTCTATGCTTCTGCAGAGAGTTAACTCTTTCCTCTCCGGGGCAGTTCAAGTGCTAGGGCTAACTGCATTATGTCTGAATACAGCAAGACTTCATGTTGTTTGAAAAGACAGTCTATGTCAAATCCCATTGGGTTCTGAGTCTGGGATAGTAACCCAAATAATACAATGTTATTTTGTAGTGTTATAATGTAGTAATTTAGTGCAGGTTTTTTTTTCTGTGAAACAATGTATGTATTTCATGAAGGAAGCCAGTGACACTTAAGAGTCAGTGGCAACATCGTACCCGTTTTAGGGTAAGGACATAGAATGCAACAGAGTGATGTATTCAGTTCTATCGTGTGTTAGTAATCTCATTTGCAAGGGGGTCCCAAGCATGTCAGGGTCTACCGCCTCGTCAGGCGTAATCCTGAAACGTTAGTATGATGGGCCTTTGTTGATACTGTCGGATGAACAGACACGAAGAAAAAATTACTCACCTTAGTAATTATGTTTCTTCTATTGGAGTCTTGCTGTATTCTGACAAGAGCAGTTAGCCCCAGCCTTTAAACTGCCCCGGGGAACAAAAGGTTAACCTTTCTATGCAGAGCATAGAATGCTGAGCTCGAGCTCGGTTGATGTCTCTGTCTGTTTCCCTTTGAACGCTAACAGTCAGATTCTTACGAGCAACACTCAAATAGCATTCTATGTGGAAATTGTAAAACAAAATTTTTAATAGCCAACTAGCAACAAAAAGTTTTGGACTACCAAAAGAAGACAAGTCAGGAAACCCAAAACTCAAAACCCAAACCAAATAGGAGTATAACAAAATAAACACCCACACAAAAGAGGGTGTAAAAAGAGCACCCCTGAGGTGCAACACTGCACCTGCCCACCCACTTCCCAAAACCAGGTTCTGAGAGGGGAGGCAGGGAGAAGAGAATACAGCAAGACTCCAATAGAAGAAACATAATTACTAAGGTGAATAATTTTTTCTTCAAACAACTTGAAGTCTTGCTGTATTCTGACAAGTGCAGACTACCAAGCAGTACCTCCATGGAGGAGGGACAGAACCTACTTTGGGAATAGGCTCTGAAGTACTGCTGTGCTAAACCGAGCATCACTCCTAGCCTGGATATCCAGAGAGTAATGCTTGGTAAAGGTATGGACTGTTTTACAGGTGGCTGCTTGACAAATTTCTAAGAGAGGGATATCCCTGGCAGCAGCCAGGGAAGCAGCTGTACCTCTTGTGGAATGAGCCCTCAGGCCTGACGGTGGAGATTTCCCCAGTTTTTCACAGCAGAATTGTATTCAAGACACGATCCATCTGGCAATAGATCTTTTGGTGGCAGGTTTGCCCTTTCCGACTTCTCCATAAGTGAGGAACAACTGGAGGGAGTCAAACCTGTGACCTTGGTACGCTCTATGTAGTAACCAAGGGCTCTTTTAACATCTAAACTGTGTAGCCTCCTCTCTCCTGAGGAAGAATGATCAGTGAAGAAAACAGGAAGAGTCATAGACTGGTTTAAATGGAAGTCTGAAACCACTTTGGGCAAGAACCTTCTATTGGTTCTAAGGACCACTTTATCCCTGTGAAGAGAGATAAAATCAGGTTCCACTGACAGGGCATGCAATTCACTGATACGCCTGGCAAAGGTAATGGCTACCAAGAACACAGTTTTCCAAGTCAAGTACTTAAGCTCTGCTGAGGACACAGGCTCAAAAGGGGGTCGCATAAATTGAGCAATGCAAACATTCAAATCCCAGGCAGGGGCAGGGTCTCTAAAAGGAGGATTGGTGTGAAGCAATCCTTTAAAAAATTTACAGAACACAGGGTGAGAAGATAGTAAGGAAGACTTCCCCACAGACAGAAACACAGAAACAGCTGACAAGTGTACCTTAAGAGTAGCTGGTCTGAGGCCTAGGCCATTAAGATGGACCATATAATCCAGAACAGTAGGCAATCCGGCAGTGTCTGGAGAAATATGCTTCTTAGAACACCAAATGCTGAATCTCTTCCATTTGGAGTTATAAGTCTTTCTGGTGGAGGGCTTTCGAGAAGCTTTGAGAATATCCAGAACCCCTTGGGAAAGATGCAGATCTGCAAACTCTAACTCTTCAAGAGCCATGCCTTGAGATTGAGAGACTGAAGATTGGGGTACCAAATCCTCCCGAGAGGATGTTAACAGGTTGTAATTCCTGGGAAAAGACAGGGGAAGATGGACTGCTAGGGACAGCAACAGGGGGTACCAGGGCTGTCTGGCCCAATCTGGAGCAATCAGAATCACTTTGCAAGGTTGAGACCTTATTTTGACTAAAACTTTGAACAGGAGTGGGAAGGGAGGGAAGGCATACAGAAACTTCCCTTCTCAATTTAGAATTAGGGCATCCAGGGGGACTGAGCCCAAGACTGAAGGTCTGCAACAAAAGAGAGGGAGTTGGTGATTGTCTGGGGCTGCAAAGAGATCTATCTCTGGACTGCCCCACTTTGAAAAAATCACTTTCAACACTTGAGGGTCCAGGGACCATTCGTGATGTCCCTGAGAGATCTTGCTCAGTGCATCTGCTAGCACATTGTCCTTCCCTGGAAGATGAACTGCTACCAGAGAGGTCTGCAGGGAATAAGCCAGGGACCACAATTTCATGGCTTCCGTACTCAAGGCCATGGACCGAGTGCCTCCCTGCTTGTTGATGTACCACATGGTGGTGGTGGTGTTGTCTGTTCTGACCTGAACCACCTTGTTCTGTACTGATTGAGAGAAAGCTTTCAGGGCCAGAAAAACTGCCCTGAGCTCTAGGAGATTGCTATGGAGAAGGGATTCTTGGGGGGACCACAACCCCTGGGCAGTGAGGGCTCCCAAATGGGCTAACCAGCCCAGAAGAGAAGCATCCGTGGTAAGGACCACTGATCAAGGCTGAGTGGCAAAAGGAACACCTTGTCTTAAATTGTCCTGATCCTGCCACCATTGGAGAGCTTGGATCAAGGTCAGAGTCACTGAGATCAGTTTGGTAAGGGAATCTTTCCTCTGAGACCAAAAAGCTCTCAGATGGAACTGAATAACCCTCATCTGGAATCTTGCCCCTTGGACCACTGCTGTTGAAGCTGCCATGTGGTCCAAGAGCTTGAGGAAATGCTTTGCTGTTCGAGATACCCGAAGGCTGAAGGAAGAGGCTAGTTCCATAAGAACCCTTGCCCTTTCTAGAGGGAAAAAGGCTCTTGATCTGACTGTGTCCAGTTCTGCCCCTATAAAGGTAAGAAGCTGGACTGGTTCGAGAACTGACTTGGGAAGGTTGAGAAGAAATCCTAGAGAAGTGAGCACTTGCTGGGTCACTTGCAGGTGAGACTTGACTTGGTCTGGAGACTGGCCCACTATTAGTCAATCGTCCAGATATGGAAAAATGGAAATCTTTTGCCTTCTTAGAAAGGCAATTACTACTGCCAGGCACTTTGTGAAAACCCTTGGGGCTGAGGTTAGGCCAAAGGGCATTGCTCTGAACTGATAGTGGCCTGAGGGCAACTCGAATCTGAGGCACTTTCTGTGGGAGCACCTGATGGGAATGTGAAAGTAGGCATCTTTGAGGTCCAGGGAGGCTAACCAGTCTCCTGGCCTTAAAGAGGAAGGGTTAATCCCAGAGTTACCATCTTGAACTTTGGTTTTAAAAGATGTTTGTTTAGATATCTTAGGTCTAGGATGGGTCGCCACTCCCCTGTCTTTTTTGGGGTAAGGAAGTACCTGTAGTGCAGCCCTTTGCCCCAGTGTAGGGCAGGTACTCTCTCTATGGCTCTTAAGGCCAAAAGAGAAGAAACCTCTGCCTCTAGGGCAAGGGTTTCCGAGAGATCTGCAGGTGGAAAAGATCTGGCTCTCATCTTTGGAAATTTCTCGAAGCTGAGAACCAGTTCCTGGCTTACCACTTCCAGGACCCACCTGTCTGATGTAATAGACATCCAGTCCTGGACAATGTAAGCCAGCCTGCCCCCTACTGGAATAGGGAGAGTCGACCCGGGCAGGCCCATCAGGGTGTCTGCTTGGCAGGGGCTTTAGGCTGAGGAGTGGATGCAGCCCTGCTCATCCCCCTTCTGCCTCTCCCTCTGAAGAACTCCCTCTGTGAAAAGGAAGAAGATGCCTGAGCTTGGTAAAAAGGCCTTTGAAAAGACCTGCCCCTGCCCCTAGACTGCTGCCTTTGAGGAGTTGCCTGCCTCTCCTTGGCCTGAGCACTCCTGTATGTGATCCTGTACTCATCCATTTTCTTCATGTAATTCTCTGTCTGCTCCCCAAACAGAGAATTAACCACTACAGGAAAATCCATGGTTTTAGCCTGGGTATCCTGTGAGAGGCTAGTACATCTGAGCCAGGCCATTCTCCGAAGAGCCACAGATGTAGCCATGACTCTTGATGACACATCATTAGAGTCTACAGCAGCATGAAACTGAACTTTAGATGCCTCAATCCCATCAGCAGCCACCTCCTCCAGCTCCTTGGCTAGCTGGGGGGAGGCTTGTTTAGCCAGTGCCAGTACAGTGTCCCACCTGGACTTCTGGTACCTGGCTGTACAGGCCATATAATTCACCTGTCTGAGTCCCAGGGAAGATGCCTTGTACAGCTTTTTTGCCATGGCATCAACCTTCCTAGAGTCTTCGTCTGGGGGGGTGTGAAGCCAAGGGAATGCTTGCCTTATCACAGGCAGCAGCCTGCACAACCCCAACATGGCTGCATTGGTGGCATAAAAACTCTGTTTCTGATCCTGAGAGTGAATACCTCTTGTCCATTCTTCTGTCCACAGGAGGTATAGAATTGGGAGACTTCAGAATTTTTTGTGTCTGTTTCCCAAAAGATTTGTGGAGGGGGAACAGACAGTCTCCTGGACTCTGGGATGTCCGTCATTTCTACATAATCAGGCTCCTCCTGATCCTCCATTGCCTCTTCCATTGGAAGTTGGAGGGTCTCAGCCACCTTTCTGTAGAACATAAAGTGGGAAGGTGACTCAGAAAGCCTAGGAGGGGATACACCTGAAGGTCTGTCTGGGGAGACGTCTGGTTCCACAGGCACATCTAGACTTTCACCATCACCATCATCATCATCATCATCAAACTCCGGTTCATAAAATTCTTCCAAAGTATAATCGTGAACCAGGGGAAACGACTGAACCGAGCTCCTGCCAAAAGGTGCCGGATCGGTCGGAACCAGGCAAAGCGACTCCACAATCCGAATCGCTCTGGCTGTTTCTTCAGTGGTCGGAACATGGACTTCTGGATCCGAACCGGACAATTTTTCTTTGTGCATTCTTTTTGTCGAAACCGACCCCTCGGGATCAGCTCTCCTTCTGCCCTAAGAAGTATCGTCCTGGTCAGAGGGCACGCCTTCTGGTTCGGTTGGAACCGAACCGGGCTGGCCATCTGGGTCAACGGACTTCTCAGCCTCCTTTTCCCTCAGTCTACCTAATCTTTCCAGGGTAGATTTGGGAAAATTCTTGCAAATTTGGCAGTCTGAATTGAGGTGGTCAAACCTCAGACAACAACACAGGTGGTGGGATCGGCCTAGCAAAGACCTCCCCACACTCACTGCAGTGTTGAAACCCAGTGGGCCCGCTTTTTTTCTGGGTTTCTCAGACATGGCCAACCTAACCAAACGCATTCTTTTTTCGGCAACCGCCAGGCAAGACTCCCTTATCAGTTCCTAACCGTGTCACGGTTCTTGGAAAAAAACGTTTCAAAACACTTTTTTTTTTTTTTTTTTAGAACCGGTAACCACACACTAAAATTTACACAAGAATTAAACAAATGATCAGTTCGGCCAAACCGATCCACACTTTTTACAAGTTCCACATAGAAACACAGTACAAAACCTATCTAGTACTCATGGTACCACAGGCAGAGACTGAACCGACTTATGCGTGAAACTTTTTTCAGTTAGAAACCGACGGAAAAAACGATACTTAAACCGACTTTCGAACCAAGCTGCATGAGAAATCTCCGGAGCGACTGTTCAGTGAGGCGGAGTAAAGAATCTGACGGTTAGCGTTCAAAGGGAAACACAGAGACATCAACCGAGCTCGAGCTCAGCATTCTATGTTCTGCATAGAAAGGTTAACCCTTTGTTCTCCGGGACAGTTTAAAGGCTGGGGCTAACCGCACTTGTCAGAATACAGCAAGACTTCAAGTTGTTTTAAAACAAAATCTGGATACTTACAGATTTAGGAGTCATGTGATCTCATGCATGCTATCTGAAATGTAAGAAAATCATAAGGTTTGTAATCTGTCCGTAGTTTGTTGTCCAAGTAGCGTGGATCAGAAAGTTTGATAAATCTTGCATTTTATATAGGTTTTATGTATTCACCATGCCCAGTCCATCCAGACAGTAGAAACTGTATCCATTTAGTAGTAATAGGATACTGAAGTAGCAGATAATGTTGCAAAATGAAACATTGTATCTGTGACAAAGGAAGTCAGTGATTTTTAGAATAAGCAGCTATAACCAATCTTGTAGGTGGTTTAGAGATTATGTAAAGTAATAAGAGTGATGTTGATATATCCATCTTGTGTTAATAATCTTACTTACAAGGGGGTCCTAGGTATGTCCGGGCCTGCTACATTGTTGGGCGTTAATCTGAAATGTTCGTATGATGAGTCCAGTGTGTGTACTGTTTGGAAAACAGAAGCTAAATAATGAACAATATAATCGACATAAACACACCTGTGTATATATATATAAAAATGTTTTTTTTTTGACCAAGCAAAAAAAGACATGTAGAGTTTTTAAGACTTATAATGTCTGCATGGGTACTCACCCTTGTTCATGTGCTCTATGTTCATGATCAAGTGAAAGCAGCTTATAGTAGTAGAAAACTGAAGATAATATAATCCATACCAGGATATCTCGATTGAGTCTCAGCATGTGAGTAGCAGTAGGTGGACCTGTTCGTGGGAGGGACATGGAGACCGGTGCACAACAGGTCGAGAGGCATCCCGATGGAATGGCCGTGATGGTCTGTAACAGTGATATCTCTGAAAAAGTGGCTAAATGCATGAAGTCTGTTGAAAAAGGCCTCATGTTTCAGTTGAAGTCTTTAGTGAGAAGAAGAGGTGCCTGGCCTGCCAGAGGGGCAATCACGGGTTTAAAGGCTTGTAGGTTATCCAGTCTCGTTTGAGCTCTGGGGCCAAAAAGATGGTTGCCTTACAAGGGGCATTAGCCACATGCTGTTGAATATCAGGTGCTAGCCCCGAGAGTCAGAGCCATGCCTGACGGTGTAGAAAATACCAACTGCAGAGGGCTCAAGCTGAAGCATTGGTAACGTCGCATCCTGATCTTTTTCAGAGGATGCAGGTAGTCTATTTATAAGGTCACAAGCAGAGATACTTACCAGATGCTGGTAATAGTTCTTGTATGTTCAGGTATGGCAGTACGGTTTTTGTTATAGTAGTCAGTCATCCCAGCTAGCTGGTACAACATAAGGGGACTCATTCTCTTGAATATTCATGAAGAAGTATGACAGGTGGGCAGTTCAGCCCCGTGCAGGCCAGCGTTGATGGAGGCTGAGACATAGTCTGTGATAAATGGTGTACGGGTATCCTGCATGAGAGCAGATGAGGCTGGTAAGCACCTGCGTTCTGTAGCATATAATTTTTTATTTTGTAGTGATGCAACCCCATAGTTTCTTTTGATGTCTGTTGTTGAAAGTATTCATGGAAGTCCATGGTAAACTTGTAATAAGGATCCTCCATAATTGTATTATATGCAGGTAAAGATACTGTTCTGTGATGAAGGGGCTGCACTGTTGATGGTGGCAGCCACCTCGTCGATGGAAGAAGAAGAGAAGCATGCCTCGTCGATGATGTACTATGTCTTATAGATGAAGGGTAAGTAAAAGCATGCTCCGTTGACGGTGGAATATACTCAGTCGACTAAGAGCAAGACAGTACATACTCTGTCGATGATAAAAATGCTGTTGTTGACGATGAGAAGGTAAATGCATGCCCCATCGACAGTGGTAGGCATCCCATAGACTTTGGAGCATGTAGAAAATACTCCGTCGATGGAGGAGGTGGTGTCATCGATGAGGATGTCTTGTAGAGCCCTCCCGTCGATGGGGAGAGTAACAGGACCTCCATCGTTGGTGAGTGTAGCCTCGACAGGGCAGCTGAAGAATGAAGCTCTGTCGACGAGGAATGTTCCTTTAATGAAGAAGAGCCTGCTTGTCGATGGGGGTGAATGCCCATCAGTGCTCTTTTGATGAAATAGTGTCTGTCGTTGATGGGGGTGAATGTCCGTCGATGATGAATGTCTTCTGGATGATCTCTGTTTCGGAGGTGCAGTCAGGCAGGACTTTAGGTGAAGGGGTTTCCTTCCCTATTTTAGTCATTGAATGTTGGCAGGGAGACATCCATTGTAGTAGTCTTATCTAGTACAGGAGCCTGGTGTCTTGTATGAAGTCCAGGCACCCCAGGCGACATCGTCAATCTACTTCGTATACTGCTGTAGAAGAGATGCTACCAGAGCTGAAGCCGGTGGGAAAATGAATGGAAATTACCAGGGACCACCCACTTTTATAGGTACAGCCCAGGAAGTGAGGTTGTGTGGGTGGTCCCTGGTGTGTAGACTGCTGGAAAAAAACTTCTGCGCTGGAGCGCCACCTATCAGGAACTCCCCAAAGTAATGACTTACTGCAAGAGACCGTTCCATGGAAGATCTACTGTTACAGGAGAGTAACCTGTTCTTCTAGGATCATGGATATGTTGTTCATCCACAGTCTTTGGCAGACTCCTAGCAGTTCTCCAGGAGGAGGGAGGCAAAGCACACACCCCCTACTTAGGAAACAGAGATTGGAGAACTGAGGCTCCAAAACCAGCATCCCAGCGTGACTCAAGGTCGATGTGGTAGTGGGTGTAGAAGGTGTTTGCTGACTTCCAGGTAGCAGCCCGACTGATTTCCTGGATGGGGATGTCCTTGGAAGCAGCCACCGGATGCAGCAGTATGGCAGGTAGAATGAGCTCTTATCTCTCTGGGAGGCTCCTTGCCCGCCAACTCATAGCATAGACTTATGCATGATGTAATCCATCTAGCAATGGTCCACTTCACTGCAGGTCTGCCAGCAGCGGTTTCAGCATAGGTGACAAACAGCTGGTGAACCTCTCCCTGAATTTCCGCCGTCCTCTCCTTACAGTGGGAGAGAGCACATCTCAGATCCAAGGTATGGAGCCCATACTCAAGACTCCGAGGTGTAGGTTGGGTAGTAAACCGGCAGAGTTAACACTTGGTTAAGGTGAAACTCTGACACCACCTTCGGAAGGAATTTCGGGTTGGGGTGCAGGACAACTTTGTCCCTGTAGAAGACCAGATATGAGTCCACTGAGAGCGCCTGGAGCTTCCCTGTCCTTCTGGCTGATGTGACAGCCACCAGGAAGGTCATCTCCCACAAGTGTGACAACTCACACTTGTGCATGGGTGGGAATGGCTTGCCCATGAGCTCTGCCAGTACCAGCAGTAAATCCAATGGAGGTGGAGGTTCACGCACCGGAGGGGATGTGTGATCTAGGCCTTTGAAAAAGCGCACAACCACTGTCTCCTGCGCCAACGTTGGATGACCGGCCTGTGCCCAGTAAGCAGAGATGGCTGCCAGTTGCACCCTAAGGGTCGATGACCACAGACCCCCTTTTGAAAGAGACCAAAGGTAGTCGAGAATGTTAGCCACTGCACAGGACAAAGGGTCCAGGCCCTTGCCCTGACACCAAATGGAAAACCTTTTCCATTTGAAGGCATAACATTTCCTGGTCAGTTCCTTTCTAGGTGTCTCCACCACAGTGTAGACATCTTCGGAAAGACCCAAAGCCTGGAACTCTAGCCACTCAGGTACCAGGCTGTGAGGTGCAGGGACTGAAGGTACGGATGGAATACCTTCCCCCGATTGAGAGAGACCAGGTCCAGGCGTGTGCAAAGCCGATCCGGGGGCCTGCAGCTGAGGCTGAGGAGATCTGGATACCAGAACTGGCGCGGCCAGTCTGGGGCTACCAGGATCACTCTCGCTTGTCCTCCTCACCTTGAGAAGCACCTTGTGGATCAAGGAAATGGAGGAAGGTGCAGAGGAGGCCTGGGGTCCACGACTCAGAAGGCATCCCCCTGCAGCAAGCCCTGCTGAGGGGGGCGGGCATGAAACAGCCTCAGTTTGGTGTTTTCCCTTGAGGCAAACAGGTCCACCATCGGTCTGCCCCAACGGGAGAACAGGTGGTAAGCTACCTCTGGATGAAGAGACCACTTGTGGAATGTCTGGCCTAGACGGCTGAGAGCATCTGCTAGATGGTTCGAGGCTCCTGCCACATGGATGGCTAGGAGATTCGCCTCCAATCGGCCCACGAGATGCGAAGCGCTTCTTTGCACAGCAGACGGGAGTACATGCTGCCCTGTTTGTTGAGGTAGTACATGGTCGTGGTATTGTCCATTTGGACTTGAACCACTTGACCCCGGAGCTGAGGAGCGAAAGCTGACAGTGCCAGTCTGACTGCTCTAAGCTCCAACAGGTTGATGTGGCATTGGGACTCCACGGAGGTCCAGAGCCCGTGGGCCCTTTTGTCCCCCAAGTGGGCTCCCCAGCCCATGAGAGAGGCATCGGTCCTGAGAACGACCATCGGCTCGGGGAGGACAAACAGGATCCCTTCCTGCAACTGGTCCAGGGTGGTCCACCACTGGAGTGTGTCCCACATCTTCTGGGATACAGTGATCAGCTGGTCGAACTGACCATGGCACTGAGTCCATTGGGCGGCCAGCTCCCACTGGAAGGTGTGCATGTGCCACCGGGCCCAATGGACCACCAAAGTACACGCTGTCATGTAACGCAGAAAGCACAGAAAGTCCTGAGCAGGGCGCAACTGCCCAACCAGAAATGATTGGGCACGGGAGGAAAGAACCTCCACCCTGTCCGCTGGAAGCTGAGCTCTGGCTCTGCCCCGATGAAGCCCATCACCTGAGAAGGCACGAGTTCGGACTTGGCCTTGTTGATTAGGAGGCCGTGTTGGGAGCAGGTCTGGAGGGCCAGATCCCTGGACACCGCCACCTCCTGTAGGAAGCGACCTGCCAGAAGCCAGTCGTCGAGGTCGGGGTAAATTCTGATCTCCGACACCGTAGATGGGCCGCCAACACTGCAATGCATTTGGTGAAGACCGATAACAGACCGAATGGCAACCACCACCCTGTCACTGAGCAGGCTTGGAGGAGGCTCCAGAACCTGAGCCTCGGCCTCCTTTACGGGCCTGTTGGGGTCCAGGCTTGGGCCGAGGGCACCAAGCTTGAGCCTGCTGCTGATGCTGGTGCTGCTTTCCCCCATGGAAGGAGGACTGCTGCGCTGCAGGGGAAGAGTGCCGAAAGGGTTTCTTCTGCTGGTTCTTGCACTGAAGGTGACCGGCCACTCCTGGGCCGAACAAGTCGGTCCTAAGGAAGGGCACGTCAGCTAATTTGTGCTGAGTATCCGCCGAGAAGGAGGAGCACCTCAGCCAAGCCCTGCGGTGAGAGGCAACTGCGACAGCCATCGAGCGGGCACAAGAGTCCCCAATGTCCAGAGCCATCTGGAGCTGCTGTTTGGCAACAGCTCGGCCCTGGTCTCGGACCTGCTTGACCGTGGCCTGCATGTCCACGAGAGGATGTGGGAGGACTTTGTCTAATGACCCAAGAAGGGCATGAGAGAAGTGTGCCATGATGACAGCTGAATTTGCCTGACGAAGGCCCAAGGAGGAAGCTGCATAGACCTTCCTTGCCGAATGGTCCAAGAGCTCGGACTCTTTGTCGGGAGGTTGGTCCGTATCGGCAGAACTGCCAGCATGCCTGAACACAGAGGCGGTCACCAGGCTCTTGGCCGAAGGGTGCTTTGTGAACCCCGCAAGGGACCCAATGGGTACCGCGTACTTGCAGGTCATGTGGGCAGACAGGGCTGGACAAGAGGAAGGACGCTGCCAGAGTTCGAGTGCTGGACAAACAATGACCTCGGCCACAGGAAAGGCCTCCGTCTGGGTATCCCCTCTTTTACGGATGTCCGTAAGAGGGTACTCCACCTTTTTCCTGGATGGGTTCCAGGGGCATCCCTGTGGACTCGGATGAGGCGAAGGATCCCTTGGAAGGAGGAAGGACCTTCCTCAATCCCTAGGACAATAAACGACTCATCATCCCCAGGATGAGAGTGAAGCATGGTGACGTCCGAATCCAAGGAGTCGGGATACAGTGGCCTGCCACCCAAATCGCCCTCAACACGCCGAGGGTGGTCTGAGGTGACCGTGACCGATCAACGCCGGGGAAGCCCAGTGTCCGGTCTGCCTTCTTTTGAAGGAGCCCCTCCCACAGGCTGCTTAGGTGACGGTTCCACCACGATGGTTGGAGAGACCGGTTTAGGCCGATGAGGTGGATTTGCCGGCCCCGCAGGTGGGGGAACCGAAGAGTTCAGCTCCAGAGGGGTCGGCTTCCGCCTAGGAGGCGAAAGCCAAGTAATGGCCGGGGAAGGAGCCGGAGCAGGCTTGTGCCCAGACAAGACTGGGGCCAAGTTGCCACGAGGTCCTCGTAGCGCCGGAGTGTCTGCCGGAGCCTCTCCTCATCCAAGGAGGACGAGGACGACCAATGGCATCGCCTCTTCTTAGAGTGCTTATGGTTCTTCCTCTGCCTTTCCGTCGAGGAGGTTCTAGACGTTGACCGAGATCGGGCAAGCCGACCCGGTCGCTCCGGAGACACAGGCGGGACAGGAGACTTCCGGGGGTCTGGAACTGGGTCCTCGATGGAAACATCAGCGGGTTGGGTCTCCTCATTGGGGAAGACAAGGACCGGAGTCCTTTCCAAGGAGTCGTCGGCCGGAGCCAGCGACAGTGGGTCAATGACAATCTCAACCTCGTCAACCACATCCCTGGTTGTCCGGCCCGATGGAAGGTCTGAAAAGCCAGCAGCCGAAGAAGCGATCTCGACCGAAGGCGAGACCGCATGCTCTTCGGACTGGGACCTCTCTCGGTCTCAAGAGCGCCTTCACTGAGACAAAGGCTTACTCGGTTCCTTCTCCCGCTTATGGAATCGGGAGGAGTGCAAGCCCGCAAGTGCCTCTCCCCAGGTGGGAAGAGACTGGCACAACTCCCGGAAGAAGCCCAAGAAAGTAGATCCTAGGCTGAGAGGAACGAAGAAGCCCTGAGTGTCGGCAGCAAGAGCCGCTTCTTCCTCGAACGCCTGCATGCGTTCCAGTTGTTCGGTGGAGCCCGCAGACGCGGAAACCGCCCACCTAGCCTCCTTGGACTTCACCGGAGGGTTCCTTTTCTCTGGTCTCCCCAACTTTAATCATGCCAGGTGGTTATCCAGAACGTTGGGATGGAAGGCCAAGCCAAAGCACCAAGTCAGGGCCTACGAAATGCGTCCGCACGAGGGAGGCAACCTGAATCTTCCAGCGGAAAGCAAGATCTGGCGTCATGGATCGGAGTCGAGGTATATACCACCCGGGTGGGTGGGACGAGCCAGCTTGAAGACGTCCGGTGGATCCTGAAAGGGGACATGCCAAAGAGTGTGGATGAACATATCCATGATCCTAGAACCAGTACTTACCTGAGACACCATTGTTTTTACTTTACATATCGGAGACCTCCCAAAAATAAAACACCCTAGGACGATGTGGCAGACATGGCTTCCAATCCAAGCACATGCAGTGGAAGTGGGAAGAGCAGGTTAGGCAATCTGAATGCTGCAGCTTAACAGGCACGATTTTAATTCAGGGGTGCTCCGACACCAGGTACCCCCCCCCCAGCCTGCTATGCAGAATTGCAGCCTCAATGTCTAGAAGCTGAAAGTTTCTTCAGAGAAGCTTGAGAAATGTTTCTCCTTCAATGGCACAGCTAAGACTGAAGAGTTGCTGCTGTGCAGAATCCTCAGATGCCCAACATTCCAAGGCTGCTTCAGTCTTTGAGCTGGGCCATTTCTCCTAGCAGGGGTGCACGATACCCTTCTGTAACTACTACCCACTGACAATGTGGAGCGTTACAGAAATATAATTTGTTGTCAAATAAAGACCGCTTGGTCCACCCAGTCTGCCCATTTTCCCCTACCTGCAGTATCAACCATAGACGCTATTTGAGCTCTGGCTCAGGGTTTTAAATAAGCTGAAAAAAATGAAAATTACATACCTATCGTAATTCTTGATCTTCTCTTGTATCTTAACTATTCATTACTGATAGGTGTGAGCCGGGGGCATACCTGCCCCATGAGCTTTTTTTTTTTTTTGGGAGGGATGGCACCGAGGCCAATGCACTGTGTGGCGTTGAGGGTTGGACTAGTGCCGTAGACTCCTCCACCCCAGTTCTGTTCTGCCAGAGAGGAATGAAAAAGGGGGATAGAGAAATTTAAAGATGAGGCAAGAAAGCCGAGGGAAAGGAAAAGATATAAACTGGAAAAGGAATAAGCCTACCAGAGGACAGAGGGAATAGCAATTTTCTAACTGTCCTTAGGGCCCCAGCCCCTGGTTGGCAGCACAGGAAAGAGAGAGAGAGAGAAATAGAAGAGAAGATATATGATTTAGGGGAAGAAGAGGAGACATCCGCCATGTTCAGCTGGAAGACCACTGGCTTATTTTTAGCCTCAAAAACACAAGAGGTATGAAGACACAGGTGCAAAAATCCTGTCAGCTTCAGGGACCGCTGGACATTGGTCCAGAACAAGAGAATTTGAGATGGCCTTGGATAATATAAGCATGGTGGAGTCTGACCCTCCCTACCCATAAACCCACATTTGGGATGAAAGTCCTGGAGCATGGCCCTCTCTAGCTTACCACCTGAGGGCTTAGCCAAGGGGGACAAAAACCCTTACACAGGAGAGGACTCTGTCCAGAAACAACCCCTATAAAGTAGGGGGACAGCAAGAAAGGAAAAAAGGGCGGGGGAGAGTCCTACGGGGCCTCCCATGGGATGCTCTGATGAAGTCCCCACCCTTGAACGAGTTGACAACGGACCAACAGATCTGTGCCAAGTCATGGAATGGATCTCACAGTGTACCCCACTGAGAACCCCACGGCGTTCCCTTCAAGGCCAGGGCGAAGATCCTACTCGCCGCTCTCCTAGGTTGGGTGCTCTGTGACTTTAGAGAAGTAAACAGAGGGCCCTGGATACCAGGGGGACTCTGCCCCCAATTGGCCTCGAAGAGGGGGAAGGTGAGCAGGGTGGAGGTGGCGCCCAAGAGGGGAAGGTGGGCGGGAATCAATAATGAATGGTGCAGATACAAGAGAAGATCAAGTGACGCAGCAACTTCTGAAGACTCATGCAGCACGCGCTACCTCGACAGCAGGAGAAAACAGAACGAGGGTGGAGTCGTCGTCTGCAGCACCTAATGGCCAACCCTCGAGCACCACGCAGTGCATCGGCCTCGTGGGTGGCACCGCCCCCCCCAAACAAAAACGCCCAGTTAGGTGCGTGCCTCCGGCTCACAGCCAGCAGTAATGAATGGTGAGGACTGACAAGGGGAAGATCGGATTAGCTGTCTGATGTGTGAAAGTGCTAATCAGTTGTGAAAATGCATAGCACTTGGCACAGACTGAAAGCAAAATTTGTAAAAATTATATAGCTTTATTAATGGTGTGTATTGTGTCATGGACTCAACTCAAAAAATGGTTAGCAGTCTACTGCTAAGCATTTCTAAAAATGATTAGCATTACCCCGTTTGCTTAGTGTTTTGCTATGCTCTACCAGCTATACCCTGTGACTCTTTATTCCTCCCCCATTTCTTTTTACTAAGATCCCTTATGCCTGTCATGTATTCGTGAACCCCATCACTGTTTTCGCCCCTACCACCTAGGCTATTCCAAGAATCCACGACCCCTTCTATAAAACGGACTTGCTCACGTATCTCTTAAACCCACCTTCCTCTAACTTCACAGCATGTCCCCTTGTTCTTATACATCTTTTATTTTGAAAAATACTTCCTTCCTGTACCTGATTCACCCCCTGTATGGCACTTGAAGGTTTCTATCATATCCTTTCTTTCTCTTCTCTCTTCCAGGGTGAACATGTTGAATACCCTCAATCTCTCCCTGTGGGCCTTGTGCTGTAGACCCATCATTTTCTTTACTCTCCTCTGGACCGCCTCCACTCTGTTTATATCCTTTCGTGGATATGGCCAGCAGAACTGTACATAGTATTCTAAGTGAGGTCTTACCTATAATCTGTATTAAGGCAACACTACCTTCCTCCTCCTCCTGCTGGTGGTGATCCCTCTCCCTATGTATCCCAGCATCCAACTAGCCTTCCCAACAGTTCTGTCACATTGTCAAGCCACCTCTAGTTCCTCAGAGATTATTACCCCCAGGTGTCTCTCCTGCTTGTCAGTCATTAAAAACATGCGCGATCCATTTTGTACTCTGCCTTTGGGTTTCTGCGTCCCAAATGCATTATTTTACATTTTTTCGCATTAAAAACTAGCTGCCATACTCTTGACCGCTCTTCAAGTTCTCTCAGGTCTCTGCTCATCCTTTCCACTCGACCTGGAGAATCCACTCTATTGTGGATTCTGGTGCCATCTGAAAATAGGCAAGCCACCCCCTCTAGATCTTCTGCAATGTCACTTATAAAAATACTGTATTAAAGAGGACTGTTCCTAGCACCGATCCCTGAGACACCCTGCTGGTCACCCTCCCCTCTTCTCACTGAACTCCATTCACTAAAACACTCTGCCGCCTATCCCCCAATCAATTTCTTACCCAGTTTATCACCTTTTAACTCACTCCTAGGCTGCTCATCTTGTTTTAAAGTCTTCTGTGTGGAATGGAGTCTAATGCCTTTCTGAAGTCTAGGTAGGCCACAACCACCAGTCCACTCTTATCTAATTCCATGGTTACCCAAACAAAGAAATGTATCAGATTCATTAGATGTGACCTCCCACCCATGAATCCATGCTGTCTTGGGTCTTGCAATCCCTTTGATTCAAGATATTCCACTATCCTCTCCTTCAGCAGCGATTCCATTAACTTTCCCACCACCAATGTGACACAGCAATATGAATAATGGCTCCATTCCCCTTGTCTAGGGTGACCCACAGTACCTCAGCCTCCCTGTGGAGTCCCTGTATCTCTGCCGCCTTTATGCTTTCCTTCACATAAAGTACCACACCCCCTCTTTTCCTCCCCACCCTGTCCTTCCTGAATAGAGTGTAGTCTGGCCATGGCTTTCAGTGCACCATGACTCGGTAATGGCCACTATATCCAGGTCAGCTTCTGCCCTTATGGCCTCTGAATCTGGCACCTTATTTCCTAGACTTTTAGCATTTGCACATTCGGCCTTCCAGATTCTGTTAGCATTCTGCTTTTTACTGCCCTTGTCCTTTTTGTCCCCATACTCATGCCCTTTCTTTTTAATGTTACTGTTCCTCCCTCTCTCAATTACTAGTACCCTGCTTCCTTTATTAATCTGTAATATGGGGTTGTTCTCTCCTCTCGGAATCTCTTCTCTCATCACAACAGCCAGTGGAGGGTGGCAGTTTCTGCCTTGCCTGTTCCTTCCACCGCCCTCCCCAGCTAGTTTAAATGTGCATTAAATTAACATTCAAACAGTCTACTGAGGACGGCAGTACTCCTCTCGGAAGAATGCAGCCATCACCCCTGTATAAGCCCCCATCTTGCCAGTCGGGTCCCCAGTCCCCAATGTAGCCTAACCCCTCCTCTTTACACCATTCCTTCAGCTATTAGCTCAATGTCCTGGTGCAGATAATTTTCTCCTTTCCCCTGTCACAGACAGGTGGCACCTCAATAAAAGCTACCGAGTTTGCCACCTGCCTAAGGGCACTTCCCAGTTCCCTAAAATCTCCCTGCACTATTCCAGCCCTGTCCCTAGACAAGTCATTTGTCCTGAGGTGGACAATGACATCCAAATTAGACATTACTTCCTGCTGCTCTAGAAATGAGTTGTGAATAAGCTTGGTGCATCAAGCACACCTGAGTTTGATTCCTACAACCTCCACTTGCATACTGTGCGACTCTGAGCAAGTCACTTAACACCCCCAGTGCTCCCAGGTCACCCCCTTAAAACAGGCACTGTGCCTAGTGGGCCTTACCTAGTTACCACAGAATAAGTAACTTAAAAAAAAAAAAAAAATTCCACCTGGACAACCACAAGAGAAGGGCAGAATGGAACTCAATTTAACGACTCATCCAAAAGATTTCACCTTAACAGTACAGCACCCCTAGTGTCAATCTGTAGTGTCAGTACTGTGTATCAAGAGTGGTTTGGGTCAAGAAGAAAAAAATCACTCACCGTAGTAATGTTGTTTCTTTCAAGGGATGCCTCACTATGCTTAACCATGGGCAAATCAGCCTGCTGGTTTGAGCTGCCCCAGAGAGTACAATTTTATGCTAATTATGGAAGCTTTGCATGAAACTCAAATCTCTGCTGTGTGATCATGCTCCACCCCACCCTCTAATGTCAGGTTTAATTTTGTAGCTAGGGGAGCAGTGACCACTAAACTAGCTAATCCTATAAAAAACAGCAATGGTACAAACATTTTTGAGTCCCTGTACGTTCATAAGAATGGCAGACCAAAAGTTTACAGACTAGATGACTGAGTATCAATTGTAAGGCAATGCTCAAGCAAGATAAAAGAAAAAGAACCGATTCTTAGAGAACCTTTTCCAGGTTCTGAAAATGGAGGTAGAGTGGGTTTGTTAAGCATGATGAGGTATCCCTTGGAAGAAACAACATTACTACAGTGAGTAATTTTTTTCTTCCAACTCCAGGAATCCTCACTATGCTTAACCACTGCAGACTACAAAGCAGTACCTTGGAATGCAGGGTATAGAACCCTAAGTTACCCCACTCTCCTCACAGGCAATCCCTCCTACCTTCTTGACTCCATAGTTACCCTAGACTCTTCTCCTCCCTTCTTCATTGCCATCTTGGTAACCAGTCTAGGTACCTTGGCTGGTTTGGGGGGGGGGAGAGAGCTGGGTTTACCATGCTAATAATGTACTCCACATGGCTGCCTTGTATGTATTATTCCTACTTATGATGTATTTATTTCCTGTATCTCTGGTGTACTTAACTTATCCTGTTGTATCATATATACAATAATGGATGGGGAGGTGGTTATAATGAGAATGTTTGACACCCCCAAGGTGTGGGATGCCATATAAACGCAGAGAGCGAAGCTCGAGGGGTTTGTACAGGCATCCCACACCGAGGGGGTGTCTAACATTCAAGTTTCACACACCTCCCCAACTTTTATTTTATATAATTGCTGGGGAACACTTTTTCACCTCAGCAGTTATACAAAATAGATTTAAATTAACTTACCGCTGATTCCATCTGGTGGCGAACTGCGGCATGCTGTGTACTGAGGAGGACCGGAAGAGTGCTTTTTGCATCTACTCACACACACGCTATAACCCGCGGGTTATAATGGGAAAAAGCAGTCCCCAGTTATTACAGTATAATTATTTTTCCTAAGACTTGACCACCACATGTATTTTTACTATGTTGTATTACCATTGTGTAGATCATGTATTTTGTTCCATTTGCTGTTTGGTCAGGGTTGTGCCTGAAAACAGTCCCTTAGACCAGTGCATCTACCCGTTTATTAAAGACATAAATAAATAATACATAAATAAATATTTTGGGAAAAGGTTCTGCAAGACAGCAGTGCCAAAACTGGCATCACTTCTGGACTATACGTCCAGACAATAATGCTACGCAAAGGCGTGTACCAATTTCCAGGTAGTTGCTTTGCAAATTTCCTGCAAGGGGCTGCCCCTTGCAGCTGCCACAGAGGCAGAAGTGCCACGTGTGTATTGTGCACTAAGGCCTTGAGGTGGCAGCTTGCTAGCCTTCCTGTAACATAAGTGTATGCAAAAGACAATCCAACAAGCAAATGATTTCTTGGATACTAGCTTACCTTTGCAAATTTCTCCATATGTGACAAACAACTGAGAATATGAGGACCTGACCTTCTTCGTGCAGTCCAGGTAGTAGCTTGGTGCTCTCTTAACATCTAGACTGTGAAGCTTTTGCTTCCCAGAGCTGGATTTTGCTGTAAAGAACACTGGAAGGGTAATGGACTGGTCCAGGTGAAATTCAGACGCCGCTTCAGGGAGAAACTATCTGTTTGTCCTTAAGACTACCTTGTGTCCCGGTAGAAAATGATGCAGTTTGGATCTGTGCAGAGGGCTTGCAGCTCACAAACCTATCTGGCAGAAGTCATGGTTTTCCAAGCGGCATATTTTAAAACAGCAGTAGCCATGGTCTTGAAAGGAGGCTCTATGAGCTTACCAATGCACAGGTTCAGATCCCATGGAGGGACTGGATCCCTGACAGTGGGATACAAGTGCAGAAGCCCTTTAAATAATTTTTTTTTTGAAAATAGGATGTGAAGCCACTGTTTTCCCCTCACCTGCCGAAACGCAGGCCGACACTGCTGCCAGATGCACCTTTAGAGCGAAAGGTTTAAGACATATGGACTGAAGGTGGACCAGGTAATCCAGGATTATGGGCAGATGGGCTGAGCTACTAAGAAACATAGAATTTGACAGCAGATGAGGACCGCTTGGCCCACCTAGTCTGCCCATTTCCCTACCTAACGGATAAGCTGCAGATCCTAGTTAACCAACAGCCAACTTCCTCCTACCCCCTACTAGAATTGCCTTATGTCTGTCCCATGCATTCTTGAATTCCCCCACTGTTTTTGACACAGGGAAATAGTTTTCCACTTGGAAGCATAGTTTTTATGTGTTGCTTGTTTCCTGGAAACTAAGGATCTCAAAAACCTTTTCAGAAAAGTTAAACCTAGACGTGTGGCCAGCAGTTGAGCGGGTAAGACGCACTTCGCTCAAGCTCCAATTCAATTTACAAGGAAAAGAAGATTAAACTTATTAAAACTTGGACTTTTCCTAAACAAACAACATAAAAAGATATTTTGTGGTCTTTGGGCAAAACACTGACCTTCTTAGACATTGCATGACCAAAAGGAACTGGGAAGAACTATCCTGCTGCCAGGACCTCAGGGCCTCCAACCACGCCAGCAGCCCAAGATAGGCAGAGAACCTTGTGGAAGGATCGAATGCTGAATCCCTGCACAAAGCAATAAAATGTTAACCCAAACTATTCAAACGATAGATAAAAAGCTGGATCAACAAAGCGATAAGACTGTACTGGTAGAGCAACGTATGGAAGCAATGGCAGGATCCATACCAGACCATGGTCGGATGGCCGAGAAAGCCTTGGCAGCAACCGCTGCAGTCATTAAAGAACAAGCTACTGTTCGTAGCCAGATAGAACAGCTTGAAAACTTGGCTCGGTCGGCTAACGTATGGCTTCCAGAAATCCCAGAAGGAACAGAGGAGGGGGATCTCACTACATTTCTTGAGCATTGGTTGCCATGGGCCACAGAGCTTGGATTTGCAGTTTTGATCATCAAAGCGTACAGTGTCAACCTTCGAGGACCTCTAAATCACATGGAGGGATCGAGAATGGTATGGATGACGACAACTTCGGTGCTGCAAGATCAGATCCCACCAGTAGCAAAGGAGACTTCACCCATAACGATTGGAGAAGCAAAGGTATTGTTCTTTGAGGATTATTTTTTTGCTCTGAGCCAAAGATGTATAGCTTTTGAAGGGGTAGCCAAGAAATTAAAATCTAAAGGAATTGTGTACAGACTATTGTTTCCAGCCCACTTACAATTTACCCATTTAGACAAAATTAACTATTTTCACTGATGCCAAAGTGGCTGGAAATCTTGTGGAAAAGCTTCCCTTGAGCAACCACATGTTGGATGCAATGGAATTGCACACGGAGGACAGTAAGGACTGATTAGACACTATTGCACTCTTTACTATGGGCCCTACCATGCTGTCCTCATGTTAGCCTTTCACTCACAAAGGAAATTGTTATGGATAGTTACATGGACTGTGTTTAGTTGGCTCACCCATACTCCTAATATAGAGCTTTACAGGGGATGTATTAAAGAGTTTCTGTTAACTACTCAGCAGGAGTTTTTTGTTTTGGGGGGGTGAACTAACATTTCCTTGTTTCTTTGTTTGGGAAGCTGCAAGGGAGACAGTATTACGTAAAAATACAGGATTGCTTCAAAAGACTGATGTTTGCAAAATGTTAGTATAATATTTGTCACTGGTTCAATAATCCTCTATGTGATCTTACCGAAGATGGTGGGTAGGTGGATGCTGGAATGCTAAGTGAAACGGAGGTGCGTTTCTTCAAAATGGTGTTTCTTGCCATTGCAGTGGGATTTTGAGAAATCGGAATGGCTGTTAACAACCAAGATTTTCCTCTACCTCTTGCACTTGTGCTAAGTAAGTCACTAGTGTTTATTATGTCCTCTTTGTCAAAGTCCCCGCTAAACTCCGTTTCTTTCAAAAAATATGGTTATTGATTCAGTTGTTAAATTGACTGGCGTTACAGTTCTCCTTCCTTCGTTTTATCTTACAAATTTTAAAATAACATATGATCAGGTAAAAATAACCTATTTCCTAGGGTTTATGAAGGTTCGAATGGTGTGCCAGCTTAGACGTGTTCTCTGGAAGGGTGCCACATAGGAATGTATTTTCACTTTAGCTTTAGAGCTTATGTGTACTACGTTTAATTTTCTTAAGCTGAGCATATTTCTTCATGAGCTCTGGCTGCAGAAATGGTCGCAGTCGGAGTTGTTTAAAATACTCAGATGCCAACTCGACGGCGCAGTATTGGATTTCCGCTTGCGACACCGGTGACCTGGGATCGGGAATGGACCCGAGTTGCTGGAGGGCCGGCAGGGGGAAGAAGTATGGAGCATCCTGTGGACTGCTCTCCTTCTCTCGGGGGGGGGTGGGGAGTGTGTCCGGCGCTCGGACCCTTGGCGGAGGGCTGCGCAGCTACCGGCACCTAGCACGTTCAGGGGGTGGGGCAGATGCAGGACATCATTGCACATCCCCACCCCCCAGGAAAGAGCAGCTGCCCTTGATGAAGCCCGCCACGGCTTCACTTAGCCCCCAGGCCGGCCCTCCGACCAATCCAGCTGTCTGTGGCGCTGGGTTGTCTGGTGCCGCAACCCCACCCTGGGGGCAATCCAGGGGGTATCGGAGGGTCGCAGCTGTTGTGGGGGTGGAAGCCTGTGGTCTGTGACCGGGCTGAAGTACCGGGCAGCTGGCCGCAGGGGAGTAAATAATAATAAAAAAATACTCTGAGATTACCTTTAGTATTAGCACTCATAGTAGCAAAACTGGGGATGATGGTCTTGAAATTCTGTATTAACTTTAAGTGAACTGTTATACTTTATGTGATATTGTCTCATGCATTACATTTATGGTATGTAACTGCTATTAAATGCAATAAAAATAAATTTCAAAAGGTCAACCCCCGAGAAGTCTAGCTCTTCAAGAACAATGTCTTGAGATGCAGAGTTCTGAGATCTGGGGAAGATATCCTGCCCTGAGACAAAGTCAGCAGAATGTATTTCTGGGGAAGGCTGATGGGATGTTTGATGGAGAAGGACAAGAGCAGGGAGTACCAAACCTGCCTGGCCCAATCTGGAGCTATTATAATCATGGTTGCATGCTGTTCCCCTAGTTTCAACAACATTCTTAGAAAGAATGGGAAGGGAAGGAAGGCATATGGGAACCTCCCTATCCAGTCTAGAGTCAGGGCGTCCGATGGGACCAAGTCCATTGAAGGGGGCCTGCAACAAAACAGGGGAAGCTGGTGATTCTCCCAAGATGCAGACAGGTCTCTCTCTGGTGTGCCTCACCTTCTGAACACTGTGGCCAACACCTGCTTGTTCATCATCCAGTCTTCCTGTCCCTGGCTGATCTGGCTCAGGGAATCTGCCAAGACATTGTCTTTCCCTGGCAGGAGAACTGCTGATAGTTGCATCCCTAGGGAATAGGCCAGATTCTGGATTTTCACTTTTTCTGTGCATAGCTCTGAAGATCTTGTGCTTCCCTGTTTGTTGATTAGTACATAGTAGTGGCGTTGCCTGTCCTGACCTGGACTGACCCAGGACGTGGGAGGTGAAAGCCTGTAGAGCCAAGTACTTGGCTCTGAGCTCCAGCAGGTTTATATGCTCCTGGGAGGACCACACCCCGCTTATCGTTAGGTCATCAAGATGGGCACCCCAACTCAGGAGGGAGGCATCCATAGTGAGCACTACTGTGGGTGACTGCTGAAGAAAGGGCATGCCCTCCCTGAGGATGTCCTCTTCCTTTCACCAGTCCAGTGCTCTTTTGAGAGACTCGGACACAGGCACTAGCCTGGAAAGAGGGTTTTGCCTTCTGGACCGATGGGCCTGGAGGTGGTACTGGATGTTTTTCATTTGGAACCTGGCATTGGCCACTGCTGATGTAGACAAGGTCGTGTAGCTTAATAGCTGGAGGAAGTGGCTCAGTAGGTAGAACACTCGCCTCTGAGGCCAGGAGATCAGAGGGCTGTGGGTACAGTTCCTACATCTGGCACTTGGGTTAATATCCCAGTACTGACACTGTAGTGCAGCATGAGGGGGGTGCTGCACTTCTGAGGTGCCGTCTTTCAGATGAGACGTTAAACCGAGGTCCCATCTGCCTGGATTGGGGGCAGTTCAGGTAGATGTTAAAGATCCCATGGCACTTCTCGAAAAGAGTAGGGGAATTTTCCCAGTGTCCTGGCCAAATTTCCCTTATTCACTAAAAAAAAAAAAATACCACCAACAGCTTAATTTGGTTCAAGGTCAGTTGGCATTCATCTGTATCCCCCTTCCCCAGGTCGTGCCTGAAAATAGGCAGGATTTGTCTAGTACACTTACCTGGTCAACAAAAACTAAATAAATAAAAAAGTATCTTGCAGGCCTGGACTGGCCTAATCTGAAAGACTTCACCAGGTCTACCAGATTTTGGAAGGGAGGAAGGCCCACCCTTGGAGAGCATCCCGTTCTGCACCTATGAAGTCCAGTAACTGCACCAGCTCTGTCTGGAGTTTTGAGTGTTCATTATGAAGCCCAGCCTGTCCAGGGTGTGCTGAGTGAGGAGGAGAGGCGCCCTGGTCTCCTGGTGTGACTTCCCTGAACTAGCCAGTTGTCAAGATAAGGGAAGACCACCACACCCTGCCTTCTCAGATGTGCTTCCACCACAGCCAAGCACTTTTTGAATACTCAGGGTGTTGAAGATAGTCTGAAAACCAGGGCTGTGAACTGGTAGTGACCATTCCCTACCCTGAACCTTCAGTATTTTCTGTGAACCTTCAGTATTTTCTGTGACAGGGCCTGACTGAAATATGGAAATAGGAGTCTTTCAGGTCCAGAGACCCTAGCCAAGGGTTGTGATTTCTGATGCTATGGTCACAATCTTGAACATTTCCTTTTTCAGGTATTTGTTCAGATATCGCAGATCTAAAATTGGTTGCCACGCCACACTGTTCGTGTGTCAGAAAGTACCTTGAAAAGAGGCCCTTTCCCACTGTGATGGGGGTACCTTTTCTGCTGCATTTGCTTGCAGCAACTTCCTTACGTCAAACTCCAACAGGATTTTCTCTGTTGGGGTGGGAAGTGAAAAGTTCTTGTGAATCTGCAGTCTTGGAAATTTTCTGAATTGCAGGGTTAGTCCCAGGTTCACTACTTCCAGGGCCCACTTGTCTGTGGTGATGTTTTTCTACTCCTGGAAGTAGCGAACCAGCTTTTCCCCCCACTGGCAACGGATGGGTGACCTGGACCAACTTGTCAGGGGTTCTGCTTAGGTTGGCCCTTGGGTTCTAGGGCTAAGCCAGTACGCTTAGAGCCCATTCTACCTCTAACTCTGAAGAAACCCTTTAGCTGGGAGAAATCACAGGTGAAGAAACCATGGGGAAACTATTCCCTACCTCTACCCACCCCCTCCTTCCATAAGGCCTGCTGGAAGTGGAGGCCTTTTCCTTCTCAGTACTGCTCTTGTAGGTGGGCTTTGTACTCCACTACCTTTTTCATGTAGCTGCTGTCTTGTCACCAAACGGAATTTTCCTCACAGATAAAATCCACTGCCTTCATCTGAGTGTTCAGGGAGAGGTTGGTTGTTCTGAGCCAAGTAAACCTCCTTAGGGACACTGCATGAGTCGCAACTCTGAAGGCAGTGTTATTTGCATCCACTGCCCTGTGAAACTGGTACTTGGTGGCATCCATAGCAGTCGTAGCAGTGTCTTCTAGATCTTGTGCGAAGTCACCAGATGCTATCTCGCTCACAGCCAGAATAGAGCTCCACAGAGCCTTCTGGTACTGGGCTGTGTGTGCCATGTAAGCTGCCTGCCTCAAAGACAGGGAAGCTGAGGCATAAACTTTCTTTTCCATGCTATGCAGCTTCCTGGAATCCTTGTCCAGAGGCTGGGCAGAGAGGGGAACTTCAGCCTTGTTACAAGCTACAGCCTGGACCATCTGCTCATGGTCAGGATGAGACTACAGGTACTCAGCACCCTGCTTGTCCACCTCGTATTTTTTTCTCTCTTTTTAGCGATACAAGGGGTAGAGTTGGGAGTCTGCATGAGCTTACAGGCAGCCTTCTTACGATAATTGTGAATGGGTAGAAGCAACCTCTTAGGAGGTGTTAGCCCCATCGTATCCAAGAATTCCACTTTATCCTCATCCTTAGCAGTCTCCTGAGTAGAGAGGTTGAGGGTGTTAACCATTTGCCTCACAAAAGAGTAATGGGAGAAGAAATCATCCCAAGCACGAGGAAGGGAGCCAAATTCCTGCTCTGGGGAACCGTCAGGCTTGATACATTCTCTCCTCTTCATCATAGAAAAACTCAGCTCCTGCCTCCTCTGGTAGCTGGGTAGGTACTGGAATTGGGGGAGAGAGGACAGGCATGCCCATGAGCAATCCCACAGCCTGGGAGGTCTGGAAAAACTGCCATGCCTTAGTCATGTCATCTACTGAGGACATTTTATTTTTGTCTACTGACGTCTCCTTTCCTTCTTCAGGAGGAGGGGCAGTGACATTTTTTGGTTTGTTTGTTTCTTTGCAGGCACGGTCTCCATTACTTGCTCAGAGGCTCTTTTATGTTTGCTGGTCTTGGGGTTCCCCCTTTCAGACACCCTTGCTTTTGATCCATCTTTACCAGACTTGGCTTTCTGCTTACTGTGAGGGGCTAAAACCTGGTCTGAGGCTTTTGATGATGTGAAGGCAGACAGACACCATAACGTCTTTTAATTGTTTAGCCCTTTTTTAAACAGTTTTAGGGGAAAACTTAATGCAAAGTTCACAATTAAAGAAATCATGATCTGGACCCAGGCACCTCAAACACAACTCGTGACAGTCTGCCTCAACCAAGAGCTTGAAACAATTATTACAATTTTTAAAGCCTATAGATACTGTTTTCTTTTTGAGTCCGTCAGTCATGCCAGTTGAAACAAGCCCAAATTCAGTTTGGTTCCAGAAACTGAAAAAAAACTCAGTTTGCGATTCAGTTGCACAAAAAGACCAAACCGTTAACTTAAAACAGTGTTAAAAATTTAAATAAACTCCAGTCGCATCTCAGTTCCACAAAAACCAGTAACCGCAAGGCAGTAAAAACAGACAGAATTATGTTTTTTTTTCTTTTTGTAACTATACAAAACTAGCAGTTCCCAGAGCAGGAAAACAGCGACTCAATAGCCTTTCTTTGGTTCCAACCGGAGAATAGTAAGTAAAAACAACTTAGTGTTTCCTGAAAATATCATGCCATTTGGTTTTGTGCTTTTCTTTAAATCAGCATTTGTTAAATCTGTTAATGTGCTCTGCAGTAACTGAAAACAGTGAAGACTTTTCTGTCCCTATTTTGCCTAGTCTGCTGCTTCAGCAATTAAGTCCCTGATTAACTGAAGAAGCTGTTGTAGTTCCCAATCAGTGCAATCTGTAGAGATAATTGTTTTCACTCAAAGTTTGTTACTGACCCATCTGGTTTGTGTTTAAATAGACCAACTTAAAATCAATCATTCTGTTCCCATAAATAGTTGATCATTTGAGTTTCAGTGCTGAATTGAAGTGGTATGATTGGATGTCTGTGAGAAATTACCTTGTCTGTATCACAGCTGAGTTCTTTCTCATCAAAACTGCATTGTTTGCTGGCCATATAACACAGGGTTGTTTAATGGATATAAAATAAATCTAAAGTTTAATTCATAGAAGCAGTGGGTCTTTGATGTAGCCTCCATAAATAGGTTCATGTGAGAACAATTTTGTTTTTATGTCAGACTGACAAAACAGGTGTCTATCACACTCTGCTATTTCAGGAACATGTACTGTATGAACTCATAAAATTCAGTTCTTTGAGGGTTTCTGTGTGCAAATACACCACGTATGTGTATAACTAGAAACACTATATGGCATCCTGATGCCCTGTCTCCTGACCCTCAGTTGAGGCTGCTGCACCCTGCTTCCCTCTGTCCTCCACCCCCCACAGTCAGGGCCAATGCACTCTGTTGTCTCCTGCTCTTGTCTCCATAGACACGGCTGCTGTGCTCTGCAAACCCCTAGAGTCCCAGGGCATCTGCCTTCACAGTTGGGACTGCTTCACCATGCTGCCCCAGGCCACCAAGTGTGGGGATTCAGCTGCACCTTGCTACCCACTTCTACTGCCCCAAATGGGCACAGCCACTGCACCACGTGCACCCTGTCTCACAGTCAGGGCTGCTGTACCCTGGTGCCCCACTGTGTCCTGCACCACAGTCACCTAAACTGCTTGAAAGAAAAAACAAAAAATACTTTCATTTTGTGTTATAGGGTGGGGGACAAAGGGTAGCAGGGTGCAGCAGCCCTGACTAGGCAGGGGACAAGGGGGGCATCAGGGTACAGCAGCTCAAACTGTGGGACAGGGTGCCACAGACACACCTGTTTTGGACAAGGGACATGTGCAACAGGGTGCAGCAAAGGATCCGACTCTGGTAGCAGGGGCAACAGGGAGAAACTGCCCCAACTGTGGTTGCAGAGGACAGGGTGCAGCACATGCCCTGCTTTGTCTTATGTCAAGTGGCAGCATGGAACAGCAGCCCTAACTATGGAAGCATGGGGCTCTATGGCACAGTAGGCCACAGTAGCATTGACTGTGTCGACAGGCACAGGGTGCAGCAGCCTTGGATGTGGTGGCAGAGACCGAGGACAGCATGGTGCAGATACCTGGACCGCATGGCAGGACACAAGGGAGTATCAGGGTACGACAGCCCTAACTGTGGGACAGGGTGCTTGTGGTGCAGCAGGTGCAACAAATACCCCACCTCTGGTGGCCTGGTGCAGCACTGTACAACAGCCCCAACTGTGAAGGCAGGGGACCTGGGACTCTAGGGCTCAGCAGCCTCAACTGTGGAGACAGGAACAAGGGGCAACAGGGTGCACTGGCCCAACTGTGGGGGACAGTGGGCAGCGGGGTGCAGCAGCCTCAAATGGGGCAGGAGACAAGGTGCTTGTGGGGCAGGGGAAAAGGGGCAGCAGACTGCTGCTGCCTCAACTGTTACACCCATACATGATGTATTTTCACACAGAAGCCCTCAAAGAACTGAATTTTGTGAGTTCATACAGTACCTGTTCCTGAAATAGTGGAGTGTGGCAGACACCTGTATGTCAACCTGACATAACAAAATTGTTCTCACATGAACCTATTTTTGGAGGCTACATCAAAGACACACTGCTTCTATGAATTAAAATTTAGATTGATTTTATATCCATTAAACAACCCTATAATGTATGGGGGAGCCCTTATTATTAACTGAAATCAAGCAGATTACAACCTTGTTATGCCATTGTTATGACATCATTCTGTTGTTAACCTTTCTTGAGTATGTCACATCAATGGTATAACAAAACAGAATGCTCACAACAATTAATGTTTCGTGAAGTAATTCAATCCAGGATCACACAATCTTGGTAGCCCATACACTATAAAATATAATGTATGGGCTTTGGTTAACAACCGTGCTGAAAACACTTCTCGAGGTTGCCATGACATCTGAAAACCTCTCGAGCTGCGCTCTCGAGGTTTACAATGATGTCGTAGCAACCGTGAGAAGTGTTTACAGTATGGTTATTAACCAAAGACCATACATTATCCTCTATGTGTTACATAGCCAGAAAACAATGCAGAGTTTTGATGAAAAATAACTGACAACTGTAATACAGACAAGGTAATTTCTCACAGACATTCATACCACTACAGTTCAGCACTGAAACTCAAATGATCAACTTTTTATGAGAACAGAGTGATAGATTTTAAGCTAATCTATCTAAACACAAACTAGATGGGTTAGTAATAAATTATGAGTGAAAACAATTAGCTCTACAGACTGAGAACTGCAACAGCGTCTTCTGTCAACTGGGGACTTAACTGCTGAAGCAGCAGGCTAGACAAGAATGATGTCATTGTTCACTGACAGGGACAGAAAAATCTTCACTGTTTTCAGTTACTTAAGGGCACATTAACAGATGCTGATTTAGAGAAAACCACACAACCAAACAGCATGATATTTTCAGGAAACGCTAATCATGACACAGGGACTTGAATTCAAGCTTTTCTTAAACATGTACATTTGATCTTTAAAACAAACCTAACACAGAGAATCAAAAAAATAAATATACTTCAAAAGAGAAAATAAGTATCAAAACAAAACCACAACAGTCTGAAGAATCGGGAGAGCTCTTCGAGGTGACTCCTTCCTCAGGCAGAGAAACAAATCTGACGTCAGAAGGCAGCGTGGAGCATGACCACAAAGCAGAGATTTTAATTTCATTCTAAGATTCCATAATTAGCATAAAATTCTACTCTATGGGGCAGCTCAGGCCAGCAGGCTGATTGTCAGTCGTTAAGCATAGTGAGGGATTACTGGGGTTTGAAGTGGTGACAGGTCCAAGTTCAGTGATGTCAGACTTCAACAGTATATTAGAAACTGTTCAGGCGAACTTCTTCAATGGTGATATATTTGAAGCTGAATCCTGTGAGGCTTTAAAATACTTTTGTGTCACCCAGGGTCCAATTCTGTACAAGACAGGAAGCTGTCCCCTAAATGGCCAGGATCCAGTCATTTCAGGCACCGAGAATCAATGCCCGCCCCCGAGATAAATAATTTTGTTATAGTTTGAACCATAAACCATGTGAGATTTTTCTTCATACTCACTCCCTCAAATGCCCTTTGAATTTAGATTAAAATTTGTAATCATTTTTTTTTTTTGTGATGAGGCATTAAATCATGGTTTCCATTGGCCTGCAATGCTGGCTACCGAGGTGGATGTTACAGATCCCATGACCCTTTTCAGATACAGTAGGGCCCAGAGTCCAGACCAAACTTCTCCCATTCGCTAACTCACTAATAAATAATAAACCAATAAAACCATTCCGGTGGTTGTTCAGGAGAACTTTAAAGATCCTACAAGGCTTAAAAAAATACATAAACACAAGTAGAAGAACTTTCCTTGTATCCTTGCCAAATTTCCCCCCATTCACTAAAATACTACCAACAGCTTAATTTGGTTCATTATGTCAGTTTGCATCTGTATCCCCCGCCACTACCCCCAGATGAGGCAGAAACAAGCAGAACTGCTGAGCCCTCCTTTCCCAGCCAACAAAAACTAAATAAATAATTAAAGCAGTTGTGCATCATAGCGGTGAATATTTTTGCGTATACTTGTTTATTCTATGTTAGAGTTCCCCTTATCACCCCAGTTGTATGATGCCACTTTCCCCATAATGTTTCTGATTTAACTTTTTTTTTTTTTTTTACTTCTGAAATAACAAAAAGGAATGTTCCTTTAATATGACTCAGACCAGATTTTTATCAGTATTCTCATCTGTTTTTGAACACCTGTTGTCCCACAAAGGTCAGAAAGCAATGTCTACTGCATGCTAGTTCACTGAAGTCACATGAAAAATTATCTGAAAGAACGAGTTTTCAGAAACAATAGAGAATACTGATGAAAACATGGTCTAAGCGCTATAAAGATGTGTTCCTGTTATTTCCAACTGTGAAAAAAAAAAAAAAGAGGCTGAAAAGTAGACTCAGAATTGGGGGGAAGGGTATCATACAAGTCTGGAGATAAGGTGTAATTAAGCAATAATGCATGACAGGGTGTGTGTTGTGCTGGGATAGCGTCACACCTGGGGTGATTAGGCGCGAGGGCCGCAGGCGAGTGCGATCATCATCCCAGAAGTGACGTTATCCCAGCACAACACACAATTCTGAGTGCATTATTAGTATTATACAATGGCTCGTTTGTAAAAAGTAACAAAAAAATGATGAAAAACTACATTTAAAGTAGATTTTTCTGTCATTTTTGGAATGGGTAGGGTTACTTCAAGGAAAAGTAGTGCCGATTTAGCCAGCAGGTGGAGCTAATGTGTTTTTTGAGCAGTTGTGAAGTCCCTATAGGAACGTTTCAACCTTTGTGCTAGTCTTTGTTAATATGACCTATTGCCTCATTATGTATGTTGTCTTTATGTTTTTTTTCATCGTTTTTCTCAGTTTTTCACTGACCTTTTCTTTTTTTTATTTAGTTCTTGTGCTCTATTATCGGAGGCCTCTGTGTAGCGTGGTGGTGTGTGGATGTCTGAAACGAATAGTTTCCTAGAGCGTGGTGGTGTGTGGATGTCTGAAATCGCAAGGAAAGGAGGTAGGGAGATCATTCGCTTACGCTGTCTACGGTTCATTTGAAAATATTTAGAAAACGGGAAAAAGGTGAGGCGTGAGGCTAATCTGCAACGCTGGTTCAGGTGGAACACCGGCTTCGGCTGTCATGTTGTTGAAGTGAGTGAGTTGCTCCGGCTGCTTGTTCCGGCGGGACAGCTGTGAGAGGTTGGAAATACAGCGGATATGTGAGGGAGTGAAAAAATTATTTGTTTTGCGCTGCCACACTGTTGTATCCGTTTTCAGTTTTACCGAAGCGCTGTGTCACGCGCTTACTGTGTTTGAGTCGGGAAACAAGTGAGGAGTGTTGAGGGCGATCGCAGTAATGGCAGGTTACTTTGTTTAAAATGTGTCTGAAAAATGCGAAGCTACACAGGAAGGGTATAGTGTGGTACTGTTAATGTGGACAGTTTTAATTTATGGTGGGTGTGTTGGGCTTCTAGTGGCTGTTGGAAGGAGGATTTAAAAAAAACGAGCAAGAGCTCATAAAGTTACTAGCAGCCATGCCAAGTGGGCAACTTGGACATGGGCTGTGGCATGATTCTTATTACATTTGATGCGGTCTGTTGTGTGCTGGGACTAGACCCGTGATGTTGTACTGGGATAACATCACGGGTCCAGTCTCAGACTGACCAATCAGAGCCCAAGACTTTTTTTGCCATTGTATAATCTAAAATAAAATATAGGTCAAAATCTTCACCATTATGCACTGCTGCCTTAACTTTGTGCATCATTAATAAGGTCACACCTGGGTACAGAGAATGGTAAACTATTGTGTAGTGTGCTGGCGCAGAACTGCTGCAGCATTCTGCCCCAAAAGTGGCTGCACGTCAGTGACTGGAATAGAGTTGTGTGCTGATAGTAAAGCGCATATTATGAGTTTATATGCACTGTGCAAGATGTCTTTTATGGTATGGGTATGAGAGTTGTCAACTCATGCAGTTTGGTCAAGAGGACTGTAAAAAGAAACAGAGATTCTGCCTGTCCACACAGTGTTCCTATACCACAACACACATCACACTCAGCACGTATAAACTTATAAATCACTCAAGTTGTCTAGAGTGCTTTATAAGTTTTACATTACATTTATAATTTAAAAAAAAAGCACATTTTGCACTCCACTCCCCACCTTCGGCATATTATTAGCTGTACACAGAATAAGAGGGCATTGTGGTCCTGAGTGCTAAATGGCTGAAATCATATATATTATTTATGACATCACTGAATGTACTGAGACAGTACCGTTCTTTCTGTGGTAGTCTTTATTTTGTAGAGGGACTGCATTTAATTCTGCACCCTCCACCTGGTGGAGGAGCATATCAAAAAATGGTGGGTCAGACTGGCAAGATTAATGTAATTAATACACAGCCCAAAAGCGCTGGGAAAACAATTGGTTCTTGGAATATGGTTTGGTCTACCTACCTGGCTTTTTATAATCTTGAGTAATCAACCCATTTGCAAGAAAAATGGATGGTTTATTTGCAGTAGTGTATGCATGATTCATAATTATCAAAGCAAAACAAGGCCATAACAGGAGAAGATAAGAGTTTTAAAAGAAGCCCAAATAACTATACAGTGCAACTCACTCAATGGCACAAGTAGGTTTTTTTTTTCCCTTCCTTCTTTTTCAGAAATTAGTGTACGTTGCCTGGATTTTCTATACACAGTGAGTACCCAACCAGTCATTTCTTCCGCATCAGTGCTGCTAGACCGACTGGAAAGTTTGGGGGGAATTAACTGGCTGACCACCATCTACAAAAGTGAGGACTCTGTTAACCCCCTCCTACAGCAGCATGTGTACTGATACCCCGCTTGCAGATTTCGTGGCATCAGACTCTGTCACTGTACAGAGGATCATCTTTGTGTTTACCTGTGCTAACTTCAACCTCCCTTGTGATGTTGCCAATAAACCCTTTTTGATTTGAAAAATGCAAAAAACAAACCTGACTGTAAGGAGAAAACCAAGCGGGTTTTTTTGTACACGTAAATACAGAACATGTAGTAAGTGAAACCAACTAAAACAAGTTAAAAAACCGTGTAATTACTGGACTATAAGAAACAAAAACCATATAATGAGAAACTACAGAATTAAAAAACAGTCGTGCATGATGATCCTAGTGCAATGCTCGAGTACACAGGGAGAGGCATCTCCAGCAGGAGGAGGGAGGTGCTACTACCACTGTATAGGTCACTGGTGAGACCACACCTGGAATATTGTGTCCAGTTCTGGAGGACGCATCTCAGAAAGGACACCGTACTGGGTAGAGGTAATCCAGAAAAGGGCAACTTGAAATGGTGGTGGTTGCATGAGAAACCAGAAGAGGGATCCCAACTTGTACACCCTGCAGGGGAGTAGGAGAGGGAGGACACGAGACAAACCTGTAGTTATCTCACAGACGTGAACAAGGTACACGTGGGTAGCCTGTTTCGAATAAGGAAGTGCAACAGAATAAGAGGGCATGCAATGAAGCTGGAGTTGGGGAGTTTAGGAAGGATGTAAGGACATATTACTTCACTGAAAGAGCAGTGGATGCCTAGAACAGCCTGCTACCAGAGGTAGTGGGGGGGTCTTAAACACGCACAAGATAGGCGCAAGGGAATACTGCTGAATGTGTGTGGGGTTGGGGGACATGACAGTGCCCTGAGACCAGTTAGGGTCCATGGAGACAGAATACGCAGTGCAAATCTGAGCACACTGGGTGGGCCAAGCTGTTCTTTGCTGCTGACAAAGTCTAAGATTCTATGTTTCTATAGAAATCACAGTAACAACTAACGTGACATCAGATTTAGCAAGCAGAAAAGACGATTTGTCCATTAAGGCATAAGCTACACCATTACTTGCACATATTTTAAGTTAAAATGATTCTAAAGTTTATGTACATGAATGTAGACACTGCAACAGTGGAACTCTATGAATGTGATTCACTTCATAGATGTGATAATCAATCATATAACAAAAAGAGAAGTAATAACCATTGCTTACCTGGGGGGCTGTGATGGAATATGCTCTACTGCCTGCGGTCTAATTTCTGATACAACTTGGTTATTGGAGCTTTGATGTTCAATAAGCTTCACTGCTGTTAGAGCATCAGGTCCAAATGACTGAATGTCCACAGAAACCAAACATACCAGCATTTCTAAACAAGAAAAAATGAAAAATGTTTAAAATCAGTGACTGACTAATGTACCTGCAGTTAAGATACTCATTTACAACTATTGTTTCACTATTGGTGTTCCTTCTACAGTCACATCTCAGCAGTCCTCTGAGCATGCCTGAAGTTCTCGGAAAGCCCACTGGCTAGAGTTCTTCAGCTTCTCCCTTTCATCTCATGCCCTCACCCTTCTGTGCCTCATATCTTGATGCTGAATCACAGGAAACATGAGAAACTGCCCAATGTTTTATGGAGGGCTCATAGCCGGAGGAACCTGACAGGTCAGTGCAACTGCAGAATGAATACAAGTAGTGAAACAGTTACTGTTGAGTTACTTTGTCATGCAACTACTTGGGAGTCATGCGACATAGTCACACTTGTGCACTGTACCAGCAATACCCTGGCAAGAGGGGACTGAGCTCTCAGCTCAGTTGAGTAGAGACTTTAAAGACAAAAAACCCAAAAGCAGCATCCCTGGGAGCCTGGAGGCCTAACACTGCAATGGGTAGAGAAATAGTGTGCATATGCCCAAGTGGCAGCCCTGCAAATCTCACTGATAGGATGCCCCTGGCAGACGTGTCCGTACACAGAGTCAAGTGGGCTCATATGTCCATGGAGCATCCAGAATATAACGGTCAATGCAGGAAATTACTTCGAGGTAATGGTTTGCTTGGTGGCAGGACAGCTTTGGAACTGTACAGTGTGGGTCACGTGCACTTGGGTAGTGGTCCCCCTAAACAACTCTGTTCTCTGAAAGTACAACTGGAAGGCACATCTGACATCAAGCCAATGTAGCCACTCCTCAAAAAGGCTATCATGTGGTCTGGGAAAGAGCAACACAACAGCTCCAAGTTATAGTTTAAACAGAACTTAGCGATCACGTCAGTCAGAAATTCCTTACTGGTGCACAGCACAACCTTGTCCTTGGGGAAGATTAGACAGCCTGGGCTGATCGAGAGAGCTTGCAACTCACTGACCAGCAAGGTCACATACTGCAGTGCTCCCCAGGTTGATTTGGCATTTTCCCTGCAACTCCACTGCAATTTCATGTGTTCTTCTGTAGATTACATTATTTTTTATGGAAGCCAGATTGCTCTGTTTTCCAGTGTAACCAATGTAAGTCTATGGAAACAATGTTCCTGTAAATGGTTCCATGTCCCTGAACAATACAGGAATCCCTGTAGGTCTGGGAACCCTGCATACCGCCAAAGGTGGGAAAGACTTCTACAAGAGTTTGTTCTGGACCAGGTTCAGGTTCTACCATAGAGGATGCTAACCAAGAGGACTGACCAGCCACTTCAAAGTTAAGGAGGGGTACCAGTCTTAGCTCAATATACCAAGATATTAGCCAAATGCACCCTTCAGCGGGTGCTTATCATTGGGCTTCTGTGCCAATGACCCACATTCAGCAGCAGAACTGAGTGTGTGGAATAGGCTGGGAAACAGTGCTACCACAGGCAGCACTTCCTGGCCTGGGGAGGTGATGGTGCTGCTACCAGCGCCACAGCAACCCTCTGTGGAGTGTTCGAGAGCCTTACTCTCCCAGTGTTACCTGTGTCATCAGAGGGTAACACAGAAGGCTGGTAGTACCACTGTGTAGGTGAAGGGTTGTAGGAGGAGAAAGCAAATAATGGGACAAAAACCATGGCGCCATCAGAATGATGGCCTGGGGTGTTCTATCAGAATGAGCTAACCCTGACTATATACCATGAATAGATCTGGAGTTCTGAATGATTTATATTATATGATAAGCAATTGTAACTACTAAGGGATATGGTTTCACCCAGAAGGGAATGCAGTTTAGTTTCGAAAGGAGTGACAGACTTTTTAATACTTTTGTAAAGTAACCGAAACCAGCTATTTCATTGTTAATTTTAGGAGGTGGTGCAGGACTTGTCTATATACTCTTTTTCTGCCCTACTGCTTCCTGCTAAAAGTATATTTTATTTATCTTTTTAAAGTTTAGTGTACACCAGATGTGCTATTTGATTTACGGACAATAAAAATTTGGAATAAAAAAAAAAAAAAACGAATGATGGCCTGAGCACCCTAAGGGTATGGATCCTGCCTCCAATAGAACTGCATTGCTGACAGGCTTGTGGCTGATGGGACTGGATGGCCACCTAAAGCCTGAAGAGAGTGGCCAAGACCAGACCAGGGAGAAAAACCCCTACAGAAACAAATGTACCTTCAACAAAGATTCACAATGGACAAAGGCCACAAAAAGACCATAAAGGAACAAAATGGGCACTCCACAGCTTTGAAGACTGAGAACCTCCCTTGAGAGGTAGAATGATGCAAACTCTAGCATCTCCGGAATTAGGAATTCAGATGCAGGGATTCTACATTCATATGCTGAATTCTCCTCTCAGACTTGGTGAGAAAGTTAGGACAGAGTGGGAACTTGATCAGATGCTTGGCGCTTAGGCAAAGCAGGTTCATATACTAGAAGAAAAAGTTGCTTACCATAGTAACTTTGTTCCTCCCAGGGGGGATACTCCAATATTCATAACTCTTCTGCAGTATACCTTTAAGGTCAGATCTGCCCGAAGATAGAATGCTATGCTAATGATGGAATCATTGGCATGAGCCACTTTTCAAATGCTGCAACGTATCAACTGCCTATATTTTAACCCTCAGATTTCATGGACGCATGTAAAGACAGGTCCCAAAATTTAAAATATATAAAATTTAACTTCAAAATTCCCCACCCAGACCTCCAACTGGAGGAAATATAAACAGTACCCCAAGTTCCTATGTCAGAATCATCTGAAAAGGAGAAAACGAAAGAACAAGTGCCAATAAAAGTGGAATGTGGCATGCAAACACTAAGGTACAGCATGGAATGCAGAGGCCACTGGTTCTTAAATGGGGAGGCAGGGTGGGAGAGTTATGAATATTGGAATATCCCCTGTGAGACACAAGGTTACTATGGTAAGTAACTTTTTCTTCTCATCCCAGGAATACTCCAATATTGCTAACTCTTCTGCAGACTAAAAAGCAAAACCTTAGGAGGCGGGAAGAACCTATTTTGGAAACAAGCTCGGCAGAACAGCTGTACCAAACTTGGCATCAGCCCTAGCCTGCATATCCAAGCTGTAATGCTTGACAAATGTGTGTACTGTTTGCCAGGTTGCTGTTTTACAGATATCCACCAAGGGTACATCCCTTGCAGCTGCCAGTGTTGCAGCTGTAACCCTTGTGGAGCGAGCTCTAAGCCCTGCTGGAGCTTCCTTGCCCACCTTTGTACAGCAAAATTGGACACACTGGACAATCCAATGAGAAATGGACCTTTTAGATGCTGGATTTCCCTTTCATACATCCCCATAAGTGAGGAAAAGTTGTGTTCTGTCCTGCCTATGGGGCTTAGTGGCCGTCATGTAGTAGCTCAAAGCTCTTTTGACATCCAGGTTATGCAGCCTACGTTCACCAGAAGAATGGTCAGTGAAGAACACTGGCAAAGAGATAGATTGGTTCAAGTGGAAGTCTGAAACCACTCTGGGGAGGAATTTTCTATTTGTCTGTAGGACTACCTTATCCCTGTGGAAGGAAATGTAGTCCTTTTCAGTGCAACAAGCCTGGAGCCCACTAACTCTTCTAGCTGAAGTAATGGCCGCTAGAAACACTGTTTTCCATGTGACATACTTCAAAGATGCTGAAAACATAGGCTCAAAGGGAGGGACCATGAGTTGGGCAATGCAGATATTAAGGTCCCAAGCTGGCACCGGTTCTCTCACTGGTGGAAACATATGAGAAAGGCCCTTGAAGAACATTTTAAATATGGGGTTTGATGCCAAAGAAACAGACTTGCCTGCAGATGCACAGGCCGAGACTGAAGCCAAATGAATCTTTAGCGTAGAAGGCTGTAAGCCTGTGAAATGTAGGTAGACCTAGTCGTCCAGTACCAACGGCACTCCTGCCTGGGTTGGCACTATACTCCTACTAGAGCAACAAATAGAAAACCTCTTCCACTTTGCAGCATAGATTTTCTTGGTAATGGATTTCCTGTATCCTCTTAAAACATCCATAACTGGTTCAGAAAGATGTAAACAAGCATACTCTAGGTCCTCAAGAGCCAAGCTTTGAGCCTGAGTGACTTGAGGTTCAGATACAGGAGCCTCCCCCGGTTGGAGGTCAGAAGACTGTGCCTCCTGGGAAGGTGCACTGGTTTGTCCACTGACATGGACAGCAACAGGGAGTACCAAGGCTGCCTGGCCCAGCCTGGGGCTATCAGAATCATTGCTGCTGGCTGAGACCAGAGTTTCAACAGCACCCTGTACACCAGAGGAAATGGAGGGAATGCATACAGGAATTTCACTGACCAATCCAGAAAAACGGCATCCAGAGGAACCATGCTCACTACTGGAGGTCTGTAACAGAACTGTGGCAAGTGGTGACTCTGATAAGAGGCAAAGAGGTCCATTTCGGGGGTGCCCCACTTCCTAAATAAGGCCTACCTGTTCAGGGACCATTCGTGATGGTCCTGGCTGATTTGGCTCAGGGCATCTGCCATAACATTGTCTTTGCCTGGCAGATGAATGGCCTGTAGTGAGGAGCCCAGTGAGTAAGCTAGGGTCCAAATTCTCATAGCCTCTGTGTAAAGGAGGCTTGACCTTGTTCCCCCTTGCTTGTTTATGTAGTACATGGTGGTAGTGTTGTCTGTCCTGACTTGCACTACCTTTCCCTGTATCAGTGGTTTGAAAGCTTGCATTGCCAGAAACACTGCCCTGAGCTCCAACAAGTTTGTGTGTAAAAGAGTCTCTGCACTTGACCAAGTGCCCTGAGAAGTATGCTCTGATAGATGAGCCCCCCCCCCAGCTCAAGAGGGATGCATCTGTTGTGAGAATCATTGATGGAAGTTCTTTTTGGAAAGGAACCCCTTTCTCTGAGGTTGGTTTCCTCTTTCCACCACTGAAGAGCTTGGATAAATGTTTTTGTTACAGGAACGCGCTTTGACAGGGAGTCCTTTTGTTGACACCAATGAGCTCTTAAGTGAAATTGGATGCCCCCATCTGAAAACTGGAGCCTAGCACTATGCCTGTTGCAGCTGCCATGTTGCCCAGAAGTTGAAGAAAATGTCTTGCAGGCCTTGGAAAATTGAGCCTGAAAGAACCTGCCAACTACAGGATGCTTTTTACCCTGTCTCTGAGTAGAAAAGCTCTACCCACTGTGGTATTCAGTTCTGCTCCTATGACCTGCAGAATTTGAGAAGGAAGAAAAACAGATTTTTTTTTTAGATTTAAAAGGAAACCCAGAGATTGCAGAAGCTGCTGAGTGAGCTGTAGGTGTTCTGCTAACTGTTGTGGTGAATTTCCCACCACCAGCCAGTCGTCTAGATAAGGGAATACTGTGACACCTTGTCTGCGAAGGTGAGCCACTGCCACAGCCAGACACTCTGTGAACATCCTTGGTGCTGAAGTGAGACCGAAGGGTAGAGCGGAGAACTGATAATGACCTGACAGGAGTCTGAACCCAAGATACTTTATATGAGACTCCTTCATGGGGATGTGGAAATAGGCATCTTTTAGGTCAAATGATGCCAACCAATCACAGACAAAGTCACCATTTTGAACTTTGATTTTGCTACGAACCTGTTGAGAACCTTGAGATCCAAGATAGGCTGCTGCTCTCCATTTTTCTTTGATGTGAGAAAATACCTTGAGTAAAGTCCTCTTCCCCTTTGATGCAAAGGCACTGGTTCCACTGCTTTTAGTGAAAGAAGGCATTTTACCTCTTTTTTATGCCTTTTGCTTTCCAGGAGGGAAGCCGGTTTGAACAGGGAAGGACTTGAAACTTAAAGACAGGCCCTAACCCACTATCTCCAGAACCCACTTGTCTGTGGTGATGGTTTTCCAATTCTGGAAAAATGGGTCAGCCTGCTCCCTACTGTCAAAGGAGAGACAGCCTGATTGATGAAATCAGGAGTCCTGCTTAGATTGGGACTGAGAATGGGCACCACGCCGGGCACCTTTTCTGTCCCGACCCCTGAAATACCCTTGCTGTGGGTATTGGGGTGCCTGAGGAAGTACCATGGCCCGATAAAAAGGCCTTGAATTAAATTGTCTGCCCCTGCATCCCCTACTGAAAGGTCTAGAAGAGGTGGAGGGTCTTTCTTCTGCAGAATTGCTACGGAAGGTAGCTTTATACTCACTGACCTTCTTCATATA
This sequence comes from Neoceratodus forsteri, assembly GCA_016271365.2. Taxonomy (NCBI): domain Eukaryota; kingdom Metazoa; phylum Chordata; order Ceratodontiformes; family Ceratodontidae; genus Neoceratodus; species Neoceratodus forsteri. The sequence goes on along the minus strand of CM028131.1, from coordinate 914,636,168 downwards.
GGCCTCTGTATGGCTGCCAAATAGGGAATTGCCCTCCATAGGAAAATCCAGAATCTTATTCTGGGTCTCCTGCGTTAAGTTTGTGGCTCTCAATCAAGCGAACCTTCTTTGTGAGATGGTATTTGCCATCCACCTTGCAGCAGTCTCATTACTGTCTGTTCCATCTGGAACTGGTATTTGGCAGCTTACAGGCCAAACCTAGCAGTTTCAGCTAGGTCTGCCGAAAGAGGAGAAGGTGCGTTCTCAGCCATGTCCAGGACAGACTGCCAGAGAGCCTTCTGGTACTGGGCTGCATAGGCCTGATAGTTAGCTTGCCTAATGGCCAGAGAGGCTGACAAGTAACCTTTCCTGGCCATACTTTCAATTTTTGAGAGTCCTTCTCTGGAGGGTGGGAAGCCAGAGGGACTTTTGCCTTGTCACAAGCTGCAGCTTGCACCACCCCTTGGTGGTCAGGGTGTGAAAATAAGAATTCAGCCTCTGTTCTGTCAAGTTGATACTTTTTATCCAACCTTTTCTCCAAAGCAGGGACAGACCCAGGAGCTTGGAGGAGTTTTAAATTATCTCTTTTAAAAAACATATTTATGGGGAGTGACAGTTTGTTAGTAGGAGTCAGTCCCATCATTTCTAGATCTTCAGCCTCCTCCTCATCCTCTATAGCTTCAGAGGTAGGGATGTCCAAGGTATCAGCAATTTTCCATATCAAGGAAAAATGAGAACAAGAATCTTCTATAGTCCTGGGAGGGGAGCCAAACTCCTGTTCAGGGGAGATCTTGGGCTCTATAGGCTCACCTTCTTCTTCCTCCTCCTCCTCACCACCATGCTCCTCAAGAAAAGAGGGTGGGTTGGAAGGTGCAGGGGTCTGAACTGGAGACTGTAAAACCACAGGCAGCAGACCCTGCAAAGTCTGCATTATTTTTACTGCTTGTACAATCTCTGAAGGAGAAGGCACAGTGGCAGGCATCACAGAAGTCCAGTTTTCCACAGGGGGTTCAGTGTGCTGTTTTCTTTACTTTTTTTTCCTGGAACCGGAGAGCTAGTCGGTTCAGAGGGGTCACTTTTTACCCGTATCAGGGGCAGAAACAGTAGAAGCTGTGGTATCATCCACAGACCCCGAGGGTTTAGGCTGGTCAGAGCCAGAGGGACCCTTAAATTTCTTATTTAATCTCTCCAGATGTTTTACCAAAGTATTTTCTGGAAAAGATTTGCAAATGTGTCAATTATGTTTTAAATGGTCAAAACCAAGGCAGAAAACACAAATGGAGTGCTTATCTGCCTTGGCAAAAACGTCACCACACTCAGAACAGTTTTTAAAACCGGATTCTCTCTTTGGGTTTTTCTGACATAATGAAGAAAAAACGCAACCACAAAGGACTAAAGGTTTTTAAATTCAAAAAACAATTTTATCAGTTGCGGTCGGTTCAGGAACCAATCGGGGAACTGAGCGGAACCAGCCGTGAACCGACAGAAATAGAACCAGGATTAGCGGTTCGGATAAGAAGGTATCGGTTCTAAAAAAAAAACAACGATTTTAGTACATAAAATTTACAAAAACTAGTAAATAGCCAGGAAAAAAACCTGAAACTAACTAAAAGTACCTCGGTTCCTCAGCGGTTATTCCGAACCGTGAGAAACCGAGAAAATAACACAAAACTAGCTAAATAAGCTAACGGTTATTACAATGACACTGATAAGAGGCAGCAAATGAAAATAAATGAAAAATACTTAGTTATTTGTTAATAAAGGCTTCTTTGACTAGATGATGATGAGGAAATCTCCAGGTGTTTGGTCTTGACAGGCGGAGAGAGAAATCCGAGGGTTAGAATGTAGGAAGTTGATAGGTGGCAGCATTTGAAAAGTGGTTCATGCCAATGATTCAATCATTAGCATAGCATTCTATCTCCGGGCAGATCTGAACTTAAAGGTATACTGAAGAAGAGTTGGGAATATTGGAGTATTCTTGGGGTGAGAAATGAAAATTACATACCTATCCTAATTCTTGATCTTTCTGTGTATCTTCACCATTCATCACTATTTGGGTACTCGGTCAGAACCCCGCGGGAGCATTTTTTTTCTGGAGGAGGAGCAGACGCAGGGGCGGCACCGCCCTGAGGCCAACGTCAGTATGTGGCGCTGTGGGTTGGTCATTACATTGACAGTCGACTCCTCCCCAGCTCCAGTTCTGCACGCCATGAGAAGAAGGATAGGAAGGGATGGAGGTGGGGCAAGGGAGCCCAAGGACAGCGAAAGGAAAAGCTATAAAACTAAAAGGAGGAATAAGCGACGGAGAGGACAGGAAGGAAAGAGGCCTAAGGGAATGGGGAGGGGGGGGTCCCAATCTCTGGGTGAAAGAAATGTGAGTAGAAGGGAGAGTAGAAGAAGAAAGGAAAAAGGGAAGGAGGAGGAGGAGACACCGCCCCCCCCCCACCCTGGACTGCTTGAGAAGCAAGCCACGTAGTTTCAAGCACAGAAGCTAGTGCCAAGGCTTAAGGATGAACCCCCTTTTTAAGGTCGAGGCAGGCCACTGATCCAGGGTGGGGGGTGTCTTCCTTTTCTGCCAACTTAAAAGGACAGTAGGACTGTTAATGTGTCCTGGATAACACCCAAGGGATAAAGGAGATGAAGGGGTGGAGAGAGGGGTATCCCCACAGGGGAAGGAAAAATAAGTTTCAGGGAAGCAGCTGAGGGGGTTCCCTCCCTTCCCATCAGCTCCCTAGAGAGGGAGCCGGAGCACCAAAACCTGAGAAGAGGGGGCGAGACCCCCACGACCCCCAGAAGCATAATCCTCCCTGTCTGCCTACGCAGAGGATTCTTCCCCCGATCCCAGAAGGGAGGGTGCTGAAGACCACACAGAATGGGAGACAAACAGGGAGGAGGAATCGCCCAGAGACTGAGGCCCCAGGGGGAAGGAGGGCGGGATTTAGTGATGAATGGTGAAGATACACAGAAAGATCAAGAATTACAGTAGGTGCATAATTTTCACCTCTTATCTGTGTCAGTCTTCACCATTCATCACTAGTTGGGTGAGTGCCTGAAGACAGTGTCCCTTAGCTTCCAGTGGGGGAGACAACAGAGGGGAGAACCCCTGCTGACCTGGGACTGGTCCAGGTGAGGCAGGGGATCTCCTCACAAGAGAAGGCGCCCCTGAAGCTCTCGCCTCACCCTACGGAAGAAAAGAAAAAAATTACTCACCTTAGTAATGTTGTTTCTTCTAATGGAGTCTTGCTATATTATGACAGTAGCAGTTTGTCCCACCACTAGAACTGCTCCGGAGGTGAAATGGTTAATACCATTCCAAAATAGAACTTTGAGCACGAGCTCTAAGCAGCAGCTCTATCTGTGTAATTTCAAACCTGAACTGTCAGATCTTTATGAGCAAAACTCACTAAGGTCTGTGTGGAAGCTGTAACCTACACTAGCCAAATGGCTACCTAAATATTAACAACCATTGCTGGTCCCAACACCCAAGACTCAAGTCAGGGGACCAGAACTACTAACACAATTCTAACAACATGAGAATAAAACAACAGTATAATAAAACACACACACCCCAAACTCCCAAAAGGGGAGAAACGCTAAAAGGGCATAAAATAGTGCCCACACTAAGTTGCCCGCACCCCACCCAAGTAGAAGTTCTGAGAGGGGCAGGCTGGGGGGGAGGTCATAATATAGCAAGACTCCATTAGAAGAAACAACATTACTAAGGTGAGTAATTTTTTCTTCAAACAACATGAAGTCTTGCTATATTATGACAGTAGCAGACTACACAGCAGTACCTCCATGGAGGAGGGGCAGAACCTACTTAGGGAATAGGCTCTGAAGAACAGCTGTGCCAAACCGAGCATCTCTCCTGGCCTGGACATCCAGGGAGTAATGCTTGGTAAAAGTGTGTACCGTTTTCCAAGTAGCAGCCTGGCATATCTCTAATATAGGGATGTCTCTGGCAGCAGCTAGAGACGCAGCTGTACCCCTGGTAGAATGAGCCCTCAAGCCAGAGGGGGGATCTCTGCCCAGTTTCTGATAACAAAAATTGGATACAAGAGACAATCCACCTGGCAATTGATCTCTTAGTGGCAGGTTTGCCTTTCCCAACTTCACCATAGGTAAGGAAAAGTTGGAGGGATTCGAACCTGTGACCTTTGGTACGCTATATAGTAACTAAGAGCTCTCTAACATCCAGGCTGTGCAACCTCCTCTCACCAAGAGGAGTGATCAGTGAAAATACTGGAAGGGAGATAGATTGGTTAAGATGGAATCTGAAACCACCTTAGGTAAAAACTTCCTATTAGTCCTAAGGACTACCTTATCCCTGTGGAAAGAAATAAAGTCAGTTTCCACTGACAAGGCTTGCAACTCACTTATGCTCTAGCAGAAGTGATAGCCACCAGAAAACAGTTTTCCAAGTTAGATACTTAAGCTCTGCAGAAAACAGAGGTTCAAAAGGGGTTGCATTAACTGGGCAATACAAACATTAAGGTCCAGGGAGGGCCGGTTCCCTAAAAGGTGGATTAGTATGGAGTAATCCCTTAAAAACTTGGAAAACACAGGGTGAGTGGAAAGAGGGATGACTTTCCTGCTGACACAAAAGCAGATACAGCTGCCAAATGGACTCTCAGGGTAGCTGGTCTGAGACCCAAGGAATTAAGATGGACCATGTAATCTAATACAATGGGCAAATCAGCAGATTCTGGGGAAATATTTTTCCTAGCACACCAAATGGAAAACCTTTTCCATTTAGAACTATAAGTAGCTCTAGTGGAAGGCTTTCTGGAAGCCTTTAGATTTCAAGAACACCTTGAGAGAGGTGTAAATCAGCAATCTCTAACTCCTCAAGAGCCAGGCCTTGAGGTTGAGGGATTTGAGGTCCGGATACCAAACCCTTCCCTGGGCACAAGTTAACAGGTTGTGAATCCTGGGAGGCAAAGGGAAGATGGAGTGTCAATGACAGAAGGAGGGTACCAGGGCTGCCTGGCCTAATCCGGGCAATCAGAATCACCCTGCAAGGCTGAGATCTGATTTTGACTAATACTTTGAATAGGAGAGGGAAGGAGGGAAAGCATAAAGAAACTTCCCTCCCAATCCAGGAGAAGGCAACCAGGGGACTGAGCCCAACACTGGAGGCCTGCAACAGAACAGAGGAAGTTTGTGATTGTCTGGGGCTGCAAAAGATCTATCTGAGGGTGCCCCATCTGGCAAAAGACTATCCCCAGCACTTGAGGATCCAGGGACCATTCTGATGGCCCTGGGAAATCCTTCTGAGAGCATCCGCTAGGACATTGTCCTTCCCTGGAAGATGAACTGCTATGAGGGAAGTGTTCAGGGAATAGGCCAGAGACCACAACTTCATTGCCTTGGTGCACAAGGCCGAAGACCGAGTGCCCCCCTGTTTGTTGATGTACCACATTGTTGTGGTGTTGTCTGTTCTGACTTGTATCACCTTGTTGTGGACAGATGCAGAAAATGCTTGAAGAGCTAAAAAGACAGCTCTGAGTTCCAGCAAATTGATGTGGAGCAGAGATTCCCGGGGGGACCACACTCCCTGAGTGGAAAGGTCGCCCATGTGGGCTCCCCAACCCAGAAGGGAAGCATCTGTAGTGAGAGTCAAATTGTGAGCAGGGGGAATGAAGGGGACTCCCAATCTTAAATTGCTCTGGTCCTGCCACCACTGGAGGGCCTGGATCAAGGTTCGAGTCACTGGGACCAACTTGGAAAGGGGGTCTCTTCTCTGAGACCAATAGGTTCTCAAGTGAAACTGAATGTCTCTCATCTGAAATCTTGCTCCCTGCACAACAGCTGTGGATGCAGCCATGTGTCCCAGGAGCTGCAGAAAGTGTCTTGCTGGTCGAGACCTGCAGGGTGAAGGAGGAGGCCAGAGTCACTAAATTCGCCACTCCTTCTAAGGGAAGAAAAGCTCTGGCTAGCTTTGTGTCCAACTCTGCCCCTATAAAGGTGAATACCTGGACTGGTTCCAGAACCGACTTTGGTAGATTTAGCAGAAAGCCCAGGGAGGTGAGAAGCTGCTGGGTAACTTGCAGTGAGATTTTACCTGTTCTGGGGACTGGCCTACAATGAGCCAATCGTCTAGATAGGGAAAAACGGCAATCCTTTGCCTCCTTAAGTGAGCCACTGCCGCTGCTAGACACTTTGTGAATACCCTTGGGGCAGAGGTAAGGCCGAAGGGCATTGCTCTGAACTGGTAATGACCTGAGGGTAGTTCTAATCTGAGGTACTTGGAGGGAGCTTCTGATTAGGACGGAAATAGGCATCCTTGAGGTCCAGGGAGGCTAACCAGTCCCCTGGCCTTAGGGAGGGTAAAATCATTGCCAGAGTTACCATTTTGAACTTTGGTTTCAAAAGATGCTTGTTCAGATATCTGAGGTCTAATATGGGCCGCCATTCTCCTGTCTTTTGGGGTAAGGAAGTATCTGAATACAGACCCCTGCCCTGGTGCAGGGAGGAACCCTTCCACTGCTCTGAGAGTCAACAGGGTTGAGACCTCTGCTTCCAAAGCAAGGGTCTCTGAAGCACTTGTAGTAGAAAGTCTGGTTCTCAACTTAGGAAACTTTTTGAAGCTGAGAACCAGACCCTGGCTTACTACTTCCAGAACCCACTTGTCTGAGGTTAAAGAAGCCCAGTTCTGACTGAAGTAAGCCAGCCTGCCCCCACTGTAAAGGAGACCGGCCCTGGGCACCCCATCAGGGTGCCTGCTTAGCAGGAGCTTTAGGCTGAGGGTGGAGCAGGCCTGCCCACCCCTCGCCTGCCTCTGCTTTCTGAAGAAGCCCCCTGAGCATAGGCAGAGGAGGCCTGAGTCTGGTAAAAGGCCTGTGAAAGGCCTACCCCACCCCTGGGGTATGCCTCTGAGGAGTGGCTTGCCTCCTTAGCTTGGGCACTTTTGTAAGTAGTCCATATTCATCCATCTTTTTCATGTAATTCTCTGTCTAACAGAGAATTTTCCACCACAGGAAAATCCATAGCCTTAGTCTGGGTATCCTCTGACAGACTAGTACACCTGAGCCAGGCCAACTATATTGAAAAGTTACAGATGTGGCCATGACCCTAGAGGAAACATCATTAACATCCACAGCAGCATGAAACTGTACCTTAGAAGCCTCAATGCCATCAGCAGCCACCTGTTCTAGTTCGCTAGCCAGCTGGCCATGGGCTTGCTTGGCTAATTCCATAACAGTATCCCATCTAGATTTCTGATACCTAGCTACATAAGCCATATAATTTGCTTGCCTGAGTCCCAGAGAGGCTGCCATATACTGTTTTTTCGCCATGGCATCAATCTTCCTGGAATCCTTGTCAGGAGGATGTGAAGCCAGGGGAATATTAGTTTTATCACAGGCTGCAGCCTGAACTACCCCAACATGACTGCATTGCTGAGAAAGGAATTCTGTATCAGGACCTGACAATGTGTACCTTCTGTCCATCTTTTATCTACAGGAGGCACAGAATTAGGAGCTTTTAAAATTTTTATTGTTTGCTTCCTAAAAGACTTATGCAAAGGAATAGACAATCTCCTAGACTCTGGAATATCCATCATTTCTACAAAATCAGGCTCCTCTTTCATCCACAGCTTCTTCCAAGGAAGCTGGAGGGTTTCAGCAACTTTTTGTAAAACATAAAATGAGATGGGGACTCAGATAGCATAGGGGAAATTCTAGAGGTCTGTCTGGGGAACTGTCCGTTCAATGGGCACACCCAGACCTTCCCAGCCACATTCATACTGTTCATAATCATCCTCCCTCCTCTGGTTCATAAAATTCTCAACATCATATTCCTGAACCACTGGAACCAGACGTAACCAACCTTTGCCAGATAGTGTGGGTTCGGACGGAACCTGAGACAGTGACTGGACAATTTGTATGGCTTTTGCTATCTCTGCAGCAGTTGGAGAAGGGTTTTGACCCAAACCTGCTGACTTTCTTGTTTTCTTTACTGGAATTGGTCCTCAGAACCAGCTTTCTTTGCCCGAGGAAGTCTCGCGCCTGGTCAGAGGGTGTTCTCTCGGTCTGGCTGGCACCGAACCGGGCTGGCCATCCGGGTCAGCGGACTTTTGGCCTCTCGCCCTGGAGCCTGCCCAATCTCTTTCCAGGGTGGCTGCAGGGAAATTCTTACATATCTGGCAGTCTGACTGAGGTGGTCAAACCTCAGACAATAGACACAGTGGTGTGTGGGTCAGCCTGGCAAAGACTTCCCACAGACATCACAGTGTTGAAACCCAGTGAGCCCGGTTTTTCTTTTGGGTTTCTCAGACATAATGCCAGCCTAACCAGAAAAACTTGCCCTTTAAACGGCAGTGCCAGGCAAGACACCCTTATCGGTTCCTAACCGTGTCACAGGTATTGGAAAAAAACGTAACAAAATCCCTTTTTTTTTAGAACCGATTAGAACCGGGAACCACACTCTAACATGTTAAACTTTAAAGTTAATGAGTTTTAAACCCAGCTGATCGGTTCAAAACCGAACCGATAAACTTACAAGTTCCACACAGACAAAACCTTAAATTTACTTTACGATTACTACAGACAGAGCTTGAACTCAATGGTTTTATGTGTTAAATAAAACTATTCTCGGTTGAATCGAATCGAGAAAACACTGTTTAAACCGAGAAATGAACCGAGCAGTAGAGAAATCTCCGAGCGACTGTTCACTGAGGCGGAGTAAAGAATCTGACAGTTCAGGTTTGAAATTACACAGATAGAGCTGCTTCAGAGCTCTGTGCTCAAAGTTCTATTTTGGAATGGTATTAACCATTTCACCTCCGGAGCAGTTCTAGTGGTGGGACAAACTGCTACTGTCATAATATAGCAAGACTTCATGTTGTTTGAAGATGGGTTCTCCGGAAGGCGGAGGAAGTCACCCTACGCCGGGGGCCAGGGGTGACAACTAGGAGAGACAAAGCCATGCTGACCGCCTAATGCAGATCGTGGACCCCACTATCCTGGAGGCCACCTCATTGGCATTGTACAATGCCCTTGCTTGGTGCCTTGTAAACTCCAGGCCTCATGCAGAGAGGGCAATGGCTTGTCTGGTTTCCTCTGAATCAGGCAAGGGGGCTAGAACCTATCCTAGCTGAGATCACAAGAACCTGTTGTAGGTAGCATGGTGAGCCTGATGCGCTGCCACACAGAGTGAGATCCGTGCCAAGGAGAAAACTCTCCTGCCCCAAAAATCGAACTCAGCTGAGTTTGAATCTGGGGGTTGGTCATGGCTCGGGCTTCTGTACCCACAGGGGGTGTCCAGAAACCTCACGCCTCGAAGGAGGGTGAGGCAGAGCTCCTGGAGTCCCTGGGAGGGTGCAATACCGCTGGCGAAGGTCCCTTGGGGCTGGAGCTGGGGCAAAGGGACACTGCCAGACCCGGTGCAACGCCTCTTGGAAGGGAGCAGGCCAGGCGGGGATCAACAGGTCAACCGCAATGTACTTGCCCAAGAAGGCTTGCGCCAACTGGCCCAGATTGCGTTCTCCTAAGGTGGAAATGTGGAGCTCGTCGAGCAACTCTGACAGCTCAAAAGATCATCTGTTGGGGACAGATGGACGGATAACTCCTCTCCCTCAGAGGAGGGAGACGACAAGCTTGGGGAGACGGGGTTAGGCTGAACTGGGGATTAGTGGAACACCTGTTCGTCCATGGTTCGGTAGTAGGCAGAGTACAGTGCAGCCGTGGCCCTGAACTGCTCCCAGGTAAGGGGCCCTGTAGGACCAGAGATACCTGGGAAGAGGGGGGAGGGGTTGGCAGAGGCACAGCGGCCAGGCACCTCTGAGGAGGGGGACTGCCTCTGCCCAGGCAGGAGGACCATGCGGGAGACCTCAGAGGAGGAGGGGTCCTGGTGGTCCCAGCAGACAAAGGCCACTCAACTGAGCTGAAACGGCCAGAGCTGAGCCCGAGAGAAGAATTCTCCCTGCGAGGCAAATGGGGCTGCATGAGTCCAAAAGGGAGGCCCCTAACCTCTAAAGAAATTGTCCTTCCCGGATGGCCCTCGGGGAAGAGGACTGGCCCAATGCTATGGCTCCTCCCGAGACCCTATGGGCTCCCGGGAGGGCACTGCGCCGAACCGAGTCCACTCAACCCTTCGGATTCCGAGAAGGCCCTCTTCCTCACCAACAGCTGAGGCTGATGGCACCCCGTAGCCGACTCAGAGGAGACAGCCGGGGGTAGAGCACCCTCCCCTGCCTGGGACGCCCCAGCCTACCCAGAAGTCGAGCTGGCCAGGACAACCGCAGGAGGGGGTACATCCCCCCACGGAGGCAGATGGTTCGCTGGCCCCAGGTGGCCCTATGGTGCCCCCCTTGGCATCCGAGGGCTGGTCAGTACCACCGACCCCGGAACCAGTAGAATCCGCTCACTCTGGAAGAGGGGGCTGAGTGGGTGCCGAAGCGCCGAACATGGAGGGAAAAAAATTACTCACCTGTAGTAATCTTATTTCTTCAAAAGGGATCCACTAATGTGATTACTCTTGCAGTGCTCCCTTAAGCCAGCACTGCCCCAGAGAGAACAGAATGCTATGCTAATCATGGAATGTTTAGCTTGCACATCTATTTTCAAACTGCCTACAGATTTCTTAGAAGCCTGCAAAGAGGCCATAACAACATGTGAATCACTATTTAAATAATTATAGAAATATAATGCCCAACTGGGCCAATAACATTAACCAGAGGACCAGTATAAACAAATGTCCCCTTTCTTTCTTAAGTCAGATATGCCTTTAGAAAAAAAAACTACAAGTTAAGACATTACTAGAAGGTGCCAGCAAGTGGCATGCCACTCCAACTATATATCATCTCAGCTGTGGAGAGGATTTTGTTACTGATTCTGAAAGGGTGGTGAGTAATAATATTAGTGGATCCCTTTGGAAGAAACAAGATTACTACAGGTGAGTATTTTTTTTTCTAACCCCAGGAATCTGCTATTATTATTTATCTTGCAGACTATGCAGCAGTACCTCAAGGAGGTGGGCCAGAATCTATTCAGGAAAAAGACTCTGCAAGACTGCTATGCCAAATCTGGCATCACTCCTGGACTGGGTGTCCAGGCTATAATGCTTAGTGAAGGTGTGGACTGACCGACACGTAGCTGCTTTACATATTTCCATTAACGGTACCTCTCGGGCAGCTGCAATAGTGGCAGCTGTGCCCCTTGTAGAGTGGGCCCTAAGACCAGTGGGAGGAACCTTGCCTGCCTTTGAGTAGCAAAACTCAATACACTGGACTATCCATCGAGAAAGAGCCTCTTTGAAGCAGGAATACCTTCACCTACTCCCTCATAGGTGAGGAACAGTTGTTGTCTGTCCTGCCTATGATCTTTGGTATGAGTCATGTAATGACTCCATGCTCTTTTTACATCCAAGCTGTGCAATCTACTATCACCTGAGCTAAAGAGTTCAGTAAAGAAAACTGGCAATGTTACAGACGGGTTCAAATGGAAGTCAGAAACCACCTTGGGGAGGAACTTCCTATTAGTTCTCAACACTACCTTGTCCCTGTGGAAAGAAACAGTCCTGTTCCACACAGAGGGCCTGTAGCTCACTTATCCTTCTGGCAGAAGTGATTGTTACCAGAAAAACTACCTTCCAGGTAAGAAATTTAAGCTCTGCAGATGCCATAGGCTCAAAGGGCGGAAGCATAAGCTGGGCAATGCAAATATTAAAGTCGCATGTTGGCACTGGTTCCCTGTGAGGGGGAAACAAATGACAATGCCCTTTAAAGAATCTTTTGAATATAGGGTTTGATGCCAGGGAGATATCCTTTCTAGCTGAAAGGTATGCTGAAACTGAAGCCAGGTGCACCTTCAGAGTTGAGTGCTGCAACCCCAGGGAGTGCAGGTGAGACAAATAATCGAGAAGGGCTGGGATCCTGGCCTGGGCTGGGACTATACCCTTGTCACTGCACCAAATGGAAAATCTTTTCCATTTTGAGGCATAGGTTTTCTTGGTGGAAGGCTTCCTGTAACCCTTAAGGACTTCTAAAACTGCTTGCGAGAATTGGCAATCTGCATTTTCTAAGTCCTCAAGAGCCAGGCCTTGAGCTTGAGAGATCTGAGATAGGGGTACACAACCTTCCCCTGAAAGGAAGTCAGTAGACTGTACCTCTGAGGGAGGTGAATCGGTTTGCTAACAGACATTGAGAGCGGCAGGGAGTACCAAGGCTGTCTTGCCCAATCCGGGGCTACCTGAATCTTCGAAGCTGGTTGTGACCCGAGGTTGATGAGTACCCTGAGTATCAGTGGAAAAGGAGAAAAGGCATAGAGGTACCTGCCTGTCCAATCCAGAATCAGGGCATCCATTGGAACTGTCCCCTTCACTGAGGCCCTGCAGCAATAAAGAGGTAAGTGGTGATTTTGGTGGGAAACAAAAAGGTCCATTTTTGGAGTCCCCCACCTCCTGAATAGAGCATTCACCACTTGCTTGTTCAATGCCCATTCGTAATGGGCCTGGTTTATCCTGCTCAAGGCATCTGCCAAGGTGTTGTCCTTGCCTGGCAGATGAATTGACTGTAGAGAGGCATTTAGAGAGTAAGCGAGGCTCCATGTCTTCATTGTCTCTATACACAAAGGAGTGGACCTTGTCCCTCGTTTGTTGATGTAATACATTGTTGTGGTATTGTCTGTTCTGACTTGTATCACTTTTCCCTGTATGAGATGAGAGAAACCCTGAAGGGCCAGATAAACAGCTCTTAACTCCAGCAGGTTTATGTGCAGGAGTGAGTCCGCACTCTCCCAAGTACCGTGGATGGTGTGATCCCTTAAGTGAGCACCCCAACCAAGCAGGGAAGCATCAGTTGTGAGAACCAGGGAGGGAGGCTCCTGCAGAAATGGAATCCCCTCCCTTAAATTTTCAGGCTCCCTCCACCATTGGAGGGCCTGTAGTAACGTTTGTGTGACCGGTACTGGCTTTGAGAGGGGGTCTTGCCTTTGGCACCAGTGTGCATTGAAGTAGAACTGAATATCTCTCATCTAAAACTTGGCACCTATGACTGTGCCCATTGCTGCAGCCATGTGCTCTTGCAGTTGAAGAAACTGTTTTGCTAGCTTTGGCCTGCCCAGGGCAAATGAGCCTGCCAGAAGCTGAATGCTTTCTGCCCTCTCCTGAGGGAGGAAAGCTCTTCCCACTACTGTATTCAGTTCTGCACCTTTGAACTGCAGAACCTGCACAGGGGTCAGAACTGACTTTCTGGTGCTGAGAAGGAATCCCAGAGAGAACAGCATACCCTGGGTTACCTGAAGGTGGTCCCACACCTGTTGGTGGGATTTCCTTATGATTAGCCAATCGTCCAGATAAGGAAAAATTATGACACCCAGTCTTCTGAGATGTGCCACTACTACTGCTATGCACCTGGTAAAGACCCTTGGTGCAGAGGTAAGGCCGAAGGGAAGTGTTGAGAACTGGTAGTGGCCCGAGGGGAGTCTGAATCTGAGATGCTTTCTGTGCGACTCCCTTATGGGAATACGGAAATATGTGACCTTTAGATCCAAGGAGGCTAGCCAGTCCCCTTTTTGCAGAGTTGGCAAAATCATGGCCATTGTGACCATTTTAAACCTGCGCTTTACCAGGTACCTGTTTAACAGTCTGCGGTCTAGTATAGGCCACCACTCTCCATTCTTTTTTGTTGTTAGGAAATATCTGGAATAGAACCCTTGCCCTCTTTGGTTGTGGGGGACAGGCTCCACTGCTTTTGCCAGCAGTAGGGCCCATTCCTCCTGCTCCAGTAGTTTTCTTTCTGAGAAGGGAGCTGGTGCAAAATGTTTTAACCTTGGAAGAGGAGGAAGGGACTTGAAGTAAAGGGAGAGACCCTGACTCTATTTCCAGGACCCACTTGTCTGTTTATTTTTTAATCATTCCTGAAAATAGTGGGTGGGTCTGCCCCCTACAGGATGTGGAGAGGCAGCCTGAAGGGAAAAGTCAGGGGTTCTGTTTTGCTTGCTGCTGAGGCTGAACAGACTGGGGTCCTCTCTGAGAAACCCTTCTACCTCTAGCTCTGTAAAATCCAGTCTGCTGTAGTTGGTACTGCTGCTGGGAAACAACCAGTACCTGAAAGGCCTCCTAAAAGAGGTCCTGCCCTTGCCTTCCCTAAAATAAGACTATGCTGAAGCAGAGGGCCTGTCTCTGGTCGAGTTGCTCATAAAAGCAGCTTTATATGCATCTACTTTTTTCATATATGCCTCAGTCTGGGCACCAAAAAGGGAGTGGCCTTCGACTGGAAAGTCCATTGTCTTAGTTTGGGTGTCCTAGGTGAGGCTGGTAGCCCTCAGCCAGGCAAATCTTCTTAGATCAATGGTACCAGCCATCCACCTTGCAGCTGTATCACTGGTGTCAGCTGCCATTTGAAATTGGTATTTGGAAGCTTCTAAGCCCAATTTTGCTATGTCTAGCAGCTCTGACACTGTTAAAGAGGGGTTAGCCTCAGTAGTGTCCACTACTGACTACCAGAGAGCTTTTTGATAAAGGGCTGCATAGGCCAGGTAGCTGGCTTGACGAATTGCCAGGGATGCCGAAAGGTACCCCTTTTTTGCCATGCTGTCCATCTTTCTTGAATCCGCCTCGGGGGGACAGGATAAGGGAGTTTTGGCTTTCTCACAGCCTGCTGTACAATATCCTGGTGGTCTGGGTGACTAAAAAGAAACTCAGCACCAGATCTTTTTAATTGATACTTCTTGTCACACTTTTTGTCTTTGTGTGTGTGACTGTATTGGGAGCCTTTAGGATTTTTAAAACATCCTTCTTAAAGAATTTGTAGAAAGGCAGAAGAAGCCTTTTTGAGGGTGTCAGCCCGATAAGCTCCATGTATTGTGCCTCCTCTTTATCCTGGATCTCTTCAGCTGTTTTCAGATCCAGGGTCTCTACCATATTCTTAACAACAGAAAAACGGGAAGAGAAATCCTCTGAGGGTCTGGGAGGGAAGCCAAAATCCTGTTCTGGTGACACCTCAGGTTCAACTCCCTCTTCATCTTGGTCATCCTCCTCATATGCCACTGTAGCAGTAGGCAAAAGAGGGGCAATAACAGTTGCTTTTTCAGCAGTAGTAATCACAGGCTGTTGAGGGGGTAATAAACCCTGCAGCACCTGGAGTAAGGTGAAAGCCTGTGTCAACTCAGCAGGAGAAGGAGCTTTAACAGGTACCTGAAGAACCCCTTGAGGCGTTTCAGCTGGCGGGTGTGTGCGTGTTTGGTTTTCTTTAATTTTTTGTCAGGCACCAGGGAGTCAGACGGTTGATTACCTCTCTTGCTAGAGCCCTCGCCCATATCGGGGTGGATTTAGAGGCTCTGGAAGGAACTGCCACAGTCTTAGAGGGGGTGGACTGGTTAGAGCCCATGGAACCCTCCTCTAATTTTCTTTTAAGCCTCTCCCAGCATTTTTCCACTGTCTAGAGAGGGAAAGACTTACAAATATCACAGTCTTCACTGAAGTGCTGTTGCCCAAGGCAGATCAAGCAAAGATCATGCTTATCTGCCTTGGCAAACACCTCTGCACACTTCAAGCAATTCTTGAACCCAGGGGGTCCAGTTTTCTTGTTAGGCTTGCCTGACATTATAGAGAACAGGATCCAGTAACGGACCAAAAATAGAATAACAGTCGGTTCAGGAACCAATAAAATGAAAAAACTATCGGTTCCAATCGGATCTGGATCCGGAATCAAGAAACCACCAAGGAAAACCGATAAACCTTGGTTCAAAAGCAGTTAAAATTAAAGAAAATTAAAGAATAAAGTAACCGGAACCCTCTAAAAAGGTTCCAATTAAATAAAAAAAGGTTGGTTGCCCCTCGGTTCAAAGGAACCGATAAACAAGTTTAAATTTAAAACTAATGAGGTATAAAACACTACAGAACAATGACACTAGGCGGTAATGAAAACTAAAACAAAAATGCTGAAGTTTTTGTGCTCTATGCACTACAATAATTAAACAATAAGGCATGACCAAGGGTTATGTTAATGATCTGTTAATCACCTTCTAGGGGGTGTACAGTGGCACGAGGTGTAGCAAGATTAGCATAGCACTCTATTCTCTCTGGGGCAGTGCTGGCTTAAGGGAGCACTGCAAAAGTAATACTATTAGTGGATTCCTGGGGTCAGAATCGGAGGATTCTGAGGAATCAGGGAGCCAATCTGAGTCAGCCTCCGAATCATCCTCCCCGGAGGAGGCCCGAACCCAGACGACTCCTCAATCCCTCCCAGTCCAGGGACTGCGAGTGACGCCACCCCCAACCCTGGTGCGAATGGCACCAGGGTCAGAGGGCGGGCGCCAAGCAGTACCGCAAACTGGCCCCGCGCTGCCCACGGCACTGCCTCCGCCTCACGAATGGTGCCGGAGTCAGTGGCGCTGAATGCCGGCCCGGCACTGCAAGCAGCACTGGAGTCAGAGGCAGCACCGACAGATGGTGCCGGCTCGGGCCCGTAGGCCCCAGAGTGCGACACCAGGGAAGCCTTCAGTTCCGAAGAAGCGACTGCCGAAATGGTGCCTCTCACCTGGCCCACGAGGGGGCAGACTGGGCCTCCTGAACCGTGGAAGAAGCCTCCGCCATGGAAAGGCTAGAGGTGGCGGAGGCCCCCTCCTCCGCTGGCCATATAGGACCAGGAGGGGACCCGGAGGAAGGGCCAAGAACCCTGACTTTGGCCTTCCGAGTGCGAGCCTGTCCTCCGAAACTCGGTGGCGCACGTCTGACCTTAAACGTGCGCAATTCCAAAACTCGGCGGTCCATTGAAAAACAGGTGTCGCAACAATCCATGTCGTGGTTGGGGCCTAAGCAGGTTAAACACTTGTTATGCTGGTCCGTTGCAGAGAAAAGTTGGCCGCAGGGACACCGATGCATCGGAGGCCGACCCGCCCGAGAATATTTCTTTTTGTCCCCCGAATGAGACATGACCAGACGGAAACACACACACACACAAAACCACTCGGTGTCGACAGAAAACAAAAGGAAAGATTTTACCGGTATACCGGGAGACTGTGTCGAGCAGGAGGTGAGCAGAACTTTAAATCGGAGCAGACGGACTAGGCTGCGCCACTGACGCACTTTTCACGCCTGGAGCTTCCACGAGGTCCTCACTCGATGGCGAGAGAAGCAGAACTGGAGCTGGAGAGGAGTCAACGGTAGGTAATGGCCAATCCGAAAGCACCCATGTCAAAACCAATTCTCCAAAGGGGTGGCGCCTGCGTCGGCTCCTCCTCCAGAATAAATAAATAAAAAATGCTCCCGCGGGGTCCAAGCCTCTGGCCAAGTACCCAACTGGTGATGAATGGTGAAGATTGACACATATAAGCTCTCTTGAGGTCACATTAGGGCTTTTGGGAGCTGTTGAGTCCTCCAGAGACATGCCTTCAGCATGCCCTTATGCACCAGAGGAAAAGACGGACAGGCACAAAATAATTTTTCAGTCCATTTCAGAGCAATGCCTGGTCCTCCACTGTGATAGAATTAGTGGATGGACACAAAAGAGCGGCAGTCTGACATTTTCCCAAGTCAATGGCAGCGATTACTCCAGTCTTAAATTTTGTTCACTACCGTGTTGTATACAACTTCCAGGTGGCAGCTGCTGTCTGATGGCTCCACACCAGAAAGATGGGTGGCAAACAACAAGATAATGAGACTTATCACCAGAGACCATGTCTCCAGAGCTGCCTTGCACAGTCTTGAGGAACGGGCTACACCTGCTTGTTCACATAAAACATAAAAATTATGCTGACCATATTGATATGGACTGGACTGGCTGCCACTGAGGAGAGTTGAAGTAATGCTAGGTGAATAGCCCTAAACTCAAGCACAGTGATGTACAGCTGTTGCTTTTATGAAGTCCATAGCCCATGTGCTGCAGATCCCCCAAATGTTATTAACTCACGAGGGACGCATTGTGGTAAAGATCAGTGTCTGGTTCAGCTGGATGAAGTGTATCCCTCTCTGACAGATGCTCTGGAAAAGCCACCAGGAAACAGCCTCAATTAAGGTATGGAAGACAACAGGAAAGGGAACATAGTGGGGTTTAAATAAAGGCCAGGTGGTCTCGACTGTCTCTCCCTCACCAGCAGGAGCCGAGACTGGCAAGGTGATCACACTTTTTTTTTTTTTTTGCTTTTTTTTTTTTAAATATGAAGTACCTATTGGCCCGACTGTCTTCTTCTCTTGCTGGCTGGAGTTGGGACCTCCTAATGGATCACAGGGGCAAGGAATTTTTGTACACTCCACTAGCACCCATCATCCCCCACCCCAACAAGTATCCATCAAGACCCCCTTTCCCACCTATTCAATAATCACCCAATCCAAATTTCCTGCCCATATCCCCTGCAAAATAAGCATAAAGAAGCCTTTCCCCCCACACCTTCTCACCAGCACCCAATTCCCCCTTCTCTCTACACCAACAGGCTTGGGCAAAAAAAAACAAAAAAACTGACACCGCAACCTCAACCAGTTCAGTACCCAACCCACCACATGGTACCCAAAAAAAGCACTTCAATCTGTAGTGGTGGGACAGTGACTTCTATCAATACTGCAGCCATCTGCCATCTAAGTGAATGAGTGCACAATCGCAGGTAGTGCAGAGGAGAAGAGCCATTCAGGAAGCATATGAGGGAGAAAAAAAAAAAAGACTGAGGGGGGAAGGAGCAGTGAAGTGATCAAATGCATACTAATGAGGTGATTCGATGCCACTGAAGATATCAAAAGTACTTTGTATTGGTTCCGCTTACACCTTCCCAATTTTCTCCGGACATATTACATTTTGAATAGCTATGCTGCGATAAAAATTAACATTCTGCCCAAATTATTATTCTTATTTCAAACCAAAACCCATTGAGCTCCCCAACACATTTTTTTTTAAAGATACACACAAATGTTTTTGTGAATTTATTTTGAATAAAGCAGATGATGTCACTTAGGATAGACAAACTAGACATGATAAGTTACGCACTTACCATAACTGTTGATTTATTCTGACCATCTTCTCCACAGATTACCACTAATGGGTCTGAGCAGGAAAAGCTAAGACCCCACTGGAGACAGAACTTTTCTGAAGGACTGATGATGCAAGCAGGTCTCGGGCATGTGTCACACTCCACTCCCACTGGTACACTGAGGCACCAGCCCCCAACTCCCTCAGTACTTTTTTTTTACCGAGGAGGTGAAGGGCATGAACCTAATGAGTAACCTATGCACTTAACCTAAGGGCATAAGATAGCCCTGGTGACCAGTGTAAGAAGAGCCACCAACCCAGTAACACAGTGTCTTCACAGCCCAAACCAAGTACAAAGGGCTAAATACCAACACAACAACACTGGATGGAGTCTGGGGGATGGTGGACTTGATGGACGGGTGTGACAATCTATGGAGAAGATATTCAGGAAGCTTAACAGTTACAGTAATATATCTTTCAAGAATCAATCTTCTTCAGATTCCCACTAATGGGTCTGAATACCAAGCTTAGAGAAAGTAACCTGGACTAGAGAGGATGGAACTCAGAGCTCACTCGGGACACTAATCCTGTCAGAATTATCCTGTTAAGGGCTGCTAGCATGGTATCTCTGGGCATACTCGTGAAAGAAGTATGCACAGTCACGTAGAATTACAGCGCTACAAATTTCTCAATCTCTGTCCAAAGCATGGATTTTAGATACTCTTCATGCAGAGGTGACAGCTACCAGAAAGGCTGCTTTGAAAGTCAGATATTTCACGTCACAAGTCGCAACAGGCTCGAAGGATGAGCATATCCAGCACAAAATTACAGTCCAATGCTAGACACCTCTGAGGAACCTCTTTAACGATGGCAGCTGTGCCAAACAGAGCATACCTACAGGTTCACTGTATGCTGAAATGGCACATAGATTGAACATGACCGTAGCATACTGCAGGCCGGCATCAGAAAGGTACAACAAATACTCCAAAACATTTTCCGGTGGGCACTTAAAACAGGGGTTTGGGAACACCAGAAAGAAAATCATTTCCACTTGTCTTCCTGGTGTGCATCCAAGAGTATTTCCAAGACCCTCAGACAGTTTAACCTTTTCACTTCCATCTCTTCAGGAGTCAACCCTGAAGGAAAAGGGAGCACAGGTTGGGATGGACTAGCAGACTCTAGGTCAATAAGTCCATCTGGAGTGGCAGAATCCTCAGTTTGCTGACTGATGGTTAAGTCAACATAGGGACACTAATCTGCTGAGGCCAACAGGGGACCTAGGATCATCTTGCTTCCAGGTTGAACAGCACTTTCTGAATAAGAGGGATTGGAGGGAATGCATACAGAAAAAGACTGTGCCATGGCAGTCTGAATACAGCCTGACTGAAAATGCCAAATCCTGGAGTTCTGAAGCAGAATCGAGGCAGTTTGGCATTGAGTAATGATGCAAAAAAGGTCCACAACTGTGTGCCCGATTAATGGAACACCAATCTCATCATGTTTAGTGCCAGTGACCCACTCGTGAGGAGCAGCTATTGTTCACCTCAGTTCGTCTGACAGAATGTTCAGGATTCCTGGTTCACAGATTACTTGGGAGTCCCCTGCTCCAGGCACCATTCCCATACTCCACATCCCTGCACAGAAGATAACAGTGTGCTCTCTTGTCTGTTAATATGGCACATGCCAGACATGTCCATTTGAAGGAGAACTGTCTTTTGGATGACCAAATCCACTAGGGCTTTCACACCAAAAAGTATAGCACACATCTCCAGCACACTTATGTGGAGGTGTGTTTCTGATGAGTCACAGACACTCAGGATCTGGAAACCCAGACAGTGTGCTCCCCACCCCAGTAAGAAGGTATCTGAGGTAAGAGACACCTCTGGATCCAGTGGGGAGAAGGGGACCCCTGGAGGTTTTCCTCTACTGTTCACCCCATCAGAGACTTCTCCAGGGGTCTGGTCACCTGAATGGGGTAGTTTGGAGGTAGTGATGTCTAGGACCACTGGGAAATGAGCATCAAATAAGTTGTCCTCATGTGCAGCCTTGCTAGTGGCACTGTGAACACTAAGGAAGCTATGTAACCCAGCATGTGCTGCATGGAGTGTGCTGGCATAGTCTTGCATTCCGCACTATAGCATGCCATTTGTAACACTGTCCACAGACTGCTGAATGATAAGAAGGCCTGAGCCTGGGTCATGTCTGAAAAGGAAAGGTTACTAATACGTAACCATAGTTCTAGGAATGGTATATGTTGCACATCCACACTCAGGCAGTTTCAATGGAACAAGCTTATCGGCCAGAACATCTTTAAGCTAAGCTCCTCCCATCACCTGGGCAGCAGATCCCCTGACTCCACCCCATGACCTCAGACCCTGCACACTGGAAGCAGGATCAGATGTCACTTGCCTGATGAGGCCTGGTGGGTTTTGTGGATATGAACCACATACCACTTCTAGAAATGGAAATTACGTACCTACTATAATTCTTGATCTTCTTGGACAAGTCTTCATCTTTCATTCACACTGTTGGGACTATGCTGGAGGCGCTAGAATCCAGCGGGAGCCAAACATCTTTAGGGAGGCCAGCACCAAGATAGGACCACGCGTGCGCTGCACAGCAAAGCAGGCTCGTGCCTGTGTAGGTTATCTCGGCGTCAACCCTCCAACTGCCTCGCTACCTTTTTGACTGAGGAGGTGCAGTGTAAACTAAACCTAGGAAACACCTAACCTAGTCCAGGCATAAGACAGCCTGGTTGACCCATATAAGAAAGGTCAAGAAACAAAGTCTTTACAGCCCAGACATATGAGGGAATGAAGACCAGAAACAGGATGAGTGAGCTCGGGGGATGGTTGGTGGGTGTATGAATGAATGGTGAAGACTTGTCCAAGAAGATCAAGAATTACAGTAGGTACGTAATTTCCATATCTCCTTGGACTTAAAGTCTTCACCATTCATACTGTTGGGAGAGTACCAAGCTAAAAACCAACCCCCTGAGCAAGGCGGCAGGAGACAGAGCTCACTCAGGGCAAAATTCCATTAATGACTATCCTGCCAAAGGAAGTGTGCTGTCTGGCATGGACATCAAAAGCGTAGTGCTTCACAAAAGTGTGCACCAGGCTCCAGGTAGACGCTTTGCAAAACTCTGCAATGGGCACATTACGAATCTCCGCCAGGGATGGCGCCACCGCTCTGGTAGAGTGGGCGTAGACCCGGCCTTCCAACTTGACTTGCGCCATCAAGTAGCACTGGCGAAGGCATGCCACTATCCAAGCAGAAATGCATCTAATAGCAACTGGCTGGCCCTGCCAGGCCATGCTGAATGACACAGAGTTGCTTGGTTTTCCAGATCTCCCCTGTTCTATTGATGTAGAATCTCAGGGCTCTCTTGACATCCAAGGAATGAAGGGTCCATTCCCCTTCATTCTGGAAGTTAACAAAATAAGTGGGGAGAACTAAGGGCTGATTGAGGTGGAATTTTGAAACCACCTTGGGCAGGAACTCAGGGTGAGTATGAAGTACCATCTTGTCCTTGTGAAAGACAGTATACGGAGGGTCTGTGACCAAGGCATGTATTTCAGAGACCTTGTGAGCGGAAATGACGGCCACCAGGAAGGCAGTCTTCTAGGTCAGAAAGTTCAAGTCACAGGTGGCTAGGGGCTCAAAGGGTTTACGACTGAGCATGTCTAGCATGAGGTTAATATCCAACGCGGTCACCGGTTTCCTGACCGGTGGTCTAGTGTGCAGGATACCACTGAGAAACCTCTTGACTAGCAGCAACTAAGCCAGCGTCATGCTCTGTACTGGCTCATGGTAGGCAGAAATTGCGCAGAGGTGTACCTTCACCGTTGAGTACTGCAGTCCTGCATTCTACAGGTCTAAGAGGTACTCCAACAACTTATTCAGTGGGCAATGAAAGCGGTCCAGATAGGACAACACACCAAATCGAGAAGCACTTCCATTTTGCCGTGCAAGTCTTCCTAGTGGAGGACTTACACGCTGCAAAGAGGATCTCTGAGATTCTTTGAGAAACTTTGAACCTACCCACTTCTGTCTTCTCAGGAGCCAGGCATGGAGATTAAGGGCATGCAGGTTGGGGTGGACCAGAGGCCCCTGTGTCAGAAGGTGCTTTTGCAATGGAAGTTGTCTCGGAGGGACTTTCAACAGCCTGATCATCATTGGAAACCATACCTGTAGAGGCCAGTACAGGGCAATTAGAATCATTCTGCCCCTTGTGCCTCCAATCTGTCCTCTACGCTGGCTGAGCCTTGAAAGATGTTTTCTGCCACAAGGTTAATCCTCCTTCAGACAGACAACAAGGCTATGATGTACTACATCAACAAGCAGGGTGGAGTGCACTCCTACCCTCTGTGCAGGGAGGCCATGAGGGTGTGGGAATGGTGTCCCAAGCACGATGCTCTGATTCAGGCAATCTTCCTGCCAGGAACTCAGAACAACCTGGCAGATCGCCGCAACAGAACGGAGGCAGATCCACATGAATGGTCGATTGCTCCAGATGTCGTGCAATCGTTATTCGACACGTGGGGCAGTCCAGACCTGGACCTTTGTGCATCCCCACTCAAAACAAAACTGCCTCTATTCTGCTCCAAAAATCCAGAACCTGGCATTTTCTGTCAGGATGCATTCAGACTGCGGTGGACAAGACAAGAAATACCCAGGAGAGAAGGAGATGGCGACAGAGGAATGGGGGCCAGATCCACTACAGAAGAGAGACATCCTCTGTCCGGGAAGGAGAGCCCACCGGAAGTCCCCAAGGTTGGAGGAGTTCCAGAGAGCCCTACAGCCGAAAGCTGATCAACCACGCTGGAACTGCCTAAACCAGGCCATGAAGAATCCCCCCAAGACACGACTGGGACCGTGTGAGCCCAAAAGGACAGTCCCTGGCCTCCAAAGAAAAGGGCACTCTCGAGGAGACAGAGAAGGAAAGACCAGGGTCTGCACTGTGGTTCCTCTCCGAACCTGGGTGGGTCCCACAGAAAGGCCGCCATGTCGAACTTGGGTCCCTCAACCCCTCTGACTCAGAGAGAGCCCTCTGCCTCGGGAAAACTAGCCTAGGCAGCTGGTAACTCTGAGCAGCCCCCCAAGGAGACCACCCAGGGCGCAGCACCCTCCCCTTCCGTGGGTGCCCTGGTCGACCCTAAAGTTAGGCGATCCAGGCACCAGGAGGGGGTGCCCCAGCTGAGGGTGCCAAAAATCCACCAAGTCCAGGCTGCAGGGCAACGCCCACCTGGACCAACGCCTGCTGGTCAGAGCCCCTGACCCTAGACTCGGGGACCACTGCCCACTCCTCAGAGGGAGGCTGGGTCCGGACCACCGAAGCATCTACTGATGCGCCCACGAAAGCTGCAGACTCAGAGGAATCCATCAGCCAGTGCAGATCAGACCCAGAATCCTCCGCTGAAGGGAGAACGAGGCCCGATGCCAGACCACACCCAGGCGCCTACTCCCTAAGACGGAGAAGTGCCTTCGGAAGGGCCCCTTTGCTGGTGAGCCGGCCTCTTCTCCCGGCATTGTGAATGGCGCCGGAGGAAGAGATGGCCTCGACCATGGCTCCGAGGCTGGAGCGGTGATGTCCCCCCACAGTGCCATGAATGGCGCCACCCACGGTGCCATCGCCTGCCACAGCACCGCGAACAGCCCTGGAGCTGGACACGGCGCCGGCTCCAGTCTCAGCACCGCGAACTGCAGAGAGACCAGAAACAGTCACAGAAGACGCCGTAGAACTTCCCATGGCGCTGTCACCACCGACAGCAGAAACAGCATCGACCACGACACCGTCAGAGCCCATGGTGACGCAAGTGGCGCCGACAGATGGTGTCGAGGATGGTGTCGGCCCAGGCCAATGGGCACCAGGACATGACACCGGGGGAGCCTTCACCTCCGAAGGGGCGAATGCCAGACCAGTGCCTCCCGCCCGCTCCCCAAGGGGAATGGACTGGGGCCCCTGCCGCAGCAAGGCTAGAAGAGGCAGGAGCCCCTTCCTCTGCAGTCCATACAGAACCAGAAGGGGACCCGGAGGAAAGGCCGAGAGACCACGGCTTGGCCTGATGAGTGCTCGTCTGCCCTCTGAAAGTCCTTGGGGCTCGTCTGACTTTCCCCGCGCGCTGCTCAAGAACTCAACAGTCCATGTAAAAGCAGGCTTCGCATGAATCCATGTCGTGAAGCTGGCCAAGACACTTAAGGCAACGATCATGCTGGTTGGTAATGGAATATTGACGGCTGTATGGGCACCAACGCATGGGAAGACGCCCCGGTTTAGGGTCAGATTTTCAGAGGGCGGCATTGGGAGCTTTCGGGTCCTGTGCCTTTTGCTGGATTTTCTTTTGTGGCTGAGGAGTCTGATTTCTGTTAAAGGCTCCTTGGCCTCTACCTCAAAAGGACCGCCTATTACGGAACTGTCGACAGTTCCCGTCCCTCTGTGTGGCAGAAGGAGCCAGCCTGGATATTTTAATGGCAGTCCTGGTCTCTGAGCAACCTCTAGTGCTTGCTGAACTTGAGGCCAAACAGATAAGCACCATCAAAGGGGAAACCGATGACCTGCTGATGAGCATCAGGTGAAAACCCTGATGTTCTAAGTCAGGAGTGTCACCTGATGCAAATTCCAGTGGCGGCTGCCCTGGCTGCAGTATTATGGGCATCCATAGAAACCTTCAGCTGTTGACTATTGTACTCAATGCCTCTGGTGATAGTCTGCAGAAGCTCCATGGTAGCGTCAGACTCTGGGAGGTTCTCGATCACAGACTTAACAGAATTTCACAGAATATATTTGTACTGGGAGAAATGCCCGATAACTGGCAATTCGCATGCCCAAGGCTGTGGCAGCGAAAGCCCGTTTTCCCAAGGTGTCAATCTGACGTGACTCCTTGTTGATAGGACCTGCTGAAGCCACCCGAGGGAGAACAGCTTTGTCATTTTTGCTAGCACAATCAAAGTGTCTACGATCAATTGTGAAGCCAAGGAGGGTTTCTCCTTTGGTGGTGCATATTTCCTATCTATGAACTTGGCCACAGAAGGAATCAGAGCTGGCCTCTCCCACACTGCCTGTGACAAAGTCTCAAAGAAGGGAGGTGTAAGGCTCACAGGAACATTAGGAATATGAAGAAACTCGAGGCGTAAAAGCCTGCCTGGGTCCACAAATGAAGTCTGCAGAGCCAGAGTTGAATTCATGTTCTTGAAAAGGGACTGGAAGGAAAGTTCCTCGACAAAGGTCTCTGCTGGACCAGAAGGTTTCCCTTCCGAGCCTAATAATGAGTCATCCTGACCGTCGTCAGACAAAATCAAGTCAGGAACAGACTCATCATGTTCCACCTTTACAACAGAAAAATCAGGAGTCAGTCCAACAAGGTCGAAGCCCAGCCTAGGCAAGGTGTAAACAGGCGATACCTGAACCACTATTGGCATGGAAGACCCTGTCGCGTCACGCGGCACAGAAAAAAAACAACTCCACCCACGTCACAGAGGACCTCCCCACTGCCAGAGGTACTGACGAACTGCCAGACCTAGAAAGAGAGGAGGAAGGTGGTTCCTGTGCCAGCACCTGCGGAAAAGAAAAATGAGGGGGAGAGGCATGTGAAACTGGCATCGGGGTGTTGGTACCAGAGATGGAAGAGATTCTGTCGCTGAAACAAAACAAACTCCCTGTCCAGAAAACCCCTACCGCAGTCCAGCGGCACCAAGACCCAAGGGCCTTGGAACCGGGTCCACCGGTAAGGGCAAACGAGACAGACATTGTACCCACTGCTCCATAAGAGTGGCCCAGTGGTGAAACTGCCCACCAGAACCCCCCGCAAGAATACAGAGAAGAGCTCCAGTGTCGAGAGGTCCAACCGCTAAGAATGGAGACTACCAGCGACCCCGGAGAGGTTGGGGTGTGTCTACCACTTTCTGCTACCGAAGACTCCTTAACAGACCTACCAGAGGGCGACTTCGAGTGGTACAGTTTCTTTTTCTTCCGACGGGAAGGAGAAGAACTCGAGGTCGCATGACGCCAGGTCCCCGACCGAGATCGGGAATGGGCCCACTTTTTTTGCTTACAGAAGGACTGTCCTTCTCACTGAGCACCGGACTGCCCGTGGTCTGACCCAGCCCGCTCCAGAGAAGGCAGTGGACTGGACATAGCCCACTGCCTGAAGAGCTTTCAAGAGAAGTCTCCCTACCATCACTGATACCATCCATGGTGGACTCCGTCGATGGCAGGCTGACAGAATTCATTTCTTCAAAACTATTATTTTTTTAAATAACAAATAGTAGCACTAAAACTACTGATACTATCGAAAACTGAAGGACTATAGCTGCTGTCATACAGACATGAAGATTTGACTCCTGGCAGGAGAGTAACGTAGTTACTGAAGTGCAGTCAGTGGAAAAAAGGAACTGAGGCAGTTGGAGGGTCGATGCAGAGATAGCCTACACAGGTGCGAGCCAGTCTCGCGGTGCCATGCATGCACGGCCTATCTCAGTGGTGGCCCTCCTGAATATTTTTGGCTCCCACGGGGTTCTAGTACCTCCGGTGTAGTCCCAACAGTTTGAATGAATGAATGAAGACCAAGTCCAGGAGGATCTACGGTTACAGGTGAGTAGCCTATTCTTCTAGGGGTGTGGATATGGTTCATGTATCCACACTCTGGCACACTCCTAGTACTTCTCCGGAAGAAGGGGGCAAGGCGCACACCCCCTAGTTGGCGAACAGAGAGTGGAGAACTGAGGTCACAAAATACGCATCCTGGCATGACTCAAGGTTGATGCGGTATTGGGAAATGAAGGTCTCCTGACTAGGAACATACCTGGAATCAGCCACCGAGACAGAAATATGTCTGGTGCAATGAGCCATAACCCCTATGGGAGGCTCCCAACCAGCCAACCTATAGCAGAGGTCAAGAAAGGATGCGATTCATCATGCAACTGTCCACTCTGCTGCTGGTCTACTAGGCATGGATTCAGTGTAGGTAACAAACAGCTGGCAAGCCCGTCCCCCGAACTACAAGCCGTATGCTCAACACAGTAGTAGAGTGCTCTCTGCAGAGTCAGGGTATGGAGCCTGCAAGTCAGCCTCTGAAGACGGGTTGGTAAAATATACTGGCAGGTTAATCACCTGGTTAAGGTGAAACTCTGATACCACCTTTGGGAGGAACTTTGGGTTGAGGTGAAGGACGACTCTGTCCATGTGGAAGACCAGATGGAGAAAGCAGAAATCGGGGAACAAACAGACTCAAGGATGCAGTAAAGGGCAGGGAAGGACTGCAGTGTTTGGGTCAGTACGGCGGACAGGAAGACCATGGCTCACGGTAACAATGTCAGTACCAAGTTGCAAAAGGAAAACCTGAGACAGCAAGAACAGATAAGCATCCTAAGTCTGCGCAACACTTGGATGATTGCCTTTTTGCATGGCCTCCCGCACCCCCCCAAAAAATGTATATAACCACCTTCACGTCTTGCATATTTCACACACTATGCAAGTGGAGATTGTGGGAATCGAACCCAAGGCAGCTCGATGTACCATGCTCACTGACAGCCCCTTGCTCTAACCTCTAGGCCATCATGGCAGGTCTGCTGTGCCACACTCCAGCAGTCAGTCTTATAGTTTCCCATGGTAAGTAAACGGACTGCCCCATCATCCACAGCACTGACGGTATTATCACCCACCACGGTAATCTCATCTGTATACTGCTTCCTGTTCTACCTCAATCGCTGTAGTCAAGCCAAGGGCAGGACACAGTTTGATTTTGGAGCCAAGCCGAAGGTATTTAAAGTGCTTGCTTTTCCGTAGCAGCTCAGATCTCCCTGTGACCACAGCGTCAGAGGGAAAGATAGGATTGCTTTTGCTGACTGTTTTGTTTTCCAGAGTGCCTGTTTGCTTTTTCTTCCAGGGTTACTTTCGGGGACACTAACTTACAGTACAGCATACTTGTTGTTTTCATCTAGGTTTGCTAGGGAAAATAGAAACGGAGCCAAAACAGAACCACACAAAGGGTCTTGTTTGTTCGGCATTCGGGGATGCTAACAAATTACAGCAGCCAAGACAGTTTGGGGACAATAATTTTAATAACAAAGCTGAAAGTGAAGCAGCAAACGGGGAGTGGAGACTGGGAACAAACAGAGACAGGACGCAGTAAAGGGCTGGGCACAGTTTGATTTTTTGGCCCTCCCTCCAACCCCCCACCCGCCCAATAACTATACAGGTTACTAACCCACCAACTGACTGACATCACAGGTGGTAGTTAAGAGGCAGCTTTAAGTGTGTGTGAATAGTGTACCTGACAGCTGTTAGCCAGTAGATGGGAGATTTAAACACTGCATCGGGGGTTCAATAACTGAGTTGGGAAATTCAATTTAAAAGTATCCTCAGGCAGTGAGAGAGGAGAGGAGAGTGAGGAAAAAAAAGGAGGTAGCTCTAAAGGGAGTGTGGGCAAATAGCGCTTCTGGGAGTTGTTAGCCTGTAGGTGGGGATTCGATTATTGTACCGGGGTGTGGTAACTGAGTAGAAGAGTAAACATTGTATCTGGGTAATATCATCAGGTTGCGGGGTGTGGGGGAAGGAGAGAAAAAAACATTTTTTGGGGGGGGGTAGCGGATAAGGTCTAACAATGAGTAGCTATGATGGGAGTGGTGCAGTGCAGCAGCCATGGGGCAGCAGTCTTCAGGGGAGACCATCTGGAGACTGTGGTACTTCCCCATCTGCAGGCACCTCTCTGGGCTGAAGAAGGAGGCTGCAAGACTCAAGGCCGAGATGGCTTGGGTCAGAAGGATCTACTTCCCCACTCAGGGACCACTAAGTCCGCCTCTGCTGCCTCAAAGGGTGCCAAGAAAGAGGAGCAGCTGGACAATGGTGGTCTTGGTTAGCGTTAAAGTGGTGGAGCGTAGGCAAATCCCAAATCCCATACTGCTATGGAACTACTATGCCACACTGGCTGGCGGGACAGTCCCACAGGGGCACCCGAAGTAGTGGCTGGGACGGATGTGGAGGTCCTCCATGGTGGACACCCCAAGGGGGGTAAAAGAGGACCCCAGAGGAGGAGGAGGAGGAAGCGAATCCTGGTGGGGGACTCGATAGTAAGGGGGTACAGTTGGGGACAGGTGGGGACGATGAGGGGGTGGAAAGGTGCCTTCCTGGCGTCACGGCTCATAGAGATGGAAGTAGGATCCTTAGGATCGCTGAGGATAGCAGGGAGAGCTGGATGTCACTGTCTACTTGAGGACAAATTACCTGGTTAGGGAGAGGCCACAAATAGTCCAGGAGGAGTTCAGGAAACTGGGGAGGGGTCTTAGGCAAGTAGCACAACTGGTTACTTTCTCGGAGGTGCTACCTGTCCATGACAAGGGGAAGGACAAGAGGCTCTGCAGCAGGAACTTCAACTTATGGTTGAGGAAATGGTGTGTAAAAAGGAAATTGGATTCACTTTGGACTGGGGCTCCACCTCGAGGGATGAAGGCCTGTACAGAGGCGACGGACTGCATCCCTCCAGGAGGGGAACTGAGATCCTCAGTGAACAGTTTAAATGCTACATTAGCAAGCATTTAAACTAGCCATGGGTGA
Organism: Neoceratodus forsteri; assembly: GCA_016271365.2. Taxonomy (NCBI): domain Eukaryota; kingdom Metazoa; phylum Chordata; order Ceratodontiformes; family Ceratodontidae; genus Neoceratodus; species Neoceratodus forsteri. The sequence goes on along the minus strand of CM028131.1, from coordinate 914,605,734 downwards.
GGTGGAATAAAGCAGTATGACATTGTCTGTCTCCCCCCCCCCCCCCAAAAACACAGTTAGAGTCAGCAGTGGGTATCCCGACGGAGAGTATCAAAAGGATCAAACACAAATAGGTAACCAAGAGGAAGAAGGAGGGGACAAAAGGAAATACTGCAAGAAACGGGAGAGGACAAAAGGGCAAGCTGAGAGAAGGTGGAAGTACAAAATAGAGAGCCATGTGTGCAAATGCTTGAAGTCTGGGCAACAAGATGGCAGACCTAGAGGCTACCACTGCTGCAGGAGACCTGGACATAGTAGCAATTACAGAGACCTGGTGCAATGAAAACCAGGACTGGGATGTAGCCATTCCAGGGTATGGTCTATTCAGGAGGAACAGAGTAGGCAGGAAGGGGTGGCTCCTTACGTGAGGGAGAACATAAAGGCCATAGAAATACGGGGGTGGGGGGGGATAAAGGGAAGCAGAGGTTCTGTGGGTCACCATGGAGACTGGGAAGGGAGCCTCTATTTGAACAGGGGTGATATACAGACCTCCAGCACAGGGGGAGGAGAGAGATAAGGATATGACAGAAAAAATACAAGGGATGGCTAACAAGAGTGAGGTGCTGCTGCACCAACAAGTAGGAGTAAGGAAATCCTAGACTCTTTGCAAGGGCCATAGAAACAAACACTTTGACGGCAGATAAGGACCGCTTGGCCAACCTAGTCTGCCCATTTCCCTACCTACAGGATAGGCCGCAGATCCTAGTTAACCAACAGCCTATTTCTTCCTACCCCCCACAAGAATTGCTTTATGTCTGTCCCATGCATTCTTGAATTCTACCACAGTTTTAGACCCTAGACGTCCTCAGGAAGGCTGTTCCATGTATCCACTACCCTCTCTGAAAAATCTACTTCTCACATTGCCCCCGAACCGCGCCCCAATCTTTAAATTGTGACCCCTTGTTCTGCACGCTCTCTTCTGAATGCTACCCTCTTGGACTTTGTTGATTCCACTGAGGTACTTAAAAGTTTCAATCATGTCCCCCTCTCCCTTCTTTCCTCAGGGTATACATATTAAGCTCCTTTAGACTCTCCTAAATACTGACTTCTCTTGCAGACCCTGCACCATTTTAGTTGCCCTCCTCTGGACTGCCTCTATCCTGTCTATGTCCTTACGGAGATGGGGTCTCACCAACTGTCTATACAGAGGATAACAACTTCCTGTTTTCTGCTGGTGATACCTCTCCTATGCATCCCAGTATACCCCAGCCCTCCTACTGCCTTCTCATTGCTTGCTAACCTTAAGGTCATCTGATATGATTACCCCAGGTCCCTTTCCTTTTTGTTGTTACTACCTCCCCCATTGTGCAATCTTCCCTGGGTTCTTGTTTCCCAGGTGCATTATTTGCACTTTTGCACTGAATCCTAGCTGCCATACTTCTGACCCTTCCTCCAACCTTGCCAAGTCCTTCTCATCCTTTCCACGCCTCCTTGTGCATCAACCCTGTTGCAGATCTTTGTGTCATCTGCAAAGAGGCATACTTTTCCTTCCAGTCCCTCTGCAATGTCACTTATAAAGACATTAAAAAAGACCCAGTACTGAACCCTGCGGTACCCCACTAGTAACCCCCCTTTCTTCAGAGTGGACTCCATTTACAATTACCTTCTGTGTCCTGTTGTCCAGCCAATGTTTTACCCAGGCTACCACCCTGGGACCCACTCCCAGGCTGGTTAATTTGACTATTAATCTTTTGTGTGGGACTGTGTCAAATGCCTTGCTAAAGTCTAGGTAGGCCATGTCCACAGCCCCTCCCTGGTCTAGTACTTTGGTCACCCAGTCAAAGAAATCTATTAGATTCTTCTGACATGACCTTCCCGCTGTGAACCCATGCTGTCTTGGGTCCTGTGCCCCACTGGCCTCAAGGTACTCAACAATTCTTTTCTTCAGAAGTGACTCCATCATTTTCCCTACCACAGAGGTCAAACTGACAGGTCTGTAGTTTCCTGCTTCTGTCTTGGTCCCACTTTTGTGAAGGGAATCACATCCGCCTTCCTCCAGTCCTCGGTTCCACACCATCCTCCATGATTTACTAAAAGAGTAGTCAGTGGCTTCACTAGTTCCCCTTAATTCTTTTAGAATTCTGGGGTGAATTCCATCAGCCCCATTGCTTTTTGTCTACCTTCAGCTTTAGGAGTTCTTGCAGAACCCTTTCTTCTGTGAAAGGGCTAGGATCGACCCCCTATCAAAGAGTGCTTCTGTTAATTGGATTAGGCACTTCCCCTCCTCTTTTGTGAATACTGAGCAGAAATATTAGTTCAGTATCCCTCCTTTTCACTGTCCCCTCTGCCCACCCGCCCCTCATTCTATTCAGCCTCACTATCCCTCCCTTTGTCTTTCTCGCTCTCTGATGTACCTATAAAGGTTTTATCCCCTTCTTAACCGAAAGGCTATCTTTTCCTCAGTTTGGGCCTTTGCTATTCTGACTTCCCTCCTGCTTCCTTCTGCCTTACCTGGTACAGTCTCTGTCTTGCTCCTTCTGTGTTTCCTTATACTTCCTGAATGCTATCTTTTCTCCCTGACTTTCCCAGCCACCTCTTTTGAGAACCATAGTGGCTTTTTCTTTCGTTTGATTTATTTGCTTCACACAAAGGCTTGTTGCCTCTGTGATGGCAGTTTTGATGATTCCCCATTGTTGCTCCACCCCTCCTTCTAGCCTGTTTGCTAGTGTTTTTCTGAGGCACTCTCCCATCTTGCCAAAGTCAGCCCTCCTGAAGTCCAGTACCCTCACTTTTGTATGGCGTGACTCTGTAGCTGAGTTTAACGTGAACCACACTGTTTGATGGTCACTTGTTCCCAGATGGCAACCCACTTCTAGATCTGAGATCCTCTCACTGCCCCATTTGAGAGTACGAGGTCTAAGACTGCTCCCTCACGAGTGGGTTCCGAAACTAGTGGTCGTTCCTCAGACAATTAGATAAGGAACCCATTTGTGAAGGGGTGATACTGGACCTGGTACTGTTAAACAGGGACAGTGTTGCTGACGTCACTGTGGGAAGCCACCTGGCAACCAGTGATCACCGGATGGTGAGGTTCAACATTCGGACCCGGGCCAGAATCTAGCAACACTAAAATAAGGGTCCTGGACTTCAGGAAGGCCAATTTCAAGAAAATGGGAGAGTGCCTCAAGGAAGCCCTAGCAGGAATAGGGAAAACAGGTGGGGTAGAGGAAAAGTGGGCAAAAATGAGGGCAGTGAAAAGGCAACTAAACCTCTATGTCAGGCAGGTTAAAAAGAGCAAGAGAAAAAAAGATAACACTAGCAGACAAAGGAAACGAAGCAGGCATTTAAAAGGTGCAAGTCGACACAGAAGGAAGATAATAGGGAGAGTTATCAGGAGAAACAAAGGGAAGGCAGTTAGGAGAACAAAAGCACAAATGGAGGAAAACATACCCAAATCAGCAAAAAATGGGGATAAAACATTATTTGGGTACATTAGCGAAAGGAAGAAAAGCAAGGCAGGGACAGTAAGAATAAAAGGGTAAGGGGGGGGGAGTGTGGAAGAGGACCAGAAGAAACAGACATATTGAGTAAGTACTTTTGTTCAGTTTTCACAAAAGAAGGGGTAGGAGACAGGCCACAGCTAGGGGAAAAGCACATTAAGGGAAGGGAGGTGGACACTAGGGAAGAGAGGGTCCTCAGGGAACTAGCAAAACTAAAAGTAGACCAGATGGGGTTCACCCAGGGTACTGAATAAACTAACAGCGTTCATTCCAGAAATGAAATTCCATGGGTCAATTGGTCCACTGAGGTTCAGAAAGGTGGGTCATTTTAAGAAAAGTGTGGGTCACTCATGGATATTTGCAAAACAACTAATATACTGGTATTTCAAATGCAAATTCCTTCTCATCATACGAACATACGAAGAAGCCAGCAAAAGAAAGACATCTGGTCTATCAAGTCTGCTCATGTTGCAGGGTCCATAGCTTGAGCTACTGTCCCTGCCCCCTCTCCCCACTCCTCCCATCTTCCCTGCCCATGACCAGTGCATTCCAAATGTCCACCACCCTCTCTGCGAAGAAGTGCTTCTTGACCTCCCTCCCAAACCTCCCGCCCTCCAGTTTAAGACTGTGCCCCCTCGTGTTATGGTTGCCACTCAGCTTAAAGAGACTCTCCTTATTAACCTTATTTATCCCTTTCAAGTACTTGGAGGTCCTAATCATGTCCCCACACTCTCTCTCTCTCTCTCTCCCCAGACTTCCAGGGAGTACATGTTCATTGCCCTCAACCCATCCTCATATGCCTTACCCTGCTGACCAGCTATTATCTTTGTAGCCCTCCTCTGGACCTTCTTCAGCAGGTTAATGTCCTTTTTGAGGTGTGGGCACCAGTACTGAACTTCATACTCTAGATGCGGCCTTACCAGCGACCTGTACAAGGGCAGAATAACCTCCTATTACTGATCCCCCTAGATATGAATCTCAACATCTTGTTTGCCTTTGCTGCTGCCTTCTTGTACTACATGGAGTGCTTCAGGTCACTAGTGATCATCACTCCCAGGTCCTTCTCCTCCCCTGTTGCAGATACTCGGACTCCACCCAGGTAGTACTCTGTCCTAGGATACTTGGCTCCAATATGCATAACTTTGCGTTTCTTATCACTGAAGCCAAGCTGCCAGATCCTGGACCACCTCCCTAGCTTTTCCAGATCTTCCTGTAGGTCCTATATCCCTTCAGCTGTGTCCACTCTCCCACAGAGCTTGGTTCATCCACGAATAGGCACATTTTGCCCTTAATGCCATCTCCAATGTCATTGATGAAGACACTGAACAACACCAGCCCCAGCACCGAGCCCTGTGGGACCCCACTGGTTACCTGTCTTCTACCAGATAACTCTCCCCCCACAACCACCCTCTGGGTTCTGTCCTTCAGCCAATTTTCCAACCATCTGGCCATCTTTTCCTGAGATCCACCAACTTCCCCTTTTGTGGGGCATAGAGTAAAAGGCCTTGCTGAAATCAAGATAGAGGACGTCTACCGCTTGGCCCCTGTCTACTGCCTTTGTGACACAGTCAAAGAAGTCAATCACATTTGTTTGACACAATCTCATGCTGCCTCAGATCCTGGAGACCATGCTCCTCTGGATTTGACACACTTAATTTTTCCTGCAATCACGTCTTTTGTTAAATAAATAAAAAAACAAATTGGGACCAGTCTTGTCTATGTCTTTTCTTTATAAGAAGTAATTTGCAAATCTATACTGCCATTTAGACTTCCTTTTTTTTTTTTTTTTTTAATTCTGCCTGTTTTGTATTTTTTTTTTTTTAAGTGCAGACAGAAATATGATGGCCTGCCTGTTCCGGCTACTGAGTCTTTGCGAAGGCAGGGGAAAATACTGGTGAGAACACCAAATCGCTGCATTCCTACTTTTTGTTTTGTTTTTAAATCACCAGTAAATTTTAATACTAATCTCCAGACACAGCCAGTCACAATGTGCTGTCATGATTGCTTCTTTGATTCAGTCTTCCTCCTGCAAACTTTTTTTTTTTTGTTAATTCTGAGTTGGACTTTGCCCTAAAATATGACAGCCTTTTGGCCCCAGCCACTTGATGCTGCTTAGTCCTTACCTGGTGTTTACCTTCAATTATGTACTGTATCAGAACAGACTGCACATTTTACTTTTCCCCTCAGAACTTGTACAGCAGACACTTTTTATTTGGCCCCCTTTCAGTGCTGCTTAGTGACTCCCTACCTGGAGTGACATTTAATTTCTTTCCTGTTCTGGATCAGATGCATCAGCAGATTGTCGACAGACTTTTGGGGAGAGCGCTATGCGTCTCTTTTCTAAGTAGTAATTTGGAATGTGCAGTCTCAGGGAGTCGACTGTAGTGTGTGGTCTCCCTTCCTTCTCACCACGTGATACAGTCAATCATCCCTTTGCATCTAATATCAGCTTGTTCTGACAGATCTGTAGGTGCTTTGGACAGACTCAAAACGCCCCTGGGGACATCTGACAGCACGGTTTCCCCTTGCTGGAATGCTTTCGCACATTCATGCTGAGGTGGCAGTAGCGCACTCCAGCCAGCCGCGAGCAGACACAGCTTTTGACCCACTAGGAAGCTAACAGTGGGACAGGCTCCTAATGTATTGCGTCACTGGCACAATCCCTCGGCCTGGTATGAACACTGAACTAAGGGAGGAACTGACTGGGCATCTGACGGCCCTGTTCAATACATCACTGGATACGGGGAAAGTTCTGCAGGACTGGAGGAGGACGGATGTGACCCTACTACATAAAAATGGGAATAGGAGGAGGCAGAAAACTACATACCTGTAAGCCTGACCTCAGTGGTGGGCAAGGTTATGGGAACACTACTTAAAGAAAGGACTGTGGAATACCTAAAAACAGTGGATTGCAGGATCCGAGGCAGCATGGCTTCAGAGGAGGGAGATCCTGCCAAACAAACCTGATAAGAGTTCTGTGACTTGGTTACCAGGGAGGTGGAGCAGGGAAGAGCAGTGAATGTGGCCTACCTGGATTTCAGTAAGGCCTTTGACACCGATCCACAAAGAAGACTGGTAAGCAAGCTGGGCAGCTTGGGAGTGGGCCCAAAGGTAGTAAAACGGGTACAAAACTGGCTAAGTTACAGAACTTAGAGGGTGGTGGAAAATGGAGTTCACGCGGAAGAAGGTAAGGTAACCAGTGGGGTGTCTCAAGGGTGCGTACTGGAACCGATCCTCTTCAATGTCTTTATTAGTGACATCGCAGTTGGGCTAGAAGGAAATGTATGCCTGTTTGTGGATGACACAAAATTCTGCAATGGAGTAGACACAGGGGGTGAGGAAAGCTGGAAGACTGGTCAAGACTTTTGCAACTGGGCTTAATGCCAGAAAGTGCAAAATTATGCACATAGGGCACAGAAACCCAGGGGCAACATATCATTTTGTGGGGGAGTTAGCAACCACAAAACAGAAAGGATCTGGGGGTCATCATATCTGATAACCTGATGGTAGCAAAGCAGTGTGATAAAGCAGTGGGAAAGGTTAGTAGAATGCACGTGCGTAGGGAGGGGTATCACCAACAGAAAGAGGAAGGTAGTGATACCCCTTTATAGATCAGTGGTGAGGCCACACCTGGAATACTGTGTCCAGTTCTGGAGGCCCCATCTTAGGAAAGACATAGACTGGGTGGAGGCAGTACAGAGAAGGGCAACCAAAATGGTGCATAGCCTGCACCAGAAACCTTACAAGAAAAGATTCAGGAGTTAAATATGTATTCCCTTGAGGAAAGGAGGGAAAGGGAGACATGATAGAAACATTCAAATACCTCAAAAGTATCATTAAGGTACAAGGTGGTGGCATTTTACATAGAAAGAGATGCTCAAGGACAAGGGGGCACGATATGAAGCTGGAAGGGCTAAAACTTAGAGGGGCTGTGGGGAAATACTTCTTTACAGAAAGGGCGGTGGACGTCTGGAACAGCCTCCCAGAAGTGGTGGGTACCAAAACGGTAACAGGTTTCAAACATGCATGGGATAGACACAAGGGGACCTTGGTAACAAGGATGGGGGAGGGAGGTAATGCCAGAGATCAATTAGGGTCTATGGTACCATAAAAGGTATGGACCTTAGGGCACACTAGGTGGGCCAGGAGGTCCTTTTCTGGTGACAGCTTCCATGTTTTTACCAAGATCATCTGCAGTTCCCCAATCCTTCTGGCAAACGTAACTGCCACCAGGAAGGGCGTATTCCATGGCAGGTGTGACAACTCACACCTGTGCATCGGTTCGAAAGGCTTGCCCATGAGCATAGAGTTCCATGTGGGAGGTGGTTCATGTACCACAGGGGACAAGTGGCCGAGGTCCTTGAGAAAGCACCTGATTACCTTCTACTGGGCTACCATCAGCACACCGTCCCACACCCAGTAAGCAAAGATGGTGCCAGGTGCACCTTAAAGGTCGTCGCTCACAGTGCCAGATAGGAAAGGGGCCATTGGTAGTCCAGGATGCTGGTCAGGGCAGACAAGGGGATCAAGCTCCTTGCCCTGACAACATATGGGAAAGCTCTTCCATTTAAAGGCATAGAACATATGAGATGGCTCCTTCCGGCAAGCCTCCACCATGTGGAGGATATCCTCAGAATGACCCCAGGCCTGGAACTCTAGCTGCTCAAGAACCAGGCTTTGAGGTGCAGGGACTGAAGGTCTGGGTGCAGAACCATCCCCTTTAGTCCGGTCAGAAGGTCTGGACAGAGAGGCAGTTACTGTGGAGACCTGCTGCAGAGGCTGAGGAGATCCAGGTACCAGAACTGCTGAGGCCAGTCTGGAGTTATCAGGATCATCCGTGCCTTGTTCTTCCTGACCTTGACCAGTGCTCTGTCAATCAGGGGGAAGTTAGGAAAGGCATACATGAGACCTGAGGTCCAGGGCCTCGTGAAGGCATCCTCCATCAGTGTCCTGAACTGTGGGGGTGGGGCTAAAAGAGCCACAGTTTGGCTTTTTCCCAGCGGGCAAATCAGTCCACAGAGGGACAGTCCCACAGGGAGAACAGGTGGTTCATCACCTCCTGAATCAGAGACCACTTGCAACATCTCTTACCAGGCTGAGAGCATCTGCCAGTTGACTGTTCTCCCTCGTAATATGACTCGCCAGAGCAGCACCCAGGCTGCACATGAGGCTCCAGCTGCTGAGTGGTTCCTGACACAGGAAGGGAGTGTGTGCCACTCTGTCTGTTCAGGTAAAACACGGTCATGGGATTGTCCATCTGGACCTTAACAACCTGACCCCCTCATCAAGGTAGCAAATTCCATCACAGCCAAGCACAATGCACAGGGCACCAGCAGATTTATGTGAAGACAGGATTCCCTGGGTGGCCAGAGCCTGTGGGGCATGTTGTCTCCCAGGTGTGCTCCCCAGCCTACCAGACAGGCATCCACTATCAGCGTGACTGTTTGCTCTGGGTGGACAAACAGCAGTACTTCCTCCAGATGTTCCAGGACTAGCCACCACTGAATGCTGTTCCACATCGGCTGGGTCACTGTGATCAGCTGGTCCAAGTTGCCTAGGCGCTGGGACCACTGACGGCCCAACTCCCACTGAATGTGGTGCATCCACCAGGGGGACCAGTGGATCACACTGGTGCAGGATGTCATGTACCCCAGCAGCTGTAAGAAATTCCAGGCAATGAGCAGGACCCCTATCTGAAATGATCAGGCAAAGGAGTTAAGATCTTGTGCTTGGTCGGAGGCGGGCCTTGGCCCGAAGGGAGTCTAGTTCTGCCCTGATGAACTTAATTATGTTGTTCGGTACCAGTTCAGACTTGTTCGGGTTGACCAACAGGCACAAGTCCCGGTAGGCCTGGAGAGCTAGCTCTGTGGATTTCTTCACAATCTCTCTGGATGGACTGGCTATCAACCCGTCATGCAGGCAGGGGTACACTCTGACCCCTAGGAACTGCAGGTGAGACGCCACCACTGCTATGCATATGGTGAAGACCCTGGGTGAGAGAAGAGGCCTAAGAGCATAACCTGGAACTGGTACAGGACTCCTTCTGCTCGAAAACAGAGGTACCAGCAGTGGGACCTGTGGACAGGAATGTGGAAGAACGCATCCTGGAGGTCCAGGGCACAAAACCCCAAGTTTTGCTCCACAGGTGGTATAATGCGGCTCAGAGTGACCACCAGGAACTTGCACTTCTGCATGTACTGGTTGAGATTATGCAGATCCAGTATGAAGTGCCAGCTCCCACTCCCACGTCTGTTTCTGGATCAACCAGGAAGTACCTGGACACACAACCCTGACTGGCCAGGATGTCCGGAACACAGGCTATTGTCCCTTTCACAAGGATCTGGGAAATATCCTCCCTGAGGACGGACAGCATGTCCTGAGACACCCTGGACTCTCAAGGCACATGCAGGTGGTAGTGTGGGAGAGCTTCAAAGTTTAGAGACAATCTTCTGCCCACTATATCCAGTACCAACCTGTCCACTGTGATAGCAGACCTACATGGCCAGAAGTGATGTAGCCCGCTTCCGACTGGGAGAACAGTCGGGGATAGGACAGGTGGAGGGATGATACCCCCAAACTGTTACTGGACAGCTTTTGCAGGGACGCTGTTAACTGCTGCCGGAAGAGGACCACAACCCTCCTCTTTTTTGGACCTTGGGACTCAGCCTTCCGCTTGGGGTGCAGGCCTGAAAACTACCTTTACTGAAGCTGCTGCCAGGGAGGCTGTGACTGAAAGGACCAGTACTTAAACGCCAGCTTCTTAGGCTCTTTCTTCTGGTCCTTCTGGGACGAGGTCACAAAGCCAAGGGTGGCAATGGATTTCTCAATCTGGGTAAGATGCCTTTTCACCCAACAGCCAAAGAAGTCAGTGCCCAGGAAAGGGACATTGGCCAGCTTCTGTTGGGTATCCGTTGTGAAGGTGGACAAAGTCAGGCCCAGTGACACATGAAGACAGCCACTGCCATCACACGGGTGCAAGAACTGCCCATATTCAAGGCACTCTGGAGCTGGTGTTTAGCCACAGATTGACCCTGATCTCTGATGAGTGCCATCCACTGCTCTGGATGGACGTAGGGAAAGACCGCATCAAACATTCCCATCAAGGAATGACCACAGTTACCCATCATGATGGCATAGTTAGCCTGTCAGTGACCCTGAGAGGAAAAACCTTCATTCCAAGGGAAATCACCAATTTTCAGTTGAGGTCTTGGGTGGTGCTTGCTTTTGTCTGGAATTCCAAAGTGCAGAATGGTTGTGGGCCACTCTAGGCCAAAGAAGACAATAAACCATCATTTTTTTTTTTAAATGTAATTTATTTGAGTGTGCCCCAATATTTTGAATATTAGGCTTCATCTGGGGGACTATAAATAAAGCATAAATTATATTTTGAGAATCAGTTTAATTCATTATTTACATACAGAAATTTTTAACATTCACTGCTACATACCAGTATATATATTTGTTTGAGTACTTGGTCTCTGTTTGCTTTGGTATGTTCTAAAAATACAAATAGTAAATACATTTTAATTTTATTATTTTAGAATTATTTCTACTAAATATACAGGTTTTACTCTTCTTAACAGAGCTTGTAACATGATGCATACTAATTTACCCACCTTGCAGCTGCTCCTTGCTGCACACTCGGTTGCCAGTTCCTCGATCTTACGGCTTTTCTTTTTTGCTATCTAAAAATATAATAATTAAATGTTCTTTGTTTTACCATTTTTATAGATACTTAAGTTTTTCACATACTTAACTCGGTTTGCATCCCATAAAGTTCAATACTGGTAGTTCATAATGTTCATACATACATTTACTTACTACAAATATATGCAGGCTTGCTAGCCCATACCTTTTTTTGAACTGTAGTTTTTTTGCGCTATGAGGAGTAAAAAGCTAGATAACACCTATTCAGCATCCTTGTAACTTCAATATGTTAGTGCACTCTTAAGCACCTATTTTATTTGCCTGAATATTTTAAGTAATAAATAGTTCTATATGAATTCATTTGCATAGTTATAGTTTCTCTCCTAAGCATCAACAATAGTTGCATGTCTTTAAATTAGCCCTTTTTAGAAAATGGGGAAAGAGTGTCCTCGATGCTGACTGGCTGCAAATGCCAATCTGCCGGGCCAATATGAGACAATAGAGACCGGGAAGTAACTAGTCCCAGTCTCTGTCACCTCATAGCGTTCTAAGTAGTACATGGCCAGTAGAATGCTAGAAAGGCAAATTCCGCCATGTTGTCTTTCTTACTTAGCGAGGAACCACCCCAAACTGTCAACATCCCGATCAATATTCAGCAGGACCTAATCACTGAATACCCCCCCCTAAAGCTCTAGAACTTGTACAGTTGATCAAATAAAAACAAATCAATACATGATACCACTACAATCGTTTTATCGCTACTCTTCACTGGCATCGCATCATCGCTCCGGCTCTGTTCTGCTGCTGATGTATTGAAGGCATTTCCTTTCCCAGGCTTTGCTTTGGATCTCCCTCTCACTGCCAAGTTCACGTTTTCTTTTCAGTAGTAATGGCATTATGAGGCTCTGCAGTGAAAGGACTGATCTCCCAAGTTTGTTCTTAATGCAGGCTTCAGACAACAGAAGAAAATGTTGTTTTTTAAATAGTAGCGCTAGCCTAAGCCCATTGCATGCTCTGCGCTACTGGAAAAAGCTACTCTCAGCTCACCCTGCCTGCAGCCATGCTTTTTCCTCGCTCAGTAAGTGAACGACTGAGCGAGGCAGCCCCAACACACAAACCATCAAACATAAGCCTCATAAATAGTCATCATTTTAGTTTAGTGAAAGCTGTGCTTGGGATCGACGGCTTCACAGCAGTCCCATACAGCACCAGCAGTCACCGCTTGTCCCCGCTGCCAAATATCCCAAATGTCAGCGTTCTAGTCTTTAAAAAAAAAATGATCTTACTGAGTGTTAAAGCTGTCAGATAGGCTTTTCCATAATAGTCGCTGTGCCACCATCTCCCACACACTCCTTGCTCGCAAATGAAAATAAAAGCCGTCAGTAATATCAGCTTCAAGGCAGTCTCTTCTCATGTCCTCAGACTCCAGGCTAACACGGCATTTCACTGATTATCTCTATTCTCTGCCTTTCACCCTGAGCTAGCATCATGTATTGATAAAAGCTCTACCCCCAAAAACATAGCCACAGTGTGTGTGGAGGGGGATCTTTAACTCACTACAGCGACTGCTACTTTGTGTGTGTGTGTGTGGGGGAAGAGATGTTGCTGCAGGCACTTCACAGGGCAGCAGCTGGAAGAGGTGACAATAAAACTTAAAATTCAAGCCTTAACAGTTAAAAAAAAAAAAAACTGCTTTAAAACTTGAGCCGAGAGAGAGAGATGTGTGTGTGTGTGTGTGTGTGTGTGGGGGGGTAACCATGACAACCAGCTCAAAAATGTAAAATTTCAGAGGCTTCAGAAGCACAAAAGTCTATAGGTTTAAGAACAAAAACAGCAATCAAAAGCAGGTGGAGGAACTATGTTATTACGAAAATCTCAAACACATATGTGTTCAAACATTTAAACATAAAAATTATTTTCCCAAACATATAAAATACAGTTGCCCATTTTCTAAGCGCAATAATACCCTCCAGGGTGGGTGGTATGGGCAATACCGGACCTTCCAGGGGCTATAAGGCCTTCCGCCTGCTACGTTGGGCCTCATTACGCCCCGGGTGGTCCGGCATTGCTCAGTACAGCCCACTCTGTTGGGTAATATTGCTTGCATAGCTGCTCAGTTCTTTTAAACTTTTAAACATTTTTTTTTTTTGTGAACTATGATGCAAATATTTAGTTCAGAACTAGCACCTCACCTTACTTCTGTTGGAGTCTTGATCTGGCAGCAAGCGATGCTGTTGGTCTTGACCTCTTGTACCCGCAGGAAGCCATGTGCCAATGTGAAGTATGTCAGCAAGCATCACCTTGGTGATGCTGTTCCTCACCAACCGTTGGCTTCCAGCAGGTACACTGACCGGTATGGGCTTCAATTTAGGGCGCAAAAGGGAGAACTCTTTGTAAACTATATAGTATTATGCTTAATTTTGCAAATGTGCCCAGTAGGCTGCTATGAACACGATTAATTTTTTTATTTTTCTTGTACCAATTTAAAAAGATACATCATCATTGCAGGTGATCTCTGAATAGTACCTTTTGTAAATCAGATCCTAATGCTCCCAAATTGTTATATCCTGTACTTCAGTCATTAACCATTATATGCTGCAAGGGGGTGGGGGGGGCAATGCCACGCTATGGCCCATTACATTGAGATTCCTTGGGCCACAGTGTAACAGTGATTTTTTTTTTTTTTTTTGCCTTCAAGGTGCCTTCACTTACCCAATGTTGTCTCCAAACTTCCTTACTGATTTTAAACATTTCTAACATATTATATAACATACCTTTTACACAGTTACTGTAATCCATATTAAAAATTGGTGGTGGGAGAAGCACTTTAAAGGATCTGCATTGAAACACAGAATGCTGAACCGTGTCTATTATTTTATGGATAATAGTGAGGTTACTAGCATGCCTGCCAGTTGGTTTCCCTATTCAGGCGCCATGGTGCGCTCAGTGTCCCCAATTCAAATATCCGACACATTTCTCTTTTTTCTGTTTATTGTAGTTTCCTGCCCTAGCTGGCGCTGGTATTTGTTCCAACCCCCAAAATCATAGCTGCACTACAGTGTGCCCTCTCGCTTTGTAATGTCGTGCCAACGATTAATTTTCATTGTGTATTCTTATGTTCAATAATTCTTTTTGTAAAGTTCTCATAAAATTTTTTTTTTAACATATAAATGGTCACACGGACACTGGATAACATATTACTCCCATGGTGTTACAGTTAATATGTGCCTTAATCTTGTATTCTTTGCCTGTGTGTGGATGTCTAAAAAAATTATTTGAGAGAACTGTGACCATGTGCCATACATCTTACATGAGTACAATGTAGTGGTCCCAATAATAATTACCCAGTTTTTTTTTGTACAGAGTTTTGTATGGACTAATTTATCCCAGAATATTGGGAGCTTTCTTAGAGGTTCCAAATCATTTTTGCAGAAAGATGTGGGTTGTTGTGGGAAGAGACTAAGATTTTCCAATTGTCAAGCAGTGCCTTTCGGATCTTGGACATTTGGGTACAATGTGTTGCAGAAAAAGTGCTCCTCCATCCTAATTCACTTTGTCTGGGTTGTACTGCTACGGCTTCTTGTCTAGCAATGCTGTTAACTCTTCCTTTTGCTTTCATCAGTACTAACTTACTGTACCCTCACTGCCCGAATCTGTTTATTATGACTGGTTGTTCTTTTTAGAAGTATTCGCGACTGGCTACAATTTCTCTTGGCTCTTAAAAGCCGAGAGTATGTAATAGTTTCAACTAGTTTTTTTTTTTTTTTGGGATGGACGCCTTTTGAGTGTGAAGTTGTGTTCTATCAGTTGGTTTTCTGTAAGAGCCTTGTATCAAATTTAGTGCCATTTTTATTATATTTTTGTCTACAAAGTTCACTTGATTCCTGCTACTAGTTGCAGTAAATTGTAGATTAGGATCCCTTGTGTTGATGTAAACCAGAAATTCCTCTAGGGTTTCATCTTTTTCTTGCCGACACAATAATACATCAATAAAATGTTACCAGAACAAAATTTCCTGTTTGTAAATGCTGCCTTCTTCTGGGTTAGTATGAACTTTTGTTCAAATTCATACATATAGGGATTTGCATAACCAAGGGCATGGTACTACCCATGGCTTTCCCTTAATTCAACCATAACACTGGTTTTCGGATTTAAAATTGTTATGATACAGCACTATTGCAGTCACTTCTTGCAGAAGACTAGTTTCTGGATTACAATTATCTGGTCTTGTGGCATGGCTCAACTTTTGCTCAATATTTAGAATACAAAAGGATACCCGGGGGCTTAGGGTAGCTACAGAACCAAATCTGGACATTAATGACACACTCACCAAAAATGGGATGATACACACACTAAATGTAGTGTGAATTCCATGTATGCTCTAATAGAAGCAATAATAAAGGCAAGAGGAAAAACTGTAGAAGAAATATAACAAAGTGATGATGCACTGGAAACCCAGTTGAAGTTGGAAGAACTGGATAGTATCATGGCCCCTGGTTATACAAAATCCTTTAAGTATGATTTTGAAAAAAGCGTGCATACTGAGAAACTCCAGAAGGCGGCAACATTTACAAACAGGAAAATTTGTGCTGGCAATGTTTTATTATTGTGGCAAGAAAATGATGAGACCCTAGAGGAATTTCTAGTTTACATCAACACAAGTGATCCTAGTCTACAATTATAATAAAAAATGGCACTAAATTAGACACAAGTCTCTTCAGAAGATCAACTCACAGAAATCCAACTTTAAACTCAAGAAGCTTTCATAAAAAACAAAACAAAACAAACAAACAAAAAAACACTAGTTGAAAGTATTCCCTACTCTCAGCATTTAAGAGCCAACAGAAACTGCAGCTAGGCACAATACTTCTCAAAAGAGCAACCAGTCATAATAAACAGATTTGGGCAGAGAGGATACATACAGTAAGTTAGTATTGGTGAAAGCAAAAGGGAAAGAGTTGACAGTATTTCTAGACAAGAAGCCTTAGCAATATAACCCAAACAAAGTGAACTAAGCAGGAGGATCACTTTTTCTACAACACACAGTACCCGAATGTCCAAAATCCAAAAGACACTACTTGACAACTGGGAAGTCTTACTGTCTCACCCACAACAAACCACATCTTTCTGCAAAAAACATTTATAACCTCTAAGAAAGCTCCCAATAGTCAGGATAAAGTAGTGCATACAGAATTATGTACAAAGAGAGGAAAAAACAGGGCAGCAATTACTGGGACCACCAAAACAGGGCATGTACTCATGTGGAAGATATCTGGCACGCGGTGACACTTCTCTCAAATAATTTTTTTAGACATCCACACACAGGGAAAGACTACTTTAACACCATGGGAGTGTAATATATGTTTATCCAGTGCTTGTGTGACCATTTATACACTACTAGGATTGTTAAGAAGTGCAGAAGGCTTTTGGCCCATGGGGCACTTCTCCCGCATGTGGGTTAGTGATCCCATAATAAGTCTTTTAAGTACTTGTCTAATTTAAGTTTAAATGAATCAAAAGTATCCATATTAACGATATCGCTTGGAAGAGAATTCCATAGGGGAATAATCTGTTGGGAAAAGAAGCTTCGTCTTAATAGTCCTTTAGGGTAAGTGAGCATATGTTGTAGTTTATGACTTCTGATGCTGGTTTCTCTATAGTTAATACTAAGTCCCAATTCTGCCAAGAGTAAATTATCCCTAATTATTTTAAACATCAACAGAAGATCCCCTCTCGGCCTTCTGAATTCCAAGGGATAAAGTTTTAATACCCTTAATCTACAATCATATGACATATGTTGGAAACCATCCACCATTTTGGTGAGTCTCCTTTGCACACTCTCCAATCTGTTAATGTCCCTACATCGACTGGGACTCCAAAATGGTGAACCATAATCGAGTATGGGGCAAACATATGCTTGATATAAGGTAATATGTTGGAAAAACTTTACGAGAACTTATAAAAATAATTAATGAACATAAAATAAGAATACAAGATGAAAATTCATCGTTGGCACAACATTACAGAGAGAGGGCATACAGCAGTGCTAGTACAATTATGATTTTGGGGGTTAGAACCAATGCCAGAGCCAACCAGGGTAGGAAACTACAATAAACTGGTAGGAAAAAAAAAAGAGAAATGTGGATATTTGAATTGAGGACACCAAGTGCACTACAGGGCCTGAATAAGGATGCCAACTGGCAGGCATGCTGGCCACCACACTACTGCCCATTAAATAAACATAGTTCAGCATTGTGTTTCAATGCAGGTCCCAAAAATGCCCCAAAAAAAAAAAAAAATTTTTAATACAGATTACATTAATTGTGTAAAGGTCTTTTATATGTTAGAAATGTTTAAGATCAGTAAAAAGGATGAGACACAAAAAAAAAAATGGGAAAGTGAAAGCACCTTGAAGACCAACAAGACAAAAAGCACTGTTACACAAGGAATCTTGATGTAATGGGCCATAGCGCGGCATTGCTTGCAGCATATAATGGTAAATAACTACAGGATATAACAATTTGTGGAAAATTACGATTAAATTTACAAAAGGTAACATACAAAGGTAAGTTGTAGCAATTATATCTTTGGTAAAAGAAAAATAAAAACATTTTTCCTAAGTTCATCGCAGCCTACTGGGTGCCTTTGCAAAAGTAAGCATAAAACTATCTAACGATTACTAAGAGTTCTCCCTTTTGCATCCTAAATTGAAGCCCATACTGGTCAGTGCACCCACAAGAAGACCACGGTTGCTTAGCAAAGGTATCACCAAGGCGATGCTCGCTGACGTACTTAAAGTCAGCACGTGGCTTCCTGCAGGAACAAGAGGTCAAGACCAACAGTATCTCTTGCTACCAGATCAAGACGCCAACAGAAGCATGGTGAGACATTATTTCGGAACCAAATATTCACATTATAGTTCACAAAAAAGCGTCTAAACGAACTGAGAATTTATAATTGTAACGCTTAAATTAGTAAAAGTAGCGTATCCCTACAAGGAAGTTTTTAGATACAAACATGGGAACAGAAACAAGGCACAGCTGACAGTGTTCTAACTATGATTCAATAACTGACCAAGCAGTTCACCACAAGCGCACCCAGCAAAAGAGACAATCTATAAATAAGAAAATTAATTCAGATACAACTGTTTACTGTTTTAAATATTCTGGAAGATCAAATAAAATGGGTATTTAAGAATATACCAACATACTGAAGTCAGAAGAATACTGAATAGGTGTTGTCTCGCTTTTTATTCCTTCTAGCGCATCAAAGACTACAGTTCAAAACAAGGTACAGAAGGCTAGCAAGCCAGCACGTATTTGTACTAAGTAAATGTATGCATGAACATTATGGACTAGTAGTATTGAACTTTATGCAATATAAGCTAAGTATGTAAAAAACCTTTTTAAGAGAAGTATCTCGAAGAATGGAAAAAGAAAAAAAATTTAATATTACAGTTTTAAAATAGTGAAAAAGTACAGCTATAAGATATAGGGACCGGCAACCGAGTGTGCAGCGAGGATCAGCTGCAAGGCTGGTAAATAAGTAGGAAGTATGTTTATATGCACTGTTCAGAACAGTTAATCTGTTATATTTGGTGGAAATAATTCTAAAATAATGAGACCAATATGTTTTGTTTATTATTTGTATTTTTAGAACACACCAAAGAGAAAGAACAGTTATGCAAGAACTTACTGTAACAGTAGATCTTTGAGAGGCGCTCTTGCAGTAGGCAAGAACCATAAGGACTGAGCTGCCAGCCACTAGGACCACACGGAAAACTTAGCTAGCAGTGGCTGGAAGAGGGACCCCACCCCCTCCAAACTGACGTCACGTGACTGATGCCAGCCCAACGGTAATTAGTGGGTGGTCGCCATACCCGTCTCCAGTTCTCCTACCGGAGACCTGTGAAAAGGTCCAACAGGAGAAGGAGTGGGCTCCTGGAGCCACAAGTAAGGCTAAGAAACAAAGAGAAGCAGCAGGGGGAAGAGGGAGGGAAAACCCTTGCCTATTGCAAGAGCTTCTCTTGAAGATCTACTGTTATGGTAAGTTCTTACGCAACTGTACTATCTTACTTTGAGAGGGCTCTTGCAGTAGGGGCAATAACCATAATGATCAAGTCCCAAGCAGTGTAAGTTAAACAGAGACTGAACACAGGAGGCAGGAAAAGGTCTGCAGTAGGCAGGGAAGTAAGACAGAAGGCCTTGAAGAACAGCTAGTCCAAAATCAGCCCTGCACCTAGAGGCAATGTCCAGACTGTAATGCTTCGTAAAAATGTGGCCAGAGCTCCAAGTGGCTGCTGCGCAAATGTCTGCAATAGAAACATTTCTGAAACAAGCAGTAGATGCAGCCATGCCTCTGGCTGAATGCCCTTTAACTTCCCCTAGTAAGGGTTTGTTGTACTTCTGATAGCAAAACAGAATGCAGTTTGCTAACCATTTAGATAAACACTGTTTCAAAACTGCTGCGTCCTCTATTTTGGGCACAAAAAAAAACAAAAAGCTGATATGTGTTACAGATTGATTAAGTCCAATTCGTGTAGTAAAGCAAAATGCTGTGCACATCCAAAGTGTGCAGAATTGCCATCCCCTGAGTAGAGTGCTCAGGATAATACACAGGCAAGTGTGTAGTCTGATTCAAAGTAAACTCAGAAACAACCTCTGGTAGGAACTTAGGGTTTGTACGCAGAGCCACCTGGTCTCTGTGTAAAATCAAATAAGGCTCCTTATACATCAGAGCCTGAAGCTTGGAAATCCTTCAAGCGGAAGTAACAGCAACTAAAAACAATGCTTCCAAGACGAATAGCGCAGGTCACAGTGCGGCCAGTTCAAAAGGAGGCAGTGTGAACTTCTCAAGGATAAAGTTCAGATCCCACGGGGCAGAACAGGGTTCCTGACCAGGAGTTTCATATGGAATATTCCCTTCAGAAAAGTACGGGAGACCTCCAACTGGGCCAGGGTTTTGAGTGTGGTAGGTGGATATGGCAGATAACTGGACCTTCAAAGAAGAATAGCTGAGTCCCAAGTCGGAGAGATGGAGCAGATACTCTAGAACCGGAGGAACAGGGCACGAAAAAGGGTCCCAACCCTTGGAGGCTGCCCAGATAGAAAATCTCTTCCACTCCATTGCGTAAGTGGTTCTTGTAGATGGCTTTCTGGCCTCTACAAGGAATTCAGCAACTCTGGGAGAGACCCCAAACCAAGAGACAACTATGTCTGCAGGCACCATGCATGAAGGTTAGGGATTTGAGGTCTGGATGGACAAGCCTGCCCTGATCCTCAGTCAGAAAGTCCTGGCAAAGGGGGAAGAGGAACTGGAGGTTCCACTGCTAACTGCTGTAGCAGAGGGAGCCATGTTTGGACAGGCCAATATGGAGCAATGAGGATCATCTGAGCTCCCTCTACTTGTAGCTTGAGGAGAACCCTCTGCAAGAGTGGGAAGGGAGGGAAGGCATACAGGAACTTCCCTGTCCAGCAAAGAGACACTGAGTCTCACCAAAAGACACCAGGCCCGGGAACGAGCAAGCAAAAACTGGGTTCTATTGCACTGTATGGGGAGGCGAACAGATAGAGATCTGGACGACCCAAAGGTCAAAGATGTCCTCAATCACTGACTGACACAGTTCCCACTCGTGAGCCCTTGCCTGAGTGTGATTGAGACTGTCCGCTAGGACGCTCTGGATGCCCCGGGGACCTGCACTGCAGTCAGATGGAGCTGGTGCTGAACTGCCCAATGCTACACTCGCATCACTTCCCTGCACAAGGGATATGACTGAGTGCCTCCCTGTTTGTTTAGATTCCAGACTACGCACCTGTTCGACTGGATCAGAAGTGGTCCCGGGAGGAGAAGGGGCTAGAATGCCTGGAGAGCATATAGCACAGCACACATCTTGAGCACATTTATGTGTAATGAGAGCTCCCACTGAGACCAGGATCCCTGGGTTCTGCGATCTCCCAGATGCGCTCCCCAGCCCTGACCTGATGCATCTGTCATCAGGGTTTGAACTGGAGGGGGCAGTATGGAAGGGAACCTCTCGGCAGGGATTTTGCAGATCCTGCCACCACAAGAGATCCTTTTGCAAAGGGTTGGACACCAGAACCCTGTGATCCCGGTCATCCAACCTTTGATCCCACTGTACCCTGAGGGTCCACTGAGTAACCCGTATGTAAAGCCGAGCCAGGGGTACTGTGGGAATGGCTGCTGCCATAAGACTGAGGAGGCGGAGGACTGTTCTGGCAATTGTTCAATGGCTGGAGGCCACAAGCTGAGCTTGCCTCTGCAGCGTTTCTGCCCTGTCTAAGGGGAGGAAGGCCTGACCCTGGGAAGTATCCAGTACTGCCCCAATGAACTGGAGGCATTGGGAAGGAGGTGAAATTTGGGGTAATTCACCATGACCCACACCTTGTGGAACAGATCCAGGGTAGCCACTAGAGAAGCCTCCAGGTCAGCCCTTGATGGGGCTGACAGAAGCGAGTCGATGAACTCTGGGAAAACACAGTGGCCACGATGCCGCAAAGCCGCTGCCGCCACTGCTAGTCACTTGGTGAACACCCTGGGTGCCATGGAAAGGCCAAAGGGGAGAGCCTTGAACTAGAAATGCTCCCACTGAAGGTAAATCTGATAAAGCGGTGGTGAGCAGGGAATATAAGGATATGCAGGTAGGCATCCTGTATTTCCAGGGCACAGAAAGTACAGTTACGTAAGAACTTGCCTTAACAGTAGATCTTCGAGAGACGCTCTTGCAGCACAGGTAACACCATCAGGACTGTAGCTGGCAGGCGACAGGACCCCATGGCAAACATCTAGCCAGCAGTCTATGGCGGAGACAGCCCCCCCCCGGTCACGTATGGTATAAAGAGTGGGCGGTCCCCGACGTGCCCCAGTTCTTTTCACTGGAGACTCCGGCATCAGGATGGAATAAGATCCGAACCAGGATACCGACGTCAATACCTCACAGAGCACAAATGTAATAGCCGACCTAGGTCGTATGCAGCAGAAAGCCTCTGGGGGAAGGAGGGCAGGAAATATACCTGCTGCAAGAGCTTCTCTCGAAGATCAACTGTTACAGTAAGTTCTTACGTAACTGCACTATCTTACTTCAAGAGTCAGCTCTTGCACCAGGTAACACCATTAGGACAGATTCTCAGACAGCAGATAAAAATGATCAGCACATGGGTGGAAGGTAAATGAGGGGAGATGGGGGGGGGGATCCCTTATGAGAGGAGACCCTGCACAACTGCGAGGCTGAAGTCTGCTCTGCGTCTCGAGGCAATGTCCAGCCTGCAGTGCTTAATGAAGGTGTGGACTGTGTGCCAGGTAGCTGCTGTACAAATGTCCGACGCGGACACGTTTCTCACTGAGACAAAAGAGGTAGCTATACCTCTTCGGACTGGCGAGAGGCAAGCTAGGAAGCAGATGAGCACAAGTCGTCGGTGGGAAAAGAACCGGGGCACGTCGGGAACTGACCACCCTTCATACCATATGTGACGGGTGCGGGCTGATGTCGGGAGGGCGGTCCCCGCCATAAACTGCTGGCCAGAAGTTTGCCGTGGGGTCCTGTCGGCTGCTGGCTACAGTTCTAATGGTGTTACCTGCTGCAAGAGTCGTGGACTCTCGAAGTAAGATCCCGTGTCCCTGATGGAGGTTGGGGAGTGCCTCCCCAGAGGTTGTGTGTGACTTAGCGGGGGTGGGGGTAGAGGCAAATGAAGGAGCCCAATGTTTGCCCTGAAGCTTCACGGCTGCTGCCTTCTCTGGCACCTTTGCTGCCAGCGAAAAGGAGGCCATGACTTGGGATTGGTATGGTAGAGGGAGTGCACTGAACGAAGACCCTTCCCTCGCTCCTGCAGATCGGTCACTATGTCCTTGATGTCCCCTCCGAAGAGCACAACAGGGGGCATCTAGAATGGATGCTTGGACATCCTGGATGAAACCCGATACAACTAGGCATGTCTGAGAAGACAAACCACCATTGCAGTGCTTCTAGCAGACGCACCAACTGCGTCATAAGTTGCCCATAAGGTAGGACAGCAGGCAAATACAGGTTACTCACCTGTAACAGGAGTTCTAGGAATGGTATATGTTGTTCATCCACACTTATTGGCAGGTTCTTTGCCGCTTTAAATCTTGCCGGAAGGTCTTCAAGCTGGCTCCTCCCACCCACCCGGGTGGTAAAACTCTCGGCTTCGCCCCATGACGCCAGATCTGGCCGCTGGAAGCTCAGGTTGTGCACATGAAGCGGGAGGTCGAGATTGGGTCGTGTGGATGAACAACACATACCATTCCTAGAACTCCTGTTACAGGTGAGTAACCTGTATTTCTAGGGACATGGATATGTTGTTCATCCACACTGATTGGCAGACTCCTAGCAGTTCTCTGGGAGGAGGGAGGCAAGATGCACACCTCACTTAGGGAAAAGAGACTGGAGAACCGAGGCCCCAAAACCAGCATCCCGGCGTGACTCAAGGTCGATGTGGTAGTGGGTGATGAAGGTGTGTGTGCTGACTTCCAGATAGCACCCCTGCAGATTTCCTGGATAGGGACGTCCCTGGAAGCAGCCACCAATGCAGCGGTATGGCGGGTAGAATGAGCTCTTATCCCTCTGGGAGGCTCCATGCCCGCCAACCTATAGCACAGATCTATGCAGGAGGTGACCCACCTGCCTATCGTCCGCTTGGCTGCAGGTCTGCCAGGTGCGGATTCAGCGTAGGTGACAAACAGCTGGCAAACCTCTCCCCGAATTTCAGCCGTGCGCTCCTTATAGTAGCGGCGCCTCTAGGGTCCAGAGTATGGAGCTATATTGACCTCTGAGGTGTGATTGGGGTAGAACACCAGCAGAGTCAACACCTGGTTAAGGTGAAACTCTGACACCACCTTCGGAAGGAATTTCGGGTGTGGGCGCAGGACAACCTTGTCCCTGTGGAAGACCAGGTAAGGAGACTCGATGGAAAGCGCCTGGAGCTCTCCCATCCTTCTGGCTGACATAATAGCCACCAAGAAGGCGGTCTTCCACGACAGGTGAGAGAGATCACAACTGTGCACTGGTTCGAATGGCTTGCCCATAAGCTTTGCCAGTACCAGCAGTAGATCCCACGGAGGTGGAGGTTCTCGCACCGGAGGGGAAATGTGATCAAGGCCTTTGAAAAAGCACCAGACCACCTTCTCCTGCGCCACCGACTGCTTCCCGGCCCGTGCCCGGTAAGCAGAGATGACTGCCAAGTACACCCTTAGGGTCGTCGACCTGAGCCCTTGCTGAGAAAGGGACCATAAATAGTCCAAGATGCTTGCCAAGGAACAGGAGGAAGGGTCCAGGCCCTTGCCCTGACACCAAATGGAAAACCTTTACCATTTGAAGGCATAGCATTTCCTGGTCGACTCCTTACGGGACGCCTCAACTACATTGAGGACCTCGTCGGAAAGACCCAAGGCCTGGAACTCTAGCCGCTCAGGAACCAGGCCATCAGGTGCAGGGACTGAAGGTCCGGATGGTATACCTTCCCCTGATTGACTGAAAGCAGGTCCGGGCGAGCTGGAAGCTGCCTCGGGAGCCTGGAGCTGAGGCTGAGGAGGTCTGGATACCAGCATTGGCGGGGCCAGTCTGGGGCTACCAGAATCACCAGTGCCTTGTCCCTCCTCGCCTTGAGAAGCACCTTGTGGATCAAGGGAAATGGGGGAAAGGCGCAGAATAGGCCCGAGGTCCACGGCCTCGAGAAGGCATCCCCCTGCAGCGAGCCCTGCTGAGGGGGGCGGGCATGGAACAGCCTCAGCTTCGCATTCTCCCTGGAGGCAAACAGATCCACCTGAGGTGTGCCCCAGTGGGAAAAGAGATCTTGTACTACCTCCGGCAGGAGAGACCACTCGTGGGACACAGCCCCTATGCGGCTTAGGGCATCGGCCAGGGTGTTGGAGGCTCCTGCCACATGAATGGCTAGGAGATCCGCCTCCAGGCTGCGCACGAGTGACCAAATGCGGAGAGCTTCCTTGCAGAGAGGCATGGAGCGCGTCCCGCCCTGGCGGTTTAGGTAGTACATGGTCGTGGTATTGTCCGTCTGGACCTGAACCACTTGACCCCGTAGAAACGGAGCGAAGGCGGTGAGAGCTAGGCGGACCGCTCGGAGCTCCAGCAGGTTGATATGGCATCGGGACTCCCGTGGGGACCAGAGGCCGTGCACTCTGTGCTCCCCCAGATGGGCACCCCAACCCATCAGAGAGGCGTCAGTCGATAGAGAGACCGTCGGCTCGGGGCGGACAAACGGGATGCCCTCCTGCAGATGAGCTGGAACGATCCACCACTGGAGAGCGTTCCACATCCCCTGGGTCACCGTCACTAGCTGGTCCAATGGATCGCAGCATTGAGACCACTGGCTGGCCAGCCCCCATTGAAGGGGGCGCATGTTCCAGCGGGCCCAACGGACAAAGCCGGTGCAGGCCGCCATGAGACCCAGGAGGCGCAGGAAGTCCCGGGCAGGGCGCGATTGCCCAACCAGAAATGATCGGGCAAAGGAGGAAAGAACCTCGGCCCTGTCCGCCGGGAGCCGCGCTCTGGCTCAAGAGAGTCGAGCTCTGCCCCGATGAAGAGAATCACCTGCTTCGGTTCGAGTTCCGACTTGGCCTCGTTGATGAGGAGGCCGACCTGAGAGCAAACCTGGAGGGCCAGATCTCTGGACCGCTCCACCTCCTGTCTGGAGGGGGCTGCTATCAGCCAATCGTCCAGGTAAGGGTACACCCGGACCCCTCGGCGCCGCAGGAATGCTGTCACCACTGCCATGCATTTGGTGAAGACCCTGGGTGCAAGAGACAGGCCGAAGGGCATGGCTCGAACTCAAAAGGATTCTTCTGCTCGAAAGCGAAGGAATCTCTGGTGAGACGGACGGATAGGACGAAAAACGCGGGCCCTGCAGGTCCAGAGAGCAGAATCACACGCCGCTGCTCCAAGGATGGTATTATCTGAGCCAGAGTGACCATCCTGAAAGTCCGAGACCTTAGGAACTTGTTTAGGTCGGCAGGTCGAGAATGGGCGCCAGCCCCCGTCTGCTTTGGGACCAGGAAGTACCTGATACAAACCCCGGTCTGAGGGAGGGTCCGCCACCTCTCTGATCACCTCTTTCGAGGAGCAGAGCGATGTCGGCTCGGCGAGCCGACAGCGAGCTGTGTTCTCGAGGCCCCTGAGCGACGGCCTCGAAGGGCGGGCCTGCTCGAACTCCAGAGGCAGGCCCTTTCCTACCACTTCCAACACCCACCGGTCTATGGTTATAGCAGACCAGGCGAAAAGGAAGTAGCGGAGCCGTCCCCCCAAGGGGGGAACCTGGGGTGGGGTGATGAGGTTGGGGGAGACACCCCTCAACCCGTCACTGTGCAGGCTTGGAGGAGGGACTGGCTGAGGGACCTCCTGGGCCTTTACCTCCCTGCTTCCTGGAAGAGGAAGCCGTGGGCTTGGGTTTGGGACGTCAAGCGCGAGCCTGCTGGCCCTGATGCTGCTGGGCCGGGCGTGCCGAGGGTGCAGACGGACGAAAGGGCTTGGGTTGCGGTCTGCGGCCCTTGTCCCTCTGGGCGAATGAGACCAAGTCCAGAGTGGTATTGGACTTTTCGATCCTCTGGAGGTGGCCATCCACTCCAGGGCCGAAGAGGTCGGTCCCCAGGAAGGGGACATCCGCCAATTTGCGCTGGGTATCTGCAGTGAAGGTGGATATCCTCAGCCATGCCCGACGGCGCATAGCCACTGCGGCCGCTACTGACCTGGCGCATGAATCGCCGATGTCCAAAGCAGTCTGAAGTTGCTGCTTGGCCACTGCCCTGCCCTGGTCCTGCACCTGCTTAACCGTGGTCTGCAGGTAAGCTGGGAGATGAGGGACTACCTCGTCCAGGGAGCCCAACAGGGCGTGAGAAAAATGTGCCATCAGCATGGCCGAGCTGGCCTGACGAAGGCCATGGGAGGACGCAGCGTGGACGTTAGCGGCATAGTCCAACTTCTCGGCCTTGTCGGGAGGTTTGTCCGACGCCCCTGGCGCTTTCGCACGCCTGAAGACGCTGTCGGTAACTAACCCCCGGCTGAGGGTGTTCCGAGAAACCGGACAGGGAACCCAGACCACAGACTTCCTTGCCTCCTGGCCGAGGGCGCAGGGCAGGAAGCAGGACACTGCCAGAGCTCCAAGGCCGGGCCTACAATGGCCTCAGCCACCGGAAAGGTCTCCGTAGGAGAATCCCCTCGGTCCAGTATCTCCGTGAGGGGATACTTGGCCTGCTTGGATATGGGCTCGAGCTGCATCCCGGTGGATTCCGAGATGAGCCTAAGCAAACCCATGAAGGACAAAGGGCTATCATCCAGTGACTGACCTCCCGAGGATTCCAAGTCGACCCGCCTGGAGAACAGGGAGGAATCGTCGTCGAGCTGCCTTGGACCTGAGCCACCCTCCACCTGCCGAGGGCGATCGGGAGTGAGGGTGACAGACAGCCTACGGGGCAGACCTTGGGCCGACCGAGAATTTTTGGTCGGAGCCCCAAACAACGGCTGTGGAGGCGGAGGTTCCACCGGAATCGGTGGGGCAGCCGGTTTTGGCTGAGCAACAGGCCTGGAAGCAGGCGCCTCAGCTAAGGCGAGGGGTTGCTTCGGCTGCTCCGGTGACAGCCACTTGATAGCCGGGGAAGGCGACGACGTCGGCTTGCTCCCGGACAGAAGAAGCTGTTGCCACATGAGGTCCTTGTATCATTGACGCAACTTGCGTCGAAGCCTCCCCTTGTCCGAGGACGAGGACGAGCGGTGGCGCCGCTTGCCACGGTGCCGAGACTGAGACCGCCTGTGACGGCGGGATCGGCTGGACAGAGAAGAAGTCCGGGACCGTGAACCTCGGCTTTTCCGAGGCGGGTACGGGGGTAGGGCGGGGGAAACCCGCTCTCCCCTCGGCTCGGAGGGCTCAACCATGGACTCATGAACCGGAGGCACGGGCAAGTCCACGGACACCTCAACCACTGCCGGGGGAACCGGGGAGTGAGGGTTTTCAGCTTCACCGGTCGACAGCCCGTCCAACGGGTCGAGAAAAATCTCGATCATGCCGACGGGAGTCTCGGTCAACTGACCTGACGGGACACCGTGAAGCCGTGGTCAAGCCGGGCAAGGACTGACCGAAGTCGATGGTCGACCACTCGGTGAGAGGGACCTCTCCCGCTCCCAAGAGCGACGACGGAGGGACTTACCTTTGTGGTCCTTCTTCTTGGACCGAGAGGAAGGTCCTGAAGATGTTGGTCCCTCTCCCTTAGTGGAGAGGGAGAGACAGAGCTCCTTAAAAGAAGCTGAATAGGAGGATCCCAGGGAGAGCGGGATAAATGCCGCGGCCGAGGAAGACGAAGATGCGGCCTGCGCCGCCTCCTCCTCGAGGGCGATCATCTGCTCAAGCTGTTCCTCACGAGCCCGGCCGCGAAACCCCAACCGGGCCTCCTACGACTTTACTGGAGGATAACGTCTTACGGGTCGCCCAAGTTGTAAACGGGTGGCACGGTCTTCCAGGATGTAGGCCAAAAAAGAAGAACACAGGTCGCAAGCCTGCGGGTCGTGCCCAAGGCCCAAGCAGTAGACGCACGTGGAGTGCTGGTCCGTCCGAGACATCTTCTGTCCGCATGGGCACCTCCGGAAACCGGGAGTCGATTTGTCCAGCGCAGAGCCGAGGAAATAAGTGACAAGTCTTGAAAACCTTAAAAGTAATTTGGTGAAGCGAAGAAATAGGAACCAGTCTTATAGCAGAGCGTTAAGGAGGGAAACCTGAGCTTCCAAGCGGTAAGGAAGATCAGGGGGCTGTAGAGTTCTAGTTTATCTCGGTGGAGGAGCCAGCTGAAGACCTTCCGGCAAGATTTAAAGCGGCAAGGAACCTGCCAATAAGTGTGGATGAACAACATATCCATGTCCCTAGAAACACAGGTTACTCACCTGTAACAGTAGTTCTATGAGGGGCATACTGTATGAAGTTCATCCACACTTACTGGCAGTGTCCTTTCCCTTTAAGATGTGCTGCAAAGTCTTCAAGCTGGCTCCTCCCACCCACCTGCGTGATAACTCCCTCGGCTCCGCCCCATGACGCCAGGTCTTGTTGGCTGGAAGCACAGTGTGTGCACCGAAGCTGGGGAGGTCAGGTGGTTCTGTGTGGATGGACATCATATACCACTCCTAGAACTACTGTTACAGGTGAGTAAGTTGCGTTTCTAGGGGCGTGGATATGATGTTCTATCCACACTTACTGGCAGTCTACTTGCAGTTCTACAGGAGGAGGGATGCGAGGCGCACACCCCCTATTTAAGGGAACAGAGACTGGAGAACTGAGGCCCCAAAACCAGCATCCCGGCGTGACTCGAAGTCAATGTGGTAAAGGAAAATGAAGGTGTTTGCTGACCTCCAGATCACAGCCCTGCAGATTTCCTGGATAAGGACTTCCCTGGAAGCAGCCACCGACGCAGCGGTATGGCGGGTGGAATGAGCCCTTAGCCCTCCGGGAGGCTCCCTATCCACAAACCTACAGCAGAGATCAAAGCAGGATGTGATCTACCTGCCAATCATCCGCTTGGCTGCAGATCTGCCAGGTGCGGCTTCAGCATACATGACAAACAGCTAGTAAACCTCTCCTCGAACTCCAGCCGTGCACTCTTTGTAATAAGCGAGCACTCACCTCAGGTCCAGAGTATGGAGCCTGTGCTCGGCCTCCGATGTGTGACTGGTGAAGTACATGGGGAGATTAATCACCTGGTTAAGGTGAAACTCCGACACAACCTTCAGGAGGAACTTTGGGTTGGGGTGCAGGACAACCTCGTCCCTGTAGAAGACCAGATAAGGAAACGCCACTGAAAGCACCTAGTGCTCCCCAAACCTTCTGGCTGATGTGTTAGCCACCAAGAAGATGGTCTTCCATGACAAATGAGACATGTCACACTTGTGCATAGGTTCAAATGGCTTGCCCATGAGCTTTGCCAAAACCAGCAACAAGTCCCATAGTGGTGGTGGTTCACGCACCAGAGGGGAAATGTTGTCAAGGCCCATGAAGAAGCGCCAGACCACCTTCTCCTGCACCACCGACTGCTGTCCGGCCTGCGCCCTGTAAGCAGAGATGGCTGCCAGGTGCACCTTAAGGGTCGTGACTGAAGGCCTGACAGAGACGGATCAAAGGTAATCCAAGATGCTGGCTACTGGACAGGACAAAGGGTCCAACCCCTTGCCTTGACACCAAATGGAGAATCTCTTCCATTTGAAAGCGTAGCACTTCCTGGTCGATTCCTTCCGAGATGCCTGCACAACGGTGAAGACATCTTCGGAGAGACCCAAGGCCTGGAACTCTAGCAACTCAGGAACCAGGCCAACAGGTGCATGGATTGAAGGTCCGGGTGGAATACCTTCCCCTGATTGATGGAAAGCAGGTCTGGGTGTAGGGGAAGATGACTTGGGAGCCTGCTGCTGAGGCTGAGGAGATCAGGGTACCAGAACTGGCATGGCCAGTCCAGAGCTGCCAGAATTACCTGTGCCTTGTCCCTCCTGGCCTTCCAAACCACCTTGTCGATCAAAGGAAGTAGAGGGAAGGCATAAAAGAGGCCCAGGATCTCAAGAAGGCATCCCCCTGCAGCATTCTCTGCTGGGGGGGCACACAACAGCTGAGCTTTGCGTTCTTCCTGGAGGCAAACAGGTCCACCTGAGGGGTGCCCCACTTTGAGAACAGACTGTGAACTACCTCTGGGTGGAGAGACCACTTGTGAGATGCCTCGCCCACCTGGCTGAGGGCGCCCGCCAGCTGACTGGAGGCTCCTGCCACATGGATGGCCAGGAGATCCACCTCCAGGCTGCGCTCGAGGATACAGACATGGAGAGCTTCCTTGCACAAAGGCAGAGAGTGTGTCCTGCCCTGTTTGTTAAGGTAGTACATGGTAGTGTTGTCCGTCTGGACTTGGACCACTCGACTCAGATTGTGTGGAACAAATGCAGTCAGTGCCAGTCGAACTGCTCAGAGCTCCAGCAGGTTGATGTGGCATCAGGACTCCTCGGGGGTCCAGAGCTCGTGGACTCTGTGTTCCCCTAGGTGGGCACCCCAGCCCGTAAGAGAGGCATCGGTTGTCACGATGACCATCACCTATGGGCGGACAAACGGGATCCCTTCCTGCAGATGCACTGGGACCAGCCACCACTGGATGGCATCCCACATCTGCTGGGTCACCATGACCAGCTGGTTGAAGTGCCCCTTGCGCTGAGACCAGTGACTGGCCAGGTCCCACCACAGGGAACGCATTCTCCAGCGGCCCCAATGGACCATGCTGGTACTGGCCACCATGTAGCCCAGAAGGTGCAGGAAGTCCTGGGCAGGACACAATTGCCCAACCTGAAATGATCAGGCAAAGGAGGAGATAGCCTCCACCCTGTCCACTGGAAGCCAGGCTCTGGCTCTGCAAGGGTCGCACTCCCTCCCGATGAAGCTGATCCCCCACAAGGGTATGAGTTCCGACTTGGCCTTGTTGACCAGGAGGCCAAGTCTGATGCAGGTCTGGAGGGCCAGGTCCCTGGACCACTCCGCCTTCTGTTGGGAGGGACCTGCTATCAGCCAGTCATCCCGGTAGGGATAAACCCGGACCCCTTGATGCCTCAGGTAGGCTGCCACCACTGCGATGCACTTGGTGAAGACACTGGAGGCCAAGGAGAGGCCGAAGAGCATGGCCTGGAACTCGTAGAGGGTTCCTTCAGCTCAAAAGCGGAGGAACCTCTGGTGAGACGGACTGATCGGGAAGTGAAAGAACGCGTCCTGAAGATCCAGAGAGCAAAACCACATGTTTTGCTCTAGAGATGATATGATCGGAGACAGAGTTACCATCCTGAAGGTGCGCAACCTGAGGAACTTGTTCAGGTCGTGCTGATTTAGAATGGAGTGCCAGCCCCCACCATCCGTTTTGGCACCAGGAAGTACCTGGAGACAAACCCTGGGTGTTCTGGAGGATCCGCGACAGGAACCATCACAACCTTCTTGCGGAGGAACTGGACTATGTCATCCCTGAGAGCGGACAGCATGTCTGCAGAAACCAAGTCCTACCGTGGGGCGCGGGCTCGGCAAGGAGGGTACTGCTCGAACTCTAGAGGCACACCCTGAAACACCACTTCTAGAACTCTTCTGTCCGTGGTGACAGTGGACCAGGCAGAAAGGAAGTGGCGGAGCTGGTCCCCCATGGGGGGACCCAGGGGAGGCGTGGTCTGTCGACTGGGACAGGCGAAGGACTGTCCATCAGCAGATGACCTGGGCCCAGGGTCGGAGCCAGCTGACGACTCTCCAATTCCGATGTCAGCTGAGATTTCGCTCCAGCCCACCAAGAGGCCAGGACCGACTTCAAATCCTCCTGAGGAGAATGAGGAGGAGGTGGAAGAGAGTAACCCGGATACCCAAAACCGGACGGTGCATAGCTCAGTGTCGGGTACTGCGGCATCGGGTACTCTGGCGTCGAAGGATGCAGCACTGGGTAGCCCGGCGCCTGGTATCCTGATGGAGGCCCAGCCGGTGGGGCTGATGGGTCTGGCGGGTCTGGCGTCAGCTCGATGGGTGGGTCAGAAGGCCCAGGAGGAGGGTCCCCTGGCACGGGCCCTGCCAGTGGAACTGGTGGGCCCGGCTGGCTCGGCAAGCCGGAAGGCAGCGGTGAGGGGACTGTTGCCGGTCCGGCGTCGGAGGTTGGGGTGTCAGGGACCATCTGACGGCGGTGGTGCCTCCTGGTCCTCACCCCCGGCAGTGGATGGAGGAGCCAACTCCCCTGGAGGAATCGGAGATGGAGGTACCGCTGATGGCAGCTGATCAGACGTCGGCTGCGGCAATCCCCAAATGTCAGGTGTGGCATCAGGGCCAGATGGGGGATCGCAGGTTGTACTGCCATCGGAAGAACCGACAGGCGGCTTAGCAGCCTTGTCCTGGAGGGAGACGACAGAGCCGGAGCCCGACTTATCGGACGCGCCCTCACTGCTAGGCTGGGAATCAGAGGCAGCCATAGTGGGGGCGGAGGCCTCCTTTACCGCGGAGGCTCCCGTCGGGCCCGAGCGCAAGCCCGATGCATGCCTGGACACCACCAAGGCAGTCGCTGGAGAGCATCCCCCAGAGGGGAAGATACCTGAAGGCCTGCGACTCTGGCCGGAGTCAGTGGCGCTGTGGCAGATGAGTCCCGGTCCCTGTGTTTCTCTTTGTCCCACTTCTTCTTGTGGTGACCCGCAGGACAGTCCGACGCCTGCCAGAGTTTCTTCAATTCTTTCTTCATGGAGGCCATCTTTTTCTTGAGGAGGTGAGCTTCCAGAGACTGCTGCCGCCTTTTGCGGGTGGCTGAACTGAATTTTCGGCAATACTCGCAGTCTTCCACACGGTGGTCGGGGCCTAGACAGAAGAGGCACAAGTGGGAGCTGAGTACCACACAAGTCGCACTTGTTTTTATGCGATTTGGAGGGCGACAGGGATGACATGCACAACCAACAGAATTGACAAATTACACAAAAATGTAGGTACATTTTGAAGAAAGGGAAAACACTTATCCGAAAATGGAAACGCTAGCTGCACTATTCTTCCACGTGGTGACTGTATGGAGCCAACTGTGGGAAAGAAATGGAGGGCAGGCGTGGGACTGCCCCCTTTATACTGACATATGCTAGCGTCGGTCAGCTGACGTTGGAGCAGTCCCCGCTAGAGACAGCTAGCTAGAAGATTTTTCTGTGGGGTCCTGATGCCTGACAGCTTAGTCCTATTTGTGAATACCTACTGCAAGAGCCCTCTCAAAGTAAGATCATATCCACGTCCCTAAAAGCTCTGCCATCTTGACCGTCTCCTGAATTTTTATCTTGGCCTGAGTCCAGCAAAGCCTCAAATTCTGCTTTCAGTTGGCCAAGGATGGCCTTTTGATAGCAGACCATGTGGGCTACATAATTCAGAACCCGCAAAGCCAAAGTGAAGGATGAGTAGACCTTCCGGCCAAACTGGTCAAGTTGCCTCAACTCCTTATCAGGAGGGGAGGTACTTGCATGCTTCGGCATTGTAGAGTGTTCATGAGCCACGTCGATAACCACTGAATCAGCTTTGGAGTGGTTAACTAGGTGATCTTTCCCTTCTGGAGCATGGTACAATCGGTCCGCTGTCTTGGAAATGGCTGACACAGATGATGGTGGTTGCCATAGGGTAGTGGCCTAATCATTGTGGGGCCCCATCCATGGGGGAATGAGGAGGGGGTTCAGCTCTGGAAGGTCAAGATGCTCTGCCAACCTCTGTCTCTGGAGATCTTGCTCTTCAGTCTTCCAGCCGTTAGCCTTCTGAATTTTTTGGAGGATGTCCAAAAAGGAGGGATCCTCTTGAGGAGACTCAGGAGTCTCCTTAGGCTTGGGGTCCTCTGGTGGAGGGGAATCAGATCCCCTGGAAGAGGAAGAGTCAGACTCGGAGTCTGGCGTAGGGCTCCTGTGGGGAGACAGGGACCTTCGACGGGGGTCCTCTGTCTGAGGATCAGTCAGCCCACAGCCCCGGTCTTCCCCCAAGGAGGCACCCAACATGCCACCGGAAGCTAGGGAATGGACCCTGATAGGGGACAGGGATCGTGGAGTAGGGCCACCTGGACTGGCGTGCGAGCTGTGTCCAGCTGGCGTTGGTTCAACTCCGAGGTTAGCTGGTGCCTAGCTTTGTTCCACCAGGAATCAAAGAGAGCATCATAATCCACTGGGTCTTGCGGAGGAGCCTATGGAGGATACAGGTAGGCCAGAGGTTGATACCCCGATAGCGGTTAGCCCAGCACTGGGTACCCTGGCGTAGGGTTCTCTGGCGCTAGATACCCCTCCATTGGATACCCTGGTGTTGAATACTCCGGCATCGGATACCCTGGCATAGGATGGCCCAGCGTAGGGTAGCCCAGCACTGGGTAAGCTGGAGAAGGACCGGATAGCAGGGCTGAGGTACCTGGCTGAGAGCTCGAAGGCCCAGGTAGTGGGGTATCACGCTGCGGACCTACAGGGGAACCCGGTATCGGCCCAGACGGGGCAATGGGCACCTCTGGGGTCTGGGATGTAGGAGGTGGTCCAGGAGGGAGGATCACAGGTGAGTTGTCTGGGAGGTCCCCGCGAGGGTCTGGCATAGGGCGGCCTGGCGCTGGCTGATTGAGCGGGCGGCAGCTCCTCTGGCTCTGGATGGAAGGAGAGTCTGAGGGCCCCACTGGAGGAGACAAAGGAGAGTCCCGAGAGGAGGAGGATTCCCCTCGAGGCAGCTGCGGCCGAGGCGGCAGCAAGCGCTGGTCTGCAGAACCAGCGTCAGACCTTAAGTTGGGGTCCGACGTGAGCACCCAGGCTGTGCGGTCATCAGAAAAAGCCGGTGTCAGACTTATGAGCTGAACCACCCAACTTAGATCCTGGTTTAGGTTTGAAGGGCCTAAGGGTTGACAACCTCCGAATCCCCAGAGGTCCCCGCTAGAACTGTTACCAGCTCGGGCGAGGGGGCCAAAGGTTGTTCCATAGCTGGAGGAGCAGGCCTGGCTGGAGTGGTGTCCCTGTACTGGCAGAGGGCTGCGGTCTCCGAAGAGAGCTGCGGCAGAGAGGGAGAGTGATCCCAGTTTAGGTTCTTGTCCCACTTGTGCTGCTTCTGCTTGGAAGAGAGGGAGCCAGAAGAGCCCCCGGGAGATGAAGAAGCACTCTGCACCTGCTGCAGGTCCTTTTCCATTGATGCCAGTTTTTGTTTCAAAAAATGGGCTTCCAGGACATGCTGACGGCGTTTCTGTGTGGCCTGGTTGAACTTCTGGCAGGCCTCACAGTCCTTGGTGTCATGGTCAGGCCCAAGGCTGAGGAGACACGAGGTATGTCCAACTTTCTCCGGTATCTGCTCGCCGCAGGCACTCTTGTTCGTGTGGGACTTGGACGAAGTTGGAGAAGACATGCAGCCCGATGTAGAAATTACTCATTTTTGTAAGAAAATCGAAAGGTAATACTTATCGAAAATGGCGGGCCAACTATAGCAGCATTCTGCGAGGTCCAATGTGTGCAGGTCGACGGTTGGAAAGAACTGGAGGCTGGCGTGTGGACTGCCCACTATATACCATTGGGCTGATGCCGATCATGTGACATCAAGTGGGTGGTTCCCCGCCAGACACTGCTAGCTAAGTTTTCCATGTGGTCCTAGCATCTGACAGCTCAGTCTTTATGGTTATTGCATACTGCAAGAGCCCTCTCGAAATAAGATCAAAATAGAGATAAAGTATTCTAGCAAATATATATACTGGTATGTAGCAATAAAAAATTACTCACCATAGTAATCTTGTTTCTTCAAAGGGATCACTCATCATGATTAAACTTAATGCAGTCAGCCTACTGTGTT
Source organism: Neoceratodus forsteri (assembly GCA_016271365.2). NCBI lineage: Eukaryota > Metazoa > Chordata > Ceratodontiformes > Ceratodontidae > Neoceratodus > Neoceratodus forsteri. The sequence continues at coordinate 914,569,292 of CM028131.1, read as the reverse complement.
GAACTGCCAGGAGAAATGGAATTTTATGCAAATTATGGAATTCTCAATTGGCTCATGCCACTTTCAAACTGCTGCCCTAACAACTGTTGCACTCTGAGTGCTTCAGATTCTTACGGAGCCTAACTGGGTAAAATACCCACTTGCTAAAATTAACAACATTAAATAACATTTTTGCCCTTTCAGGTCAAAACATCCTTAACCAACAAACCTAAGAAACTTTAAGACCACCTGGACACCAACTAGTTAAACAAAGTGAGTCTCTACCTTAGCCTATATATGAGAAAAGAAAAAACACCCTAATGCAGGGATGCACAGCAACTTCTATAGGTTCTAGTAGGGGAGGTAGGGAGGATTTTTAATCATAATGAGTGATCCCTTTGAAGAAACAGGATTACTGTGGTGAGTAATTTTTTCTTCTAACCCCAGGAATTACTCATTATGATTAAATTTAATGCAGACTACCAAGCAGTATCTTTGGAGGTTGGGCAGAGAACCTATTTAGGAAACGGGCTCTGCAGTACTGCTGTATCAAACCTAGCATCACCTCTGGCTTGTAAGTCCAGGCTATAATGCTTTGTGAAGGTGTAGCTGCTTTGCATATTTCCAGTAGTGGAATTTCTCTTGAAGCTGCCACTGAAGCAGCTGTGCCCCTGGTGGAATGTGCCTTCAGGCCCAGAGTAACCTGTTTACCCACCTTACTATAACAAAACTGTATACATGCTACTATCCAGCGAGCAACTGTACATTTTGCTGCAGCTCTGCCCTTACCAACTTCACCATATGTGAGGAAGAGCTGTGATTGACTTGTTCTGTAAGACTTGGTTATGTCAATGTAGTGGCTAAGTGCCCTTTTGACATCAAGGGAATGAAGTCTCCTTTCTAGAGAACTAGAGTTGTATGTAAAGACGACAGGTAGAGTGATAGACTGATTCAAGTGAAAATCAGACACCACCTTAGGAAGAAATTTTCTATTAGTCCTAAGGATCACCTTGTCCCTGTGGAATGAGATGCAGTCCACATCTGTGCACAGGGCTTGTAATTCACTGATCCTTCAGGCTGAAGTAATGGCAACCAGGAAAACAGTTTTCCAAGTGACATACTTCAAATCTGCAGCTGCCATGGGTTCGAATGGTGCATCCATGAGATTAGCAATGCAAACATTTAGATTCCAGGCAGAAACTGGTTCCCTCAGGGGAGGGTGCAGAAGATTAAGGCCTTTAAAATATTTTCTAAATACTGGATGAGAGGCCATAGACCTCTCCTTACCAACTGACAGGTAAGCAGAGAGTGAAGCTAAGGGGGACCTTGAGGGTAGAAGGCTTCAGACCTAAGGAATGTAAATGTGTAAGATAATCTAGAAGAATAGCCAAATCAGCCCTGACAGGGGTCACACCCTGACCTGTGCACCATATAGTATATCTTTTCCACTTAGAGGAATATGTCTTCTTAGTAGATGACTTCCTGGAACCCCTAAGAACTGTCAGCACCTGTTCTGACAGGTTAAGGTTAGCAAATTCTAAGTCTTCAAGAGCCGTGCCTTGAGTCTCAGTGATTTAAGATTGGGGTACAGGATCCTGCCCTGCGAGGAGGTTAACAGGTTGTGCCTCCTGGGCAGGTGGAAGGGGGAACCACTGACAGAGACAGTAGAAGAGAGTACCAGTGCTGTCTCACCCAATCCGGAGCTACCAGTATCATTTTTGCTGGTTGGGACCTCAATTTCAGTAGGGTCCTGAATATCACAGGAAAGAGGGGAAATGCACACAGAAACCTCCCTGTCCACAATGTCATCCAGGGTAACTGTGCCCCTTATAGTAGGCCTGCAACTGTACATTGGAAGCTGGTGGTTTTCTGTGGAGACAAAGAGATCCACCTCTGGAATGTCCCATTTCCTGAAAATTGTACTGAGTACCTGAGCATCCAGGCACCACTCGTGGTGGTCTTGACTTATCCTGCTGAGAGAGTCTGCCAATACATTGTCCTTCCCTGGAAGGTGCATGGCTGACAGGGATACTCCCATGGAGTATACCAGGGACCACAGTCTCATTGCTTCTGTGCACAGTAGATGTGACCGGGTACCTCCTTGCTTGTTGATGTAATACATGGCTGTGGTGTTGTCTGTTCTGAGTTGCACCACCTTGTTTTGCAGGTAAGGAGCAAATGTTTTTAGAGCCAGGTAAACAGCCCTGAGCTCCAAGAGATTTACGTGCAACAGAAACTCTTGCGGGGACCATGTGCCACTTGCTGTGTGCTCCAACATGTGTGCCCCCCTAACCTAGAAGTGAGGCATCTGTTGTGAGGATTACAGAGGGGTGTTCCCTTATAAAAGGTACCCCCACTCTGAGGTTGTGCTCATCCAACCACCACTGTAAAGCTTGGACTAAGCTATTTGTGACTGAAACCAGTTCGGACATAGGATCCATCCTTTGAGACCAGTACTGTCTGAGATGGAACTGAATATCTCTCATTTGAAACCTGGAGCCCATTACCACTGCAGTGGCAGATGCCATGTGGCCCAGCAGCCTGAGAAATTCTCTGGCTAGTTTGGGTCTCCCGAACACACAGGATTTTGCAATCCGCAGAATGCTTGTCACCCTGTCTTGTGGTTATTTCTGTTCCAACAAACTCCAGCACCTGGAGTGGTACCTGCTGAGATTTCTGATCGTTGATCAGAAATCCCAGGGATGCTAGTGTAGATTTTGTTAGCGCTAGTGACTGTGCTGCACGCTGCAGGGACTGTCCTACTACTAACCAGTCGTCCAGATGGGGGAAGACTGTTACCCCTTGTTTCCTCAAAAACTCTACCACCGATAGGCACTTTGTAAAAACTCTTGGTGCCGAGGTTAGCCCAAAAGGGAGAGCTGCAAACTGATAATGGCCTGACGCCATCCTGAATCTCAAGAATTTTCTGTGAGATGGTCTGATGGGAATGTGGAAATATGCATCCCTTAAATCTAGGGAGGCTAGCCAGTCTCCCTTTTGCAATGAGGGAATGATTATTGCAAGAGTGACCATTTTGAACCTTGGTTTCAAAATGTACTTGTTCAGAAGTCAGATCCAAAATAGGTCACCAATCCCCATTTTTCTTCCTTATGAGGAAGTACCTGGAATAAAAACCTTTGCCCCTGCTTATCAAAGGCACTATCTCTACTGCTTTGATTGCCAGTAGATGCTTTACCTCTGCCTCCAACAGGATCCTGTGTGCAGTTGTTGGTGGAGCAAAGGTTCTTCTTCTCAGCTTTGGAAGTGATTTGAAACTGAGTGCCAGGCCCTGGCTCACTACCTCCAGCACCCACTTGTCTGTGGTGATGGAATGCCAAGCGTGAAGGTAATGAGCCAGTCTGCCACCTACTGGTGGTCCTGAAATAGGGGATGCGACCTGCACTAGCCCGTCAGGGGTTCTGTGTGGGCTGTGCCTGAACCTATGGTGCAGGGGCACTTGAAAGAATGGTCTGGGGTAAGAAACCCCACCCCTACCTCCCCTACTCTGGGGTCTGTAAAAGGTGGAAGGCCTATCTTTGGAATTGCTCCGATAGGTGGATTTATATTCCTCCACCCAGTGACAGCGCTAGGGGTTTTAAAACATGGGTCAAATTAGACCCATAGGTGTAAAAAATGTGGGTCAAAATGAGAAACAACTGGGTCCAAACCTAATCGTAATTAGAAATTTCACTAGTACAGAAGCTTAAATTTGTTGAGTGAAAATACTTTTCTATTGTTTAATTTTCCATCTTTCAGCTATTGTTAGAGACAGGTGCACCACTTTGGACCCACTGTCCTGTGGAAAGTGGGTCATTTCTGGGCAAGCTGCAACTTTTTCCCTTTTTGCCCTATCTAGCGCTGTCTCTGCCTCCACCTTCTTCATATATGCCTCTGTGTTATCGCCAAATAAAGAGTTGTTTTCCAGGGGAAAATCCATTGCTTTAGCCTATGTTTCTAATGTCAGGTTGGTGGCTCTAAGCCAAGTGAACCTCCTAAGTGAAACAGACAAAGCCATTACCCTGGATGCAGTATCATTGGCATCCACTGCCACATGAAATTGGTACTTGGTAGCATCAAGTGCAGCCCTTGCTGTATCCTGCAAGTCTACAGCCTCTTCACCTGGAACCTTATCAATCAAAACTAGAACACAGTTCCATACAGCTTTTTGGTACTGCACTGAATATGCCATGTAATTGGCCTGCCTAACTAATAAAGAGGCAACCATGTGCCCTTTCTTCCCCATAGCATCCATTTTTCTTGAGTCTTTGTCTGGTGGATGGGTAGCCAAGGGGATCCTGGCCTTGTCACAGGCAGCAGCTTGTACTACTCCCTCAGGATCAGGATGAGTAAAAAGAAAATCAGCTGCAGCTCTGTCAAGCTGATATTTCTTGTCAGCTTTCTTATCCACACCAGGGATAGAGGCTGGAGTTTTACAAATCTGTAGTGCAGCCTTTTTTAAAGACTTATGTATGGGAAGAAGCAGACGTTTAGTGGGGGTTAACCCCATCATGTCCAGAAAATCTGCCTCCTCCATATCCTCTTCTGTTTCCTGAAGAGGGAGGTTCAGAGTTTCCACCATGCTCTTGACAAAGGCATAGTGGGAGGAGATTCTCAGGGCCCCTAGGAGGGACCCGAATTCCTGCTCAGGGGGACCCTCTGGATCTATAGGTTCCCTTCAAAATCCTCCTCCTCCCCAAACACTTCCAGCATTCCCTGCCTTGCTGGGGTGTAGGAGGAACCGGGGAAGTCGTTCTAGGAACCGGGATTGCACCCTGTAGGGCTTGTTGCACTTGAAATGCCTTAGTAATGTCCTCAGCCGAGGGCATAATATGTTTTGTCTGCTGGGAGCTCCTTAGCCTTCTCAGCCGGAGGCGCAGTGACATGTTTTTCTTTACACTTTTTCTTTAATGGAACAGGTTCAGAACTTGTTTCCAAAGCCCTTTTTGCTTTACCTTGTTCAGATTTATCTGAACTCTTGTCAGGATCCTTGGCTTTACCTCCATCCTTTTTGTGGGAAGAAGAAGAAGCAGAATTATCTACACTAGAAGCAGAAACAGAAGCCATCTCTTAAAATCTCAGACCTTTTCTTTAATGTTTTAGGGCAAAAGGTCTTACAAATATCACAACTGGCAAATATATGACTTGTACCTAAACAAGAAATACACAGACAATGTCTGCCGGCTTTTGCTATAAGTCGCCCACAAGACTCAACATTTAAAACCTGTGGGTCCAGTGCGTTTTTTCATTTGTGGCTTAATTAAGTGCTTAATTTCGGTATGCAAATAATGAATGAAAATAATTCTTAAAATATAATTCGTGCTTTATTTATAGCCCCCCAGAAAAGATCCTATGTAGCCACAATGTATACCTTATTAGCAGCATAGGCTATCTTACATGACTGTCCATAAGCTTGTCCACGTTTCCCTGGTGTCCAGATTCAAGGAACACTGAATCCGTGACCAGACCTTCAGCCGAAGGGTGGTCTGAAAACCCTGAAAGGGAGCATGTAGGAATCATGTACTTGCATACCACGTGAACCGAGGGTGCCGGACAGCATGCTGCCAGAGCTCCAAAGCCGGTCCCAAGATCGCCTCAGCCACTGGGAAGGCAAATCCCCAGGATTCATCCCAGTCCAAAATGTCCATGAAAGAGTACTTGGCCTCTTCTGGACTGGCTCAAGGAGGATCGACATGGACTCTGAGAAAAGTCTGAGCAGCCCACCGAAGGAAACAGGGTCATGCTCAGGGGAAGGCTCCTCGACCAAGCTGCTGTCAAAGAGTTGGGTCCCTGAGGAGGCCATGGACTACAGATTTGAGTCATTGATGACTCCTCTAAGACAACCCTCAGCTATTGTTTGCCAAAGTCCTTTCAGGAATCCTCACCTTGGGTAATCCTGACAACCAGCCTGGCATGCCAGTGACCGAATGGCCGGCCCCCTTGGTCAAAGAGGCAACAGGCAGCTGTCAGGGTGGTGTCTACACCTCAGAGGAGAAGCAGGTGTAGGGAGTACCTGTGGAACAGAGACCAGCAGGGCAAACTCTGGCAGCTGCCAGGGGACCGAAGGTCCTCGGGGTAGAGCCCTGCCCTTTCCCGCTATGGCCCAAAGAATTCCTCATAGTACCAGTGCATCTTGCACTGGTGCCTCTCCTCATCTGCTGATGAGGAACACCAATGGCAGCATCTCCCAGTCACAGGATCGGAGCAGAAGTGCCTCTACCACAATTGTGAGAAGGGTGTTCCTGCAGTTGGCCGTATATGATGCATCTACCGACACAGGCATTAAAAACCCGACCCCAGGTGGAGCGACCAGGGTTACCAATCTGTCCACATCTTCATGAGTGAGGACCAGGAGCACAGAGGTCTGCGAGACTGACTCCTCAGCCTCGTCCAACAGCCGGTTAACAGGATTAAGAAAAATCTTGATGGCCCGATAGACTGGAGTCATGGTGAACCAGCTTGATAGCAGTGCTGAAGAGCCAGCGGCCTGCCCCTCAATGAAGGGGTGCTCGGCAGCTGTCGAGGGACCTGGAGGACCTTGATTACTCCCTGTCCCACAAGTGGAGCTAGCAACACTTAGATTTTGAACCAAGTAGGGCAGGACTCTCCGCTAAGGTCTAGAGGAACAATAACATGTCAAGGAACTTGACCATGAAAGACCCTCTGACACTGGCCCAGGGAACAGCGCTGAGACCAAGGAGATGCCCATCACAGCTGCTGCAGCCCCATCAGCCTCAAGGGCCGAAAGCTGCTCCACAGATCCAGCCACAGTCGAGGCCTTCTTGCAGCCCTTCAGATCCCTTTCTGAAGGCCGACCCAGAGACAGCCAGAGCTTCCTGACCTTGAGAGACTCAGGAAGCATGGATAAGCACAGGCCGCATTCGGCTATGTTGTGCTGCCCGCCCAGGCAGTACACACACGTGTCATGTGGATTGGTGACACACATCTTCTGCCAGCACCTTAACACAGAATCTTTTGTTCTGTTGGTCTGGAGATGGAGCCGAAAGAACCACGACACTAGATGAAGAAAACAAATGTTTTATTGAAAAGATGGTTTGCCTATGGCACAGAAAATCTAAAGCAGAAGCATGAAGGAGGTGACCCATTCTTCCAGCAGAAAGAAAGAGCTGACATCGAGTTGGGGATATATACCACCTGGGTGGTGGTAGAAGCTTAGCTTAAAGACATTCCGGCCAATAATATTGTTCCAGTGGAACTACCAGAATATGAATATGTGAACCACATCCATGCCCCTATGATGAAAATGATGTATTCACCAAAATTCTTGATCTTCCAGAATATGTTTACTACTCATTCACACTTATGGGTCTCTGTTGGCGGCACTAGGACTGTGCAGAAGCAAAGCCTTCTGCAGTCTACAGCTTGTGGGACAGACATTGCTGCTGACATTGCCCACAAGGCAAACGTAATGACATGACGTTTGTGGGCTTGCCAGTAACCGATGCAGATTTCCCACCTTCCTCGGTTCTGTTTGACAAGAGAGAAACAAGTCAAAGAGAGAAAAAAAAGAGAGGGATTATGAGTCATAGCCCAAAGGGATAGGAAAAGGATACAGGATATAAAATAATGAAAGGAATAAAACCAATTACCAACCTAAAAAAAAAACAAAAAAAAAAACAACATAAGTAGGCCTAAGGGGCACAAGGTAGCAGGTAAAAATGGAGCCAGAGCCTACAAGCCACCTGACAGAAAGGCGGAAAGGACAGCAGCACTGGTATGGGGATGTGGCTAGGATAGGACAGACCACACCAATCTCCTAAAAAAGGTTCAAAAAGAAGATCTTGTACAACCTGTACAAGAACAGGCAAGGTTAAAAGAGATATAACAGAAAGAGACATCCACATGCCACACCCCAGGAGACAGGAGGAAGGGGAAAAAGAAGGAACAAGGGATCATTATTATGTCCTGCCCTTCAGGCTAAAATGTTGGCAACCACAGGATTTCAAGAACCACTGGCAGAGCTGGAAGGCAAGGTAGACAGTGTAGACTGCCTAATCCCCAGAGGGTTGAGGAGCGAAGCTAAACTTGTCAAATGTTTCGGTGCAACTAACCTTGGGTGACAAAGAGCAGAAAGGAGGAGGAGGAGGACGAAAGAGAAAGGGAGGGAAAGAAAATTCCCTAAGAAACAGAGGGTTTTTTTTCTTTATGAGAAGGGGGGGGGGGGCAATCCCAGAAACTGTAAGGGAGAGGCAAGTGGAAATGAAAGAGGAAGAAAGACAAAGGGTGAGCTGCCCAGAGGCCCTGGTTCTCACATGAGCAGGGGATGGTGAGTGGGTGTGTGAAGAAACGGTGAAGATATTCTGGAAGACCAAGGATTACGGTGAGTATGTAATTTTCATATCTACCAAGGATCAATCTTCCCCATTCGTTCTCACCTATGTATCATGCGTTCCACCCAAAAGGGTGGAGTTAGCTCACTCTGAAGGAAATACAGGTTACTCACCTGTAACAGAAGTTCTAGGAATGGTATATGTTGTTCATCCACACTTATTGGCAGGTTCCTTGCCACTTTAAATCTTGCCGGAAGGTCTTCAAGCTGGCTCCTCCCACCCACCCGGGTGGTAAAACTCTCGGCTCTGCCCCATGACGCCAGATCTAGCCCACTGGAAGCCAGGTGGTGCGTTGAAGCCGGGGAGGCCGGGTGGGTCATGTGGATGAACAACATATACCATTCCTAGAACTCCTGTTACAGGTGAGTAACCTGTACTTCTAGGGACATGGATATGTTGTTCATCCACACTTATTGGCAGACTCCTAGCAGTTCTCCGGGAGGAGGGAGGCAAGCCATACCCTTACTTAGGTAGAAAGACTGGAGAACCGAGGCCCCGACCAGCACCCGCGACGCCAAGGTCGTGTGAAAGGAAAGGTAAGCCTGCTTCCGGTGGAAGCCCTGCGGATATCCGGATCGGAGTATCCTCGGAAGCAGCCACCGATGCAGCGGAGGGCGGGTTAAAATGAGCACTTATCCCTCTGGGAGGCTCCATGCCTGCCCGCCTATAGTGGAGACCTATGCAGGGGTGACCCACCTGCTCGTCGTCCACTTGGCTGCAGGTCTGCCTTATGTGGCTTCAGCGTAGATGACAAACAGCTGGCGAACCTCTCCTGAACTTCAGCTTTACGCTCCCTAGGTAGGTGAGCGTTAAACAGGTTCCTATGGAACCTATATACGGCCTCCGAGGTGTGAATGGGTACGAACCCCGGCAGAGGCAATACCCCTGAAGGGAAGACTCCGCCACCGCCTTTGGAAGGACTTCGGGTTGGGCGCAGGACAACCTAGTCCCTGTGGAAGACCAGATAGGAGATTTAAAGGCGCCTAGAACTCCCCACCTTCTGGATGGCAGAGTAGCCCCAAGAAGGTGTTCTTCCACAACAGGTGGGGGAAACTCGCACCTGTGCAACGGTTCGGATGGCTTGCTCGTGAGCTAAGCCCATACCAGCAAGGATCCCACAGAATGGGGATACTCTCCCCCAAAGGGGAGGTGTGATCGAGGCCTAGAAGTGCCAGACCACCTATTCTGCGCCACCGACTGCCTTATGGCCCGCGCCCGGAAGACAGGGGTGACCACAGAAGCACCTAGAGGGTCGTCGGCCCAAGCCCTAATTCAAAGAACAGACGAGATGGTCCAAATGTCATTTAGGACGGAGAGGGCCAGGCCCTATCCCATCATCAAATGGAGAACTTTTCCAAGAGGACGAGCATTATTTTTGCCGACTTCCAGCAGGACGCCTCAAAAAGTCGAGGACCCTGCGAGGATTCCTAGGCCTGGCCCTAGCAGACACAGGGACCAGGCCTACAGGTGTAGGATTGAAGGTCCAGAAGAAACCTTCCTTGAAAAAGGAAATCAGGACCAGGCGGACTAGAAGCCGCACGGGAGCCTGCGGCCGAGACTAAGGAGAGCTGGATACCAGAGCTGGCAAGCCAGTCTGGGGCTACCAGCATCACCTGCGCCCAGTCCCTCCTTGCCTTGCCCGTAGGTCAAGGGAAATGGGGGAGAGGCGCGGAAGGGCCCGGGATCCATGGCCCTGACGGCATCCCCTACAGCAGACCTTGCTGAGGGGGCGGGCATAAAGCAGTCTTGGCCTCATATTCTCCCTGGAGGGAGAAGATCCTGTGCTACCTCCGGCAGGAAAAAAACCACTCATGAGGCGCAGCCTATGTCCGGCTTAGGGCAGTAGCCGGAGAATTGGAGGCTCCCGCCATCAGAAGGCTGGGAACCCGCCTCCGACTGCGCGAAAAACCCAATGCGGAGAACCTCCTTACGCCGATGCAAGGGGTTCGACCGAACCTGGCGGGGCAGGTAGCACATGGTTGTGGTGCTGTCCGGATGGACTAAACCGCTTAGACCGCATACAAACGGAGCGAGCGGTGTAGTTGCTGGACCGCCTGAGCTCCAGCGAGTAGAGAGGACATCGACTCCTTAAAGGACCAGAGGCGAAGCACTCTGTATTCCTCTAGATGGACACCCCCATCCATCTGAGAAGCATCGGTCGGAGAAGACCGTCGACCCCGGGGGGACGAACAGGATGTTCTCCTGCAGGAGCTGGAACGGTCCGGAGAGGAGCGTTCCACTAACTCCTGGGCTGTAGTCACGAACTGGTCCGAGGAACGCAGCCCTGTGACCACTGGCAGGCCTGTCCCACTAGGGGAACTCAGCCGCCAAGAGCCCAGGAGGTGCAGGAGGTCCAAGAAGGGCACAATTATCCGGCCAAACTGACTGGGTCAGGGAGGAAGAACCTCAGCCCTGTCCGCCCAGGGCCGAGCTCGGAATCAAGAGTCGAGTCTAGTCCCGGAGAAACCTCACCCGCTAAGGCACGAGTTCCAACGTGGTTCCGGTAAGGGAGACCAGTGCAAGCCTGGAAGGTATTAATCAGGCTGCCATCCGGGTGGGGTTACACCTGGACCCTTCGAAGCCGCAGAAACTGTGGAGCAGAGAACGAAGGGCCTGGCTAGGAACTCATAAGGAGACCACTCGCCTGGAAAAGGGAGGGGTCTCTCAAGAACGGACGGAACAAAGAGGAAGTACGTCCTGGAGGCCCAGGAGGAAGCCACACGCCTCGATCTGAGGATGGGAGATCGGCAGAGGGACCATCCGTCGTGCCGAAGGATGGGTGCAAGCCCCCCGTCTGTTTCACGCCAGGAACATCTGGACTCGAACCCCGGGTCAGAAGGAGGCCCACCACCTTCCTGACCACCTCTAATTAGGGGCCAGGCAGAGTCCATCAGCAGTCCGACGGAGAGTCAGTGGACCCAAGGTCCCTGGAGTAACGGCTCAAGGAAACCTGTTCGCAACCCGCGACAGGGCTTACCCTAGCACTACCCAAGAGGAAGAGGTGTGGAGCCATCCCCATGGGAATGCCGGGCAGGGGCGACGGGGCTGGGGACAGCTCCCTTAGGCTGTCACTGAGCAGGCTTGGCGGAGGAAGAGGCCGAGGGGCCTCGGACCCTACTTCCTGCTTCCTTTGGAGGAAGACGTGGTCTGGCAACAGGCCGCCTGGGCATGCCTGCTGGCCCTCGAGCTGGGCCGAGCCGGAGGGTAGGAGGGCCAAGGGCTTACGAAGGCTGAGGGCTGCCTTGTCCCTCCGGGAGAGATTGACAGAGTCCGGAGTGGCATCGGACTCTCGGCCCTGGATATGTCCCTCCACCCAGGGCCGAAGAGGTCAGTCCCAAGAGGGGATGTCCGCCAACTCATGCTGGGTTTCCAAGGAAAGGAGGATAACCTCAGCCACGCCTCGCGCGCGCATGCCACTAAAGCCGCCACGATCTGGCACAGGAGTCGCCCAGATCCAGAGCCGACTGAAGCTGCTGTTTCGCCATCGCCTTACCCTGGTCCGGAACCTGCCGGACCTTGGTCCGCAGGTCGGCTGGAAGATGAGGAAGGACCTCGTCCAGGGAGCCCAAAAGGGCATGGAAACAGTGTGCCATCAGTGCCGCCGAGCTGGCCTGACGGAGGCCTAGGGAGGACACGGCGTAAACCTTGCACCCGACGTAGTCCATCCTTCTGGACTCTTTGTCAGGGGGCCTATCCAAGTCCCTAGTGTTTCCAAAACGTTGGAAAACATTGTCGGTGACTACCCCTTCAGCCAAGGGGTGCTCCGAGAAACTGGGCAGAGAACCAACAGGGACAGGGTACTTCCTGGCCACCCTGGCCGAAGGCGCAGGGCAGGAAGTAGGCCGCCGCCAGAGCTCCAAGGCTGGGCCCATGATAGCCTCAGCCACCGGGAAGGCCTCTGAGGCAGAGCCCCTTCGGTCCAAAATCTCCGTAAGGGGGTAAGGCGCCCGTTTGGAAACGGGCTCGAGCTGCATTCCGGTGAATTCCGAGATGAGCGGGAGCAGACCCAAAGAGGACGATGGGCTGTCGTCCACAGAATGTTCCGAGGAAGACCATGGATCCTCCCTGCAAGGAAACATAATGGAGCCGACGTCAGGCTCTGAGTCTGCAAAAAGCTGCCGCAGGCCCGAGTCACTCTTCATCCGCCGAGGGTGGGCGGGAGTGAGGGGACCACGCGACCTGCGAAACAGGTCATGGTCCAGCCCGGGTTCCGCCGATGGCAGAGGGGCAGTGAGGATCGGGCGAGCAACCGGCCCTGAAGAGGGCTCCTCGAATGCCTCGAGTGGCTGCGTCGGCCGACCAGGCGGCGGCTGCTTACTAGCCGGAGAATGAATCGGGGTCGATTGACTTCCAGACAACAGCATCTGCCGCCACATAAGTTCCTCAACGCTGACGCCAACGGTGAGTAAGCACTACCTCATCCGAGGGAGGGGACGAGGAAGAACGGCAAAGCCACTTGACTCGGTGCCCTGACCGAGAACGCAGAGGTCGGCGTGAGCGGCTAGACCGAGAGGAGGACCGAGACCGAGACCCGAATCCTCGGGGAAACCGAGGGCAAGCTGGAGAGGGAGCGGAGCACGCCCGCTCCTCCTTCAGCTCGGAGAATTTGGCAGAGGACTGTCGACCCAAGGGTACCGGCAGAACTCAGCCTCCACCGGGGAAACCGGCGAAGGAAATGCGGCACTAGCAGGAGACGGCCCAGATGACGTGCCGAGGGGCTCAGTCACATCAACGGGGGTCCTGGCCGGCTGACCTGACAGGGACACCGTGAGGCCAGAGGCCGAAGACGCATGCTCGACCGAAGCCGAGCGTCTGCCTACGGGGGAAGGGGACTTTTCCCGCTCCCGCCAGGGCCGGGGAGGGACCCCGCCTGCGGCCCCTTGGAATTGGGCCGCGGGGAAGGTCCCAAGGGTCCCTCTCCTTTCAAGGAGAGAGACTGACAAAGCTCCTTGAACGAAGCTGAATGAGTAGAACCCAAGGACAGCGGGAAAAACGCCGCAACCGAGGAAGAGGGAGGTGGAGCCGTCCCCCGCCCAGCGGAATAGAGCTGCTCAGAAACAGCCAAAGCGGACGCCTGACGATCCGAGGGGTTTTCCGGAGCCGGAAAAACTACCAGATGTCCGAACCCCAAACAGGCCGGGCGGTCCTCCAGAGAGCTGGCCAAAGAGCGCAACAAAACTCGCAAAGCTGAGGATCATGATCCAGGTCAACGAGTAAACGACGGAAAGTGGTCTCCCTGAGGAAAATAGAGCGCCTCCGGGGCCAGGAAGGGATTGAGCCATCGCCGAGCGAGGAAGAAGATATCAAAAATCTTCTAAAAGATTTCAAGACCGAAATTTCCAGGAACCAGTCCCAACGCAGGAGCGCTAAGGGAGGGAACCTGAGCTCTAAGCGGTAAGGAAGATCTGGCGCCATGGGGTGGAGCTGAGAGTTTTACCACCCGGGTGGGTGGGAGGAGCCAGCTTGAAGACCTTCCGGCAAGATTTAAAGCGGCAAGGAACCTGCCAATAAGTGTGGATGAACAACATATCCATGTCCCTAGAAATGGGTATTCCCTCAACCCTCTGTAGGGGGTAACCACATAAGGGCAGAGACTCCTCACAGATCTGGTGGGACTCGAGATGGGTTAGGGCAGGTAGAGGCTCCTGTGGCCTGGGAGCAGGAGGGCGCCTGATAGCTCACACCTGACTCTGCAAGAGAAACAATGAGTCCCCTGAAATCATTAGCCAATCACCCTATGCTGGGCCAGGGGTGCCAACCAGGAAAGGCTAAGCCATGGCGTTCACCGAATGCAGACTGCGGCTCCCATCAACCTGGAAACTACCTCGCTGGCGTCATAAGCCTCCCTCACTTGGTGCCTTGCCAGCTCCAGGCCCTGGGCGGAAAGGTGTATGGCTTGCCTGGCTGAGTAGCTGTCTGGCACTGATGCTAGGAGCTGATCTGTGTCCTCCACAGACGCCTGTCACAAGCTGCCTGATGAGCATGATTTGCAGAAATGCACATTATGGTGCATGCCTTCGGAAAAACTTGTCTGCCCCAGATATTGAACTCCACAGAGTCAATGTCAATGGGTGGTCAACCACCGGGCGCCTAGGCCCAGAGGGGGTCTGCCAGACCAGAATCCCAGAAGATGGATGTAGCAAGGCAGCTGGAGACCCCATGGAAGTGCAGTATCTGCGCTGAATGGTCTTTGGGGCTGGAAAGGGGGCACAGGGATGGAGCCAGATGTTCCTGGATGCCTCCGTGAAAGGCCGAGGCCACAGAGGGATGACTATAGAGTCTCTGCTATGTTCACCAAGGAATGACAGTGCCAGGATAGGAGCACTGTGACCAGGAAAGTACTGTAGGCTCAGCTCCTGCACCATCTCCCCTAGAACTGATGGTAATGGGTGAACTCAGTATCAGAGAAAAGGAAGCAGGAGATGATAAGGAGCTGGAGTCCAGTGGTGGTGCAGGGACTTCAGGCCAGAAAATGGCCCAGTCTACTCTAAGCTGACAGTGGGAGAACACATCAGCCATCATCCTGAACTGGTCCCAGATCAAAGGCCCAAGAAGACCAAAAATGCCTTTTTTTGGGGGAAGGTCACAGGAGACCAGGTCATGGCTGCAAGACCTCTGCCGTGGGGAGGGCCTGGCAAACTTGCCCATCAATGAGCAGCCGGAGCCATTTAGTTCCCGTGGGACAGCCCCGATCCATCCCTACCAGTGACGAAGCTAGATGGTTCTGGTAAGAAACATGGGTCCAAACCAGCACTGTGACTCTTGTTGGAAATGCCACCCACTCTAAGCAGGAAGTAAGCCGCAGGCGCAGACTCCAAAGTCCTCCCCTCATCAAAACTGACTCTCCCCCTTGGGCAAAGCCCAGGCTCCAGGCAGGAGCCTTCGGTGAGGAGATGCCAGATCCAGCACTGCGACTGGCAACAGCTCCTTCTTCAACACTGCTCAAACAGCACCAAAAGGAGCCCTGGTGTTGTCCCAGGCTCCGATTACAGACACCAACCCCTCCCCGGAGCTCCCGGCCCCGAGCTAGAACCACAGGCAGACCCAGGAAGGACCCCATCCTCACTAGTTTCCTTCACAGGCCTGAGGTCTTCATCAAAATCCTCCCCAGGTCATTCTACCACTCAGAAGATATCACAACCACCTCAAGTGCCAGAGAAGGACCAGCTTCACAGGCCTGCCCTCTTCTGGCATCGCGAGCAGCAACAGAAGGGGACCCAGTCTTGCAGTGGGCACTGTCTTGCTCACCACTACAGGCCTGAATACCAGGAACCATGGCAGTGCCAGGCCGCAACACCAAAGTGTCCATCGGTGTAAACCCAGTGTGTAGATTCGGCCACACCACCTGGGCTGTCTGTTGCCCCTAAGGGTCAACGGACTAGAAGGAAGGGGTGCTCAGTCAGTCCTCCCAGGGGAGACAGACTGTCCTCCAGACCCCTCCCCCAGGCTCTCTGATGTCTTGGTGGGGTGAACGCATGCACAGATGCCTGGTCTTCCTCAGTACGTATAAGTACTGAGAAGAGGCTCAGGGGAAGAGACAAGGGACCTTACCTTGGCATCCCTGGTGTAATGCCTGCCTCTGAAAGTAGGGGAGCTTGCAAGCCCACTTTAGCATGCGTATCTAGAGGGTGTGGTAGTCCATGGAAAAACAGGCATCGCATCTGTCCAGGACATAGTCTGTGCCGAGGCAGGTCCAACAGGTGTCCGTGCCAGTCCTGGACAGCAATGTGACACCTACAGGAATATCAATGCATTGGGGGACATCCTTGTTTCTTCTTCTTCTTGGAGAATTTCTTCTTACGCTCCTCGGAACCAAACATGGCGCCATGAGAAAAATAAAACTAGTAAAGAAAAGGTTTGGCGCCAAACTATGGAGAAAAAATTATACAAACGGCACCATGAGAGTGACGGGGAGGAGGGTACAGTGTCGAACTGATGGCAACAAACCAAGCAAAGAATGTGATGCAGTGACAAACAACTCACGCTCTGACAGCGTGCACTCAATGACGGGGAAAAAAGAATGGAGGAAAAAAAGAGGCAGGCATCTGTAACTGGCCAGCCCACAAGTGTCACGTTATTACGTCTGCCTTGTAGGCGGTGCTGGCACTGACACTGGTCCCACAAGCTGTAGACTGCAAAAGACTTTGCTCCCACAGGGTCAGAGTGCCTCCAGCATAGACCCATAGGTGGGAATGAACGGTGAAGACAGATTCTGGAAGAGCAATTCCTGTGAGTAGCAGTATTTGAGAGGGCTCAAGCTCCAACTCTGAAGTGTTTAGCAGGACTCCCATGGATACTAGAAACTGTGAGGCAGAGGCCACTGTCGTCTCTATTTCCTGTCTAGACAGGTTTGTTATGAGCAAGTTGTCCAGAAATGGGAAGCCTTGGAGTCCTAACTTTCTGAGGTACGCTTCAGCCATGAAGTCCTAACTTTCTGAAGTGCTGCAAGCACAGCAAAATACTTCGTAAAGACTCACAGCGCTGAGGAAATCTCAATGTGTAGGACTCTGAACTGGCAGTGTTGGCCTTCCAAGCAAAGTTGGAGATAACTGTAGTGGCTGGGGTGCACCAGTCTAAGGCAGCAAGTATCCTCGATGAATGTATTTGTTTAGTTTTCTGAGATGGAGAATAGGGTGCATGTCCCATGATTTCTTTGCTACTAGTAAGTAATGGGAGTAGGACCCTGTATTCCATTCCAACTCTGGCACTCTTTTCACTGCTGTGTTTCTCAAAGGCCTGCAATCTCCTGTGCCAGAAGCTCTGACATGTGAGCAGACATGGGGAGTTACCTTCTGGAAGGACTGTCAGGAGGGTTTCCAACAACTTCAGGGAGTACCCCTCTCAGATAATTCTCAAAACCCACTTGTCTGCTGAGATGGATTCCCACTGATGGTAAAACTCAGTGATGCATCTTCCCAACTGGGGAGGTGTGGTCCACCTCAGGCAGCTCAAGCAAACCTGGAACCAGAGCTTCAGATAGTGGCACTGAGTATATCTGGTGCCTGGGCCTTCAGCTATACTTTCTCTTAGGTCTGGGGAGGCTGAGATATATTGTTTTGACCTCTCTTGCTCCTTACATAACATGACTGCTTGTTATGAAAGCAGCCACATCATCTGCCCCTCTGTGGGTTGTAGGAAACCAGCCTGTTAGTCTTTAGAGTCATTCTTGTTTCAGTAGACTCCTTAGGAGACTGCTCCACTTGCTGTCCGAACTGATAGGTGCCATCAAAGAGCACTTTCATGATCTGTTGCTAGGGTCCCGGGTGAAGTCAGCATTCCAAAGCCAGGAATGTCACCAGATGCAGATACCTGCAGCTGCAGTGACCTCCTGCATCAAAGGCATCCATAGAAGCTTTAAAAGAACTCCTAACACAGTTCAAACAACTTTGAAAAAATGTAATATTCAGGCATAACTGTAGCTTATATTTCATATTTTATTCTGTAATTTTCACTCTTATTTCCTTATTACTAAAGGTATTTGCATAAATACAGTAAATCTGCCTTTTAGCTCTGGCTGCCTGCCTACTACACCTGACATTATAATTCTATTTATGACATTCAAAATATGTTGCTGTGGAGATAATTATGATGTCATAAACGGGGGACTGTGATGTCATGTGTAGAGAACCAGCCAGAGTACATATGGTCTAGGAGACAGGGGTCTCGTTTTTAGTAATAAAACTGGGACTTCATTACTGAAAATGAATAAAGAAATTAGGATGGAGCCGAATGAAAAAATTACTTACCATAGTAATGTTGTTTCTTTTAATGGAGTCTTGCTGTATTCTGACTAAATTCAGTTAGCCCCAGCACTTGAACTGCCCCCGGAGAGTAATGAGTTAACTCTATGCAGAAGCATAGAACATTGAGCTTGAGCTCGGTTTTCAAACCTCTGTCTCTAGCACTCTGAAGTGTAACCGTCAGATTATTACGAGCACTAACTAGTAAAAGTAATAGGTGGAAATTATTTCAACTCTTGCAAGCCAAATGGCTGCACAAATTGTTTTAGGGTCAAAAGACACAAGTTGAGAACCCCAAAAAGAAAGCGAAATATAAAACCAAAGTAGGTAGAGAGCTAAAACATAAATAAAACCCATAAGATAGGGCAAGCCAAGTACACCTCTGGGGTGCAGCACTGTGCCTGCCCACCCACATCCCAAAAATACAGGTAACTCACCTGTAACAGGAGTTACAGGAATGGTATATGTTGTTCATCCACACTGTCTGGCAGGTTCCTTGCCGCTTTAAATCTTGCCGGAAGGTCTTCAAGCTGGCTCCTCCCACCCACGTGGTAAAACTCTCGGCTCCACCCCATGACGCCAAATCTAGCCAGCTGGAAGCCAGGTTGTGCGTCGAAGCCGGGGAGGTCGGGTGGGTGAACAACATATACCATTCCTAGAACTCCTGTTACAGATGAGTAACCTGTATTTCTAGGGACATGGATATGTTGTTCATCCACACTATCTGGCAGACTCCTAGCAGTTCTCCGGGAGGAGGGAGGCAAGGCGCACGCCCCCTACTTAGGGAATAGACTGGAGAACCGAGGCCCCAAAACCAGCATCCCGGCGTGACTCAAGGTTGATGTGGTAGTGGGTAATAAAGGTATGTGCCGACTTCCAGGTAGCAGCCCTGCAGATATCCTGGATAGGGACATCCCTGGAAGCAGCTACCGATGCAGCGGTATGGCGGGTAGAATGAGCTCTTATCCCTCTGGGAGGCTCCATGCCTGCCAACCTATAGCAAAGATCTATGCAGGAGGTGACCCACCTGCTTATCGTCCGCTTGGCTGCAGGTCTGCCAGGTGCGGCTTCAGCATAGGTGACAAACAGCTGGCGAACCTCTCCCTGAACTTCAGCTGTCCGCTCCTTATAATAAGCGCGCGCTTCTAGGGTCCAAAGTATGGAGCCTATATTCGGTCTCCGAGGTGTGATTGGGGTAGAACACCGGCAGAGTCAACACCTGGTTAAGGTGAAACTCCGACACCACCTTTAGAAGGAACTTCGGGTGGGGATGCAGGACAACCTTGTCCCTGTGGAAGACCAGATAAGGAGACTCAATGGAAAGCGCCTGGAGCTCTCCGATCCTTCTGGCTGACGTGATAGCCACCAAGAAGGCAGTCGTCCACGACAGGTAGGAAATCTTGCACCTGTGCATTGGTTCGAATGGCTTGCCCATGAGCTTGGCCAATACCAGCAGTAGATCCCACGGAGGTGGACGTTCTCGCACCGGATGGGAAATGTGATCAAGGCCTTTGAAAAAGCGCCCGACCACCTTCTCCTGCGCCACTGACTGCTTCCCGGCCCGCACCCAGTAAGCAGAGATAGCTGCCAGGTGCACCTTAAGGGTCGTCAACCAAAGCCCATGCTGAGAAAGGGACCACAGGTAGTCCAGAATGCTTGCCAAGGGACAGGCGCAAGGGTCCAGGCCCTTCCCCTGACACCAAATGGAGAATATCTTCCATTTGAAGGCATAGCATTTCCTGGTCGACTCCATATGGGACGCCTCAACGACGTTGAGGACCTCGTCGGAAAGACCCAAGGCCTGAAATTCTAGCCGCTCAGGAACCAGGCCGTCAGGTGCAGGGATTGAAGGTCCGGATGGAATACCTTCCCCTGGTTGACTGAGATCAGGTCCGGGCGGGCTGGAAGCTGCCTCGGGAGCCTGGAGCAGAGACTGAGGAGATCTGGATACCAGAACTGGCGGGGCCAAGCTGGGGCTACCAGAATCACCTGCGCCTTGTCCCTCCTCGCCTTGAGAAGCACCTTGTGGATCAAGGGAAATGGGGGAAAAGGCGCAGAAGAGGCCCGGGGTCCACGGCCTCGAGAAGGCATCCCCCTGCAGCGAGCCCTGCTGAGGGGGGCGGGCATGGAACAGTCTCAGCTTCGCATTCTCCCTGGAGGCAAACAGGTCCACCTGAGGCATGCCCCAGTGGGAGAAAAGATCTTGTACTACCTCCGCAGGAGAGACCACTCGTGAGACGCAGCCCCTATCCGGCTTAGGGCATCGGCCAGGGTGTTGGAGGCTCCTGCCACGTGAATGGCTAGGAGATCCGCCTCCAGGCTGCGCACGAGGGACCAAATGTGGAGAGCTTCCTTGCATAACAGCATGGAGCGCGTCCCGCCCTGGTGGTTCAGGTAGTACGAGGCGTGGTATTGTCCGTCTGGACCTGAACCACTTGACCCCGTAGAAACGGAGCGAAGGGTGTGAGAGCTAGACGGACCGCTCGGAGCTCCAGCAGGTTGATATGGCATCGGGACTCCCAAGGGGACCAGAGGCCGTGCACTCTGTGCTGCCCCAGATGGGCACCCCAACCCATCAGAGATGCATCAGTCGATAGAGAGACCGTCGGCTCGGGGCGAACGGGATGCCCTCCTGCAGATGTGCCGGAATGGTCCACCACTGGAGAGCGTTCCACATCTCCTGGGTCACTGTCACGGGCTGGCCCAACGGATCGCAGAGTTGTGACCACTGGCTGGCCAGTCCCCATTGAAGGGGACGCATGTACCAACGGACCACGCTGGTGCAGGCCGCCATGAGGCCCAGGAGGCGCAGGAAGTCTCGGGCAGGGTGTGATTGCCCAACCAGAGATGACTGGGCAAAGGAGGAAAGAACCTCGGCCCTGTCCGCCGGGAGCCGAGCTCTGGCTCGAAGAGAGTCGAGCTCTGCCCCGATGAAGAGTATCACCTGCTTCGGCACGAGTTCCAACTTGGCCTCGTTGATGAGGAGGCCAATCTGAGAGCAAACCTGGAGGGCCAGATCTCTGGACTGCTCCACCTCCACTCTGGAGGGGGCTGCAATCAGCCAGTCGTCCAGGTAGGGGTACACCCGGACCCTTCGGTGCTGCAGGAATGCTGACACTACTGCCATGCATTTGGTGAAGACCCTGGGAGCTAGAGAGAGGCCGAAGGGCATGGCCTGGAACTCGTAAAGGGATCCCTCTGCTCTGAAGCGGAGAAATCTCTGATGAGATGGACGGATCGGGACGTGAAAGAACGCATCCTGGAGGTCCAGGGAACAGAACCACATGCCTCGTTCCAGGGATGGAATTATCTGAGCCAGAGTGACCATCCTGAAGGTCCAAGACCTTAGGAACCTGTTCAGGTCGAGGATGGGGCGCCAGCCCCCCCGTCTCTTTTGGTACCAGGAAATACCTGGACACAAACCACGTGTCTGGAGGAGGATCCGCCACCTTCCTGATCACCTCTTTTTCAAGGAGCAGGGCAATATCGGCTCGGCGGGCCGACAACGCGGCTGCGGACCCCATGGCCCCCCCGAGGGGCAACGGTTCGAAAGGGTGGGATCTGCTCGAACTCCAGAGGCAGGCCTTTTCCTACCATCTCTAACATCCAGCGGTCCGTGGTGATAGCGGACCAGGCAGAAAGGAAGTGGCGGAGCCGTCCTCCCACAGGGGGAACCAGGGGGGAGTGACGAGGCTGGGGGCGGCACCCCTCAACCCGTCACTGGGCAGGCTTGGAAGAGGGACCGGCCGAGGGACCTCCTGGGCCTCTACCTCCTTGCTTCCTGTTGGAGGAAGCCGTGGGCTTGGGTTTGGGATGCCAAACGCGAGCCTGCTGGCCCTGTTGCTGGTGCTGTTGAGCCGGTCGTGTTGCAGGGGCCGAAGGATGAAAGGACTTATGCTGTTTTTGACGGCGGCCTTTGTCCCTCTGGGCGGAGGTGACAGAGTCCAGAGTGGCATTGGACCTTTCGATCCGCTGGAGCCCATGTGTCCCTCCACTCCAGGGCCGAAGAGGTCAATCCCCAAGAAGGGGACGTCCGCCAACTTGTACTGGGTATCCGCCGTGAAGGTGGATATCCTCAGCCACGCCTGCAACGCATAGCCACCGCAGCCGCCACTGACCTGGCACAGGAATCACCTACGTCCAGCGCAGTCTGAAGCTGCTGCTTCGCCACCGCCCCTTCCCTGGTCCCGCACCTGACGGACCGTGGTCTGCAGGTCGGCCGGGAGATGAGGGACAACCTCATCCAGGGAGCCCATGAGGGCGTGGGAGAAGTGTGCCATCAGCACGGCCCAGCTGGCCTGTCGGAGGCCGAGGGAGGACGCAGCATACACCTTGCACCCGGCAAAGTCCAGCTTTTTGGAATCTTTGTCGGGGGGGCTTATCCACGTCCCGAGCGTGTCCGGAACGCCGGAAGACGCTGTCGGTGACTAACCCCTCGGCAGAGGGTGCTCCGAGAAACCGGGCAAAGAGCCGGGTAGGGACCAGATACTTTGGCCATCCTGGCCAAGGGCGCAGGACAGAAGCAGGCCGCTGCCAAAGCTCCAAGGCTGGACCGACAATGGCCTCAGCCACCGGAAAGGCCTCCGTGGGGGAATCCCCTTGGTCCAGTATCTCCATCAGGGGACACTTGGCCCGTTTGGACATGGGCTCGAGCTGCATCCCGGTGGACTCCAAGATGAGCTGAAGCAGACCCAAGAAGGACGATGGGCTATCGTCCAATGACTGGCCCCTTGAAGATTCCAGGTCGACCTGCCTGGAGAACAGGCAGGAGTCGCCATCGGACTCCGAAGAGTTTGCGAAGAGCTGCCTCAGCCCTGAGCCACCCTCCACCTGCCGAGGACGGTCGGGAGTGAGGGTGACCGACAACCTGTGGGGCTGGCCGTGACCCGACCGAGAATCCTTGGTCGGTGCCCCAGACTTTGGTTGTGGAGGCAGAGGTTCCACCACAATCGGTGGAGCAGCCGGTTTTGACTGAACAACCGGCTCTGGAATGGGCATCTCGACTGGGGCGAGCGGTTGCTTTGGTCGTTCGGACAACAGCCACTTGATGGCCGGGGGCTGAACTGGGGTCGGTTTAGTCCCGGACAACAGCAACTGCTGCCACATAAGCTCCTCGTAACGTCGACGTAATTTACGTCAAAGCCTCTCCTCTTCCAAGGAAGAGGACGTGGAGGAATGGTGTCGCCGCTTACTTCGGTACAGAGACCACCGATATCGGCGGGAACGGCTTGACCGAGAAGAAGTCCGAGACCGAGACCCTCGAGGAGACCGAGGGCGGGTCTGGGAAAGGGCCGGGACACCCAATTTTCCCTCGGCTCGGGCACTTTATCCGGGGACTGCGGCCCCGAAGACGCAGGCAGATCCTCGGTCTCCACCGAGGGAACCAGTGAAGGTGGGTTGTTGGCTTCACCAGTCGACAGCCCGTCCGACGGGTCGAGAAAAATCTCGACTGCGTCAACGGGAGTCTCGGCAGGCTGGCCTGACGGGGACACCGTGAAGCCAGCGGCCTGAGCCGCAACTTCGACCAAAGTCGATGGTCGGCTATCCGGGGAAGAAGACCTCTCCCGCTCCCACGAACGCCGACGGTGGAACATACCCTTTAGCTCCTTCTTGGGCCGAGAAGAATGTCCCGAAGGCCCCTCTCCCTTCGTGGAAAGGGACTGACAAAGCTCCTTGAACGAAGCCGTGTACGAGGAACTCAGAGAGAGCAGGATAAATGCCGTGGCCGAAGAGGAGGAAGATGCGGCCTGAGCCACCGCCTCCTCGAGGGCGATCACATGCTCGAGCTGCTCAGCCGAGCCAGCCGCCGCAGACACCGCCCAATGAGCCTCTTTGGATTTTACCAGCGGGTAACGCTTCTCGGGGCGCCCGAGCTTCAATCGGGCAGCTCGATCTTCCAGGACGGTGGCCAAAATAGAGCGGCACAACTCACAGGCCTGCGGGTTGTGGTCTAGGCCTAGGCAGTAGACGCACGTGGAGTGCGGATCCATCCTGCACATTTTCTGCCCGCAAGGGCACCTCCGAAAGCTGGGAATCGATCTGTCCATCGCAGCCGCGAGGGATGACGAAGACCGAAGTTTAGAAAACTTCAAAACTAGTTTCGGACGAACCGAAGAGTTAGGATCCAGTCTAAAATGCAGAGCGCTAAGGAGGGAACCTGAGCTTCCAAGCGGTAAGGAAGATCTGGCGTCATGGGGCGGAGCTGAGAGTTTTACCACCCGGGTGGGTGGGAGAAGCCAGCTTGAAGACCTTCCGGCAAGATTTAAAGCGGCAAGGAACCTGCAGGACAGTGTGGATGAACAACATATCCATGTCCCTAGAACTACTGGGTTCTAGGAGGGGAGGCAGGGAGGGAGGTCAGAATACAGCAAGACTCCATTAGAAGAAACAACATTACTATGGTAAGTAATTTTTTCTTCAAACAACATGAAGTCTTGCTCTATTCTGACTAAATGCAGACTACAAAGCAGTACCCCCTTGGAGGAGGGAGTCACAGAACCTATTGTGGGAACAAGTTCTGCAGCACAGCTGTGCAAAACCTAGCATCACTTCGACTGAATGTCCAGAGAATAATGCTTGGTAAATGTGTGAACAGTTTTCCAGGTGGCTGCTTTACAAATTTCCACTAAAGGTATATCCCTAGCTGTTGCGAGCAAAGCAGCTGTACCCCTGGTAGAATGAGCCCTCAGGCCTGAGGGAGATTCCTTCCCAAGTTTTGAATAGCAGAATTGGATACAGGAGACAATCCACCTGGCAATAGTTCTCTTGGTGGCTGGTTTGCCCTTTCCCACCTCACCATAGGTGAGAAATAACTGAACATCCATTCCTATAGGCCTTAGTATGCTCCACATAGTAACTAAGGGCCCTTTTCACATTGAGACTGTGTAATCTTCTTTCCCCAGAGGAAGAATGGTCAGTAAAAAATACAGGCAGCGTCATAGGTTGGTTCAGATGAAAGTGAGACCACTTTGGGAAGAAACTTTCTGTTAGTTCGAAGGACCACCTTATCTCTGTGAAAAGAAATAAAATCAGATTCCACTGATAAAGCCTGTAACTCACTGATCCTCCTGGCAGAAGTAATAGCCACCAGGAATACAGTTTTCCATATCAAGTATTTCAGCTCTGCTGAAGACAGAGGCTCAAAAGGGGGCTGCATAAGCTGTGCTATACAGATGTTCAGATCCCAAGAAGGGGTAGGGGCTCAGAAGGGAGGCTTACCATGCATCAGACCTTTGAAGAATTTCTGGAAAACTGGATGAGAGGCTAAGGAAGAGCCCTTCTCAGCTGAAAGGAAGGCAGACACAGCTGCCAAATGCACCTTAAGCGTAGTGGGCCGAATGCCTAAACTATTAAGATGCACCAAATAATCCAATACAGTAGCAATACCAGCTAATTCTGGCTGAACAGGTGTCTGGGAACACCAAAAACCAAATATTTTCCACTTGGAATTGTAAGTTTTTCTGGTAGCAGGTTTCCTGTTAACCTTTAGAATATCCAAAACCGATTGAGAAAGGTTTAGATGTGCATATTCTAACTCTTCAAGAGCCAGGCCTTGAGCCTAAGAGCCTGAAGATTGGGATAGAGGCTCCTCCCCGAGAGGATGTCAGGAGACTGAAGTGTTTGGGAAGACGCAGAGGCCTTGTCACTGACAATGACAATAGTAGAGGATACCACGGCTGTCTGGCCCAGTCTGGTGCCACTAGGATCACCCTGCAAGGCTGAGATCTGGTCTTGATCAGAACCCAGAAAATCAAAGGGAAAGGAGGAAATGCATACAGGAACCTGCTTGTCCAATCCAATAGTACAGCCTCCTGGTGTACAGAGCCCAGTAGAGGAGGCCTGCAACAAAAGAGAGGAAGTTGATTGTCCGGGACTGCAAAGAGATCCATCTCTGGAGTCCCCCACCTGTTGAAGATAACCTGAAGGACCAGGGGATTCAAAGTCCATTCGTGATGACCCTGAGAAATTCTGCTGAGAGCTTCTGCTAAGATGTTGTCCTTCCCTGGCAGGTGTACAGCCACCAGGGAAGCATGATGGGAATAAACCAGAGACCATACCTTCATGGCCTCCGTGCACAAGGCCGAGGACCAAGTGCCTCCCTGCTTGTTGATGTACTACATGGTTGTGGTATTGTCGGTCCAGATTTGTACTACTTTCCCCTGAACCACAGTTGAGAATGTCTGTAGAGCAAGAAAGACAGCCCTCAACTCCAGAAAGTTTATGTGAAGGAGGGACTCCTGGTGAGACCAGGTTCCCTGAGCTGTAAGCTGGTCCAGATGGGCCCCCCAGCCTAGGATAGAGGCATCCGTGGTGAGAATCACTGAAGGAGCCCGACTGATGAATGGGACACCCTGCCGAAGGTTGTCATTCTCCAGCCACTACTGGAGTGCCTGAGCTAGAGTTTGGGACACTGGAACCAATTTGGAGAGAGGATCCTTCTTCTGGGACCAGTAAGATCCGAGATGAAATTGAATCTCACTCATCTAAAACCTTGCTCCCTGGACCACAGCTGTGGAGGCTGCCATGTGGCCCAGTAACTGAAGAAAATGTCTGGCTGGACGAGAAACCAGAGGCTGAAAAGAGGAAGCCTGAGTGACTAGAGACTGAACCCTTGAAAGATGAAGGAATGCTCTTGCCTGGGTCGTGTCTATGTCTGCCCCTATGAAAGTGAGCAGCTGAGTTTGTTCCAGAACCGACTTTTCTAGGTTTAGAATGAAGCCCAAGGACTCCAGGAGCCTTTGGGTGACCTCTAAGGCTAACTTGGCCTGGGGACTGACCTACTAGGAGCCAGTCGTCCAGGTATGGGAACAGAAGGATACCTTGTCTCCTGAGGAATGCTACTGCCAGGCACTTGGTAAACACCCTTAGAGCCGATGTTAGGCCGAAAGGCATAGCTCTGAACTGATAATGGCCTGAGGGCAATTCGAACCTGAGGTACTTTCTGTGGGAATGTCTGATGGGTATGTGGAAATAGGCAACCTTGAGATCCAGGGAGGCTAGCCAGTCTCCTGGTCTCAGAGAGGGGAGAATTACTCCCAGAGTCACCATCTTGAACTTTGGTTTTGTTAAGTGTTTGTTGAAGCACCTTAAATCTAGGATGGGTCCCCACTCCTGTGTCTTTTTTGGGGGTAAGGAAGTATCTGGAATAAAGACATTTTCCCCTGTGACAAAGAGGTACCTTCTCTACTGCTCACATGAGCAGAAGAGGAGACGTCTGCCTCTAAGGCCTTTGTCTCCAAGGGGGAGAAGGGGCTGAAAGATCTTGCTCTCATTTTTGGGAACCTTTTGAAACTGAGAACAAGTCCCTGGCTCACTACTTCCAGGACCCATTCGTCTGAGGTAATGGAATCCCAGGCCTGGGAATAGTAAGCCAGCCTGCCCCCTACAGGAATTGGAGAGGCGACCCTGACTGACACCTCAGGGTGTCTGTTTGGAAGGGGGCTTGGACTGAGTGGATGCTGGGGTCCTGGTCATCCCTCGTTTGCCTCTTCCCCTGAAGAACCCCCTCTGCTGGAAAGAAGAGGAAGCCTGGGCTTGGTAAAAAGGCCTGTTACAAGGCCTGCCCCTGCCAGCCCTAAACTGCTGCTTCTGAGGAGTGGCCTGTTTCTCTTTTGCTGCAGCACTCCTGTAGGTGGTCCTGTACTCATCCATCTTCTTCATGTAAGCTTCTGTTTGTTCACCAAACAGAGAGTTACCAGTAACAGGAAAATCCATGGCCTTAGTCTGGGTATCCTGTGACAGACTGGTACATCTGAGCCAAGCTAATCTCCTCATGGAGACAGATGTAGCCATGACCCTGGAATGCACATCATTCGAGTCAACAGCAGCGTGAAATTAGACCTTGGATGCCTCAATACCATCTGCAGCCACCTTCTCCAGCTCCTTGGCTAGCTGGGGAGGGGCATTCTTAGCCAGTTCCAGAACCATATCCCACCTCGATTTCTGGTACCTGGCTGTATATGCCATATAATTGGCTTGTCTGAGTCCCAAAGAGGATGCCAAGTATTGTTTCTTGGCCACTGCATCCATTTTCCTAGAATACTTATCTGGGGGGTGAGATGCCAGGGGAACATTAGCCTTATCACAGGCTGCAGATTGCACTACCCCAACATGGCTGCAATGAGTTGTAAGAAATTCTATTCCAGGACCTGACAAGGTACATCTCCGGTCCATCTTTTTATCCACAGGAGGTACAGAAGTTGAAAACTGCAAAATTTTTTGTGCATTTCCCCAGGGATTTATGCAGAAGGATAGACACTCTCTTCGACTCTGGGACATCAGTCATTTCCATGAAGTCAGGTTTCTCCTGATCCTGTTCAGCTTCTTCCACTCGGAGCTGAAGAGTATCAGCCACTTTCTTGTAAAACAAGAAATGGGAGGGGGACTCAGAGTCTCGGAGGAGACACACTGGAAGGCCTGTCTGGGGAGATGTCAGGCTCTGCAGGCTCATCTAGGCCTTCGTCTTCCTCTTCATCATATTCTTCTTCTCCATCCCAATCACCCTCATAGAAAGCGTCTGGATCAACGTCAGAAGCGACTATGTCCGACCGAACCGCTATGAACAGTTGGCGGTTCGGTCGGAACCGGGTAAAGCGACTGAACCATAGAAAATCGCTTTAGCAATCTCTTCAGCGGACGGACCATGGGAAGTAGGATCCAAACTGGATGATTTTCATTTCTTTTTGCTAGGAACAGATTCCACAGAATCGTCTCTCCTTTTGCCCAAGGAGGTATCGCCCAGGTCAGTGAGCACCCCCTCAGGCTCGGCAACTGCCGAACCGGGCTGGTCATCCTGGTCAGCGGACTTCTCGGCCTCCCTCTCCCTTAGCCTACTCAAATGTTTTTCCAGAGTGGCTTTGGGAAAGTTTTTACAGATTTGGCAGTCTTCTTTGAGGTGAAGTCAAACTGAACCCAGTAAACACAGACGAGGTGAGGGTCGGCCTTAGCAAAGGCCTCCTTACACCCGGTACAGTGTTGAAACCCAGTGGGACCAGTTTTCTTTTGGGGTTCTCAGACATGCCGGAATACTGAAAAGTTACCCTTACCAGCTATTACGCCAGGCAACTAAAAACTGATCGGTTCCAACCGTGTCACAGGTCGGTTAAAAAAAAACCTGGAAATCGGAATTTTTTTTAGGAACCGATGAGTACCGGAAACCACAGTAATATTTAGAAACAAGACAGAAATACAATGGGGTTCGGTTCCAAACTGGACCGACCGGAGACGAACCGAAGGCAAAAACAATTTCCACAATAATACAACAACTACCTACTACTACCACTTACTGTTACCGAGACAGAGGTAAGAAGACCAAAATAAACAGTTAGGTAAAACTGACCGAATTAAACTGATACCAAACCAAAGTGCAGGAGGAATCTCCAGAGCGACTTCACAGTTAGGTGGAGTAAAAAATCTGACTGTTACACTTCAGAGTACTAGAGACAGAGGTTTGAAAACCGAGCTCGAGCTCAACGTTCTATGCTTCTGCATAGAGTAAACTCTTTACTCTCCGGGGCAGTTCAAGTGCTGTGGCTAACTGCATTTAGTCAGAATACAGCAAGACTTCATGTTGTTTGAAATAACTCTTACTTTTTTCAAAGTTTTACTAATGCAGCAGACCTCATACCGGCTCTCATGGGTTGAGGTCTGCTGACAAATCTTTTTGCAACATCCCTAGGTGTTATACCACGCAACGCACTGGGGCATTCAGGCATGCGGCGCCTCAGCTTTGGAATACAATTCCCCTTGAACTGAGGTTGACTGGATCCCACCAGCATTTCAAGAAGAATCTGCGTCAATATCTATTGGGTGCTGGCCCCTGCACTTGTTTTGACCCTACCTGATGGACTGATGCAATGATTATCCTTGCAACACTTGCCTCTTGTTATAATTGTTTGATACTGCTATTTTATTGTTGTTTTTCCCTGGTTCCCTATGTTTTTGCCATTTGTTAATTGTTTCTAATTGGTAATTGTTCTGTCTTGTTCCTATTTCTATCTACTGATTACTGCATCACTGTACAATGCAGTCTACTATGTAAATTGTATGTTCATCTATGTACCTCATCGAAATGTTCCAGTACTTATTCATTATGTCATGTACTCTCCCGGGTCATGCCTGTAAATAGTCATACTGTTTGGCTAGTGCACTTACCTGGTAAACAAAACCTAAATAAAATAAATAAATGCTGTCAGGGGCTGTGGCTGTTAGATTCTGTTTAACAGCACGCAGCATTTCTTGTTCCACCTCTGTATCTGGTAGAGCCTCTGGCAGAGTTTTTAGCTTGCACCAGAAGGCATACTCATACTTAGAGATGTGGCCCTGATAACTAGCTATCCTTATGCCAAGGGCTGCCGAGTAGTGTTACTCAAATGGATCCGACCAAATCTGGATCCACAGGTATCTGCCCTTTTGCGGTAGGATAGGGGATCTGCCAGATAGTTCCACTATCTGCCTGTGGATCCAGAAGTCAGATCCTGGGATCGGGTGCCAGATCCAGGGATCCGACATGGGATCCCTGGAGCCGGTGCCAGACTACGCAGGATCCGACCTCCATATTCGGCCGGATCCTGGGATGGAGCCAACTCGAACAGTGCTGTCATCTGCCGGATCACTGGCGGATCCACGGTGGCACTATCCAAGCAACACTACTGTCAAGGCATAAACCCACTTGCCCACGGTGTCTACATTATGCAACTCCTTGTTAGTGGGTTGTGCAGTGACCTCCTTGGGTACTACGGCTTTGGCATGCTCAGACAAAATGACAGTGGCATCCGCCAATGGCTGAGTGAAATACAGTACGTGGGCTTAGACTTGGACGTTGTATATTTTCTGTCCACCTGTTTGGGGACAGCTGCCACAGTAGCAGGCCTCCTCCGGTCTGCCTCAGAGAAAGTCCCCAATTATCTGGCTAGCTGGGAGGAACTAGAGAAACCGGGATATTAGGCACATTTAGAAACTACTGTTGGAGGCACCTAGCCTGAACTAGGACTGCTGGCTTGAAATCTATGGCAGCATGCATATTTCTAAGCCAAGCCTAAAAGGAGGGACCCTCCTAAGGTACAGTGACAGGAACCGGTTCTGGGTTCTTTGGACTGTAGGGTGAGTCCTCAGTCTTCCCCATCGTTGTTGACAAGGTCCTGATATAACTCATCTCCTTCTATCCTGGGAGTATAAGGGTCCATAACAGGCGATGGTGGGAGCCATCGCCTTAGCAACACAGGTGACTCCGGCCCTGGCTGTGGTCTCAGGCACGGCACTGTCAGCAGCACAGAGGACAGCCCTGGGATAAGCCCAGAAGGGACTAACTCTTGCACTAAAGGCCCATACAGCACCGAGGCAGGCCATGAAGGGCTAAACTTCAGTGCTGTACGCAGTACCAGAAGTGGTGTTGACAGTCCTGCTAGCCCCAAAGGAGCTGGCAGCAGCATCATGGCTGCCCCTGTTCCCTAGGGGTCAGAGGCAACACCACAGCTGGGGCAGGCATCGGCGGCACAGACAAGGGCAAATGCCAGAAGGCTGGAGTCAACGTCAGTCGTGTGCTTAAGTCCAGTGGCACCAAGGCAGCTCGGCTCAACTAACCCCGAAGGGTCAGGATCAGGCACCAACAATGGCACCGCTGCACTCATACGCTGCGCCCACCACTTTATAAGAGCTGCCCAATGGTCAAACTGCCCACTAAAGTCGCCTCTACTGGACAGAGAGGCCTCAGAATGGATAACTCGATTCATTAAGTCCAGGCATCCTTGGTGTCGTTAGACGGTGGGGTACCCAAGTCCACAAGAGTTCAGTGTCTTGAAGCAGAACAACCAGAGGACGACATCGACTGGTGCCTTTTCTTCCTCTTATGCTTTTTGTGGGAAGAGGTTTAGGCCGAATGGTGAAAAGACCCTGACACAGAGCGTGTGCAGGATCTGGACTGTTTCTTTTTGTGACTCCAAGAGGACTGTCCATCCTCCCGGGTGCTGGATTGCCAGTTGCCAAAGCACACATCCAGAGAGAAGTGGTGGGCAGACACATCCCAGCTGCAGAAGCAATTTGCCTTTTCAGGCTCCCCACCTTCTTCCATGATCGACAGTTAGTATGAAGAAGGCTGAGAGGAAACTGAAGAGGTTTTTTTTTTGTGTTAAACTAACTAAACAAAATAATAAACTCTAGTGTATTTAAGTTAGAACCGAAGAACCGGACGCTGTCGTCATATAGGCAGTGCAGTTCTGGCTTGGACAAGGAGAGCAGCAATGTCACTGCGACACACTCAATATTGGGGGGAGGACTGAGGCAGTTGAGGGCTGATGAATACCTGAGGGCACGTCCGGGGCCTATTCACATCACCAGCCGATCAATAAAATGTTGCCCCCCGCTGGGTCCTAGTGCCTCTGACTCAGATTCCTCAGTGGGAATCTATGGAGATGATTAATTTTTGGAAGATCTTTAAAAATCCAAAGAAGGACTAGCCCTAAATTTGTGGTGGTACTACCCAGCTGCTCAAATACTACATCCAAGAATGGTTCAGCACTGAATCATCAGCATGAAAAAGTATTGAGCGATCTGTACAACGATAGCCAGATATTATGAAGATCTTAAATTTGGGTAATTACCGAAGAACCCAGTGATCAGCTGTAAATCTGCAGCCATTTCATGTGAAGTGTGGGCCTAAATACACAGTCCTCTCAACTGAAGAAACAAAATATTCTTCTATCACCCAAAGGATCTATGCTCTGTCAGAGCTTTAGAATGGCAACCATGATGATCTACTCTGCTTCTCTGAACTGCAACAAAAATCTTCTCTCTCTCTTGCATATTTTTTTCAAAGATACATATAGCAAAGGGACTGTGTTTAGAAACAGAGGAACTTGATAAACCCCTGGCATCTCCAACAGAACAGCCGCTCCTATACCTAACACGCCACTAAATTAATCTAAAAAAGGTACAGTATGATACTAAACACAACTATAAGGAATTAGAAACGCAGAGGAAAATGGGAAGAAGATACAAGTTTAATGTTGGGAACATCAGAACGGTCACATACTACAGACACTCCAGAAGTAGTGTTTATCCACCAAGATATTAATCGATCCTTTTCAGCATTATATGCTGTATATACACAGACTTCCTCAAAACTCAAAAAATTAATCCAGACCTACAGTAAGTAACTGATGCCCCAGGTGTCTGGTACAACCCCACTCTCTCGAAGGGAAACAATTGTTTTTAAGAGCTCCACACCAAGTGTGTGGCTGGTCACAATTTTCACTTTGTGCATTTAAAAAAAAAAAAAAAAAAGTCTTTACTTGAGTATAGTAGATTGCCTCTGACTAATTCTGCTAATTTCTAGGCTATCTTCTGTAACTACAAATCCCAGAATCCCCTGAAGCTGACATTGCAGCAGTTGCAGATTCAACAGTTTGCAGAGCATGTTATTCTGTTTGCTGGTCCCACAGTCTTCCCTGGGCCAGGTACAGTCACATAGCATTGTACCTAGCCCTGGGAGAAAAGCAGGACCAGATAACATCTAATCAGTGTTTATAAAAACTCAAACATGCATGGCAGGCTATTTAATCTCCCACTGCTGCAGTCCTGCTCCGATGTCGGCTTCAAGGGATGCTAAGATTTGTAGTTACAGAGGACGTTAGTCTAGAAATAAGCAAAATGTGTCTGATACAATATACTTTGCTACAGTAATCGGTAAGTTAAACAAAAAATAAATAAATATCTAAATAAATAAATATAAGTTTTTGCAGACAAAGTGCACATTGACCAGCCCCACAATGGGGTGTGGAGCTCTGAGTGCTGAATGGTTCCCTTCATGTGTTTTGTCTCAGTTTCTGAAAAACTTTCAGGGTAGGATCATTTTCACCTTAGAGGCTGCAACATTCATTAATTCATATAAAGAACCAGAATTCAGAATGCTAGGTAATGGACCAAAGGACTTAAGAGTTTAGTATTTCCGACAAGAAACAAGCAAGCAAACAGACAAAAAAAAAAAAAAAAACCAACTAATAGATGATTCAATACAGACTAATCAATGCAAAAAGAACAACTGCATCCTTAAAGTAATGGAAAGACAAATTTCCATCAGATATGAATGCCTGGTTCAACTACATGATAGATGTTCTCAAACCGGAAAAGGTGCATTGACATATTCTTATAAAAACATTTTAAACAAGAGACACCACTTCCCCCAAAGGACGGTGAACATAAGGAACAGTAAAAATGAAGGTAGCACAGGCCTTTAAGCTATACCTAGACAAATTTTCACTTACCAACTGAATCACAGGACACTCTGGGTAGTAGTAAAGTGGAATCACTATAAATTCATAAATGTTTTGCGTGAAATATGGGTCAGTCATCACTCATGAATTGGGGGGGGACGCAGATGAACCTAGAGTCCATTCTGGTTAAACTACTATGCTACTACGCCCTATTTAAAGGGATAAACCAAACGTGATTCTTATGAATAACCCCAGCAGCCATACACTTAGAGCCACCATTCGCTTGGTCCACAAGTAAATGCAAATGGCGCTTAGCTGCAGCCATGCCACATGATCAGTTGGGAGACATTCTCCCGGTGCTCTGTAGTAAGGACATCCCCAATGTCCACAGCCGCTGTCCACCAAAGTGCTCTCCACATTCATTCTAACGGCCCTAAGAGTCATGGCATTTTAACTGCTTACTAGAAGAGCAGGAAAGAAATGTGCCAGCAGGCTTGCTTCTACGCTGTATAATGCTCACCACAGGACCTTAAATTTCTGGTTGTTTTATTAAGGCTTTAAACCCCTCAGGGGAACAATGACCATGGTTAATTGTACTATCACAATAATTCGGAGTCTGGTTTTGATTATGTTTAAGGCAGCACGAAGCATCTCCCCATCAGATTCAGGGAGTGGGGGTAGTTGACTGACAGAAAAAACTACTCACTGCACTGTTGTTTCTTCAAAAGGGATCCCTCACAGTGTTTGACAACAGCATCACTCCCTAGGAATGGTCAGCCCCAGAGCTTTCGAATTGTATGCAAATTATGGAATTTGGAAGGATATTCAAACTCTGCTGTGTGGTTATGCTCACCCTGTACTGTGACGTCAGATTTATTTCCCAAGTTTGGGTAAGTGGGGACCACTAAAACTAGCTACATGACTATCAAAAAATTCTAAAAATGTTACCAAAAATCTTGAAAATAGATAAGGCAGAACAAACTTATTTGTTATGAATAAATAACATAATTCAGACCACTGAGCAATAACAAACTGTTAAGGCACTGCAACAAGCAATGCTAAAGTGAATAAAAAAAATTATTATTGTCTCAACTTTTTACTAGGTTCTGGAAGGGGAGACAGGTACTAGGGACTGTTAAACATAGTGAGGAATATCTTTGGAAGAAACAACATTACTGTGGGAGTAATATTTCTTGAAACACCAGGAATCCCTCACTTATGTCTAAAAACAGCAGACTCCATAGCAGTACCTTGGGAGGCTAACTACAGAATCTGTTTAGGGAAAATGCTCTGCAAGACAGCAGGATCAAAGCTGGCACCCTTTCTGGACTGTATGTCCAGACAGTAGTGTTTTGTGAAAGTGTGCACCGTTTTCCAGGTAGCTGCTTTACATATTTCTCGAGTGGGATGCCCCCTGATGCTGCCACAGACACAGAGGTTACTCTTGTAGAGTGTGCCCTGAGGCCTCTAGGTGACAATTTACCATCTCTGGTAGAACTGTATACAGGAGGCTATCCAGTGAAAAATATTTCTCCTGGAACCTGGTTTGCCTTTCCCACTTCACCATTCAAGTGACAAACGGCAGAGTGCTAGTGCATCTCACATTCTTTGTGTGATGCAAATAGTAGCTCACTGCCCTTTTCACATCAAGACTGTGGAGCTTTTGCTCCCCTGAGCTGGATTTTTCTGGAAAGGACAACTGTCTGATTAAAATGGAATTCTGACACCACCTTTAGGAGGAATTTTCTGTTTACCCTTAGAACAATTATGTCCCTATGGACAGTTATGTAGTTAGGATCTGTACAGAGAGCTTGAAACTCACTTATCCTTCTTGCAAATGTCACTGCCACCCGAAAAAACTGTTTTCCAGGTGACATACTTCAGTGCTGCCGTGGCCATGGGCTCGAAAAGAGTCTCCATCAGCTGAGGAAAGCACACATTCAAGTCCCTGGGAGGGACAGGGTCCCTTACTGCAGGGTACAGGTGATTAAAGCCTTTTTTGAAACTGGGCTGTGATGCCACCGACTTGTCGTTGCCAGCTGGTGTGTAAGCTGACACTAGTGTTCAATGAACATTCATGGTTGAGGAGTTGAGGGCCTTAAGCCCAGGGACTGTAGGTGGACTAGGTAGTCCAGGACTATAGAAACACGTACCCGGATGGGAACGATCAGTCTAGGAATACATTAGAAGAAAAAGCTTACTCACCATAGTAATGTTTCTTCCAAGGGATCCCTCACTATGCTAAACCACTGCAAATCAGCGTGCCAGTTTGAGCTTCCCCGAACAGTAGAATTTTATGCTAATTATGGAATCTTAGAATTAAATTCAAATCTCTGCTGTGGTCACATTCCACTCTGCTCTCTAACATCAAATTTATTTCTGTAGCTAGGGAAAGCAGTGTCCATTAAACTAGCGTAACCTACAAAAAAGGAATGGTACAAAAAAAAATGTTGAGTCCCTGTGGGCTCATAAGCATGGCAGACCAACATTTTATAAACTAGATCACCGAGTATCAGTTGTAAGGAAATGCAACAAGTAATGATCAAGCAAAATAAAAGAAAAGAACTCATTCCTGGAAAACCTTTCCCAGGTTCTGGAAGGGGAGGAAGGGTGGGCTTTTTAAGCATAGTGAGGGATCCCCTTGGAAGAAACATTAATACGGTAAGCAATTTTTACTTCAAACCCCAGGAATCCCTCACTATTGCTTAACCACTGCATACTACAAAGCAGAACCTTGGGAAGCTGGGTACAGAACCAGTTTGGGGAAAAGGTTCTGCAAGACAAGTGCCAAAACCAGCATCCCTCCTAGACTGTATGTCCAGACAATAGCTTTGTGAAGGTGTTTACTGTTTTCCAGGTAGCTGCATTACAAATTTCCTTCAAGGGGATATCCATTGCAGCTTCCACAGAGGCAGAAGTTCCAGTTGTGGAGTGTGCCTGTATTGTTGCAACATAACTGTATGCAAGAGACAATCCAGTGAGCAACTGACCTCTTGGATGTTCGCCTAATGCTAACTTCTCCAAGTGTGATCAACAACTGAGTATGAGGACCTGACCTCCTTTGTGCGGTCCAGATAGTAGCAGAGTGCTCTCTTAATATCCAGATTGTAAAGCTTTTGCTCCTCAGAGCTGGATTTTGCTGTAAAGAACACTAGATGGGTAACTGACTGGTTCAGGTGAAATTCAGACACCACTTTAGGGACGAATTTTCCATTTGTCCTTAAGACTACCTTGTCTCTGTGGAAGATGATGCGATTCGGATCTGTGCAGAGGACTTGCAGGTTGCACACCCTTCTGGCAGAAGTCATGACTCATGGCCACCAGGAACCCAGTTTTTCAAGTGACATATTTTAAATCGGTAGTAGCCATGGGCTCAAAAGGAGGCTCCATGACCTCAGCAATGCACAGGTTCAAATCCCATGGAGAAGCAGGATGTCTGACACGGGATACAAGCGGAGAAACCCTTGAAAGAATTTTTTAAAAATGTGGTGTGAAGCCTGTTTTCTTTTTATCTGCTGAAACATCGACTGACACTGCTGCCAGATGCACCTTAAGGGTTGCGGATTTAAGACCCAGAGACTGAAGGTAGACCAGGTAAGCCAGGATTGTGGGAAGATCTGCTTGCAAAGGACAAAGCTGCTTAGGGGAGTAATACAGGGAAAACCTTTTCCACTTGGAAGAAAAAAATGACTTACCATAGTAATGTTTCTTCCAGGGGATCCCTCTCACTATGCTTACTAGTGCAATCATCCTGAAGGGTTGAGCTGCCCCAGAGAGAGTGGAATGTATGTAAATTATGGAACTCAGAATGCATTTTCAAATCTCTGCTGCGTGGTGGTGTTCTACTCTGCTCCCCAACATCAGATTTATTTTGAGAGCCAGGAGGGCATTGGCCACGAATCTCACTATTCTAACCCTAATAAAACCTAAGAAAAGAAAACTACAAAAACAAACAAACAAAAAACTGTCCATATAGGACACACTATGGCAGACAGAGTTAAAACCACACAAACAATGGATTGTAGACAATGCAGTAAGTAATGCTGAACCAAATAAACACCAGACAACAACTGATTCTTGGAAATCTGTTTATAGGTTCTGTAAGGGGAGGCAGGGTGGGAAAGTTAACTCTTTATACCCTGGGTGACCATTCTGCATCATGTTAATCAATGGATGGTCCGTACTTCATATGGAGCTATTGGGTACACAGTGAGGGATCCCTTGGAAGAAACAGTATTACTATGGTAATTTTTTCTTCAAACCCCAGGACTCCCTCACTATGCTTACTAGTGCAGACTACAAACAGTACCTTTGGGAGGCTGGCTACAGAACGTATTTAGGGAAAAAGTTCTGCAAGACAGCAGTGCCAAACCTGGCATCCCTTCTGGACTCCACATCTAGGCAACAGTGCTTTGTAAAGGTGTGTACAGTTTTCCAGGTAGCTGCTTTAAACATTTCTAGCAAAGGAATATCTTTTGCAGCTGCCACAGAGGCAGCAGTGTCATGTATGGAGTATGCCCCGAGGCCTTGTGATGGCAGCTTGCCAGCTTTACTATAGCAAAACTAGGTGCAGG
The DNA here is from genome assembly GCA_016271365.2 of Neoceratodus forsteri. Lineage (NCBI taxonomy): Eukaryota > Metazoa > Chordata > Ceratodontiformes > Ceratodontidae > Neoceratodus > Neoceratodus forsteri. The sequence continues at coordinate 914,530,443 of CM028131.1, read as the reverse complement.
AGACTATCCAGAAAGTAATGGTTCTCCGAGTAGAGGCTGGCCTGCACTTGCCTACTTCACTGTATGTGAGGAACAGCTGTAGTAGGAAGATCTGAGGTCCTCAGTATGGTCCAGATAGTAGGTAAGGGCCCTCTTAACATCCAGACTATGTAGCTTCCACTCACCAGAGCTGGACTTTGTCATGAAAAAACACTGGAAGGGTGATGGACTGGTTCAAATTAAACTCCGAGAACACCTTGGGGAGCAATTTCCTGTTAGTCCTAAGGACTACCTTGTCTCTGTGGAAGATAATGTATTTTGGGTCTGTGCAGAGCGGCTGCAGCTCGCACACTCTCCTGGAAGAAGTTATGGCCACCAAGTAAACTGACTTCCTGGTGACATACTTTAAGCCTGCAGTAGCCTCAGGCTCAAACAGAGGTTCCATGAGCTTGGCTATACACAGGTTCAAGTCCCAGTGAGGGACTGGTTCCCTAACGGGGATACAGGTGTAGGAATCCCTTAAAGAATTTCTTGAAAATGGGATGTGAAGCCACCATTTTTTCACTAACTGCTGAAACATAGGCACCGTGGGCTGTGTTCTCCTCCAGATGGGCACCCAAACCCAGAGAGGCATCAGCTGTCAGGATGACCGTCGGCTCGTGGTGTACAAACGGGATCCCCTCCTGCAGATGAGCTGGGACAAGCCACCACTGAAGGCCGTCCCAGATCTTCTGGGTCACCGAGATCAGCTGGTCCAAGTGACTGGAGCACTGAGACCACTGGCTGGCCAGGCACCACTGAGGGGGACGCATGCGCCAGCGGGCCAAATGGACCACGCTGGTACAGGCCACCATGTAACCCAAAAGATGCAGGAAGTCTCGGGCAGGGCGCAATTGCCCAACCTGAAATGATCGGGCAAAGGAGAAAAGAACCTCGGCCCTGTCCGCTGGGAGCCAAGCTCTGCCTCGAAGAGAGTCGAGCTCCGCCCCAACGAACTGAATTACATAAGAAGGCGCGAGTCCCAGCTTAGCCTGGTGGATGAGAAGACCAAGTTGCAGGCAGGCTTGGATGGCCAGATCCCTGAATCGCTCCACCTCCTGTCTGGAGGGGCCTGCTATCAGCCAATCGTCCAGGTAAGGGTAGACCCGGACCCCTTGGCACCTCAGGAATGCTGCCACCACTGCAATGCATTTGGTGAAGACCCTGGCGGCTGAAGACAGGCCGAAGGGCATGGCTCGGAACTCATAAAGGGTTCCCTCTGCCCGAAAGCGGAGGAACCAGCAGTGGGACGGACAGATTGGGACGTGAAAGAACGTGTCCTGCAAAGCCAGGGAGCAGAATCACATGCCCTGCTCCAGAGATGGCACTATATGAGCCAGAGTTACCATCTGGAAGGTGCACGGCATGAGAAACTGGTTCAGGTCATGCAGATCGAGAATGGGGCGCCAGCCCCCAACCTGTTTTGGAACCAGGAAGTACCTGGAAACAAACCCTGGGCAAGGAAGATCCGCCAACTCGCTGACTAGCCCCTTGTGGAGAAGCTGATCGATGTCATCTCGAAGAGCCGATTGGAAGGCTGCGGTCCCAGTAGCCACCCCCCCCCGTGGGGCGTGGGCTCGGAAGGCAGGGACCTGCTCAAACTCCAGTGGCAGGCCCCTGCCGACCACTTCCAACACCCAGCGATCCGTGGTGATAGTGGACCAGGTGGAAAGGAAGTGGCTGAGCCAGCCCCCCATGGGGAGACCCAGGGGAGGTGTGACTGGGTTGGGGAAGGCACCCCGCAACACGTCACTGGTCAGGCTTGGAGGAGGAGGAACCAGCCGAGGGGCCGCCTGGTCCTTTCCCTCCGGGCTTCCTAATAGAGGAAATGACAGACTTTGCTCTGGGGTGCCAAGACTGAGATGGCTGACCCTGCTGCTGGGCTGGTCTGGCCGCAGGTGCAGAGGGATGAAAGGGCTTATGCTTTTGGTGGTGAGCACCCATGTCCCGCTGAGCAGAGGTCACAGAGTCCAAGGTGGCACTGGACTTCTCAATGCACTGGAGGTGACCCGACACCACAGGCCCGAACAGATTGGTGCCCAGAAAAGTGACATTTGCTAACTTGTGCTGAGTGTCCACCATGAAGGTCGAGATCCTCAGCCAAACCCTGCAGCGCATGGCCACTGCAGCTGCCACTGAGCTAGCACATGAATCTCCACTGTCCAGAGCAGTCTGGAGTTGCTGCCTGGCCACTGCCCTACCCTGATCCCGGACCAGCTTGACCGTCATTTGAAGGTCAGCCGGGAGATGAGGAATCACCTCATCTAGAGACCCCAATAGGGTGTGGGAGAAGTGTGCCATCAGAACGGCCGAGCTGGCCTGGTGAAGGCACAAGGAGGCGGCAGCATAGCCCTTCTTGCCAGAATGGTCTAACTTCTTTGACTCCTTGTCAGGAGGCTTGTCCACATTCCCCGTGTTGCCAGAGCGCCGAAATGCGGAGTTGGCCACCAACTCCTCAGCCAAGGGGTGCTCCGTGAACCCAGACAGGGAGCCAGTCAGAACCGCATACTTGAGGACCATATGAGCAGACGGAGAAGGGAAGGAGATTGGATGCTGCCACAGCTCCAAGGCTGGGCCAACAATGGCCTTGGCCATTAGGAAGGCCTCCGCGAGGGTGTCCCCCTTGTCCAGAATCTCTGTAAGAGGATATCTGGCCTGTTTCTGGATGGGTTCAAACTGCATCCCAGTGGATTCTGAGATGAGCCGAAGGATGCCTAGGAACGAGGTGGGGCTCTCGGCCAGAGAAAGACCCCCCCCTTGAGGACTCCAGGTTGACAGGACGGGAGTGCAGTGAGGAGTCTTCGGACTCCGAAGAGTCCTCATAAAGCCGGCGGCCGCCCAAGCCACTCTACACACACACAGGGCAATCGGGGGTGAAAGTTACCGACAGTCGGTGGGGAAGACCCTGAGCTGCCCAAGAATCCTGGGTCGGCGCCCTGTTTTTTCGGCAGAGGGGGTGGCGGTTCCACCACAATGGGCCGACTCCTTGGCTGGGGAGGCAGAAACTGACTTCAGCTGTTTGGGCGACAGCCAATTGATTGCCGGGGTGGCCGGTGTCGGCTTAGAGCCGGAAAGAATGAGCTGTTGCCACATCAAGTCCTCATAGCCACGATGCAACTTGCGACGGAGCCTCTCCTCGGATAAGGAATCTCAGCAAGGCTGCTTGCCGCAGTAGCGGGACCGAGAGCGCCGATGTATCAGCAGGAATGGCCCTAAGCAGAAGAGGACCAAGACTGACAGCGGTGCTGAAGGTGAACCAAGAAAGGAGTCCGGGAAACCCTTAGAGATGGTTCAGGGTCCTTGACCGGGGACTTCTGGGGCAAGTGCCCGGAAGAGTCCACCGGAAGCACCGGCGTCTGTGACAAAGATAAGTCTGCCTCATCGGGCAATAACCTGTCGGTGGGCTCGAGAAAGATCTCGGCCTCGCTGGCAGGCGTCTCAGCCAACTGGGTTGATGAGGACACTGAAAACCCAGCGGCCTTGGAGGCAATTTCAACCGAAGTCTAAAGTCAGCTCTCCAGCTCCCAAGAGCTTCGACGGCAGGCCTTCTCCTTCCTCGACTCCCGCTTGAGGGGCCGAGGGGAATGAGACCCAGACGGGCCCTCTCCTTTTGTGGAAAGGGACTGGCACAGCTCCCGAATGGAAGCCGTACAAGAGGAGTCCCAATCAGAGTGGAACGAAGGCAGACACCGAAGAGGAGGGGGCCGCGGCCTGAGCAGCCTCCTCCTTGAGGGCCGTGAGCTGTTGGAAGTTGCTCAAGTTGTTCCGCGGAGCCTGCAGCCACGGACTTCACTAGCGGGTAACGTTTCTCCAGGTGCTCCAGTTGAAGCCGGGCAGCGCGGTCTTCCAGCACCGAAGGAGAGAGAAAGACAAACAGAATTCGCAGGCCTGCGCATCGTGATCGAGGCAGTAAATGTATGTGGCATGCAGGTCAGTGCAAGACATCTTCTGCCCACAGGGGCACCGGCGAACCCCGGAAACAGATTAATCCTCCATCGCAGCCGTGATCAAAGGTGGTGGAGTCGAAACTCGAACGAGTTTAAGAAATAATCTAGAAGACTGAGAATCCGAAGATTCGAGAGCCAGGGCCTATTCAACAGGAGCACTAAGGAGGGAACCTGAACTTCCAAGCAGAAAGGAATATCTGGTGTCATGGGTCGGAGCAGAGAGTTATATCACCCGGGTGGGTGGGAGAAACCAGCTTGAAGACTTTCCAGCACCCTTAGAGCGGCAAGGTATCTGCCAGATAATGTGGATTGAACAACATATCCATGTCACTAGAAATAAATCTGATGTTAGTGGGCAGAGTGGAGTGTGACCACACAGCAGAGATTTGAATTTAATTCTAAGATTCCATAACTAGCATAAAATTCTGCGCTGTGGGGCTGCTCAACCCAGCAGGCTGATTTGCAGAGGTTAAGCAACATGAGGGATTCCTGGGGTTTGAAGGAAAATCTTTTCCAGTGTGAAGCATACGTTCTCCCTGTTGCTTGTTTCCTCGAAATCTTCAGCATCTCCATTACTTTCTCAGAGAGATTTAGCCCAAAGAACTCTAACTCTTCAAGAAGCATGCTCTGAGGCACAGAGTCCTCAAATCTGGGAATGTGATCCTGCACTGGGTCTATATCTCAGGGTCAGGTTGACAAGAAGCCTGTGGAGAGGGACAGGAGCATGATGTGCCAGGTCTGCCTTGCCCAGTCTGGGGCTTAGAATCATTGTTGCAGACTCCCTTCTCAGTTTTATCAGTACTCTTAGTAAAAGTGGGAATGGTGAGAAGGCAAATAGAAACTTCCCTGATCAGTTAAGGTCAATGAGAGTCTGCAATAGAAGAGTGGAATCTGACTGCTCCCCAAGGAAACAAAGAGATCCATTCCTGGTGTGCCCCACTGTTTGAACACTGATGCCAGCACCCGCTGGTTCAGAGTCCACTCATGATTTCCCTGGCTGATCCTGCTCAGGGAGTCTGCCAGCATACTGTTTTTCCCTGGCAGGTGTACTGCAGATAGGTGAACTTCAAGGCAGTAGGCTAGGCTCCAGATTTTCATGGCTTCTGGGCACAACTTTGAAGATTTTGTTCCTTTCTGCTTGTTTATCTAATACAATGTTTTGGTGTCTATTCTGATCTGGATGGACTGATCCAGAATATGGGAAGAGAGAACCTGTACTACCAGGTATAATGCCATGAACTCCAGGAGACTGATGAGTTCTAAAGTCTCCTGTGTGCTCCAGGTGCTTCTCACAATAAGGTCCTTTAAGTCAGTGCACCATTCTAGGAGGGAAGCATCTGTTGAGAGTATGACTGTGGGGGACTGCTGGAGGTAAAGAAGTCCCTCTCTATGCCGTTCTGGAAAAGTGTGGTTCCTCTATGGAAGCACCCACAGTGGAGACGAAGAAGGATGCTGGGAACCTCCACAAAGGAGACCCACAGGAGGGTTGCATGGGACCCCACAGGAGAAGGAAACAACTCCTGGTGGGGGACTCCATTGATAGGAAGGTAGAACTGGGGGAGGAAGGGGAGAGGGAGGTAAGGTGCCTGCCTGGCGCCATAGATTGGAGGGACAAGGAGCGAATCCTCAGGATCACAGGAGCAGCTGCACAGGGGAGGGAGCCGGATGTCATTGTCCACCTAGGGACAAATGACCTGGCTAAGAAAGGGATCAGAGCAGTGCAAGAAGCATTTGTGGAGATGGGGAAGGGCCTTAGACAAAAGCACACGGTAACCTTCTTGAAGGTGCTGTCTGTCTATGGCACGGATGAGGCTAGGGTGCTCCACACCATGGGATTCAATCAGTGGTTGAAAAACTGGTGTACAGCTCAGGGATTTGGCTTCACTGGGGACTGCAGGTCCACCTGGATGGATGTAGGCCTATACTGGCGTGATGGTCTACATCTGTCTAGAATGGGAACCAGGATCCTAGATGATAGGTTTAAATACTTCATTGGCAAGCATTTAAACTAGCCAAGGGGGGAGGCACTGGAAAGGAGCAGGGAAATCCTAGCCCCCCCCCCAAAAAAAAATCAAGGTACTAAGTGAGGTAGACACCAACATAGTGATGTCAACAGGGAGAAGCGCAGGGATAAATGGAGAAAGTGACAAATGCAATAAGGACAGGGATGGGGCAAAAAGGGGTAAGGCTATCACGAAAAAGAGGGTAATGAGTACCAACGCCCGTAGTCTGGGCAACAAGCTCCCTGAACTGGTGGCCTTGATGGAAGAGGGATACTTGGATATCATAGCAGTCACAGAAACATGGTACACAGAGAAACACGACTGGGATGTTAACATACCAGGGTACACAACCTATAGAAGAGACAGGGAGGGCAGGGGTAGCTCTCTACGTAAGGGAAGAGATAAAAGCAACTGAACAAGAGAGTAAACAGGGAGGAGAAGAGGCACTGTGGGTCACCTTAGAGACTGGAAATGGCACCACAATCCACATAGGGGTTGTATACAGACCCCCATGTCAGGGGAGGATGGACAAGGATATGATAGAAGGCATACTTAGGATGGCAGAGAAAGGGTGATACTGTTGATGAGGCTTAATATGCCAGATGTTAACTGGAGCACCTTTGCTGCAGCCACATCCAAAAGCAGGGCCATTCTTGATGCCCTTCAGGTGGCATGCCTCAGACAGCTAGTTCTGGAACCTACTCGTGAGGGAGCAATCTTAGACCTCGTACTCTCAAATGGGGACAGTGAAAGAATCTCAGATCTAGAAGTGGGTAGCCATTTGGGAACAAGTGACCACCAAACAGTGTGGTTCACGATAAACTCAGCTACAGAGTCAAGCCATACAAAAGTGAGGGTTCTGGACTTCAGGAGGGCTGACTTTGGCAAGATGGGAGAGTGCCTTAGAAGAGCACCAGCAAACAGCCTAGGAGGGGTGGAGCAACAATGGGGAAAATGTCAAAACTGCCATCACAGAGGCAACAAGCCTTTGTGTGAAGCAAATAAACAAATCAAAACGAAAGAAAAAGCCACTATGGTTCTCAAAAAGAAGTGGCGGTGAAGGTTAGGGAGAACAAGACAGCATTTAGGAAGTATAAGGAAACACAGCAGCAGCAGGACAGAGAACTGTACCAGTTAAGTCAGAAAGAAGCAGGGAGGGTAGTCAGAATAGCAAAGGCACAAACTGAGGAAAAGATAGCCAACTCGGTTAGGAAGGGCGATAAAACCTTTTATAGGTATTATCAGGGAGCGTAGAAAGACAAAGGGAGGGATAGTGAGGCTGAATAGAATGGATGGTGGATGGGCAGAGAGTGACAGTGAAAAGCAGGGATACTGAATGAATACTTCTGTTCAGTAGTCACAAAAGAGGAAGTGGGGGAGGTGCCTAATCCAATTAACAGAAGCACTCTGGAGAGCGGGGTCGATCCCAGTCCTTTCACAGAAGAAAGGGTTCTGAAAGAACTCCTAAAACTGAAGGTGGACAAAGCAATGGGGCCAGATGGAATTCACCATAGAATTCTAAAAGAATTAAGCAGAGAACTAGTGACACCACTGACAACCCTTTATAACAAATCATGGGAGGATGGTGTGGTACCTGAGGACTAGAAGATGGCTGGATGTGATTTCCCTTCACAAAAGTGGGAGCAAGACAGAGGCAGGAAACTACAGACCCGCAGTTTGACCTACGTGGAAGGGAAAGTGATGGAATCACTTCTGAAGGAAAGAATTGTTGCATACCTAGAGGCCAGTGGGGCACAGGACCCAAGGCAGATGGGTTCACAGTGGGAAGGTCATGTCAGACAAATCTAATTGATTTCTTTGACTGGGTGACCAAAGTAGTAGACCAGGGAGGGGCTGTGGACATGGCCTACTCAGACTTTAGCAAGGCATTTGACATAGTCCCACTCAAAAGATTCATAGTCAAATTAACCAGCCTTGGAGTGGGTCCCAGGGTGGTAGCCTGGGTAAAACACTGGCTGAACAACAGGACACAGTAGGTAATTGTAAATGGAGTCCACTCTGAAGAAAGAGGGGTTTCTAGTGGGGTACTATAAGGTTCAGGATTGGGTCCAGTCCTTTTTAATGTCTTTATAAGTGACATTGCAGAGGGACTGGAAGGAAACATATGCCTCTTTGCAGATGACACAAAGATCTGCAACAGGGTTGATACACAAGGGGGCGTGGAAAAGATGAGAAGGGACTTGGAAAGGTTGGAGGAATGGTCAGAAGTATGGCAGCTTGGATTCAATGCAAAGAAGTGCAAGGTAATGCACATGGGAAACAAAAACCCAGGGGAAGATTACACAATGGGGGGGGGGGTAGTAACAACAACAAAAATGTAAAGGGACCTGGGGGTAATCATATCAGATGACTTTAAGGTTGGTAAGCAATGTAAGAAGGCGGTAGGGAGGGCTGGGGGGATACTGGGATGTAAAGTGAGAGGCATCACCAGCAGAAAACAGGAAGTTGTTATCCCCCTGTACAGACAGTTGGTGAGATCCCATCTGGAGTACTGCGTCCAGTTCTGGAGACCCCATCTCCGCAAGGGCATAGACAGGATGGAGGCAGTTCAGAGGAGGGCAACTAAAATGGTGCAGGGTCTTCAAGAGAAGCCATACAATGAGAGGCTAAAGGAGCTTAATATGTATACCCTTGAGGAAAGGAGGGAAAGGGGGGACATGATAGAAACGTATAAGTACCTCAGTGGAATCAACAAAGTCCAAGAGGGTAGCATCTTTCAGAAAAAGAGATGTGCAAGAACAAGGGGACACAATCTGAAGATAGAAGGGGGACAGCTCAGGGGCAATGTGAGGAAGTATTTTTTCAAAGAGAGGGCGGTGGACACATGGAACAGCCTTCCTGAGGAGGTTGTGGGGTCTAAAACTGAGGGAGAATTCAAGAATGCACGGGACAGACATAAGGCAATTGTGGGGGGGTAGGAAGAAATAGGCTGTTGGTTAAATAGGATCTGCAGCTTATCCTCTAGGTAGGGAAATGGGCAGACTGGGTGGGCCAAGTGGTCCTTATCTGCTGTCAAAGTCTATGTTTCTGTTTCTCTCTGAGGTTGTCTTCTTAATTCCACTATTTCAGTGTCCTTAAAGTTCTTCTGACAGGCACCAGTTTGGACAAAGTATTCCACCTCTGGGACCAATGGTTCCCAAGGTGATACTGAATGCCCTTTATTTGGAACCTTGGCTCTGGCACCACTGCAATGGCTGAGGCCATTTGACCCAGTAACTGAAGATTACCCCCCTTACAGGTCTTGGCTGAGGAGGATTCAGCAGCTGAAATCAGGCTTGCTACCCTTGCTTGAAGAAGCAATGCCCTCCCCCTGCAGGGTATCTAGCTCTGCAACGATAGCGTCCAGAACTTGAACTGATTCTGTTTGAGACTTCTGAAGTTTTATGAGGAAGAACAGGTCATGCAATGTGTCCTATGTTAGCAGTATAGAGGACTTTGCTTCCTGCTGTGTTTTCCTGAGATTAGCCAGTTGTCCAGGTATGAAAAAAACACCACCCCTTGTCTTCTCAAATGTGCTGCCACCACACTTAGGTAAGGAACTATCTGGTTAAAGTCCCCTGCCCCATTGTGAGGCACGTATTTTTTGCACTGCATTTGCTTGCAACAATTTCTTCACTTCCATTTCCAAAAGAATTTTTGCTGTTGGGGTGTTAGGCTAGAAAACCTTTGGGTTCTATAGCTCTGGCAATTTTCAGAACTGCAGGGACAAACTTGTATGTGGCAATTTTTGTCCATTCCTGGAAGCAGTAAACCAGTCCCCCTCCACGGGCAGATCTGTCAGGGGTTTTGCTTTGTCTGAGGTTTGGGGGCTAGTGCTGCAGCTGTACACCTAATGCCCCTTCTACCCCTGCCCCTACAGCAGCCCCTTTGTGGAGAATATTCATAGGGAACATCAGCATGACAATAGCCCCATTCTTACCTCCCCTTTCACAAGGCCTGTAAGAAGTGGAGTCCTTTTCCTTCTCAGTTTTGCTCTTGCAGAGGATTTTGTACTCACTCATCTTTTTCCCGTTAGCCTCTATCTTGTCACCAAAATACAGGTTACTCACCTGTAACAGGAGTTCTAGGAGTGGTATATGTTGTTCATCCACACTTACTGGCAGGTTCCTTGCCGCTTTAAATCTTGCCAGAAGGTCTTCAAGCTGGCTCATCCCACCCACCCGGGTGGTAAAACTCTCGGCTCCGCCCCATGACGCCAGATCTAGCCCGCTGGAAGCCAGGTTGCATGTCGAAGCCAGGGAGGTCGGCTGGGTTGTGTGGATGAACAACATATACCACTCCTAGAACTCCTGTTACAGGTGAGTAACCTGTATTTCTAGGGACGTGGATATGCTGTTCAATCCACACTTACTGGCAGACTCCTAGCAGTTCTCTGGGAGCAGGGAGGCAAGGCGCACACCCCCTACTTGGGAAATAAGGACTGGAGAACAGAGGTCCCAAAACCAGCATCCCGGCGTGACTCAAGGTCGATGTGGTAGTGGGTAATAAAGGTGTGCTCTGACTTCCAGGTAGCAGCCCTGCAGATTTCCTGGACAGGGACGTCCTAGGAAGCAGCGGTATGGCGGGCAGAATGAGCTCTTATCCCTCTGGAAGGCTCCAAGCCCGCCAACGTATAGCAGAGATCTATGCAGGAGGTGACCCACCTGCCTATCGTCTGCTTGGCTGCAGGTCTGCCAGGTGCTGCTTCAGCATAGGTGATAAACAGTTGGCGAACCTCTCCCCAAACTTCAGCTGTCTGCTCCTTATAATAAGAGAGAGCTCTTCTAGGGTCCAAAGTATGGTGCGTATATTCGGCTTCCGAGGTGTGACTGGGGTAGAACACCAGCAGAGTCAGCACCTGGTTAAGGTGAAACTCCGATACCACCTTCGGAAGGAACTCCGGGTGGGGGCGAAGGTCAACCTTGTCCCTGTGGAAGGCCAGATAAGGAGACTCGATGGAAAGAGCCTGGAGCTCTCCCATCCTCTGGCTGACGGAATAGCCACCAAGAAGGCGGTCTTCCATGACAGGTGGGCGATATCGCACCTGTGCATCGGTTCAAATGGCTTGCCCATGAGCTTAGCCAATACCATCAGTAGATCCCATGGAGGTGGAGGTTCTCACACCAGAGGGGATATGTGATCAAGGCCTTTGGAAAAGCACCCAACCACTTTTTCCTCTGCCAGCGACTGCTTTCCAGCCCGCGCCCGGTAAGCAGAGATGGCTGCCAGGTGGTCGACCGAAGCCCTAGCTGAGAAAGGGACCATAGGTAGTCCAGAATGCTGGCCACAGAACAGAAGGAAGGGTCCAACCCCTTATTCTGACACCAAATGGAGAATCTCTTCCATTTGAAGGCATAGCATTTTCTGGTCGACTCCTTACGGGATGCCTCAACAACATTGAGGACCTCGTCGGAAAGACCCAAGGCCTGGAACTCTAGCCACTCAGGAACCAGGCCGTCAGGTGCAGGGATTGAAGGTCCGGGTGGAGTACCTTCCCCTGGTTGACTGAGATCAGGTCCGGACGGGCTGGAAGCCGTCTCGGGAGCCTGGAGCTGAGGCTGACGAGATCTGGATACCAGAACTGACTGGGCCAGTCTGGGGCTACCAGAATTACCTGCGCCTTGTCCCTCCTCACCTTGAGAAGCACCTTGTGGATCAAGGGAAATGGAGGAAAGGCGTAGAAGAGGCCCAGGGTCTATGGCCTCGAGAAGGCATCCCCTTGCAGCAAGCCCTGCTGGGGGGGGGGCATGAAACAGCCTCAGCTTCGTATTCTCCCTGGAGGCAAACAGGTCCACCTGAGGTGTGCCCCAGTGGGAGAACAGATCGTGTACTACTTCCGGCAGGAAAGACCACTCATGAGATGCAGCACCTATCCGGCTTAGGACATTGGCCAGAGTGTTGGAGGCTCCCACCACATCAATGGCTAGGAGATCTGCCTCCAGTCTGCTCACGAAAGACCAAGTGCGGAGAGCTTCCTTGCACAGAGGCAAGGAGCGCGTCCCGCCCTGGCAGTTTAGGTAGTACATGGTCGTGGTGTTGTCCATCTGGACCTGGACCACTTGACCCCGTGCAAATGAAGCGAAGGTGGTGAGGGCTAGTCGGATCGCTCGAAGCTCCAGCAGGTTGATGTGGCATCAAGACTACTGAGGGGACCAGAGGCCGTGCGCTCTGAGCTCCTCCAGATGGGCACCCCAACCCAGAGAGGCGTCGCTCATTAGAGTGACCGTCGGCTCTGGGCAGACAAACAGGATACCCTCCTGCAGATGAGCCGGAATGATCCACCACTGGAATGCATTCCCCATCTTCTGGGTCACTATCACTGGCTGGTCCAGAGGACTGGAGCGCTGTGACCACTGGTGGGCCAGTCCCCACTGCAGGGGACGCATGTGCCAGCGGGCCGAACAGACCACGCTGGTGCAGGCCGCCATGAGGCGCAGGAAGTCCCGGGCAGGGCGCAACTGCCCAACCAGAAATGATTGGGTAAAGGAGGAACGAACCTTGACCCTGTCCACCGGGAGCCGTGCTCTGGCTCGAAGAGAGTCGAGCTCTGCCCCGATGAACTGAATCACCTGCGTTGGCAAGAGTTCCGATTTGGCCTCATTGATGAGGAGGCCAATCTGAGAGCAGACCTGGAGGGCCAGATCCCTGGACCGTTCTACCTCCAGCTTGGAGGAGGCTGCAATCAGCCAGTCGTCCAGGTAAGGGTACACCCAGACCCTTCAGCGCCGCAGGAATACTGTCACCAATGCCATGCATTTGGTGAAGACCCTGGGAGCTGCAGAGAGGCCGAAGGGCATAGCCCGGAACTCGAAAAGGGATCCCTCCGCTCTGAAGTGGAGGAATCGCTGGTGGGAGGGATGGATTGGGACGTGAAAGAACGCATCCTGAAGGTCCAGAGAACAGAACCACATGGCTCGTTCCAAGGATGGGATGATCTGAGCCTGAGTGACCATCCTGAAGGTTCGAGACCTTAGGAACTTGTTCAGGTTGTGTAGGTCTAGAACAGGGCGCCAGCCCCCCGTCCGTTTTGGGACCAGGAAGTACCTGGGCACAAACCCTGGGTCTGATGGAGGATCCGCCACCTCCCTGATCACCTCCTTCTGGAGGAGCAGGGCAATGTCAGCTCGACAGGCAGACAAGCTGCGGACACCGATGCCCCCCATGGGGAGACGGCTCGATAGGGTGGGGACTGCTCGAATTCCAGAGGCAGACCCTTTCCTACCACTTCCAGCACCCAGCGGTCCATGGTGATATCAGACCAGGCGGAAAGGAAGTGGCGGAGCTGTCCCAGGGGGGAACCCGGAGGGCGACGAGGTTGGGTGCGACACCCCTCAACCTGTCACTGGGCAGGCTCGGAGGAACGACCGGCCAAGGAACCTCCTGGACCTTTTCCTCCCGGCTTCCTGTTGGAGAAAGCAGCAGGCTTGGCTTTGGGGTGGCAAGTGCGAGCCTGCTGGCCCTGATGCTGGTGTTGCTGGACCGGACGTGCCGCAGGGGCTGAAGGATGAAAGGGCTTACGCTGCTGCTGGCGGCCTTTGTCCTTCTGGGCAGATGTGACCGACTCAAAGGTGGCATTGGACTTCTCGATCTGCTGAAGATGCCCTTCAACCTCAGGACCAAACAAGTCGGCAACCAGGAAGGGAACGTCTGCCAGTTTATGCTGGGTATCTGCCGTGAAGGTGGAGATCCGCAGCCAAGCGCATGGCCACTGCGGCTGCTACTGAGCGGGCACACCAATCAGCAATGTCCAGGGAAGTCTGGAGCTGCTGTTTTGCCACTGCCCTTCCCTGGTCCCGCACCTGCTTGACCGTAGTTTGTAGGTCAGCCGGGAGATGAGGAATCACCTCATCCAGGGAGCCCAAAGGGCATGTAAGAGTGTGCCATCAGGGCGGCCGAGCTGGCCTGGAAAAGCCTAGGGAGGAAGCAGCATAAACTTTCCGCCTGGAATAGTCCATTCTTGGACTCCCTTGCGAGGAGGTTTGTCCATGTCCCTAAGCGTTCCCGGAACGCCGGAAACGCTGTCGTCACGAGCCCTCCGCAGAGGTGTTCAGAAACCGGAGAGTGAACCGTGGCAACTGCATACTTCCGAGCCATCCTGGCCTAAGGTGCTGGACAAGAAGCTGGCTGCTGCCACAGCTCCAGGGCCGGGTCAACAATGGCTTAGGCCACCGGGAAGGCCTCCGTAGGGGAATCCAGTATCTCCGTGAGGGGATACTTGGCCCATTTTGAAACGGGTTCAAGCTTCATCCCAGTGGACTCTGAGTTGAGTCGAAGCATGCCAAGGACCGAGGATGGGCTCTCGTCCACCGACTGACCCCCAGTGGACTCCAGGTCAAACGGCCTGGAAAACAAGGATTCGCCGCCATCAGACTCCGAGGATTCTGCAAACAGCTGCCGAGTGCCTGAGCCACCCTCCACCTGCCGAGGTCGATCGGGAGTGAGGGTGACCGACAACCGATGGGGCAAACCCTGACCCAACTGAGAATCTTTGGTCGGGGCCCCAGTCTTCGGTTGTGGATGCCGGGATTCCACCACAATGGGTGGTGCAGCTGGTTTCGGCCGAAGAACCGGTGCTGGCTTTGGCTCCTCGACCACTACAAGGGGTTGTTTCGGTCACTCCAGCGACAGCCACTTAATGGCCGGGGAAGGCAACGGAGTCGGCTTATTCCCGGTCAAAAGGAGCTGCTGCCACATTAGATCCTCATAGCGCTGACGCAACTTGCACCGGAGCCTATCCTCCGAAAAGGACAAAGACGAGGATGAGCGGTGCCGCCACTTTCCATGGTGCCGAGACCTAGACCGCCGATGTCAGTGGGATCGGCTGGACCAGGAAGAGGTCCAAGACGAGACCTTCGGTGTTTCCGAGGGTGGGTCTGAGAGGGGGTGGGGGAAACCCGCTCCTCCCTTGGTTCAGGGGCCTTAACTGGGGACTCCGGCACAGGCAAGTCCTCGGTTTCCAACGGAGGAACCGGTGAAGGGCTGTCGGCTTCTCCAGTCAACAGCCCGTCCGCCAGGTCATGAAAATCTCGACTAAGTCCAGCAGGTGTCTCGGCCGGCTGACCTGGCGAGGACACCCGTAAAGCCGGCAGCCTTAGCTGCAACCTCGACCGAAGTCAAGTGTGGACTATCAAGGGAAGGGGACCTCTCCCGCTCCCACGAACGTCGACAGTGGGACTTACCTTTGGGGTCCTTCTTTTGGGACCGAGAGGAATGTCTCGAAGGCCCTTCTCCCTTGGTGGAGAGAGACTGGCAGAGCTCCTTGAAAGAAGCTGCGTAGCAGGAGCGCAAGAAGAGTGGGATAAATGCCGCGACCAAGGATGATGATGATGCGGCCTGGGCCGCCTCCTCCTCGAGGGCGATCATCTGCTCCAGCTGTTCAGCCGAGCCCGCAGCTGCGGACACCGCCCAATGGGCCTCCTTCGACTTGACTGGAGGATAACTTTTCTCAGGTCGCCCCAACAGTAATCGGGCAGCACGGTCCTCCAAGACCGAAGCCGAAAAGGATTTGCACAACTCACAAGCCTGTGAGTCATGGCCGAGTCCAAGGCAATAAACGAACATGGGGTGCAGGTCGGTCTGGGACATCTTCTGCCCACAGGGGCACCAACGAAATCTGGGAGTCTATTTGTCCATTGCAGCCGTGAGGGAAGATAAAGACCAAAGTCTTGTAAATTTTAAAATAAAGTTTCGGATTAACCGAAGAGTTTGGATCCAGGCCTCAAACACAGAGCGCAAAGGAGGGAACCTGAGCTTCCAAGCGGTAAAGAAGATCTGGCATCATGGGGCGGAGCCGCGAGTTTTACCACCCAGGTGGGTGGGAGGAGCCATCTTGAAGACCTTCCAGCAAGATTTAATACGGCAAGGAACCTGCCAGTAAGTGTGGATTGAACAACATATCCACGTCCCTAGAACATGGAATTTCCCTCACAAGGAAAAATCCATTGCTTTTGTTTAAGTGTCCTGGCATAGGTAAATAGAAAAATAGCAGGACAAAAGGACAATGCATGCGATTAGAGAGAGGCCGATTAAGGGGTAATGTGAGGAAGTTCTTTTTCACAGAAAGGGCGGTGGATGCATGGAACGGCCCACCTCTGGAAGTGGTGGATATGAATACAGTACAGGGCTTTAAACAGGCATGGGATAGGCATAAGGGAGCAATAAAGATGAGTATGAATAGATAGGCCATTGACAGAGTACAGGCCTATGGCACATTCATAAGGTAGGAAAATGGGCAGGCTGGATGGGCCTTGCGGTCTTAATCTGCTGTCAACTTCTATGTTTCTATGTAGGTTGGTAGTTCCAGCCAGACAAACCTTAAGGACACTGCTTGGGCCATGACACTAGATGCAGCATCATTTATGTCCACTTCCATAAGAACTGGTACTTTGTGGCATCTATTACTGATTTTTCAGTGTCAGCCTCATCCTGTGCCAAGTCTCCAGTAGCCTTTTCACTCAGCGCCATCCATAAGGCTTTCTGATACTGGGCTGTGTAAACCAAGTAAGCTGCTTGCCTTGATGCAGTCGGCCCGGTGGCGCTGAGGGTTGAGGCGCTGGATGCAACACTTCGCATCACCCTGGCAACCCGGGTTCGTGATTGAGCTCGGGCTGCTGAGGGTCGGCCGGGGAGGAGAGGATAGGGCATCCAGAGAATTGCTCTCCTTTCCTGGGGAGGGTGGGCTGTGGATCCCTTGGCATCAGTGACTCCCAGCGGAGGCTGGGGGGTGCTACAGCTGGGGGACACATCAGGAAGGGGTGGGGGCAATGGCGGACATCCGTGAGATGGGTGCTGGACGTCATCATGCGGTTCATGCTTCTCAGGGTCACGCCTCATGGTCACGAAAGTAAAGAAAAACCTCAGTGTCTGGGAGGATGACGATGATCTATGGCAGCCCAAGGCCCATCGCCGGATCCTGCCCAACCAGGTGCCTGATACCCTCTGGCCTCACTCCGCCTGCAGATTTGATTCTAAGGAGTGCCAAGGTAAGTGGTTGGTGGTCCCGTCTCGGGAAGTGGGGGTACAAGCAGGGCAGGAGTGCAGGTTGGAATTCTGGGGGGGGAGATGGGGTTCTCAGGCGGGCAGGAAAGGCTGCCAGCAGCTACGTCTGAGAGAGTTTCCAGGGGCTGGCAACTGGAGGAAAAGAAAGTTGAAGAAAAAAAGGAAAGCGGACATACAGTACAAGCTTTTTTGCCCATACTATCCAGTTTCCTGGAAGCTTTCTCAGGAGGCTGGGAGGAAAGAGGCACTTTGGCCTTATCACAGGTGGCAGTCTGGACCACTCCCTCATGATTAGGGTGGAAGTACAGGTACTCAGTGCCTTGTCTGTCCAACTGACTTTTCTCATGCCAGCAGCTGAGGTAGGTGCTGACATAACTTTGCATGTGGCTTTCCTGAGGGATTTATGGATCCTCTGGGACAGCATCAAGTTCCTTGTGAGCGGTAAGCCCATCATATCGATGACTTCTACCTCATCTCCATCTTCCTCAGTCTCATGGGAGGAGATGTTGAGGGTAATTACTCTCCCTCGTGATCAGGGTGGAAATACAGATAATCAGCAGCTCGTCTGTGCACCCGATTGTTTCCCTCAATTTTCTTGTCTATGCCAGCAGCTGAGGCAGGTGCTGACATGATTTTGCATACGGCTTTACTGAGGGATTTATGTATGGGAAGCACTGACATCCTTGTGGGTGCTAAGCCCATCATATCCATGAATTCTACACCTCATCTTCATCAGCCTTAGTCTTGTGGCGATGTTGAGGGTATTAACCATATGCCATACAAAGGTAGTGAGAACTGTAGTCCTCCGAAGGCCTAGGACGACAGCCAGAATTTTTACTCAGAACTATCTGGTTCTATGGCTTCTCCTTCCTCATCATCTTCATAGTAAATTTCAGATTCCTCCTCCACATGCGTTGGGAAGGGAATCAGTGCGATGGCAGGCATATTCATGAAGTCCCCCACAGCCTGGAATGCCTGGAGGAACAGCCACACCTCTGCCATGTCCTCTATTGAGGGCATTTGTTTTAAGTCCACTGGCAGCTCCTCTCTCTTCCTTCAGGAGGAGGGACAGTTATGCACTTTTTTGGTTTTTCCTGGCAGGCACAGTTTCTGGTGTCTGGTCAGAGGCTTTTACTGGATACAGGGTTCCCCTTTTTGGACACCCTGAGTTCTGAATCCTCTTTAGCAGCTTTATCTTTTATGCATGTCCTCATTTGACAGGGACTGATTGCTTACTCTGACGGGCTTGACCCTCCTCTGACTGAGAATCCATAAATCATTAAATTTTTTAGCCCCTTTTTTTGCATGCTAGGGCAAAACTTTTACAGAGATCACAACTAAAAAAATCATGGTCTGGACCCAGGCACATTAAACACAGTTCACAACAGTCTTCCTTTGCCAGGAGCTGAAAACAAACTGTACAATTTTTAAAGCCTGTAGGTCTTATCTTCTTTTTGGGTCCATCAGTCATGCCAAATGCTGAAAGCCCTGAAAATGATTCTGGTTCCCAAAAGAAATAATACCAAAATCAAAATAAGTTCAAAGGCCAAATAGTAGACTTTTAATAATAAATGTGGTTTAGTTCCCCCAAGAGAGAGAAACGCAATCACAACTGACCTCAAAAGAGGTCTGTTATACTGAAAACCACAAAAGACCATCTCGGTTCCACCCCAAAAAAAAGAAATGAGAATGAACCAAAGTAAAACCGCAAGGCGGTTAAGCAAAAATACTATTTTTATTATAGTAATTTTAAAGATGTAAAATATCAGTTCCCTGAAATTGGCAACCACTCTGAAAATGTCCTTCCCTGGTTCCTGGGAACGAAAGACAAAGTAAAACACACAATATTAAACAAATCACACAACGCACAGTACTGAAAAGTAAATGAAATACATAATGTAAGAAATACAAAACCATAACATGTAAACTGGCCAGAAGTGCAGAGATGGCTTCAGGGCAACTGCTCTCGATAGGCGGAGAAATAAATCTGACATTAGAGTGCAAGGGTGAGCATGACCACACAGCCGAGTTTGAATCATTCCAAATTCAATAATCTGCATAAAATTCCAAAGCTCCAGGGCTGCCCATTTCAGGAAAATTATGCCGTTATTAAACATAACTGAGGGATTTCTGAAGTCTGAAACTGAATTTGTCAAAATTTATTGTGATATACCATAGTACATAGCAAGAAATGATTATCGTGATACAGAAAAAGACAATGCAAGTATCATCAGTGAAAATTTACCTTGGTTATCATGAAACATGGTTATCGTAACACCACTATGCATGATAAGGGGCTATGCCAGTTGAGGCTGGACCTGACCACACTGCCTTCGCTGGATCCAAAATGGTATAACTGAATGACAAGGAAAAAAGGAAGGGGTGTACTTTTAATAGCATTTCCAAGTGCATACTCTTCCCAGTACTCACCACTCCACTGAGGGTAATGTCAAGGGAGTTAGAAAAGTGCCTAAGGAGATGGAAGAAACTTTTTTTGGTGTGTCTTGTTTTCTTACTAGTAGGGATAACAGAGTTCTGAATCTGCACTGGAAGACTGAGAGCAGTGTCCCAATGAAGATTCTGGCTTAGAGAGTGGCTTCTCCATGACCTTCAGCAGTAGTGAAGTATTCACCTCCTGAGTCATGTTCCTTTCAGTCTTGAGATGGAGATGTCAGCGATGCACATGTCATTTAACCAGCTGGACTGCCACTTGTGCTTACATATGTAAGTTCAATGCTTATGTTTCTTCTAGGGTCTCCTGGGCTGCTTGGGGGGTGGGGGGGAGACAGAATTTGAAAAAATGCTTGAACAGTGACTGACCGAAAAAGACCTACTCTGAACAATGATCTGCAGAGCAACTGGGTTATTTGCCACCTTTGGGTCAGATGATTCCCAAGGAGAAGAAACAATGATCTTTTGAAGGCTCAGGCTATGAAATACTGCATGGCCGCCTAAAACCGGTTCATGATGGGAACAGTCACCCATGGAGTCAGTGTCTGATTTATCCAGTGGGGGTTGGGGTGGTGTTCAGTGCACAAGTCACATCCTGGAAGTCTCCCAAGCTAGGGACATGCAAGTGACAACCACCTTGATCAGTGGGACTTAATTCAGGACCACTGGCTGCGTAACCAGCCTAGTCAATGCACTGAGGATACATGGAACAGCTGAGATTCTCGGAATCTACCAGCTTCTCTCTTTTTTGTCAGTTCTGTTTGGCACTGGGGATGTACCTGGTAATGAACCCACTCCCCGAGGAATGCCCCTGCCCACCTGCTTGGAGACACCCGTGACCTACCCCTCAAGGTAGGGCTTCCTGGGGTGGGGGGCTGGGGGATGGACCAAGATCAACCTGAGGTCTCCAGTGAGCGTGGCAAAGCGTCAGTTGGCTGGGAGAGCTCAGCTTCATTCTGAACTGCAGGAAGGGTATTTTTCCTTGTATGGTGCCCCAAGGTGCAGACATGCAGTGACATCAGCATACAGGCACGCACACTCCCACGCATGCTCCACAGATGTCTGCTGCTCCTGCCTCACCTCTAATATGTGGTCCTGGCTTGCTGTACACCCAGCTACCACGGGGTGTCACTCCATTGTCAGGTGCCACTGAACCTCTCCCTCTCCCCTCCCGGAGGTGGACAGCTGTTGATGCAGTGTTCTTCCAGCCTCCCCCAGGCCGGCCTCTGACGCTCCAGGCTCGTTCCCAAACCAGGTTTGCCATCATTGCAAGTGGCAGCGCTCCCACTGCGCTGGTGGACCAGCCTGGAATGATCAAACTGTCGACAGACTTGACAAGGTGCTCACCCTCAGACCTGGTCTCAAAGATGCACTTCCTGCTCCTCAAATTCTGCACCGGTGTGAAGATGCAACTCAGTCTTTCAACCAGAAGTTCAGGCTGGAGCTGCAGCACTCTCCTGGGAGTACCAAAACACTGCTTCAGTAGAGCTCTGGTGCCTTACCCTTGCTCCTTTCTGACTTAGCCTGCTTGGCAGAGGACCCAGAGCTACACGATCATCTCGGACAGCATGGTCAAGCAAAAGGGCAAGTCTCTGGATCATGGCACTGACTATGGTAGTCAGGCAAATGCAGCGGGCAACCATTCTCGAAATCTTGCTGTTGCAGCAATTGCACAGCTTTAAGTCAGATCCTGCATCCATATTTTTGCTGTCTTGATCCATGCTGAAAAGTCCCAGGAAAAATGTCAATCTGCCGGACGCCACTCAGACTGGGAACATGAAGTCCAAGCAAGGTAAAGAAGGATGATTAATCTGGCAAAAAAAAAAAAAAAAACTATACAAAATCACCATAAAAAGGCCTAACAGGCAGAGCTACCAAAAAGGCAACCTCACATTTTCAGTGGAAAGAAAGATCTGAGGCATGGGGGGGCGAAAGGCATGAGATCACCGATAGGCTTTGTAGGCTCTGAAGCTCTAACCAATAGACTCAGAGAACTTTGCCCATGACCTAATGAATACACAAGTGTGACTATGCAGAAATAATCCAGATTGTTGTAACTAGTTCTGAGACACTTGCTTGATACTGTAAAAACTACTGCATCATAAACTACACATAATAACTTACAATACAGAGACATTTCCATTTTAATATTGAAATTTAAAATTGCAATGCAAGTGAAAACTTTTATATTGATTAATCCCTTTCATGATTTAGATATTAAGTTATAAAATAAAAACAAAGACTGGGTTAAAGGGATAAAAAGTGATCGGAAACATTCCTGAAATTGAATGTATTATCAAACAATAACTATCTTTAGCCTTTCATGGTTTATGTAGCAGCTTTAATACTCACCTATACTCTTATCCACACCAGCTACCTTAGTGCAGGCCACGTCTCCAAGTTCTGTTAGCATATACAGCACCTCGAGTGTAGAGATTACTAGCAGTACATCAGGTAATGTGAGATGACAAATTATTTCCCTGTACGATTCCTGATCCACATACTCGCAAATCAAAACACCATTATCTTCAGCTTTACACAGGTTCCCCAAAATTTCCATGGCTGAAAACAGACATTTAAATTCCATCACAAACCACCTCACTCCATATATAGATAGCTAAATTATTGTTAAACTGTATTAAAGAGTACCTCTCATTTTTAAGAACCTGTCCCTTGACATTAGGCATTTTGTAACGGTATGAAACATAAGATGAGTAGTTCTGAAATCAACAGGATCCAATTGAAGCTGAAAATATGAATATAAGGTACATCAATAGACTGCAATGCCCTTCCTGTCAAGGAAGTGGAATTTAAAGAACTTTACAGAATCATTAGAAGTTTCAAGTAACATAAAACAAATGTAAACAAACTGTTAAAGTAAGACCCCAATGTACGAACTATAGTAACATAATAAATGTACAGACCAAGATCAAGGAATATACTGTCTTTGTGCAACCCTCCCCCCTCAAAAAAAAATTAAAAAATTAAGTATGTTTGGTTTATACTAATAATACTACTCCATGCAAATGTCATGTATTTTGTAAAATGGGTAAGAAAAATGAAGGTACCCTATTGGCTAACAGGTACTCCATAATTACACACAGTGGGACTATGACTTGTAAGAATCCATATCACAATTAAAAAGTCAATACTCTTACACTCAAATAACTCACCTGCCAGTTTAAACAAGACTGCCACCTTTACTCGTTAAAAATGTTAACTAGTCCCTAAAAATAAAACTCCCTTAAATTAAAAAAATATATATTTCCCTTAAATACAAAAAATGTTTCCCCTTATCTCCCTATTGGTCGGTTCTCCTAGTGCTGGGACTTGATTGGCTGTTGTGGGCAGGGCCCCTACCCTGATTGGAGCGCCTTTTCCTACTGCCTAGCAAAGGGTTTCTGGACAATTTTTAGGCCTTTCCTTTGCCCGCTCTGAATGGACTTCTGAATTTTTCTCCTTCCCCCCGACCCCAGCCTCTATTAAATACAACTCCCCTGTATGAACATGCCCCTTCCTCTGTCCGACACGTCACCTGGCTCTCTTTTAAAAGGCTAAACAACCTAAAAAAACTTCTCTTGGAGTAAAACACCATCTGTAAAAACAGCTCTCTGGAGCAAACACTCGCGCTACCAGAGTGCCTCTTCTGAACAACTCGGTATCATAACTGACCTAATGCATCGGTATCTGTTGCTGCATGGACTCCAAGATGGGTTTCCACATTGCCCTCATTATCATCACACAATTATTTCTTATCCAGACACTAGCCCTGACTCTGCTAGGACCAGCCCAAGATTCCCCTACCAACCATCGAAGCCACCCTCCTCCTGTATAAATGGGACACCAGTACAATGGGAGACCAATACCCCTTGTGCACTCGATACTCACGTCCCAACCTCAGGATCAATATTTCATCAGGGTTGACTATAATGGTCTTATGTCTATACCCAGGCCTTTACTGTGCCCTCGGCACCCCTTCAACCAAGCTAAATACTCTGATTCAGCAGCAAGCTGGGCGGACCCACCTGATTCCCAAATTATCAAGGAAGCTTCTACTGATCCTGTTATTGATCTCTGGAAACATTCACCCCAACCCTGGCCCCATTTTGTTCAACACTCAGACTCAGCCTCCTGCTGGGAAGTTGAAGATTGCGTGCTTGAACATCGGAAGCCTACTGGCAAAACTTACCCAGTTTGAAGCATGGGCGGCACTTGTTCAGCCAGATGTTATTGTGCTGATTGAGACATGGCTCACACCCAAAACGGCAGACGCTGTAGTCTCCCTCCAAGGATACAACCTGTTTAGTCTACATGCTGGGAAAAGAGACAGTGGATGCAGCCAGCAAAGACTGAATGTCTTACAATAAACATCATTTTAGGCAAGGGACAGAAAGGGCTAACCATCATGACCGTGCACATTCCGCCAGGACGTCAGCAAGTGGCGCTAAATGACTTCATCAACCTCTATTCTCAAGACAGCCAGAATAGGGACACCATCATGCTAGGGGATTTTAACTCCAACTGGCTGGCCAGCTCCTGTGTCCCCAACAGGGATCTGATAATAGGACTTTATAACATGGGTTCCTAAAATACTATCTTCTGATTCGTCCAAACAGGTCACCTGACCATTGATTAATCCCCCGATATGCCCACAGTTGCATGTTCACAGGGCTTTATTTTAGTATTCCTTTAGGTAAAACTCTAACAAAACATTGCCCATGTTATAAGCCTCGTGACTCCAACCCCCCCAGGCATGGATTAATGCTCAGTAAACCTATACCCTGTTGTGGGTTAATACCTCCTTATCTCCCCCCCAGCACCGGAACTCTCTCAGGCCACTCCTCTCGCCAAATCCGCTCCACCGCCTGCTGTGGAACCTGCCATCTTCATTATACGTTACTTTCTCCCCAAGCCCTGGCTCCCTTATGGGCCCGAGACCGAAAGGGCAGTGGCAGGGTACCAGCACTGGACGTGTGGCGGAACGGCACTAGGAGGACTGTCACCTATCAGGGCTGGAGGGGGATTTTTCCCCATAGTTGTCCACACTTCCTCCTCCCACCCCCATGCATGGTGCACCCGATGCCACGGCACCCGGCAACCCTGCCAGCATCAGCCACACTACCAGATGTGCAGTCCGCATTCTGCAGCACTCCCGCTCTCCACTGGGGGTCGCTGGAATGCCAGAACACTCCCCCCCCCCCACGAGAGGAGAGCAACTGGCAGACACTCAACCTCTCCTCCCCTGCTGACCCCTGGCGTCCGAACTCGGGTCGCCGGTGTGGTGCTTCAACCCTCAGTGCCACCGGGCCGGCCCAATTCCTCCATATTTAACACAAGTGGTCCAGGACTGCACCAGAACAAACTATTGAACAGGAACTAGCATCTTGATAGACTGGGTGCTGACCTCTCATCCTGAAAGGCTCATCAATGTTCAGGTGCTCCCGGATGCCCCGAGTGACCACTCACCCATACAATGCGAATGGTCCTCAAAGCTGCCTAAACTTCCCCCAAGGCTAGTGAGGAACAGAGTAATTAGAAATAGCTCTATGACCAATTTCAAGAACCACCTCACTGGCACAGACTGGAGTTTCCTGGATTCCTGCCTGTCTGTTGTTTGCCCTCCAGCTCTTCCTTACTCTTTTCAACTCTGCGTGGACAAATACACTCCTTATCGGAAGAAAATGATAAAGGGGAGGAACACGGCATGGATTACTCCCCAAATCCTTGGTATGGTGAGACAACGAGATTTCCTCTGGAGGCGAGCAAGGGCCATGGAGACAACTGAGAATGTCCAAAACTATAAAGCTGCTACAAATAGGTGCACCTGGGCAATAAGGCAGACCAATGCCACATATCACAAAAATCAGCAGACCCATTGTTTCAGTAACCGAAAAAAATTCTGGGCATCCCTCAAGGACCTCCTCAGGGCAAGTGACAAGACCCCCCAACCCCACCCCACCATGCTCAATCACAATGACAAAGTTATTCTTGAGACTGTCTCCATGGCAAACATCTTCAACGAGGCTTTTACTGACTACAGTGCAGTCCTACCACCCAAACCCTCTGCCTGTGTAGGGGAAAACACTGACCTCTGAACCTCCACCACAATTTACCAGCCCCAGTCCAAAATTCTACTTCAGGCAGTGACCACCAAGGAAACATATAAATATCTCACCAGAGTTCTGGGCAAAACAAGGATGGGACGGGGCTGACATGAAGCTTATCTCAATCGCCCTCCCAGAAGTGGTCGTACCTATCAAAAAGATTTTCAATACGTCACTCCGAATGTCAACCTTCCCATCTTCTTGGAAAACTACAATAGTCACTCCAGTGCTAAAAAGGGGAGATCACTCACTGGTGTCCAATTACAGACCCATCTCCAACCTGTCCCCTCTCTCCAAGGTGTTGGAAAGAATCATCGCTGACCAGCTCACTGATCACCTACATAAATACAACCTCCTCAGCCCTCAACAACATGGATTCTGCAAGTTGCACAGCACAAACTTGGCACTCGACTTCACAAGCTATTTTTACGAGGCACTCGACCAGGGTCAATTAGTCGAAACATAGAAACATAGAAGTTGACGGCAGATAAGGACCGCAAGGCCCATCCAGTCTGCCCATTTCTTTTTCTACCTTATAAATGTGCCATCGGCCTTTGCTCTGTCAGTGACCTATCTATTCATAGTCATTTGTATTGCTCCCTTATGCCTATCCCATGCCTGTTTGAAGCCCTGCACTGTATTCATAGCCACCACTTCTTGTGGTAAGCCATTCCATGCATCTACCACCCTTTCTGTGAAAAAGAATTTCCTCACATTCCCCCTTAATCGGCCTCCCTCTAATCTCATGCTGTGTCCTCTTGTCCTGCTATTTTTCTTATATTTAAACATGTTAGACTCTTTCACCTTGTTTATGCCCTTAAGGTGTTTAAATGTCTCGATCATATCACCTCTCTCCTCCTTTGCTCAAGGGTATACATATTGAGCTCCATTAATCTGTCCTCATATGTCTTCTGATGCAGTCCTGCACCATTTTGGTTGCCCTTCTCTGGACTGCCTCAATTTGGTTAATGTCCTTGTGAAGGTGTGGCCTCAATACTGCACGGTACTCCAGATGGGGCCTAACCAATGTCTTGTACAGAGGATTATTACCTCCTCTTACGACTTGTGATACCCTACTAATACACCCTAACACCCCTAGCCTTACCTACTGCTTTAGAGGTCTGCTTGGATGATTTTAGGTCATCAGTGATGATGATGCCCAAGTCTCTTTCTTCCTTTGTGACTGCTAGCAACTCCCTCCCAGCCTATAAGTGGCTTCAGGGTTTCTCTTCCCTATGCATGATTTTGCACTTCTCATTAAATCCCAGTTGCCACTCTTCTGACCATTCTGCTAGTTTATCCAGATCTCTTCTCATTCTGCCCACCCCATCTGGATCATCTACTCTGTTGCAGATCTTGGTGTCATCTGCAAACAGACAAGCTACCCTCTAGTCCATCTCTCGAGGTCACTAATGAAGATGTTGAATAGGACTGGCCCCAGGACTGATCCCTGAGGTACCCCACTTGTGACTTGCATCTCTTCTGACTGTATACCATTTACCACCACTCTCTGTTTTCTGCCAGTCAACCAGTTTGCCACCCAGTTGACCAACTTGACCCACCCGAGCCTACCTAGCTTATTTATCAATCTTCTATGTGGAACAGTGTCAAAAGCTTTGCTGAAGTCAAGGTGGCGACATCAACTGCTCCCCTTGGTCCACCACTCTGGTTACCCAGTCAAAGAAATCTATGAGATTAGTTTGACAGGACCTTCCTTTTGTAAACCCATGCTGTCTTGGATCCTGTGCCCCTATGGATTCCAGGTGTTGCACTATCCTTTCCTTAAGGAGTGCCTCCATAATCTTGCCCACTACTGAGGTAAGACTGACCGGTCTGTAGTCGGGGCTATCTTTATTGACCTATCCAAGGCCTTCGACCTCGTTGACCACCAGCTGCTACTACACAGCCTAACTTGCCTTGGGTTGTCCCCAGACACAGTCGAGTGGTTCTGTAGCTACCTGTCAGGGTGCTCACAACAGGTAAAGATCAATGGAGCCATATACGAGGCCAGGAAAGTCACAGTTGGGGTCCTGCAAGAGTCCATACTGGGCCTGCTCCTATTCAGCCTATTTGTAAATAACCTCCCTGATGCGTGCCCCTCCTCCAAAGTTCTGCTCTACGCAGATGGTACTGTACTCTTCCTACGAGGCTCCTGCCAAGAAACACTGACCAGGAACCTAAAGTCTAATTTGGATCTCCTACAGGAATGTTATAACTCCAAACTACTAGTCCTCAACGGCAAAAAGACAAAGACCATGTTCTTTGCAAGTCACCAGAAGAGATGATCTACCATACCCTTTACAACTGCCCTAAAGTCAGGCTCCACCCTCGAACAGGTCCACTCATTCCGGTACCTGGGGGTCACTATCGATGAGTCCCTTTCCTTTGATGAGCACATTGGCAATATCATCAAAGACGCAAACAGGAAGTTGGGGGCACTCTATAGACTATGTTTCTGTCTCACACCTGAGGCCAGACTCCTGGCAGTCAGTGGCACAATCCTGGATTACAGAATTGTAGTGTACGGTGCAGCCACGGACACCACCAACTCAAAGTCCACCTGACCCTCAAAAAAACCTGCAGATTTGTCTTGGATGCAGATCACCTCACACATACATGTGAACGCTACATAAGGATGAAATGGCTCCTCCTAATGGACAGAATTAAGACCTCGACCTGCCTACTATGGAAGAAGGCCCTACTGGGACTTGCGCCCACCTCACTGCAGGAGCTGCTCAGGACTGCCCCAGGTGAAATGGAAATTATGCACTTACTGTAATTCTTTATTTTCTTGGACGAAGTCTCCACCACTCATTCACACTAATGGGACTACACTGGAGGCGCTAGGACCCTGCGGGAGCCAAAAATCTTCAGGAGGGCCAGCGCCAGGATAGGACCGCGCATGCGCAGCCCCACAAGACTAGCTTGCGCCATACAGGCTATCTCGGCGTCGACCCACCAACCACCTCAGTACCTTTTCAACTGAGGAGGTGCAGCGTAAACTAAGGAAAGAAAACCTAACCCTAACATCTGGGCATGTGAAGACCTGGATGACCCATGTAAGAAAAGTCAATTCAACAATGTCTTCACAGCCTGAACAACAAGGAAGGGAAGACCAAAACAGAATGAGTGAGCTCGGGGGATAGTGGGTGGGCATGTGAATGAGTGGTGGAGACTTCATCCAAGAAGATCAAGAATTATGGTAAGTACGTAATTTCCATATCTTCCTGGACTAAAAGTCTCCACCACTCATTCACACTAATGGGAGAGTTCCGAACTAAAAATCAACCCCCCCCCCCCATAGGGCAGTAGGAGACAGAGCTCACTCAGGACGGAAGTCCATAAGGACTGTCCTGCCGAAGAAATTTAACTGTCCGGCATGGACATCCTGAACATAGTGCTTTTCAAAGGTATGCACTGCGCTCCAACTCACAGCCTTGAAGATGTCTGTAATAGGTACATTACAAATCTCTGCGAGGAAAACCGCAACCGCTCCAGTAGAGTGGTGCAAACCCGACCTTCCAACTTGACTTGTGCCATGGATTAGTAGTGTCGAAGACAAGCTACTAACCAAGCAGGTATACATCTCATGGCAACAGGCTGACCCAGGCAAGGCACGATGCAGAAAGATACAAGAGTTGCTTGGATGCATATCCCTTTGTTCTGTCGATGTAGAATCACAGAACCCTCAACATTCAGAGAGATAAAGGGAGCGCTCTCCTTCATTCTAGAGTTAATGAAGTAAGTAGGGAACTGAGCCAGTGACATGTCTACTGGCCAAGACAGTCTGAAAACACGAAGAGGTGAAAATTCTCTGCCAAGAAATGCAGACCTGCATTTGACTGATCCATAAAGCACCCCAACATTTTACTTGGTGGGCAACCAAAAGGGTCCAGACGGAACTTTGCACACCAGATGGTGAAGAGTAACCACTTAGCCGTGCAAGTCCTCCTTGTGGAAGGTCTATCTTGGCTAAGATTTCGATCATTGTCTGAACACTAAACTTGCCTACTTTCATCTACTCAGGAACCCGGCATAGAGAAGAAGGGAGCGTAGGAAGGAAGGACCAAAGTCCCTGTGTCAGAGGGTCCACTCATAGAGGGAGCCACCTCGGGAGAACTTCTGACCGACTGCTGATCTACGCAAATTATATCTGCAGAAGCCAGTCTGGGATGATGAGCATCATCCTGCCCCCGTTTGCCTACAACCTGAGTAGCACCCTCTGTACTAAGGGAAGAGGAGGAAAGCAAAATGAGCATCTTTTCTACTGCAGTGAATACATCCTGACAGAAAACATCGGGGTCTAGATTTCTGAAGCAGAGTAGAGGAAGATTTGCGTTGAGAGAGGACGCAAAAAGGACCAGGTTCGGACTGCCCCACTCGTCGAATAGTAACTACATAATGACTGAACTGACAATGTGCTCAAGGCACCACTCTCACCTCCCCACAGCCTTCCAGCACAGAGGGTAGGAGAGTACTCCGCCCTGCTTGTTGATAAAAACATCACAATTCTGTCATCCATCCGAAGTAGGATCACTTCGTGGCAGAGGGCCTCCTTCAGGACTTGGAAAGCGTAAGAGACAGCTTTCATCTCTGAGAAATCTATGAGAAGATGATGTTCCTCCTCCTGGCTCCTCACCTGAGTGTGGTGGTCTTGACAGTGAGCTCTTTAATCAGGAGTGCAACCATGGTGATGGTGATCTGGGATTTAGAGGGTAAGGGTAGACCTAGCAGAAGCTAGGCAAACTGCATTTACCATGTAAGTAATTTTGTCCAAGGTTCTGTCACTTATGTGGAGAACTGCGGATGCATGGTAGGAGACCACTATTTGTTGCAGACGAAGGCATAAGTCCCAGCATCCGTTGCATCAAAAAGGGCCTGGACAGAGTCGCTTTCCGTGAAGTAATGAGACATCTGAAGATGTCATTTTTTCTAATCTCCAGAAAACAGAACCCTCGCCGTAGAGGTATCTAGAAGGGCTCCTATGAAGAGGAGCTGCTGGGAAGGTGAATCTGGCGCCTTCCCTCAATCAGAAAACCCCTCCTTGAAGAGAGCAACTGAGAAGCTGTGGCAGCGGTTTACAGAGACTCAGCCCAGATGGGCTGGCTCAGAGCCAAACATCCAGGCAGTGAAGGCTTGACTACCAAGACTGTAGTGAACTCCTCCCTAAACAGATACTTGTTTAACCTTACAAGGCTGGGAAATGGGCACATGCTGTCTGTTATCTTGGAACCAAGCAAAGGAAATAGGAACCTGTGTTCCGACTCGCCGCAGAATAACTTCTACTGCTCCGAGGCTCCATCTCTCAGAGGAAAGAGGGTCTGACAGAGAGGCAAACAGACTGGGCTGCCGCTTGGGTATGGGGGAATATTTCTGCTAAATTTGGAAAATATCCCTCTCCGACAAACCTGATGACCCATATGTCCACTGGACTGGACTTCCAATAGCTATAAAACCAAATCAGATGCCCCCACTACTGCCGAGAGGCATCCACCTCAGACAGCTGAGGTGGGACCTGGGCCGGATCCAAGAGGATGGTACCGAGTGCTTTCGGGTCCTGTGCCCTCTGCTGCAATTTTTTTTTGCAACTGAGGAGTTGGTTCCTGACAAAGGCTTCCGGGCCTCTATCTTGAAAGGACTGCCTGTTAAGAGAATGATGATGGTGCCGTCCCTCTGAGGGGCAGCAAAAGTCTGAGCACCCTCCAGAGCTCAACCTGAGGGCCGAACCAACAAGCACCGCCAAGAAGATGTTAATCAGCTGTTGTCAACGGCAGCTGCCCTAGGGGCAGTGTCATATGGGTCAATAAAAGCTTTAGCTGATTATTGAGCTATATGCCCCTAGCAATGGAATGATAGATTCAAGGAGGCTCTTGACCACTGAATTTAGTGGGTTCCACAGGGTGTACTCGTACTGAGGAATGTGTGAACTCCAGACGCAGAAGTCTGCTTTGGTCCACAGATGAAGTCTGAAATGTTATAGTGGACCCTATATCCCTGAGGAAAAACTGTAAAGAAGATATTCCATCACAGGCTATGCTGATACAGAAGGCTTGCATTCCAGCCCCTAAAATGAGTCATCCGCTGTGTCTTCAACAAAGTAGGACAGGGAGAGACTCATCCAGATCCACTTCTACCCCAGAAGAACCTCAAAAAGGCAGGACCAAGTCAGAATCACAGGAGAAGCCGCCACCTGGAATGGCGAAGAATTCTGCGCCATTCACGGCGCAGGTACCACTCGCAGCCAAGGTACCACAAGCGGCGCCTGGCATACTGGCCCTAGACCTGAAGAAAAAGGAGGAGAAAGAAAGCGGTACCCATGCCGAGCCCTGCAGAGGAAAAGGTGAGGGGGTAGGCACGTGGGGTCGGCGTCGATGGTGCTGGCACCAGAGAGGCCACCAAGCACATCCTGCCCGCCCGACTTGGCCGTGGGCCAGTGGTTCCAAGGCCCGAAGGCCCTGGAACCAGGTCCACTGGCCAAGTCAAGTGGGCAGACGTCGAACCCCCTGTTCTAAAAGAGCGGCCCAGAGGTGAAACTGCTCACCGAAACCCCACTGAGGACAGAAACGGGGCTCGGTGTCGAAGATCACAGCCATTAAGAACGGAACCTCAGAGGACGCCACCGAAGTCGGGTCAGGCCTACCACTCGCCACCACCGACGATCCTCATGCAGACGTACCAGAGGACGACCTCAAGCAGTAGCGTTTCTTCTTCCACCAGAAGACCTCGAAGTCAAGCGGAGCCAGGTCCCAGATCGAGGCTGGGAACTGGCCCGCTGCCTGTCTTGACAGACTGTCTTCCTCCACCCCGCACTAGACCACCCGTGGTCAGACCCCCCCTCAGCAAAGGGCGGCGGATCTGACATGGCCCCACTGCCATCACAGCTTTCAAATTAAGTCTTCCTACCATCACTGCTACTGTCTAAGGACGACTCCATTGATGGCAGACTGAGAATTTCTTCCTCTTCTTTTTCTTCTGCTTCATCTTCTTCTTCAAATAAGAAAAGAACTCTAAAGTAATAAATTAATCGAATACTGAACAGCTATAGCTGCTGTCGTATAGATGAAGACTTGACTCCCGGCAGGTGAGCATCGTCGCCACTGAAGTGCACGCGGCGGCGGGAGAAAAGGAACTGAGGCAGTTGGAGGGTCAACACCAAGATAGCCCATATGGCACAAACTAGTCTCATGGCGTATGCAAGGTCCTATCCCGGCGCCGGCCCTCAAGATTTTTAGCTCCCGCAGGGTCCTAGGGCCTCTGGCATAGTCCCATTAGTGCGAATAAGTGGTGAAGACTTTTAGTCCAGGAAGATCATGCCACAAGAAGCACCACTAGGCATGCCCTTGACGTACCCCTCAGGAAAACAGCCCAGGGAAGGCCTGCCTTTGTAGTAAGGGCACCCACCTGGCTAAATGAGCTCCCTTATTCCACCATTGGCCTCCGAATAGGGCTCTTCAAATCCGAACACCGGAAGTGCATCTCCCCATCAGACTGCTGCTACTGTAAATCTTAACCACCCACTGGAATCCAGCTTTGGATGAGTGCACTTATCCCCCACCACCACCTTATCTATCTCCTGACCCTTGGCGCTCCTAATCCCCCAATCATCCACCAGCCTAATCAAAATCCCTTGGCCCCGCACTTAATTTACTCCTTAGATATTCATTGTGGCCTCAAGTGTGACTGACAATGACTCAAGCTGCTGTATCTGTACCTGCTACGGTAATAAGTATCATGTATTTGTTGCAGTTGTGTCTAATAATGTGAAGTAAATCAAAATGTTTTGCCCTCCTGTGAACTGTATCCCGAAATATGTTGCCCTTCCTATGTAAATCTGGAATGTGTAAATTTCTGTTGCTATTGTGTAAAACTGTCTAGTGTAAGTATGCTGCTGCAACTAAGTTTTCTGTCTAAACTGTTTGACGAGGATCCTTTGTAAATGAGCTCTTAGCTCAAAGGTGGTAAGTCCGATCTCTTAATAAATAAAATATCACCCCCCACCACCACCACAACAGCACACATAAACAAATAACTACTTAAAATGTTTGCTTTCCAGTGTTCCTTTGTTGGCCATGAAAAATAATCCTCCTATCCTTATCTACTTGCAGGGAAATCTAAGTTGCTAAACCAACACCCCTGATGAAACTGAGGCCCTGGCTCTTTATCACGCACCGTATAGTGTTTGCGTATGTACACTGGGGAGGTAAACATGCTACAGGCAAACTGCAAAATTTTTAATGTGCAGAATTTTGAACTCTTGTATTATTCCGTGGCAAACATTGCATCTTCTAAACGTGGGGAAAGTCAGAAAAAAAGAAGCAGCACAGGGAAGGGAAGCAATGATGTACCGAAAGAGGAGGAAGGTGAGGAGGCAAGCAATAATACCTGACAGGGTGGGCAGTACTGGGCAAAACCATACCACCCAGGGTCGTAATGAGCCCCAATGCCGAAGGCGGAGGTTCTTGTGGCCCCTGGAAGGTCTGGTAATGCCGATACCACCCACCTTGGAGGGCATTATTGCGCTTAAAAAATGGGTTACACGTGAGCCAGCCCGGTGGCGCCGAGGGTTGAGGCACTGGACGCCACGCCGCCGATCCGGGTTCGGGAACAAGCCTGGATCGGCAGGGAAGGACTAAGCCATAGCCGCTCCATTAGCCGACTTGCTCAACCTCTCCTTCTCGCTGGCCAAAATCCCATGCGCATGGAAGCAGGTGGCTGTTATCCCCCTGTCTAAGGGTGGTGACCCCACCACACCGGGAAATTACCGTCCCATCTCCTTACTCCCAATTCTGGCCAAAATTCAAGAACACCTTGCCCTTGCTCAACTCTCCCAATTCCTAAACACTTCCTCCTTTTTCACCCCTTATCAGTCTGGGTTCCGTAAGTCACATTCTGCCATCACCTCCCTATTAAGAATCACCAATAATATTCTCTCAGGCATGGACAAAGGCCATATCACCTCAGCCATTTTCATAGACCTGGCCAAGGCCTTCGACACCGTCTCCCACACAATGCTACTAGACAAACTGAGTGATGCCAGCCTCTCCAGCCATGCCACTAGTTGGTTTCAGGCATACCTGGAAGGTAGACACCAATCAGTGAAAATTGGCCCACACATATCTACCCCCCTCCCTATCACAACGGGGGTCCCCCAAGGATCAGTCCTGGGCCCAATATTATTTTCAATATTCCTAAATGACCTCCTGTTGGCCTGCTCACACTCATCTATCCAAATGTACGCGGACGATACCGTACTGTACGACACAGGCCCTTCCGCTAAAGCAGTGTCCAACGTGCTACAGCAGGACTTCAATGCCATACAACAATGGCTCCGAACCAACCAGCTATTCCTAAACAGAAAAAAAAAAAGTCTCACTAACCTTCGGTTCGCAACCACGGCTTTCTCGCCTAGCAACTCACCCCTCATTCCTAACCCTGGACAGATCACCGCTGGAGTCCTGCACCTCCTTCAGATATTTGGGTGTCGGGCTCGACCAATACCTTGACTTCTCCACACACGTCAAATCATTACACAAGAAATTACACCCCAAACTTGGTGCCCTATATCGCAACAAAGGCTGTATGTCCACTCCAGTCCGGAGGGAAACTGTTCAAAAGATGATACTCCCGATACTTGACTACCAGGATGTGGTCTATGGCGACGCCACATCATCCAGCCTAGATACACTTTTCCACTCCTTCTGCCGCTTCATCCTGGAGTGCCCACAAATGACCCATCACTGCGACCTATACAGCTCCCTAGCCCTGCCCTCACTCATGGCCCGCAGACTGATCCACTGTACCAGAGCTGCTGCAAAATTCTGGTCCCAGACCCTTCCGCCTTACCTAGGCTCCGCCCTATCCGCTCAACCTTCCCCTATTTATTCACTCAGACACTCGGACTCCAGGCTTCTTCAAGTCCCACTCATGCACACCACTAAGGGCCAATCGGCTTTCAAGTATCACTTGCCAAAACTTTGGAATGACTTGCCTGCAGATATCAGGCACTCCACCAACCACAGCCACCTCAACCCACTCCTCCTTGCACACTTCTTCACCGCGTGCATTTGCTCCCAGCAGACATATGCACAAGCCCTCATAACCTCTGGTTATCACCACCTGATAGTCATACGCGAATCAACTGCTTTACCGCAGGGCTCTCAAACTAGGATGTTCTGACTTCTAGGCTGTATACCATGGATGCTATATAAATACCCAGTGCCTCCAAAGTATAGTTGCTTCAGCCCTCTTATTGTAAACTCTGTAACAATGGCAACCTGTAATGTATGAATGTCTTAGCCCTTTTATTGTATACTCTGTATCACTGGTAACCTGCAATGTATGTAACTCATCCTATGTGTCCCTCCACCCTACTTCCCCCAGGCCGCATCTGGAAACGAGTGGTTTCTCCACTCAGTATGCCTGCCCGGTTAAACTCTTAAATAAATAAATAAGACTGAGCTTCCGTAGACAGCTCTCTTAGTCCTGGGGTTGGTTCGGGGTTCTCCCGTGGTGCTGGCATCCCCTGGCGGAGGCTGGGGGCACTGCAGTGCACGTCGCAAGAAGCATGGGAATGGGACAGCGGCAGATGTCCTCCGGGAGTGTGCGCAGGCCGGGCAGGACGTCACTGCCTCAGGGGAGGAAATGCAACAAGAAAATCCCTCTACCCTTGGGCAAGGCGACAGCAATCTCTGGCAAGCTGACCCACCACATGCCCAATACCAGCTGACTCTCTGGCTCTCCTTGGGGTTTGGGGGCCTCTCCGTGTGTCCGGAAGAGCCCCAGACCCCATATACCCTATGTAGCTTCCGGAGTGGCCAGTTCACGTGGGCGGTTGAGTGTGGCGGCTGTCAGCGGGGACCCTGAGAGATGCACCGATAGTAGAGTGCAGAAATAGACTACACAAAAAAAAAAAAAAAAAAATGGGCTACATGTAAAGATTTTTGTATAATATTTAACAAATGAAAACTGTATAAAAATTACTAGTACTAGGCCTGGGTTCATTACTCCAAGCACAATGACCTGCTCTTCTCTCTCTCTACAAAGCACTCCATAACAAATGTAAATTCGCCATCAGAAAAGCCAAAATTGAATTTTTCCAAAATAAGCAACTCAGGGAATCTGCTAACCCCTGAAAACTATGGGGGACACAACTCCCTTCTTGGGAAAAACAACACTACTGAATCCATCACCCTTTTACAAGGTGACAAACTGACAAATGACCCCAATGAAGTTGCTAACATTTTCAATTCCTTCTTCGGTGACCTGGATAAATACACATTATCCCCTTCCTTCCTTCCCCCCAACCCCACTACCCTCAAAACAGACCCTCACACAAAGCCCACTCCGAAATTTTATTTCAGAGCCCTTAAGCCCTCGGATACTATTAAGCTTATCCGGAGCTCAACCCCAAACCCAGCAGAGAGGCAGAAGGTACAGACTACAAAATTCTTAAGCTCTCATTCTTCCTCTAGTGGCCCCCCCCCGCCCCTTACCAGCATATTAAACCTCTCTCTGTGCTCAGGTTATTTCCCAAGCATCTGGAAAACCGCCATCGTTAAACCACTCCACAAATCAGGGTCTAGGGGTGATGTAGGGAACTACCAACCTATTTCCCTCCTTGCTCCCTTATCCAAGAGCTTTGAAAAAGTTGTTCATACCCAGCTCACCTCTTTCCTCAGTGGTCATAACCTCCTCTCAGAAGCTCAACATGGCTTTAGATCGGGTCATAGCACTGAAACAGCACCAGTTACATTTACTAGTGATATTCTCAAGGCCAATGACAAAGGCTACTACACTGGCGCGATCTTCGTGGACCTAACCAAGCCGTAAGACTTGGTCAACCACAGCCTCCTACTGGACACTCTCCTCTGTTTACAAATCTAATAATGTTGTCAGATGCATTGGGAGCTACCTCTCCCTTAGACCTCAGAAGACCACCATTGATGGGTATTTTTCTGAGGACTGCCAAATTAAATATGAGGTCTCTCAAGGCTCCACTCTGGGCCTTCTTCTATTCTCCCTTTTCATAAATAATCTCCCTGACTTCTGCCACTCCACTAAAATTGTTCTCGATGCTGCCCTCTACTGCAGCAACAAACACCTCGACACAATGTTCACTAATCTGCAAGCTGATTTTTGCACGCTACATTCTCGGTTTTCTGCAAAAAGCATGTTTATGATCTTCTCTGGCTCCAAGAAAACTTATAATAGAAGTCTTGCCCTCCGCGACAATCACGGACCTAGCATCGAAAGAGTAGATGCATGTAAATACCTGGGACTATTCCTTGACCCACACCTTGCGTACCACATTCACATATCTAACCTCATCTAAAGATCCATCAGAGGTTAGGTCTCCTCTGTGGAGCCAGGAAGTTCTTGATATCGTCATCCAGACTTTGCATGGCTAGCTCCTAACTCCTTCCCCTCCTTGAGTATGGATCCACTGTTTACACCCCACCTCGTTCTCCATCCTCTTCTCCAAACACAGGATGACATATAACAACATTTTTCGCTTTGTTACCCGCCTCCCATGGTCTATCCACCACTGTACACTATATGACTTCCTAAACTAGCTCACCCTTGAAGACAGGTTGCACTTTAAAATGCTTTTCTTCCTTAAACTTAAGCCTATTGCCCGAAAGCATCACCTCCCTTTTCCCCAAATCTGTCCCCAAAGGCAGTACTAGAGGAGCTTCCCGACAAATCTTTGATATCCTATTCTACCACATCTCTCATGCCCAGAACTATTACTTATAAGGGCCCAAAGTTCTATAACAAATTGCCCCCTAGTATGCATTCATGTAGCACCATCTCTACCTTTAACTACACTTTCAAGGGCTACCTTATTAAAACAACAGCCTGTGTTTGCCCTTGTCAGCTGCCCAACTGGTAAGAATTTAAGACCTGTTGTTTTCCCTCATTCCCTTCTACTCATCTGCCCCTTCTTCCCCATTTCCTCTCTCCTTTTTCACCTTTATTTTTCCCTTTCCCCAAACGCTTACCCCCTGATGCATTTCTTTTTCAGGGGTTGAGTGCCCATTCTTTCCAACAAGTTGTACCTCTGTTTTTTTTTAGGTTTGCCAGTGTATTTTATTCAATAATAATATCCTCTGTACAAATATTTGCTTTTATTTTGTTTGCAATGTATTTTTGTTTATATTTTCCTGTATATCTATTTCCTTTCCTATCTGACAATTGTGTATTCCGCGTATGTCTTACCCAGTCTGTAAGCTGTAAATACCGGTTTATGAAATTCATTATTTTTGTTGTAAATAAATGTTCTTCATGACGTTTTGTAATTATCTGTAAACTGGTTGTTTGTGAAAACGGGCATTTTTGGTCACATACTCTCCAGTATAAAATAAAATCTGATTTGATTAATTTGGTTACCGTGTAATCTTGCACAGCAGGAATGGGGGGGGGATCTTTATCAAAAGTCTATGATTCTCATCATGACAAAACAGTTCAAGCAACTGCTAGCCTCTTCAGTGACTTTAGGTGGTTCCAATATGGAGAGGTAAACGAAGAAATACAAATACAATCTATACAGATTGTTCTTTAAACCTGAAGTGGTAATATAGGGAAATAAATGACAAAAATATACCTTAACAATGTTCCCCATAGGCATGAACAACAATACATAAGCCTCCATTGATTAAAGTAACATACTGTTATAGAAAACCTGTGGAGACTTCTATAGATTTACCATCTAGCTCGGGGAATCGGTGGAGAAAACTTGCAAGAGGGAACCCAAAAAGGCGACATAACCCCCTACAACTGAAAGTCACCAAACTCCAAATGAAATATTGTAAAATACTATAAGACATACCCCCTATGCAATAAAGTCAACCTTTCAGGTATTTATTACTAACATATGTGCTGCCCTTGAATGCTCCAAAGAAAGCTTCCATATGCTTGGCGCACCGGAGTACAGACTGGAAGAGAATATCATATAGAAAAAAGTCTCACTACACTCAATCCTCCGTTATCATCGGACTCCTGACTCTCCTGTGACTCCCTACGAGCTGCAAATTCTGCTTCAGTCTTCTCGGTCCACCGAACAGTATCTTGGGGGTCAGTGAACTGCCATGTTTTGCCACCACATACTACTCCAAGCCAGGCTGGAAGTAAAAAGGAATGCACTACATCCAGGGCTCGAAGTCGTTGCTGCACTGCATCAAACCTTTTTCAGCGTGTTCTAGTTGAAAAGGAAAGGTTTGGGAAGAACTTTATATCCATTCCGTTAATTCGTATTGGGTACACTGCTCGTGCTGTGGCAATTACCAAGTCCCATACTTCTGATCTCAAGGTTTTGAGAAGGATGGTGTGTGGCTGGGTTGGTGAGTCGGGACACAAATGTGGATTCACACGGTAGGCCCTCTTTAAAGCAGACCAGTTCATGCCCTCCAAGGTCTGCAAGGCTCCTTGAAACCATTATAATAAATTATTGAAAAAGATTGGTACCTTTAGATCCTTCTGGTACACCTACCAGACAGATGTTCCCTGATCGGAGTTCATTCTCCAAAGGCTCCATATGGAAATGTAACTATCCATTCTCCTTAGTCAAGGAGGCTACTGCACAGTGGGCATAAACCGTTTGTCAGAGTCGGCTACGGTACCAGCCAATGCATTAATATTTGAGACATGAGTTTCTAATTTCTGTAAGGTTTTTTAAATGTTTTAATCCATGGACCGCATGGATTCTAACACTGCCTGCCAAGGAGGTTCTGCAGATGGCATGGTAGTAATTCCTCAAGTGCCTACGGCCTTACTAGTAGACAGCTGCAGGTCACTGGCGTAAGTGAGATCGTTCTAATCAAGGTAGCAAACAGTAGTGATCTGTATAATTTAAATAGAAATTCTCACTGTAAAAGTTTTTATCTTAAAATGTTGTTCTGCCAAAGGGGGGCTTAGTCTAAATCGTCCTGCCTGGAAGATGACTCTCTAGTGCCCCCTGGGAGTA
This sequence comes from Neoceratodus forsteri, assembly GCA_016271365.2. Classification (NCBI taxonomy): domain Eukaryota; kingdom Metazoa; phylum Chordata; order Ceratodontiformes; family Ceratodontidae; genus Neoceratodus; species Neoceratodus forsteri. The sequence continues at coordinate 914,489,960 of CM028131.1, read as the reverse complement.
ACCGTTTTGAACTTGTTAGCCTTCCCATTAAAAATACCTGAACTGGTTTGAAATGGAAATTTGGTAAAGAACAATTATGCAAGAACTTACCATAACAGTAGATCTCAGAGAATCTCTTGCAGCAGGTCACACCTCAGGAACTACAGCCATCAGGCACTAGGACCACACAAACATTTTTACTAGCAGTCTGTCTGGGAATGCCCACGGCAACATTATTATGCCGATGTCCTCTCTATAAAGGCATGGGCGGCCCCACGCCCTCCTCAGTTCCCTGCCAAAGATCATTCACCAAGAACGCATTCCCTAGGGAAGAGAGGGAGATCCAGAGAGACCTGCCAAAAGGTGCATGGAAACAGAAGACTCACCATCCTGGAAAAAAGGAGAAACTCAGAGACCGAGTGGGAAGGAGGGTGGGACGGCATGACCTGCTGCAAGATATTCTCTCGAAGATCTACTGTTACATTAAGTTCTTACATAACTGTTCTATCTTCTTCTAGGATATCTCTTGCAGCAAGTCACACCTTAGGAATGAGTCCCAAGCAGTACTGCAGAGGGAAACAGTGCGGGTGGCTAGAAGGCAGGAGTCTACGAAAGAAGGCCTGTAGCACAGCTAGGCCAATACTTGCCCTCCTTCTAGAAGCAATGTCCAGATTGTAGCGCATTGAGAAATTGTGGACAGTACTCCAAGTTGCAGCAGCAGAAATCTCAGCGGCTGAAACCCCCCCGAAACAGGCAATGGACATGGCCATGCCTCTGGTAGAGTGGTCCTTAGCAGCCCCAGGAAGTTCTTTACTGTACTTCCTGTAACAAAAAATAATGCAGTTAGCAAACTATTTGGACAGGCATTGCTTAGAAACTGGAACACCCTCTTTTCCAGGGACGAATGGAATAAATAATAGCGAGGACTTTCTGCAATCCTTCATCCAGTGTGTTAAGTATCTAAGTATTCTATGCACATCTAACGTATGGAGATATGCTTCCCCTGGATTGGCATGCTCTGGATAATAAACAGGTAGCTGGATGGTTTGATTCAAACTACAGTCAGATACCACCTTCATCAAAAACTTAGGGTTAGTACACAAAGGTACCTGTGGAAAATCAAATAAGGCTGCTCACACATAAGAGCCTGAAATTCGGAAATCCTCTAAGCAGAAGTAATAGCAACTAAAAAACAGGTTACTCACCTGTAACAGTAGTTCTAGGAGTGGTATACGTTGTTCATCCACACTATTTGGCATGTCCCTTTCCCCTTTAAAGATCACCGGAATGTCTTCAAGCTGGCTCCTCCCACCTAACCAGGTGGTACATCCCTCGGCTCCGCCCCATGATGCCAGATCTTAGCCAACTGGAAGCCAGGGGCGTGCGTCGAAGCCGGGGAGGTCGGGTGGGTCCGTGGGGATGGACAACATATACCACTCCTAGAACTACTGTTACAGGTGAGTAAATACAGGTTACTCACCTGTAACAGGAGTTCTAGGAATGGTATATGTTGTTCATCCACACTCATTGGCAGGTATCCTTGCCGCTTTAAATCTTGCCGGAAGGTCTTCAAGCTTGCTCCTCCCACCCACCCGGGTGGTATAACTCTCGGCTCCGCCCCATGATGCCAGATCTGGCCCGCTGGAAGCTCAGGTTGTGCGTCGAAGCCGGGGAGGTCGGGTTGGTCGTGTGGATGAACAACACATACCATTCCTAGAACTCCTGTTACAGGTGAGTAACCTGTATTTCTAGGGACATGGATGTTGTTCATCCACACTCATGGCAGACTCCTAGCAGTTCTCCGGGAGGAGGGAGGCAAGACGCACACCCCAATACTTACTTGGGAAAGAGAGACTGAGAATCGAGGCCCCAAAACCAGCATCCCGGTGACTCAAGGTCGATGTGGTAATGGGTAATGAAGGTGTTTGCTGACTTCCAGGTAGCAGCCCTGCAGATTTCCTGGATAGGGACGTCCCTGGAAGCAGCCACTGCTAGAGCAGTCATGGGGTAGAATGAGCTCTTATCCTCTGGGAGGCTCCATGCCCGCCAACTTATAGCAGAGATCTATGCAGGAGGTTACCCACCTGCTTATCGTCCGCTTGGCTGCAGGTCTGCCAGATCGGCTTCAGCGCAGGTGACAAACAGCTGGCGAACCTCTCCTCAATTTCAGCCGCAAGGCCCCTTATAATAAGCGAGCGCCTTCTAGGGTCCAGAGATGAGCCTATTTCGCCCTCCGAGGTGTGATTGGGGTAGAACACTGCAGAGTCTAACACCTGGTTAAGGTGAAATCTACACCACCTCTGGAAGGAATTTCGGTGGGGCGAGGACAACCTTGTCCTTGTGGAAGACCAGGTAAGGAGACTCGATGGAAAGCGCCTGGAGCTCTCCCATCCTTCTGGCTGACGGATAGCCACCAAGAAGGCGGTCTTCCACGACAGGTGAGAGAGAGCACACCTGTGCATAGGTTCGAATGGCTTGCCCATGAGCTTTGCCAGTACCAGCAGTAGATCCCACAGAGGTGGGGGTTCCCCCAAGACTGAGGGGAAATGTGATCAAGGCCTTTGAAAAAGTGCCAGACCACCTTCTCCTGCGCACCGACTGCTTCCCCGGCCCGCGCTCGTAAGCAGATGGCTGCCAGGTGCACCCTTAGGGTCACGACCTAAGCCCTTGACTAGAAAGGGACCATAAATAGTCCAAGATGCTTGCCAAGGAACAGGAGGAAGGGTCCAAGCCTTGCTCCTGACACCAAATGGAAAACCTTTTCCATTTGAAGGCATAGCATTTTCTGTCGACTTACGGGACGCCTCAACTACATTGAGGACCCCGCCGAAAGACCCAAGGCCTGGAACCTAGCCGCCAGGAACCAGGCCGGGTCAGGTGCAGGGATTGAAGGTCCGGATGGAACACCTTCCCTGATTGACTGAGAGCAGGTCCGGCGAGCTGGAAGCTGCCGGAGTCCTGGAGCTGAGACTGAGGAGATCTGGTACCAGAACTGGCGAGGCCAGTCTGGGGCTATCAGAATCACCCGCGCCTTGTCCTCCTCGCCTGAGAAGCACCTTGTGGATCAAGGAAATGGGGAAAGTAAAAGAGGCCGGGGTCCACTGCCCCGGGAAGGCATCCCCTGCAGCGAGCCCTGCTGAGGGGGCGGCATGGAACAGACTCAGCTCGCTGCTCTCCCTGGAGGCAAACAGGTCCACCTGAGGTATGCCCCAATGGGAGAACAGATGCTGTACTACCTCCGGCAGGGAGAGACCACTCGTGGGATGCAGCCCTATCCGCCTCAGGGCATCGGGCCAGGGTGTTGGAGTCCTGCCACGTGAATGGCTAGGAGATCCGCCTCCAGGCTGCGCACGAGTGACCAAATGCGGAGAGCTTCCTTGCATAGAAGCTATGAGCGCGGCCCCGCCCCTGGCGGTTTAGATAGTACATGGTCGCGGGTATTGTCCGCTCCGACTCGACCACTTGACCCCGGAGGAACGGAGCAAAGGCGGTGAGAGCTAGGCGGACCGCCGGAGCTCCAGCAGGTTGATGTGGCATCGACTCCCCGGGACCAGAGGCCATGAGCCCGTGTTCCCCAGATGGGCACCCCAACCCATCAGAGAGGCATCGGTCGATAGAGACCGCCGGCTCGGGCGGACGAACAGGATGCCCTCCTGCAAATGATCTGGAACGGTCCACCACTGGAGAGCGCTCCACATCCCCTGTGTCACCGACACAAGCTGGTCCAAAGGATCGCAGCTGCCAGACCACTGGCTGGCCAGTCCCCACTGAAGGACGCATGTTCCAGCGGCCCAACGGACCACGCTGGTGCAGGCCGCCATGAGACCCAGGAGGCGAGGAAGTCCCGGCAGGGCGCAATTGCCCAACCAGAAATGATCGGGCAAAGGAGGAAAGAACTCGGCCCTGTCCGCCGGGAGCCGCGCTTGGCTCAAGAGAGAGTCGAGCCGCGCCCGATGAATAGAATCACCTGCTTCAGCTCGAGTTCCGACTTGGCCTCGTTGATAAGGAGGCCCAGTTGAGAGCAGACCTGGAGGGCCAGATCTCTGGACCACTCCGGCCCTTCCTGGAGGGAGCTGCTATCAGCCAGTCGTCCAGGTAAGGGTACACCCAGACCCCTCGCGCCAAGAGGGGAATGCTATCACCACTGCCATGCATTTGGTGAAGACCTGCGAGCTGGAGACAAGTCAAGGGCATGGCTTGAATCAAGAGGGATCCTTCTGCTCGAAGCGAAGGAATCTCTGGTGAGACGGACGGATAGGGACGTGAAAAACGCGGCCCTGCAAGTCCAGAGAGCAGAACCACACGCCGCGTTCCAAGGATGGTATTATCTGAGCCAGAGTGACCATCCTGAAGGTTCGAGACCTTAGGAACTTGTTTAGGTCGTGTAGGTCGAGAATGGGGCGCCAGCCCCCCGTCCGCTTCGGAACCAGGAAATACCTGGACACAAACCCTGGGTCTGAAGGAGGGTCCACCACCTCTCTTATCACCTCTTTCTGGAGGAGGAGAGCGATGTCGGCTCGACGAGCCGCCAGTGAGGCTGGGGATCCCGAGGCCCCCCGAGGGGCGACGGCTCTGAAGGGTGGTGCCTGCTCGAATTCCAGAGGCAGGCCTCTTCCCACCACCTCTAAGACCCACCTGTCCGTGGTAGCAGCGGACCAGGCGGAACGGAAGTGCAGAGCCGCTCTCCACGGGGACCCAGGGTAAGGTGACGGTAATGGGGCGACACCCTCAGCCCGTCATGAGCAGGCTTGGAGGAAGGACCGCCCGAGGGACCTCCTGGGCCTTTCCTCCCTGCCTCCTGTTAGAGGAAGCCGGGCGCTTGGGTTTGGGATGCTGAGGTCAGCCTGCTGGCCCTGACATTGCTGGGCCGGGCGCGAAGGCGGAAAGACCGAAAGGCTTAGGCTGTGGTTTGCGCCTTTGTCCTTCTGAGCGGAAGAGACCGAGTCAAGGCAGCATTGGACTTCTCGATCCTCTGCAGGTGACCTTCCACCCCAGGGTCAAGAGGTCAGTCCCCAAAAAGGAACATCCGCCAACTTGTGCTGTATCCGTAAAGGTGGATATCCTCAGCCAAGCCCGCCGACGATAACACTGCGTCCGCCACCGATCAGGCACATGAGTCCCTATATCCAAAGCAGTCTGAGCTGCTGTAGCCACTACACTGCCCTGGTCCCCACCTGCTTAACCGTAGTCTGCAGATCGGCGGGAAGATGAGGGATGACCTCATCCAGGGAGCCCAACAGGGCATGAGAAAATGTGCCATGAGGACAGCCGAACTGGCCTGGACGAAGCCGAGAGAGACGTAGCGTAGACTTTCGCCCGACATAGTCCATTTCTTGGACTCCCTTGTCAGGAGGTTTGTCCACATCCTGGGCGATGCCGGTGCTACTGAAAACGCTGTCGGTAACCAACCCCTAGCAGAGGGGTGTTCGCAAAACCAGACAAGGAACCGGTAGGGACCGCATACTTCCTGGCCATCCTGGCCGAAGGCGCAGGGCAGGAAGCAGGGCGCTGCCAAAGCTCCAGTGCCGGACCCACTATGGCCTCGGCCACCGGAAAGGCCTCAGTCGGAGAATCCCCTCGGTCCAGAATCTCCGTGAGGGGATACCTGGCCCGTTTGGAAACGGGTTCGAGCTCCATCCCGGTGGACTCCGAGATGAGCCGAAGCAGTCCTAGGAAGGACGACGGGCTATCGTCCATTAACTGACCTCCTGAAGACTCCAAGTCCAGTCGCTTGGAGAAAAAGGAGGAATCATCTTCGGACTCGGAAGAGTCCTCGAAGAGCTGCCTCTGGCCTGAGCCACCCTTCACTGCCGGGTCGATTGAGGGGTGAGGGTAACTGACAGCCGATGGGGTAGACCCCAGCCGACCAGAATCCTGGGTTGGAGCCCCAGTTAGGTGGCTGTGGAGGCGGAGGTTCCACCAGAATCGGTGGAGCAGCTGGTTTAGCTTGAACAACCGGCCTGAGTATAGGCTCCTCCCGGATAAGTCGGGGTTGTCAGCCCATCGGTGACCAGCCACATAATGGCGGGGAAAAGCGGCGGGTGGCTTACTCCCGGCCAGAGGCTGTTGCAACATAAGGTCCTCGTACCGTCGGCGTAATTCCGCGACCTCCCCTCGTCCGAGGAGGAGGGCCAGCGGCGGCGCTACCAGCGGTGCGGACGGAGACACCTATGATGGTGGGATCGCTGGACCGCTAGAGGTCGAGACCGAGACCAGTCCCGGAATTTCCGAGGTCGGTGCAGGGGCGTGTCGGCCGAACCGGCACTCCCTTAGCTCGGATGGTCCATCCGAGGGCTCGAGAACGAGGCACAAGCGGAAGCCACGAGATCCTCAACTCCTCCCGGGGGCAGAGAGGAATCTAAGCTGCTAAAAGCGACAACCCGTCCAGGTGAGAAAATCTAAACTTCAGCCGGTGGGAGTCTCGGTCAACTGACCTGGCCGGGGACACCGTGAGGCCAGTGGCGAGCGGCGATCGACGAAGCCGGCGGTCGGCGACCGGAGAGGGACCTTTCCCGCTCCAAGAGCGTCGACGGAGGGACTTACCCTGTCCCTCTTTTGGACCGAGAATAGGTCCTGAGGCGTGGCCCTTCTCCTTTAGTGGAGAGGGACAGACAAGCTCCTTAAAGGAAGCCGTGTAAGAAGAGGCCCAGAGGCGGGATAAATGCCGCGGCAGAGAAGATGCGGCCCGCGCGCCTCCTCTTGACGACCATCGCTCGAGCTGATCCGCCCGAGCCGCCCGCGGACACCGCCAACGACCTCCTTGGACTTCACGGAGAGAAGCGCTTCAGGGACGACCCAGTTGCCAATCGGGCAGCACGGTCTTCGAGGGCGAGGCCGAGAAAGATGAGCACAGATGCATGAAGCCTGCGGGTCTGGTGCTCAAGGCCCTAAGCAGTGACCTGCGTGGAGTGGATCCGTCAAGACATCTTCTGCCCGCATGGGCATCTCCGAAATCGAGAGTCGGTTGTCCCGCCGCGCGGGATGAACTAAGTCTTTTGCAAATTTATTTTTAAATCCATAAGCGGGAGAAATAGGAACCAGTCTCAACGCAGGAAGCGTTAGGAGGAACCTGAGCTTCCAAGCGGTAAGGAAGATCTGGCGTCATGGGGCGGAGCCAGAGTTATACCACCGGGTGGGTGGAGGAGCAAGCTTGAAGACCTTCCGCAAGATTTAAAGCGGCAGGATACCTGCCAATGAGTGTGGATGAACAACATATCCATGTCCCTAGAACCTGTTTTCTGGGATACGTGGATATGTGTTCATCCACACTACTGGCAGACTCCTAACAGTTCTCCGGGAGGAGGGAGGCAAGTTGCACACCCCCACTGATACTTACTTGGGTCAAAGAGATTGGAGAACTGAAGCCCCAAAACCAGCATCCTGGCGTGACTCAAGGTCGATGTGGTAATGGGTAATGAACGTGTTTGCTGTCTTCCAGATAGCAGCCCAACAGATTTCCTGAATGGGGATGTCCCTGGAAGCAGCCACCGATGCTGCGGTATGACGGGTAGAATGAGCTCTCATCCCTCTGGTAGGCTCCTTGCCCGCCAACTCATAGCACAGACTGATGCAAGATGTAATCCACCTTGCAATTGTCCATTTTGCCACAAGTCTGCCAGAAGCATCTTCAGCGTAGGTGACAAACAGCTAGCGAACCTCTCCACGAATTTCCACTGTCCTCTCCTTATAATAAGAGAGAGCTCGTCTCAGGTCCAAGGTATGGAGCCCGTATTCGGCCTCCGAGGTGTAATTGGGGTAGTACACAGGCAGAGTTAACACCTGTTAAGGTGAAACTCTGACATCACGTTCGGAAGGAATTTCGGGTTGGGGTGCAGGACAACCTTGTCCCTGTGGAAGACCAGATAAGGGGAGTCCACAGAGCGCCTGGAGCTCCCCTGTCCTTCTGGCAGATGAGATAGCCACTAGGAAGGCCATCTTCCATAACAAGTGTGACAGCTCACACTTGTGCATCAGTTCAGTTGGCTTGCCCATGAGCTTTGCCAGTGCCAGCAGTAAATCCCATGGAGGTGGAGGTTCACACACCAGAGGGGATATGTGATCCAGGTCTTTGAAAAGAGCCCGACTACTGTCTCCTGCACCAACGTCGGCTGACCGGCCCGTGCCCGGTAAGCAGAGATGGCTGCCAGGTGCACCCTAAAGGTCGATGACTGAAGACCCCCTTTGGAGAGAGTCAAAAGGTAGTAGAGAACGTTAGCCACTGGACAGGACAGAGGGTCCAAGCCCTTGCCCCAATACTAAATGGAAAACCTTTTCCATTTTGAAGACATAAAATTTCTTGGTCAATTCCTTTCTGGATGCCTCCACCACAGTGAGGATATCAGTGGAAAGACCCAAAGCCTGGAACTCTAGCCGCTCATGTACCAGGCTCTGAGGGGCAGGGACTGAAGGTCTGGATGGTATACCTTCCCCTGTTGAGAGAGAGCAGATCCGGGCGTGCTGGAAGCCGTTCTGGGGGCCTGTTGCTGAGGATGAGGAGATCTGGATACCAGAACTGGCGTGGCCAGTCTGGGGCTGCCAGAATCACCTTCGCCTTATCCCTCCTCCCCTTGAGAAGCACCTTGTGGATCAAGGGAAATGGAGGGAAGGCATAGAAGAGGCCTGGGATCCACGGCCTTGAGAAGGTATCCCCCTGCAACGAGCCCTGCTGAGGGGGGCCAGTATGAAACAGCCTCAGCTTGGTATTTTCCCTGGAGGCAAACAGGTCCACCATCGGTTTGTCCCAGAGGGACATCAGGCAGTAAGCTACCTCTGGATGGAGTGACCACTCATGGGATGTCCTGCCCAGGCAGCTGAGAGCATCCGACAGATGGTCTGAGGCTCCTGCCACATGAATGGCTAGAAGATCTGCCTCCAGATAGCTCACTAGTGTCCAGATGCAGAGCAGATGGGAATGCGTGCTGCCCTGTTTGTTGAGGTAGTAGATGGTCATGGTATTGTCCATCTGGACTTGAACCACTTGACCCCGGAATTGAGGAGCGAAAGCTGACAGTGCCAGTCTGACTGCTCCGAGCTCCAACAGGTTGATGTGGCAACGGGACTCCTCGGGGGTCCAGAACCCGTGAGCCATGTTGTCCCCCACATGGGCTCCCCAGCCCCTGAGAGAGGCATCAGTCGTAGGGACGACTGTCAGCTCGGGGCGGGATCCCTTACTGCAACCGGTCTGGGACGGTCCACCATTGGAGACGTCCCCCATCTTCTGGGTTACAGTGATCAGCTGGTTGAAATGACTGTGGCGCTGAGTCCACTGGACAGCCAGCTCCCACTGGAGGGGGCGCATGTGCCACCGGGCCCAACGAACCACAGAGGTACACAACACCATGTAACCCCGAAGGCGCAGAAAGTCCCGGGCAGGGCGCAACTGCCCAACCAGAAATGATTGGGCAAAGGAGGAGAGAACCTCTGCCATGTCCACTGGGAGCCAAGCTCTGGCTAAACAATAATTGCACTCTGCCCGAGTGAAGCACATCACCTGAGAAGGAACGAGTTCCGACTTGGCCTTGTTGATCAAGAGGCCGAGTTGAGAGCAGGTCTGGAGGGCCAGGTCCCTGGACCATTCCACCTCCTGCTGTTGGTGGGGCCTGCTAAGAGCCAATCGTCAAGGTAGGGGTAAATTCTTCCCCCCCACCCCGACGCCCGAGATGGGCTGCCACCACTGTGATTGCATTTGGTGAAGATCCATGGGGCCGAATGGCATGGCTCGGAACTTGTATAGTGTCCCCTCGGCTCTGAAGCAGAGTAACTGATGGTGAGATGGATGGATGGCGACATGAAAGAATGCGTCCTGCAGATCCAGTGAACACAGCCACATGTTTTGCTCCAAGGATGGTATGATCTGGGACAGTGACACCATCCGAAAGGTGTGTGACCCGAGATATTGATTCAGGTCATGCAGATCTAGAATGGGGTGCCAGCCCCCTCCGTCCGCTTCAGAACTAGGAAGTACCTGGATACAAACCCTGGGTCTGGTGGAGGATCCGCCACTGGGGCTACTGCCTCCTGGAGGAGGAGCTGAGCAATGTCGTCTCGGAGAGCCAACTGAGTGTGGGCGGATACCCTTTCCTCCCGTGGGGCGCAGGCTCGGCTTGGAGGGCACTGCTCGAATTCTAGAGGCAGTCCCTGGCCGACCACTTCCTGGACCCACCTGTCCGTGGCGATAATAGACCAGACGGAAAGGAAGTGGCGGAGCAGGCCCCCCACAGGAGGATCCAGAGCTGGCGTGACGGGAGTGGGGGTGCCACCCCCCGCCCCGTCACTGAGCAGGCTTGAAGGAGGATCCAGGACCTGAACCTTGGCCTCCTTTATGGATCTGGAAGGGCCCAGGCTTGGGCTGGGGGCGCCAAGCTTGAGCCTGCTGCTGCTGCCCCCTTTGGAAGGAGGGCTGCTGAGCCGCAGGGGAAGAGTGCCAAAAAGGATTCTTCTTCTGCTGCTGCTGCTTCTTACCAGAAGAACTTTTAGCAGAACTGGCGTCCAAGATGGCACTGGACTGCTCAATATGCTAAAGGTGACCAGCAACATCTGGGCCGAAAAGATCATTGCCCGGGAAAAGCACATCATCCAGTTTGTGCAGAGTATCTGCCGGGAAAGAGGAGAGTCTCAGCCAGGCCCTGCGGTGAGAGGCAACTGCGGCTGGCAACGAGCAGACACAAGAGTCCCCAATGTCCAGGGCCGTCTTGAAGCTGCTGTTTGGCAACAAAGCGGCCCTGGTCACAGACTTGCTTGACCGTGGTCTGCATGTCCGCGGGGAGATGTGGGAGGACTTCATCCAAAGACCCCAAGAAGACATGGGAGAAGTGTTTCATGATGACGGCCGAACTTGCCCGATGGAGACCTAAAGCTGAGGCTGCATAGACCTTCCAAGCCGCGGTCACCAGGCTCTCGACTGAAGGGTGCTCTGTGAACCTCGCAAGGGACCCCATGGTCACTGCATACTTGCGGGCCATGCGGGCAGACTATGCTGGACAAGAAGCAGGGCACAGCCAAAGTTCTAAGGCCAGGCCAACTATGGCCTCAGCCACAGGAAAGGCCTCCGTCTGGGCATCCCCTCTCTTGAGGATGTCCGTGAAAGGGTACTCCGCCTTTTTCTGAATGGGCTCCAGGAGCATCCCTGTAGACTTAGAGATGAGGTGAAGAATGTCCTGAAAAGAAGAAGGACCTTCCTCTGTCTCAATCCCAACGGCCGAGTCGTCATCCCCTGGGTGAGTATGGAGGCCGGTCTCATATGAATCCGAGGAATCCAAATACAGTGGTCGACCACCCAGGTCACCCTTGACCCGCCAAGGGAGGTCCGGGGTGATGGTGACCGAAAGACGCCGGGGAAGCCTGGTGTCTGGTCTAGCTTCCTTAGAAGGAGCCTCTCCCACAGGTTGCTTGGGCAGTGGTTCCACCATTATCAGTGGACAGACCGGTTTAGGCTGAACTGGAGGTTTCGACGGCTCTGCGGGCAGGGGAACTGACTTAATCGGCTCCGAAGGAGTCGACTTCAGCCCGGAGGCGAAAGCCAAGTAATGGCCGGGGTAGAAGCCAGAGTCGGCTTGTGTCCGGTCAAAATCAGCTGTTGCCACATGAGGTCCTTGTAGCGCCAGAGTTTCTGCCGGAGCCTCTCCTCATCCGAGGAGGATGAGGACGACCAATCGCACTGCCTCTTTTTAGAGCACTTGTGGCTCTTCCTTTGCCTGTCAGTTGAGGGGGTCCTGGACCTCGATCAAGATCAAACAGGCTGATTCGGTCACTCGAGAGATACCGGCAGGACCGTTGATTTCCCGGGGTCAGGGACCACTTCCTCAATGGGATCCCCAGTAGACTGGGTCTCCTCGTCGGGGAAAGGAAGGACCGGAGTTCGACTGAGAGAACTGTCGACCGGAGTCTGCAACAATGGGTCGATGATAATTTCAACCTCGTCGATCAACACTTTGGGTGACTGGCCGGACGGCAAAACAGAGAAGCCGGCGGCTGAAGAGGCAATTTCGACCGAAGTAGAGACTGCCGGTTCCCGGGACAGAGATCTCTCCTGATCCCAAGAATGTCTTCGCCGAGACGAAGACAATACCGGGTCCTTTTCCTGCTTACAGGACCGAGAAGAGTGCATGCCCGCAGGACTCTCTCCCGACTGGCACAACTCTCGGAAAAAAACCCAAGAAAGTGGAGCCCAGGTTGAGTGGAATGAAGAAGCTCTGAGAGGAAGATTCACTGGCACGAGCCCCTTCCTCCTCGAAGGCTTGCATGCGTTCCAATTGCTCGGTGGATCCCGAGGCCGCGGAAACCGCCCACCGAGCCTCCTTTGATTTCACCGGAGGGTTCCGGTTTTCTGGCCTCTTCAACTTCAGAGGGGCGAGACGGTTGTCGAGGATGTCAGGGTGAAATGCAAGACAAAAATCGCACTTCGAGGTGTCATGGTCAACTCCCAAGCAATATTTATTTATTTAGATTTTTGGCAACCGGGTAAACCTACTAAGACCAGAGGTCCCTTTTTCAGGGGCGACCCGGAATTAGTTACAGAAAAAACACATATTAGCATTATTTACAGTAGTTACAATAGGTACAAAAATATACATCAGCATAAGTAATAGATACGTGCAGTGTGGGGATCGGTGCGCAACACCTTCTGGTCACATGAACACTGGTGAAATCGGGGTGGGGGGGGCCGGACTTGCTTCCATAATCTAAGATAAGAGTCATGGTTGCTAATGCGAACTAGACAGATTTTCGGAATAACCAAACATATAGAAGCCAGGGCCTACAAAATGCGGCAGCATGAGGGAGGCAACCTGAATGTTCCAACGGAAAGAAAGATCTGGCGTCATGGGGTGGAGCCAAGGGAAATACCACCCGGGTGGGTAGGAGGAGCCAGCTTGAAGATCTTCCAGTGATCCTTAAAGGGAAAGGGACATGCCAAATAGTGTGGATGAACAACCTATCCATGATCCTAGAAATAACACTTTCCATGATAGAAAGCATAGCTCTCAAGTTGCGGCAGGCTCAAAAGGAGCCAAAGTAAGCTTCTTTAAAACAAAATTCAAGTCCCAGACCAGGACTGGATTGCGGATGGGAGGTTTCAAATGCAGCATACCTCTCAGAAAAGCACGGGCCATATCCAACTGGGCCACTGTACAGCCCTCAATGGGTACATGGAATGCTGACAAGGCGGACAAGTACACCTTTAATGAGGAGTATTTCAGTCCAGCATCTGACAAGGGCAGCAAGTACTCCATAATCTGGTTGATCGGGCATGTGAAAGGATCCAGGTGATGGGAGGATGCCCAGAAAGCAAAGCCCTTCCATTTCATGGAATAAGTCACCTTGGTAGAAGGTTTTCTGGTGGCTTCCAGGCTGTCAGCTACTTTAGGAGAGACAATAAACCTGGCCTGGGCAATGTTTTCAGGTCCCAGGCATGCAGGTGAAGTGACAGAAGGTCTGGATGAACCAGGGTTCTTTGTTCTGTGTCAGCAAGCCCAGGCAAAAGAGAAAGAGGTACTGGTGGCTCCATTGCTAACTGCTGCAACAGTGGAAACCGAATTTGCCGAGGTCAAAAGGGGGTCACCAGAATCAGAGTGGCGCCCTCCGTTTGAAGCTTGATCAGTACTCTCTGAATCAGAGGAAAAGTGTGTGTGTGTGTGTGTGGGGGGTGGGGACGTAAAGGACCTCTTTCCCAGAGAAGGACAGTGCATCTTGCCAGAAAACTCCAGACCCAGGAGCGAGCGAGCAGAAAAGCTGCAGCTTTGTGTTGTGCAGGGATGCAAAAAGGTCCCGCTCTAAGCAACCCCACCTTTGAGACAGGTCTTCCACCACTGAGGTGAGCAGCTCTCATTTATGCACTCTGGACTGCTACCTGCTTAACCTGTTTGCCACAATGTTTTGGACACATGGGACGGCTGACAGCTCTAGAAGGTGTTCTAGAACCCAGTACCAAACCCTCTTCACTTCCCTGCACAGGGTGGGTAAGAGCAGGTGCCCCAATGCTTGTTGATGTAGTGCACCACACTGACATTGTCCATCTGTACTAGCAGATGGCCTGGGGACAGGTGGCACTGGAATGCCTGTATGCCATACAGGACAGCTCCCATCTTGAGGACACTGACATGGGGAGAAGCCTCAAGCAGTGTCCATGTCTCCCAAGTTTGGCAAGGACTCAGATGCATGCCCCATCCCATCCCCGAGGCATTCATGGTGAGGACTGGATGAGGGGAGGGGAAGAGGAAAGGAACCCCATTGAACAAATGGCTGGGTTCCATCCACCACAGAAGAAAGTACAGTTACGTAAGAACATACCTTAACAGCAGATCTTCAAGAGAGGCTGTTGCAGTAGGTACTAACCATTAGGACTAAAGCTGTCAGGCACCAGGACCACACGCAAAACTTTAGCTAGCAGTGTCTGGCGGGGGACCGCCCACACGATGTCACGTGACAGACATCAGTGTGACACTATATAGTGGGCGGTCCTCACACCCACCCTCCAGTTCTCCAGCCAGTGACCTAAGAAGGTGCGACATGAGAAAGGAGTGGGCCCCTGGAGTCCAAAGAAAGGCTAGAAAGAAGTAGCCACTAAAGTGGTGGGAGGGGAAAAAAGGTACCCACAGCAAGAGCCTCTCTCGAAGATCTACTGTTACGGTAAGTTTGTGCATAACTGTACTATCTTACTTCACGAGGGCTCTTGTAGTGGGTACTAACCATTAGGACTGAGTCCCAAGCAGTGAAATTCAGACAAAGACTGAAGCCCGGGAGGCAAGAAAGGTCTGCAGTAGGTACCAGGTTAAGACAGGAGGCCCTGAAGGGCAGCTATTCCAAAGTCTGCCCTGCGCCTAGAGGAAATGTCCAGACTGTAGGGTTTGGTAAAGGTGTGTACAGAGCTCCAAGTGGCTGCTGCACAAGTGGCTGCGGCAGAAACATTCCTGAAACAAGCAGTATATGCAGCCACTCCTCTGGCTGAATGCCCCTTGACTTCCTCAGGAAGGGGTTTTTCATACTTCTGATAAAACAAAATGCAGTTTGCTAACCATTTGAGTAAGCATTATTTGGATACTGCCACGCCCTCTCTTTTGGGTGCAAAGGAAATGAAAAGCTGATCCGTTTTATTGACTGACACTGTTCAGTTAGTGTAATAAGTCAAAGTTCTATGCACATCAAGTGTGTGCAGAATGGCCTCCCCTTAACTGGAATGGTCAGGGTAATACATTGGCAAGTGTATGGTCTGATTCAAAGTAAACTCAGAAACCACCTTTGGTAAAAACTTAGGATTTGTACGCAGAGCCACCCAGTCTCTGTGGAAAATCAAATAAGGCTCCTTTACACATCAGGGCCTGAAGCTCAGAAATCCTTTGAGCAGAAGTAATGACAACTAAAAACAGTGCTTTCCAGCGCAGGTCACAACTCGTGGCCGGTTCAAAGGGAGGCAAGGTGAGTTTCTCAAGGATGAAGTTCAGATCCCATGGAGGAACAGGGTTCCTGATCGGCGGGTTTCAGACGGAGAATTCCTTTCAGAAAGGTTTTGGAAGATGGCCCGGTGACGTTGAGGTGCTGGATGCCACACCTCGCGGCACGTCAGCGACCTGGGTTTAGGAATGGACACGGGTTGGTGCGGGTTAGCAGGGGAGAGAAAGGACTGAGCATCCCATGACAGCTCTCCTTCCTCTGGAGTGGTAGGGGCACTGCATCGCTCTGCAGCGGCACCTGGCAGAGGTCAGGGGCACTGCGAGGGTGTGCACAGTCGAGGGTTGGAGCGCGGTGGACATCAGCATGTTAGTGCACCAACGCCACTGCATGACCGGCTCCGTGGGAGTTAAAATATGGCGGAAAATTGTGGGGCGATCGTGGTGGCTGATGGCCATGCCCTGTGCCCCCGGACAAGAGAGGTGCCCCCCCCCAACTCCTAGATTTCTGGGTCGGGGGGGGGGTCACTGTGCACAAGGCTTGTGTGGGGAGAGCGTGTTGCGGGCCAGACCTGGTCCAGGGGTGCTGATGCAGGCAGCCGGACAACTCGCCACCCACTCCGCAGCGGAGGAGAGGACAAATAATGGAATGATTTAAAAAAAAAAAAAAGGATTTGGAAAACTCCAACTGAGCCAAAGTTTTGCCATCCACCAGAGTGTGGTAGGTAGAAATGGCAGACAAGTGGACCTTCAGAGAAGAGTAACTAAGGCCAAGGTCAGAGAGGTGCAGTGGGTACTCCACGACCTGTGGGACAGAGCAAGAGAAAAGGTCCCAACCCATGTTGGATGCCCAAATGGGGAAACCTCTTCCATTTCATAGCATATGTGGTTCTTGTGGACAGCTTTTGGGCCTCCACAAGGACTTGGGCCACTCTGGAATAAGAGTTGATAAAGCAATGGGGCCAGACGGGGTGCACCCCAGGGTCCTTAAAGAACTAAGAGAGGTGGTGGCTGAACCTCTGGCTATCCTGTTTAGCCGATCACTGGAAACAGGGGAGGTACCCAAAGACTGGAGGACAGCAGATGTAGTCCCCTTATACAAAAGTGGGAACAAAGAGGAAGCAGGAACTACAGACCAGTCAGCCTCACTCGGTAGTGGGGAAGATCATGGAAGCACTACTGAAGGAGAGATTGGTGGAACATCTGGTTGTCAATGGACTACAGGACCCAAGGCAGCATGGTTTCACCAGGGGAGGTCATGTCAGACCAACCTCGTTGAATTTTTGACTGGGTGACTAGGGAGGTGGATCGGGAGGGCAGTGGACATGGCCTATCTGGACTTCAGCAGGCCTTTGACACTGTGCCATAGAAGACTATTACACAAACTGGGGAATATGGGTGGCAGGACAGTAGTGTGGTGGGTAGGTAACTGGCTGGGTGGCAGGACACAGAGGGTGCTGGTAAATGGCTGTCACTCCACAGAGGGAAGAGTGACCAGTGGGGTACCACAGGGATCAGTGCGGGACCGGTCCTCACTAACATTTTCATCAGTGACATTGCATAGGATCTAGAAGGCAGAATTTCACTGTTCGCTGATGACACAAAGCTCTGTAATAGAGTAGACACACCAGAGGTGTAGACAGAATGAGAAGGGACCTGCAGAAACTTGAAGAATGGTCAAGGGTTTGGGAGTTGAAATTCAATGCAAAGAAGTGTAAGATAATGCATATGGGGCACAAAAACCCCTGGCACATATCATCAGTTGGGGGGTGAGGATAGCATGCACCAAGCAGGAAAGGATCTTGGGGTTGTCATCTCTGATGACCCAAGGTAGGGAAACAGGTGACAAGGCAGCAGGTAAAGCAAATAGGATGCTGGGATGTATAGGCAGGGCATCACCAGCAGGAAAAGGGAGGTCATAATTCCGCTATACAAGACACTAGTGAGGCCCCACCTGGAGTACAGTGTACAGTTCTGGAGACCATACCTACGTAAGGACATAGACAGGGTAGAGAAGGTTCAGAGGAGGGCAACAAAGATGGTGCATGGATTGCATCACAAGTCCTATGAAGACAGGTTGAAGGAACTGAACATGTACTCCCTGGAGGGAGAGAGGGAGAGGGATGATAGAGACATACAAGTATCTTACAGGGAGGAACAGGGTGCAGGAAAACACTATTTTTAAGCGAAAAAGATGTTCCAGGACTAGAGGGCATGGGATGAAGTTGAGGGAGGACGATTCAGAAGAAACATGAGAAAGAATTTCTTCACAGAACGGGTGGTGGACAAGTGGAACACCCTGCCAGAGGAAGTGGTGGGGGCTGAAACAATCACGGGATTTAAGAATGCATGGGATAGACAAAGGAATTCTAGAGGTCAGGGGTAAGGGGCAACAGACTTCTAGGAAAACAAACTGAACTTACAAGCTCAAATGGGCAGACTGGGTGGGCCACAGGCCCTTATCTGCCGACACTGTCTATGTATCTATGTATCTGGAAGAAACCCCAAAGTGTGCAACAGCTACGTCAGCAGGTGCCACATGTGAAGGTGAAGGGATTCTGTGAGGTCCGACGTGTGCAGGTTAACAGCGGGAAAGAACTGGAGGGCAGGTGTGGGGACCGCCTACTATACAGTGTCATGCTGACATCAGTCATGTGACGCCGGGTAGGCGGTCCCCCGCTAGACACTGATAGCTAAAGTTTTCCGTGTGGTCCCCTCCTAGTGCCTGACGGCTCTAGTCCTAATGGTTAGTACTTACTGCAAGAGCCCTCTCGAAGTAAGATCCTTCTTTGCCGCTGAAGTGACTAGGACCTTCTGTTCCAGATTGTCTGTTCGCTGATCCCGCTGGACCCTCAAAGTCCACAGAGGGATGCGCATGTGCAGCCTCACTAGGAGAACCATGGCAATGGCCAAGGCCATTCAGGCCCAGCAGCCTGAGAAATGTCTTGGCTGTGAGATATCGGCTGTTGTAGAGTTCCTTGGCCTGTGCTATCAGTTGCTCCGCCCGGTCAGAGGGCAGAAAGGCAGAGCCATGGGCAGTGTCCAGTATAGCTCCTATGTACTGGAGACACTGGCTGGGAGTCCAAACTGACTTGGATAGGTTGACTGTGATCCCCAAAGTGTTGAATAATTGCCTGGTATGCACCAAGGTCAGAGACAGTTGCTCCTTGGACTGAGCTTTGAGCAATCAGTTGTCTAGGGGGAAACATAAAGTCCCTCCCTCCTGAGGGCCGCTGCCACCACTGCTAGGTATTCGTGAAGACCTGAGGCACAGAAGACGAGCCACAAGGGAGGACCCTAAACTGGTAGTGCCCCCTTGATTCTACATGTCTAGAGAGCATAACCAGTCTCCTTCTAGAGCAAGGGCAACAGGCCTGGAAGGGTGACCATCCTGAACTTTTTGTACTGAATGTATTAGTTCAGGTTTCTTAAGTCTAGGATGGGCCTCAACTCCCCTGTAGACTTGGAGATGAGGAGGAAGTAGGAATAGAAAGAACCCCGTGTTCCTTTGATCCTCGCGGGAACAGGTTCTATGGCCCTCTTTTGCAGCAGCGTAAGGATCTCTTCCAGCAACACGATATGTGGCCTAGAGGGTAGGTAGAAGGCTTCGGAGGAATTCCAGAGCATGCCCTTGTTGTATGAGTTGCAGAATCCAGGTATCGGTTGTAATCACCCGCTGCCCGTCCAGATGGAGAGAGAAACGACCTCCCAGCACCACATCCTGAGGAACTGGATGAAGAGGGTTGGGCAAGGAATCAGGTTGAGGAGGAACCCACAGTCAGGGCCATTCCTCCACCTCTTGAGGTTTTCCCTGTGGTGGAGGTGGGGGTCGGCACGGCTGGTTCAGCTTTATGGCTGCCAGTCTGTCTGGTGCCAGACCTGGTCTATGGATGGCACACTGAAAGCACATCCTCTGCCCACTCTTCTGGTGGGTGTGGTAGAGGGAGTGAACCGACATCAAAGTTCTCCCCGAGGCTTGCAGGTCATTAAGGATATCCTGCACATCTGCTCCAAAGAGCTTGTAGCCCCTGACGTGAGCATTCAGGATGGACTGTTGGACGTCAGTTGCAAAACCTGAAATCCTGAGCCAGAAGTACCTCCTCAGGCAAATTCCTACCACAGAGGCCCTGGCCCAAAGTAGCCAGGGCATCATAGGCAGCCCACAAGAGGTGCTTGCCCACATCTGCTCCTGACTGGTGGGTCTTGAGCATCTCCTGTTTGGGTGGCCCTCTGGGAGAGTCTGCACTGCAGACCTGTCCGCTTTCCAGAGACCATTCTGGAATCGGAGCATATGACCCATGTAATTAAAGATCCTAATGGCCAAAGTGAAAGAAGCAAAAACCCTCTTGCCCAGAAGGTTTAACTTCGCAAACTTATTGTCCAAAGGGAGAGGTGCTGGGGCCTCCTGGACCTATCATGGGTCCCACTGATCACCATGGAATCCACATACAGCTTGTCCACCTTTCTGGGCAAGGGGGAAAATCAGGCTAGGTCTGTACTAAGCAGCCATAATGGCACCGTCGTAGGCATTTATCATAGGAGAAATGGGGGAATCTGTCAGGTCCAGGCAGTCAGGCACATTCCATCGGGTAACGTCCTGCTCCGCAGCATCAAATCCCATAGCGGCCTGCAGCTGACACATTAAACAATAAAGGAAGGGGACACAGTTGGGTGAATTTTGAGGAGTCCTCCCCAGTCGACAAAACAGTGGAGGTGCTAGAGAGACTCTGTGCCCTGGCATCATCGTCTTCCTCATCAGGCAGAAGGAAGTCACAGCGATAATCGTATCGTCCCCTGCGCAGAGAGAGGCACCAAAGACAAACAACCAAGAAGGTTCTGGCTGCAACTATGTATGGTGCGATGACGCCGAAACCAGCCTAGAGGGGCCCTGCCTGTGACGGGCCCTGAGGTGAAGCAACCTTCTGCATGAAGTCCCAGACCAAGGAGAAACAGGCTTGGACATCTATGGTCATCAGCACTGGCTGAGTGCCCTGTGGCAGCGATTGGGATGGGGGTGGGGAATTGAGGCCCAACTGGCAGTGGGAAAGGCTGAAGCAATGACGGGATGGGAGCAGGCTGAAGCACCAGCTGAGGGACCCATATCCCCAATGTCGCAGGAGTGGTCAGGGGCGTCGGCTGAAGGGGTTTAAAGCCCAACAGCTACTGACCATTGCTGACCACAACTGGGTAGGTGCAGCTTCCTGACTGCGGCCCTGGGAAGGACGAGGGACGTTCAGCAGGGATGTAAATGTCGGTGGGGGCGAGGAAAGCCCGGACGACAATGGACTAGCACCAGAAAAAGAGAACCAGAAAGGCCTCACTACCAGAGTTCCCCTGTTGAAGAAAGGGTGAGGGAGGCAGTGGGAATTGTTGGCGAGAGAAAGGGAAGGCCCACTGCTGACGAACCAATGCCAGGCGGAGGAGCACTGGTGGGAAAAGCTGTCAAGGACAACCCTGCAGCTGAGAGGATGTGGGCAACAGCAGGGGTCGCCACTGGCCTGGCCAATGACCCTGAAACGGTCAGCACAGAAAGCGGCAACTGAGAACACTCCAGGAGGGCCCTATCCTTATCCTGGTAGTGATGCTTCCCAGCCAACTTATCCCAGGCCTTGACAGCTTAAGAGCTCATGGACAGGACTGGGGAAGTGGAGGAGCTCCTAACCTGCAGCTCCTTTTCCATAGCGGCGACCTTCTGCTCCATCAGGAAAGATTCCAGGACTTTCTGACGCCACCAGGTAGCTTGACTGAAACCGTGACAGATCTTGTAGGCCTTAATGTTGTGGTCGGGGCCCGAGACAGTGAATGCAGTCCTCGTGGTAGTCTTTTTCAAGGATCTTCTTTCTGCAGCTGCTGCGTCGGAAAAGGTTGTCAGAGCTGGTCAGCATAAATGGTGCGAAGCAGGGAAATCCTTTAGAAAGTAAAGTGATCAAAGAACTAGGGTGAGAAAACAAACAAACCAGAAAAAAAAAGAAGGCAAGAGGTTTTAAAATTGGCTGTCAAATGAAGCAACGGTGCTTCTTGGACTCAAAGTGCGATGGTCGATAGTGGGAAAAGAACTGAGGAGGGCGTGGCGCCACCCACAACTATACAGGGAGGACTCTGGCGTGATGCCTTTGTCGTGGGCAGCCCCAGATAGACTGCTTGCAAAAATGCTTCCCTGTGGTCCTGGTGCCTTTCAGCTGTAGTTCCCAAGGTGTGACCTGCTGCAAGAGATATCCTCAAAGATCTATTTTTTTTGTTCTTATATATAAAAAAAAAAAAGGTACCACACAAAGTTTCAATTGTCATATATTGTGTTCAGTTACCCCTAACCCCCCAAACAATTACCAACATAAGAATTACTTTATCTTCAAAGTTAAAATGAAGCATATTAGTTTCAATAAAATATTTTTGTTTTATCAAAATTCTTATTTTTAGTTTTTTATAAATCAGATGCATTAGGTACAATAAGACACTCCAGGGTGTGTAATTATAGTGAAATAATCATGTTTCTCGAGTATGTTTAACCCAATAATGCACCTTAGCAAGTGTGATTATCTCACCATAATTAACACACCCTGTCCATGGGAAATGTATTTTATTTATTTACTTTTTGTTGACCGGGTAAGTGCACCAGACAAATTCTGCCTATTTTCAGTCACGGCCCGGGGGAAGGGGATAGAGATGAATGTCAACTGACTTTGAACCAGATTAAGCAGCTGCTATTCAGAAATGTTTGTGTAGTAACTGGTGGGATACAAAACCTAGCTGCAGGGTTCATTTTAGATATTTATCGAAGTGGGACACTGACCCAATGATCTAAAACTAAGGGTCAAATGAAAAAAATAATAGGTCATATTGTTCAACCAAGTCCAGATTTGTAAAGCAACAGTGTAAAAACCGTTAGAACAATAAGCAGGTCGTCCCCACAGGGGATGAAAAGGTGGGTCAGTATTGAAAACTGTGCGACAGCTGTCGCAGCCCCCCACTCTGAAATAAATACTGTAACTGGGTAGCAACAAAAAAAATTATGTGCAACATTCTGCAGGTAACCTTGTGTAACGCAACTGTACAACCACTCTTGGTTGATACTGGATGTATAGCAAGTGTTTGCTATCCATATACAGCTTTGTACAGCAGTGAGAAACTGTGTAGCTTTTTGTCACGCAATATCAGAGAAAATGTTCCCTGAATCTGTGTCTTATTTCTTACATATTTTTAAAGATACATACTGTATGTGCTGCAGTAGGACTGCCATGACTATTCTCCCATACAAGGCTAAAACCCACCACTCGGGGGGGAGGGGGGCAGGGAGCGAAGCCACAAGTATTCCAAAGGTCTTATCCTTACTAGTGGGGGTGATGATCACAATGTAGATATTATATATTCCAGTTTCACAATGCATTTTTAAAAAAGGCAAACTTTCAGATCAGCACTTTTTCTATAAAAGTTTAACTGTACACGCTCATTAACTTTGATCAGAATGCAGCACAGTGTTTCAGAGTCCCTGAAACCGAACAATAATACTGAAATCTAATTTGTAGAATTTACTGAAGGTGTGACTGGAACTCCATTTGACCACTTTACCAACATCCAAAAAAAGCATCTTTTACGTCTACCCAGGAAGCAGCCATCACCCTAACTGAATATGCTTCAAGCACTTCCTGGTGGATCCACTCATGGTATCTTATACGCCTCCATGATACAGATTTTAACACATCTGGAAATCAAATCTTGATACTTTTTTTAATCCATATTCAGACCTTGGAAGGAGACTAACAAAACATCCAATGTTTAGATTGCCAGCAATTTGAAAATAGTACTTCTGCACTCTCAAACTATCCAAATAATGTAGCTCTTTCTCCTTATTTCTGGGATGTAGACAAAGGGAGGGAAGAATCACTGCTTGGTACAAATCCCCTCTTTCAGAACTTAAAGCTGGGTAACTACAACCCTCAATAGGCACATGGAAAGCTGTTAAGTTTTTGTTTACTGGGTGAGGTGTACTAGCCATAGAAATGTCTATTTTCAGACACAACCCGGGAGGTTACATATATTAACAGTACAGTACAGAGGTAGGAACCGACTTTAGACAGTGACTAACAAGGCACAGTTAAACATGATGCAAAACACAGTCAGGTTACAGCAGGGTACAGATTACAGTAACACATTATACAAGCAATGAGAAGCCATAATCATCTGGTTAACAACAGACTAGTACAGGCCCAGGGTATTTTCCATGAGCCTGTCAAACATATAGTTAGCAAAAGTGCTTAGCTAGCGAACAGTTACAGACTAACACCAGAGCTGACTAAGGAACTGGGAGCAGAGAATCAGAAAGGCCATTGGTGGTGGGAGAAAGAAATGGTAGCAGAGAAGTTAGGGGGGTTTGAAACATGTGCAAGGGGCAGGTTCACATAGATGGGATCAACAGGCTTTCTTAGAACAGGGATGTCTGGGCGCACCTCGGACACCTAGGGGTAGAGAGTTCCAGAGTTTGGGAGCAGCACAGAAAAAAGCACAGGTTCCCTTAGAGGTTTTGCATCTTGGCACTTGGAGTAGTGATTGGTTTGAGGACCGGAAGCCATAAAAGGAGTTCTGAGGATGAAGAAAGGTGGCAAGAGATGCCGGGATACTTGTTCTGATAACGCTGTCCACCAGTGTGCCAAAGAAGAGCCACCAACAGTTCGAGGGGGAAGGCCAGCTTAAGTCAGCATAGAGCGGACATTGATGTTTTAGTCGTGGGGATGCAGAAGCATAGCAACAGATGGAGTTGTACGTAGCATCCCATCTGAGTAAGGATACCTTTGAAGCATTAACGTAAGTTGCTACTCCATAAGTCAGAGAGGGAAGTAGAATACCTCTAGCAATAGCTAGTCTGGCAGAAGGCATCAGGACATAACTAGTCTTATAAGCAAGCCCAATTTTGGAGTTCACAGCTTTACATGTGGACATATGATGTTGTTCCAGGTCAAGGGAATCATCCAGCAGAACTCCAAGGTATTTAAAGTAGTATACTGTCTTTAGTAGAGAACCATCAAGGCAGGAGATGCTGAGTTGGCTTTGGGCCAACTTTAATTTTGCTGCAGTGCCAAAAACCATCAACTGAGTTTTGTCCATGTTAAGCAATACCTTGTGCCTAGAGAGCCAAGACTGAACATCATGAAATGCAGAGGAAAGGTTAATATTCATCTCTAGCATGCTCTCTGAGCTACAGTACAACACAAGGTCATCTGCATAGAGGAGAGATGAGCAGCGAGGGGTGTTCAGAGTAATGTGGTTTATGAAGACAGAGAAAAGAAGAGGACCCAAGATGGAGCCCTGAGGGACAGCAATGTTAATGGATGCAGGACCTGATGTAGCTGAGTTGAAGTTCACGACTGGTGACCTGTCTGTGAAGTAGCTATTAAACCAAGTCACAGACTGTGGTGAGAAACCCAGGGACGAGAGATCTGAGAGCACAAGAGGATGATCAACCAGGTCAAAAGCTTTCGTAACGTCTATGAATACAGCTCCTGTTAGAAGACCAGTGGCCACAGCAGTAAGGGTATAATTTGTAAACTTAAGCAGGGCAATGATGGTACTATGCCCTTTGTGGAAGCCGTGCTGCTTAGGCAAGAGCAGCTTATATTTGGATAGGTATTCAGTAGCTTGGGCGACTACCAGTTTTTCTAGGATTTTACCTAGGACAGAGAGAATAGCAATGGGCTGATAATTAAGAGACTAGATTCTTGTCTCTTTTTTTGAAGACCGGTGTTATCTTAGCAATTTTACATACGTCTGGGATGAAGCCTTGGCAGAGGGACAGGGTATATATTCTAGCTAGAGGGGAGGCAATAAATGGGGCTGCTTGCTTTAGAAGCTTAGGCTCAATACCATTTGAGCCAACACTGGTTTTATCGAGACAGAATTTAGTAGCTTTAGGACAACTGCTTTGGTGATTGCCATGAATGGAAAGGGGGGTGATTAGGCTTTGTGATGCTAGGAGTGGGCTTCGTAGAGGGGAAGGCAGAGATAAAGCTAGTTAGTTCTGAAAAGTGAGTGTTAAAAAAATTAGTAATGGTTATTGGGTCATTGTAGTGTACACCATTCAGGACCATGTCATTGGTAGGGTTAGATTTTTGGGTCCCTAGAAAGGTTTTGACATGCGACCAGAACTTTCTGGAGTCCCCTGCCACATCAAGTAGGAGTTCTTTGCAGTAGTTGCTTTTTGCTAGCCTCTTACAGGAGTTTTGCTGTGCTCTGTATTTGTTATAGTCAGCTGGAAGACCTGTCCTTTTCTAGTTTCTCCAGCTCTTGTCCCAAGCACGGAGTAGGGCAAGTAGCTCCTTGTGGAGCCATTTAGTTTGTGTGCCCCGAACCCGTCGAGTAAGATGAGGGGTATACTTATTCTGGAGCCCCAAAGTGGGTGAGGAAGTTCAAGAGCTGTCTGCATGTCTCTAGCAGCACAGAGAGAGGACCAATCAATGGAGGAGACCTCATATAGGAAATTAGCCTGATCCAGTCCAGCAAAGTTTCTAAAAGTGATGTATTTTGGTTGTGGTGAAGGTAGATTTGAGGAACTCCAGGTACAGAAAATGGGGGAGTAGTCACTTATGTCGTCAGCCAGGGTGCCCACAGCCCTAATTCTATCAGTACGGTTTGTCAAGATCCAGTCCATCAGGGTTCCAGAGTTTAAGTTAGAAGCGGTTCTAATGGGGCAAGTTATTATTTGATGCAGGTCATAACCTTGCACTAGGGACAGGAGCATATTATGCCCATTTCCAATCCAGTTTAAGTCACCCATTATTAATACTTCATTTCGACCGATAGCAGGGGACACCATGGTAAGTCGTTTTTAAGTCCTGGGATGCCACTTTTTGGGAAGTTAGACACCAATTATGTGCAGTTTTTTGGTACCCAGGAGGAGGGTCGTATGCAGCGATTCACAAGAGGTTAGGGCTAGAGTAGATGTGACCGAAAGATCAAGATGTGATTTATAGTAGATAGCGATCCCCACACTCCTTTTTGGGAGCTGTTTGTCACATCTGATAAAGTTATAATTGGGTAGGGAGCAGGAGGAGTCTGGGACTGATGGCTTGAGCCAAGTTTCAGACAGACATAGAATGTCAGGATGACAGAGGGTTACCCAGGCCTCCAGCTCAGAGAAATTACACAGCAGGCTCCTTATGTTTTTTTTTTTTTATACTTTAAATTTTATTTAAGCTTTGCAAGATAATTGATTACATCTTAGAGAATCAATGTTACAAAGTCAGTACATTATATTGGAATACAGTACACTTCCTCTCCATACCTAGAGGGAAAAGCTCCAACAGTCCTGGAGTTAGAAACTTCAATAGTGACATGAGTAAAACCTTAAGTCTACAATAAATTTCTTTCAGTGAAGTTGAGTTGTCAAGGTTTTAGTTTACTTCCACGAATCGTCCTCGCCCAGGGGAAGGAAGGAAGGAAGGCCCAACCTCACATCCTGGTCAGGCTACCCCAACTGACTGCTGCCAGACCACCCACCTCGACCATCTTTGAACATAAAGTGAGGTCTTGTGGTTTATTTTAAAGCTAAGTTCCTCTAATTCAGCAAGGACATTGACAATCGAGATCCAGTCATGTCTCTGTGGCAATGAAGGACTAAGCCAAGTCCTGGTTATCGCCTTGTGAGCTGCTGCTGTTAGAACTGCCCAGAGATACAGTGAGTCTGGGCTCCTAACGTCTGAAGGGGGCGCCTCTAGAATCATCTCCTCCCAGTTTAAAGGTTGGGCAATTGTAAAAATTTCCTTTATTGCCAATATGATGTCTGCCCAAAATCCAGACAGCCTTGGGCAAGTTCAAAAAATATGGAGGTAACCTGCCTTGTCCTCCCCACATCTCCTTCAGCAGCTAGCTGGGACATTTGGGTTTCTTTTATTTAGCACTGTGGGAGTGAAAAAAAAGCGAATCCTTACCTTCCAAGCAAATTCTTGCCAAAGGGCTGATCTGGTTGCCATACTGGCAGTGCTGAAGATGAATTTCCAGTTAAGGGATCTAGAGCCCGGTCCAACCTCCTCCTGCCATTTGTTTTTGATCTTGGATAAGGGGTCTGTTCTTACCTTTCTAAGAACCTTATACAGGGTGGAAATCTGGCCCTTTTGGTCTCTGGATGATTTTATCTGTAGGATGGCTGCTAAGAGAGGTGTCGCCCTGTCAGGATTCACCTCTCTCTTCTGAAGAGAAGTGATATACAGTATGTTCTTACTTGGAGGAACCTAAAATAATCTGAGTTTTTGAGGTTAAATCTATTCTTAAGTGCATTAAAATCTTGGATCATGCCCCCCTGGGCAAACTGCCCAAAGTATGCCAGACCCATTCTACTCCACTGTTTGTATGTAAGGTCTAATCGGTTGGGGTCCTCGGCCAAGGCCAGGCTTATTAGAGGCCATAGCAAAGGTAGCATTTTATATTTATGCCACAAATGGTGGACTGAGTGGAGGGTCTCCCCCACCGCACTAAGCCTAGACATCGGGTGATTTTCAGTTAAGAGGGGAGTTACTATTCGGTCCTCAAGAGGCAACCTACCCTCCTCCTCTTCCTCCTTTCCTCTCTCCATTTCCCTCCAGCCGGAGGCAGAGCTGGGACCGGCCCACTGAAATGCATGCTTCAACTGTACCACAAGAAAATAATCCTCCAAGTCTGGGAGAGATCTGCTGCCGGCTTCACGGTGGGCCTGTAATATTTTGAGTCTTATTCTGGGTCTCTTATTGGCCCAAATGAATCTAGAGATAATTTTGTGCCACAACTGGAAGTTGAGTCTGTGAATGTATATTGGTATACACTGAAACTGGTATAGAAATTTAGGTAGTACATTCATTGTTATAGCTTGAATTCTAGCGTGCATGGGCATAGTGGTCAAGGACCATCTTTCCATATCCTTCTTGAGTAAGGCCGTCAAGGGTAAATAATTTGCAAGGGTGCTTAGTGATCTGGATCCCCAAGTATCTTATCCCCTCAGTGGACCAATTTAAGGGGAGGAGTTGGCAGATGCTCTCAGGTGGATTAAAAAAGAAGCTCAGGGCTTCCGTTTTTGTTTTATTTAAGGAGTATCCCGAATGTTTCCCAAAGTTTTCCAGAATGGGCCAGACCTGCGCTATAGGTTTGTGTGGTTGGGAGAGGGTCAGCAAAACGTCATCTGCATATAGCAGGATTTTCTGTACACCACCCACCTCAATCCCTACTATGTCCTTTGCCCTCCTAATCGCCTCCGCCAAAGGTTCGATATACAGGGCGAATAAGAGAGGGGACACCCTTGATGGGTACCCCTGCCCAATTGGAATCTATCTGACAGACCCCCATTCACCCTCACATATGCCTGAGGACCCGTGTACAGGGATCTCAAGGTGTCTATGAAAGATTCAGGGAATCCCCTGTGTTCGAGCACCAGAAACAGAAAGCCCCAGGAGACCCAGTCAAAGGCTTTTTCGGCATCTAAGCTTAACAGGCATGCTGGGGTGTGGGTGCGCTGGATCTTATCTATCATGTCTAAGGCGGAGTGGACTCCATCAGGTGCCAGTCGGCCCATAACAAAGCCAAATTGATCTGACTGAATTAAATCTGGTAAAATGGGGTTCAGCCTCGAGGCTATTATAGAAGTAAAGATCTTATAGTCTTGGTTCAGTAGGGATATGGGGCGATAGGATTCACATTTTGAGGGGTCCTTTCCATCTTTGTGCAAGATTGTTATGGTTGTGTATTGCCAAGAGGGGGGAGGGGGGCCCTTCTCAGTCCAGATGTTAGAAAAGACTATAAGAAATAAGGGGACCGTTTCAGAGGCTAAGGTTTTATAAAATTCTGCTCCAAATCCGTCGGGGCCAGGACATTTGGCTGGCTTAAGTTTTTTAATTGTGGAGATTATTTATTCCTGGGTGATGGGCCTGATCAGCAATCTAGCAGTATCTGAAGGGAGGGGAGGGAGTGGAATATAGTCTAGATAGTTTTGCCTGTCTTGTTGGGAAGTTTTCACTTCTGAACTATATAATTTTGAGTAGAATTCCACAAATGATTCTGCTATCTGTGTGGTTTGTCTGACCGTTTGGCCGGATCGAGGTGATACTATTCTGGTTATTCTGGTTATTGTAGCTTTTGCTGCATAATGACGCCAGTCTACAAGCTAAGAGTTTAGTGCCTCAGGGCCCATCTTCGTAGTATCTTTGTTTTAAATAGAACAGGGCTTTTTCTACCTCTGCTTTTTGGATGTTATGTAATAAATTCCTATACTTTAACAATTCCCTATTCCTCCCACTTGATTTTTTGGGCATCCTCCAATCTGAGACATTAATTTTTGATGTTTTTGCCTCATTTCTCGTTTTTTACGAGATGCTATTGAAATGAGTTTACCTCTAAGTGAGGCTTTAATCGTGTCCCATAATATTTGTGGCGAGGTTTCTTGTCTAGTATTTTCCTCGAGGGTTACTTTCAAGAAGTCTAAGTTCCTTCAAGACCCCTTTATCTAGGAAAAGGGAAGTGTTTAATCTCCAGTGGGTGGTACGTTTGGGCAGTCCCAGCTCCACCTCCAGGTAGACAGGGCTATGGTCCGAGAGGATGGTCATGCCCAACCATATGGAAGGGAACCTATTTATGTCTCCTTTGAATGTAAAGAATGTGTCAAGGAGAGAAAATACTTTAAACCTGGGAGAGAAGCAAGTGTATTCCCGAGCTCTAGGTATTTCTCCCTCCAAATATTAGTCAGGCCCAGCTGTTCTAACTGAACTTTAAAAGATCGGGCCTTAGTTGCATCCAGCTTTGGAATCTGGGAGGTTGAGTCTAGGGCCCTATTTAAAACTATATTCCAGTCTCTGCCCATTATTAGAATGCCTTTAGCCTTTTCTACCACCAGCTGAAGGATGTTTGAGAATACTTTAAGTGGGGACCCAGGGGGAATGTAGATGCTGGCCAGGGTTATTTACGTGTCCCGAATAGACCCAACCACAATAATATACCTAGCTTCGGGGTCTTCTACCACCTCCTGCTGTTGAAAATGTAAATTTGCCGACAGCAGGATTGCAACCCCCCTCTTTCTACCCACAGAGAGGGAAGAATGATACATCACCGGAAAGGATTTTGATTTAAGTTTTTGAGCCTCCTGAGGGGAGAGGTGAGTCTCCTGCAAGAACACACCACCACATCCCTGAGATGCAATAAAATGTTGGATCCTCTTCCTCTTGACTGGGCTGGATGACCCGTTCACATTTAAAGATATAAACTTAGTAGTACAGTTACCCATATTCCATCCAACTAAGATTAATATTCCATCTCTTAAACTTAGACTCTCCAAGTGTTGTCAGTTTAAACCTATAGCAAGTCTGCAAAGCATCTACCTTTTTAATATAGACAGTAACAGAACCTAAAAAAACACTTTTTTTTTTTTTTTTTTTTATTAACAATTGCTCTGGCCTCTTCCAGTTTCGAGCCATGAGCTGAATTAAGTGTTAGACATCCTCGACTGGGACTCCTCTCGGCCTGGTTGTCCAAAGTTCAGTGAATAGGCTTCCAAGGGAAGGCTGACAGATGCTTGTCAGCAGAGGGGTGTCTGAGTATACAGACCAGAGCAGAGCACTCAGTAGTGCAATGAGTGTTCTCTACAGGGCTCTGGAGTGTCCAGAGAGAATGCCCCCCCCTCCATTGATCAGAGTTGAACTGCATATAGGCACAGTTCCCGACGTTTTTCCCGTTACCCACCTTCTCCGAAGTAAGTAAGAAAGAGACTCTGAGAAACCCAGTCTGTAGTGACGCGCCCGCTTGTGCTTAAAGCATTATGTTTTTAGCGACCCCAGCCTCTTTTATTCTGGATACCCGTCTAACCCTCCCTGTTTCTTTCCACGAGACTAGGTCAACTGTGATGTCTAAGCGAGGGGGTAGAGTCCCCAACAAGAGGGGTCCCTCCCCCACCGTACTCGAGCCCTAATAAGTGTTTGGGACCTCCATATAGGTGATGAGCCCTGAGGAAATCTCTGACTGGAGCAGACAGGGACCACGTGTGCCACGTGGCCTGGCTCTCTACAACCCCTCGCTCCCGGGATTCAAACTCCAGTTTGAGCAATCTTTCCTATTCCTGCCAATCAAGATCGAGAAACTCCAGGGATGGAGAGCGGTTCAGGCATCCAGGCCTGTCTGCCTCTGCCCCCGCCCCAGAATAAGTCCAGCGGGAGGAGAGACAGCTGCCTCGGACTCTCGGTCCCCCCTGCTCCAAGCCCTGTCCTCCCGGTGTAAAGTCGTCCCATTCCATGAAGCAAGGCCCACAGTCGAGGCCAAGACCCCGAGACCTTTAGTCTCTCTGTATGTAATGGCTCCACATGGGGCAACATGTCTAAAATAACATATACTGGGCTATCATCTTTTAGAAAGGAGACCGAGCTGTGCCCTTCAGTTAAGATCAATATGCCCCATCAGGCATAATAGTAGAACCATGGTGGGCCCGGGTGGGGAATTGAGCAAGCCCAATCGGGCCCAGCCAATGATGGGCACAGTCAGTTCTGCTTTCCTTTGCACATGTCCGTCCCTCCACCCCCAAACCTCAAAAGGCCACTGCAGATCACACGATTAAGATAAAATAATGGTGGGTAGGCATATTCTGGGTTGAGACCCTTCAAAGGCTGCTCTCGTTGTCCCCCAAGAGCTCTGCCCCGGGTGGCGGAGCATCGGGAATCCAGAACCGCCCAGGAGGGTGTGGAGGACCAGAACAACCAGTCCTCAATATTACAGGGGAAGTAAGAGTCATCATCATTCCTCCTAGTGTCCAGGAGAACCGCCTCCCATCCTCTTCTCCCTCAAAATCTAAAATAATTGTAACTGCTCCCGTAGCTAAGTAGACACCTATACTTTAACTTATTACCCTGTAAAACAATTAACGACGGGTTTAGTTCCACAAGTCGCTCCCCCCCAAGACACTACCCAGTAAGGCAGCAACAGTCCTGGATTATACATGAGGCTGGAAATGCGGGGAGAAAGGGACGAGGAGGAAAACAGCAGTGTTATTATTAATGTCACAAGTAAAAAAAAAAGGGGGGGGGGTGAGTCAATCAAGTTCTTGTGCGGCCATATTACAGCTAGCTGATATTGTTACTCACTGTGACCCCAGAGCAGCCGGAAGAGAAGAGGGAGAAGGGGGTCAGATTGCAGGTGAATTGTTTAGGATTGGTAGGGCCCAACAGTCCTGCGTTGCAGGGTAGAGAGCGACTCCGTCCGAGATAGCTGATCAAGGCGCACACTTCGCCAAGGGGTTGTCTCATGTGTCCATGACTCGCGATGGTCCTGATTCTCCTGCTTCGTTGGTCAACATCGCCAGCTTCAGATGGGGAGCATTTTTATTAATCAAGGCGGGATCCCAGAGTCTTCAAGCACCACGCCGATATCTGCTCGGAAGGATGTTTGGGGTTGCCACGCTGAGGAGCCCTTCTTGGCGATTCCCTTCTGGGCCACGGACCGCGCCGATGCTAGGAGGTCTCTCTCAAATTTTGGTGCCTTGCTCTGTTGAGATCTTCAGCCTTGCTGGGTGTAAAATTTTAGTCTTCATAGTCTTTTCTCTTAATTGTTTTACAACAGGCCAAATCGCCTTTCGGGCCTCCTGGACTTCCGATGTGTGATTGTTGTCAATGGCAATTTTATGGCCTTCAAAGTCCAGCGGGTTCTGTTGCCAAGCTCTCCGCAGCACCTCCTCCTTACTGCTATACTAGGTAAAACGGACTACTAGGGCTCTGGGCCTGACCTCTGGATTGCTTGGTCTCGGTGCCAGAGAGCGGTGGGCACGATCGAGGCTCAAATCCAGGTCCCCGGGGAGGTCGATGGCCTTCTTGAGGAGCTTCTGAGTGGATTCAGTGGTGTTTGCGGCATCTCCCTCCAGGCCCTCGGGGACACCGTGAATTCTTATGTTTTGCCTCCGGCTTCTGCCCTCCAGGTCATTCAGCTTATGTGTTAGTTCCCGATCCCGGGCCAGAAGGTACAACAGCCTATCTTGCTTGTCTGTCTGCTCCGACACCGCTGTAAGGCATAACTTCATTTGCTCCGTTTTATGCTCGATTCTGTCAAGATCAGATTGGAGCTCAGACAGAGTCCGATCTATTTTCGTGACTGTGTGGGCTGTTTGCTTAATAGTTTTTGCAGGTGGTCTTCCCGGAGGCCTCCATGCTGTTCGGCCTGCTGCGCTTCTCCGAGGTTCTCTATTTCGTCGGCGGTTTCAGCCTCATCTTCTTGCTGCAGGGCCTTAAGCTTTTGGGCAGGGGTTAGGTGGAGCTTCCCTGCTTTGTTTCTCCACTGCTTGGCTGGGGATGCCATCATATTCTGGACGATCAATTGCGATGTAAGTCGGTGGGTAACGGAGCGGGTGAATCAGACCTCCATGTCGGACCCTAACGTCACCGGAAGTTCCAGCAGGCTCCTTATGTTGATGCGTGCTATGTGTAGACCCCTTAGTGTTAGTCCAGGTTTGGCCAGGGTAGGAGTGCGGCACCACAGGCCCCGGGTTGGGTTCGATGTCATCCACTAGGATGAGCGCTTTTAGTACAAGATACCAAAGTTTTTGATGCAAAGTAAGGGGTAGATGGTTGATAGGGTGGTAAACACCTTTTTTCATGGTGCATATTATGATGTAAGTAATATATCTCGTAAATAAAAGTGGGGTAAGATCAGGATGCTTATGGGCTGAGCAGGAAGCAAGTTTGTAAAATAAATTAGAAAATGCGAGTTTGTTATTGATTAGCTGGCTAACAATTCACCAAAATGAGGAGGGCAAATATCAGTGGGAACAGTAAATAGCACTCAATCAGCTGGTTACAGTGGCACAGGATGGAGAAGCAGCCACTGCTGATAGTTCACGCTGACCGGTCTTACAGCACTCGTAAGGGCTCCGAGGTCAGTGAGAAAAACTTCCTTTAGATAATTAAATCAAGTGCTGCAGGCAAAAGGTCTACACAGTACAGAAATAAAGGAAGCTGGCTACTTGTCCCTGCTAAGTTAGCAGTTCCCTTACAAAGGGGGAGAGCAGTCTGAAAATCTGTGGCGCAGCTTGCTTGAAAAAGGCACCAAGTTCAAAAGCAGCGGCTGGGCACTTGGGCCTTACTGTGCTTGGGGTCGATGCTGGCGGGCAGCCCCTACAAGAGAGGACTTCTTGCTGTGATTGGGGTCGATCGCAGCAGGTGGAGAGCAGCTTAGCGAGGGCAAGCAGCCCAGGTGAGGGAGGACTTCTGTGGAGAGAGGAGAGGGAGTTATAGGTATAGATCAAAGTCAGGCTTTGGAGGAGGAGACAAGGGGAACACAAAGGAGACAAAGGGAACACAAAGGAGGGTCGAGTTACGGAGGGAGGAGGCTTGGGCTCAGAAAGGAGGAGGAAGGTGAGGCAGAGGAATCCAGACTCAGAGGAGGACAATTTAAAATGGAAGCTTGTGGACAGATTAGGAGACACAGAGAGAGTGGGTGGAGGAAGGTAGAATAGTTAAGAGAGTAATTTAAAATGGAAGCTTGAAGGTAGATTAGGAGACACGGATTGCTGGGGGGAATAGGACAGCAGAGAGAGAGGGAGTTGGAGGATCCTGTTAATTTAACAAGGCAACAGTACATTTAACGATAATATACATTTAGCTTATAGCCTCAGTTTCTAACACAATTTACTATGCTGAGTTAGCTTTGTTAGCTATAGTATACAACAGTTACAGCAGCAAACAGTGAGTCCTTAGCCCTTGAATATAATCAAAGGAAGCCAGTTTGTAAAATAAATTAGAAGAAGTGAGTTTATCATCGATTAGCTGGCTTACAATTATTGATTAGCTGGCTTACAATTCACCAAAATGGTGTGGGCAAATATCAGTGGGAACACTAAACAGCACTCACTCAGCTCCTTACAGTGGCACAGGTCAGAGAAGCAGCCACTGCCGGTAGTTCATGCTGACCAGTCTTACAGCACTCGTAAGGGCTCCCAGGTCAGTGAGATGAACTTCCTTTAGATAATTAAATTAAGTGCTGCAGGCAAAAGGTCTGCACAGTACAGCAATAAAGGAAGCCAGCTACTTGCCCTGCTAAGTTAGCGGTTCCCTTACAAAGGGGGAAAGCAGTCTGAAAATTTGTGGCGCAGCTTGTTTGAAAAAAGGCAAATTCAAAAGCAGCGGCTGGTAGCTAGGCGTTGTTACTGGGTCCGTACCTTGCTGTGCTTGGGCTCGATCGCGGTGGGTGGAGAGCAGCTCAGCGAGGGTGGGCAGCCCCGATGAGGGAGGACTTCTTGCTGTGCTTGGGGTCAATCGCAGCGGGTGGAGAGCAGCTCAGCAAGCAGCCCCGACAAGGGAAATGGCAACCAAGTGTACTTTGATAGAGGAATACTGCAGGACTGCATCTGACAAGGACAGAAGCAAATAGTCTAAAACCTGATTTACTGGACAGGTAAACAGATCTAAATGATGAGAAGCAGCCCACAAAGCAAACCGCTTTCCACTTCATCGAATAAGTGGCCTTGGTGCCACCAGGCCATCTGACACCTTTTGGGAACTCCCAAATCCATCGATGGCTACGTTTTCAGGAGCCATGTATGAAGATGAAGCGATCTGATGTCTGGATGGATCAGGGTTCCCTGTTCCTGTGACAGAAGGCCCTGGAATAAGGGTAAGGGTTCTGGTGGTTCCACTGCCAACTGCTGTAGCAGTGGGAAGCAGATCTGACGAGGCCACAGGGGAGCAATGAAGATCAGAGTTGTCCCCTCAATCTGGAGCTTGAGTACCACCCTCTGAATCAAACAGAAGGGAGGGAAAGCATACAGGAACTTCCACTTTCAAAAGAGGAACAAAGCATCTCACCAGAAAACTCCAGGCCCTGGAATAATCAAGCAGAAAAGTGGCAGTTTTGCGTTGTGTGGGGATGCAAAAAAGGTCCAACTTTGGATGACCCCATCTGTCGAACAGGTCTTCTATTACTGAGGTCAGCAGTTCCCACTCATGCATCCTGGACTGTGACCTGCTTAGCCTGTCCGCCAAAACATTCTGGGTGCCTGGACATGTACTGCTGACAGTTCTAGACCATGTTCCAAAGCCCAATACCAGACTCTCACTCCTTCCCTGCACAGCGGATAACAGTGAGTTTCCCCTTGCCTGCTGACGTAATGAATCATAATGACGTCCGTCTGTAGTAACAGAGGACCCTGGAACAGATGAGCCTGGAAGTCCTGTAGGCCATATACAGGACAGCTCACATTACTAGGAAATTTATGTCTAGGCTGCTCTCCACTGTGGTTAATGTACCCTGCATCTGATGGGGCCCTAAATATGTCCCCAGCCCATCCCAGAGGCATCTGTTAAAATCTAGTGAGGGGAGGGGATCAGGAATAGAAACCCCTGTAACAGGTTGTTGGGTTCCATCCACCACAAGATCACTCTCGAGTTCGGCAGAGGTTAATAGAACCCTCTGTTCTAGATCATCTGTAAACTAATCTCACTGGACTCTTAGGGTTCACTGAGGGATCCTAATGTGCAGACTGGCCAGAGGTACTGTGACAGTGGCCAATGCCATCAGACCCAGGAGCTGAAGGAATGTCCTGGCTGTAACCAACCGGCTGTTGTGGACCATTTGGGCGTGTGATATTTTACATTCAGCCCTGTCCAGAGACAGAAGTCTAAGTCTTTGACTGCATCCACAACTGCTCCTATGTACTACAGGTGTTGATAAGGTGTCAAGACAGATTTAGGTACACAGACAACAACCACAAGGCATTGAGCATCTGCTTCGTTCGAGCTAGGGTGTGCAGAAGCTGCTCCCTGGAGTGGACTTTCAATAGCCAGTTGTGCAGGTAAGGACATACATAGAGGTTTTCCCTATGAAGGGCTGCTGCCACCACTGCCAAGCATCTGGTGAAGACCCATAGCATAGATGACAAGTGAAAAGACAACTGGTAGTGTTCCCCTCGAAACAGGAACCTCAACTATTTCCTGTGAGGTTGTTGTCTTTTGATAAGGTAGGCAGGCATCCTTCATGTCAAGGGAACAGATTCAATCCCCTACCCCCAACAGTGAAAGCAGGCCCTGCAGGGTAACCATCCTGAACTTTTTGTACTCTAGGAAAAAAAGTTCAGGTCCCGGAGATCAAAAATAGGCCACAGATCCCCTGTCCATTTTGGAATGGGGAAGTACCAAGACTAGACCCCTGTGTTTCTCTGTTCCACCGGTACAGGTTCTATTGCTCTTTTCTGGAGCAAGGCATGAAAACTTCCTCCAGAAGCAGTGGGATGTCGTCTGGAGGATAATGTGTAGGCACTGGTGGATGGTCTGAAGGGAGCTCTAGAAGTTCCACAGCATGGCCTTGTGCTATTATTTCCAGGACCTAGACATCTGAGGTCAACTCCATCCCCTGGGTCCAGGTGGAAGGAGGAGAGACGACCCCCAACAACCACCCCTGCAGGTAATGGTGGCTGGAGGGTGTAAAAGGAGTCCAGCAGAGCCAGTTGCAGCTCCTGCAGGCACCACTAAATCTAGGGGCCTTTGAGTGGGCACCTGGAGTGGTTGCTGGAATAGGCAGGGCTCCTGCTCCTTTATCCTTAAGTGATTGGTTGTGGTACAGTATCTAATACCAGCCAGAAGAAATGGCACCCTCCGTCTACTCCATGGCTGGGTGTGATACATGGAATGTACTGATCTGAGGGTTCTGCCTGAGGCCTGCAAACTGGAGAAGATATCTTTCACATCTGCACCAAACAACTTATACCATCTGAAAGGAGAAATGAGAATTAACTACTGGATGTTATTTGCAAAGCACACCACCCTTGGCCAGGAATACCTTCTGAGCATATTCCTGATGCGGCTGCCCTAGTTAAAGCATCTAAAATATCATAGGCTGTACGTAGCAGGTGTTTACCTATGTCAGTCCCAGCTGTTAAAGCTTTAAGGAGCTCCTGTTTCAGTGTACCTTCGGAAAGAGCTTGAGTAGCTACTTTAGTTTTCCTCCAGAATGCGTTTTGGTATTTGACCACGAGCCTGGATAATTTGCAATTCTCAGGCCCAAAGAGGCTAAGGCATAGGTTCTTTTACCCATTATGTCCAACCTCCTGTATTCCTTACCAGGAGGAAGAGAAAAACAGGTTACTCACCTGTAACAGTAGTTCTAGGAGTGGTATATGTTGTTCATCCACACTGTCTGGCATTGTCCCTTTCCCCTTTAAATCTTGTCGGAAGTCTTCAAGCTGGCTCCTCCACACCCACCCGGGTGGTAAATACCTCGGCTCCGTCCCATGACGCCAGATCTAGCCCGCTGGAAGCAAGGTAGTGCACCTTAAGCCGGGGAGGTCAGGTGGGTGCGTGTGGATGAACAACATATACCACTCCTAGAACTACTGTTACAGGTGAGTAACCTGTTTTTCCAGGAGCGTGGATATGTTGTTCATCCACACTGTCTGGTAGACTCCTAGCAGTTCTCCGGGAGAAGGGAGGCAAGGCTCACACCCCATACTAGGAAAAAGAGATTGGAGAACTGAGGCCCCAAAACCAGCATCTCGGCGTGACGCAAGGTTGATGTGGTAATGGGTAATGAAAGTGTTTGCTGACTTCCAGGTAGCAGCCCGACAGATTTCCTGGATAGGGATGTCCCTGGAAGCAGCCACCGATGCAGCAGTAGGGCGGGTGGAATGAGCTCTTAACCCACTGGGAGGCTCCTTGCCCGCCACCATAACACAGACTTATGCATGATGTGATCCATCTTGCAATAGTCCGCTTGGCTGCAGGTCTGCCAAGAAGCTTCATGCAGTAGGAACAAACAGCTGGCTTAACCTCTCCCATTCCGCCATCCTCCTTATAATGGGAGAGAGCATGTCTGAGGTCCAGAGTATGGAGCATGTACTCGGCGTCCGAGGTGTAATTAGGGTAATATACTGGCAGAGTCAACACCTGGTTAAGGTGAAACTCTGAAATCACCTTCGGAAGGAATTTCGGGTTGGGGCGCAGGACAACTTTGTCCCTGTGAAAGACCAGATAAGGGGAGTCCACCGAAAGCGCCTGGAGCTCCCCTGTCCTTCTGGCTGACGTGATAGCCACCAGGAAGGCAGTCTTCCACGACAAGTGTGAGCTCACACTTGTGCATGGGTTCGAATGGCTTGCCCATGAGCTTACAAACCAGCAAGAGATCCCACGGAGGTGGAGGTTCACACACTGAGGGGATATGGATCCAGGCTTTGAAAAAGCGCTCTGACCACTGTCTCCTGTGCTAATGTCGAGCTGGACCGGCCCGCACCGTAAGCAGAGATGGCTCAGGGTGCACCCTAAGGGTCGATGATCAAGACCCCTTTGGAGAGGGACCAAAGGTAGTCTAGAATGTTAGCCACAGAGCAGGATAAGGGTCCAGGTTCTTTCCTGACACCAAATGGAAAATCTTTTCCATTTGAAGGCATAGCATTTCCTGGTCGATTCCTTTCGAGATGCTTCCACCACGGTGTAGACATCCTCGGAAAGACCCAGAGCCTGGAAATCTAGCCACTCAGGAACCAGGCTGTGAGGTCCAGGGATTGAAGGTCCAAGTGGAAGACCTTCCCCTGGTTCAATGATATCAGGTCCAGGCGTGTACAAAGCCGCTCCACGGTCCTGCAGCTGAGGCTGAGGAGATCTGGATACCAGAACTGGCAGGGACAATCTGGGGCTATCAGGATCACCTTCGCCTTGTCCCTCCTCACCTTGAGTAACACCTTGTGGATCAAGGGAAATGGAGGGAAGGTGTAAAGGAGACCTGGGGTCCACAGCCTCGAGAAGGCATCCCCCCTGCAGCGAGCCCTGCTGAGGGGGGCGGGCATGATACAGCCGCAGCTTGGTGTTCTCCCTGGAGGCGAACAGGTCCAACGGTTTGCCCCAATGGGAGAACAGATTGTAAGCTACCTCTGGATGGAGAGACCACTCGCGGGATGTCTGGCCTATGCGGCTGAGAGCATCCGCCAGTTGGTTCAAGACTCCTGCCACATGGATGGCCAGAAGATCCGCCTCCAGCTGGCTGACGTAGGTCCAGATCCGGACCGCCTCCCTGCATAGCAGACGGGAGTGCGTGCCGCCCTGTTTGTTGAGGTAGTACATGGTCGTGGTATTGTCCATCTGGACTTGAACCACTTGACCCTGGAGCTGAGGAGCGAAAGCTGACAGTGCCAGTCTGACTGCTCTGAGCTCCAACAGGTTGATGTGGCATCGGGACACCTCAGGGGCCCAGAACCCGTGAGCTCTGTTGTCCCCCATGTGGGCTCCCCAGTCCACGAGAGAGGCATCAGTCCTAAGGACGACCGTCGGCTCGGGGCGGACAAATGGGATCCCTTCCCGCAAATGACTCGGGACGGTCCACCACTGGAGAGCATCCCACATCCTCTGGGTGACAGTGACCAGCTGGTCGAAAAGACCCTGACGCTGAGACCACTGAGCGGCCAGCTCCCACTGAAGGGGGCACATGTGCACTCTGGCCCAACGGACAACTGAGGTGCACGCCGCCATGTAACCCAGAAGGTGCAGGAAGTCCCGGGCAGGGCGCAAGTGTCCAACCAGAAATGATTGGGCAAAGGAGGAAAGAACCTCCGCCCTGTCCACCGGGAGCCGAGCTCTGGCTTGACGAGAGTCGAGCTCTGCCTCGATAAACCCATCATCACCTAAGAGTTCTGACACGAGTTCTGACTTGGCCTCGTTGATTAGAAGGCTCAGGTGTGAACAGGTTCAGAGGGTCAGGACCCTGGACCTCTCCACCTCCTGTAGGGAGGAACCCGCCAGGAGCCAATCGTCTAGACAGAGGTAAATACAAACCCCTTGATGCCGTAGATGGGCTGCCACCACTGCAATGCATTTGGTGAAAACCCGTTGGGCCGATGACAGGCCAAACGGCACAGCACTGAACTTGTACAGGGTCCCTTCGACCCTGAAGCGGAGGAACCGCTGGTGGGACGGACGGATTGGGACACAGTAGAACGCGTCCTGAAGATCCAGTGAACAGAACCATATGTTTCGCTCCAGAGATGGTAAGATCTGGGACAGAGTTACCATCCGG
Source organism: Neoceratodus forsteri (assembly GCA_016271365.2). Lineage (NCBI taxonomy): Eukaryota > Metazoa > Chordata > Ceratodontiformes > Ceratodontidae > Neoceratodus > Neoceratodus forsteri. The sequence goes on along the minus strand of CM028131.1, from coordinate 914,448,627 downwards.
AAGGTGCGAGACCTGAGATATTGATTCAGGTCGTGGAGATCTAGGATGGGGCACCAACCCCCCGTCCGCTTGGGTACCAGGAAATACCTGGACACGAAGCCTAGGTCTGTAGGAGGATCCGGCACTGGAGCTACCACCTCCTTGTGGAGGAGCTGAGCAATGTCGTCCCAAAGGGCCGACTGAGCGCCAACTGAGATCCTTTCTTCCCATGGGGCACGGGCCCAGCTGGGGGGAGTACTGCTCGAACTCTAGAGGCAGTCCCTGACTGACCACTTCCAGAACCCACCTGTCCGAAGTGATACCGGACCAGGCAGAAAGAAAGTGGTGGAGCCGGCCCCCCACGGGAGGACCCAGAACTGGCGTGACGGGTGTAGGGGAGGCCACCCCCGACCCGTCACTGTGCAGGCTTGGAGGAGGAGGGGGCACCTGGACCAGCACCTCGGCCTCCTCTGCGGGGCTGCTGGGGACCTTGCTTGGGCCTAGGGCGCCAAGCTTGAGCCTGCTGTTGTTGCTGACCTCTCTGGAAGGAGGGCTGTCTAACCGCAGGGGAAGAATGCCGAAAGAACTTCTTGCGCTTCTGCTGGTTCTTGCCCGAAGAACCCTTAGCAGAGGTGGCATCTAAGGTGGCATTTGACTGCTCAATGTGCTGGAGATGACCTGCCACTCCTGGACTGAAGAGGTCGGTGCCAAGGAAGGGCACGTCAGCTAGCTTGTGCTGGGTATCCGCTGGAAAAGAGGATAACCTCAGCCAAGCCCTGCGGCGAGTGGCCACTGCGGCACCTAGTGAACGGGCACAGGAATCTCCAATGTCCAGGGCCGTCTGGAGCTGTTTAGCAACAGCACGGCCCTGGTCATGGACCTACTTGACTGTGGTCTGCATGTCTGCTGGGACATGAGGGAGGACTTCATCAAGCGACCCCAGTAGGGCGTGAGAAAAGTGTGCCATAATCACTGCTGAGCTGGCCTGATGAAGGCCCAGGGATGATGCCGCATAAACTTTCCGGGCTGAGTGGTCCATATTTTTGGACTCCTTGTCCGGAGGGCAGTCAGAATCTGCAGAGCTGCCCGTGCGCCGAAACAATGAGGCAGTCACAAGGCTCTCAGCCGAGGGATGCTCAGTGAAGCCAGCCAAGGACCCCAAGGGCACCGCGTACTTGCGGGCCATACGGGCAGACGGAGCCGGGCAAGAGGCAGGGTGCTGCCAAAGCTCCAGTGCCAGGCCAACTATGGCTTCGGCCACTGGAAAGGCCTCTGTCGGGGTATCCCCCCTCTTAAGAATATCCGTGCGAGAATATTCCGCCTTCTTTTGTATAGGCTGCAAAAGCATACCCGTGGACTCAAACGAGTTGAAGGACCTTCCTCCAGGCCTGTCACTGACAGCTCATCATGTGAGTGAAAGCCAGTAGTATCCGAGTCCAAGGAATCAGGATACAGGGGTCTCCCACCTATGTCCCCTTCGATGCGCCTAGGGTGATCAGGAGTAACAGTAATGGACAACCTGTGGGGCAAGCCCGTAGTTGTCCAATCCTCCATAGAGGGAGCCCCTCCCTGAGGTTGTTTATGTGGTGGTTCCACCAAAAATTGGTGGGGAGCCCATAACAGGCCAACCAGAAATACGTGCCAGTCTCACCAGAGGGAGAACCGGAGTCCTCGGAACCGAGGGGGTCGGTGTCGGCCGAAGAGGCTGGGGCCAAGTAATGGCCGGTACAGCCGGAGTAGACTGCTTTTGACCAGTCAAAAGGAGTTGCTGCCACATGAGGTCCTCATAACGTCGACGGAGTTTCCGTCTAAGTCTCTACTCGTCCGAGAAGGATGAGGAACAGTGGCGGCACCTCTTCCAGGAGTGTTTGTGACCCTTTCTCAGTTTTTCGACCAACGGGGTCCTACTCCTCGATCGAGACCGACGCCATCGGCTCTGTCGGTCGGGAGAAGCCAGATTCGGAGAAAACCGAGGTTCCAGCTCTTGTCCCTCGATAGGGATGCCCGAAGGACGGGTCTCCTCGTCAGGGAAGGAGAGAATAGGAGTCCTCTCCAAGGAGTCGTCGACAGGCATCAGTGACAACGGCTCAATCGGGTCAAGAGAAATCTCAGCCAGTTCTGCCGTATCCTCGGCTTCGGTGCCCTGGCCTGACGGAAGGTCCGGAAAGCCGGCAGCCAAGGAAGTGATCTCGATCGTGGCTGAGACCGCCTGCTCCTGAGTGTCGGACCGCTCTCAGTCCCAGGAATGTCTTCTTCAGCTAGAAGATGATGATTTGGGGTCCTTATCCTTTTTCTTGGATCGGGAGGAATGCCAGACCGAAGGCGCCTCACCCTTGGTAGGGAGAGACTGGCACAACTCCCGAAAGGACCCCGAGAAGATGGAGCCCAGGTTGAGCAGGACGAAGAAACTTCGGTTGGCCGAAGCTTGGGCAGCTTCCTCTTCGAAGCCGCCATCTGTTTGAGCTGCTTGGCGGATCCCGCAGCTGCGGAAACTGCCCACCTGGCCTCTTTCTATTTCACTGGTGGATTGCGAAGCTCTGGTCTCCCCAGCTTAAGGCGCGTCTTGTGGTGTTCCAGGACAGAGGGATGGAAGGCCAAACAGATCGTGCAAGCCGAAGTATCATGCACAGCGCCTAGGCAATAAACGCACGAGAGGTGGGGATCGGTGCAAGACATTTTCTGTCCACAAGGACACCGGTGAAACCCGGGGAATGACTTGTCCTCCATATCCGAAGCGTTCGGATCTGAATCGTAAACTCTGATGAGTTTTAAGGCAAGTAAGTGCGGCGAAAACAGTCGATTAGACTCCAGGGCCTACAGTACTTGCAAAGTAGCACGAGGGAACCTGCATCTTCCAGCGGAAAGGAAGATCTGATGTCATGGGGCGGAGCCAAGGTATTTACCACCCGGGTGGGTGGGAGGAGCCAGCTTGAAGACTTCCAGCAAGATTTAAAGGGGGAAAGGGACAATGCCAGACAGTGTGGATGAACAGCATATCCATGCTCCTAGAAAAGCAGATTACTTACCTGTAACAGTAGTCCTAGGAGTGGTATATGATGGTCAGCCAGACTTACTGACAGTTGCCTTTTCCTTCAAGACTGGCCTATTGTCTTCAAGCTGGCTCCTCCCACCCACTCGGGTGGTAACTCCCTCGGCTCCACCCCATGACACCAGATCTTGCCCGCTGGAAGCAGTTCTGTGTGCCAAAGCCAGGGGAGGTCGGGTGAGTCCATGTGGATGATCATCATATACCACTCCTAGAACTACTGTTACAGGTGAGTAACCTGTTTTTCTAGGGGCATGGATATGATTTTCTATTCACACTTTCTAGCACACTCTTAGCAGTTCTCCGGGGAGAAGGGAGGCAAGGTGCACACCCCCTACTTGGGAAATAAGGATTGGAGAACTGAAGCCCCAAAACCAGCATCCCGGCATGACTCAAAGTCGATGTGGTAGTGGGTAATGAAAATCTGTGCTGACCTTCAGGTATAGCAGCCCTGCAGATTTCCTGGAGAGGGATATCCCTGGAAGCAGCAACAGAGGCAGCAATATGGCAGGTGGAATGAGCCCTAAGCCCTACGGGAGGCTCCTTACCCACCAACATATAGCAGAGATCAATGCAGGAAACAATCCACCTGCCAATCGTCCACTTGGCTGCAGATCTGCCAGGTACAGCTTCAGCGTAGGTGACATTTAGCTGGCAAACCTCTCGCTGAACTGCAGCCGTGCGCTGTTTGTAATAAGCGAGCGCACACCTCGGGTCCAGAGTATGGAGCCTGTGTTCAACCTTCGAGATGTGATTTGTAAAATACACCGGAACAGTAATCACCTGATTAAGGTGAAAATCCGGGAGGGGGACAAGCCTTGGAGCTGAATGGAGATTAATTAAAAGAGCTCCAGCTGAATCTACTTCAAATCTGCGCCATCCTGCTCTATTTTGCCGCAAAAAACTTACACGGCATAGATTATACAGTCTCAATGCTGCCTATGTTGAAATCTGCGAAAAAAACAGGCAAAACTACATTTTAATCAACCTCCTAATTTCAGCAATGCATCGAGGCCTATAGATCCATCAAGAGACCTTCCCTCTCTCAGGCCCAAGATTCACAAGACTCGGGGTAACAGCGCAAATATACCTATGGATACCAATTACCAGAACTTGGAAAGACTGCTCTGTGACCTGAAATATGACCTGGATACACGGATGCAATCAGGCTTTGATAATATGACTGCCCAATTACAACATTTGCAGAAAATGATGAATGCAACCTCAGAGACAGTGGAGGCTGATGCGACCCGTCTAACAGAAATAGAACACAGAATTAGTGCTCAGGAAGACACAATAGCTCAGTTGTCTGCAGACTTACAGTAAGCCATGAAGGATACTGAATTTTTAAAACAAGTGGTGGATGACCACGAAAACTGGGAGAGGCGATGCAATATTCGACCTGTGGGTCTCCCAGACAGGATGGAAGGAAGGGACTGTATAAATTTCATGAAAGACTGGCTATAAAAGACACTAGCGCTTTCTACAACAATGTCCCTTGAAATTCAATGGGCCCATCGCTCACCTGGACAAAAGCACACTCCGGAACAAAAGCCATGCCATATGCTAGTGAAATTTCTCCAATTTCAAGACCGCCAGGCTGTCCTCGCGGCTGCTCGAAAAGCGTAAATTCCACGATATCAACTGCCCATTCACTCTGGCTTACCTGCGTGGCTGATTGTCTGTTACCCAGGCAGCCAACAACGAGCATTTACAGATCCGGAGGTGGCAATGCAATATGTACAGGGCTTGTGGCGCTGTGAACAGGACAAGCGTGTCAGAAACAACAAAGGCTGAATCTGAACTTTTACAACTAATGTGTGTTGCTAAAATACCAGGTAACTCCGGGGATGAGGTTTTAGGGAAGGGGCCCTTGGAGTCCGCAACTCCATGGCTGGAGACCTATCAGGGCAGGACTTAGGGGGTTCCCGGTGACTACCCACCCTACCTCGCGGTAGGTACAGCCTTGGGATGCTCTGGTCATATCATTCCCTAGGCTTCAAATATTCTGGGACTTCTCGTCCCACTTGACATTCTAAGCAGTGACTTTCAGCCCAGAGAACTCTGTTACTGTTGTACGTTAGATTATAAATGAAACTGTTAAGTTTTTCAATGTTTGAGGTTGAGTTGTATTGAGACTACAAACAAAAACTGGGACAGTTGTTTAAAAATCGTGAGCCTGTGTGGGGTTGGGCCATTTGAGACTCGGGCATGGCTGGGGTGGTATAGATGGGTAAAAGGCAAGCTGCTCAGCCCATTGACGCATCCGCTCATTATGGGGAGACTTGCATTTTTATATTTTCAGAAGAGAAATCTCTATAATAAGAGTAGAGCAATGGCGATAAACTGAAGTTGGTATATTGAGGGGGCAGGGGACTGTGAAAGCGAACGCCACTCTGGGCATAGAGCGCATCCCCTTGGCTGCTGCCCCGAGATTACTACAGGTATACACCCACTAGAGCGGAGAGCTGGGCTGATAGTTTTCACGGGTGCCTACTTGGGGCCAGCTCTGAGTGTCGGGAGTCAGGCTCCCCCCCGAGCCACAATTTTGCATAAGTAGGGCAGGAAGCGCTCACTTACAAAGTTATTTCTCTCTTTTGGTGTGGTAGATTCAGCGGCTCCATCCTCGACAAGTAAAGGGTGAGAAGTACAGTGCATGTGCACAACAACTTGGAGGTGGAAGGAGGAAGTAGGATAGAGAGTTTGAGGGGCTGGGATATGGGGAAGATTAAGACCAGGGAAGAATTTGCATGGGAGCAGGGAGACGTCGTCTATAGGGGGGTGCTGGGGAAGTCTTGGTTTTTGATATTTTTGGTTTAAGAGGGGTTGTTAACGCTAAAAATTGTGGATTCATCGGACAATATCAAATTGGAAGGTTCTCTATACAAAGGTACTACTCTTTAACAATGGCTACATATAATCTGATTTTTTTTTTAAATGGCAAACAAATGTTTTGACATAGAATATCAATGGGCTGAAAACTGTGGTAAAAAGAAAGAAGGTCTGGTCATATATAAAGAAGCGAAGGGGAGAGGTGGTGCTGCTGCTGCAATTCCATCTAAATAAGGATGAAGCAGATAGGCTGGCCCAGTCATGGGGAAGGGTTCTTCTGGCAGCACTGTTCGCTTCCAGAGCGAGAGGGGATACAATATGGCTCCGCCCAGACCTGCCCCATAAACTACTCAAATGGGCTGCTGACCCACAGGGAAGATTTGTAATAGCTGAATTGGACGGGGGATATTAACATTTGAATCCATCTATGGGCCCAACTTTGACTCCCCAGATTTTTTCACTCATTTGGGGGTCACTTTGGCTACCTTTCCAGATAACACTGTGATGGGGGAAGATTTTAACACCTATTTAGACCTGGTTCTGGACCATTCCAGAAACCAACTGAAACAATACCTTAAGAGCGTTGCAGCGTTAAATGATTTGATTACCAAGAGGGCCCTAGTGGAATCGTGGAGATACACTCACCCTGGAGGAAAAGAATATTCTTTTTACTCCAATGCCCACTGCCTCCACACCTGATTACACTGCATCTTTGTTCCTACTCTGATGGTAACAGAGGATCTGCAGGCTAGTTATGGGCCCATACTTATTTCATACCATGCTCCCCCGTTGTTGAAGGTGAGGGTATCCCCACAGGTCCACCCTGAAACTACCTGGAGAATGGGTCCTACCATTCTAGCAGATCCCCAATATGTCGGTTACATCGCCAAGAAGACTGATGGATTCATAGCCCTAAATAAGGATAAAGGGACCCATATACATTATGTCTAGCACGCACTAAGGGCTTACATAAGAGGAGAGATTATTTCCTATACTGCTTACCGAAAAAAGCAGTCACTTCAAAGAGAAAGCCTCCTTTCCCAAGACATTTATAAGCTTGAAAGGGCTGCTATGATGGACCCCAAACCCTGTGTACTCAGAGAACTTGAAGTAAAACTGTAAAATTACATTGTGGGCTTCACAGCCCAGTACCCTGGGGCAGAAATAGCCCTTTTGTGCCAACAGTAAAAAATTGTAATATGCTCTGTAAGGTTTGGGAAGGGATCGTAACCTTGGCTGAGCTGCCAGCCAGCTGATCCCTTCCCACTTCCTAGTCTGCCCGCTCTGCCCCACGCTCCTCCTTATACGTGACAATTAGCCAGGAGAGCCGCGGGGCGTACTTGTATACAAGTATGGGGCTAATTTTCTCAATTTTACACACTTTAGACTGCCTGTTAAGGCTGAAAGCACTGCTTGACTAATAAGGTTCCTATTAGCAGTGGCTTTCATTTTTCCTTATAGGCAGGCTAAAGTGTGTAAAATCGTTCAGAAAATTAGCCCCATATACTTATATAGGGCTCGTCCCCATGCTCTCCCTGGCTAAACATCATGATACGGAGGAGCGCGGGGGCGCAGCAGGCAAACTAGGAACTGGGAAGGGATTGGCTGGTTGGCAGCTCAGCCAGAGTTATGATCCCTTCCCACACCTTACAGAGCATATTTAAATTTTTACTGTTGGCACAGAGGGGCTATCGCTGCCCCAGGGTAGCAGGCTGTGAAGCCCAAAGTCTTAGGGAACTTACACCTTTACTTTAAAATATTGAAGAGAACCCTGAACTAAATAGAATCCTGGAAATTGGAATGGGATCTCTTAATTACTAAGTCTTCTTCATATTTCGAGGGCGACAGAGCGGGCAAATGGCTAGCTGGGCTAGTAAAACAAAAAAAAAAAGGCAGAAACAGCTATTCTCAAAATGACCATGACACATGGCTCCCACACCTGTGATCAGAAGGCAATAAATGACACATTTAGAGTTTTATGCCACTTTATACACCTCCCAATTCCCACTTGGTGGAACACCGGAGACCTTCCTTGGGGGAGTGGAGTTACCCTCCTTGAACTCAAATTCAAGAAACAATTTAAGTATGCCTATCACCCCTGAGGAGGTTAAAGAAGCTATATGGTGGATTAACAAAGGGAAATCACCAGGCCCAGATGGGCTCCCCGCTGAATTTTACAGGTATACCTGGGATACTGTGGGAGACCTTCTAACAGAGGTCCTTTTGCCAGTCCCTTGAGGAAAGTGTCTTGCCCCCTTCCCTTAAGATAGCCACTATAGTCCTACTCCCTAAACTGGGAAAGGACCCTACAAAATGCAGATCTTATCGACCTATATCCCTTTTAAATGCAGATTACAAAATACTAGCCAAAATATTAGCAGGGAGATTGGAGAGGTTTCCTCCCAGATCTTATTCACCTTGACCAAGGGGGATTTATCAAGGGCCGCCAAGCGTAACCTCAGGAGTTCCACTAATATATTACACAGATGGACCAAGGGGGAAGGGGGTTCAAATAGGGGCCTTCTTGCACTTGATGTGGAGAAGGCCTTCGACAGGGTTGAATGGCCCTTTATGTTTGCAGTTCTCCACAGATATGGGGTGGGGAGCCCCTTCCTTAACTGGCTGGGTGCTCTATATAATAGCTTACATGCACAGATACTTACAAACAATGCCATCTCAGCACCTTTCACCGTGTCTAGGGGAACGAGACAGGGCTGCTCCCGTCATCCCTGTTCTATGTCCTTACTATGGAAGCCCTAGCATCCACAATAAGGGCCTCCCCAAACATACAGGGTTGCAAGATAGGAGGGACAAACCATGTTATACCACTGTTCGCGGATGATGTCCTACTGTTCTCGGATGACCCTGCGGAGGCACTGCCGGAGCTGGACAAAATATTTCAGAAATATGGACCACTGTCAGGACACAAAATCAACTGGGACAAGAGCGAGTGGCTTCCACTGTGAAAGCAGAAAACATTGATTATAATTGAAGGCACCCCCACAGCCCCCACCAAGCATATCAAATATCTAGGCATCCACCTCCCTAGTAAATCTTCACAAATTACCCAAATTAACTATAGACCCTTCATACAAAAAAATCAGGGTGGACTGCACCAATTAGAAAGCTTTGCCACTAACCCTTCTGGGACGAGTTAATCTAATTAAGATGTACATACTGCCACGGGCCCTGTATCTCTCCAAACTATCCCTATACATCTTCCCATAAAATATGTCAGGGCTTTGGAGGGGGCGTGCTCACTGCTACTGTGGCAGGGCAGGAAACCTCAAATTAGGAAGGAAATCTTTGGCAACCTGAACAATCGGGAGGCCTAGGCTTACCTAACATGTTTATATTATCTGGCTGCACAATTAACCCATATACCAGATACACTGGTGGAGGGCAGCAGTGCCCACTCCTGGAGGGACATGGAGTCTAAACTAGAATCAAACATGCATTACTCTCTGTTGGTTAACTGGGTCAGATCCTAGTGGAAGGAAAGGTGTGTCAATTTAAAACACTCAAACAGAAATATCGGCTCCCAATTACATATTACTTCCTTTATCTCCGACTTAAAGCTAAAACAGAGGTGGAGCTGCTGATGGTATCGCTCCCACATTCCTTACAATGTTCCCCATTAGAGGAGCTCTTTATAAAATACTCTAAAATTCAAAGCTTTAAACCACTAACTAGATGCTATAGAATGTTGTTGCACTGTCTTCCAAGCCCCCTGAAAAGATTAAGAACCTCTTGGGAACAAAACTTGTATCCAGATGCTTTCACAGAGGGGGATTGGAACGTAATCTATAACAACATTCTAAATTCCTCTCTAAATAACCGACTGAGAATTATTCAATACAGTTTCTTTCTACAGCTGTACCATACTCCCAAACTTGCTCACACAATTGATCCAGGGTCCTCCCCATATTGTTATAAGTGCCAAATACAGGAGGGCACCTTTTACCACATGGCGTAGGCTCTCCAAAGGTTAAGAATTTCTGGGAAGGAGTGGTGGCTGTTCTGTCCAGAGCCTTGAGCATATATCCTTGACTGGATCTAGCTATTATCATCTTGGGGCTCCAGAGTAAAGGGTCCTGGAAACCTGTGATGGGACACAAGCTATGTAGATTGGTCCTAGTGTTGGGGATGTGAGAGTTGGCAGTATACTGGAGATTACAACAAGTACCCTCTGTGGCTGCCTGGCTAACCTCTCTTTTCCGGGTAATGAAACTTGAGAGAACTCAATACCTAGTCAGAAACCAATTGGGCAAATATGAAGAAATTTGGGGCCCCCTGGGGCAGGCGCTTCCACAGGACTGGTTTCTGACTTTTTAGATTTTCAGAATCAGACTCACTGACAAACCACCTTTGAGTATCATCCTCTTGTGTCATTATCCTTTTGTTTCATTTCCATGCTGTATCCTCTATTAGAGCCATAAAACTACAATACTGCACTAAGATTGGATAGTGGTATCAATATATACAGGTTACTCACCTGTAACAGGAGTTCTAGGAATGGTATATGTTGTTCATCCACACTGTCTGACAGGTTCCTTGCCGCTTAAAATCTTGCCGGAAGGTCTTCAAGCTGGCTTCTCCCACCCACCCGGGTGGTAAAACTCTCAGCTCCGCCCCATGACGCCAGATCTGGCCCGCTGGAAGCCAGGTTGTGTGTCGAAGCCAGGGAGGTCGGGTGGGTCATGTGGATAAACAACATATACCATTCCTAGAACTCCTGTTACAGGTGAGTAACCTGTATATCTAGGGACATGGATATATTGTTCATCCACACTGTCTGGCAGACTCCTAGCAGTTCTCTGGGAGGAGGGAGGCAAGGCGCACACTCCTACTTAGGGAATAATGACTGGAGAACCGAGGCCCCAAAAACCAGCATCCCGGCGTGACTCAAGGTCGATGTGGTAATGGGTAATGAAGGTGTGTGCTGACTTCCAGGTAGCAGCCCTGCAGATTTCCTGGATAGGGACGTCCCTGGAAGCAGCCACCGATGCAGTGGTATGGCGGGTAGAATTTGCTCTTATCCCTCTGGGAGGCTCCATGCCTGCCAACCTATAGCAGAGATCTATGCAGGAGGTGACCCACCTGCTTATCGTCCAATTAGCTGCAGGTCTGCCAGGTGCGGCTTCAGCGTAGGTGACAAACAGCTGGCAAACCTCTCCCCGAACCTCAGCCGTCCACTCTTTGTAATAAGTGAGCGCTCTTCTAGGGTCCAGAGTATGCAGCCTATATTCGGCCTCCGAGGTGTGATTGGGGTAGAACACCGGCAGAGTCAACACCTGATTAAGGTGAAACTCCGACACCACTTTCGGAAGGAATTTCGGGTTGGGGCGCAGGACAACCTTGTCCCTGTGGAAGACCAGATAAGGAGACTCGATGGAAAGCACCTGGAGCTCTCCCATCCTTCTGGTTGATGTGATAGCCACCAAGAAGGCGGTCTTCCACGACAGGTGAGAGAGGTCACACCTGTGCATCGGTTCGAATGGCTTGCCCATGAGCTTAGCAAATACCAGCAGTAGATCCCACGGAGGTGGAGGTTCTCGCACCGGAGGGGATATGTGATCAAGACCTTTGAAAAAGCGTCCGACCACCTTCTCCTGCGCCACCGACTGCTTCCCGGCCCGCGTCCGGTAAGCAGAGATGGCTGCCAGGTGCACCTTAAGGGTCGTCGACCGAAGCCCTAGCTGAGAAAGGGACCACAGGTAGTCCAGAATGCTTGCCAAGGAACAGGAGGAAGGGTCCAGGCCCTTGCCCTGATACCAAATGGAGAATCTCTTCTAATTAAAGGCATAGCATTTCCTGGTCGACTCCTTATGGGAAGCCTCAACATTGAGGACCTCGTTGGAAAGACCCAAGGCCCGGAACTCTAGCCGCTCACGAACCAGACCGTCAGGTGCAGGGATTGAAGGTCCGGATGGAATACCTTCCCCTGATTGACTGAGATCAGGTCCGGGTGGGCTGGGAGCCGCCTCGGGAGCCTGGAGCTGAGGCTGAGGAGATCTGGATACCAGAACTGGCGGGGCCAGTCTGGGGCTACCAGAATCACCTGCGCCTTGTCCCTCCTCGCCTTGAGAAGCACCTTGTAGATCAAGGGAAATGGGGGAAAGGTGTAGAAGAGGCCCGGGGTCCACGGCCTCGAGAAGGCATCCCCCTGCAGCAAGCCCTGCTGAGGGGGGCCGGCATGAAACAGCCTCAGCTTCGCATTCTCCCTGGAGGCAAACAGGTCCACCTGAGGCATGCCCCAGTGGGAGAACTGATCTTGTACTACCTCCGACAGGAGAGATCACTCGTGGGACGCAACTCCTATCCGGCTTAGGGCATCGACCAGAATATTGGAGGCTCCTGCCACATGGATGGCAAGGAGATCCGCCTCCAGGCTGCGCACGAGGGACCAAATGTGGAGAGCGTCCCTGCACAGGGGCATGGAGCACGTCCCGCCCTTGCAGTTTAGGTAGTATGTGGTCGTGGTATTGTCCGTCTGAACCTGGACCACTTGACCCCATACAAACGGAGCAAAGGCGGTGAGGGCCAGACGAACCGCTCGAAGCTCCAGCAGGTTGATGTGGCTTCGGGACTCCAGAGAGGACCGGAGGCCATGCACACTGTGCTCCCCCAGATGGGCACCCCAACCCATCAGAGAGGCATCGGTTGACAGAGAGACCATTGGCTCGGGGCGGACAAACGGGATGCCCTCCTGCAGCTGCGCTGGAACGATCCACCACTGGAGAGCGTTCCACATCTCCTGGGTCACTGTCACTGGCTGATCCAAAGAACCGGAGTGCTGTGACCATTGGCTGGCCAGTCTCCATTGTAGGGGACACATGTGCCAACGGGCCCAATGGACCATGCTGGTGCAGGCTGCCAGGAGGTGCAGGAAGTCCCAGGCAAGGCGCAATTGCCCAACCTGAAATGATTGTACAAAGGAAGAAAGAACCTCGGCCCTGTCCGCCGGGAGCCGTGCTCTGGCTCGTAGAGTCGAGCTCTGCCCCAATGAATTGGATCACCTGCTTTGGCAAGAGTTCCAACTTGGCCTCGTTGATAAGGAGGCCAACTTGAGAGCAAACCTGGAGGGCCAGATCCCTGGACCGCTCCACCTCCATTCTGGAGGAGGCCGCAAATCGGACAGTCGTCCAGGTGGGGTACACCCAGACCCTTCGGCGCCACAGGAATGCTGTCACCACTGCCATGCATTTGGTGAAGACCCTGGGAGCCAGAGAAAGGCTGAAGGGCATGGCCCAGAACTCATAGAGGGACCCCTCTGCTCTGAAGCGGAGGAATCGCTGGTGGGATGGACGGATTAGGACATGAAAGAACGCATCCTGGAGGTCCAGAGAACAAAAGCACACTCCTCGTTCCAAGGATGGAATGATCCCAGCCAGAGTGACCATCCTGAAGGTTTGAGACCTTAGGAACCTGTTCAGGTCGTGCAGGTCTAGAATGTGGCGCCTGCCCCCCGTCTGTTTCGGGACCAGGAGATACCTGGACACAAACCCTGGGTGTGGTGGAGGATCCGCCACCTTCCTGATCACCTCTTTTTGGAGAAGCAGGGCAATGTCAGCTCGACGGGCCGACAGAGAGGCTGTGGACCCCGTAACCCCCCGTGGGGCGACGGCTCAGAAGGGCGGGGCCTGCTCGAACTTCAGAGCCAGACCCTTTCCTACCACCTCCAACACCCAATGGTCTGTGGTGATAGCGGACCAGGCAGAAAGAAAGTGGCGGAGCCGTCTCCCCATGGGGGGAACCAATGTGGTTGGGGCGACAGCCCTTAACTCGTCACTGGGCAGGCTTGGAGGAAGGACCGGCCGAGGGACTTCCTGGGCCTTTTCCTCCCAGCTTTCTGTTAGAGGAAGCGGCAGGCTTGGCTTTGGGGTGCCAAGTGCGAGCCTGCTGGCCCTGATGCTGGTGTTGCTGGGCCGGACGTGCAGAAGGGCGAAAGAACTTATGCTGCTGTTGGCGGCCTTTGCCCTTCTGAGCAGACGTGACCGAGTCCAAGGTGGCACTGGACTTTTCAATTCTCTGGAGATGGCCTTCCACCCCAGGCCCGAACAAGTCAGTACCCAGGAAGGGGACATCTGCCAACTTGTGCTGGGTGGATATCATCAGCCAAGCTCTGCGGCACATGGCCACTGCGGCCGCTACTGATCGGGCACAGGAGTCTCCGATATCGAGAGCCATTTGGAGCTGCTGTTTCACCACTGCCCTTCTCTGATCCCGCACCTGCCTGACCGTAGTCTGCAGATCAGCTGGGAGATGAGGGATCACCTCATCCAGGGAGCCCATAATGGCGTGGGAGAAGTGCACCATCAGTACGGCCGAACTGGCCCGACGGAGGCCGAGGGAGGACGCAGCATATACTTTACGCCCGGCGTAGTCCAGCTTTTTGGACTCTCTGTTGGGGGCCTGTCCACATCCCTAGCGTTCCCAGAACACCGGAAAACGCAGTCGGTAACCAACCCCTCCGCAGAGGGGTGTTCCGAGAAACTGGACAGAGACCCGGTAGGGACCGCATCCATCCTGGCCGAAGGAGCAGGACAAGAAGCCGGCCGCTGCCATAACTCCAAGGCTGGGCCAACAATGGCTTCAGACACTGGAAAGACCTCCGTGGGAGAATCCCCTCGGTCCAGTATCTCCGTGAGGGGATACTTGGCCCGCTTGGATATGAGCTCGAGCTGCATCCCAGTGGACTCTGAGATGAGTCGAAGCAGACCCATGAACGATGATGGGCTCTCGTCCATCGACTGCACCCTGGAGGACTCCAGGTCAAGGGGCCTGGAAAACAGGGAGTCGTCATCGTTGAACTCCGAGGAGTCTGTGAAGAGCTGCCTAGGGCCTGAGCCACCCTCCACCTGCCGAGGACGGTCGGGAGTGACGGTGACCGACAACCGGTGGGGCAGTCCCTGACCCGACCGAGAATCCTTAGTCGGAGCCCCCGATTTCTTTTGTGGAGGCGGAGGTTCCACCACAATCGGTGGGGCAGCTGGTTTCAGCCGAACAACTGGCCCAGGTTTGGGCACCTCGACCCCCGCGAGGGGTTGTTTCGGCCTTTCGGGTGACAGTCACTTAATGGCCGGGGAAGGCGACGGCGTCGGCTTGTTCCCAGTCAGAAGGAGCTGCTGCCACATTAAGTCCTTGTAGCATTGACGCAATTTGCGCCGAAGCCGCTCCTCTTCCGAGGAGGAAGATGAGGACGAGCGGCACCGCCGCTTTCCTCGGTGCTGAGACCAAGACCGCCGATGCCAGCGGGATCGGCTGACCAAGACGAGGTCCAGACCGATACTGCGGTATTTCTGAGGGTGGGTCTGGGAGGAGCGGGAAACCTCCCCTCGCTCGGGAGCCTTGACCGGGACTGCAGCACAGGAGGCACAGGCAAGTCTCGGTTTCCACCCGGGAACCGTGATGAAGGGTTGTCGGCTTTTACCAGTCGACAGCCCGTCCGACGGGTCGAGAAAAATCTCGACCGCGTCGACGGGTGTCTCGGCCGGCTGACCTGACGGGGACACCGTGAAGCCAGCGGCCTTGGCCGCAACTTCGACCGAAGTAGAGTGTCGACTGTCCGGGGAAGGGGACCTCTCCCGCTCCCACGAACGTCGACGGTGGGACTTACCCTTTGAGTCCTTTTTTGACCAAGAAGAGTGTCCCAATGGCCCTTAGCCTTTCGTGGAGAGGGACTGGCAAAGCTCCTTAAAAGAAGCTGTGTAGGAGGATCCCAAGGACAGCGGGATAGATGCGGCCTGGGCCGCCTCCTCCTCGAGGGCGATCATCTGCTCGAGTTGGGCAGCCGAGCCAGCCGCCACGGAAACCGCCCAACGGGCCTCCTTGGACTTCACCGGCAGATAACGTTGCTCGGGGCGCCCAAGTTGGAGCCAGGCAGCATGGTCTTTGAGGACGTTTGCCGTAAAAAGACCTGCACAACTCGCAGGCTTGCGGGTTGTGGCCAAGCCCGAGGCAGTAGACGCACGTGGAGTGCGGATCGGTCCTGGACATCTTCTGCCTGCATGGGCACCACCAAAAATCGGGAGTCTATTTGTCCATCGCAGCCGTGAAGGAAGAAGTAGACCGAAGTCTAGAAAACTTTAAAATAATTTTCGGGTGAACCGAAGAGTTTGGATCCAGTATAGACGCAGAGCGCTAAGGAAGGAACCTGAGCTTCCAAGTGGTAAGGAAGATCTGGAGTCATGGGGCGGAGCCGAGAGTTTACCACCCGGGTGGGTGGGAGGAGCCAGCTTGAAGACCTTCCGGCAAGATTTAAAGCAGCAAGGAACCTGCCAGACAGTGTGGATGAACAACATATCTATGTCCCTAGAAACAATGTTATTACCTATTTTGCACTTATTTTTACCTGTAGCCACTTATCAGTTCTCTTTTGGCCTCCTCACAAGAGGAGATATAATTGAATTCATGTACCCATTTCTTTCTCTTTGCAAAGTAAAGCTGCATTCCCAGTCGGGAGGAGCAGATTGTCTGTATGAATCCAACTGAAATAAAGTATACAAAAAAAAAAAAACAAACCAAAAAAAAAGGTGAAAATCCAACACAACCTTTGGGAGAAACTTTGGGTTGAGGTGCAGGACAACCTTGTCCCTGTGGAAGGCCAGGTAAGGAGACTCCACCGAAAGGGCCTGGAGCTCACTGATCCTTCTACCTGACATGATGGCCACCAGGAAGGCAGTCTTCCACGACAGGCAAGAAATGTCACAACTGTGCATCAGTTCGAATGGCTTGCCCATGAGCTTTGCCAAAACCAGCAAACAGATCCCAAGATGGTGGTGGTTCACACACCAGAGGGGAAATGTGGTCAATGCCTTTAAAAAGCACCAGACCACCTTCTCCTGCACCACTGACTGCTGACCGGCCTGTGCCTAGTAAGCAGAGATGGCTGCCAGGTGCACCTTGAGAGTAGTCAACTGAAGGCCCGACAGAGAGGGACCACAGGTAGTCAAGAATGCTAGCCACTGGACAGGACAAAGGGTCCAACCCCTTGCCCTGACACCAAATGGAGAACCTCTTCCATTTGAAGGCATAGCACACTTCCTGGTCGACTCCTTCTGAGATGCCTTCACAACAGTGAGGATATCTTCAGAGAGACCGAAAGCCCGAAATGCAAGCCGCTCAGGAACCAGGCGTTACTTCCCCAGACTGATGGAGAGCAGATCTGGGTGGAGAGGAAGACACCTTAGAAGCCTGCTGCTGAGACTAAGGAGATCGGGATACCGGAACTGGTGGAGCCAGTCCAGAGCCACCAGGATCACTTGTGTGTTGTCCATCCTGGCCATGAGCAACACTTCGTGAATCAAGGAAAGTGGAGGGAAGGCACAGAAGAGGCCCGGGGTCCAGGGCTTTGAGAAGACATACCCTTGCAGCGTCCCCTGCTGAGGGGGGGCCGGCACAAAACAGCCTCAACTTTGCGTTCTGCCTGGATGCAAACAGGTCCACCTGAGGGGTGTCCCACTGGGAGAACAGACTATGTACTACCTCTGGGTGGAGAGATTACTCATGAGACACCTCACCCACATGGCTGAGAGCATCAGCCAGCTGGCTGGAAGCCCCTGCCACATGGATGGCTAGGAGATCAGATCCCAGGCTGTGCACGAAGGTCCACACATGGAGAACTTCCTTTCACAATGGCAGGGAGTGTGTCCCACCACGTTTGTTGAGGTAGTACATGGTCGTGGTGTTGTCCATCGTTGGACCTGGACCACCTGACCGTGAATGTGAGTAGCAAAGGCAGTCAGCACCAGCTGAACTGCTCAGAGCTCCAGCAGTTTGATGTGGCACCGGGACTCCTTGGGGGTCCAGTGCCCATGGACTCTGTGTTCCGACAGGTAGGCACCCCAGCCCATGAAAGAGGCATCGGTCATCAGAATGACCATCAGCTCTGAGTGGATAAACAGGATCCCTTCCTGCAGATATTCTGGGACTAATCTCCACTGGAGTGTGTCCCACATTTGCTGAATCACAGTGATCAACTGGTCGAAGTGACCCTTGCGCTGAGACCACTAGCTGGCCAGCCCCCACTACAGAGAGTGCATTCTCCAGCGGGCCCAAAGGGACCACGCTGGTACAGGTTACCGTGTAACCCTTCAGGTGCAGGAAGTCCTAGGCAAGGCACAATTGCCCAACCTGAAATCATCGGGCAATAGGAGGAGAGGGCCTCCGACCTGTCTGCCAGGAGCCGGGCTCTGGCTCTGCAAGAGTCAAGCTCCACCCTGATGAAGTTGATCACCTGGGAAGGCACGAGTTCCGACTTGGCCTTGTTGACTAGGAGGCCAAGGGAGACACAGATCTGGAAGGCCAGATCCCTGGACCACTCCACCTCCTGCCTGAGGGACCTGCGCTCAGCCAGTCATCCAGGTAAGGGTAAACTCGGACCCCTCAGCATCTCAGGCAGGCAGCCACCACTGCAATGCACTTGGTGAAGACCTTGGGGGCTGAGGACAGGCTAAATGGCATGGCCTGGAACTCATAGAGGGCTCCTTCTGCTCGGAAGCGGAGGAACCTTTTGTGAGGCAGACAGATTGGGACATGAAAGAATGTGTACTGAAGATCCAGGGAGCAAAACCACATGTTCTGCTCTAGAGATGGCATGACCTGTGACACAGTTACCACCTTGAAGGTGCGCGACTTGAGAAATTTCAGGTGATGGAGATCTAGAATGGGGTGCCTGCCCTCCATCTGTTTTTTTACCAGGAAATACCTGGAGACAAACCCTGGGTGTCCCAGAGGATCCACGACAGAAACTGCGACCTCCTTGAAGAGGATCTGGGCAATGTCGTCCCGAAGAGCACACAGACTATCTGCGGATACCAAGTCCTTCCGTGGTTCGCAGGCTTGACAAGGAGGGTACTGCTCAAACTCCACAGACAGACCCTGCCCGACCACCTCAAGAACCCAACTGTCCGTGGTGACAGCAGACCAGGCAGAAAGGAAGTGCCAGAGCCGGTCCCTCACGGGAGGACCCAAGGGAGGTGTAATGGGCATGAGGGAGGCACCCCTCATCTTGTCACTGGGCAGGCTTGGGAGGTGGACGGCCTGCCTGAAGCGGCACTGGGGCCTCTTCCTCCAGGCTTGCGGACAACTGAGGCCACAGACTTGGGTCAAGGTCGCCAGGCCTGAGCCTACTGCCCAGCTTGAGGCTGGGCTGGTTTGGCTGCACGAGTGGAGGTGGACCAAACGGGCTTCTTTTTCTGCTGCTTGGAGCTCTTGGGGTCCCTGTGGGTGGATGTCACTGGACTTCTCAATGCGGGTGAGGTGGCCCTCGACTGCGGGCCCGAACAAGTCGACGCCCAGGAAAGGGACATCCACCAGCTTGTGCCAAGTATTTGTTGTGAAGGTACAGATTCACAAACAAGCCCTGCGGCACATGGCCACTGAGGCTGCCACGGGGCGGGCACAGGAGTCCACAATGTCCATGGCTGTCTGAAGTTTTTGCTTTGCTACAGCCCGGTCCTGGTCTCGGACCTATTTGATTGTGGTCTGGAGGTCCACCAGCAGATGAAGAAGCACCTCATTCAGGGTGCCCAGCAGGGTATGGGAGAAGTGGGCCACGAGAAGGGCTGAGCTCGCCTGGCAAAGGCCAAGCGAAGAGGCAGCACTGACTTTTTTGGCTGTGTGGTCCAGTTTCTTGGACTTGTTTATCAGGTGGCTTGTCGACACCCCTCCGTGTTGCCAGAGTGCCTGAACACAGAATCAGCCACCAAGCCCTCAGCCGAGGGGTGTTCTGTGAATCCCGACAGGGCAATGGTATGGACCACGTACTTGTGGGCCATCTGGGCATAGAGCAGGAAGCAGGGCACTGCCAAAGCTCCAAGACAGGGTCAAGGATGATCTGCAACTGGGAAGGCCTCCCCTTGGAGTATCTCCCCAGTCAAGGGGTATCGAGGCCATTTCTGGACAGGTTCCATTTTCATACCAGTGGACTCATGAACAGGCAGAAAAGGCCCGTAAAGGAAGTAGGGCCTTTGTCCATTGAGAGACCCCCCCAATACACTCCACCTTGACTGGACGAGAGTGCAAGGAGGAACCCTCTGACTCCAATGAGTTGTTAAAAAGGGGTTGACTGCCGGAGTCCTCACTGACTCTCCCTGGGTGGTCAGAAGTGACGGTGACCGACAACTGATGGGGAAGCCACTTGGATGGCAGAGACTCCTTGGTCGGAGCACCGGTTTTCGGCTGTATAGGTGGCGGCTCACTGGGACTCAGTGAGGATGCCAGGGTCGGCCAAGCCGGGATAGCCTTGATCTGCTCCTGTGGCGAAGAAGACGTCAGCCGTTGAGGCAAGAAACAGGTGAGGACTGGCAGGTTAGCTGGGACTGGCTTCATACTGATGAACACCAGCTGCTGCCACATGAGATCCTCGAAGCGTAGACTTAGCTTGCGCCGCAGCCTCTCCTCACTCAAGGAAGATGAGGATGAAGAGTAGCGGTGACGCTGCTTCCTGGAGTGTCTGGAGCGCCAACATCAGTGGGAATTGCTTGACCCCAGGGAACAGGACCAGAACCTGTACTGCAACCGTGGGGGGTGGGGACCGGTAGCGGG
Organism: Neoceratodus forsteri; assembly: GCA_016271365.2. Classification (NCBI taxonomy): domain Eukaryota; kingdom Metazoa; phylum Chordata; order Ceratodontiformes; family Ceratodontidae; genus Neoceratodus; species Neoceratodus forsteri. The sequence goes on along the minus strand of CM028131.1, from coordinate 914,428,220 downwards.
GCTTAGAGGGAGTCGGTGAGCACTGAGACTCCTCCAGGTCTTGGTTGACAACCAGAGGCGGCGGGTCAGTGGACTGATCCATCCCTGAAATGGTCAGTCAGGACTGGAGTCCTGGAGAGGAAAGTGCCAGCCTCTTCAGTCAACAACTGGTCGACTGGCTCAAGAAAAATCTGAGCCAGAAGATCAACCAGCGTCCTGGCCAACTGGCCCAACAGGATTACCATGGAACTGGAGGCCTGGGCCGAGGATTCAACCTAAGTCGGATGCGGAGAAGCGCGTGAATCCAAAGCCCTGGTCCGAGAGCGTTCTCGATCCCACAAACGACAGAGAGACCTTTTTTTGTCGCTCTCTTCAACTTAGATGTGTGCCCAGAGGGGCCCTGACCAGGGGGCTGGCACAGCCTGGCACAATTCTTTGAAAGACCCTGTAAAAAGGTGCCCAGAGAAAGCAGCATGAAGCTGAGGAGGTGTGAGCTGCGGCCTGGGCCGCCACCTCCTCAAATGCCACTAGCTGTTCGGTGGACCCCGCAGCCACTGAGACCACCAGACAGGCATCTTTAGATGTGACCGGAGGGTACCGTTAGCTCAGTTGGCCTAACTTAAGTTGGGCTAGATGGTTCTCTAGAACGGTAGGGTGGAAAATTCAACAAATGTTGCAGGCCTGGGGATCGTGCTTATGCCCCAGGCAGTAAACACCCATGGTGTACGAATCCGTTCAGGACATCTTCTGCCCGCAAAGGCACCAACGGAACCTGGAAGCAGACTTGTCGTCATCCATCGCAGTCGTAAATCGAGCCTGAAAACAAAGGTTTTGAAAACGAACTGGAAGTAAATCCGGAGATTTAACAGCAAAGAGCCTACTCAGCTCAAAAGCAGTAAGGATGGAACTTGCTTCTTCCAAGTGGAAACGAAGATGGCATCATGGGGCGGAACCTAGGGAGTTACCACCCGAGTGGGTGCGAGAAGCCAGCTTGAAGACATTCTGGCCAATCTTAAAAGGAAAGGCAACTGTCAGAAAGTGTGGATATAACATCATATCCATGTCCCTAGACCTAATAATTTTTCGAGGGGACTGCGTTGTGCCTCATTATACTATGGCACCTCAGGGACTGATTCAGTGAGAGAAGGCAGGTTGCTGCCTTCCCAATGCACACATAAGTAAGGGACTGTGTCCCTTTAAGTACAGTATTATAACACAGGCAACACGTTACTTTTGTGATGACTTGTACAACTTCAAAACTACCATTACGACATCTGTAATATAAAAAAAGACAATATTTTGATGTTGCATGACAATAAAAGGAACATAAACCTTGTACCTTGTGTTAATATGATTGGAAATTTGGGCATGTGTATAGCCTCCTTAAACTCTGTACTATACTTTCTCTTTTGGGTGCTTTGAAATAGTCATTTTGTTTCCTTTTTTAAGGCGCCTTGTTAAAGCTGTCTCTTTTCCCACCTGATATTCATTTTTATTATAGTGTATGGGAGAGGACTATTGATGGAATTCAGTGAATTCCTACCACTGTAATAGTAAACTGAGTCCACTCCAAAGAAAGAGGGGGTTACTAATGGGGTAGTACTGGGTCCGGTCCTTTTTAATGTCTTTGTAAGTGACACTACAGAGAGACTGGAAGGAAAAGCATGCCTCTTTGCAGACGACACAAAGATCTGCAACAGGGTTGATACACAAGGGGGGATGGAAAGGATAAGAAGGGACTTGGCAAGGTTGGAGGAATGGAGAAATGTATGGCAGCTTAGAGTCAATGCAAGGAAGTGCAAAGTAATACACCTAGGAAATAAAAACCCAGGGAAAGAGTACACAATTTTTTTTTTGTTGGGGTGGGGGGGCATTAACAGCAACAAAAATGGAAAGGGACCTGGGGTAGTCATATCAGATGACCTAAAGGTAAGCAAGAAATGTGAGAAGGCAGTAAGGAGGGCTGGGGGGACACTGGGATGTATAGGGAGAGGCATCACTAGTAGAAAACAGGAAGTTGTCATCCCTCTGTACAGACAGTTGCTGAGACCCCATCTGGAGTACTGCATGCAGTTCTGGAGACCCCATCTCCGCAAGGACATAGACAGGATGGAGGCAGTCCACAGGAGGGCAACTAAAATGGTGCAGGGTCTACACCGGAAGCCATATGAAGAGAAACCAAATGAGCTTAATATGTATACTCTTGAGGAAAGGAGGGAGAGGGGGGACATGATAGAAACTTTCAAGTACCTCAAGGAAATCAACAAAGTCTAAGAGGGTAGCATCTTTCAGAAAAAGAGATGTGCAAGAACAAGGGGCACAATTTGAAGATAGAGGGGGGACGGCTGAGTGGTAATGTGAGGAAGTATTTTTTCACAGAGAGGGTGGTGGACACATGGAACGGCCTTCCTTACGAGGTCGCCTGGGGTCAAAAACAGTGGGAGAATTCAAGAATGCATGGGACAGACATAAGGCAATTCTGGTGGGGGGTAGGAAGAAGTAGGCCGTTGGTTAACTAGGATCTGCAGCTTATCCAATAAGGTAGGGAAATGGGCAGATAAGGTGGGCCAAGCAGTCCTTATCTGCCGTCAAAGTCTATGTTTCTATGGCTGTGACATCAAGAGGTTGTTATACCCTCTTGAGTACATTACAAGGAATGTATAACAACATCAAACATCTTTGCACATGCGCATCTCGCAAACATCCGCATTTCGACAAACGGCTGCAGTGGTGAGAGCTGGCCCCTAAGGAGAGCGGCGCAAAACAAAAAATGAAAAAGTAAGGACACATTTCATTTAACTGTTGCCCAAACACTATAAAAGACAATGGATGGGCACCAGTTCACAATGCAGTGTTCCCTTCTCTAGGGTGTCATGCCAACGGTAAACCTCTCCAGCTTCACTCTCAAGGTTTACTAGGTTGTCATGAAAACCTACCAACGGGAACACAGCGTTAATAACTGGTGCCCATCCAGTATCCTCTATATTACTAACAGGTTCCAGAACCCCGTGACAGCAGCTGAGCGAAGCTCATAGTACAAGTGTTAATGCAGGATCTCAACTCAACTGAAGTCACCTCATCTCAATAGGGGTAATAAAAGAAACACATCCCCACATGTCCAATTATATTAAAAAAAATAAAGAAAAAATAAATTAAAGGTGTATGTTCCCTTTAAATTAGCAGTGCAACGAAAAATGTTTTTCCAAAAAGATAATTTCAGCTAGAATGAAAAAAAAAAAAAAAGCATACCTGTCAAAATCCATTTTCTAGGTACCTTCTATGCTATGCACTAAGTTTGTTTTTTTTTTTTTTTTGCTTGTTTTTTGTTTTCTCAAGCCTAACCCTTACCAAATCTACAATGCTATTTCGAAGCCAAATGTGCTGGACATCTTTTCTTCTTGAGAAAAAACTAAATGAAAACATTTATAAAATTCTAATTTTTACCAACATGAACTCCAAGATGCTTAGGACCTTTTATAGTGAAAAAAGGTAGGGTCAACCTGTTTGCCCAATTCCGTTTAACTGTTGCTTTAATCAGCAATAACACTATTCATGCAATACCTCTGAGGGAAAAAAATGGCTGAATATTTGTGACATTTTTGTCAAGAATAGGTCTAAAGTGGGAATATGTCAATATTCTCACTTTAGAGACATCATGAACAAATATTCTCATTTTCGTCCTGACACAAGGAAATGCCTAAACAACTGGAAAACAGCTTTCACAATGCTGGATGACATTACGAAGACCTTGTGCTATATTTAAAGAACAGCAGTAAACTCAAACGGAAACTGTTCAGTCTTTATCAGATAAGAGAGGCACACTGCATAAATTAAATATGCCATGCCTCTTAAAAAATATTCTTCTCTTGTGCCTCCCCTAACATAGCACTCAAGGCTAGGTTTCACTCCACCTCTCATAAAGAGTGGTGAAAGGATGTACAATAGTAAACAGCAGTTTTTCCAAGAGGCATGGCACATTCCTTATTTATCCAGAGATCATTATTTCCACTGGTGTGGTATTACTATATTTATACAATAGCAAGAGACACTTATTGGATAAAACCAATCACATAAACATGATTTAAAACCCTACTGATGCACAGTTAAGATGCCAGACCTCCTTTCTAAGTTCAATCCAAAGTCATTCTGGTATTTGCACGTAATTACAGACCAGTATGGATCTGTCCCTCAATTAAACCCCTCTGCACAGAACTGCAGCTTACACATCTGAGCTGAAGCTCTTAATCAGTACCATGGCCAAAGCCCCTTCTCTCTCATTCTCTCTTCTGAAAAGAGCTGGATCTGACACAGCTAGGAGTGATCTCCTAGTGTGGAGTACTCAACAACCAGAATCAGTCACACCTCTAGCAGTTGCACTAGGAGCATGCAGATTTTCAGAGCTCCATGCTAGATCGACGTTCTAATTAATAACAAAAAAAATTACCATTTCAGTCACTCGCTTAATTTAATGGACTGTGTAAAACTCAGCAGCAATGTTATCAAACTTGGTAGTTTTGGTGGGTAGTTCAATGTATGAGTCAAAGCAGCCGAGGCACAGCTGCAGGAGAGGCAATCGGCAAAGGGATGAGAGACCAAGAATAAGCAAAGTCACAAAGGTCTCCTCACTGAACAGTGATTCTTAACCAACTAATGCTGCGTTATTGAAAGCAATTCAGGCAACTGATACAAAGAAGAAATGTTATCAGACTTGCCACCATTTAGTTATTTATTCTGCATCAATGTCACTGGATGTCAAAGTACAGCTACAATCATTCACGCTAATGGGACTATGCTAGAGACGCTAGAACCCAGAAATCTTAAGGAGGGCCGCGCCAAGGTAAGGCTGCACATGTGCGGCACCGCAAGGCTGGCTCGCGCCATATAGGATATCTCAGTGTCGACCCTCCAACCGCCACTGTACCTTTTTTACCGAGGAGGTGCAGTGTAAACTAATCTAGGAAATTAACGTAACCTGGACATAAGATAGTCCGTATGACCCATGTAAGAAGGGTCAACTTAACAGTGTCTTCACAGCCCAGCCAACAAGGGAGTGAAGACTAGAAACAGGATGAGTGCGCTCAAGAGCTAGTTGTGGTGTGTGTGAATGAATGGTACAGACTTCGTCTGTAGCCTTGGTGACTCTATGTATATATTTTGTTCCTATTCTAAATGTGTTTACTGACTGCTTGTGTTACGTTCATCTGGTTCTACCTGATTCTGTGTAATGTCTAACTTTTATCATGTTGTCCTCTGAATGAACTTGTATTTCACTGCACTCTCCCGGGTTGTACCTGAAACTAGGCAAATGTCTTGTCTAGCGTGCTTACCTGGTCAACAAAAGCGAAATAAATAAATAAGATGATCAAGAATTACAGTAGGTATGTAATTTTCATATCTTCCTAGACTAACAGTCTCCCCCATTCATTCACACGAATGGGAGAGTACCAAGCTGAAATCAGTCCTTCCGAGCAGGGCGGCAGGAAAGAAAAAATTACTCACCATAGTAATGTTGTTTCTTCTAATGGAGTCTTGCTCTATTCAGACATAATGCAGTTAGCCCCAGCACTTGAACTGCCGTGGAGAGGAAAGAGTTAACTCCATGCAGAAGCAAGGAACGTTGAGCTCGAGCTCTGTTTTCAAACCTCTGTCTGTGGTACTTACCAGTGCAACCGTCAGATTCTTACGAGCAACTAACTAACTTAACCTAAATTGTGGAAATTGAACACATAGCCAAAATGCAAAATACTTTTTGGGGTCCAAAAAAAGACTCAAGTCGAGAACGCAATAAGAAATAAGGTAGTGACAATTCAAACTATGCAACACAAGAAGGAAAAACATAACAGTTACCCCACCAAGAGGGAGGGTACAAGGCACACCCCTGAAGTGCAACACTGTGCCTGCCAACCCACTTCCCAAAAACAGGTTCTGAGAGGGGAGCAGGGGGGAAGTCTGAATAAAGCAGACTCCATTAGAAGAAACAACATTACTATGGTGAGTCATTTTTTCTTCAAACAACACTAAGTATTGCTGTATTCAGACATAATGCTGACTACCAAGCAGTTCCCTATGGAGGAGGAAATGCAGAACCTACTTTGGGATCAGGATCTGCAGTACTGCTGTGCCAAACCTAGCATCACTCCTAGCCTGGATGTCCACTGAGTAATGCTTGGTGAATGTATGTACTGTTTTCCAGGTGGCTGCTTTACAGATCTCTAACAAGGGTATATCTCTGGCCGCAGCCAGAGTAGCAGCTGTACCCCTAGTCGAGTGAGCCCTCAGGCCTGAAGGGGGTGTTCTACCCAATTTGTCATAGCAAAATTCTATACAGGAAACAATCCACCTGGCAATAGTTCTCTCAGTGGCAGGCTTACCTTTCCCCACTTCACCATAAGTGAGGAACAATTGAAGATGCTCATTTCTGTGTGCCTTAGTATGCTCTATGTAGTAGCTAAGTGCCCTTTTAACATCCAAACTCTAATATTCTTTCCCCTGGGGAAGAACGGTCAGTGAAAAATACAGGAAGAGACATAGACTGGTTTAGGTGACAATCCGATACCACTTAAGGCAAGAACCTCCTATTAGTTCTTATGACCACTTTATCCCTATGGAAAGAGATGAAGTCAGGTTCAACTGACAGGGCCTGTAATTCACTAATCCGCCTGGCAGAAGTAATAGCTACCAGGAACACAGTTTTCCAGGTCAAGTACTTCAATTCAGCCGAAACCATAGACTCAGAGAGTGGCTGCATAAGCTTAACAATGCAGACATTAAGATCCCAAGGTGGAGGCTCCCTAAAGGGAAGGTTAATGTGAACCAGGCCTTTGAAAAACTTCCTGAAAACAGGATGAGATGCCAGGGAAGAGCCCTTCCCTGCTGAAAGGAATGCAGAGACAGCTGCTAGATGAACCTTCAGAGTGGCAGGCCTAAGGCCCAGACTATTAAGATGAGCTAGATAATCTAAGGTTGTGGAAATGCCTGCAGCATCAGGCACAGTACCTTTCTGAGAGCACCAAATACTGAACCTCTTCCATTTGGAATTGTAAGTTTTTCTAGGGGAAGGTTTCCTGGAGACCTTCAGATTATCCAGAATTCCCTGAGAGAGATGTAGAGCTGCATATTCTAACTCTTCAAGAGCCAGGCCTTGAGGTTGAGAGACTGGAAGATTGGGGTACCAGATCAGCCCCGGAAGGAGGAGAGAAAATTGCATCTCCTGGGAAGAGACAGGGAACATGAGACAGCCAAGGACAGCAGTAGAGGATACCAGCATTGTCTGGCCCAATCTGGAGCCACCAGTATCACTGTGCAGGGCTGAGTTCTTATCTTGATCAGAACTCTGGACAGGAGAGGGAAAGGAGGGAAGGCACAGAGAAACCTGCCCTTCCAGTTCAGAATGAGGGCATCCTGGGGAACCGCCCCCAGGACTGGAGGTCTGCAGCAAAACAGAGGAAGTTGATGATTGTCTGGTGCTGCAAATAGATCTATTTCTGGAATGCCCCCACTTGGAGAAAATGATCCTCAGAATGTGAGGATTCAAGGACCATTCATGATGCCCCATGAAATCCTACTCTGGGCATCTGCCATCACATTGTCCTTCCCTTGAAGATGAACTGCTACCAGGGAAGTCTGAAGGGAATAGGCCAGAGACCAAATCTTCATAGCGTCTGTGCACAAGGCCGTGGACCAAGTGCCACCCTGCTTGTTGATGTACCACATTGTGGTAGTGTTGTCTGTCGTGACTTGGACCACCTTGTCTTTGACTGAATCCGAAAAGGTCTGAAGGGCTAGAAAAACTGCCCTAAGTTCCAGGAGGTTGATATGAAGAAGAAGAGACTCCTGTGGGGACCAGATCCCCTGAGCTGTTAGGGCTCCCAGATGGGCTCCCCAGCCTATGAAAGAAGCATCCGTAGTCAGTACTACTGATGGAAGTTGAGAGAGAAATGGAACCCCTTGTCTGAGATTGTCCTGGTCCAGCCACCACTGGAGAGCCTGGACCAGAGTTCAGGTCACTGGAATCAGTTTGGTGAGAGAATCTGTTCTCTGTGACCAAAAGGACCTTAGATGGAACTGAATGTCCCGCATCTGAAATCTGGCTCCCTGAACCACTGTAGTGGAGGCTGCCATGTGGCCCAGGAGTTGGAGGAACTGTCTCGCTGGGAGAGGAACCTGAGGCCGAAAGGAGGAAGCGAGGTGTACTAAGGCCTTCACCCTTGCCAGAGGAAGGAAAGCTTTTTCTTGGGTAGTATCCAATTCCACCCCTATGAAGGTGAGAAGCTGTACTGGTTCGAGGACAGATTTTGGCAGCTTGAGAAGAAACCCCAGGGAACTGAGCAAGTCCTGAGTGGTTTTGCAGAGCTGACCTGACCTGGTCTGAAGACTGCCTTACTAGGAGCCAGTCATCCAGATATGGAAAAATGGTGATACCCTGTCTTCTGAGGTAAGCCACCACTACTGCAAGGAACTTTGTGAACACCCTTGGAGCCGATGTTAGGCCAAAAGGCATGGCCTTGAACTGATAATGGCCTGAAGACAACTTGAACCTGAGGTATTTTCTGTGGGAGCACATTATAGAGATATGGAAGTAGGCATCCTTGAAGTCCAGTGATGCTAGCCAATCTCCTGGCCTTAAAGAGAGAAGGATTATCCCAGATTATTCCCAGAGTTACCATTCTGAATTTGGGTTTTGAAATGTGTTTGTTCAGATACCTTAGATCTAGAATTGGTCACCACTCCCCTGTTTTCTTTGGGGTGAGAAAGTACCTGGAGTACAGGCCTTTTCCCCTGTGTTGAGTAGGAACCTTCGCTACGGCTTTGACAGCCAGGAGAGAGGAAACCTCTGCCTCTAGGGCAAGGGATTCTGAAACTGATGCAGGTGGAAAAGACTTGGCTCTCCTTTTTGAGTACCTTTTGAAACTGAGGGCTAGTCCCTGGCTTACTACTTCCAGGACCCACTTGTCTGAGGTAACAGACTTCCAGGCCTGAAAGTAGTAAGCCAGCCTGCCTCCTACTGGGATTGGAGAGTCGCGCTGGGCTGACACCTCAGGGTGTCTGCCTGGCAGAAGCCTTAGATTGGGAGGAAGAAGCAGCCTTGCTCATCCCTCTTCTGCCCCTCCCTCGGAAAAAAACCCTTTGTGGGTAAGACGAGGAGGCCTGGGCTTGGTAAAAAGGCCTGTGAAAAGGCCTGCCCCTGCACAGCTGCTTCTGAGGAGTGGCTTGCCTTGGCCTGTGCACTCCTATAAATGGCTCTATATTCATCCATTTTCTTCATGTAAGCCTCTGTCTGCTCCCCAAACAGAGAGTTACCAACTACAGGAAAATCCATAGCTGTAGACTGGGTGTCATGTGATAGGCTAGTACATCTGAGCCAAGCATGCCTTCTGAGAGAGACAGAGAGATGTAGCCATGACTCTGGATGCCACATCGTTGAAGTCGACAGCAGCGTGAAATGGTACTTTGGATGCCTCAATTCCATCCACAGCCACCTCCTCCAGCTCTTTGGCTAGCTGGGGGAAGGCCTTTAAGCCAGTACCAGAACCATATCCCACCTGGACTTCTGGTACCTGGCTGTGTAGGCCATATAATTTGCCTGCCTGAGTCCCAAACAGGATACCAAGTATAGTTTCTTGGTCATGGCATCGACTTTCCTGGAGTCCTTGTCTGGGGGGTGTGAAGCCAAAGGAATGTTTGCCCTGTCACAGGCTGCAGCCTGCACTATCCCAACATGGCTGCTATGTGAATAAAGGAACTCTGCAGCTGAGCCTGATAACATGCATCTCCTGTCCATTCTTTATCTACAGGAGGCAAAGAGTTAGGAGTCTGCTGAATCTTTTGTTTCCGTTTCCCCAAGGACTTGTGAAGGGGAATAGACAACCTTTTGGACTCTGGGATGTCCATCATCTCCACAAAATCAGGCTCTTCTTCTTCCTCAGCAGCTTCAACCAAAGGGAGCTGGAGGGTTTCAGCCACCTTCTTGTAAAACAAGAAGTGAGAAGGGGACTCAAAAAGCCTGGGAGGGGAGACATCAGAGGGTCTGTCTGGGGAGATGTCCGGTTCAATGGGCACATCCAGACCCCCATCGTCATAGTCGGGATAGTCTTCGTCTCCCTCCCACTCCTCATAGAAAGCATCCAGATCATCATCCGAAGGAGCCGGTTCCGACCTAACCGACGGCACCAGTTTGGACGGAAATGGACGAAGCGATTGGACAATACTAATTGCTTTGGCTATCTCGTCTGCAGTTGGAGTAAGCGGTACTGGATCCAAACTGGCGGACTTTCGTTTCTTTTTTGATGGAACCGACCCCTCAGAGTTGGTTCTCCTTTTGCCTGAGGAGGTATCGCCTAGGTCAGTAGGCACCTCCTCAGGTTCGGCCATAACCGAACCGGGCTGGCCATCCGGGTCTACGGACTTCTCAGCCTCCCTTTCCTTCAAACTACTCAGTCTTTTTTCTAAAGTGGTTTTAGGCAAGTTTTTGCAAATTTCGCAGTCTGACTGGAGGTGGTCAAACCCCAGACAAACACAGATGAGGTGGGGGTCAGCCTTGGCAAAGGCCTCCCCACACTCAGTACAGTGTTGAAACCCAGTGGGACCGGTTTTCTTTTTGGGTTTCTCAGACATGGCCAACCTACCAAAATTACCCTATAGAAGCGTTCAAGCCAGGTAATACCAACCGATCGGTAACAACCGTGTCACGGGTTCGGAAAAGAACAGAGAAAAAAAACGGTTCTTTTGAAACCAATTGGTACCGGAACACCACTCTAAAATAATGAATTTAAAATCAGAAGTAAACACAAGGTCGATTCCTAACCGGACCGACCGGGAAGAAACCGAAGAAACCAACAATTTCCACAAGTTATTTAAAATAAAATACAGTCACTACCTATCTACCACGCTACCTGTACCGTAGACAGAGGCTGGCAATCCGAAAAAACTATAAAGAACAAGTTCTAAACTGAAAGATTTACTTTTACCGAACCGAGCAGAGGAATCTCCGGAGCGACTTCACTGTTAGATGGAGTAAAGAATCTGATGGTTACACTGGTAAGTACCACAGACAGAGGTTTGAAAACCAAGCTTGAGCTCAACCTTCTATGCTGCTGCATGGAGTTAACTCTTTCCTCTCCGGGGCAGTTCAAGTGCTGGGGCTAACTGCATTATGTCTGAACAGAGCAAGACTTCATGTTGTTTGAAAGGAGCTCACTTAGGACAGAAGCCCATTAAGGACTGTCCTGCCAAAAGAACGGTGCTGCCTGGCATGGACATCCAGAGTGTAGTATCTCAAGGGAATTAATGTACAAGAGGGTAGTATCTTTCAGAAGAAGAGCCATGCAAGAACAAGGGGGCACAATTTGAAGACAGAGGGAGGATGGCTCACAGGTAATGTTAAAAAGTATTTTTTCACAGAGAGGGTTGAGGATGCATGAAACAGCCTTCCTGAAGAGGTCGTGGAGTCAGGAACAGTGGGAGAATTCAAGAATGCATGGGACAGACATAAGGCAATTCTAGTGGAGGGTAGGAGGAGGAAATAAGCTGTTGATTAACTAGAATCTGCAGCTTATCCATCAGGTAGGGAAATGGGCAGACTAGGTGGGCCAAGCAGTCCTTATCTGCAGTCAAATTCTGTGTTTCTATGTAGTGCTTCACAAAAGTGTGCATAGAGCTCCAAGTGGCCACTTTGCAAAAGTCTGCGATGGACACGTTCTGAATCTCTGCCAGAGATGCCACGACAGCTCTGGTAGAGTGGGCGTACACCTGGCCTTCCAGCTTGACCTGCACTATTGAGTAGCACTGGCGAAGGCATGCTACTAACCATGTAGAAATAAATCTGATGGCTGCAAATTGACCCAGCCAGGTCATGCTGAACGATATAAAGAGTTGTTTGGATTTGTGAATCTCTTCTGTTCTGCTAATGTAGAATCGCAAAACCCTCTTGACATTCAGGGCGTGAAGGGTGCTTCCCCCTTTATTCTGGAAATTGTCAATATACGTCAGAAGGACCAAGGGCTGGTTAAGATGAAATTTTCGAAACCACCTTGGGCAAGAATTTAGGGTGAGTTCTGAGAACTACCCTGTCCTTGAGAAATACCGTGAAAGGGAGGTCTGTGACCAAGGCATGTATTTCAGAGACCCTGTGAGCGGAGGTAATGGCCACTAGGAAGGCTGCCTTCCAGGTCAGAAACTTTAAGTCGCAGGTTGCTAGAGGCTCAAAGGGCTTATGGGTGAGTATGTCTAGCACAAGACTGATATCCCATGAGGCCACCGGTCTCCTGACTGGGGGGCCTAGTGTGTAGGATGCCTTTAAGGAATCTCTTGACTAGCAGCAACTGAACCAGCGACATATTCTGCACTGGCTCGTGGTAGACAGAAATCGCGCACAGATGTACCTTTACTGTCGAATATTGCAGTCCTGCATTTGACAGGTCTAGTAGGTACTCCAACACTTTACTTGGAGGGCAAACAAAGGGGTCCAGGGTGGACTTTGTGCACTAAATGGAAAATCATTTCCACTTCACCGTGCAAGTCTTTCTGGTGGATGGCTTACATGCAGCTAAGAGGATTTCCGAGATTCTTTGAGAGACCTTAAACCTACCCACGTCTATCTCCGCAGGAGCCAGGCATGGAGATGAAGGATCACAGGTTGAGATGGACCACTGGTCCTTGTGTGAGGAGGTCCATTTGTAAGGAGAGTGGCCTCAGAGGGACCTCCGACAATCCGTTGATTAACGGAAACCATATCTGACGAGGCCAGTATGGGGCGATGAGAGTCATGCTGCCCCCGCCGTGCCTACAATTTGAGCAGTACACTCTGCATTAATGGAAGAGGAGGAAATGCGTACAGAAAGCGTCTTGTCCACAGCAGTCTGAATGCATCCTGACAGAAAGTGCCAGTTTCTGCATTTCTGGAGCAGAACAGAGGCAGTTTTACATTGTGTGGGGACGCAAAAAGTCCAGGTCTGGGGTGCCCCTCTCTTCGAATAGCGATTGCATGATGCCTAGGTTGAGTGACCACTCATGTGGATCCACCTCCGTTCTGCTGAGGCGATCCGCCAGATCGTTCTGGATTCCCAGCAGGTAGACTGCCTGGATCAGGGTATTGTGCTCAAGGCACCACTCCCACACTCTCATGGCTTTTCTGCACAGAGGGTAAGAGTGCACTCTACCCTGCTTGTTGATGTAGTACATCACAGCCTTGTTGTCCGTCTGAAGGAGGATTACTTGTGATGGAGGACATCCTTCAGAGCTTGGACATCGTACAGGACAACTCTCATCTCCAAGACATTTATGTGTAGATGGGACTACCCCCCCCACCCCAGTTCCACAGTCCCAGAGTGTGGAGGTCCTGACAGTGAGCTCCCCAACCAGTCAGAGATGCATCCATGGTGACAGTGATCTGGGGTTCCAGTGGGGCAAAGGGCAAGCCTTGGAGACGTTCATCTTCCTGAGTCCACCAAGTAAGTGATCTCATTAGAGGATCTGTCACCTTGATGTGGAAGGACTGCGGGTGCGTGGTCAGAGACCACTGAGTACTGAGCATCTGTGTGGTTCTCATGTGTAGGTTGGCTCGGGGCACTATAAACACGGACGATGCCATGAAAGCTAGCATTCGCTGCACTGAGAGAGTTCGAACTGAGTTACTCTCCTTGATGAAGTGAGCCATCTGGAGAAGGTCATTCCTCCTGTCCTCTGGAAGAAAGGCCCTTGCTCTGGAGGTGTCCAGAAGAGCACCTAACACTTATGAAGAGCAGTTGGGAGAGCTGAAGCTGCAATTTTTAGAGGTTCAGTAGCACCCCCATAGATGTGAGGAACTTGGAAGCTTTGGAAAACTGCTTTCTTGCCTCGATGGGCACGCTAGGAGCCAATCGTCCAGGTACGGGTATACGTGAATGTTGAGTTTTCTGAGATGTGCTATGAGAATAGCGAAGCACTTTGTAAAGACTCGTGGCACCATGGACAGCCCAAAGGGCAGGACTCTGAACTGATGGTGCTAACCCAGAGCCACAAAAGGAAGGAACTTGTAGTGGCTTGGGTGCGCCAGAATGTGCTGGTAGGCATCCTGCATGTCCAGGGATACCAACCAGTCATACTGATGAATTAGAGGTAGTAAAGTTCCCAGAGAGATTATCTGGAACTTTACTTTGCACAAATATTTGTTCAACTTCCTTAGATCGAGAATAGGGTGCATGCCGCCTGTTTTCTTTTGAACTAGGAAGTAATGGGAGTAGAACCCTGTTTTCCGTTCCACCTGCGGAACACTTCTACTGCCCTGTTTTTCAGAAGGCTCGGAAGCAAGGAGGTATGACTGAGTGGCAGACAGTCTGGGCTGCCACTTGGGTGGAGGATCCGGAGGAGTCTCTGCAAAATTGAGGAGTATCCCTCTCAAATAATCTTGAAGACCCATTTGTCCTTTGTGACAGATTTCCACTGATTGTAAAACTGAGTCAGATGACCCCCTATTGCCAAAGTGATGCCCACCTCAGGCAGCTGAGGTAGGACATGGGCCGGGTCTTCAGAGGGTGGTGCTGAGTGCTTTCGGGGCTTGTGCCTTCTACTGCATTTTCTTTTGCTGCTGAGGGGTTTGGATCTTGTTGAAAGCTCCTCAGCCTTTACCTCGAAAGGACTGTCTTATGAAACTGTCGGCAGTTTCCGTCCCTCTGAGGGGCGGCAGAAGCCGGTCTTGCAGTCTTAATGGCAGCCCTGATTTTCTGGGTGGCCTCTAGTGTCTGCTCCACTTGTGGGCCAAACAGATGCACACTGTCAAAGGGGAAAATTCATGACTCTCTGCTGAGCATCATTTGTCAAGCCTGAAGTCCTCAGCCAGGAATGTTGCTGGGTACAAATCCCTGCTGCTGCTGCCCTAGAGGCAGTGTCAAAGGTATCCATAGCAGCTTTCAGCTGCTGATTGTTGGACTCTATGCCCCTGGTAATGGCCTGTAGAAGCTCTGCGTTGGTGTCAGACTCTGGAAGGCTCTTGACCGTTGCCTTGAGCGAATGCCAGAGGATATACTCATACTGAGAGAAATGGCCCTGGTAGCTAGCTATGCACATGACCAGGGTTGCTGCAGCAAACATACAATTCCCCAGAGTGGCGATTTTACATGACACTTTCTTCACAGGATGAGCTGTGGTTTCCTGGGGAGCACGGCTTTGTCGTTCTCTGTCAGAACTACCAGGGCATCCGCAAAGGGTTGAGAAGCAAGGATTTGCCTGTCTCTAGGGGGAACGTACATCCTATCTATAGACTTAACTGCAGAAGGAATAAGCACCAGTCTGTCCCACACAACTTACAAAGGGTCTCAAAAGAGGATTGCACTGGCGGCGTCAGGTCTACAGGAAGTTCAGATACATGTAGGTATTGCAGGCGCAAAAGCTTCTCAGGGTCTACCGCAGAAATCTGGAAAGCCAAGGTGGAACTCATATTGTTCAGCAGAGACTTAAAGGAAAGATCTTTGACCACAGGCTCAGCTGAAGTAGCAGGCTTACCCTCTAGCCCATTTTTTATTTATTTCGTCTTTGTTGACCGGGTAAGTGCACTAAACAAATCCTGCCTATTTTCAGGCACGACCTGAGGGAGGGGGATACAGATGAATGCCAACTGACCTTGAACCAGATTAAGTTGTTGGTGGTATTTTTAGTGAATGAGGGAAATTTGGCCAGGACACCAGGGAAATTCCCCTACTTTTTTTGATAAGTGCCATGGGATCTTTAACATCCACCTGAACTACCACCAATCCAGGCAGATGGGACCTCGGTTTAACATCTCATCCGAAAGACGGCACCTCAGAAGTGCAGCACCCCTCTCATGCTGCACTACAGTGTCAGTACTGGGATATTAACCCAAGTGCCAGATGTGGGAATAGAATCCATAGCCCTCTGATCTCCCGGCCTGAAAGGTGAGTGTGCTCCCTACTGAGCCACTGACACTGTCACAAAAAGAGAGTCTTCATCCACGTCATCTGTCAAGCGTAGAGATCAGGATCAGACTCATCAAAGGCCCCCTCTACCCCAGAAGGGTCAGCAAAAATAGGAAAAGAAGGAGAAGTGCTGGAGGTGCCACCACCGTAATCGGCACAGAGAACCCCAGCTCCCAACTCGGAGCTGACGCCGAAAATGGCACCGGCACAGCACTGCAGCCGGCACCGGATGAGCACCTGGAGTCCCCAACCCTGACACCAGGACTCCCAAAGGTCACGACACCACTGGAGACTTGAAAGCGCAAAGAGGAATAGGGGAAGAATGCAATACCTGTTCTGGTCCCTGCACTGCAGTCTTGTGAGGGGGAAAGGCACGATGAAGCAGCACTGACGGCACCAAAGGCGCCGTGCAATCAAGGTGACCCAACCGCTCCGACCATGGACCAACGGCCCTTAGGTCTGAAGGCCCCAGGACCGAGTCAACAGGCAAGGGCAGTCGGGACAACTGCCAAGCCCACTGCTCCATAAAAGCAGCCCATCGATGAAATTGCTCACTGAGAACTGCCGGGGGGAGGGGCTCGGAGCGGAGGATCGTGCGCCAGGGACAGAGGCTGCAGGAGACCCCGAAGGAGTCTGAGTCGGCCTGCTGTCCCCTGCAACTGACAACCTCCACGCAGACGTACCAGAGGACGACATCAAGCGGTACCGCTTCTTCTCTGACCGGTGGGAGCAAGAAGAGCTCAAGGTCGAGCAGCACAGAGTTCCTGATCGGGCTCGCTAATTTGTGTGCTTTTGGAAGGACCGCCCTTCCTCCCGAGCAACGGACTACCCATGGTCAGACCCCCTCCGAAGAGGGTGGCAGACTGGACCCAGCCCTGCTGCCAAAACAGCTTTCAAGTGAAGTCTCCCTACTGTCACCGGCACCGTTCATGGTCGACTCAATCGATGGCAGGATGGAGAAGTGTTTTATTTTCTGTTTTAGTTTTAAAATAAAGAAATTACCAAAATCACTAAACTAATTAGTACTGAATGACTAATGCGGCTGTCGTATAGATGTAAAGGTCTGACTCTCGGCGGGCGAGCGATGTCGTCACTAAAGCACACTCAACAGGGGGGAAAAAGGAACTGAGGCAGTTGGAAGGTCAATGCCGAGATAGCCTATACGGCACGATCCAGACTCGCAGCACCATGCATGCACAAGTCCTATCTCAGCGCCGGCCCTCCTGAAGATTTCTGGCTCCTGCTGGGTCCTCCAGCATAGTCCCTTTAGTGTGACTGAGTGGTGGAGACTTTTAGTCCAAGAAGATTAGTAGATCGAGAGAAGCTCTTTGCAGCAGGCCATACCAGTAGGACTAAGCCACCATATGCCAGGACCACATGGAAAGCTTCTAGCTAGCAGTCTACCATGGGGGGGACACCCAACCCCGACGTCAGTCAGCTGATATCAGCCTAGCCTATACAGGTGGATGGGTTCCCCACACCTACCTCAGTTCTCCCGCTGAAGACCCCATACAGGCAGCTGAAGGAGAACTGAGGAAGTTTCCTGACAGCCAAAAGAAAGGCAGAAGTAGTGCAAGAGAAAGAGAGCAACAGGGGAAAGGAGGGAGGGAAAGCAGGGCTTGCTGCAGAAGTAAGTTCTTACGTAACTGTACTATCTTACTTTGAGGAAGGTTCTTGCAGCAGGCCACACCAGTAGGACTGAGTCAAAAGCAGTACCAAGTATCACCAGGATGACACCACTGGGAGGAGGACAGATCAGCAGCCAAGACCTCAAGAAATAAGGCCCTGAAGAACTGCTAGACTGAAATTGGCCCTGCACCAAGAGGCAGTGTCCAAACTGTAATACTTGGTGAAAGCGTGAACAGAACTCTAGATGGCAGGTGCACAGATGTCTGCAGCAGACACATTTTTTAAACAAGCCGTGAAGGCAGCCATACCCCTGGTGGAATGGCCTTTGACCAACCCCAGAAGCGGTTTGTTGTACTTGCGGAAGCAATAAACAATGCCATTCACTAACCACTTAGACAAATGCTGGTTGGAAACAGGAGTGTCTTCTCTCTTCGGGCTAACCAAACAAACAAAACTTCGGATTTTCTGAAAGGCTTTGTGCGGTTCGTGTAGTACCGCAACATCCTGTGTACATCCAAGGTATGGAGCAATGCATCCCCCTGGTTAGAATACTGAGGAAAATAAACTGGCAGTCAGATAGATCGATTTAAAGTAAACTCCGACACCACCTCAGGTAAAAACTTAGGATTAGTACAGCCGTCACCAGAACATCTGCAACTTACTTGAGGAGAACTGACTATTTCTCCTTGGAGAGGGGATCTGTTGTACTAACTGCTTTTTTTCCCCCCCAAACAGAGCCGCAGGTAATATCTGTGTAACATCGTGGTGTCTCGGAGCTAATCAATAGCTCCAAAAAGGGCACCATTTTAAAACAAAGAACCAGGGCTTTAAAAGACCCTACTGCTTGGCTGCTGTCCCACATACTGAGGACATCGCCGCCGTAACCAGGGGACGTGCAGCTGAGGAGGAAGCTGGCAACTGGAACATCAGAGAGAGATTCCTGGGGGCTCCAAGCATAGTGGCAGGGAAGTGGTGAACTTTTGCTAGTAGCGCAGCTGTTAAGCTTGTGCTGTGATAAGGGGTATGACTCATTTTCTTTTTGTTTCATTACAGGAGCTCCATGAACACTACAGGAGGCGAGGGTGTTGATTCTTAAGCGCTTTACAGCCTGATTCTTTGTGTTGGGATAAGGGGCTCGGTTTCTTTACAGGGTGTAGCAGGAAAGCATGTGCTGGGTAAACAGGGTATTGCTTATTTTACAAGTACAGGAGCTCCATGAACACTACAGGGGTGTGTGGATTCTTAACTTGCCATTTGTTTCCTTACAGGCACAGACAGCAGCTAACTTAAACTCAGTACCTGAACTGGGCAGTCGGAAACGGCAGGAACTGTACACGGTTGACTGTTAGGTGGCCTGTGGACCTTTAGGAACAAACTTGCTTGAGTGGAACAGATGGTTTCTCCTGGAGGAGGTTAGGCCCACCCTACCTCCCCCATCCCACCTGCACCCGGCACCTCTCCTATACAGGGCTTAAGGATGCAGGATTACTGCCTCCTGTATGGTTCAGGGCAGAAGGAACTACATCCGCTTCATTACCTCACAACACCCTTGCACAGCAGCAAAGTACCAATGACAGCGTGTGAAGAACACAAGCAAAATAATTTTGTTAAGGAATACTAAGGGTACGCTAGTAGGAGGGGGCACATAGCAATACAGCAAGGAATGATGCAGGGAGTGCTGCAGTATAATGGGTGCAGAGATGCAGTTTACAGGAGAACATTCTGGATAATTTGGTGCTGCCGACGGAGATTGCCAGTGTCCAGGCCAAGCTGTCAGGACTACTGGGAAACTTCGCCTCCCCCCCAGAGGCCACCATGTCCCCAGTCACTGCCACAATGGCAAACTAGGTAGAGGCCAGGATGGACTATGGTGGGCTCAGGGAAGTTTTGAGAGGGTGGTCAGAAGCACATCCACATCCGGTCCAGCTAAAGAACTCCTCTGATATTCTAAGTGAGCGGGAGAGTCCCACAAGGGAACCCGAAGGTCCTCCAAGAAAGAGGCCCGGTGGTGGGAGGAAGAGGACCCCAGAGGAAGAAGAAAGTACTCCTGCTGGGGGACTCAGTTGTATGGGGGATTGTTCTGGGCACAGATAGCAGGGGGAGCCGGAGGTTAAGTGCCTTGCAGGAGGCACTGCTTGGGGGGAAGGGGAGCAGATCCTGAAGATTGTGAAAGCGGTGGCAAGGAGAGGGTGGCTGGAGGTCACTGTCCACCTAGGAATGAATGATCTTTCAAAGGGCGGGGTAAGCATAGAGCAGATGCAGGAGGACTTCAGGGAGTTAGGTGGGTGCCTGGAGCAGGTAGCAAGCTCCGAGACATTTTCAGAGTGCGCTACCAGTTCACGGTATGGAGAAGGACAGGAATCTCTGTATCAGCAGCTTCAACAAGTGGTTGAACGGCTGCTTAAGCAAGAAGGGATATGGCTTCATTCGGGACTGGGGACCCACCTGGAACAGTGCAGCCCTGTTCAAGGGGGACATACTGCATCTTTCCAAGAGGGGGATGGCAGTACTCCATAAACAGTTTAAATGCATCCTGGATGAGCATTTAAACTAGCTGGGGGTGTCAATAGGAACAGAGAAACTCAAGTAGTCCACCCCCACAAGTTAAATAGCTAATAATAAGGAACATGAATGTAGGCTGCAGACAGAAACATCAGTACCAGATACAAAGGGAAAGGCAGGGGTAGAAGGCAGCATAAAAAGGAAATTGGTTTTGGGGGAAGGAGGCAGGAGGGCAAACACAGCATGGGAGGGAGGACAGGCAGCAAAACACTGAAGGCCATAGTTACAAAGGCTCGCAGCCTGGGAAATAAAATCCAGACCTGAAGGCCTTATATCCCGGGTCATGCTCTTTTCAGGAGGGACAGGGGAGTAAAAAAAAAAAAGAGGGTGGGGCGACCCTGTATGTAAGAGAGGGCATAAAAGCAAGAGAGGTGCAGGGAAGACAGGGGGAGGATGAGGCTTTATTCTTGAGCCAGGAAATGGCACAGCAATCTGCACCGGGGATATCTACAGATCTCCAGCACAAGGGGAGGAGGGGGACAAGAATCTAGTGGCTCAAATTCACAAGATGGCAACAAAGGGTGAGGTATTACTGCTGGGTGATTTCAATATCCCCATCATGGATTTGACCATCCCAATAACTGCTTCATCCAGGAGCCGTGACATCCTGGATTCCCTACAGGGAGTGTGCCTCATACAGCTAGTGGCTGATCCCACCAGAGACAGAGCGATTCTGGACTTCATACTGACCAAGAGGGACAGAGTCACAGACATCCAGGTGGAAGGTAAAGTCGGATCAAGCAACCACCACATAGTGTGGTTTAGCGTAGGTACAGAAACACAAGTTAGTCACACCAAGGCAAAGGTTTTAAATTTCAGGAGGGCGGATTTTGCTAGTATGGGAAAGACCATTAGAGAGACCCTGGCGAGGAGAGAGATAAGAGGGGAAATCAAGAACCAGTAGGAACACCTGAAGAGAGTCATGGAGGAGGTGACAAACTAATGGCATCACGGTGGTAAACAAAGGCAAGAGAAGGAGGAAACCACTACGGTTCACGAGGGAAGTGTCAGACAATATAAGGGCTAAAAGGGTGGGGTTCAGGAAATAAGGAAACTCAAATCGGTGGAAGACAGAGAGGTGTACCTACAGAATCTGAGAGAAGTGGGGAAGGCTATAAGGAGAGCAAAGGCACAGACCAACGAAAGATTAGCACAGGCAGTGAAGAAATGGGACAAGACATTCTATAGGCACATCAGTGGAAGAAGGAAAACCAGGGGAGGATTGTAAGGCTCAAAGGGGATACAGGGGACTGTAAGGAGGGAGACCTGGAGAAGGCGGAAATACTAAACAAATACTTCTGCTCAGTATTCACTGAAGAGGGTGAGGGTCAGGGACCACAGCTGGGTAGCAGATACAAAGCGGGGGGTTAAACACAAGTCCATTCACAGTGGAGAGTGTCCTGGAGGAGCTCACAAAACAAAGTGGACAAGTAATGGGGCCAGATGGCATACACCCAAGGATATTAAGCGAGCTGCGAAGAGAGCTAGCAGCCCCCCTGGCAGCCCTGTTCGCAGAGTCACTCAACACAGGAGTGGTTCTAGAGGGCTGGAAGAGGGCATATGTAGTCCCGCTGCATGAAAGCGGGAGTAGGGAGGAGGCAGGGAACAACAAGCCGGTCAGCCTCACCTCAGTAGTGGGTAAAATCATAGAGGTACTGCTTAAAGAAAGAATAGTGGCACACTTGGAATCCAACAGTGCTCGAGATCTGAGGCAACAGGGATTCACAGCAAGAAGGTTGTGTCAGACGAATCTGATACATTTTTTTGACTGGGTGACAAAGGAATTATATCGGGGGGGGGGTTTGGATGCTGCCTACCTCGATTTCAGCAAGGCCTTCGACACCGTCCAATATAAACGGCTGGTTAACAAGATGGGTAGTCTATGCATTGGGCACAAGGTGGTAAATTGGGTTAGGAACTGGCTAACCCGATTCCTGTCCTGCAGAGGGCGGGAGGTGGTGATGCCATTGTACAAAATGCTAGTGAGGCCTCACCTAGAGTACTGTGTGCTGTTCTGGAGGCTGCACCTTCGCAAGGACATTGACAGGGTGGAGGCGGTCCAGAGAAGGGTGACTAAGATGGTGCAGGGCCTGCACCAGAAAACATATGAGGAGACATTAAAGGACCTCAATATGTACTCGCTGGAGGAAAGAAAGAAGAGGGCAGACATGATAGAAACATTTAAGCACCTTAAGGGCATAAACAAGGTGCAGGAGGGAGACATCTTCCAATACAGAAGGAGTTCCAAGAACAAGAGGGCATGATATGAAATTGGAAGGTGGCAGGTTAAAGGGAAATGTGAGGAAGTTTTTCTTCGGAGAGAGGGTGGCAGATGCATGGAATTGTCTGCCACAGGAGGTGGTGGAAGAGAGCACAGTGGGGGGGATTTAAACATCCCTGGTACAGGCATAAAGGAACCTTAGAGGTGGGAAGGAGTGGTGATAAGCCATTGACCACATAAGGTCAGAGGGCATAAATAAGTGTAGGGCTTACGGGCAGACTGGATGGGCCTAGTGGTCCGTATCTGCTGACAATTTCTCTGTTTCTATAACCCTACAGGATACCGCAAACCGGGCAATAGCTAGGTCTGCAGGAGCCACGCACGGAGATGCAGGAACTTGAGGTCCGGATGGACTAGGGTGCCCTGGTCCTGGAACAGCAAGACGGAGCACAGGGACAGAAGCACTGGAGGCTCCACTGCCAGATGCTGCAGCAAGGGGAACCAAATCTGGTATGGCCAGAAGGGAGCTATGCAGGGCTCCAGATAAGAGTTCTTGGGATGAGTACTGTACTCCTCATTTTGAAAGTGAGGTGAGTAAAACCAAATTCAAATGTGTACAAATGTCTGAATGGAGCGGAGTGAGTAAATGTTTTTAAACAATGAAGTTTTTTTTTTCTAGATAAGAACTGATCAGGTGCCAATGCTCCAGATAATGTTAGCAGGTAGGAGTAATTTACTCACCATGTTTGTTTTTTTAATATAGTGAGTAAAACAAAATTGGGATGCATCCGAGTGCAGAAAATCTGGAAAAAAAAATTTGGGGGGGGGAATCACCAGTTATGTTATGAAGCATTATTCTATGGATTATGAAGCATTTACAAATGTTGGGTGAGTTTTGCCACTCATTAAAAGAATTTTCTGAACAGTATTTCATAAAACAAACGCAGCTTATCTGGAGCCCTGGGGATATGAGAATCATCTCTGCCCCGTCCATCTGGAGCATGTTCAGAACCCTATGCAGGAGCGGGAGTGGACGAAAGACGCACAAAAAATCTCCCCTTCCAGGAGAGGAACAATATGTCTCACCAGAATATTCCTGGCCCGGGACTGAGAAAAAAAGGGGGTAATTTTGCATTGAGTGGGGACACAAACCGGTCCAACTCTGGATGGCCCTACCTGTCGAACAGATCTTCGACCACAAAGTTAGAAGCTTCCACCTGTGAGCCCGCAACCTGGAGCAGCTGATATGTCAGCCAATACGTTTTGAAGGCCAGGAACATGAACAGTGGAGAGCTCCAGACCATGATCCATGGCCCAATACCAGACTCTCATCACCTCCTGACACAGGGGGTAAGAATGGGTCCCCCCCACCCCGTTTGTTGATGTAGTACACCACACATGTTTGTCTGTCTGCACCAGCAGCAGACCCAGGAAGAGGAGAGTCAAAGGCCTGCAGTGCATAATAAAAATGCCTGTATCTCCAGGATGTTGATACGAAGACCTTGCCCTACCGTTCATCCAGGTACCCTGGGTCTGGTGACTGGCCAGATGAGCACCCCAGCCCAGGTCAGATGTGTCTGTCATGAGAATCTGCCGGGGGGGGTCAAGAGCTGAAAAGAGAGCCCCCGAAGGAGGCAGGCCAGATCCAGCCACCATGACAGAACTCTCTGGACCGGGTTGGAGACCATGACCAATTGATCCATGTCATCCATGCATTGGTCCTACTGGACCCCCAAGGTCCACTGAGGAACCCGGATATGCTAGCGGGCCAGGGGCACCGTGACAACTGCCACTGCAATGTGGCTCAGAAGGCACAGGAATACCCTGGTGGGGACCTGCCAGATGGAGAAAACCAGACGGGTCTGCTCCATCAGATGCTCTGCTCTGTCCTTGGACAAAAAAGCCTTGCCTAGCCTTGTCCAGGATCAACCCTATCTATTCAAGGCGCTGGCAAGGGGAGAGGCAAGACTTTGGCAGATTTATAGTGATCCCCAGGGCCTGGAAGAAATGGAAGGTGTATTCCAGGGTCTGAACTAAGCAGTCCCTGGAGGGGGGCTGCTAGCTGCCAGTCGTCCAGTTGGGGAACACATAGAAGCCTTGCCTCCGCAACCACTGCCAGGCATTTGGTAAATACCTGGGGGGGGGGGAGACTGAGGAGAGGCCAAAAGGGAGGGCCCAGAATTGGAAATGAGCCCCCTGGAAGTGGAAGCAGGGAAGGCAACAATGGACAGGTAAGACCTGGATGTGCAGGTAAGCATCCTGCATAGCCAGTGAACAAAGCCAATCCTCCTGGTGCAGAAGGGGTAACAGCCCCTGGTGGGTGACCATCCTGAAGCATTTGTACTCGATGTACAGATTCAGATGGCTCAGGTCCAGGATGGGCCGGAGATTCCAGGTCTTTCTGGGTACGAGGAAGAAGTGGGAGCAAAACCCTTCCCCACCAAGCCCAAGGGATGGGCTCTATGCACAGGTTAATCACCTGTAACACTAGTTCTAGGAGTGGTATATGTTGTTCATCCACAATATCTGGCGTTGTCCTTTCCCCATTAAATCTTGCTGGAAAGTCTTTAAGCTGGCTACTCCCACCCACCAGTGTGGTATATCCCTTGGTTCTGTCATTTGATGCTAGATCTTGCCCACTGGAAGCAGAGGTTGTGCACCTGAGCCTGGGGAGGTCAGGTGGGACTGTGTGGATGAACAACATATACCACTCCTGGAATTACTGTTACAGGTGAGTTACCTGTGTTTCTAGGGACATAGATATGTTGTTTTATCCACACTATCTGGCAGAATCCAAGCAGTTTTCCGGGAGAAGGGAGGCAAGGCACACACCCCCTACCTCGGAAATAAGGATAGGAGAACTGAGGCCCCAAAACCAGCATCCTGGCGTGACTAAGTCAATGCAGTAATGGGAAATGAAGGTGTGTACTGACTTCCAGGTGGCAGCCCTGCAAGATTTCCTGGATAGGGATGTCCCCAGAAGCAACCAACCGTCACAGTGGTATGGCAGGTGGAATGAGCCCTTATCCCTCCGGCAGACTTCCTACCTGTCAACCTATAGCAGAGATCAATGCAGGAAGTGATCCAACTGCCAATCGTCCACTTGGCTGCAGGTCTGCCAGGTGCGGCTTCAGTGCAGGTGACAAACAGCTAGCGAACCTCTCCCCAAACTCCAGCCGTGCGCTCTTTGTAATAAGCAAGTGCACAACTCAGGTCCAGAGTATGGAGCCTGTGTTAAGCCTCCGAGGTGTGATTCGGGAAGAACACCGGAAGAGTCATCACCTGTTTCAGGTGAAACTCCAACACAACCTTCAGGAAGAACTTTGGGTTGTGGGCACAGGACAACCTTGTCCCTGTGGAAGACCAGGTAAAGAGACTTCACTGACAGCACCTGGAGCTCACTGATCCTTCTGGCTGATGTGATAGCCACCAAGAAGGCTTTCTTCCATGACAGGTGAGACATGTCACACCTGTGCCTCAGTTCGAATGGCTTGCCCATGAGTTTTGCCAAAACCAACAAGTCCCACGGTGGTGGTGATTCACGCACCGGAGGAGAAATGTGATCTAGGTCTTTCAAATAGCACCAGACACCTTCTCCTGTGCGGACTGCTGACACGCCCGTGCCCAGTAAGCAGAGATGACTGCCAGGTGCACCTTAAGGGTCATCAACTGAAGTCCCCCTTGGGAGAGAGACCACAGGTAGTCCAAAATGCTAGCCACTGGACAGGAGAAAGGGTCCAACCCCTTGCCCTGACACCAAATGGAGAATCTCTTCCATATGAATGCATAGCATTTTCTGGTCGATTCCTTTCTAGATGTCTCAACTAACTACAGGGGGCATCTTCGGAGAGACCCAAAGCCTGAAACTCTAGCCACTCAGGAACTAGGCTGTCGGGTGCAGGGACTGAAGGTCCGGGTGGAGTACCTGCCCCTGACTGATGCAAAGCAGGTCGGGGCGTATGGGAAGACGCCTCCGGAATCTGTTGCTGAGGCTGAGGAGAACAGGGTAAAAACTGGCAAGGTCAGTCTGGAGCCACCAGGTTCACCCATTCCTTGTCTCTTCTGACCTTGAGCAGCACTTTGTGGTCAAGGTAAGTGGAGAGAAGGCATAGAAGAGGCCTGGGGCCCACGGTCTTGAGAAGGCATCCCCCCCGCAGCGAGTCCTGCTGAGGGAGGCGGGCACAAAACAGCCTCAGCTTTGCGTTCTTCCTAAGGGGTGAACAGGTCCACCTGAGGGGTGTCCCACTGGGAGAACAGACTGAACTACCTCAGGATGGAGAGACCACTCGGGAGACGCCTCACCCACCCAGTTGAGGGTGTCCGCCAGCTGACTGGTGGCTCCTTCCACATGGATGACTAGGAGATGCGCCTCCAGGCTGTGCATGAGAGACCAGATACAAAGAACTTCCTTGCATGGGGCAGGGAGTGCTTCCCGCCTTGCTTGTTCAGGTAGTACATGGTCGTGGTGTTGTCCATCTGGACTTGAATCACTTGATCCCGAAAAAATGGAGCAAAGACAGTACAGTGCCAGGCAGACTGCTCGGAGCTCCAGCAGGTTGATGTGGCATCAGTACCTCTCGGGGGTCCAGAGCCCGTGGACTCTGTGTTCCCCCAGATGGGCACCCCAGCCCGTAAGAGAGGCGCAGGTCATCAGGATGACCATCGGCTTGGGGTGGACAAACGGGATCCCTTTCTGCAGATGCTCTAGGACCAACCACCACTGGAAGGCATTCCACATCTTCTGGGTCAAACTGACCAGCTGGCTGAAGTGATCTTTGCACGGAGACCACTGGCTGGCCAGCTCCCACCGCAGGGAGCACATATGCAAACGGGCCCATCAGACCATGCTGGTGCAGGTCGCCATGTAACCCAGAAGGCACAGGAAGTCCCGCGCAGGGCGCAACTGCCCAACCTAAAATGATCGGGCAAATGAGGAGAGACCCTCTGTCCTGTCCACCAGGAGCCAGGCTCTGGCTTGGCAAGAGTTGAGCTCTGCCCCGATGAAGCTGATCACCTGTGAGGGTACGAGTTTCAACTTGGCCTTGTTGACCAGGAGGCAAAGGTCGATGCAGGTTTGGAAGGCCAGGTCCCTGGACCACTCCCTCGACCACTCCCTCCCCTCTCCCTCCTGCCTGGAGCAACCTATCAGTCAGTCGTCCAGGTAGGGGTATAACCGAACCCCTCGGCACCTCAGGTAAGCTACCACCACCGCTATGCATTTGGTGAAGACCTCGGGGGATGAAGAGAGCCAAAAGGCATGGCCTGGAACTCGTAGGGGATACCTTTGGTAGGATGGACGGATCAGGATGCAAAAGAGAGCGTCCTGAAGATCCAGAGAGCAAAACCATATGTCTTGCTCCAGAGATGGTATGATCTGGGACAGAGTAGCCATCCGGAAGTGTGGGACCTGAGGAATTTGTTCAGGTCGTGCAGATCTAGAATGGGGCGCAAGCCCTCTGTCTGCTTTGGTACCAGGAAGCACCTGGAGACAAATCCTGGGTGTTCCCGGAGGATCCGCAACCTCCTTGCTGAGGAGTTGGGCTATGTCGTCCCTAAGAGCTGACCGAGTGTCTGCAGATACCAAGTCCTCCCGTGGGATGCCAGCTCAGTTGGGAGGGCACTGCTCTAACTCTAGAGGTGGACCCTGACTGACCACTTCCAGGACCCACCTGTCTGTGGTGGCAGAGGACCTGGCGGAAAGAAAGTGGCGGAGCCAGTCCCCACAGGAGGAACCAGGGGAGGCGTGACGGGTATGAGGGTGGCAACCCCCATCCCATCACTGAGCAGGCTTGGAGGAGGAGGATCCAGTTGAGGAGCCCCCGGGTCCCTTCCCTCCGGGCTTTTGGACCACTGAGGCCACGGACTTGGACCTGGATCACCAGGACTGAGCCTACAGGCCAGACCGATGCTGGGCTGGTTTTGCCGCAGGAGTGGACGGCCCAAAGGGCTTAAGCTTCTGCTGTTTGGAGCCCTAAGGATCCCTCTGGGTGGATATAGAGTCCAAGGTGGCACTGGACTTCTCTATATGCTGGAAGTGACCCTCCATACTGGGCCCAAACAGGTCAGTGTCTAAGAACAGAACATCCGCCAGCTTGTGCTGAGTATCTGCCATGAAGGTCGAGATCTACAGCTAAGCCCTATGGTGAATGACAACTGCAGCTGCCACCGAGCGGGCACAGGAATCTCCGATATCCAGAGCTGTCTGAAGCTGCTGTTTGGCCACAGCTCGACCCTGGTCCCGGACCTGCTTGACCATCGTCTGGAGGTCTGCAGGAAGATGAGGAATCACCTCATCCAGAGCGCCCAAAAGGGCATGGGAGAAGTGTGCCATCATAACAGCTGAGCTCGCCTGGCTGAGGTCAAGCGAGGAGGCAGCATAGACCTTTTAGCTGTGTGGTCCAATTTCTTGAATTACTTATCTGGCGGTCTGTCGATGTCCCCTGAATTGCCCAAGTGCCGAAACATGGAGTCAACTACCAACCATTCGGCCGAAGGGTGCTCCATGAACCCTGAGACAGTACTGTGGGCACCACATATTTGCAGACCATCTGGGCTGAGGGCGCAGGGCAGGAGCCGGGGTGCTGCCAATGCTCCAGGGCAAGACCAACAATGGCCTTGGCCACTGGAAAAGCCTCTGTCGGAGAGTCCCCTTTGTCCAGTATCTCTGTGAGGAGAGAGTGAGCCCGCTTCCGGATGGGCTCCAAATTCATCCTTGTGGACCTGGAGATGAGACAGAGGATGCCCACGAAAGACGTGGGGACCTTCCTCTGTCCAGAGGTCCCCCACCAACTCCATGTCAATCGGACAGGAGTGCAGTGAGGAATGCTGGGACTCAGAGGAGTCTGCATAGAGTGGCCTAGCACCCGAGTCACTCCAGAGTCGCCATGGGCAGTCAGGTGTAAAAGTGATCGACAGCCAACGGGGAAGGCCCTGAACTGGCAGACACTCTTTGGTCAGAGCCCTGGTCAGCAGCTGTTGGGGTGGCAGCTCCACCACAATTGGAGGCGCCTGTATTGGCCAAACCAAGGTGGTCTGTATCAGCTCCACAGGTGGAGGTAAAGTGTCAACCGGCCCAGCTGGGAGTGTCAGTATTGACCTGTCGGGCGACAGCCAAGTAATGACCGATGTGGAAGCCGGAGTCGTCTTCAGATCGGACAACACCAACTGTTGCCACATAAGGTCTTTGTAGCATCGACGCAACTTGCGTCGAAGCCTCTCCTCATCCGAGGAGGATGAAGACTAACAGCAGCAACGCTGCTTCCCATGGTGCTGAGAGCGAGACTGCCAATGCCGGCAGGACCTGCTCGACCCAGAGGATGAGGAAGACTTAGACCTTGACCTCGGCTGCTGGGAGGGACGAAGAGAGATCTCAGAGGGAGCCAGTGAGCACCGCAGTTCCTCCTGGTCTAGGTCAGTGACCGAAGGGCCCGGTTCAGTGTGCTGAGCCAACTCTTCGGTGGTCACCGGAAGGACCAGAGTACTGAACAAGGAGTTGTCGACCTCTTTGGATGACAAGCAGTCGACTGGGTCGAGAAAAATCTTGGCCACATCGTCGTCCGGCGTTTCAACTGGCTAGCCTGATGAGCACTGAGAAGCCCGTGGTCAAAACCTGAGATTCCTGGGACCGAGAACGTTCCCGGTCCCAAGAACATCGACAGTGAGTCTTCTCCTTTTCTCTTTTGGATGACTCCTTGCTAGAGCTGTGCGAACCCGAAGAACCCTCTCCCTTGGTCGGAAGAGACTGGCACAGCTCCTTGATGGAGCCTGAATAAGTGCAGCACAACCTGAATGGAACAAAGGCCAAAGCAGACTGCACAGCAGCCCAAGCAACCTCCTCCTCGAAGGCCGTAAGTTGCTTCAGCTGTTCAGCGTACCCTGCAGCTGCAGAGACCACCTAATGGGCGTCCTTAGATTTGACCGGTGGATATCATTTTTCCGGGCTGCCCAACTTCAGGCGGGTGAGGCGGTCCTTGATGACCAATGCATGAAATGACCCACAAATATCACAAGCCTGGGGATCGTGCTCGTGGCCCAGGCAGTAGACGCATGTGGCGTGCAGGTCAGTACGCAACATCTTCTGCCCGCATGGGCACTGGCGAAATCTGGGTGAGGACTGGTCCTTCATCGCAGTCGCGATCGAAGATCATGTTGAAGTCAGAACTCTAATGAGTTTAAGTTTTGGAAGTAAATCTGAAGATTTGAGTGCCAGGGACTACTCAACGCAGGAGCGGTAAGGAGGGAACCTCCTTCTTCCAGTGGAAAGAAGATCTGGCATCATGGGATGGAGCTAAGGGCTATACCACCCAGATGGGTGGGAGGAGCCAGCTTGAAGAATTTCTGACAAGATTGAAAAGAGAAAGGACAATGCCAGACAGTGTGGATAGAACATATCCACATTCCTAGAAGCCTCTTTTTTGAAGAAGAGCATGGATTTCCTCCCAAACTAGAGATAGGTGTGCGGGGGGTAGGTGGGGTGGACAGGAGGGTTTTCGGGTGGCCACTCTGGGAACTCCAGGGTGAAACCGTGTACAATGATCTGGAATAAAAAACTTATTTACCATAGTAATCTTGTTTCTTCCAGGGGATACTCCAACATTAATAATTCTATGCAGTATGCCTTTAAAGTCAGATCTGCCTGGAGAGATGGAACGTTATGCTAATGATGGAACACCATTGGCACGTGCCACTTTTCACATGCTGCCCTTATCAACTGCCTACGTTCTAACCTACTGGATTTCATGGACGCCTGACAAGACAGGCATCACAAGAAAAAAAAAACTATATAATAATCATAAAAATAACAATAAGATAATCTTAACACCCAAAAAGCCTTCAACAGGAGGGAATAACCACAAAAACACCCCTGAATGTCAGAATCACCTGAAAGGGGGGAAACCAATTCAAACAGTTTAAAAACAGATATGCCAGAGTGTGGCATTCCAACCCCTGGTTACACAGTATGTAGTGCAGAGGCCACTGGTTCTAGAAAGGGAGGCAGAGTGCAGAGTTATGAATACTGGAGTGTCCCCTGGAATAAACAAGATTACTATGGCAAGAGATTTATTCTTCTTAGTTCAGGAACACTCCAATATTCCTAACTCTATGTAGACTAAAAAGCAGTACCTTTGGAGGTGGGCACAGAACCTATTTTGGAAATAAACTTTCCAGAGCTTCTGTGCCAAACATGGCATCACCTCTAGCCTGGGTGTCCAGGCTATGTTTCGTGAAGGTGTATACTGTTCTCCAGGAAGCTGCTTTACGGATGCCCACCAACTGGACATCCCTGGCAGCTGCTATAGTAACAGCTGTACCCATTGTAGAGTGGGCCCTCAGCTCTGCTGGGGGCTCCTTCACAGCCTTTGAGTAGCAGAATTGGATACACTGCACTATCCAGTGAGAAATGGACCATTTAGATGCTGGGTGCCCTCTTTCCATATCGCCATAAGTCAGGAACAGACGGTTCCTGTCCTGTCTATGGGCGTTAGTGACAGTCATGTAGTAGCTAAGAGCTCTCCTGACATCAAGATTGTGTAGTCTGCATTCACCTGAGCTTGAATGCTCAGTAAAAAACAAACAAACAAAAAAAAAACAGATAGAGTAATAGACTGGTTCAAATGGAAATCAGAGACCACTTTAGGAAGAAATTTACTGTTTGTTCGCAGGACCACTTTCTCCTTGCGGAAGGAAATATAGTCTTGTTCAATGCAGAGAGCGTGGAGCTCACTGATTCTTCTGGCATAAGTCAATGCCACTACAAAAACGGTTTTCCATGTGACATACTTCAAATGAGCTGAAGACACAGGCTCAAAGGGAGGACCCATGAGCTTGGCTATACACACATTTAGGCCCCAGGCCGGCACCGGTTCCATGTGGAGGGGGATGCAAGTGGGCTAGACCTTTAGAGAACCTCTTGAAAATGGGGTTCGATGCCACAGAAACACCCTGTCCAGCTGAGATATAAGCAAATGCTGCAGCTAGATGGACCTTTAAAGTAGTGGGCTGCAGGACCAGGGAATGCAAATAGGTAAGGTAGTCTAGTACAGCTGGAACCCCTGATTGTGCTGGCACCACATTCTTGGTGGAACACCAAATGGAAAACCTTTTCCATTTTGAGGCATAGGTTTTCTTGGCGGAGGGTTCCCTGTGCCCCCTTAAAATATCCAGAACACTTTCAGGGAGATGTACGCCGGCATACTCCAGGTCCTCAAAAGCCGTGCCTTGAGACTGTGGGATCTGAGGTTCAGGTACAGAACCCTCCCTTGATTGGAGGTTAACAGGCTGTGCCTCCGAAAGTGTACTGGTTTGGCCACAGACATGGAGAGCAGCAGAGAGTATCATGGCTGCCTGGCCCAGTCTGGTGCTATCAAGATCAGTGATGCTGGCTGGGACACAAGTTTCAGAAAATGAAAATTACGTACCTACCGTAATTCTTGATCTTCTTGGACGAGTCTCCACCACTCATTCACACTATTGGGATCTGCGTCGGAGGCACTAGGACCCATCGGGAGCAAACTTTTTGCTGGAGGGTCGACACCAGAGATGGCGCCGCGAGCACTAGCTCGCGCGCATGACAGTATCTCGACCCCTCCAACTGCCTCAGTACCTTTTTACCAAGGAGGTGCAGCGCAACTAACGTAAGAGTAACTAACTTAAGACCGACATAAGAAGTCCGGGCGACCGTGTAAGAAGGGTCAACAAAGAAGTCTTCACGGCCTAAAGATTTGAGGGAGTGAAGACCAACACAACGTGAGCCTCGGGATGGAGGGAGGCAGAATGAGTGGTGGAGACTCGTCCAAGAAGATCAAGAATTACGGTAGGTACGTAATTTTCATATCTTCCTGGACATAAGTCTCCACCACTCATTCACACTATTGGGAGAGTACCGAGCTAATAATCCCCCGAGAGGGCGGCAGGAAGACCAAGAGCTCACGTTTCTAGGACAGAAGTCCATTAAGGATAGTTCTGCCAAAGGTGGAATGTCACCTGGCATGAACATCCAGTGCATAATGCTTAACGAAGGTATGCACCGAGCTCCAGGTGGCGGCACTGCAGATGTCTGCAATCGGCACATTCTGCAATTTCTGCTAGGGGATGCGCGACCGCTCTGGCAGAGTGACGTAAACCCTACCTTCCAATTTAACCTGTGCCATGGAATAGCAATGTCGAAGACATGCCACTATACGATGAGATGCATCTGATAGCAACAGGTTGACCCAGCCGGTCTCGTTGAAGGAAACAAACAGTTGTTGGGCTTTCGAAAATCCTTGGTTCTATCTAGATAGAAGCATAAGGCTCTCTTAACATCCAAGGAATGAAGAGATCGTTCCCCTTCATTTTGGAAGTCCGCAAAGTAAGAGGGAAGGACCAAAGGTTGGTTTAGATGGAATTCCGACACAACCTTGGGAAGAAATTTAGGATGAGTGCGAAGAACTACTTTGTCCTTATGGAACACAGTATACGGAGGGTCCGTAACCAGGGCATGTATCTCAGAGACCCTGCGGGCTGAGGTAATGGCCACTAGGAAGACCGTCTTCCAGGTGAGAAATTTTAGCTCACAGGTAGCCAGAGGTTCGAAAGGTTTCCGAGTGAGCATGTCTAGCACAAGGTTAATGTCCCAGGCTGCAACCGGACGTCTTATAGGGGGTCTGGTATGTAGAATTCCTTTAAGAAATCTCTTAACCATAGGTAACTGAGCCAGAGACAAAGAAGAAACCGGCTCATGATACGCTGAAATGGCACTAAGGTGAACTTTGACTGTAGAGTACTGAAGACCTGAATTTGAGAGGTCCAAAAGGTACTCCAAAACCTTGCCTGGTGGACAGAAAAAGGGATTCCACGAGGACTTTGCACACCAGAGCGAAAAACGCTTCCACTTAGACGTGTAAGTTTTCCGAGTAGCTGGCTTCCGAGCAGCCAGAAGAATGTCTGAAACTCTTCGAGAGACATTGAACGGTTCACTTCTACCCTTCAGGAGCCAAGCGTGAAGGTGAAGCGATCTCAGGTTGGATGGACCACGGACCCTGAGTCAACAGGTTCATCTGCAGGGAGTGGTCTCGAGGGGCTGCCAACATATTGTTGAGTAGTGAAACCATAGTTGTCGAGGCCAAGAGGGAGCAATGAGAATCATCTTGGTCCCCTGGGACTCGAATTTGAGAAGTACTCTCTGAATTAGAGGAAGAGGCGGAAAGGCGGAAAGAAAGCGTTTTGTCCACCGCAGCCTGAACGCATCCTGACAGAAAATGCCAGGCCCTGGATTTCTGGAGCAGAAGAGAGGCAGTTTTGCGTTGAGTGGGGATGCAAAAAGGTCCAGGTCTGGAGTTCCCCACTCTTCGAATAGTGATTGAACTATGGTTGAGTCGAGAGACCACTCGTGAGGATCTGCCTCTGTTCTGCTGAGACGGTCCGCCAAGTCGTTTTGTACACCTGGCAGGTAGACCGCTTGAATTAGAGATTTGTGTTCCAAGCACCATTCCCACACCCTCATCGCTTCCCTGCATAAGGGGTAAGAGTGAGCACCGCCCTGCTTGTTGATGTAATACATCACAGCTTTGTTGTTCGTTTGAAGGAGAATGTTCTTGTGACAGAGGATGTCCTTCAAAGCCCGGACCGCATAAAGGACGGCTCTCATCTCTAGGACATTTATGTGAAGCTGGGCCTCGAGTTGAGTCCATACACCTTGAGTGTGGAGAGAGAGCGATAATGAGCTCCTCATCCCGTTAGCGATGCGTCTGTGGTGATGGAGATTTGATGATCCAGAGGAGCAAAGGGAAATCCTTCCAGGAGATTGCTCTCTTGAGACCACCAGGTGAGAGACCTCTGTAAGGGTTCTGTCACCTTGATGGGATAAGACTGTGGGTGAGTGGCTGGGGACCACTGAGCACCCATTGGGTGGTTCTCATGTGTAGCCGAGCTAGGGGTACAGTGAACACTGAGGATACCATGAGGAACATACATCGTGTATTGAGAGAGCTGTAACTGATCTGTTCTCCCCAATGTAAACGGGCCATCTGAAGGATATTGAGCCTTCTGTCCTCTGGAAGGAAAGCCTTCGTAAGAGGTGTCCAGTAGAGTCCCTATGAAAAGGAGTCTCTGGGAGGGCTGCAACTGTGACTTCTTTAGATTCAGCAGAACTCCCATGGATGGAAGCAGGGAGGCGCCTGAACGGGCTTCCAGGGTCCCCTGTCTGGAAGGGCTTGCGTGGAGCCAGTCGTCCAGGTAGGGAAACACTGGATTCCGAAGCTCTGAGATGCGCTATGCAGAACTGCACAACACTTTGTAAAGACTCAAGGGCGCCGAGGATAGCCCAAAGGGCAGGGACTTGAACTGATAGTGTTGACCCAGAGCCACAAACCCAGGGAATTTGTGATGCTCGGTGAACAGGAATGTGCTGGTAAGCCGCCTGCATGTCCAGGGAGGCTAGCCAGTCGTGGTTGATGAAGCAAAAAGGTAATAGGGTTCCTAGAGAAATCATTTTGAATTTCTCCCTGGGGAGAAATTTGTTTAGCTTTTGAGGTCTAGAATAGGGCGATACCCCAGACTCTCTTTGGAACCAGAAAGTAGTGGGAGAACCCTGTGTTTCGCTGATGCAGAGGCACCAGTTCTACTGCCCTGTTGTTCAGAAGGCCCTGGATCTCGGCAGTAGAAGGTCTGACTGAAGGATTGACAGCCTGGTTGTCGTTTGGGAGGACGATTCTGAGGGGTCTCCAGAAAATTGAGAGAATACTCCTCGCGAATTATCCTAAGGACCCATTTGTCTGAGGTTATGGACTTCCACTGGTTGTAGAAGTGCATCAGACGACCTCCCACCGGAGAGGAAAAGTCCACCTCGGGCAGCGGAGATGGAACTTGGGCCGGCAACTCATAAGGTAGCACTGGGCGTTTTGGCCTTTGCGCTTTCTGTTGCGCCTCTTTTTGAGGTTGGGCAGGTTGGTTCTTATGGAACTTCCTTCTGCCCCGCCTCGAAAGGACTGACGATTATGAAACTGACGCCACCGACATGCCCTCGAGAGGGGTAGGAGGGGTCGAGCCAGCTAATGGCTCGACCTAGTCTTCTGAGTAGCCTCTAGAGCTTGCTCTACCTGAGGACCAAAAAGATACGAGCCAAAGGGCAACGCCATCACCTACTGCTGTGCATCATTCGTGAAGCCCGAAGTACGCAGCCAGGAGTGACGGCGAGTACAAATACCAGTGGCTGCTGAACGAGAAGCAGTGTCGAAAGCATCCATGGCTGCTTTGACCTGTTGGTTATTAGATTCAATACCTCTGGTAATGGCTCAAAGAAGCTCTGGCTTACAGTCCGAGTCCGAAGAGCTTCAACCATTTGTTTGATAGAATGCCACAGGATATACCTCATACTGAGAAAAATAGCCCTGGTAACTGGCAATACGATACTTAGAGTGGACGAAAAGACTCTCTTACCTAATGTATCAATCTTACGAGACTCTTTGTTAATAGGTCGAGCTAGTAGTTTGAGGAAGAACGACTCATCATTCTCTGCCAGGACTACAATAGGATCCGCAAAGGCTTGAGATGCCAAATGGGACGATCCTTGGGGCTGAATATTTCCTATCAATGGATTTAGCCACCAAGGGGTAAGAGCAGGATTATTCCATACCATTTGAGACAGCGTCTCGAAGGAAGGTTGAATCGGAGGAGTCAAATCCGTAGGGATCTCCGAAGCATGAAGATATTGGAGTCTTAACCGCTTCCCAGGATCGATGTCTGTAGTCTGGAGAGAAAGAGTGGAGCCCAGGTTCTTCAACAGAGACTTAAAGGACAGGCTCTCGACCACAGGCTCTGTAGCAGTGAAAGATCCTGCTTCGTCCACTTCACCACCAGACCGAAGGTCTGGGTCAGGCTCAACGTCATCTCCTGATAGTCCAGGGAGGACTGTTTGGACAGGAAAGGAGTGAAATACAGGAGAGGAAGGAAGAATTGAGAGCAAAGAGGAGTCCTCGAGAGCTCCCGGCGCCGAGGAGGCAAATGGGACTGAAAACGGCGCCGAGGACGGCGCCGAGAAGCCGTCCGGCGCCGAGAAGGCACACAGCACCGAAGACGGTGCCGAGAAGGCACACGGCACCGCAGAAGGCGCCGAGAAGCTCCGCGACGCCGCGGATGGCGCTGACAAGCCCCGCAACGCCGAAAATGGCGCAGACAAGCCCCGCAACGCCGCGGACTGCGCCAAAGGCGCCGAAAGCATCCCAGGACCCTGAAAAACATGGTTAGAAGGGAAAATAGCAGGAGATAAGGGCATCGGTGTGGCCCCCTGCACCGCAGCCATGTGAGGGGGACACAGGCGCTGAGTCGCCGGCACCAAGAAGGTGCCGCCAGACCAGGAAAGTCCAACCGCTCTACCTGGTCACCCGACAAGCTCTGGAGGCCCGGCAACCGAGCCAGGTAGCAGAACCAACCTCTGAGCCCACTGCTCCATAAAAGCGCCCACTGATGAAACTGCTCATCTGAAGACCTACCTATAGGCGGGTAGGACTCCGATGTCAAGACGGCGGCTACTGGAAGCAGAAGTTGGCGACTCAAGGAGGAGACCGCAACCAGCCACGATAACAGAGCGCCGACGCCAGAGACGATCAGAGGGCTACCTCGAGTGATGCCTTCTTTAGACCTGTGGGCCGAAGAAGAGCTCGAGGTCGAATGGTGCCGAGAATGCGACCGCTTGTTTTATGCTCCGGGGACCGCCATCCCCGGCATTGACTGACTGCTGTCGGACCTTCTTCGGGAAGGAGGCGGACCGACCCAGCCCGACTGACTGAACAGCTTACACGAAGTCTCCTACCGCCACCTGACCTGCTCATGGTCGACTCCGTCAAGTAGGCCGAGACTACTTTATTGTATATTAAAATAGAATAAACTTAAGCGATACTATATTGAGATAATACTACAAAATAAACTGAAAACTATGCTGCTAGTTTGAAGTTTGACTCTGACAGGCAAGCGGCGTTGTTACTGAGCGCCTTCGGCCAGAGAAAATAAGGAACTGAAGGCGGTTGGAGGGTCGACGCACGAAATAGTCATTGCCATCGCGAGCTAGTGCTCAGGCGCCGTGCCTCGCGGCGCCATCTCTGGTGTTCGACCCTCCAGCAAAAAGTTTGCTCCCGATGGGTCCTAGTGCCTCCGGCGCAGATCCCAATAGTGTGAATGAGTGGTGGAGACTTATGTCCAGGAAGATCACTGTACACTAGAGGGAAGGAAAGGAA
The DNA here is from genome assembly GCA_016271365.2 of Neoceratodus forsteri. Taxonomy (NCBI): domain Eukaryota; kingdom Metazoa; phylum Chordata; order Ceratodontiformes; family Ceratodontidae; genus Neoceratodus; species Neoceratodus forsteri. The sequence goes on along the minus strand of CM028131.1, from coordinate 914,389,710 downwards.
AGCATACAGGTGCCTCCCTGACCAATCCAGAGCCAAAGCATACAGGGGGATTGTTCCCCGAGATGGAGGTCTGCAACAGTACTGTGGCAGATGGTGGTTCTCGTGGGATGCAGAGAGATCCATCTCTGGGGTACCCCACCTTCTGAAAATCACTCCCACCACCTTTCTGTTCAAGGCCCATTTGTGATGGATCTGGCTGATCTGACTCCGAGCATTTGCTAGGGTATTGTCCTTGCCTGGCAGATGAATGGCCTGGAGGGAAACTCCTTGAGAGTAGGCCATGCTCCATATTTTCATAGCTTCTGTGCAGAGAGGGTCTGACCTTGTCCCTCCCTGCTTGTTTATGCAATACATTGTGGTGGTATTGTCTATTCTGACCTGTACCAGCCTCCCCTGCACTAGTGCTGTGAAGGTCTTTATTGTCAACAACACTGCTCTGAGCTCCAACAGATTTATATGCTGGAGTGACTACACTTGACCATGTGCCATGGGTGGTGTGATACCCTAGATGGGCACCCCACCCCAGTAATGATGCATCTGTTGTGAGAACCACTGATGGGGACTCTTGCTGAAAAGGAACACCTTCCCTTAGGTTGGTTTTCTCTTTTCACTACTGAAGAGCCTGAAGTAACATTTTTGTTACTGGAATTAGCTTTGAGTGAGGATCTCTCCTTTGACACCAGTGTGCCCTGAGGTGGAACTGAATGTCTCTCATCTGGAACCTGGAATCCAGGACAGTTTTCGGTCTGTTCAGGCTGAAGGAGCCTGCCATCAGCAGAATACTTCTTACCCTGTCCAGAGGCAGGTAGGTCCTGCCCTCCTGGGTATTTAGTTCTGGTCCTATGAACTGCAGTGCTTGTGCAGGGAGGAGGACAGACTTTTTCAGATTTATCAGAAACCTGACAGACTTTAAAAGCCCTTGGGTGAGCTGCAAATATTCCCTTACCTGTGGTGATTTTCCTGCCACCCGGCACCAACCAATCGTCTTAAGTAAGGGAAAACCGTGATACCTAACCTTCATTGGGGTGCCACAACCACTGCCAGGAACTTTGTGAACACTCTTGGAGCAGAAGTGAGATTGAATGGCAGGGCTGAGAACTGGTAATGACCTGAGGGAAGTCTGAACCTGAGGTACTTTCTGTGAGACTCCCTTATGGGGATGTGGAAATAAGCATCTTTTAGGTCCAGATATGCAAACCAATCTCCTCTTTGGAGTGTTGACAGAATCAATGCCATGGTTACCATTTTGAACCTTGGCTTTATTAGATGTCTGTTTTGTACCCTTAGGTCTAGGACAGGCCACCACTCCCCATTTTTCTTTGTTTTGAGGAAGTGTCTTGAATAAAATCCCTTTCCCTTTTGTTGTTTGGGCACAGGTTCTACCGCCTTTGACAACAGTAGGTTTTGTACCTCTTTTTTCAGTAGCTTCCTTTCCACATTAGAAGCTGGCTTGAACACTCTGGTTCTTAAAGTGGGAAGGGATTTGAAACCTAGCAACAAACACTGACTCACTACTTCCAGGACCCACTTGTCTGTGGTGATCTGCTGCCAAACCTGGAAACAGTGAACCAGCCTGCCCCCTACTGGTAGGAGGGAGACAGTCTGGGAAAACATGTCAGGGGGCTTGTTTTGCTTGTGGCTGGGCCTTGGAACCACGCCTGGAACCCCTTCTGCCCCTGCCCCTAAAGTACCCCTACTGTGGGTACTGCTGAACATAGGGTACAGCCATGGCCTTGATTCAGGGGACCTCCTTTACCACCCAGGGACCACAAGGGCCACCGCAGCTGCCTCTGAGGTTGCCAAGAAAACCAAGCAGTTGGACCACAGGGGGCTCAGGGAGGGCGAGGGTGGTGGAACGGAGGCAAATTCCTCCAGCTGTACCTCTCCACAATCCATATGCCATTCTGGCAAAGTGTGGATCCTCTATGGCAACACCAAGGAGGATTCTGGGAACCTCAACAAAGGAGACCCACAGGAGGGTGGCATGGGACCCCACAGGGGAAGGAAACAATTCCTGGTGGGGGATTCCATTGTTAGGAGGGTAGAACTGGGGGAGGGAGGGGAGAGGAGAGGGAGATAAGGTGTCTGCCTGGCGCAATCGCTTGGAGGGACAGGGAGCGAAACCTCAGGATCGCAAGAGCAGCTTCACGTGGGAGGGAGATGGATGTCGTTGTTCACCTAGGGACAAATGACCTGGCTGGGAAAAGGATCACAGCAGTGCAGGAGGAGTTTGTGGAGTTGGGGAGGGGCCTTAAACAAGTAGCACGCATGGTAACCTTCTTGGAGGTGCTGCCTGTCTATGGCAAGGGTGAGGCTAGGGTGCTCTGCACCATGGGATTCAATCAGTGGTTGAAAAACTGGTGCAGAGCTCAAGGTTTTGGCTTCACTGGGGACTGGGGGTCCACCTGGAGGGATGCAGGCATATACTGGCGCAATGGTCTGTATTTGTCCAGGAGGGGAACCAGGATCCTAGGTGAGAAGTTTAAATGCTTCATTGGCAAGCATTTAAACTAACCAAGGGGGAGGCATTGAAAAGGAGAAAGAAACCTAGCCACCACCCCCCCAAAAAAAAAATCAGGGTAGTTAGTGAGGTAAACACCAAGATAGAGAAGTCTATAGGGAGAAGGGCAAGGATAAATGGAGAAAAAGACAAAGCCAGTAAGGACAGAGATGGGGCAAAAAGGGGTAAGGCCATCAAAAAATGGAGGGTAATGAGTACCAATGCCCATAGTCTAGATAACAAGCTCCCTGAACTGGTGGCCTTGATGGAAGAGGGATGACTGGATATCGTGGCAGTCACAGAAACATGGTACACAGAGAACCATGACTGGGATGTCAACATACCAGGGCACACAATCTACAGAAGGGACAGGGAGGGTAGAAAAGGAGGAGGAGTAGCTCTCTATGTAAGGGAAGGGATCAAAGCAATGGAACTTAAAGGGTAAACAGGAAGGAGAGGAGGCACTGTGGGTCACCGTGGAGACTGGAAATGGCACCACAATACGCACAGGGGTTGTATACTAGACTTCTTCTCAGGAGAAGGAAATGGACAAGGAAATGATAAAAGGCATCCTTAGGATGACAGAGAAAGGGGAGATATTGTTGATGGGGCATCTGAATATGCCAGATGTTAACTGGAGCACCTTTGCTGCAGCCACATCCAAGAGCAGGGCCATTCTTGATGCCCTACAGGGGGCATGCCTCAGACAGCTAGTGTTGGAACCCACTCGGGAGGGAGCAATATTAGACCTAGTACTCTCAAATGAGGACAGAGAGAGGATCTCAGATCTAGAAGTGGGTAGCCATCTGGGAACAAGTGACTACCAGTGTGGTTCATGACCAACTCAGCTGTAGAGTTAAGCCATACAAAAGTGAAGATACTGGACTTCAGGAGGGCTGATTTTGTCAAAATAGGAGAGTGACTCAGAAAAGCACTAGCAAATGGGCAAGGAAGAGGGGTGGAGCAACAATGGTGAAACATCAAAACTGCCATCACAGAGGCAACAAGCCTTTGTGTGAAGCAAATAAATCAAAATGAAATAAAAATCACTATGGTTCTCAAAAGAGGTGGCAGGGAAGGTTAGGGAGAAAAAAAAAAACTGCATTCAGGAAGTACAAGGAAAACACAGAAGGAGCAGGACAGAGAACTGTACCAGTTAAAGCAGAAGGAGAAGCAGGGAAGGCATTCAGAATAGCAAAGGCCCAAACCGAGGAAAAGATAGCCCACTCTGTTAAGAAGGGGGAAATAACCTTTTCCAGGTACATCAGGGAGTAAAGAAAGACAAAGGAGTGGATACTGAGGCTAAATAAAGAGGAGGGTGGTGGGTGGGCAGAGAGGGACAGTGAAAAGCAGGGATACTGAACGATACTTCTGCTCAGTATTCACAAAAGGGGGGGGGTACCTAAGCCAGTCAACAGAAGCACTCTGGATAGTCCTTTCACAGAAGAAAGGGTCCTGAAAGAACTCCTAAAACTGAAGGTGGACAAAGCAATGGGGCCTGATGGGATTTACCCCAGAGTTCTAAAAGAACTAAGGGGGAGAACCAGTAACACCACTAACTACCCTTTTTAACAAATTGGTGTGGATGGTGTGGTACCTGAGGACTGGAGGAGGGTGGATGTGATTCCCCTTCACAAAAGTGGGAGCAAGACAGAGGCAGAAAACTACATACTGTCAGTTTGACCTCAGTGGTAGGGAAAATGATGGCATCACTTCTGAACGAAAGAACTGTGGAGTACCTAGGGGTCAGTGGGGCACAGGACCCAAGGCAGCATGGATTCACAGCGGGAAGGTCATGTCAGACGAATCTAATCGATTTCTTTGTCTGGGTGACTAAAGTAGTAGACCAGGGAGGGGCTGTGGACATGGCCTACCTAGACTTTAGCAAGGCATTTGACACAGTCCCACACAAAAGATTAATGAACAAATTAGCCAGCCTGGGAGTGGGTCCCAGGGTGGTAGCCTGGGTTAAACACTGGCTGGATAACAGGACGCAGAGGGTAATAGTAAACGGAGTCCACGGTGAAGAAAGGGGGGTTACTAGTGGGGTACAGCAGGGTTCAGTACTGGGTCCGGTCCTTTTTAATGTCTTTATAAGTGACATTGCAGAGAGAGACTAGAAGGAAAAGTATGTCTCTTTGCAGACAACACAAAGATCTGCAACAGGGTTGATACACAACGTGGGGTGGAAAGGATGAGAAGGGACTTGGCAAGGTTGGAGGAATGGTAAAAAGTATGGCAGTTTAGATTCAACGCAAAGAAGTGCAAAGTAATGCACCTGGGAAACAAAAACACAACGAAACAGTACACAATGGGGGGTGAGATACTGACAACAAAAATGGAAAGGGACCTGGGGGTAGTTATATCAGATGACCGAAAGGTAGGCAAGCAATGTGAGAAGGAAGTAAGGAGGGCTGGGGGGATACTGGGATGCGCAGGGAGAGGCATCACCAGTAGAAAACAGGAAGTTGTTATCCCTCTGTACAGACAGTTAGTGAGACCCCACCTAGAGTATTGCATGCAGTTCTGGGGACCCCATCTCCTCAAAGACATAGACAGGGTGGAGGCTGTCCAGAGGAGAGCAACTAAAATGGTGCAGGGTCTGTACCAGAAGACATACGAAGAGAGACTAAACAAGCTTATAATGTATAGCCTTGAGGAAAGGAGGGAGAGGGGAGACATGATGAAAACTTTCAAGTACCTCAAGTAAATCAACAAAATCCAAGAGGGTAGCATCTTTCAGAGAAAGAAATGTGCAAGAACAAGGGGCACAATTTGAAGATAGAAAGGGGACGGCTCAGAGGTAATGTGAGGAAGTACTTTTTCACGGAGAGGGTTGTGGATGCATGGAACAGCCTTCCTAAGGAGGTCATGGAGTCAAAAACAGTGGAGGAATTCAAGAATGCATGGGACTGACATAAGGCAATTCTAGTGGGGGGTAGAAGGAAGTAGGCTGTTGGTCATCTAGGATCTGCAGCTTATCCATTAGGTAGGGAAATGTGCAGACTAGGTGGGCCAAATGGTCCTGATCTGCCATCAAATTCTATGTTTCTATGTAAAAAGGCTTGCTGTGGAATGGTCTACCCCTTCCTCCCCTTCCATAGGGCCTAGTGGAGGTAGAGTCCTTTTCTTTAGCAGAATTGCTTCTGTAGATGGCTTTGTATTCATCCACCTTGTTCATGTAAGCCTCTGTCTTATCTCCAAAGAGGGAATGACCCTCAACAAGAAAGTCCATAGCCTTGGACTGTGTTCCCTGAGTGAGGTTTATGGCTCTCAGCCAGGCAAACCTCCTCTGTGTGACAGTGCTAGCCATCTACCTGGCAGTAGTATCATTAGTGTCTGCTGCCATCTGAAATTGGTATTTGGCCACCTCCAGGCCAAACCTAGCACTCTCAGCTAAATCAGCTGAGAGACCAGTTGAGGCTTTGTCTGCCATAGCCATGATAGACTGCCACAGAGATGTTTGGTATTGGGCTGCATAAGCCTGAAAATGTACTTGTCTGATGGCCAAGGAGGCTGACAGGTACCCCATTTTAGCCATGTTATCAGTTTTTCTGGAATTTTTCTCCGGGGGATGAGATGCCAGAGGTACTTCTGCCCTATCACAGGCAGCAGCTTGTACCACCCCAGATAGTCAAGGTGGGAGAATACAAATTCAGCCCCCTCCCTATCCAGCTGGTATTTCTTGTACAACATCTTATCTAATGGAGGGACAGAATTAGGAGTTTGGAGGATTTTAAACACGTCCTTTTGAAGAACTTGTTTACAGGAAGCAATAGTTTTTCAGTGGGTGTTAATCCCATCATTTCCAAATATTCTGCTTCCTCCTCATCCTCTATTACTTCACTGGTGGTTATGTCTAAGGCATCCACCATTCTTCTTACAAATGTGAAGTGGGATGAGTAGTCCTCTGAAGCCCTGGGGGTGAGTCAAACTCCTGTTCAGGGGAGACTTCAGGTTCAATAGACTCCCCTTAATCCTCTTATTCATACTACCCATATTCCTCCATTTCTTACTGGAAGGAAGACTGGGCAGAAGTTTGTCTGGTTGGGGTCTGAAGAGGTGCCTGCTGGCCAGCAAGCAGTATCCACTGTAAGGCTTGTATAACTTTAAAGGCCTGTGCAATCTCCTGTGGAGAAGGCATAGTTGCAGTCATAGCAGAAGTCCCCAACTGCTGTCCAGCAGGGGGTTTTGTGTGCTTAGTTTACTTTGTTTTCTTTGATGCATCTGGGGAGTCAGCCGGTTCAGCAGGTCTTTTTCCAAGGACCTGGGTACCCGTATCATGGGTAGAGGTAGTAGGTGCTGTGGTTTCACCCATAGGAACAGAGGGTGTCAGCTGGTCAGAGCTCGAGGGACCTTTAGGTGGAGGCAACTTCTTTTTAAGGCTTTCCAAACATTTGTCAAGTGTTTTTTCAGGAAAGGTCTTGCAAACTCCAAAGTCAATTTTAAGGTGTTCATAACCAAGGCAGACCACACATAAAGTGTGCTTGTCTGCCTTGGCAAATACCTCTCCACACTCAGAACATTTTTTGAAACTGAGGTCACCGTTTTTTCTCTTAGGTATCTCTGACACATTCAAAAAAATAAATGCAGAAAAATAAAACCGCAAAAAAAATTTTTATATTTTAAGAGTTACTTTGTGGTTGGTTCGGGAACTGATCAGGGAACAGATTGGAACCGGGAACAGAGTCAGAGAGAACCGAGGTTATCGGTTCTAACCAGTATTAGCGGTTACTAAAAAAAAAAAGTTTATTTAAACAAAATTCACTGAAAAAATGGCGTCTTAGTCACAAAACTCCAGAAACTAAACTAAAAGTTCCTGTTTTTTCTCCAGTTATCCAGAACTGACAGAAACCAAGAAAAACAAATTTAACTGAAACTAACAGTTAAGCTAAACATAAAAGATAAAGGCAGCAAATGAAAAAAATAAGCAATACTTTTTTTTTTTTTTTAATAAGTTTTCACGTCAGAACAAGATGTTGAGGGGAGGATCTCAGAGCGTCCAGTCTTGACAGGCAGAGTGTGAAATCTGAGCGGTCAGAATGCAGGCATTTAATAAGGGCAGCATCTGAAAAGTGGCACGTGCCAATGGTGTTCCATTATTAGCATAACATTCCATCTCTCTGGGCAGATCTGACTTAAAGGCATACTGCACAGAGTTAGGAATACTGGAGTAATTTGGAGTATTCCTGCAGTAAATAAGTGTATCTTCTGTTCTCCTGAGCTGGATTTTTTTCTGTAAAGAAAACAGGAAGGGCAACCGACTGGTTTAGGTGGAATTCAGATACCACTTTAGGAAGGAAGTTTCCTATTTGTCCTCAAGACCCCCTTGAAGTCTCGCTGAGTCGAGGCACTAGGGGGTACGCTGCTACCAGGAAATTCTGTTTGTATTGTATTTGCTGTGATCTTTGGGAGCACTAAGTAAAATAACTTAAACCTTTTTTAGTGTCTGTCCTTTCTTGAGCGCACCACTTGTTTGTGTTTCATTGTCCTCAAGACTACCTCGCCCCCTATGGAAAATTACGCAGTCTGGCTCTGTACAAAGGGTTTGCAGTTCATTCACCCTTCAAGCAGACGTCACTGCCACTACAAAAACTGTTTTCTAGGTGACATACTTTAGTGCAGCAATGGCCATAGGCTCGAAAGGAGCCTCCAACAACTAAGCAATGCGCACATTCAAGTCCCAGGGTGGGACAGGGCCCCTCTCACAGGAAGGTTCAAGTGAATAAGGCCTTTGAAAAACGTCTTGAGAATGGGTTGTGAGGCCAATGATTTGTCTTTGCCAGTTGATGTGTAAGCCGATATTGCTGCTAAATGTGCCTTCAGGGTTGAGAGCCTCAGGTCCAGTGACTGTCTGTGGACTAGGTAGTCCAGTACTGTAGACAGACCCGCCAGATGTGGTTAAATCAGTCTGGGAGCACACCAGAAGGAAAACCTTTTCCATTCTGAAGCACAGCTTTTCCTTTTTGCTGGTTTCCTAGAAAATTTCAGCACTTCCATCTGAAAGCTTTATCCTAGAGAACTCTAGCTCTTCAAGAACCACACTCTGAGATGTAGCGTTCTCAGGTCTGGGATTGTTATCCTGCCTGAGACAGTGTCAGCAGATTGTATGTCAGTGGCAGACTGACAGAAGGCTTGTTGGAGAGGGACAGGAGCATAGAGTACGAGGTCTGCCTGGCCTAGTCTGGTGCTATGAAAATCACTGTTGTTAACTCTCTTCTCAGCTTTATGGGTACTCTCGGTACATAGTTCATACCCTGCCAGCTCCTCTGGTGCTGTGACTTCCTTCAGTTTAAGTTCCAGTTCTTTTATTTCCTTTGAAACTCCTTCCCTGACAGGTGAAGCCCTCTCCAGTATCTGGTTGCCGTATTTTAATGCTGTTTCTTCCATTACAGCATGCCACTGTATCATGAACTGCACGTCTTCTGCGCCATAAGATTTTTTTTTTTTTTTTTTTTAAGAACCCTAAGGCCACGTGGCACTGTTTTTACTTGGAAGTATGCCTCAAGAGTGACCTTATGTCAATACATTCTCCAACCTTTTGTGTCGCATTTCTCCAGGACTCTTGGACTCTGTATATCCCCTTGAAATTAAGCTGTGTTAGTGTATCCAAACTGTTGCCATTTAGCTTGGATTGGCTTCAGGAGTAACAGCATTCTGAAACAGGGTCACAACATCTATGTTTACTTGTTGTTAGCTGAACTGACTTACTGACGTTTGCCGTTACACACTTCCACATAGATTTATCTTGTACAGTGCATGTCCATGGATGTGTTCAAAATGAAAGTCATATGGGTGCATCTGTGAACTATGTGTTTGTTTAGGAACTTTGCCCAACATCTGATGCTATGTTTGTAATACATATCCAAGTACGGTGCCTGATCAATACAATGATCATGTAAGATTTTTTTACATGGTTTTACTTATGCAGATCACGGGACATTTTGAGCACTATACAGAAGTATGGTAAGGATATGTGTAAGGTATTTAGCTCTAATAAAGCCTGGCAACATCCAAGTGAAACATCAATGCTGGTCCCAAAACTGTCACATGTGTAGTCATTGCTTACACAGTTTTTTCACCAGCAGCATGGTGGTGTTGGGATTGCTGGTCTGTTCATGGAACATTAAGCGCTATTTAATTTGTTACCATCTGCTGTGTGGTCCATTCCATGGGTGCTTGAATTTCTTGCTCACGTTTGTACTAAACCTATCTCTAGCACCACTGCTATATCCTGGTGCTTGCCCACTTTTTTCTTTTTTTTTGTTCTTCCAGGAAGTAGGCAAGGTTCCAGCTCTTCCATGGCTTCTGTGCATAGCTCCGAAGATCTAGTTCCTCTCAGTTTATGTAATACATTGTTGTGGTGTTGTCTGTCCAGATTTGGCCAGACTGACCCTGGATCTGGGGGGAAAATGCCTGCACTGCCAGGAATACTGCCCTGAGCTCCAGAAGGCAAATATGGTTTTAAGTCTCTTGTGTACACCAAGTGCCACTTACAGTGAGGTCCTCCAGGTTGGCATCCCATCCTAAGAGGGAGGCATCTGATAGTTGTGGGAGAGTGAAGGAAGGGAATTCCCTCTCTGAGATTGTTATCAGTGCCTTCAGCAAGCTTCTTGTGACAAGCACCAGTTTGGAGAGGTAATCCCATCTCTTAGACCACTGACCACTGTGAAAGTGAATGTTTCATCTGGAACTCTTGTAAAGCTCTTGTGTAGAGCAGGTATGTGGGCATCGAGGTGCAAAACAGCTGCATTTTGTGGCTAAACTGAGTAAAACTCTGTACCCAGACAGCAAGGTTCCGGGAGTCTGACGTTTCTAGGCAACACCTTGAGTCCTAGCACACTACAACTAAGCTTGTTGTCGATTGAGCAGTGGGTAGCGAGCAACCTCTAGGTCTGGCACAAGCTAAACACCTCCGCTGGAGGGCATTTGCGTATATTTTTAACATTTCTTAACTTTAAATAACTTTGAATGGTCTTGCTGACTGGACGGGAACTCTCCGGCCACTAAGCTACTTAACGCTGCTCTTTGCAGCACCAACACTCTTGTAAAGCTCTTGTGTAGAGCTGGTGTGTGGGCACTAAGGTGCAAAATGTCTGAATTTTGTGGCTAAACCAAGTAAAACTATGTACTCTGATGGCTAGGTTCCAGGAGTGAACTGTTGCTAGGCAACACTCCCTTCCCTCCCCCAGTCCTAGAATGCTACAACTAAGCTTGGTGTATATTGTGCAGTGGGTAGTGAGCTACCTGTAGGTCAGGCACAAGCTCAACACCTCCGCAGTAGGGCATTTGTGTATATTTTTAACATTTTTTTAACTTTAAGCAACTCTTAACAGTCTTGCTGATCGGAAGGGAACCACTAACACTTCAGGCCACTGAGCTACTTAACGCTGCTCTTTGCAGCACCAACAATCTTGTAAAGCTCTTGTGTAAAGCACGTGTGTGGGCACTGAGGTGCAAAACATCTGAACTCTGTGGCTAAACTGAGTAAAACTCTGTTCCCTGAAGGCTAGGCTCCAGGAGTGTACTGTTGCCAGGCAACACTACCCCCAAAAATCCTAGCATATTACAACTAAGCTTGGTGTCAATTTTTCAGCGAGTAGTGAGCGACCTGTAGGTCAGGCACAAGCTCAGCTCCTCCACTGGAAGGCATTTGTGTATCTTTTTAACATTTTGTGAACTTTAAACAACACTGAATGGTATTGTTGACTGCAAGGGAACCACTAACACTTCCGGCCTCTGAGCTACTTAACGCTGCTCACTTGCAAATGTTAGCAAGCACACAGCGGAGGTGATGCAGGCAGAGGTAAACATGTCTGCCATGTCAGACAGAACAGAAGGGACAGAGGGCTAGGAATCTTATATCCTCCATCACATTATCAGTACATAACACGCAATACTTCCTTAAAAGTTTCGCGGTTGCTCGGTCTTCCTCATTGGCTGCTGTCATAGTAACACTAGGACTGCATCATTTGTTTAGATATTTTTGACAGAATAAACAAGCATAATGCAATCACTGGAAGATGCAGAGAACATACTCAAGTTATTGACTTTTAGTGGCCCCATTGTAGTTTACGATATGTGAAACATATACATACTAAAACAAAAGTATAAAACGAACGACATGTTTACATGTGGAAAATGAACTGCTTATTTTGCTATAATTGAGGAAATTAAATTACTTAAGCAAGAAGTTCAAACCCCAAAGGAAAGTTCAGAAACTGACAAAACTGGTTTATTTGTACAATCCGTGTCAGTGGAGAATTCGATCATTGAGGGAACGCAGCAACAGAATGAAAAAAAAGTATAGGAAAGAAGGGGATGACAAGGATTTGACACCAGAAACAAACTACCACACTAAAAGAGTCAGAGAAGATTACGACAGTGGTAAATCTTATTGGTTTGCTCTTGACTGCTCCAAACAAAGGAAGAAAGGGAGACAAGCACTCCATATAGAAGGGGACATCCCCCTTTCTAATAGATATGTGGTATTTGGCAGAACATCTTTAAAAAACAATGCAACATCGAATGTTATAAACAAAAAGGAATAAAATAGTAATTGGGGATTCTATCATCGGATATACTGACTGTACCATCTGATAAAATAAACACTACAGTAGTCTGTCTCCCTGGAGCCTAGGGACGTATCAACCAGAATTGACAGACTTGTAAAATATGATAGAAACACTGACATAGTTCTACATCTTGGTGTCAATGACACTGGCAAATCACATGAAAGAGACACACGTTTTGATATACTGGACTTGAGTAAACATCTTAAGTCCAAAGGGTGTAGGGTGGCAATATCAGGAATCCTGTATGCACCAAGAGCACGTGTAGAGAAAAATCTAACTACTAAACGTATTATCACTCAGTTGGCTAATTGGTGCAATAAAGAAAATACTGCCTTTATAGATAATAGAGCAGCATTTACCAATCAGAAGCACTTGTACGCAAGAGACAGTCTTCATCTGAATAAAAGAGGGGCTAATCAATTAAGCAAACGAATCCTTGATCATTTCAACTAGCTTACTTTAACCTAACTGGAAAGGGGAAGCGAGACTCACACTAGAAACAGCCAGTCCTTTAGTTACAAGAAGCTTATTACGTCAATATTAATAAAAAAAAAAAAAAAAAGTTGCTAGGCGAACTGTATTCTACTAAATACACGAAGCATGCTCGATAAAATGGATGAACTACTCGTACTTAACAAAAATGATCAATTCCGACGTAAATGCAATCACTGAAACTTGGTGGAAAAGCAGCTGTGATTGGGGAAAATCCTTAACTGGATATAACCTGTATAACTTAGATATGACAGAAAAGCATGGAGGTGGTGTTGCTTTATTTATGAAAGACTAAGATAATTTGAAATAGCTAATAAAATCAAAGGTGGTTCTGTTGCAGAAACACTTTGGGTAAAGTTAACTTCCTCCTTTACTTTACCTATTTTAATCTGTGTCTGTTACAGGCCCCAACAATGTTTCAAATAATAACTGAAATACAGAATGATACAGAGATGGGTGAAATCCTGTTCTTGGGAGATCTAAATTTGGAGGATATTGACTGGCAAGGAAAAAATCCAACAACCCCAACAGAAAAATTTTCCTAGCATCCATCAAGCAGCATGTTTTGATACAGGATGTTAATAATCCCACCAGAGGGGATAATATTCTGGATCTAGTCATAACTTCAGAAGCAATATTCAATAAATTCTTGTCATACTGGCCCACCACTTACTAACAGTGATCACAATTCTGTCCTGTTCAATTTTGATATATGCAAGCAACAAATGTCAGAAATTACTGAAATGTTTCTGTATTCAAAAGCAGATACAAAACGAATAAATGCAGAGCTTAATAAAACAGATTAGAATATGGTATTATTTGATAAAGACAAACATGAAGTGGGATGAATTTAAAAATACATTAAAGACTATGCTAAGCACATAAACCAAAAGAAAAAATTACTCACCACAGTAATGTTGTTTCTTCTAATGGAGTCTTGCTGTATTCTGACATAATGCAGTTAGACCCAGCACTTGAACTGCCCCGGAGAGGAAAGAGTTAACTCTATGCAGAGGCATAGAACGTTGAGCTCGAGCTCGGTTTTCAAACCTGTGTCTGTGGTACTTCCCAGTGTAACCGTCCGATTCTTACGAGCACACTAACTAACATACTATAGGATGGAAATTGTTCAACATATAGCCAAAGGGCAAAAAATTATTTTTGGGTCCAAAAGACTCAAGTCGAGAACCCAAGAAGGAAAGGTAGTGACAATATTTAAGAAAAAAACACCAGAAAAAATAACAACAACATCCACCCCACCCAAGAGGGAGGGTACAAGGTACACCCCTGAGGTGTAACACTGTACCCGCCACCCCACTTCCCAAAAACCAGGTTCTGAGAGAGGAGGCCGGTTGGGGGGTCTGAATACAGCAAGATTCCATTAGAAGAAACAACATTACTATGGTGAGTAAACAACATGAAGTCTTGCTGTATTCAGATATAATGCAGACTACCAAGCAGTTCCCTATTGAGGAGGGAATGCAGAACCTACTTTGGGAAGAGGCTCTGCAGTACTGCTGAGCCAAACCTAGCATCACTCCTAGCCTGGATGTCCAGGGAGTAATGCTTGGTGAAAGTATGTACTGTTATCCAGGTGGCTGCTTTACAGATCTCTAACAAAGGTATATCTCTAGCTGCAGCTAGAGAAGCAGCCGTACCCCTAGTCGACTGAGCCCTCAGGCCTGAAGGGGGCATTCTACCCAACTTGTCATAACAGAATTGTACACAAAAAGCAATCCACCTGGCAATAGTTCTTTTAGTCGCAGGCTTACCTTTCCTCACTTCCACATAAGTGAGAAACAATTGAAGACAGTCATTTCCATGTGCCTTAGTATGCTCAATGTAGTAGCTAAGGGCCCTCTTAACATCCAGACTATGTAACCTTCTTTCACCTGAAGAAGAATGGTCAGTGAAAAACACAGGGAGAGATATAGATTGGTTCAGATGAAGATCCGATACCACTTTGGGCGAGAACCTCCTACTGGTTCTTAGCACCACTTTGCCCCTATAGAAGGAGATGAAGTCAGGTACAACTAACAGAGCCTGTAACTCACTAATCCGCCTGGCAGAAGTAATAGCTACCAGGAACACAGTTTTCCAGGTCAAGTACTTCAATTCGGAGGAAGCCAGAGGTTCAAAGGGTGGCTGCATAGGCTGAGCAATGCAGACATTAAGATCCCAAGGCGGAGTGGGCTCCCTAAAGGGAAGGTTAATGTGAACCAGGCCCTTGAAAAACTTTCTGAAAACAGGATGAGATGCCAGGGAAGATCCCTTCCCTGCTGAGAGGAATGTAGAGATAGCTGCTAGATGAACCTTCAGAGTGGCAGGCCTAGGCCATTCAGATGAACTAGATAGTCTAAGGTTGTGGAAATGTCTGCAGAATCAGGCAGGATGCCTTTCTGAGAGCACCAAATACTGAACCTTTCTATTTTGAGTTGTAAGTTTTTCTAGTTGAAGTTTTCCTGTAGATCATCAGAATATCCAGAACTCCCTGAGAGGGATGTAGTGCTGCATATTCTAACTCTTCAAGAGCCAGGCCTTGACATTGAGAGACTGGAGAACGGGGTACCAGATACACCCCTGACAGAAGGACAGGAGACTTATGTCCTGGGCAGAGACAGGGGACGTGACACTGACAAGGACAGCAGTAGAGGATACCATGGCTGTCTGGCCCAATCTGGAGCCACCAGTATCACTGTGCAGGGTTGAGTCCTGATCTTGATCAGAAGTCTGAACAGCAGAGCGAAGGCATAGAGAACCGTGCCCTTCCAGTCCAAAGTGAGAGCATCCTGGAGAACTGTCCCCAGAACTGGGGGTCTGCAAGAAAACAGAGGAAGTTGATGATTGTCCGGTGCTGCAAAGAGATCCATCTCTGGAGTGCCCCACCTGGAGAAGATGACCTTCAGGATGTGAGGATCCAGGGACCATTCGTGATGTCCCCGTGAAATTCCGCTCAGAGCATCTGCTAGTATGTTGTCCTTCCCTGGAAGGTGAACTTCTACCACAGAAGTCTGAAAAGAATAGGCCAGAGACCACAGCTTCATGGCCTCTGTGCATAAGGCCTAGGAGCGATTGCCTCCCTGTTTGTCGATGTACCACATTGTGGTGGTGTTCTCTGTCCTGACTTGGACCACCTTGCCCTTGACTGAATTTGAGAAGCTGTGCAGGACTAGGAAAACTGCCCTGAGTTCCAGGAGATTGATATGAAGGGGAGACTCTTGTGGAGACCAGACCCCTTGAGCTGTTAGGGCTCCCATGGAGAAATGGAACCCCTTGTCTGAGGTTGTCCTCGTCCAGCCACCACTGGAGAGCTTGGACCAGAGTCTGAGTCACTGGAATCAGTTTGGTAAGTGAATCTTTTCTTTGAGACCAAGAAAACCTTAGATGAAACTGAATATCCCTCATCTGGAACCTTGCTCCCTGCACCACTGCCGTGGAAGCTGCCATGTGGCCCAGGAGCTGGAGGAACTGTCTTGCTGGGTGGGAGACCTGAGGTCAAAAGGAGGAAGCAAGATCTACCAGGGCCTTCAGCCTTGCCAGGGGAAGGAAGGCTTTTGCTTGTACAGTGTCCAACTCTATGCCTATAAAGGTGAGAAGCTGAACTGGTTCGAGGACAGACTTTGGAACACTGAGAAGAAACCCCAAAGAGCTAAGTAGGTCCTGGGTAGCTTGAAGAGCTGAGTTGACCTGTAAAGGTGACTGACCAACTAACAGACAGTCATCCAGATACGGAAAGATGGTGATACCCTGTCTTCTAAGGTAAGCCACCACTATTGCAAGGCACTTTGTGAACACCCTTGGAGCTGATGTTAGGCCGAATGGCATAGCTCTGAATTGGTAATGGCCTGAAGGCAACTCTAACCCGAGGTATTTTTTGAGGGAGCCCCTGATAGGAATATGGAAGTAGGCATACTTGAGGTCCAGAAATGCTAGCCAATCCCCTGGCCTTAGAGAGGGAAGGATTATTCCAGGAATTACCATTTTGAATTTGGGCTTTGAAATGTGTTTGTTCAAATACCTTAGGTCTAGTATGGGTCGCCACTCCCCTGTTTTCTTTAGGGTAAGGAAGTACCTGGAGTACAGTTCTTTTACCCTGAGCTCAGTAGGAACCTTCTATATAGCTCTGAGAGCTAGAAGAGAGGAAACCTCTGCCTCTAGGGCAATGGTTTCTGAGAGAGATGCAGGTGGAAAAAACTTGGCCCTCTTTTTTGGAAATCTTTTGAAGCTGAGGGCCAGTCCCTGGCTTACTACTTCCAGGACCCACTTGTCTGAGGTCACAAACTTCCAGGCCTGAAAGTAGTAAGCCAGCCTGCCTACTACTGGAAATGGGGAGTCGACCCGGGCTGACACATCAGGGTGTCTGCTTGGCAGGAGCCTTAGACAGAGAAGGAGGGAGCAGCTCTGCTCATCCCCCTCCTGCCCCTTCCTCTGAAGAACCCCCTCTCTGGCAAGAGAGAGAAGACCTGGGCTTGGTAA
The DNA here is from genome assembly GCA_016271365.2 of Neoceratodus forsteri. NCBI lineage: Eukaryota > Metazoa > Chordata > Ceratodontiformes > Ceratodontidae > Neoceratodus > Neoceratodus forsteri. The sequence goes on along the minus strand of CM028131.1, from coordinate 914,372,667 downwards.
AAAGGCCTTTGAAAGGGCCTGCCCCTAGACTGCTGCTTGTGCGGAGTGGCTTTCCTTTCTTTGGCCTGCGCACTCCTGTACGTGGTCCTCTATTCATCCATTTTCTTCATGTAAGCCTCTGTCTGCTCCCCAAACAGAGAGTTACCTACTACAGGAAAAGCCGTAGCCTTAGTCTGGGTATCCTGTGAAAGGCTAGTACATCTGAGTCAAGCATGTCTTCTGAGAGACACACATGTAGCCATGACTCTAGATGCCACATCACTGGAGTCCACAGCAGCATGAAATTGCATTCTGGATGCCTCAATTCCATTAGCAACCACTTCCTCCAGCTCCTTGGTTAGCTGGGGAGAGGCCTGTTTAACCAGTTCCAGAACCGTATCCCGTCTGGATTTCTGGTACCTGGCTGTGTAGGCCACATAAGTAGTTTGCCTGAGTCACAAAGAGGATGCCAAATACTGTTTTTTGGCCATGGCATCCACTTTCCTGGAGTCCTTATCCGGGGTGTGTGAAGCCAAAGGAATGTTAGCCCTGTCACAGGCTGCAGCCTGCACTACACCAACATGGCTGCAATGACTATAAAGGAACTCCGCAGCTGAGCCTGCTAACAAATACCCCCTGTCCATTCTCTTATCCACAGGAGGTATAGAAATACAGGTTACTCACCTGTAACAGGAGTTCTAGGAATGGTATATGTTGTTCATCCACACTGTCTGGCAGGTTCCTTGCCGCTTAAAATCTTGCCGGAAGATCTTCAAGCTGGCTCCTCCCACCCACTCAGGTGGTAAAACTCTCAGCTCTGCCCCATGACACCAGATCTAGCCCGCTGGAAGCCAGGTTGTGCGAAGCCGGAGAGGTTGGATAGGTCGTGTGGATTAACAACAAATACCATTCCTAGAACTCCTGTTACAGATGAGTAACCTCTATTTCTAGGGACATGGGTATGTTGTTCATCCACACTGTCTGGCAGACTCCTAGCAGTTTGGAGGCAAGATGCACACCCCCTACTTAGGGAATAACAACTGGAGAACCGAGGCCCCAAAACCAGCATCCCGGCGTGACTCAAGGTCGATGTGGTAGTGGGTAATGAAGGGGTGTGCTGACTTCCAGGTAGCAGCCCTGCAGATTTCCTGGATAGGGACGTCCCTGGAAGCAGCCACCGATGCAGCGGTATGGCGGGTAGAATGAGCTCTTATCCCTCTAGGAGGCTCCATGCCCGCTAACCTGTAGCAGAGATCTATGCAGGAGGTGACCCACCTGACTATCGTCCGCTTGGCTGCAGGTCTGCCAGGTTTCAGCATAGGTGACAAACAGCTGGCGAACCTCTCCCCGAACTTCAGCCGTCCGCTCCTTGTAATAAGCGAGCGCGCTTCTAGGGTCCAAAGTATGGAGCCTATATTCGGCCTCCGAGGTGTGATTGGGGTAGAACACCGGCAGTGTCAACACCTGGTTAAGGTGAAACTCCGACACCACCTTCGGAAGGAATTTCAGGTGGGGGCACAGGACAACCTTGTCCCTGTGGAAGACCAGATAAGGAGACTCGAGGGAAAGCGCCCGGAGCTCTCCCATCCTTCTGGCTGACGTGATAGCTGCCAAGAAGGCGGTCTTCCACGACAGGTGAGAGATGTGACACCTGTGCATCGGTTCGAATGGCTTGCCCATGAGCTTAGCCAATACCAGCAGTAGATCCCACGGAGGTGAAGGTTCTCGCACTGGAAGGGATATGTGATCAAGGCCTTTGAAAAAGCGCCAACTACCTTCTCCTGCGCCACTGACTGCTTCCCGGTCCGCGACCAGTAAGCAGAGATGGCTGCCAGGTTCACCTTAAGGGTCGTCGACCGAAGCCCTTGCTGAGAAAGGGACCACAGGTAGTCCAGAATGCTTGCCAAGGATCAGGAGGAAGGGTCCAGGCTCTTGCCCTGACACCAAATGGAGAATCTCTTCCATTTAAAGGCATAGCATTTCCTGGTCGACTCCTTACGGGACGCCTCAACAACGCTGAGGACCTCGTCGGAAAGACCCAAGGCCTGGAACTCTAGCCGCTCAGGAACCAGGCCGGCAGGTGCAGGGACTGAAGGTCCGGATGGAATACCTTCCCCTGACTGACTAAGATTAGGTCAGGGTGGGTTGGAAGCCGCCTCGGGAGCCTGGAGCCGAGACTGAGGAAATCTGGATACCAGAACTGGCGGGGCCAGTCTGGGGCTACCAGAATCACCTGCGCCTTGTCCCTCCTCATCTTGAGAAACACCTTGTGGATCAAGTGAAACGGGGGAAAGGCGTAGAAGAGGCCCAGGGTCCACGGCCTCGAAAAGGAATCCCCCTGCAGCGAACCCTGCTGAGGGGGGTGGGCATGAAACAGACTCAGCTTCGCATTCTCCCAGGAGGCACATAGGTCCACCTGAGGCATGCCCCAGTGGGAGAACAGATCTTGTACTACCTCCGGCAGGAGAGACCACTCGTGGGACGCAGCCCCTATCCGGCTTAGGGCATCGGCCAGAATGTTGGAGGCTCCTGCCACATGGATGCAAGGAGATCCGGCTCCAGGCTGCACACGAGGGACCAAATATGCAGAGCTTCCCTGCACAGAGGCATGGAGCGCGTCCCGCCCTGGCAGTTTAGGAAGTACATGGTCATGGTATTGTCCGTCTGGACCTGGACCACTTGACCCCGTATAAACGGAGCGCAGGCGGTGAGAGCTAGATGAACCACTCGAAGCTCCAGCAGGTTGATGTGGCATCGGGACTCCTGAGGGGACCAGAGGCCATGCGCTCTGTGCTCCCCCAGATGGGCAACCCAACCCAGAGAGGCATCGGTCGATAGAGAGACTGCCGGCTCGGGGCGGATGAACGGGATGCCCTCCTGCAGATGTGCTGTAACGGTCCACCACTGGAGGGCGTTTCACATCCCATGTGTCACTGTCACTAGTTGATCCAAGGGATCGGAGTGCTGTGACCACTGGCTGGCCAGCCCCCACTGCAGGGGACACATGTACCAACGGGCCCAATGGACCACGCTAGTGCAGGCCGCCATGAGGCCCAGGAAGTCCCGGGCAGGGCACAATTGCCCAACCTGAAATGATTGGGCAAAGGAGGAAAGAACCTCGGCCCTGTCCGCCGGGAGCCGTGCTCTGGCTCGTAGAGAATCGAGCTCTGCCCCGATGAATTGTATCACCTGCTTTGGCACAAGTTCCAACTTGGCCTCAATGATAAGGAGGCCAACATGAGAGCAAACCTGGAGGGCCAGATCCATGGACCGCTCCACCTCCATTCTGGAGGAGGCTGCAATTAGCCAGTCGTCCAGGTAGGGGTACACCCGGACCCTTCAGTGCCGCAGGATTGCTGTCACCAGTGCCATGCATTTGGTGAAAACCCTGGGAGCTAGGGAAAGGCCGAAGGGCATGGCCCGCAACTCGTAGAGGGATCCCTCTTCCCTGAAGCGGAGGAATCTCTGGTGGGACAGACGGATTGGGACGTGAAAGAACGCATCCTGGAGGTCCAGAGAACAGAACCACATACCTTGTTCCAAGGATGGAATGATCTGAGCCAGAGTGACCATCCTGAAAGTTCGAGACCTTAGGAACCTGTTCAGGTCATGCCGGTCTAGAATGGGGCGCCAGGCCCCCGCCCGTTTCGGGACCAGGAAGTACCTGGACACAAACCCTGGGTCTGGTGGAGGATCCGCCACCTTCCTGATCACCTCATTTTCGAGGAGCAGGGCAATGTCGGCCCAGCGAGCCAACAGAGAGGCTGCGGACCCCGTACCCCACCCCCCGAGGGGCAACGGCTCGGAAGGGCAGGGCCTGCTCGAACTCCAGAGGCAGGCCCTTTCCTACCACCTCAAACACCCAGCGGTCCGTGGTTATAGCGGACCAGGCGGAAAGGAAGTGACGGAGCCGTCCCTCCACGGGGCCGGGTGACGAGGCTGGGGGCGACACCCCTCAACCCATCACTGGGCAGGCTTGGAGGAGGGGCCGGCCGAGGGACCTCCTGGGCCTTTTCCTCCCTGCTTCCTATTAGAGGAAGCCACAGGCTTGGCTTTGGGATGCCAAGCGCGAGCCTGCTGGCCCTGATGCTGGTGTTGCTGGGCCGGACGTGCCGCAGGTGCAGAAGGGCGAAAGAACTTATGTTGCTGACAATGGCCCTTGTCCTTCTGGGCGGAGGTGACCGAGTCCAGGGTAGCATTGGACTTTTCGATCCGCTGGAGGTGGCCTTCCACTCCAGGGCTGAACAGGTCAGTCCCCAAGAAGGGGACGTCTGCCAATTTATGCTGGGTGTCCGCCGTGAAGGTGGATATCCTCAGCCATGCTCTGCGGCGCATGGCCACTGCAGCCGCTACTGATCGGGTACAGGAGTCTCCAATGTCTAGAGCCATTTGTAGCCGCTGTTTTGCCACCGCCCTTCCTTGATCCTGCACCTGCTTGACCCTGATCTGCAGGTCGGCCGGGAGATGAGGGATCACCTCATCCAGGGAGCCCATGAGGGCGTGTAAGAAGTGTGCGATCAGCACGGCCGAGCTGGTCTGGTGGAGGCCTAGGGAGGACGCAGCGTACACCTTGCGCCCGGCATAGTCCAGCTTTTTGGACTCCTTGTCAGGTGGCTTATCCACATCTCTAGCGTTCCCGGAACGCCGGAAAACACTATCGGTGACCAACCCCTCCACAGAGGGGTGCTCTGAAAAACCAGACAACAAGCTGGTAGGGACCGCTTACTTCCTGGCCATCCTGGCCGAAGGCGCAGGGCAAGAAGCCGGCCCCTGCCAAAGCTCCAAGACTAGGTCAACAGTGGCTTCAGCCATCGGAAAAGCCTCTGTGGGCAAATCCCCTCGGTCCAGTATCTCCGTCAGGGGATATTTGGTCCGCTTGGATACGGGCTCGAGCTGCATCCCGGTGGTCTCCAAGATGAGCCAAAGCAGACCCTTGAACGACGATGGGCTCTCGTCCATCGACTGCCCCCCCGGAGGACTCCAGGTCAAGGGGCCTGGAAAACAGGGAGGCGTCGTCGTCAGACTCCAAGAAGTCTGCGAAGAGCTGCCTGGGGCCTGAGCCACCCTCCACCTGCCGAGGATGGTGGTGAGTGAGGGTGACCGACAACCGGTGGGGCAGATCTTGACCCGACCGAGAGTCCTTGGTCAGCGCCCCCGATTTCGGTTGTGGAGGCGGAGGTTCCACCAACAATTGGTGGGGCAGCTGGTTTTGGCCGAACAACCAGCCCAGGTATGGGCACCTCGACAACTGCGAGAGGTTGTTTCGGCCTTTCCGGTGACAGCCACTTAATGGCCGGGGAAGGCGACGGCGTCGGCTTGTTCCCGGACAAAAGGAGCTGCTACCACATTAAGTCCTTGTAGCGTTGACGCAATTTGCGCTGAAGCCTCTCCTCTTCCGAGGAGGAAGATGAGGACGAGCGGCGCCGCCGCTTTCCTTGGTGCCGAGACCGAGACTGCAGATGTCGGCGGGATCAGCTGGACCGAGACGAGGTCCAAGACCGAGACCCTCGGTGTTTCTGAGGGTGGGTCTGGGAGGGAGCGGGGACACCCGCTCTTCCCTCGGCTCAGGAGCCTTGATCGGGGACTCGGCACAGGAGGCACAGGCAAGTCCTCAGATTCCACTGGGGGCACCAGTGAAGAAGGGTTGTTGGTTTCACCAGTCGACAGCCCGAGAAAAATCTCGACCACGTCGAAGGGTGTCTCGGCCGGCTGACCCGACGGGGACACTGTGAAGCCAGCGGCCTTAGCCGCAACCTCGACCGAAGTAGAGTGTCGACTGTCCGGGGAAGGGGATCTCTCCCGCTCCCACGAACGTCGACAGTGGGACTTACCCTTCGAGTCCTTCGTTTTCGACCGAGAAGAGTGTCCCGATGGCCCCTCTCCCTTCGTGGAAAGGAATTGGCAAAGCTCCTTAAAAGAAGCTGTGTAGGAGGATCCCAGAGAGAGCGAGATAAATGCCGCAACCGAGGAAGATGAGGATGCGGCCTGGGCCGCCTCTTCCTCGAGGGCGATCATCTGCTTGAGTTGCTCAGCCAAGCCAGCCGCGGACACTGCCCAACGGGCCTCCTTGACCCCACCGCGGTAGGCGCTCGGGCGCCCATGTGTAACCGGGACCAGCGGTCTTCCAGGACGTTGGCCAAAAACAATCGACATAACTCACAGACCTGTGGGTCGTGATCAAGGCCGAGGCAGTAGACGCACGTGGAGTGCGGGTCCGTCCTGGACATCTTCTGCCTGCATGGGCACCGCCGCAATTCGGAGTCTATTTGTCCATCTCAGCCGCGAGGGGGTAATCTGACCAATGTCTTGAGAACTTTAGAACTATTTTCGGGTGAACCAAAGAATTAGGATCCAGTCTATACGCAGAGCGTTAAGGAGGGAACCTGAGCTTCCAAGTGGTAAGGAAGATCTGGTGTCATGGGGCGGAGCCGAGAGTTTTACCACCCGGGTAGGTGGGAGGAGCTAGCTTGAAGACCTTCCAGCAAGATTTAAAGTGGCAAGGAACCCGCCAGACAGTGTGGATGAACAACATATCCATGTCCCTAGAATTAGGGGTTTGTAAAATTTGGGGTGTCTGTTTCCCCAAGGATTTATGAAAAGGTATAGACAGTCTTTTGGACTCTGGGATGTCCATCATTTCCACAAAATCATGCTCTTCACTCTCCTCTGCAGCTTCAACCAAGGGAAGCTGCAGGATTTCTACCACCTTTTTGCAGAACAAAAAATGTGAAGGGGACACAGAGAGCCTGGGAGGAGAGACACCTGAGGGACTGTCTGGGGAGATGTCCGGTTCAATGGGCTCATCCAGACCCCCCTAGTCATCGTCGTCATCAGGATAGTCTTTGTCTCCCTCCCACTCCTCATAATAAGCGTCTGAATCATAATCCGGAGGAGACGGATCCGACCGAACTGACCGCCTAACTGGCGGTACCGGTTCGGACGGAACTGGTCTAAGCGACTGAACAATGCTAATTGCTTTGGCTATTTCGTCCGTGGCAGGAGAGTGCAATACCAGATCTGAACCGGCAGACTTGCGCTTCTTTTTTGATGGAACCGACCCCTCTGGGTCGGCTCTCCTTCAAGAGGAGGTATCGCCTAGGTCAGCAGGCACCTCCTCAGGTTCGGCCGCAACCAAACCGGGCTGGCCATCCGGATCTATGGACTTCTCGGCCTCCCTTTCCTTCAGCCTACTCAGTCTTTTGTCTAGAGCGGATTTAGGAATGTTTTTACAGACTTGGCAATCTGACTTGAGGTGGTCAAACCCCAGACAAACACAGATGACGTGGGGGTCAGCCTTAGCAAAGGCCTCCCCACACTCAATACAGTGCTGAAACCCAGTGGGACCAGTTTTCTTCTTGGGTTTCTCAGACATGGCCAACCTAACAAATTACCCTATTGCAGTTTTCAAGCCAGGTAATACAATAACCGATCAGTTACAAACTGTATCACGGGCTTTTTAAAAGAACCAGCAAAAAAGCCTGACTCTTTTGAAACCGTTCGGTACCGGAACACCACTCTAATCCCAGAAATAAAATTAAACAGATTGGGTCAGTTCCAAACCGTGCCGACTGGAAAGAAATCGAAGAAAAGAACAATTTCCAACTTTTTCACAGAAATAAAACACAGTCACAACCTATCTACACATTACCTGTAGCATAGACAGCAGCTGGAAATCCAAAAATAACAAAAAAAATTATACGGTTTAAATCGAACGCTTTACTTTTACCAAACCGAGCAGGGGAAATCTCCGGAGCGACTTCACTGTTAGGCGGAGTAGAGAATCTGATGGTTACACTGGGAAGTACCACAGACAGAGGCTTGAAAACCGAGCTCGAGCTCAACGTTCTATGCTTCTGCAGAGCGTTAACTCTTTCCTCTCCAGGGCAGTTCAAGTGCTGGGGCTAACTGCCTTATGTCTGAATACAGCAAGCCTTCATGTTGTTTGAAAAAAGGAACTATGTCACAACTGGGATGAGACCCAAATGGCTATCAAATAAAATTAAAAAAAAGAACAAGATTTACAAGAAATACCTGAAACACAATTCTAATCATATGTGTGATAAATATAATACCCTATTAAAGAAAACAAGATATGAAATTTAAAAAAGCAAAACAATCCATGGAAACCAAGTTGGCATTAGAGGAAAATTAATCAAATAAGAAGGTCCTTTTCAGCTATATAAATTCTTTAAAAAAACAACAACAATCTGTTGGCCCAGTCACTGTAAATACAGGTTACTCACCTGTAACAGGAGTTCTAGGAATGGTATATGTTGTTCATCCACACTTATTGGCAGGTTCCTTGCCGCTTTAAATCTTGCCGGAAGGTCTTCAAGCTGGCTCCTCCCACCCACCCGGGTGGTAAAACTCTTGGCTCTGCCCCATGACGCCAGATCTGGCCCGCTGGAAGCTCAGGTGTCGCGTCGCGCCGGGAGGTCGGGAGGTTAGGTGGATGAACAACATATACCATTCCTAGAACTCCCTAACAGGTGAGTAACCTGTATTTCTAGGGACATGGATATGTTGTTCATCCACACTTATTGGCAGACTCCTAGCAGTTCTCCGGGAGGAGGGAGGCAAGGCGACACCCCAATACTTACTTGGGAAATAAGGACTGGAGAACGAGGCCCCAAAACCAGCATCCCGGCATGACTCAAGGTCGATGTGGTAATGGGTAATAAAGGTGTGTGCTGACTTCCAGGTAGCAGCCCTGCAGATTTCCTGGATAGGGACGTCCCTGGAAGCAGCCACCAATGCAGCAGTAGACAGGTAGAATGAGCTCTTATCCCTCTGGGAGGCTCCATGCCCACCAACTTATAGCAGCGATCTATGCAGGAGGTGACCCACCTGCCTATTGTCCGCTTGGCTGCAGGTCTGCCAGGTGCGGCTTCAGCGTAGGTGACAAACAGCTGGCCAACCTCTCCCGGTTTCAGCCGCGGCTCCTTATAATAAGCGGCGCCTTCTAGGGTCCAGAGTATGGAGCCTATATTCGGCCTCCGAGGTGTGATTGGGGTAGAACACCGGCAGAGTCAGCACCTGGTTAAGGTGAAACTCCGACACCACCTTCGGAAGGAATTTCGGGTTGGGGCGCAGGACAACCTTGTCCCTGTGGAAAACCAGGTAAGGAGACTCGATGCAAAGCGCCTGGAGCTCTCCCATCCTTCTGGCTGACGTGACAGCCACCAAGAAGGCAGTCTTCCATGACAGATGAGAGAGATCACACCTGTGCATTGGTTCGAATGGCTTGCCCATGAGCTTTGCCAGTACCAGCAGTAAATCCCACGGAGGTGGAGGTTCTCGCACCGGAGGGGAAATGTGATCAAGGCCTTTGAAAAAGCGACCGACCACCTTTTCCTGCGCCACCGACTGCTTCCCGGTCCGCGCCCGGTAAGCAGAGATGGCTGCCAGGTGCACCTTTAGGGTCGTCGACCTAAGCCCTTGACTAGAAAGGGACCATAAATAGTCCAAAATGCTTGCCACAGAACAGGAGGAAGGGTCCAAGCCCTTGTCCTGACACCAAATGGAGAATCTCTTCCATTTGAAGGCATAGCATTTTCTGGTCGACTCTCACGGGACGCCTCAACAACATTGAGGACCTCGTCGGAAAGACCCAAGGCCTGGAACTCTAGCACGACAGGAACCAGGCTCGTCGGGCAGGGATTGAAGGTCCGATGGAACACCTTCCCCTGATTGACTGAAAGCAGGTCCGGGCGAGCTGGAAGCTGCCTGGGGAGCCTGGAGCTGAGGCTGAGGAGATCTGGGTACCAGAACTGGTGGGGCCAGTCTGGGGCTATCAGGATCACCTGCGCCTTGTCCCTCCTTGCTTTGAGAAGCACCTTGAGAATCAAGGGAAATGGGGGAAAGGCGTAGAAGAGGCCCGGGGTCCACAGCCTCGAGAAGGCATCCCCCTGCAGCGAGCCCTGCTGAGGGGGGCCGGCATGAAACAGCCTCAGCTTCGCGTTCTCCCTGGAGGCAAACAGGTCCACCTGAGGTGTGCCCCAGTGGGAGAACAGATCTTGTACTACCTCCGGCAGGAGAAACCATTCGTGAGATGCAGCCCCTATCCGGCTCAGGGCATCGGCCAGGGTGTTGGAGGCTCCTGCCACATGAATGGCTAGGAGATCCGCCCAGGCTGCGACGAGTGACCAAATGCGAGAGCTTCTGGCATAGAAGCATGGAGCTGGCCCCGCCCCTGGCGGTTCAGGTAGCATGGTCGTGGTATTGTCCGCCTGACTCGGACCACTTGACCCGGAGAAACGGAGCAAAGGCGATGAGAGCTAGGCGGACCGCCGAGCTCCAGCAGGTTGATGTGGCATCGGACTCAAGGGGACCAGAGGCATGCACTCGGTGTTCCCCCAGATGGGCACCCCAACCCATCAGAGAGGCATCGGTCGATAGAGAGACCGTCGGCTCGGGGCGGACAAACGGGATGCCCTCCTGCAAATGGAATGGAACGGTCCACCACTGGAGAGCGTTCCACATCTCCTGGGTCATTATCACTAGCTGGTCCAAAGGATCGCAGCGTTGTGACCACTGGCTGGCCAGTCCCCACTGAAGGGGGCGCATGTGTCAGCGGGCCCAACGGACCACGCTGGTACAGGCCACCATGAGACCCAGAAGGCGCAGGAAGTCCCGGGCAGGGCGCGATTGCCCAACCAGAAATGACTGGGCAAAGGAGGTAAGAACCTCGGCCCTGTCCGCCGGGAGTCGTGCTCTGGCTCGAAGAGAGTCGAGCTCTGCCCCGATGAACAGGATCACCTGCTTTGGCTCGAGTTCCGACTTGGCCTCGTTGATGAGAAGGCCAACTCGAGAGCAAACCTGGAGGGCCAGATCTCTGGACCGCTCCACCTCCTGTCTGGAGGAGGCTGCTATCAGCCAATCGTCCAGGTAAGGGTACACCCGGACCCCTCGGCGACGCAGGAATGCTGTCACCACTGCCATGCATTTGGTGAAGACCCTGGGAGCTGGAGATAAGCCGAAGGGCATGGCTCGGAACTCGAAGAGGGATCCCTCCGCTCGAAAGCGGAGGAATCTCCGATGTGACGGACGGATAGGGACGTGAAAGAACGCGTCCTGTAGGTCCAGAGAGCAGAACCACACGCCATGTTCCAGAGATGGTATTATCTGCGCCAGAGTGACCATTCTGAAGGTTCGAGACCTTAGGAACTTGTTCAGGTCGTGTAGGTCGAGAATGGGGCGCCAGCCCCCCGTCCGTTTCAGAACCAGGAAATACCTGGACACGAACCCCGGGTCTGAAGGGGGGTCCTCCACCTCCGTGATCACCTCCTTTTGGAGGAGGAGAGCGATGTCGGCTCGGCGAGCCGCCAGTGAGGCTGCGGACCCCGAGGCCCCCCGAGGTGCGACGGCTCTGAAGGGCGGGGCCTGCTCGAATTCCAGAGGTAGGCCTTTTCCCACCACCTCCAGTACCCACCTGTCCGTGGTAACAGTGGACCAGGCGGAAAGGAAGTGTCTGAGCCGTCCCCCAATGGGGGAACCAGGGGTGAGGTGACAGGGATGGGGGCGACACCCTTCAGCCCGTCACTAGGCAGGCTTGGAGGAGGGACCGGCCGAGGAACCTCCTGGGCCTTTACCTCCCTGCTTCCTGTTGGAGGAAGCCGACGGCTTGGGATACCAAGGTCGAGCCTGCTGGCCCTGACGTTGCTGGGCCAGGGCGCACCGCAGGCGCAGAAGGACGAAAGGGCTTGGGCTGTGGCTTGCGGCCTTTGTCCTTCTGAGCGGAAGAGACTGAGTCCAAGGTAGCATTGGACTTTCTCGATCCTCTGCAGGTGACCTTCCACCCCAGGGCCGAAGAGGTCAGTCCCCAAAAAGGGAACATCCGCCAACTTGTGCTGGGTATCCGAAGTAAAGGTGGATATCCTCAGCCAAGCCAGACGACGCATGGCCACCGCGCCACCACAGACCTGGCACATGAGTCCTCGATGTCTAACGAGTCTGGAGCTGCTGTTTAGCCACTGCCCTGCCCTGGTCCCGCACCTGCCTGACGGTAGTCTGCAGATTCGCGGGAAGATGAGGGACAACCTCATCCAGGGAGCCCAACAGGGCGTGAAAAATGTGCCATGAGGACGGCCGAACTGGCCTGACGAAGGCCGAGAGGATGCAGCATTGACTTTTGCACCGCATAATCCAATTTCTTGGATTCCTTGTCGAGGTTTGTCCACATCCTCATGCTCCGCACGCCGGAAAATGCTGTCGGTAACCAACCCTCGCCGAGGTGTTCCAAAAAACCAGACAGGGAACCGGTAGGGACCGCATACTTCCTGGCCAACCTGGCCGAAGGCGCAGGGCAGGAAGCAGGACGCTGCCAAAGTTCCAAGGCCGGATCCACCATGGCTTTGGCCACCGGAAAGGCCTCCGTAGGAGAATCCCCTCGGTCCAGAATCTCCGTGAGGGGATACCTGGCCCGTTTAGAAACGGGTTCGAGCTTCATCCCGGTGGACTCCGAGATGAGTCGAAGCAACCCTAAGACGGACGAAGGGCTATCGTCCATTGACTGTCCTCCCGAGGACTCCAAGTCTATGCGCTTGGAGAAGAAGGAGGAACCATCATCGGACTCAGAAGAGTCCTCAAAGAGCTGCCTCGGCCCTGAGCCACCCTCCACCTGCCGAGCTTTATCGGGAGTGAGGGTGACCGACAGCCTATGGGGCGAACCAAAAGCCGACCGAGAATTTTTGGTCGGAGCCCCAATTAATGGCTGTGGGGGCGGAGGTTCCACCAGAATCGTGGGCAGTGAATTGGTCAACAACCGGCCTGAGAAAACAGGCTCCTCGACTACAACGAGGGTTGTTTCGGGTGCTCTGGTGACAGCCACTTAATGGCCGGGAAGACGATTGGTCGACTTATTCCCCGGTCAAAAGGAGCTGTTGCCACATAAGTTCCTCGCACTGACGCAACTTGTGCCGAAGCCTCCTCGCCTCGAGGGAAGAGCGGCGGCGCGCTTAAGTCATGCGCCGAGATCGAGACCGCCTATGACGGCGGATCGGTTGACACGAAGGATGTCCGAGACCGGGAGTCTCGACTCAGGCCGAGGAAGGTGAGGATAGTGTCGGAAATCGGCACTCCTCGCTCAGACGATATCACCAAGGCTCCGGAACCGGAGGCACAGACGAGCCGACGGGATCCCTCAACTCCCACCGGGGAACCAGGGAGAGGGATTCTCAGCTTCTCCAGCCGCAACCCGCTCAACGGGTCGAAAAATCTCGATCGGCCGACGGGAGTCTCGGCCAACTGGCCTGACGGGACACCGCGGAAGCCAGTGGCCGAGCTGAGGGGTCGATCAAGCTCCACTGTCGACAAGGGAGGGGATCTTTCCCCCTCCCAAGAGCCGACGGAGAGACTTACTTTGCTCTTTTGGACCTGGAAGAAGGTCCCGAAGTTGGACCCTCACCTTTGGTCGAGAGGGTCAGACAAAGCTCCTTAAAAGAAGCCGAGTACGAGGCACCGAGAGAGAGCGGGACAAATGCCGCAGCCAAGGTAGAAGCGGCCCGCGCCGCCTCTTCTCGAGGGCGATCATCTGCTCTGCTGGGATCACGGAACATGACACCGCTAATCGGGCCTTTAGATTTCACCGTGGAATTTCTTTTCGGGCGCCTCAGTTGTAATCGGGCAGCACGGTCTTCAAGGACGTAGGCCGAAAAGGAAGAGCACTAGCCGCAGGCCTGCGGGTCGTGCTCAAGGCCCAGGCAGTAGACGCACGTGGAGTGCGGATCCGTCCTAGACATCTTCTGCCCGCAAGGGCACCTCCGAAAACCGGGAGTCGATTTGTCCATCGCAGCCGCGAGGAGAAGAAGACCGAAGTCTTTTTAGCAAAAAACCTTTTAATTTCGAACTTTTCAAGAATTAGGAACCAGTCTTAAGCGCAACGCGTTAAGGAGGGAACCTGAGCTTCCAAGCGGTAAGGAAGATCTGGCGTCATGGGGCGGAGCCGAGAGTTTTACCACCCGGGTGGGTGGGAGGAGCCAGCTTGAAGACCTTCCGGCAAGATTTAAAGCGGCAAGGAACCTGCCAATAAGTGTGGATGAACAACATATCCATGTCCCTAGAAATGACTATTATTACTGAACCTCATGAAATGGCTAATCCTTTCAATTCCCACTTCAGTAAAATTTACGAGCACAAACCTTGAAACAAAAAAAAAAGTATACTCATTTAATATACCAGACTCTCTGGAAATTGCTACATTAGAGAATAAAATCAGACAATGTATAAAAAAAAATTTAAAAAAATGACTGCACTATGTACAAACAATGTAACTGCTCGAATTCTAAAAATAACTTCCGAGAGCCTCTTAACCCCATTAAAAATAATCTATGAATACTGAGTCAACAAAGGTCAAGTCCAAATGGACTGGAAAAAGACGCATGTTACTCATATTTACAAAAAGGGAAGCAAATCTGATTTAAATAATTATAGAACAATCAGCTTTACATCATCGCAGGGTAGATGTTAGAAAGTGTAGTAAAAAATAATGTTAGTCCTGTTGCTATAGGCAAGGAACAACACAGGTTTAGGCCAGGGAAGTCATGTGTTACAAACATGCTGTGCTTCTACGAGAAAATGAGCAGTTCCCTAGACCTCGGGATACCGTGTGATGTGATATATAATCTTGATTTTTTCAAAGACCTTCAATCTGGTACCACACTGGGCTATGATACAGAGAGTAAGGGAATAAAAGACTTACACACTGGACAACTGGCTCACTGGTAGGCACCAGTGTGTGATAATCAGAGGGTATACCTCACGTAGTTGTAAAATTTCCAGTGGAGTGCCCTGGGGATCAGTGTTAGGCCCGTTAGTTTTCAACATTTTTATCTCAGATCTAACAAAGAACCTAACATCATGGACTATTAAATATGCAGTTGACACCGGGGTAAATCTCTCCCTGAGGATGACTGTAAACTAATGCAGGAAGATCTAGATAAATTGACAGCATGGCTTACCAGTTGAGAAATGAGATTCAACATAGAGAAATGTGAAGTAATGCATTTCAGAAGTAAAAATCATCCTTACTGCTATAAGCTGTGTGGTAAAAACTTGACCCAGACAAGTAATAAAAAGGATTTGGGTATAGTTACTGATGACAAATTTGATCTAAAGTCCCAGTCATCATTTACTATCACTCGTGCCAACAGAGTATGGGCAACAAAGGGGGCATATGAGCTCAGGGACCAAGCAGTAATCTCTTCTCTTTATAGAGCATATGTTCGTCCACATCTTGGTTATGCTTTCCCGGTCTGGTGTCCTTACAAACACAGGGATATTGACCGAAAGGGGCCAGCGGAAAGCTACCAAAACCATCTACTGCATTTGAAATTTAACATATGACTCCCAACTGAAGCATTTAAACTTAATGGCATTAGAACAGCGACACCTAAGAGGGGACTTGCTCACTATGTAGCACATAATGCAGGATCTGCATCTCCTGACAGAATTAAATTTAAATTTTAAACAAATATCCAATTATTAATTAATATTAGGAGGGAGGTCAGGAAGCACTTCTTCATCAAGAGGGTGGTGGATAATTTCATATTGAATGAAGGTGTACTACAATATTAATACAAGACTAAGCAACATGGGCACATAAACATTATCGCTCCTTTTATACCTCAGTATGAGCATGACCTCTGGTACAGCTACAGTGGATGAAGCAGTGCGTCCTACTAACTGTAGAAAATCCTTTGAGGGTCTTGGCTGGCCTGCCCTGAAGGATTCTGCAGTTGAAATCAGATTTGTTACCCTTGCTTGAGAAAGAGAAGAAAAGCCTTCCTTGTATTTTATTTATTTATGAATTTTCAGAAGACCTTTGAGCGTGAGATCTTTTAAAAAGGTTCCATGTCAGGGTGGACAAATAATACAAAACACCAATACAGTAGTTATAGATTTCAGAACAAATTCAGTTACAAAGGTTCCACGTCAGGGTGGGCAAATAATACAAAACACCAGTACAGTAGCTACAGATTTCAGAGCATATACAGTCGTTACAGGATTTAGCACAAATACAGTAGTTACAGATTTCAGAACAAATACAGTTATTACAGGGTTCAGCACATTTGACAGTTTAAGAGTGGTATGAGATTTATTGGCAAGTAGTGGAAAACAAATCTAACGTAAGAGAAATTTGGTTATGTCTTGGAAGATTCTAGGGGTGGCTCAGCCCTAGAAACCTCGAGAGATCTATTGATAGACTATGGTTGAAAAGGTGGTGGTGGTGGTGGGGGGGGTGTTATACGCAGAGCCTGAAAGGAGAATTAGTACCTTACTAGTGCTCCTGGCTAGGATGAGGGCAAGTTTTCTTGGTGTCAGTGCTGGGTTTAACAGTGGGAGTGGGTTAGTCTTTCAGGTTTGGCCTGAGGAACATGTGCATTGTGAGCTACACTGTAGGTGCTGTTTGAGGCCAGTTTTGAACTGAGGCAGGCTGTGTGTTTGTAGTTTCTGTGGGAGTTCATTTAGCCAGAGGGGGGCTTGGTAGGAGAAAGTACGCTGTCCAAGTGAGGTTCGCTGGAATGGGATGGGCAGTGTTCCATTTTTCTTCCCTCTGGTGATATGGGATGAGAGAGAGGTCTCGAGCAGGTTTTCTATGCAGGGTGGTGTTTTTCTGAGGAGTGCCTTTTTACGCAGTAGACAGGTTTGGTATTTGAGCCTGTCTTTTAGGTTAAGCCAGTTAGTGCTCTCATATAGGGTGCAAGTGTGAGTGTAATGGTCTGCGCACAGGGTTAGGCGGCATGCCTTATTTAATGCAATTTGGGCCTCGTTGAGTGCAGTGTTAGTGGCAGCTCCGTAGACCACAAGCCCGTAGTCTATCGGGGAGTACTGAGCTGAGACTGAGATTCAGAGTGCTCCGGAGTGAGGGATTCTTATGTCTGTAGAGGACCCGATCTTTGTTATTTACTGATCTGACAAGGAGTCAATATGGTTTGTACAGGTGAGAGTCATCAATGTGACCCCTAGGTACTTCAATGATTGTACCTGCTCAATCTGCTCTCAGCGTTATTGGTGATATCCGGGGGTGGGGGCTGCGCTTATTGTAATGGCTGGAATGGAGCACAGCCTTGGTTTTCTTGTAGTTCAGTACCAGCCTTTTCCTACAGAACCGGTCCTCAAGTTTGTTAAAGGAGGTCTGTAGAGCACGTCTGCTGGCACAAGGTGGATTTCCATGGCGACACCCGGGCGACCCGGATTCGGAACGGACCTGGACTGCCAGAGGGTCAGCCGGGAGGTAGGATGGAGCATCCTATGGACTGCTCTCTCTCCGGGGTGGGGAAGCGACTCGGCGCACTGAGGACTCCTGGTGGAGGCCGGAGATCTCAGGCCCTCGGACGGTACAGTTCTGGGAGGCAAGGCAGACGCTACGCCATTGCACGTCCCCTCCTCCGTAATAAAAATGGTGGAAAATGGAGGCAGGCAGGACCACCGTGCACATGAAGCCCTTCCCGGAGGACCTCGCTACATTACCGTCGCTACGGGTCTCCGACCAGACATTGGTTCCATGGTCACCGTAGAAGATGGCCGTGGCCCCGCCCTCCAGGGGGTAAGCCGGGGGTGACTGAGGGTCCTCCGCAGCCATAGACGGTGGTGGAGGTCTCCGGGGGCCATGACCAGGGCTGATGGAAAGACGGGATCCTGCCAGGGGGAAAAAGATAAAATTAAAGGAGGTCTGTAGTTCTGTTTGTAGTGCTGCCTGGGAGGTGCCACTACTCAGCAGCACAGCATCGTCCACATACAGGATGAGATTGGTGTCACAGGCCGTGAGCAGTTCATTAACAAAGAGGCTGAAAAGCAAGGGACCAAGGATTGATCCCTGAGGAACTCCTAGGAGTACCTCTCTGGAGCTGGATGTCTGCCGATTTTGACTCGCTGACTCCTTTGTGATAGGTAATCATTGAACCAATTTAGGGCGTTTGGTGCCACTCCCAGTCTTTGGAGCTGGAATATCAGTAGAGGGTGGTTGATGGTATCGAAGGCTTTGGTGAGTCGATGAAGATGGACCTCACCAATTTGCCTTCATCTAGTGCCTTGTGTGCGTAATCAGAAATACATAAGCAATGGTGGTACTGTGTTTTTGCCGGAAACCAAGTTGGTTTGGGCAGAGTAGATTGTACTTGTTTAGGTATTCAGTGAGTTGGTTTGCCACGATTTTCTGCAGCGCATTGGATAGAGAGGAGAGGATAGATATTGGCATGTAGTTAGATACTAGTGCCTTGTCACCATTCTTATGCACTGGAGTTACCAGGGCTTGCTTCCAGATTTCTGGGAATTGAGCTAGGGCCAGGGATTTGTTAAATATCATCATAACGGGTTTGATCAGAACATCAAGTGTCAAGAGATAGTATCTTCATGCCTATTCCATCACTCCCTAACCTAGTCTTTCCTAGGACTTTCCTGACCATTGTCAGGGCCTCCTCTTCTGTCATCTTCTTAAAGTAGAAAGTTGGGTGGTTTGTAGTGGTACGGTTGGCGCAACCTTGGTCATCCACTGCCAGAAGGTAGTCTGGGGGTAGTACTGGGGACAGGTCAGCGAAAGCCTGGTTAAAGGCATCAGCAATGACTAGAGGATCTGTGGAGGGTGCGTTGTTGATACTGAGTGTTGTAGGACTAAGCTTCTGGTCTTTGCCAAGGGTGTTTTTGAGATTATCTCAAAACCTCTTTCCATCTCCCCAAGCATTGTTGAACTGGGTCTTATGGAAGTTGGCCTTTGCAAGCCGGACCAGTTTACTGCACCGATTTCTAGCAGTTTTGTAACGTTGTAAGTCTTGCTTACAGCCAGAATTTAAGGCTTTGGCCCAGAGGCAGTCCCTTTCTTTTAGGAGAGAGAGGAGCTTACCATCCAGCCAGCCGTTTTCCAGTCCTTGAATTTTCCGTTTAGTGCGTAAGGCATGAACATCACAGATGGAGTTGAAACCCTCTGTGAAAAAGCTGAGTGCCTGGTCCAGAGTGGGTGCCCTGTGTATGGGGGACCAGTTGTAGGCAGACAGTACTGATTTGAGGGAACCAAGTTTGCCTTTTCGCAGGACCCTGCTCTTGATAAGACATGGTGGGCTTTTGGCAATTTTATTATTCCAGAGAAAGGAGATTGCTGAGTGGTCACTCAGTACGTCCGGGAGAACTCTGAGTTCAGAGAAACTGGACGGTGTGCTGACCAGAACCCAGTCAGTTGTAGGGTATCTAGTTCCGCACTGATAAAAAGGCCAGAACCTGAGCTGGTTCTGTCTATGACTTTTGAAGATTTCTGAGGAATCCCACATCCTCTAGTGTATTCTTTGTCAGCTGTACAGAGGACCTTGCTTCCTGCTGTATTTTTCCTATGAACCATCCAATCGTCCTGGTACAGAAATATCACCACACCTTGATTTCTTAGATATGCTGCCACCACAGCTAGGCACTTTGTGAAAACCCTTGGAGCAGAGGTTAGGATGAAGAGAAAGGCTGTGAACTGTTATTGACAAGTTCCCTAGTCTGAACCTGAGGTACTTTCTGGGACTGGGTTTGATTGGTATGTGAAAGTAGGTGTCTTTCAGAGCCAGTGACTCTGGCCAGTCTCCCTCTTACAGAGATGGGATCACTGAGCCGAGCATTACCATTCTGAATTTCTCTTTCTTTAAATGTTTATTTCAGGTCTAAAACGGGTCACCACTCCCCATTTGTCTAATGGGGCAGGAGTATCTGTAGAAAAGACCCTTGCCCCATTAAGTGGCAGGTATTTTCTCCACTGCTTTTGCCTGCAGTAATTTGCCTCCAGCACCAACAGAAATTTTTCTGTTGGGATGCGAGATTGAAAAAAAAAAAATTTAGGGATCTGCAGTTTTGAGCATTTTCTGAACTGCAGGGACAAACCTTGGCTTACTACTTCCAGGACACTACTTTCACATACCAATCAAACCCAGTCCCAGAATTGGCTGGAGAATAGGACACAGAGAGTAATAGTAAATGGAGTCCACTCAGAAGAAAGGAGGGTTACTAGTGGGGTACCGCAGGGTTCAGTATTAGGATCGGTCCTCTTCAATGTCTTTATAAGCGACATTGCAGAAGGACTGGAAGGAAAAGTATGTCTCTTTGTAGATGACACAAAGATCTGCAACAGAGTTGATGCACAGGGTGGGGTGGAAAGGATGAGAAGGGACTTGGCAAGGTTAGAGGAATGGTCAAATGTGGCAGCTTAGATTCAATGCTAAGAAGTGCAAGGTAATGCACCTGGGAAACAAAACCCAGGGAAGAGTACACAATGGGGGTGAGATACTAACAACAAAAAATGGAAAGGGACCTGGGGTAGTCATATCAGATGACCTAAAGGTGGGCAAGCAATGTGAGAGGGCAACAAGGAGGGTTGGGGGATACTGGGATGCATAGGGAGAAGCATCACCAGTAGAAAAAACAGGTTACTCACCTGTAACAGGAGTTCTAGGAATGGTTCATGTTGTTCATCCACACTGTCTGGCAGGTTCCTTGCCGCTTTAAATCTTGCCGGAAGGTCTTCAAGCTGGCTCCTCCCACCCACCAGGGTGGTAAAACTCTCGGCTCCACCCCATGACGCCAGATCTGGCCCGCTGGAAGCTCAGGTTATGCGTCGAAGCCGGGGAGGTCGGGTGGGTCGTGTGGATGAACAACATATACCATTCCTAGAACTCCTGTTACAGGTGAGTAACCTGTATTTCTAGGGACATGGATATGTTGTTCATCCACACTGTCTGGCAGACTCCTAGCAGTTCTCCGGGAGGAGGGAGGCAAGGCACACACCCCCTACTTAGGGAATAAAGACTGGAGAACCGAGGCCCCAAAACCAGCATCCCGGCGTGACTCAAGGTCGATGTGGTAATGGGTGATGAAGGTGTGTGCTGACTTCCAGGTAGCAGCCCTGCAGATATCCTGGATAGGGACGTCCCTGGAAGCAGCCACCGATGCAGCAGTATGGCGGGTAGAATGAGCTCTTATCCCTCTGGGAGGCTCCATTCCCGCCAACTTGTAGCAGAGATCTATGCAGGAGGTGACCCACCTGCTTATCGTCCACTTGGCTGCAGGTCTGCCAGGTGCGGCTTCAGCGTAGGTGACAAACAGCTGGCGAACCTCTCCCACTCTCAGCTGTGCCCTTATAATAAGCTAGCTTCCTTCAGGGTCCAAGTATGGAGCCTGTATTCGCCTCCGAGGTGTGATTGGGGTAGAACACCAGCAGAGTCAACACCTGGTTAAGGTGAAACTCCGACACCACCTTCGGAAGGAATTTCGGGTGGGGGCGCAGGACAACCTTGTCCCTGTGGAAGACCAGGTAAGGAGACTCGATGCAGAGCGCCTGGAGTTCTCCCATCCTTCTGGATGATGTGATAGCCACCAAGAAAGCGGTCTTCCACGACAGGTGAGAGAGATCACACCTGTGCACTGGTTCGAATGGCTTGCCCATGAGCTTTGCCAGTACCAGCAGTAGATCCCACGGAGGTGGAAGTTCTCGCACGGAGGGAAATGTGATCAAGGCCTTTGAAAAAGCGCCAGACCACCTTCTCCTGCGCCACCACTGCCCTCGGCCCGCGCCCGTAAGCAGGAGATGGCTCAGGTGCACCCTTAGGGTCGTCGCCCCTAAGCCCTTGACTAGAAAGGACCATAAAAGTCCAAGATGCTTGCCAAGGACAGGAGGAAGGGTCCAAGTCTTGCTTCTGACACCAAATGGAAAATTCTTCCATTTGAAGGCATAGCATTTCCGGTCACCCTCATGGGACGCCTGAACAACACTGAGGACCTCGTCGGAAAGACCCAAGGCCTGGAACTCTAGCCGCCAGGAACCAGGTCGTCAGGGTGCAGGGATTGAAGGTCCTGATGGAACACCTTCCCTGATTGACTGAGAGCAGGTCCGCGGAGCTGGAAGCTGCCTGTAGCCTGGAGCTGAGGTTGAGGAGATCTGGGTACCAGAACTGGCGGGCCAGTCTGGGGCTATCAGAATCACCTGCGCCTTGTCCCTCCTTGCTTTGAGAAGCACCTGTGAATCAAGGGAAATGGGGAAGGCGAGAAGAGGCCCAGGTCCACAGCCCGAGGCATCCCAGCGAGCCCTGCTGAGGGGGGGCGGCATGAAACAGCCTCAACTTCGCTGCCTCCTGGAGGCAAACAGGTCCACCTGAGGTGTGCCCCAGTGAGAACAGATCTTGTACTACCTCCGGCAGGAGAGACCACTCGTGAGATGCAGCCCCTATCCGGCTCAGGGCATCAGCCAGGGTGTTGGAGGCTCCTGCCACATGAATGGCTAGAAGATCCGCCTCCAGGCTGCGCACAAGTGACCAAATGCGGTGAGCTTCCTTGCATAGAAGCATGGAACGCGTCCCGCCCTGGCGGTTTAGGTAGTACATGGTCGTGGTATTGTCCATCTGGACTCGGACCACTTGACCCCGGAGAAACAGAGCAAAGGCGGTGAGAGCTAGGCGGACCGCTCGGAGCTCCAGCAGGTTGATGTGGCATCGGGACTCCCGCGGGGACCAGAGGCCGTGCGCTCGGTGTTCCCCCAGATGGGCACCCCAACCCATCAGAGAGGCATCGGTCGATAGAGAGACCATCGGCTCGGGGCGGACAAACGGGATGCCCTCCTGCAGATGAGATGGAACGGTCCACCACGAGAGCGTTCCACATCTCCTGGGTCACCATCACTAGCTGGTCCAATGGATCGCAGCGTTGTGACCACTGGCTGGCCAGTCCCCACTGAAGGGGGCGCATGTGCCAGCGTGCCCAACGGACCACACTGGTACAGGCCGCCATGAGACCCAGGAGGTGCAGGAAGTCCCGGGCAGGGAGCGATTGCCCAAACCAGAAATGATTGGGCAAAGGAGGTAGAACCTCGGCCCTGTCCGCGGGACAAGCGTGGCTCAAGAGAGTCGAGCCTGCCCGATAAACAGAATCACCTGCTTCGCCTCGAGTCCGACTTGGCCTCGTTGATGAGAAGGCCGACTTGAGAGCAAACCTGGAGGGCCAGATCTCTGGACCGCTCCACCTCCTGTCTGGAGGGCTGCTATCATGAATCGTCCAGGTAAGGGTACACCCGGACCCCTCGGCGCCGCAGGAAAGCTGTCACCATTGCTATGCATTTGGTGAAGACCCTGGGAGCTGGAGACAGGCCGAAGGGCATGGCTCGGAACTCGAAGAGGGATACCTCTGCTCGAAAGCGAAGGAATCTCTGATGTGACGGACGGATAGGGACGTGAAAGAACGCGTCCTGCAGGTCCAGAGAGCAGAACCACACGCCGTGTTCCAGGGATGGTATTATCTGAACCAGAGTGACCATCCTGAAGGTTCGAGACCTTAGGAACTTGTTCAGGTCGTGTAGGTCGAGAATGGGGCGCCAGCCCCCCGTCCGTTTCGGAACCAGGAAGTACCTGGACACAAACCCCGGGTCTGAGGGAGGGTCCGCCACCTCCCTGATCACCTCCTTTTGGAGGAGGAGAGCGATGTCGGCCCGGCGAGCCGACAGTGAGGCTGCGGACCCCGAGGCCCCCCGAGGTGCGACGGCTCTGAAGGGCGGGGCCTGCTCGAATTCTAGAGGCAGGCCTTTTCCCACCACCTCCAGCACCCACCTGTCCGTGGTAATAACGGACCAGGCGGAAAGGAAGTGCGGAGCCGTCCCTCTCACGGGGAACCTGGGTGAGGTGGACGGGCTGGGCGACACCCTCATCCCGTCACTGGGCAGGCTTGGAGGAGGGACCGCCAAGGGACCTCCCTGGGCCCTACCTCCTGCTTCCTGTTGGGAGGCCCGGGCTTGGGTTGGGATGCCAAGCCGAGCCTGCTAACCCCTGACGTTGCTGGGCGGACGGCATGCTGGCGCAGAAGGCGAAGGGCTTAGGCTGTGGCTTCACGCCTTGTCCTTCTGAGCGGAAGAGACCGAGTCCAGCAGTATTGGACTTCTCGATCCTCTGCAGGTGACCTTCCACCCCAGGGTCAAGAGGTCAGTCCCCAAAAAGGGAACATCCGCCAACTTGTGCTGGGTATCCGAAGTAAAGGTGGATATCCTCAGCCAAGCCAGAAGACGCATAGCCACTGCGCGCGCCACAGACCTGGCACATGAGTCCCCAATGTCTAAAGCAGTCTGGAGCTGCTGTTTGGCCACTGCCCTGCCCTGGTCCCGCACCTGCCTGACCGTGGTCTGCAGATCCGCGGGAAGATGAGGGACGACCTCATCCAGGGAGCCCAACAGGGCATGAGAGAAATGTGCCATGAGGACGGCCGAACTGGCCTGGCGAAGGCCGAGGGAGGACGCAGCATAGACTTTTCGCCCGGCATAGTCCAATTTCTTGGACTCCTTGTCGGGAGGTTTGTCCACATCCCTAGCGTTCCCGGCACGCCGGAAAACGCTGTCGGTAACCAACCCCCGCCGAGGGTGTTCCAAACCGGACAGGGAACCGTAGGGACCGTGACTCCTGGCCATCCTGGCTGAAGGCGCAGGACAGGAAGCAGGGCGCTGCCAGAGCTCCAAGGCCGGGCCCACTATGGCCTCGGCCACCGGAAAGGCCTCCGTAGGGGAATCCCCTCGGTCCAGAATCTCCGTGAGGGGATACCTGGCCTGTTTAGAAACGGGTTCGAGCTTCATCCCGGTGGACTCCGAGATGAGCCGAAGCAATCCCAGGAAGGACGAAGGGCTATCGTCCACCGACTGTCCTCCTGAGGACTCCAAGTCCATTCGCTTGGAGAAAAGGGAGGAATCGTCTTCGGACTCAGAAGAGTCCTCAAAGAGCTGCCTCGGGCCTGAGCCACCCTCCACCTGCCGAGGTCGATCGGGAGTGAGGGTGACAGACAGCCTATGGGGCAGTCCCTGAGCCGACCGAGAATTTTGGTCGGAGCCCCAACTAGCGGCTGTGGAGGCGGAGGTTCCACTGGAATCTGTGGGGCAGCTGGTTTGGCCGAACAACCGCCTGGGCACAGGCCCTCGGATAAAACAAGGGGTTGTTTGCCGCTCGGTGACAGCCACTTAATGGCGGAAGGCGGCGGTGGCTTATTCGATCGAAGGAAACTGTTACCGCATGAGTTCCTCATATCTTAGGCGCAACTTGCGTCGAAGCCTCCCTCATCAGAGGAGGAGGAAGAGGACAGGGTGCCGCTTTGCCGTGGGCCGAGACCGAGACCGCCTTATGACGGCGGGATCGGCTGGACCGCGAAGACGTCCGAGACCGAGAACCTCGGCTTTGCCGAGGACGGTGCGGGGAGGTGTCGCGGGGAACCGGCACTACCCTCGGTTTGGAAGAGTCAACCGAAGGCTCCGGAACCGGAGGCACAGACGAGCCGACGGAATCCTCAACTCCCACCGGGGGAACCGGGGAGAGGGGATTCTCGGCTTCTCCAGCCGACAACCGTCCAACGGGTCCAGAAAAATCTCAACTGCATCGACAGGAGTCTCGGTCAACTGGCCTGACGGGGACACAGTGAGACCAGAGGCCGAAGTCGACGGCCGACAACTCGGGGAGAGGGATCTTTCCCGCTCCCAAGAGCGTCGATGGTGAGACTTACCCTTGTCTCTCTTTTTGGACCAAGAAAACGGTCCAGAAGAAGTTGGACCCTCACCTTTAGTCAAGAGGGTTAGACAAAGCTCCTTAAAAGAAGCTGAATAAGAGGCACCGAGAGAGAGTGGGACAAATGCCGAAGCCGAGGCAGAAGCAGCCAGCCGCCTCCTCTTCGGGCGATCATCTGCCGAGCTGATCCGCCGAGCCCGCGCCCTGGACACCACCGACCGGGCCTCTTTTGACTTTACCGGAGGAAATCGCTTCTCGCGACACCCCAGTTGTAAACGGGCAGCACGGTCTTCGAGGACGTAGGCTGAAAAGGAAGAGCACAGGTCGCAGGCCTGCGGGTCGTGCTCAAGACCCAAACAGTAGACGCACGTGGCGTGTGGATCCATCCGAGACATCTTCTGCCCGCAAGGGCATCTCCGGAAACCGGGAATCGATTTGTCCATCGCAGCTGCGAGGGAGAGAAGACCGAAGTCTTTTTAGCAAAAACTTTTTGATTTCGAAAATTCGAAGAAATAGGAACCAGTCTTATACGCAGAGCGTTAAGGAGGGAACCTGAGCTTCCAAGCGGTAAGGAAGATCTGGCGTCATGGGGCAGAGCCGAGAGTTCTACCACCCGGGTGGGTGGGAGGAGCCAGCTTGAAGACCTTCCGGCAAGATTTAAAGCGGCAAGGAACCTGCCAGACAGTGTGGATGAACAACATATCCATGTCCCTAGAACAGTAAGTTATTATCCCTCTGTACAGACAGCTAGTGAGACCTCATCTGGAGTACTGTGTGCAGTTCTGGAGACCCAATCTCCGCAAAGACATAGACAGGATGGAAGCTGTCCAGAGGAGGGCAACTAAAATGGTGCAGGGTCTGCACCGGAAGACATATGAAGGGAGACAAAAGGAGCTTAATATGTATAGTCTCGAGGAAAGGAGGGGCGACATGATAGAAACGTTCAAGTACCTCAAGGGAATCAACAAAAGTCCAAGAGGGTAGCATCTTTCAAAAAAAGAGGTGTGCAAGAACAAGAGGGCACAATTTGAAGATGGAGGGGGCTCAGAGGTAATTTAAGGAAGTATTTTTCACAGAGGTTGTGGATGCGTGGGCAACCTTCTGGAGGAGGCTGTGGAGTCAAAATCAGTGGTGGAATTCAAGCATGCATGGGACAGTCATAAGGCAATTCTAGGGGGTGGGGGGTAAGAAGAAGTAGGCTGCTGGTTAACTAGGATCTGCAGCTTATCCAGTAGGTAGGGAAATGGGCAGACTGGGTGGGCCAAGCGGTCCTTATCTGCCATCAAATTCTATGTTTCTATGACCCATCTAAAGTACAGTTATGTAAGAACTTACCGTAACAGTAGATCTTCAAGAGGAGCTCTTGCAGCAAGCTATAACCTTCAGGACTATGCTACAGGCACTAGGACCATCCGGAAAACTTCTCAGCCAGCATTATACCACAGGGACTGCCCCCGAGGCCGGCCCCGCCCCATCGGCCCTGGTACAAAAGGGGATGGATCTAGCTCCACCTCAATTCTCCCGACAAGGCCCGCAACAAGCCCTAACAAGAGAAGGGGACGAAGCGAATATAGGAGATGTAAATGAAGATGGATCTGCACACCTCGAGGGGCAAGGCAGGTGGGAAAGTAACGCCTACTGCAAGAGCTCCTCTCGAAGATCTACTGTTACGGTAAGTTCTTACATAACTGTACTATCTTACTTCGGGTGGGAGCTCTTGCAGCAGGCCTAACCAGGGCCCAGTTTTCCAGCGATTCCGCTGATGCGCTCAAACCGCGGAAATATCCGCGAATTTCATCACCCGCGCGAATTCGCGGGCCGCCTCGCTGGAACAAACGTCCGCTCCATTTGCCGACGGGGTGCTGGGGTGCCCAATCCCGTCGGCTTCACTGTCCCCTCCAATGCTTACATGCCATGCTGGGAGCCCACCCCAGCGTGGCAATCAATGATTTTAGCCGACGGGGGGCCTAATCCCCATCGGCTGAACGCCCACCCCTTATAAAATTTGTGCCACGCTGGGAGCCCACCCCAGCGTGGCAAACGTACAATAGTTTTTTTTCGTTACAGGGTGCCTAATCTTCTGCCGGCTGAACGCCTCTAAAGTACAGCTACGCTGGGAGCCCACCCCAGCGGGCAAACGTGCTAATAGTTGTTTTTTTGCCGACGGGGTGCCCAATCCCAGTCGGCTGAACGCCCCAGTCGTCGTTGTGCCACGCTGGGAGCCCACCCCAGCTGCAAGTGGTCCCGCTGACGCTCTTTTTTTCCTGTAAAACAAAAATGTCCCACGGCCTCCCGAGCCCCTCCCACATCCCGCACTCCACCCACTGCACACCAGCCTCCCCACACCCATACTTACCTCCGGACTCCGCACGACGATCTTCGTGGACTGGAACACGCTGCACTCTTCAAAGGCGACTGCGAACTGAGGAAATGCCGGTAAGCTGTATAATGGGCTAGATAGGAGGGTTCAACTTTATTGCATATCTCAGGCATTTTGGGAATTTTGCACCAAATTTTCAACATGGGGTTTTGGGACCCCTTCTCATGAAAGATGTCACTGTCATGGCGTTATTTCGAGCTCGAAGGGTGATTTCGCATAGTGACTGCGAAATCACCCTTCGGGACCGAAAAGTTCCTACACAGGCTCGTAAGTTCACGAATTTCAATATTTTCACTCCAGAGTTTCAACATTGCCATTTCACCACACTGTCTTATGAGTAGTACAGCTGTCATTTTCACATCTCACCCAAAATGTGTTTCCACCCTTGTAGCACAGAATGGCGCAGTCGGTAAGTGAAATCAATGTTCGGACAGATTAATAAAATCACAGTGATACTGTTCATGAGCAGAGGTCTTAAACTGGCTATGTTGAAAATTTGGTGACAAACACCCATAAAATGACTGTATCTGACGTGCATTTTGTCAGATATGGCAAAAAACAAAAAAGGAAAAAATTAAGGGTAAAAATGTGCCGAAGAATTGCCGCAGAAATTGGTGTTGAGTGCCGCAGAAGTTCTGCGGCAAATGAGAACCCTGACGCAAAACTTTGCTCCGATGTGCCGCAGAAAAATCGGGGCCCTGGCTATAACCTTCAGGACTGAATACCAAGCAGTCCATTCCAAAGAGGTAGATGACCCCGGGAGGTGGAATATGCTGACTCCAGAGGCATCAGGACAAAAGTCCTTGTAAAACAACCAGGCCGAAGCCAGCTCGGCATCTGGAGACGATATCCAAGCTATAATACTTGACAAAGGTATGCACCGAGTTCCAGGTAGTGGCCGCACATATGTCCCTGATAGAGACATTTCTCAGGGCGACGAATGAAGCAGACACTCCTCTGGTGGAGTGACCCCTCACCCGGCCCAATAGGGGCTTATTGTGTTTCTCATAGCAGAAGGAAACGCAGTGGACTATCCACTTTGATATCGTCTGCTTGGTTACCGGTTTACCCAAGCATTGTGGCGCAAAGGCCACAAAATGTTGCTCCGATTGACGGTGCGCAGCCATGCACTTGAGGTAATACCTCAAAGTCCTGAGGACATCCAGTGTGTGAAGGAGAGCCTCCCCTCTATTGGATGGGGAAGGAAAATAAACTGGAAGGTCAACCGACTGGTTAAGGGTCAACTCCAAGACCACTTTCAGAAGAAACTTAGGATTTGTTCTAAGGCAAACCCTTTCCCTGTGGAAAATCAAATACGGCTCTTTACACATCAGAGCCTGAAGCTCAGAAACTCTTCCAGCTGAAGTAACAGCAACCGAAAAACAAACCTTCCAAGAAAGAAAACGGAGCTCACAATCCGCAGCTGGTTCAAAGGGAGGGAGAGTGAGCTTCTCCAACACATAAAGGAGATCCCAGGGTGGGATAGGGTCCCAAATGGGAGGTCTCATACACAAAATTCCTCTTAAAAAGGTGTGGGCAACATCCACTTGTGCCAATGCCCTATCTCCAATGACAGCATGATAGGCAGAGACAGCCCACATATGCACCTTGATAGAGGAGTAACTCAGGCCATTTTGATACAAGGAGAGGAGATACTGCAACGCTGAGTTCACTGGGCAAGTGATGGGGTCCAAATGCTGTGATGAGGCCCATAGACAAAACGTTTCCACTTCATGGCGTCAGCGGAGCGGGTGGAGGGCTTTCTCACCGAAACTAGGACTGCCGTCACTTCCGGGGAAACCCCGTATCTGTGTTGAGCTACGTCTGAAGGAGCCAAGCATGTAGGTGTAAGGCCCGAAGGTCCAGATGGACCAGCGACCCCTGTTCCTGGGACAGATATGGGCAGCGGAACTGGAGGCTCTGTGGATAACTGCAGCAGGAGTGGGAACCAAATCTGCCGAGGCTATCTGGGGGCTACGAGAAACATTCGGGCCCCTTCCACCTGTAACTCAAGTAGGACTCTCTGAATGAGAGGGAAGGGCGGGAAGGCATAGAGAAACCTCCCTGCCAGCAAAGGGATAACGCGTCTGGCCAGAAAACTCCAGGCACGTGCTCTCGCGAGCAAAACATTGGCAGTTTGGTGCTGCATGGTGACGCAAGGAGGTCTAGCTCTGGATGACCCCACATGTCGAAGAGCTGATCTGCCACGGACTGTAGCAGCTCCTACTTGTGTGCTCTGGATCGAGACCTGCTTAGGCTGTCGGCCAGATCGTTGAGGATGCCTGGAACTTGCATTGCGGACAGCAGAATACGCCGCTTCAGTGCCCAGTACCAGACTCTCATCGCCCCCCTGCAAAAAGGATACGAATGAGTACCCCCTTGCATGTTGATATAGAAGATGACCGCCATATTGTCTGTTTGAACCAGAAGAAAGCCTGACACCAGGTCCTCTTGAAAGGCCTGTAAGGCATAGAGAACCGCTCGCATCCCCAGTACATTGATGTGAAGGGATGGCTCCTCGGGTGACCAAACCCCTTGCATTTGATAAGCACCCAGGTGCGCCCCCCACCCCAGGTCTGATGCATCTGTCGTAAAAGTCTGACCTGGTGGCTCCGGACGAAAGCTGACCCCTTTCTCCAAGTTCTGGGGGTCCATCCACCAAAGTAAAGTTCTCCTGACTGGCTCGGTGATCCTGACCATGAAGTCTAGATAGTCATAGCCTTGGTCCCATGTGCCCCAGCAGCCTGAGGAAGTTGCATGCTGGAACTTAAGGAGTTATTGAGATCCCTACGGCAATCCCTCGCAGGTGATCGCCCCTGTCCTGGGGGAGAAAGGCCATGCCCTGGGTGGAATCCAGTACCACTTCAATGAAAACAAGCTTTTGACTGGGCTCTGGGGATGATTTCTGCACATTCATGGTGATCCCCAGCTCTTGGAATAGAGTATAGGTGTCTCCGAGGGCGTGAAGTAGGCCTGCCCTTGACGGGGCTGTAAGTAGCCAATCGTCTAGGTATGGGAAAACGTAGTGTCCCATGCGCCTTAGAGCCGCAGCCACTACTGCCAAGCATTTTGTAAAGACTTGCGGAGTAGAAGAGAGGCCGAACGGAAGAACTCGGAATTGGTAGTGCTCCCCTTGGAAGCAGAACCTCAGAAACTTCCTGTGGGGAGGGAAGACCCAGATATGCATATTTGCATCTTGCATGTCTAGGGAGCAGAGCCAGTCCCCTTGGTGTAGCAGAGGAAGACCTGGGAGGGTCACCATCCTGAACCTTTTGTACTCTATAAAGAGATTTAGAGAGCTGAGGTCCAGAATGGGACAAAGATACTGTGTCTTTTTTTGGGGACCAGGAAGAAATGGGAGTAAAACCCCTTTCCCGTTGATGCCGGGGGACTATCTCTATTGCCCTTTTCTGCAACAGGGTCTGAATCTCTCCTATTAGTGGGATGTGAGAAGGAGGAGAACGGGAGTACTTTGGCAGACTATTTGGGGGAAACTCCATGAACTTCAACGTGTCTCCTCTCCTGATGATATCTAGGACCCAATGGTCCGGAGAAATCGACTTCCACCCTCCGAGATGAAGGGAGAAGCGGCCCCCGACCGTCTCCCCTGGGTCTTCCTGTGGAAGGGGGTGGGGCAGAAGGGAGTCATTGGGCTGAGCCAGGTGTAGGCAGAGAGGCCTGGGAGGACTTGGGCCCACGAGGAGGAGGAGCTCCTCCAGGCTGCTGGTTACCAGATCTCCTACGGAAGCCGCCTCTCTGCCCCTACTGGACACCACGGGCATGACCTTGGCCACCTGAGGACTTGTGAAATGGCCGCTTGCATTGTCTTCACTGGTCGCGGCGGTACATCTGGTGGACTGACCAGACAGACTTGTTCGACTCCTGGAGATGAGAAATCATAGCTTCCTCTCCTGCCCAAAAAGCACGGTACCCTGGAAGGGTAAGTCCTTGATACCGGCCTGCAGATCCTGGTGAAAGCCCGAGACTCTCAACCAGGCATGGCGCCGTAGGCACACCCCGGAGGCGGCTGCCCTGGCTGCTGTTATCTGTGGTGTCATATGAGGCTCTCGGGACATGGGAGCCTACGTCTGAGCCCGATTTTAAAATGTCCAGAAGCTCTGTCTTCTGATCAGAGTCTGGAATGGCCTTCAAAAGCTCTTGTCCTCGTTCCCATAGCGCATTCTGGTACTGGACCATATGTGTTAAGAAATTGATGGACCGTATGGAGCAGGTGGAGCAGAATAAACTTTCTTGCCCACCTGGTCCAAATAGTGAGACTCCGGGTCGGGAGGCTGTGAGCTGAGGTGCTTCGGCTGTCTGGATTTGTCATGGGCAGCCATGATCACCGAGGAGTCCGCCTGAGGGTGTTCAGCAAGGAAAGATTCTGCCCTTGGGGCCCTGTACAGCCTATCCAACTTCTTCGGAACAGCCGAGACTGAAGCTGGATGCTTCCAGGTAGTCCAGGTAAGATCCTGGAAAGTATCCACCAAAGGAGGGAACACCAGTGATTTCGGCTCCTTCTGCCTCAAGTACTCCGCCAGTCTCCGGTGTGCCGGATCCAGGTCCTCCGTCTCCCACTCGTTGGAGGCCTGGATATGCCTCATGACATCCATGAAGGTTGGATCGTCTGGAGGCGAGCGAGGCTGGTCCTTCTCTCCTGAGGACTGCTGCAAACTGAGAGAGGAAGATGACGTAGAAGAGGATGAGGGAGATCGACTGTAAGATCTCGAATAGTCTGACCTCTCCTTGTGACCAGACTCCTGCTGTCGTCGGTAACTGGGGGACCAATGTCAGTCCAAAGAGACTCCAGTCCCGAGACCGGCGACGGAGCAGAGGACCGACGTCAGGAGCGTTCTTGTCTAGAAGACCGAGAGAGACTCTTAGAACGCGACCTAGACCGACAACGGTCTCCAGAATCCCTGAAGCGACATCAGTGGTCTCCAGACTGGGTGCGGGAATGAGCCCTAGAAGGAGGTGTAGGCGGTCGCTCCAAAGACTTCCACGGGAAAGGCTCACCTCCCGTCTGTGGTTTGCCCGCCAGGTCAGGTACCGGTGTCTGGGCCGGCGACAGGTGGGGTCTCTGCTTCTGTACCTTCCCCCACCAAAAGGAGAATAGCTCCTGCAGCTGATCCTTCGAAAAGAGTTCTGCTGCCCGGCCCGGAAAGAGAGTATCCGGGACGTCAGCCCATGAAGGAGAGCCCTCCTGGAGGCCCAGAGGGAGGAAGACTTGGGCGACGGGGACGTTGGCTCTTCCATGGCCGATCCCTCACCCTCTGCCCCTTGGACCGGCGTCGGTGGTGGTACCGACGGGGTGCCGCCAGGGGGCGCAGGAGAGTCCTTGAGCTCCGGAGGCACGCCTTCAGCAGGCGGCGCCAGTGCCTTCGGAGGTGGGGCCACAGCTATCACCTCCAAGGGCTTGGTGGTAACCCTTAGCGCGGTTACCTCTGGCTTGGCCGGCTTCTCCCCCGAAGGGCCAGCCTTGGCCTGAGAAGACTTCGGACGCTCTCCTGATCCTGAAGGGCGGGCCTTCTTGGGAGAGGGCCGCGAGTGAGACCAGGACCGGGACCGACTACGGTCTTTACCGTGACGCTTCTTCTCCTTGCGTTTCTCCTCGGAGTGCAGATCCATTTTCTGCTCCAGAAGGAAAGTCTTCAGGGCCTTGAGACGACAGCTGCGGGTTCAGCTAGTAAAAGCCTGGCTGGCAGAGCAGGCCACGGTGTCGTGGTCCGGCCAGAGGCAGAATACGCAGCGTCGATGGCCGTCCTTGGCCGGGATCTGCCTCCCACACTCGCACTTAATTTGGTGATGTTCCAGCGAGGCCGACGACGGGGAAGACATCCATCAGGAAACTTCAAAAAACTGTCGGAAACGGTCCAACATCAGTTAACGAGAAAAGGAACCGTTGAAAATGGTAAAAAAGCGGGTTTGAAGAAAATTCTGGCCGTTTTCTGGCAAGCTGATTGAAGATCTCTTCACATGCGGAGCATGGCGGGAAAAGAACTGAGGTGCAGCTGGGTCCGCCCCCTTTTGTACCAGGGCCGAAGGGGCGGGGCCGGCGTCTAGGGCAGTCACTGGTGTAGACTGCTGGCTGAGAAGTTTTCCAGATGGTCCTAGTGCCTGCGGCATAGTCCTGAAGGTTATAGCCTGCTGCAAGAGCTCCCACTTGAAGTAAGATCTGTGGTTAGTTGACAGTTTCTTACAGTAGTGGGCCAACCTTCCACACACACACACACACTGGCAATGGATGAGCAACCAGGGCAGAGTGGTCAGAGGGTTTGTTTTTGCTGGGGTTTAGGGACTGGACACCTGGTGCCCCTTCTCACCCTGCCTCTGTAATAACCTCTTTGTGGTGGGTACTCAAAGGGAGGAGAAGGTTGGTAAGTAAACCCTACTCTTATCTCCCCTTCCACAAAGCCTGTGGGAAGTAGAGGCCTTTTTTTCAGTATTGCTTATGTACATGGTTTTGTATTTATCCATGTTTTTCATGTAAGCCTCTGTCTTGTCACCAAAAAACAAGTTACTCACCTGTAACAGTAGTTCCAAGAGTGGTATATGTTGTTCATCCACACTTGTTGGCATGTCCTTTCCCTTTAAGAATCTTGCCTGAAGGTATAAAAGCTGGCTCCTCCCACCCAACCGGGTGGTACATCCCTCTGCTCTGCCCCATGATGTTAGATCTTTGCCTGCTGGAAGCAGAGGGTTGTGTGTTGAAGCCGGGGAGGTCGGGTGGGTTCATGTGGATGAACAAAATATACCACTCCTAGAAAGTTCGTTACGCAAGAACTTACCGTAACAGATGATCTGCGAGGTACAGTCTCTTGCAGTAGGTTACTACTCTTAGGAGTCCGCTAGGTGGAGCTGTCACACAGTAGCTTCTTCCAGCAGTCTTTGATAGCCCCCCCCCCCAAAATACATCACTACCTCTTCATTTATTTTATTTATCTGTATTTGGATGACACTTTGAGCCGAGGGCTCTTTACAAAGGTTCCATGTCAAGGCAATAAGGTACAGAACATAACATGACCATTACAATGGAACTTACACAAAAAAGAAAGACATGTAAGGTTACAACAACAGCAGCCAAAGGCATTGTCAAGACTGTGATCGCGAGTTAATTATACAGTACAAGTCAATAGGCAGCTCAATGAAGCTTTGTTAGGAGTGGGTTAGTGGGAAAAGAGAAAGAACAGTGGTGGTGAGGGAGTGGTATGAGAGAGGGGGGGAGGAGGGGAGAAATAGGGAGGGCATTGGGTCGGGTTCGTGGTAGATGGGAAATAGCAAGAGAGGAGGAATGGGGGGGATGAAAAGGAACAGGAGACAGATTCATCCTACATTCCTATTTATCTGGCTGTGTATAAAAGAGGGCAGCCCCAGGTACACACTGTTCCCCGCCGGCTGCAGCACGCAAAAGGCCGAGGACAGAGGGGAAACCAAGGAACCAAGGAAAACATCCATCCCAACATCCTGAGAGCCAAGGACCCTGAGCAAAAAAAGCCAGGGGGACAGAGGGCAGGATGGTACCTACTGCAAGAGACTACCTCGAAGAGCTACTGTTACGGTAAGTTCTTACTTAATGAACTATCTTCTACGGATAGGTCTCTCACAGTAGGTTAGTACCCTTGGGAAAGTACCAAGCAGTTATACAAAAGGGAGGACAAGCGGAGCATGAAGCAGGGATATAGGCAACGACAACAAGCAGAGCCAAGAAGACACATCAATGACAACGGAAAAAGAGGTGGCAAACAGGAACCAGGCAGAAGCCATGGAGGAGCCACAGAACAATCCAAGAGATGGTCATGTGATCCTGGAAAGGGACAGCGTCACACAAAGTCCAAGTCAAAACATCTCAAACAACAACCGGTCGGGCGGACAAGCCAAAGGTGTGCGAGGAAAAGAGTACTCCATGAAGGGAGAGTAGGAACAGGGCCATGCCAATGATTCAACCTGCCGAGCAGGTATGCAAAAGGCAGTGGCATACAGTCAAGTCCAGCAGGGCATCCAAAGCACCATCAGAGACTGGCGGAGACATGTCGAAGCAGAACAGATAGATGCAGGAGGCCATGCACAGTGATGCATCCTGAAGAGGCGGGGTCAAAAGGCCATGACAAGAAAACAGCAAGTCCAGGAGAGCACGCCAAGTGCATAGCATGCGTGCAAGGAGTGGAGAGTACCAGGGCAAGGAGCACCAGGCAGGCCACAGCAAAAAACAACTGAGTGGACTCCAGGAGGGAGAACAGCAGGAGTTCCAAAAGGACTGCAGAGAGGAGGGAAGCAACCAGGAGGAGGAGGAAGCAGGCCTCCGAGGAAAAGGGTGAAGGGACACCCAGGTGCTTCCGAGGCATGCGGAAGGAGGCGGGAACCAAGCCCTACAGAGTGGTAAAGGAGGAGGAGCAGGACAGGCCCCGCCAGGAGGATCAGGGCCAGATGCAGCTGCCCCATGAGAGGCCCCACCAGGGACCCGATAAGTATCCTGGGGAAGGGGACAGAAACAGGACATCCCGGCAGAAAGACGACAGGAGCCGGGGGCAGGGGAGCAGTCCCAGACCGACTGTCGGGCATGACTGGATGGCAGGCAGCAAACCAGAAAGGCCTGGGGACCATGACCAAAAATGTAGGACCACAAAGGGGGCGACGGCAGCCGACAGGCAGACGTTGGGTGCCGAACCCGACACCCGAGACCAGGCGGGGCGCTGCAAGGCGACTGCCATGGCAGACAGATGGGCGGATGCAACCAAGGCATCGAGAAGGCACAGAAAGGGTGTACATGGGTAGTGCCGACAGGTCCAACCCCGGGCAAGGAGATAGTGGCAGGAGAAGTCGCCAAAGCCGAAGCACACTAGGCACTGAGGCACCGGACCACGCGGCCCACATAGGAAAGGCCGCAAAGCAGCAAGGCACGGGAGGCAAAATCGTAAGACGTCAAAACAAAACCCCATCCAGCGTAACAAGAAGAGGCATGATGGGACACGTGGGTTGGGCAGGAGCCCCCCCGAAGGCAGCCGCAATAGTGGCAGTAAATCGGGAAGGCCTGACGGGTCGCAGCACAACCAGGAGGCCCACGGGAGGCAGGACTGAGGAGAAGAAAGGGGACGCCAAAACCCAGGCATGGGCAGAAAAGACCCCCTGCAGGGAACCCCCAGGGCCGGACCCCCGAAAACAGGAGGGGGGGGAACCAGGCAGAGATAGCCCAAACAGGAAGATGCCGGAAATGCAGGGGGAGGGGATACCGACCCCAGTGGGGTGGCACCAGAGAGGTACGAGGAATGAGGGGTGAGACCCAGGAACCCAGTCCGAAGGCACAAAATGGGCACCCGAAAAGCACAGGAATGGCAATGGAGGGGGTACCCCCGGCGACATAGGAACAGGACACTGGTGCCTGGACGGACAGAGGGGGGCAGGGAAGGGGAACCCCAGACCAGGGATGCCCGAGATGCGGAGCCCCTGCCAGTGATGGGGGAACCAGCCCCTCTGAAAGGGATGAAGGCAGGGACGTCCTGTTGATGGGGAAGCTGACCCATTGATAAGGAACACAAAACATGACGTCCAGTCGATGAGGAAGCTGCCCCATCGATGAAGAGTGCTCTCTTGATGGGGGAAAAGCCTCAGTCAATGACAGAGAGTGAACAGCATGCTCCATCAACAGGGAAAGCGCTCCCGTCGACGAGGGAAGGAAAAAACAATTCTTCATCGACGGAGCACTCCTCGTCAACAGGGGAAGAGCCCCCATCGATGAGAGAGAGCAGCTGCATGCTCCATCGATGGGGGAAGAGCTCCCGTCGACGAGAGAGCGAAAGCAACATGCTCCGTTGATGGGGGAAGCCTCCCTGTCAACGGGGATAACAGTGCCCGTCAACAGAAAACATCTTGGTGAGTGCTCCATTGATGGGGGATGACGTGGCAACGGTGAAGGGAGCAACAAATCGACAATGAACACCCCAGCGACAGGGGGGGGTAGCCCCCAGCGACGGAGCAGATCGGAGGAGTGAGAGTCCTGCTGCCGGGGACCCTTAACACAGGTCCCCGAGGTCTGTCCCGGAAAGGCTGCCTTGTTAGCAATGGATGGAGTCTCTGACCCAGCAAGAGAGCCTGGGCCAAGAAGCAGCGGGGGTACTGTTAGCGAACACAAGCCCGCTGAAACAAGGAGAGTCGGGGGTACTGTGAGTGGTTCACAGGCCTGGCCGATTGGAAGTAGAAGAGCCGGGGCCTGGGAGTATGCCACAGGCCCTGCACAGAGAAGAAAAATTGGGTTCAAGTTCATGTCAAAGACTGCAACACAAAAGACTGAGCTAGCTGCTGTGCGGGCTGAAACTGGCAGGAAAATGAACGGTGTGTACCTGGGGCCGCCCCCTTTTATACACAGCCAGAGGAAGTGATGTATTGGGGGGGGGGGGGTACGGCCCTACAGAAGACTGATGGAAGAAGCTACCGTGTGACAGCTTCACCTAGCAGACTCCCAAGAGTAATAATCTACTGCAAGAGAACTGTCCGTAGAAGATCTACTGTTACAGGTGAGTAACCTGTTTTTCTAGGATCATGGCTATGTTGTTCTATCTACACTTGTTGGCAGACTTCCTAGCAGTTCTCCGGGGAAAAGGAAGGCAAGACGCATACCCCCTACTTGGGAAAAGTACAGTTACGTAAGAACTTACTGTAACAGTAGATCTTCGAGAGGAGCTCGTGCAGCAGGCTATAACTATTAGGAGTAATGCTGCAGGCCTTAGGACCCACTGGAAAAAACTCAGCTAGCAGTACCCAGTGGGGATTGCTCCCCACTGTAGGCCCCGCCCCAACATCGGACATGCTACATACATAAGGGGGCAGACCCCGGCTTCATCTCAGTTCACCCGCCGAGGACCTGCGAACGGACACAAGCAAACCAAGCGAAGCACGTCCTAGACATGCTGAAAAACTCTCCAGGGGAAGGAGCGCCTGCTGCAAGAGCTCCTCTCGAAGATCTACTGTTACAGTAAGTTCTTACGTAACTATACTATCTTACTTCGAGGGGGAGTTCTTGCAGCAGGCTATAACCATTCGGACAGAATCCGAAGTAGTCCCACACCAAGAAGGTGACTAGTCCCGAGAGGAGGATGACAGAAACTGATGCAACAACATAGCCTAAAGGCTGGGAGTCTGCATGTTAGGATAACAGGCCTTGAAGGACTGTCAGGCTGAAACCGGCTTCGCCTGGAGGCAATATCCAGGTTGTAATGCCTAACGAAGGTGTGCACTGAACCCCAAGCAGCAGCTGCACACATCTCGAATAGAGACATTTTTTCAAGGATGCGAAGGACGTAGACACGCCTCTGGTGGAATGACCTCTAACCACTCCCAGCAGAGGTTTACTGTATTTATTGTAACAGAAAACTACGCAATGTACAAGCCACCGGGAAATGGTCTGTTTAGACACTGGTTTGCCCAGGTGTTGAGGCGCAAAGGCCACAAACAATTGCTCTGATTAACGGTGTGACGCTGTGCGCTTGAGGTAATACCTCAGCGCCCTGTGGACATCAAATGTGTGTAGGAGAGTCTCTCCCTTGTTAGCAGGGGTAGAATAATAGACTGGAAGGTCAACTGACTGGTTGAGGGTAAACTCTGAAACCACTTTGAGTAGAAACGAAGGAATTTTTCTGAGGGAAACCCTTTCCCTACGAAAAATTAAATAAGGCTCCTTACACATCAGGGACTGAAGCTCGGAAACTCTTCGAGCTGAGGTTACTAAAAAAGAAACCTTCCAGGAAAGATAACACAGCTCACATTCTGCTGCAGGTTCAAAGGGGAGGGGAAAGTAAGCTTCTCCAAAACAAAAAGGAGGTCCCAGGGAGGGATAGGATCCCTAATGGGAGGTCTCAAATGTAAAATGCCCCGTAAAAGGTGAGGGCCACGTCCAACTGAGCCAGGGCTCGGTCTCTGAAGCGGACGTGATAAGCAGAGATAGCCCACATATGCACCTTTATGGAACAATAGCTCAAGCCTTGCTGCTGTAAGAAGAGGAGGTACTGTAACGCTGAGTTCACTGGGCAGTTAAGAAGGTCCAGATGGTGAGACAAAGCCCATAAACAGAAGCGCTTCCAACTTCATAGTGCGAGTAGAGGGCTTTCTCACTGAAATGAGGATGTCTGCCACCTCCTGGGAGACCCCATACCTTGATCTCACTACATCTGCAGGAGCCATGCATGAAGGTGCAGGAACCCGAGATCTGGATGAATCAGCTTGCCCTGATCCTGGGACAGCAACTGCGAGCATACTGGCAGCGGGACTGGAGGTTCTGACGACAACTGCTGAAGTAGTAGGAACCAAATCTGCTGTGGCCATAGCGGGGCGACTAGGATCATTCGAGCCCCCTCGGCTTATACTTTCAACAAGACTCTCTAAAGGAGAGGGAAGGGAGGGAAGGCGTTAAGAAACCTCCCTGCCCAACAAAGGGACAATGTGTCTGTCCAGAAAACACCAGGCGCGTGCTCTCACGAGCAGAAAATTGGCAGTTTGGTGTTGCGTGGAGACGCAAACAGGTCGCACTCTGGACGACACCAAGTGTCTAAGCGCGGTCCGCTTATTGACTGAGTAGCCTCACTGCATGCCTTTGGACTGAGACTATTAAGCTGTCCGCCCAGGAGTTTCAGGTACCTGGAACTTGGAACGGCAGACAGAGAAATTCGATGCTCCAGCACCCAGTACTAGACTCTCATCGTCTCCCTGCATAGGGGTTAGGAGCGAGTCCACAGGAGCCGACTCCATGGGTGCTCAAGCACCCAGAAAGTTGACATAAGCATCCTCAATATTTTGAGGGCAGTCTGCAACAAAGGATTACTAGAGAACCTGGTCACAGGAAAAATACTACCTACTGGCAATGAGCACCCGCAAAGATTCCTAAAAGTTGGCATTCCTGAGCGAGTCCTCCCTTGCTTTTTGATGTAACAGACAACGGCCATGTTGTCCATCTGAACGTGAAGAAAGCCTGGCACCAGGTCCTCCTGAAAGGCCCTTAGAGCACTGAGGACCGCCTGCATTTCCAGAACATTGATGTGGTGGTTGAGCTCCTCTGGGGAACAAACGCCCAGTCTAACAGTCCCCTATGTGTGCCCCCAACCCAAATTGGAGGTGTCTGTCATCAGAGTCCAACTTGGCGGCTCCTGTCGAAATGGGACCACTTTTTCCAAATTCAGGGGATCCAACCAGCAACGTAGGGTCCTCCTGACTGGCTCTGAGATCCTGACCAGATGGTCCAGACCATCGAAGCTTTAGTACCACTGCACCGAGCATCCACTGTGGGACCCTCATATGGAGGTGGGCCAAAGGAGTTACAGGGATGGCCTCCGCCATGTGTCCCATAAGTCTGAAGAAGGTCATGGCTTAGACCTGAGGGGTTATGAGGACCGTTCTGACCATTTTTCACAGGCGATCTCCCCGCTTCTGGGCGAGAAAAAACATGCCCTGAACTAAATCCAGGACCGCACCTATAAAGATGAGTCTTTGCCTGGGCTCTGGGGATGATTTTGGCAGATTCAAGGTGATCCCCACCTCTCAGAATAAAGTATAAGTGTCTCCGAGAGCTTGAATGAGGCGCACCCTTGACGGGGCCGCTAACAGCCAATCGTCGAGGTAAGGAAAGATGTAATGCCCTTTGCGCTTTAGAGCCGTAGCTACCACTGCCAGGCATTTGGTGAAGACTCGAGGAGCGGAGGAGAAGCCGAACGGCAGAACACGGAACTGATAATGCTCCCCCTGGAAGTGGAACCTCAAGTACTTCCTGTGAGGGGGGAAAAGACCCCGATATGCATGTATGCATCTTGCTTGTCCAGGGAACAGAGTCAGTCTCCCTGGTGCAGAAGAGGAATGAGACCTGGAAGGGTCACCATCCTGAACCTTCGGTATTCAATATAATTGTTTAGAGAGCTGAGGTCCAGGACGGGCCGAAGGTCTTGAGTTTTCTTTGGAACCAGGAAGAAATGGGAGTAGTACCCTTTTCCCCGCTGCTGCAGGGAACTGGCTCTATTGCCCTTTTTCGCAAGAGGGCCTGGACCTCTCCTTCCATAAGAGGCATGTGAGGAGGAGGATATCTTGAGGACCTTGGTAGAGTTTCTTGAGGGCTCTGAGTGAACTCCAGCATATGTCCCCTCCTTACTATGTCTAGGACCCACTGGTCCGCAGTGATTGTGCTCCATCCCTTCAGGTGGAGGAAGAAGCGACCCCCTACTGCCTCCTCTGGAAGGGAGGGGGGGTCAATAGGGAGTCACTCAGCAGAGCCGGGAGTGGGGAGAAAGGTTTGAGAGGACTTTGGACCTCGAAAGGAAGCACCTCCAGGTTGCTGGTTACCAGCCTTCCTTTTAAAGCCGCCTCTCTGACCCTGTTGATTTCCATGGGCAGACTGGCCTGAGGACTTACGAAAGGGCCGTTTTCGAAAACGCTTCTGGTCCCCCTTATATATTTATTGGACGGAACAGATGGACTTGCCCGACTCTTGGTGACGAGAGATAAGACCC
The DNA here is from genome assembly GCA_016271365.2 of Neoceratodus forsteri. Lineage (NCBI taxonomy): Eukaryota > Metazoa > Chordata > Ceratodontiformes > Ceratodontidae > Neoceratodus > Neoceratodus forsteri. The sequence continues at coordinate 914,330,347 of CM028131.1, read as the reverse complement.
TCAGTCTCTGACCCAAAAAGAACGGAACCACGGAACGGGAGGTCCCTGATTCCAGACTGCAGATCCTGCTGGAATCCTGAGATTCTGAGCCAGGCGTGGCGCCTTAAGCAGACACCTGCCGCCCTAGCCGCCATATCTGCAGTGTCATACGAAGCACACAGAACACAGGTGCCAACGTTCCGAGCCTGATTTTAAGATGTCCAGGAGCTTCGTCTTCTGTGCGGAGTCTGGCATGGCACTGGCTAACTCCTGCCTTTTTTCCCCAAAACACATTCTGGTACGGAACCATATGCGTGAGGAAATTCAGGGAGCATATGGAGCAGGTGGATGCAGAGCATACTTTCTTGCCCACCTGGTCCAAATAGCGGGACTCCAGATTGGGAGATGTGAGTTGAGATGTTTTGACTGCCGAGATTTGTCACAAGCAGCCGTTATAACAGTAGAGTTAGTCTGAGGGTTTTCCGCCAGAAAGGGCTCATCCCTAGGCGCTCTATACAGCCCTGTCCAACTTTTTAGGAACTGCTGGGACTGTGGCCGGATGCTTCCAAGTTATCCTGGTACGGTCTTGGAAAGTGTCAACCAGAGGAGGCACCACTAAGGGTTTAGGCTCCTTCTGCCTCAGGTAGCGTACTAACCTCCGGTGTTCCGGATCCAGGTCCTCTGTGTCCCATTCACTGAAGGCCTGGATGTGCCTCATGACACCCATAAAAGTGGGATTGTTAGGAGGTGAACAGGGTAGATCCTTATCCCCAGAAGAACCCTCAACTCCTGAGAAAAGAGGAAGAGGAGGATGACCGGCTTCTGGACTGTGAAGAGTCCGAGCTATGTCTGTAAGGATTACCTTCTTTTGAACGTCTGTTACTCCCAGACAGGCTTCGGTCCTGGGACCGACTTCAGCTCCTGGACCAACAACGGAGTGGTGATCGACGTCTGTCCGGGGACTGGCACCAGCTGGTACAGCGAGTCCACCCAGAGGAAGATCTATGGTGGCTGCAGGACCTACTCTTGGGCCTGGGCCGATGATGGCTTTTCAGACCTAGAACGGTGCCATCGACGGTCCCTGGACCAAGACCAGGATCGCACCACTGAGGGGGAGCGGGATATAGGAGGTTTCGCTGCTCCTCAGGGGTTTTGACGCGACTCAATGGACAAACCTCGCAGTCCTGGGTTGTCCGGCTCAGTTGGGAACTGGTGTCGGGTCCAACTTCGGTATAGCCTCATCTTTTTTAACCTGGCTCCACCAGAAGAAGAAGAGTTCCTGAAACTCCTCCTTGTTAAAGATGGATGCCCGGTCTTCTTCAGGAGATAGGAAAAGCTGGAAGGTCCGGCAGGGCTTTCGGGGAAGAACCTGGGGACGAGCCCTTCGGAGAAGAGGACTTTGAGGTAGGCGACGGCACTTTGACCGGTGCAGTGTCACCAGTAGTCCCAATGGCCTGAGGCACTTTAGCCGGGGCCAGTTCTGACTTGGCCGGTTTGGATGGGGGCGGACCCCATAGAGGCCTTAGCTTGGGAGTCCCAGTCCTTGCTAGATGGCTTACCCAAACCAGGTAAGGCTGTAACCAAGGCCTTCTTTAGTGGGGCCGAGGCATGAGCCGAAGTGGAGGCCGTGACTGAGTCCGCCAGGGCAGAGAAAACACCCAGCAACGTGACCTTCACCTTGAACAGCTTAACAGTAGGAGCTCCCGCTGCGACAGACGTCTGTGTCTTGGAGGGAGCCTCTGACCACGACTACTCCTCTTGCCTGGAGTGCTTCAAGCGGTCGTATCAACCCAAGCTGGAGGAAGAGGCCTTTTTGTGGGGAGACCGTGACCAAGACCAATGGCGGGTCCGGCTACGGTCCTTGTCCCGGGACTTCCAAGACTTGTCCCGGTGTGTGCCCTTTTCCCCTGGAGAAGTTTGCATGACATCCATTTTCTGCTCTAGCAGATGGGCCTTCAATGCCTTCAGGCGTCTGATGCAGGTCCTCCTGGTGAAGCCCTTGCAGATCCTGCAGGAGTGTAGGTCGTGGTCTGACCCCAAGCAGAAGACTCACTCTTCGTGGCTGTCCTTGGATGGAATCTGGCGACCACAGGCACACACTGTCTTCTTGCAACCGGAGGAAACCGACAACGCTGAAAACATGTGATAGTACGATAAGCAGAGAAGGGGTAAAACCAACTGGAGAACGTCAGAACAGCGGAGAAAAAGGTTGAAAACCAAAATATTGCTGGAAACTGCAGAATAGCACGCTAAGGCTTTCCCAACAAGAGTGGGTCTGCAGCGGGGAAAAAACTGAGATGGAGTCGAGGTCTGCCCCTTTATGCAGCATGACTGACGTCGGGGCAGAGCCGTTTTTTTTTGGGGGGGGAGGCCGTTGAGTACTGCTAACTAAGTTTTTTACGGTGAGTCCTAAGGCCTGCGCCATTAGTCCTAATGGTTATAGACTGCTGCAAGAACTCACCCTCGAAGTAAGATCAGAGACTGGAGAACTGAGGCCCCAAAACCAGCATTCCGGCATGACTCTAGGTCGATGTGGTAGTGAGAAATAAAGGTGCTTGCTGACTTCTCGGTAGCAGCCCTGCAGACTTCCTGGATAGGGATGGCCCTGGAAGCAGCCATAGATGCAGCAGTATGGCGGGTGGAATGAGCTCTTACCCCTACGGGAGGCTCCTTGCCCGCCAACCTATAGCAGAGATCAATGCATGATGTAATCCATCTGCCAATCATCCGCCTGGCTGCAGGTCTGCCAGGTGCGGCTTCAGCGTAGGTGTCAAATAGCTGGCGAACCTCTCCCCGAACTTCTGCCATCCGCTCCTTATAAGAGTGTGCTCATCTCAGGTCCAAAGTATGGAGACTATACTCCGTCTCCGTGGTGTAAATGGGGTAGTACACCAGCAGAGTCAACACCTGGTTAAGGTGAAACTCTGACATCAGTTTCAGAAAGAATTTCGGGTGGGGGCACAGGACAACCTTGTCCCTGTGGAAGATCAGGTAAGGAGAGTCGACAGAGAACACCTGTAGCACCCCAGTCCTTCTGGCTGATGTGATAGCCACCAAGAAGGCAGTCTTTCACGACAAATGTGACATCTCACACCTGCGCATTGGTTCAACTGGTTTGCCCATGAGTTTTGCCAGTACCAGCAGTAGATTCCATGGTGGTGGTGGTTCATGCACCGGAGGAGAAATGTGGTTGAGGCCTTTAAAGAAGTGCCAGACCACCTTCTTCTGTGCCACCATCTGCTGACCAGTCTGTGCCCGGTAAGCAGAGATGGCTGTCAAGTACACCTTAAGGGTTGTAGACTGAAGACCCCCTTTGGACAGAGACCAAAGGTAGTACAGGATGCTAGCTACCAGACAGGACAGAGGGTCTAGGCCCTTGCCCTGGCACCAAATGGAAAATCTTTTCCATTTGAAGGCACAGCACCTCCTGGTAACTCCTTCCTAGATGCCTTCACAATGGTGAGTACATATTTGGAGAGACCCAAAGCCTGGAACTCTAGCCACTCAGGCACCAGGCTATTAGGTGCAGGGATTGAAGGTCCAGATGGAATACCTTCCCTTGATTGACTGATATCAGGTCCAGGCATACAGGAAGATGCCACGGAGGCCTAGAGCTGAGGCTGAGGAGATCTGGATACCAGACCTGGCGAGGCCAGTCTGGGGCTACCAGGATCACCTGTGCCTTGTCCCTCCTGACCTTGAGGATCACCTTGTGAACTAAGGGAAGTGGAAGGAAAGCACAGAAAAGGCCTGGGGTCCACGGCCTCGAGAAGGCATCCTCCTGAAGCGAGCCCTGCTGAGGGGGGTGGGCATGAAACAGCCTCAGCTTTGCATTCTCCCTTGAGGCGAACAGATCCACCTGAGGTTTACCCCAGTGGGAGGACAGGCTGTGTACTACCTCTGGATGAGAGCGTCCACCAGTTAATTCAAGGCTCCTGCACACATGGATAGCTAGATCATCAGTCTCCAGTCAGCTCATTAGAGTCCAGATGTGGAGCGTTTCCCCAAACAGAGGCCAGGAGTGCGTGCCACCCTGCTTGTTGAGACAATACACAGTCCTGGTATTGTCCATTTGGACTTGCACCACCTGACCCCGAAGGAGCGGAGCAAATGCTGACAGCGCCAGTTGGACTGCTCGACGCGCCAGCAGACCGATATGGCATCGGGATTCCTCGGGGGTACCACAGCCCGTGAGAGGCACATCAGTTATAAGAACGACCGTCAGCTTGGAACAGACAAACAGGATCCCTTCCTGCAAGTGTGCTAGGACGGTCCACCACTGGACAGCGTCCCACATCTTCTGAGTCACAGTGACCAACTGGTTGGTGACTATGTCACTTAGTCCACTGGCTGACCAGCTCCCACTGAAGAGGGCGCATATGCCACCAGGCCCATCAGACCATGGCGGTGCAGGCAGCTATGTACCACGGAAGGCGCAGGAAGTCTAGGGCAGGGTGCAAGTGACCAACCAGAAATGACTGGGCAGAGGAGGAAAGAACCTCCACTCTGTCCGCTGGGAGCCTAGCTTTGGCTTGGCAAGAGTCGAGCTCTGCCGCGATGCAGCAGATCACCTGCGAAGGTACGAGTTCTGACTTGGTATCGTTGACCAGACCACCAAGTTCGATGCAGGTCTGGAGGGCCAGATCCCTGGACTTCACCTCCTGTCTGGAGAAACCCGATGATCCAATCATTGAGATAGGGGTACACTCTGACCCCATAACGCTGAAGATGGGCCGTCACCACTGCAATGCATCTGATGATGAGCCGGGGGGGCGCTGACAAGCCGAACAGCATGGCCAGAACTCGAACAGGACTCCCACAGCTCAAAAATGGAGGAACCTGTGGTGAGACAGATGGATTGGGACGTGAAAGAACACATCCTGCAGATCCAGAGAGCAAAACCACATGTTCTGCTCAAGAGATGGTATGATCTGAGACAGAGTTACCATCCTGAATGTGCCGGACCCGAGAAACTGGTTTAGGTCGTGCAGATCTAGAATGGGGCGCTAGCCCCCAGTCCGTTTCTGGATCAGGAAATACTTGGAAATGAACCCTGGGTTGGCCAGAATCCATGACTCTGGCCACTACCTCCTCTTGGAGGGTTGGGCGATGTCATCTCGGAGAGCTGACTGAGTGTGCACAGACACCATATCCTCCCATGGGGTGTGGGCTCAGCTTGGTGGGTACTGCTCGAATTTCAGAGGCAGCCCCAGGCCGACCACTTCCAGAACCCACCTGTTCGTTGTAACAGTGGATAAGGCGGAAAAGAAGTGGCAGAGCCGGTGCCCCACGGGAGGACCCAGAGCTGGTGTGATGGGTACAGGGTTGGCCACCCCCATCCGGTCACTGTGCAGGCTTGGAGGAGGATCCAGTTTGGGGGACCACCAGGACCCCTTCCTCCAGGCTTACTTGCCAGCGGGGGTGCCAAGGTCAAGCCTGCTGCTGTTGCTTCCCTGACTGAAAATGGGGCTGCTTGGAAGCAGGGGCAGAAGGCCAAAAAGGCTTTTTTTCTGCTTTTTGGAACCTTGGGGTTTCTTCTGAGCAGTAGTCACAGAGTTCAATGTGGCACTGGACTTCTCTATGCGCTGGAGGTAACTATCCACTCTTGGACTGAGGAGGTTGGTACCCAGGAAAGGGACATCTGTCAACTTGTGCCATGAAGGTGAAAACCCTCAGCCAGGTACATGGCAACCAAGGCCACCACTGAACGGGCGCAAGAGTCCTCGAGGTCCAGAGCCATCTGGAGCTGCTGCTTTGCAATCGCCCAGCCCTGGCTGGGGACCTGCTTGACCGTGCTCTGGAAGTGTGCAGAGATGTGAGGAATAACCTCATCAAGAGAGCCCGGAAGGGCGTGAAAAAAAATGTGCCGTAAGCGACAGCAGAGTTTGCCTGATGAAGGCCCAGCGAAGAGGCGCACAGACTTTCTCAATAATGGTCCAATTTTTGGACTTTTGTCCGGGGTCTGTCGGTGTCTCCTGAATTTCCGGAGTGCCTGAACACAGATTCAGTCACCACTCCCTCGGCTGAGGGGTGCTCTGTGAATCCTGAAAGGGAACCAATGGGTACCGCATACTTGTGGGCCATTTGGGCTGAGGGCATGGGGCAGGGTGCTGCCACAGCCCCAAAGCCGGACCAACAATGGCCTCAGCCACTGGGAAGGCCTCCGTCGGCAAATCCCCTCATTTGAGGATATCAGTGAGGGAGTATTCGGCCCGTTTCTGAACGGGTTCTAAGGGCATACCCGTGGATTCGGAAATGAGACAGAGGATGCCCATTAAGAAGTCGGGCCTTCCTCCATCGAAAGACTCCTGGATTCCTCGTTCAGGGGGCAAGAATGTAGGTCAGAGTCTGGATAGAGTCGCCAGCCACCACAGTCACTCTCCACCTGCCTAGGACAGTCGGGAATGAGGGTGACTGATAGCCTGTTCTGGGCCTCTCGCATAGGTTGAGACTCCTTAGAAGGAGCCCCCAAAGGAGGCTGCTTAAGTGGTGGTTCCACCACAATCAGTGGAGAGGCCGGTTTCAGCCAAGCTGGAATGGTCTTGATCAGCTCCGCAGGCAGAGGAATGATATGGACCAGCACCTGAGGAGTCGACATCGGCCTAGAGGGCGACAGCCAAGTAATACATGGGGTGGAAGCCAAAGCAGACTTCTGGCCAAACATAATCAGCTGCTGCTACATTAAATCCTCATACTGTCAACGCAGTTTTCATCAAAGCCTCTCCTCTTCCGAGAAGGATGAGGAAGAGTGGCGCCGCCGCCATTTTTTGGAGCGCTTATGTGACTTCTTCGGCCTGTCAGTCGAAGGGGTAAGACCTTGACTTAGATTGTCAGGGGGACCGACAGGTTATTCGGAAGGAGACTGGGAGAACCGCAGCTCTTCCTGGTCAGGGACCTGGACCACGAGGGGTTTCCCAGCAGGCTGGATCTCCTCGGTGGGAACAGGCAGGACTGGGGTCCTGAAATGGAGTGGTCTGCCACATCGAGCGATGACGGGTCAACAGGGTCGAGAATAATCTCGACCGGGTCATCCCCCAGCGTCTTAGCCATCTGGCCTGATGAGGGTACAGAGAAGCCAGCAGCCGGGGCCACAACCTCAAACGAAGTCGAGACAGAAGATTCCTGGGACAGAGATCTTTCACAGTTCCAAGAACGTCATCAGCGAGACGATCCTTCTTTGTGCTCCTTGTCCTTCTTACAGGACCAAGAAACGTGCTTGCCCGAAGGGCCCTCTCCCAAAAGGAGCCTGAGAAGGTGGAGCAGAGACTGAGCAGGACAAAGACTGACATAGAGGAGAACCGCTCAGTGGCCCAAGCCACCTCCTCTTCAAAGGCCTTCATTCGTTCCAACTGCTCAGCGGACCCCGCAGCCGCGGAGACCGCCCAACGGGGTTCCTTGGATTTGATCGGCGGGTTCAGTTTCTCCAGCCTTTCCAAATGCAGTCTTGCAAGACGATCATCCAAAACATTTTGATGAAATGTGCAACACATTTCACATGCCTGGGTGTCATTATCATGACCCAGGCAATAAACGCATAAGGCATGCGGGTTGGTCCGAGACATTGTTTGCCCGCACGGGCAGCAGCCGAAACCGGGCAAGGACTTATCCTCCATCACGGTAGAGATCGTAAAGCAATTAGGAGAAACTCTAGCTAGTCTAAGTTTGGGTAAATCCGTAGATTTATGCGCCAGGGCTTACAGTAACACGTGAGCGATAAGGAGGGAACCTGAATCTTCCAGTGGAAAGGAAGATCTGGTGTCATGGGACGGAGTAGAGGGATATACCACCTGGATGGGTGGGAGGAGCCAGCTTTTAGACCTTCCGGCAAGATTCTTAAAGGGAAAGGACATGCCAACAAGTGTGGATAGAACATCATATCTATGATCCTAGAACAGAGAGTTTTCCTCAAAGGGGAAATCCATAGCTTTAGTCTGTGTGTCCTGGGAGAGGTTTATGGTTCTAAGCCAGGCAAACCTCCTCAAGGACACTGCAAGCCAGGACCCAAGAAGCTGTGTCATTAGTATCCACTGCCATATGGAACTGGTACTTAGTAGCATCCATTGCTGACCTGGCTATATCAGCTGTATCCTGTGCTAGATCATGAGGTGCTTTCTCACTCGGTGCTGGCATGGAGTTCCAGAGTGCTTTCTGGTACTGAGCTGTGTAAGCTGCCTGTCTGAGAAGCAAAGAAGCTAATGTATACACTTTTTCGGCCATACTATCCAGCTTCCTGTAATCTTTCTCAGGAGACTGGAAGGACAAGGGAACTTTGGCCTTGTCAGAAGCTGCAAGCAGCCTGAATCACACCCTCATGATCAGGATGGGCGTGCAAGTACTCCACATACCGTCTGTTCACCTGATATTTTTTCTCAACTTTTTGTCAATGGCAGCAGTTAAGGTGGGTGCTGACATGACACTTTGCTAGTGCTGTTTTGCGGGATCTGTGATTTTTTTTTTTTTAATCAAGGAAGTTTTATTGATTTTACAAACATTCATACAACAATACAGAACATTGATAATTTGTTCAGGCATCTGAACTGGATAAAAGGATCTGTGAATGTGAATAAGCAACCTCCTTTGGGGGGCTAGTCAAATCACATCCATGAATTCCACTTCATCTTGATGAGTTTCATTGGAGGAAATGTTGAGGGTGTTTACTGTGTGCCTTAGAAAGGTGTAGTCCTCTGAAATCCTATGAGGGGAGCCACAGTCTTGCTCAAGAGAACCATCTGGTTCCAGGGGTGGTTCTTGCTCATCATAATACATCTCAACTTCCTCCTCTACAGGCACTGGGAATGGAGCCAAGGTAGGGAGAGCAGGCATATTAATGAGATTTCCCGTACCTTGGAAAGCCTGGAAAAATTGACATGCCTTTGTCAATTCCTCTGCTGAGGGCATTTCTTTTAAGTCAACTGGCATATCCTTTCCTTTTTCAGTAGGAAGGACAGATACATGTTTTTCTTTTTTCTTTACATGCACCATTTCCAGTGTCTGCTCAGAGGCTCTTTCACTTTTACTGGCTTCAGGGTTCCCCTTTTTGGACACCATGAGCTCTGAACCCTCTTCAGCAGCTTCATCTTTCTTTTCTCTCCCCTCCCTTTGACAGGGACTGCTGCTTACTTTGTGGGGCCGGCTCCTCATTTGAGCCTTTTGGTGAAGCAATGGCAGACTGAGAAGCCATGAAATCTTCTCTTTTTTTGTCCCTTTTCTTTTGTGTTTTAGAAGTTAGAACAAAACTTTAAGAGTTCACAATTCAAAAAATCGTGATCTGGACCCAAGTACCTTAAACAAAGCTTGTGACAGTATGACTTTACCAAGAGCTGAAAACAAATACTGTAGAAGAATTTTTAAAGCCTGTAGGTCCCGTTTTCTTTTTAGGTCTGTTAGTCATGCCAAACACAGGAGACCTAAAAGAAATGTATCTGCTTCCCAAATAAAGAAGAACAATTTGACAGTAAGCCCATATAATATTAAAAAAGGCCTTCTGTTTCTGTGTTAAAAATGTGGTTCAGTTCCTCATTCGAGAACCACTAATATAATATCAGCTTAGAAAAATTGTGTGACACAAATGTTGCAAGAAAAATTGCCCCAGTTCCCAGAAAATGAAACCAAGCATAAATAGTATTAAAATTGCAAAAGAGGTTACTCAGAATATGACTTTAATAAGATTTAAGAGAAAAAAAACTGTGGTTCCCTAAAAGCGGGATCTGCACCAATGAACAGCCTCCTCAGCTTCCTGGGAATCGAAGAATTAGCTGAAAAAGCAGAAGTTACAATAAATAACAACACCGCACCATCAAGAAATAAACTAAAACACTTTAACAACTGTTAAAAATAAAATAAGAAACTGTAAACTGGCCAGAAGTGAGGAGATGACTTTGGGAATGCTTCCTTCAGCGGAGAAATAAATCTGACATTGGAAAGCAAAGGTGCGCATGACAACACAGCAGAGTTTGAACTTCATCCTAAAGTTCCATCTGTAGCATAAAGTTCCAAATCTCTTCGACTGTTCACTCCTGGGGAGTGTTTGCAGTTAAGTGAGAGATTCCGAAGGTTATTTGTAAAAAAAAAAAGGAACAATCCAAACAGCACACTGGGAGCAACCCCCCAACCCTGTGACTGCACTCCCACCACTGACATTGGTCTTCCTTTCTTATGCAGACAAGAAGGGGACTCACCTTCAAAGGAGTACAGGGCCCAAAGAAAAAAAAATCACAAAACACCTCATCCAACCGAGAAGTAGTCAGGTCCATTGTACACTCCATCTCCTCTGACAGAAGCTCCAGGATCAACATGTCCTTACTAGTTGCTTTTGCCACCGAGGCCCTCAACTGCTTTGCTAATCCCCCAACCAAGGACTGCTTGCACCCCAGGGGCTGACCCAGCAGGACCCGTAGCTTTCACTTGAGTGCCGACGCATATATGGATGGGCACAAGGAGCAGCACACCATGCTGCGTTTGGGCCTTGACAGCAAATGCAGGCATCATAGTCATTGGCTGCGGACATCTTGTACCTGCACAAAACACATTATTTAAACCTTGGCTTGTTTCTCTGTTCCATGGTGAAATCCAATGATGGAGCCAAGCCATAGGAAAATTTTAAGATACAAGTCGAAAGCTAAAGAACACTTCGAAGAGAATCACAAAAATTGCTTGAAAACTAGCAGACTCCTCGGTCATTAGCAGGAATTGTGAGAAGAGAGACCTGTTCCTTCCAGTGGAAGGGAAGATCAGACTGAACTTGGCGCAGACCAAAAAGGACCACAAAGGGCGAGTGCTAGGAGTAATCAAGTTTAAAGACTGTTCCGTGACTGAGCATGCACAGTGGAAGACTACCCAAGTGTGGATGTTTGGACTCATTTTGAGTTGTAACGGGGAGGGGGTGTCAAGGAAATACAGTATAACCGCTTCAGGAGACGTGAAGCACAAAGTTAGCTTAAATACAGATCTGAACCGAATCTAGTTTCCAAGTAGTCTTGATGCTGATAGTTTACAGTTCCAAAAGTATGGCAGCAGTCCCCACCACTTATAGCACCCGCGGTTTAAATGGGCAGTCGGTTTTTCCAGGCAGACTGAATTTTCCATTTGCCAAATCCATAGGCTTTAATGTAAAAAAAAAAAAAACAAAAAACTGTTATAGCATTCTTTGCCCGCCTTCTATTTTGGTCAGATGAGCTGCTAGTTAGTATCAGTTCACACTCTTGCATCCTGTTTGAGAAGCACAAAGGATTCAAAAGCTCTGCATGCCAAAGTGTGAACTAACACTAACTAGTAGCTAATCATACCAAAATAGAAGGCGGGCATAACACTAACTAGTAGCTAACCAGTCTCGGCTTCAGAGATGGGGTTAGAGGGGGTCCCAGCAGTGGGCAGAACTTTTATGCTGCAGTAGGATCGTGACTCTGGTATTAGCTGCAAGGAGCTTCTTCTTAGTGTCTTTCTCCCTTGGGACTGATGTTGCGCTGTAAATCACCATCATGTTATGGATCTGTAAAGCATTCAGTGCTGTAAAAATCGGTAATCAGGCAGTTGTTTTAGTACACTTTGGTTACAGTGCTCACACCATATAACCAGGGCCCCGAGTTTTCCGCGATTCCGCGGATGTGGCAAACCGCGGAAATATCCGCGGAATGTGCCATCACCCGCGGAATTTGCGGCCGGCCGCGGAACAAACGTCCGCTTCATTTGCCGACGGGGGTGCCCAATCCCCGTCGGCTTCACTGTCCCCTCCAATGCTTACATGCCACGCTGGGGAGCCCACCCAGTGTGGCAATAAATAATTTTGCCGATGGGGGTGCCCAATCCCCATCGGCTGAGCATTCCAAGGTCCTTGTGCTGCGCTGGGGAGCCACACCAGGCGTGGCAAGCGTGCTGATAGTTTTTGCCGATGAGGTGCTCAATCCCCGTCGGCTGAACGCCTCAAAGTCGCTGTGCCACGCTGGGAGCCCACCCAGCGCGGCCAAGCGATCAGCAGACGTCTTTTTTTTTCCCCTGTAAAACAAAAACTGTCCCACGGCGCGTCTCGAGCCCCCCCACATCCGCACCCACCACTGCACACCAGCCTCCCCACCCCGCCACCCCATACTACTCCGGACTCCGCGCGACGCATCTTCGTGGACCGGAACAGCTCTGCACTCTTCAAAGGCGACCGCGAACTGAGGAAATGCCGGTAAGCTGTATAATGGGCTGAATAGAGAGGTTCAACTTTATTCATATCTCAGGCATTGATGGAATTTTGACCAAATTTTCAACATGGGGTTTTGGGACCTTCTCATGAATATGTCACTGTCATGGTGTTGTTCGGCTCGAAGGGTGATTTCGCGCAGTGACTCGAAATCACCCTTCGGGACCGAATACCGCCATGACAGTGACATCATTCATGAGAAGAGGGCCCAAACCCTGAAATTGGTGCCAAAATTCCAAAAATGACTGTTTAACAGCGTACGCTACGCAGTTCCCACGCAGGCTCGTAAGTTCGCGAATTTCAATATTTTCCTCCAGAGTTTAACATTGCCATTTCACCACACTGTCTTATGAGTAGTACAGCTGTCATTTTTCACATCTCACCCAAAATGTGTTTCCACCCTTGTAGCGCAGAATGGCGCAGTCGGTGTGCGAAATCAATGTTCCGGACAGATTAATAAAACCACAGTGATACTGTTCATGAGCAGAGGTCTTGAAATGGCTATGTTGAAAATTTGGTGACAAACACCCATAAAATGACTGTATTCTGGCGTGTGTCAGATATGGCAAAAAAAAAAACGAAAAAATTAAGGGTAAAATGTGCAGGATTGCCGCAGAAATTGGTGTTGAGTGCCGCAGAAGTTCTGCGGCAAATGAGAACCTTGCCGCAGAACTTTGCTCCGATGTGCCGCAGAAAAATCGGGGCCCTGCATATAACAGGCAGATTCTGCTTACACAGATACATCCATTATAAGCAGTGGGGACTGTATATGGCGGGAGATGTCCTCGAAGAGCATACTCCAACATGGCAAGAATAAGAAAACTTAACACCGTGTCAGGGTGCTGTCCCTCCTTTACAATACTGCCACCTGGGTGACCACAGGTGGTAGTGTGGGCGTAGGGACGGCAGGCAAGTAGGACATCATCAATGTCAATGTGATGGCAAGCAAAGCAAGCAAGAACCCCTGATGTCCTTGTCTGTCACATCCCACTGGGCTAGATGAAACATGGAAAAATGGTCCCAGCACCCAGAACGATGGACCTCAATTTGTCCACAGGGAAAACTTATATTTAAAAATATTTGCATAGCAATTGCAGTGTTACAAAACTTAATTTGAGTAGCAGTAGGAAACATTTGTAGCATTTTACAGGTAACCTTTTATAAAGCAGACGTACAACCCCTTTTGGGTCAACTCAGATGTGTAACAAGTAACTGCTACACAAACAATTTTGTGTAGCAGCTGATGAAAATTGTGTGTTTTTTGCTTTGCTATACCAGGTAAAATATTCCCTATAATATTCAAGCCATGCTCCACCAATACGGTGCCTCCTTATGAGACACAAAAGACTGGAGGGAAGGTAAATCCCCCTAACCTGTCCCCACCTGGGGAGAAAGTACAGTTACGTAAGAACTTACCGTAACAGTAGATCTTCGAGAACAGCTCTTGCACCAGGTTAGACCATTAGGACTGAAGCCGGCCACGGAAATTTTCTAGCTAGCAGTATTCAGCGGGGACCGCCCCCGACGTCAGGCATAGTACATAAGGAGGTGGTCCCCCAGAATCCCCAGTTCTCCCGTCGGAGACTCCCGGCTGTTGGATGATATCAGAAAAGGAGACTGAGGACCCGCCATCAAATGACAATCAGAGTGGTGTTGAAAACATCTGATCCTAGGAGAAGGATATCGGAACAAAAATCTACCTCCAGCGGGGATGGTGGGAGGGAAAGTACCTGCTGCAAGAGCTGTTCTCGAAGATCTACTGTTACGGTAAGTTCTTAAGTAACTGTACTATTTTACTTAAACAGCTCTTGCAACAGGTTACACCATTAGGACCGATTCCCAAGCAATAGTGGAAATCCCACACCATAGGGAGGAGGGAAGGTAGAAATCCCTAGTAGAATCTAAGCCTAGGACAGAAGTCCTTGAAGGACTGCTAGACCAAAACCTGCTCTTCGCCTCAATGCAACATCCAGGCTATAATGACTGGTGAAGGTGTGCACAGTGCTCCAAGTAGCAGCTGCACAGATGGCTGAGGTGGACACATTCCTTAGGGCCACAAAAGAAGTAGCCACCCCCCTTGTGGAATGACCCTTAACCGCACCCGGTAAGGGTTTGTTGCACTTCTGGTAACAGAACGTGATACATTGTATGAGAGACCTGGACAGTGACCGTTTGGAAACGGGAGCTCCCAACAAACTATGGGCAAAGGAGACAAACAGCTGATCAGATTTTCGGTGGTGTTTGGTTCTCGTCAGGTAGTATCGAAGACACCTATGCACATCTAAAGAGTGCAACAGGGCCTCTCCTCGATTAGAATATTTGGGGAAGTACACTGGTAGATCGATGTCCTGATTAAGAGTGAGAGCTGAGACCACCTTAGGCAGAAACTTCAGATTAGTCCGTAAGGATCCGTAAGGATACCCTGTCCTGGTGGAAAATCAAATAAGGTTCTTTGCACATCAGCACGTGAAGTTCAGAAATTCTTCTGGCCGAAGTAACGGCAACAAAGAAAAAATTACTCACCTTAGTAATGTTGTTTCTTCTAATGGAGTCTTGCTATATTACGACTGATGCAGTTTGTCCCACCATTAGAACTGCTCCAGAGCTGAAAGAGTTAACTTCCATGCAGTGCATGGAACTTAGAGCGCGAGCTCGGTTAGAGAAGCTCTGTCAAAGTAATTTCAAACCGAAACCGTCAGATCTTTACGAGCAAAACTCACTAAGGCTCTGTGTGGAAGCTGTAACCTACACTAGCCAACTGGCTACTAAAATATTCACACATTTTCCTGGTCCCAACACCAAGACTCAAGTCAGGGGACCAGAAACAATAAGATAAAATAAATAAATAAAACACAACACCCAAACATAAAAGGGGCATCAATAAGTGCCAACAGTGGACTGCCCACCCCATATCCAAAGTAGAAGTTCTGAGAGGAGCAGGCTGGGGGGGAGGTCATAATATAGCAAGACTCCATTAGAAGAAACAACATTACTAAGGTGAGTAATTTTTTCTTCAAACAACATGAAGTCTTGCTATATTATGACTGATGCAGACTACACAGCAGTACCTCCATGGAGGAGGGACAGAACCTACTTAGGGAATAGGCTCTGAAGCACGGCTGTGCCAAACCGAGCATCCCTCCTGGCCTGGATATCCAGGGAGTAATGCTTGGTGAAAGTGTGTACTGTTTTCCAAGTAGCTGCTTGACATATCTCCAAGATAGGGATGTCTCTAGCAGCAGCTAGAGATGCAGCTGTACCTCTGGTAGAGTGAGCCCTCAGGCCTGAGGGGGAACCTTACCCAGTTTTTGATAGCAAAATTGGATACAAGAGACAATCCACCTGGCAATGGATCTCTTAGTGGCAGGTCTCCCTTTCCCAACCTCACCATAAGTGAGAAATAGCTGGAGGGAGTCAAACCTGTGACCCTTGGTACGCTCTATGTAGTAACTTAGGGCCCTCTTAACATCTAAGCTGTGCAGCCTCCTCTCACCAGAGGAGGAATGGTCAGTGAAGAACACTGGAAGTGAAATAGATTGGTTAAGGTGGAAATCCGAAACCACCTTAGGCAAAAACTTCCTGTTAGTCCTGAGGACTACCTTATCCCTATGAAGGAAATAAAGTCAGTCTCCACTGATAAAGCCTGTAACTCACTTATGCGCCTAGCAGAAGTGATGGCTACTAAATACAGTTTTCAAGTCAAATACTTAAGCTCTGCCGAAGACAGAGGCTCAAGAGGAGGTTGCATCAGCTGAGCAATGCAAACATTAAGATCCCAAGCAGGGCAGGGTCCCTGAATGGAGGATTGGTATGAAGCAATCCCTTAAAAACTTGGAAAATACAGGGTGAACAGAAAAGAGGCTTCCCTGCTGAAATGAAAGCAGAAACAGCTGCCAAATGCACTTTCAGGTAGCTGGTCTCAGTCCCAAAGAATTAAGATGGACCATATAGTCCAAAACAGTGGGTAAATCAGCAGATTCCGGGAAATATGCTTCCCAGAACACCATATGGAAAACCTTTTCCACTTGGAGTTATAGGTAGCCCTGGTGGAAGGCTTCCTAGAAGCTTTCAAGATTTCGAGAACACCCTGAGAAAGTTGTAGATCAGTAAACTCTAATTCCTCAAGAGCCAGGCCTTGAGGTTAAGGGATTTGAGATTCGGATATCAGACTCTCCCCTGAGCACAGGTTAACAGATCGTGGTTCCTGGGGAGACACAGTGGAAGATGGACTGCTAAGGACAGAAGGAGTGGGTACCAGGGCTGCCTGGCCCAGTCTGGAACAATCAGGATCATCTTGCAGGGCTGAGACCTGATTTTGACTAGCACCTTGAACAGGAGAGGGAAGGGGGGAAGGCATAGAGAAACTTCCCTACCCAATCGAGGAGAAAGGCATCCAGGGGGACTGAGCCCAACACTGGGGCCTGCAACAAAAAGTGGAAGTTGATGATGTCTGGGGCTGCAAAAGATCTATCTGAGGAGTGCCCCATCTGGCAAAAACTATCCCAGTACTAGGGATCCAGTGACCATTCGTGATGGCCCTGGGAAATCCTGCTGAGAGCATCTGCCAGGACATTGTCCTTGCCTGGGAGGTGAACTGCTATGAGGGAAGTGTTCAGGGAATAAGCCAGAGACCACAACTTCATCGCCTCAGTGCACAAGGCCGAAGACCGAGTGCCCCCTTGTTTGTTGATGTACCACATTGTAGTGGTGTTGTCTGTTCTGACCTGTACCACCTTGTTCTGAACAGATGCAGAAAAAACCTGAAGTGCTAGAAAAACAGCTCTGAGTTCCAACAGATTGATGTGGAGCAGAGATTCCTGAGGGGACCATAACCCCTGGGTGGAGAGGTCGCCCATGTGAGCTCCCCATCCCAAGAGGGACGCATCTGTAGTAAGGGTCAAGGAGTGGGACAGAGGGATGAAAGGCACCCTTGTCTCAGATTGCTCTGATCCTGCCACCACTGAAGGGCCTGGATCAGGGTTCGAGTCACTGGGATTAACTTGGATAGGGATCTCTTCTTTGAGACCAGAAGGCTCTCAAATGGAACTGAATGTCCCTCATCTGAAATCTTGCTCCTTGCACTACAGCTGTGGAAGCAGCCATGTGTCCTAGGAGCTGCAGGAAATGCCTTGCTGGTCGAGAGACCTGCAGAGTGAAGGGCAGGCCAGGGCACCAAGGTCCTTACCCTTTCTAGGTAAGGAAGGCTCTGGCCTGCTTTGTGTCCAGTTCTGCACCTATAAAGGTGAGTACCTGGACAGGTTCCAGAACTGACTTTGGAAGACTGAGAAGAAAGCCCAAAGAGTAAGCAGCTGCTGGGTAACTAGCAGGTGTGATCTGACCTGGTCTGGAGACTGACCCACAATGAGCCAGTCGTCCAGGTAGGGAAAGATGGCAATCTTTTGCCTTCTTAGATGAGCAACTGCTACTGCCAGACATTTTGTGAATACCCTTGGGTCAGAGGTAAGGCCGAAGGGCATTGCTCTGAACTAATAATGGCCTGAGGGCAGTTCGAATCTGAGGTACTTTCGATGGGAGCTTCTGATAAGAACATGGAAGTAGGCATCCCTGAGGTCCAGGAAGCTAGCCAGTCCCTGGCCTTAGGGAGGTAAAATCATTCCCAGAGTCACCATTTTGAATTTTGGTTTTAAAGGTGCTTGTTCAGATATCTTATGTCCAGGATGGGCCGCCACTCTCCTGTCTTTTTTGGGGTAAGGAAGTACCTGGAGTGCAGACCCTTGCCCTGGTGTAGGGGAGAAACCCTTTCCACAGCTCTGAGAGCCAGGAGGGTTGAGACTTCTGTTTCCAAAGCAAGAGTCTCTAAAGGGTTTGCAGGTGGAAAAGATCTGGTTCTCTTCTTTGGACATTTTTTGAAGCTGAGAACCAGACCCTGGCTCACTACTTCCATGACCCACCTGTCTGATGTTAAAGACTCCCAGTCCTGGACGAAGTAAGCCAGCCTGCCCCCTACAGGTAATGGAGAGCCGACCCTGGGCATCCCATCAGGGTGCCTGTCTGGCAGGGGCTTTAGGCTGAGGGGTGGGAGCAGGCCTGCTCGTTCCCCGTCTGCCTCTCCCTCTGAAGAACCCCCTCTGAACATAGGCTGAAGAGGAGGCCTGGGTCTGGTAAGAAGGCCTGTGAAAAGGCCTGCCCCTACCCCTGGGGGCTGCCTCTGAGGAGTGGCTTGCGTTCCTTGGCTGTGCACTCTATAAGTGGTTCTATATTCATCCATTTTCTTCATGTAATTCTCTGTCTGCTCACCAAACAGAGAATTTCCCACCACAGGAAAATCCATAGCCTTAGACTGGGTATCCTGTGACAAAGTAGTACACCTGAGCCAGGCCAATCTACGAAAAGCCACAGATGTAGCCATGACTCCAGAGGATACATCATTAGAATCCACTGCAGCATGGAACTGCACCTTAGATGCCTCAATACCATCAACAGCCACCTGCTCCAGCTCCTTTGCAAGCTGGCCAGGGGCCTGTTTGGCTAAGGCCATGACAGTATCCCATCTAGATTTTTGGTATCTCACAACATAAGCCATATAGTTTGCTTGTCTGAGTCCCAAAGACGCTGCCATGTATTGTTTTTTGGCCATGGCATCGATCTTCCTGGAGTCCTTGTCAGGAGGATGTGAAGCCAGGGGAATATTAGCTTTATCACAGGCTGCAGCCTGAACTACCCCAACATGACTGCATTGCTGTGAAAGAAATTCTGTATCAGGACCTGACAAAGTGTACCTCCTGTCCATCTTTTTATCCATAGGAGGTACAGAATTAGGAGCTTTTAAAATTTTTATTGTTTCCTAAAAGATTTATGTAAAGGGATAGACAATCTCCTGGACTCTGGGATATCCATCATCTCTACAAAGTCAGGCTCCTCTTGCTCATCCAAAGACTCCTCTAAAAGAAGCTGGAGGGTTTCAGCAACCTTTTTATAAAACAGAAAATGAGAAGGGGACTCAGCAAGCCTAGGGGGAGATTCACCTAAAGGTCTGTCTGGGGAGATGTCCGGTTCAATGGGCACATCCAGACTTTCAAAGTCACATTCACACTGATCATAATCATCCTCCCCCTCCTCTAGTTCATAAAACTCTTCTATATCATATTCTTGAACCGGTGGAACCGACCAGACGACCTTTTGCCAGATAGTGGCGGTTCGAGGAACTGAGGAAATGACTGGACAATCTGTATTGCCCAGGCTATCTCTGCAGCAGTTGGAGAAGGGATTTTGGACTCCACACCTGCTGACTTTCTAGTTCTCTTTGCTGGAACTGGCTCCTCAGAGTCAGCTTTACGTTTGCCCGAGGAAGTCTGGCCCTGGTCAGAGGGCACTCCCTCCGGTTCGGTTGGCACCGAACCGGGCTGGCCATCCGGGTCAGCGGACTTTTTGGCCTCTCGTTCCCTGAGCCTACCAACTCTCTTGTCTAGGGTAGCTGCAGGGAAATTCTTGCAAATCTGGCAGTCTGCATTGAGATGGTCAAACCCCAGACAATAAACACATGTGGTGTGTGGGTCAGCCTTGCAAAGGCTTCCCCACAGACACTACAGTGTTGAAACCCAGTGGGCCCGGTTTTTCTTTTGGGTTTCTCAGACATAATGCCAGCCTAACCAAAAACTTGCCCTTTTGATGAAAGTGCCAGGCAAGACACCCTTATCGGTTCCCAACCGTGTCACCGATTAAGTGGAAAAACCGTAATAAGAAATCTGTTTTTTAAGAACCGATAAGAACCAGGAACCACACTCTAACAAGCCTTAAAGGCTTCAGAATAAAGTTTAAATACAATTTGATCGGTTCAAACCGAACCGATAAACATTCTAAAGTTCCACACAGAAAACCTATCTATTACTTACAATACCATAGACAGAGCTTGAACCGATCGGTTTGCGGTTAAAATAAAGAATATCAGCGTTGAATTTAACGAGAAAAACACTTAAACCGAGAAAATGAACTGAGCAGCAGGAGGAATCTCGGAGCGACTGTTCAGTGAGGCAAAGTAAAGAATCTGACGGTTTCGGTTTGAAATTACCTGACAGAGCTTCTCTCACGAACTCACGGCTCTAAGTTCCATGCACTGCATGGAAGTTAACTCTTTCACCTCCGGAGCAGTTCTAATGGTGGGACAAACTGCATCAGTCATAATATAGCAAGACTTCATGTTGTTTGAAAAA
This sequence comes from Neoceratodus forsteri, assembly GCA_016271365.2. NCBI lineage: Eukaryota > Metazoa > Chordata > Ceratodontiformes > Ceratodontidae > Neoceratodus > Neoceratodus forsteri. The sequence goes on along the minus strand of CM028131.1, from coordinate 914,310,013 downwards.
CAACGTCTTCCATGTAAGGAGACATAGCTCGCAATCCGTGGTTGGCTCAAAAGGTGGCAGTGTAGGCGGAATAGGATCCTTAATCAGAGGTCTAAGGTGGAGGACACCTCTCAGGAAGGCTTGTGCCGTGTCCAACTGAGATATGAGACGTTGGCCAATAGGAGTGTGATAGGCTGAGATGGCACAAAGGTGAACTTTTATCGAGGAGTAGGCCAAGCCTGTCTGAAAAAGAGACAGGAGGTAGTCCAAGACCAACCTTTCTGGACAATCCATTGGCAAAAACCCCCGTGCTTGAGCCCAGAGGCAAAATCTGCGCCATTTCATGGCCTAAGTAGCATGAGTGGCCGCTTTTCTAGCTGCCGCTAGAACGTCTGCTACGTCCTGCGAGACCCAGTATCGCATAATGGCTATGTCTCTAGGAGCCAAGCGTGCAGGTTCAGCGAACGAAGGTCCGGGTGGATCAAGGAGCCTGCCTCCTGAGACAACAAGTGAGAGCTGATTGGCAGAGGCACTGGAGGTTCCCGGGACAGCTGATGTAGAAGAGGGAACCAGATCTGCCTGGGCCAAAACAGCACGATATGTATCAGCGTCGCTTGCTCTATGCAAAGTTTCAAAAGGACTCTCTGGATCAACGGAAAGTGGGGGGGGGGGGCATAGAGGAATCTGCCTGCCCAGGAGAGGGACTAGCGTCTCGCCAGAAAACACCAGGCCCTGGATCTAGCGAGCAAAAATTGTGCAGTTTTGCGTTGGATGGGGAAGCAAAAAGGTCCAATTCTGGAGTACCCCATCGGTGAAACAGATCCTCTGCCACCCCCTGAGGTAGTTCCCATTCGTGGACTCTGGCGTGAGAGCGGCTCAGGCCATCTGCGATGACACTGTCCACTCCTGGAACACGAACAGCAATGAGGTTTGCGCCGTGCTGTAAAACCCAATCCCACACCCTCATGGCCTCCCTGCAAAGTGGGTAAGAATGGGTTCCTCCTTGTATGTTGAGGTAATACATCACTGTGGAATTGTCAGTTTGTAACAGAAGAGTACCCGGTGGAATCTCCGACTGGAAAGCCTGCAGGGCGTAGAGAACTGCTCTCATTTCCAGGATATTTATGTGGAGAGGAGTCTCTTGGGCTGTCCACAGGCCCTGAGACCAGACACCGTCGAGGTGTGCTCCCCATTCGAGCCCTGAGGCATCTGTGGAGAGCATCACAATCAGAGACAGCGCAATGAAGGGGACCCCCACCGACAGGTTCTTCGAATCTGGCCACCACTGCCAATCCCAGATTATGGCCTTCGTGATCCGAATTGGGAGCTGCAGATGGTCTTGCTTTTGATCCCACTGGAACCGAAACATCCACTGGATCACCCGCATGTGGAGAAGGGCTAGCAGGACTGTTGCAATGGCTGCAGTCATGTGTCCGAGCAGGCAAAGGACCAGTCTGACTGGGATGGTCTTCTTTGCCAAGATGTCCCTGATGAGGGACTAATGTGTTCCGCTTGGTCCTGGGGTAGAAAAGCTTTCCCCTGGACGGTGTCCAAATTTAATAGCTTATGAACTGCAGAATCTGTGGCCAGACTCAAGAGCGTTCTCTTGATTGATTGGCGTCCAGCGTCTCGAACAGAGACTGAGTACAATGAATGGCGGATATCAGGGCCTCCAAAGAGGGCCACTTGAGAAGCCAGTCATCCAAGTAGGGGAACATGTAGTGGCCTTGTCTCCTCAGAGTCGCCGCTACGACTGCCAAGCACTTTGTGAATACCAGCGGTGCCGATGACGGTCTGAAAGGGAGGGCTCGGAACTGATAATGGTGACCCTGAAGTTCGAAGCGCAAAAACTTCCTGTGCACTTCAGCAATGGGTATATGCAGGTAAGCATTCTGCATGTCCAAGGATGCTAAAAAAGGGCACCCTGCTTGAGCATGGGTATCAGACTAGGGAGGGTCACCATGCGGAAGCGTTTATATAGGACCGACATTGGGTCCGTCATCCGCTTTAGGGACGTCAGGTCTTTTGTCTTCCTGGGTGGTGGATCTGGACCCCTGGGAGGCTGGGAGACCGATCTGGAGTCGGGGTCCCGACGTCGGGCAGAAGAGGAAGACTTGTGGTGTTCGGAAGACTTGGAAGAGGCCCGAGAGGGAGTGGAGGAAGCAGAGGGCCTAGAAGTCTTAAAGGACTGAAGCGAAGCCAAAGAACTGCCTGTGGCCTTGACCTTAACTGGAGGGGATGAGAATGTGAGCTACATGAGTCCAAGGCCCAGTTCAGGGATCTGGACTTTGCTTTCTCCCAGTGTTTATGGGCCTTCGATGAAGAATCACCTCTGGAGGAAGGTTCTTTATCCATCCTGCTAAGTTTTTCTTCTAAAAGGTATGCCTGAAGTGCCTTCTGACAGCGGATTCTGTTGCGGCTGTTGAACCCCTGACAGAAGGAGTAGGCCTTGGTGTCGTGGTCCAGGCCTAAGCACCACAGACAGGATGAATGAGGATCCATGAAGGGGATCTGTTTTCTGCAGGCACACTTGGAAAGGTTTCCCTCAGAAGAAGGAGTTGGAGAGGACATTAAGTTTTGTAAAACTACTCAGAGAAGTTCTTAGTCATCGTGCGTTAGATAAGAGACCGAGAGGCCGATGCTGGCGAGTCGACGGCAGGAAAAGAACTGGGGATTCTGGGGGACCGCCTCATGTACTGTGCCTGACATCGGGGGCCGGACCAATGTCGGGGGCGGTCCCCGCTGAATACTGCTAGCTAGAAAATTTCTGTGGGGTCCTGGCACCTGCCAGCTTCAGTCCTAATGGTGTAACCCTCTGCAAGAGCTGTTTCTCGAAGTAAGATCCAAAGCTCCATGAAGGACCAGGACCACGACCACAAGAAGTGGATTCAGTTGGCTGAGTGTCCCTTGGGAGTTCCTGAGGTAAACAGGTGGGGGAGCTGGGAAGATGGCATGAACAGAAAGTTTAACCAAAAAAAAAAAAAATTGGTGGCACCATATAAACAGATCTGGAAACAAGAACGAACATCAGGGGTTAACAGAGGGTTACAAGAAAAGGCATAATGAACTATATTAAACAATCTTAAATGCTGCTTTAAATCCCTAGAGACTTCAAATGTATCATAAATACATTACGTTGTCTCTGTGGCACAACTGGGTAGTGCATTAGATTCTTAATCAAAAGGTTGGTGATTCAAATCCACCTAAGAACAGTTTTGGTCAGTTGCTTTGGCTTCTCAGAAGGAACTAGAAGGGAAAGGATCACATTTGTTACAGTACAGTAGCTTCTTCTTGTTTTTACATTGTTTCTTGTGGATTTTACTTGGTAGAAGGCAATTTATTTTCTTTCTTACTACTTCTGAGTGGCTAGCAGGGTATTGTTTTGGGGCTGTAGGAATTTTTAAAACTTTTGGTGGCTATAAGTAGGCTCATTTGTTTGATGTTTCACTGTGTAGCAGGCTGCATGTGCAGAGGCCTATTTCTTCTGACTTAAAACCAATTTGGTGTGATTTAACTGGGGCTGTTTCTTTGAATCAGAGACCTATATTTTCTAATTTCAACCCTATTTTGATGTGTCATTGGTGAAGCTGTTTGAATTGGAGACCTGTTTCTTTTGGTAGCAAACCTATTTTGGGGGCTTTGAGTAGAATAGTGATTCTTCTTGCTGGCTTCACTAACTGCAAAGGTTAGTGCATAGTGGGGGAAGGGTGCTAATGGTCTGACCAGGGGCCTCAGCTACCTGATTGTTTCTGGAAGACTTGGGTTGGTCCCACCCGCCCCTGGTCCATGATTTCCTTTATACCAAGAGTTCTGACATCCCTTTCTCAAACGGGTAAAGGATATACACCTGTCATAGCAGAAGCACAAATCCAGAAAAGGAACAGCAGCGAGTGAAGAGGCGACTGCTATCTCAGTGGAAGGGAAGTAACTGCAAATCTAGGAGCTTTTCATTGTTACTTCTTTGCATTGCTATTGCATTGTGGAAAGGAGGAGGAGGAGTTTGAAGAAGGTTGTGCAATAGCTACTTAAAGCCTCTTTTTGAGTTTGGATAGGAAGGTTAGGAATATAAAAAGCAGTTGCTCAACCTATCTAAACGTGTACAACAAAGGAGGTAAGGGAAATTAAGAAAAGAATGTTTTGCACTGATAGAGGGGGGAGAGGGGAGATTTGGGGGAGTGTTTGGTATCCTGCATCTGGAAGGGTGGGAGGTCGCTGGTGGGCAACAACAGCAATGGGTAGGGTGGTAGACTGCAACAACTTCGGTGCACCAATCTTTCTAAAAATTGCCTGGAGTGTGGGAGGATGTTTAGTGTGCAACCACACAGAGAAACTCAGAAAGGAGATTGAGGGTCTGCAGGAGGAACTAAGACAGGCAAGGCAGACTGGGGGTGGGTTTAGCCCAATACTGGAGGGAGGAAGAATGGGAGATGAGGGAGGGTGATTTAAGCCAACAGTGGTGAGAAGAGGGTCAGAAGAAGGGAAGCAGGGACAAGGGGGCCCAGGCCAGGAAGAACGTTTACCGGGGAAACCAGGTCAGCAGACAAAAGACAAACGGAAGGAGGAGATAGGGACTTGTGAGTGGAGGTGAAGAAATGGCAAAAGTCATGGAGTGGAAAGGAGAGAACAGGTTACTATGAAGATAGAGGGAGCGGGCATTTGTGAAGGGTCTTCAGAAAATAGTTTTGCACTGCTAGGGAGGAAGAACGTGGCGGAGGGAAATGATGAAATTAGAGGAGTAATTGATAAATGCCTGGACCAAACTGGAGTTGGGGGGGGGGAGTTCTGCTGGGAGAATTGCAACAGGGGCAAAAGGGGGAAATAATGTGCAGGAGGAAGAAGAGGAGCTGGAAATGAGAGAGGGAGATGAATGGAAGCAAGCAGGGAGTAAGGGTGGTGGAATCTTAGTGCTGGGGGACTCAATACTAAGAGGAGTCAGGTGGGGTAGAAAGGGGGAGAGGCACAGTCACATTTGGGTGGAGGCCATGCCAGGAATGACAGCAGAAAGGGTGGGACAATCTGTTCTGAAATATGCTAGAAGGGGTAGGGACAAGCCTCATTTAATTATACATCATGGGACAAACAACCTGGCTGACATGACAGTAGATATAGTCCAAAGGAGGTTTGAGGAACTAGGACAATTATGTGAGGGGGTAGGAAGATCAGTAACTTTTACAGAGATACTTCCAGTGCCCAAGGCAAGTACAACAAAAAAGCTGAGAATAGAGGAATTTAACGGATGGCTAAATTCCTGGTGTTGTGCTAAAGGGTATGGGCTGTTGGGGAGGGGGTTGGGAGGGACCTGGGAGGACAGCAGTCTCTATGCCAAGGACAGACTACACTTGAGTGAGGAGGGGAAAGAAAGTGTTGAAACAGAGGATGGAGGAGTACATAGAGGAAGTAGGGAATTTAAACTAGGAGTGGGGGTGGCAATTGGGCAAGAGACATGCAGAGACCACAGGTTGGAAACCATATGAGCTTACCCCCCATAACAGTGACAAAGGACAAATGGCAAGTACTACTGGTGATGCTAGTAAAGGACGGCAGGATGGGGGTGGAAGGTGGTTACCCTTAATGCTAGGAGCCTTGAGAGGAAAACTGCAGAGTTACAGGTGCTCGTGGCAGAGGGAGGGGTGGAAATTGCAGCCATCACAGAAACATGGGCCACCCAATACAATGACTGGGACCTGTCTGTACCAGAGTACAGGATATTTCCTAGGGAAAGGGTGATTGGGAGAGGAGGGGGTGTGGCACTATATGTGAAGGAAGGACTGAAGTGTGTAAGGGAGGAAGGGGAGGAGGGTAGTACGGAGTCAATTTGGATGCAAATCCAGGATTCCAAGAATAGAATTCTTAGAATGGGAGTGGTGTACAGGCTGCCATCTCAGATGGAGGAGTTAGACAGGGAACTAGTGGGACAGATCAGGAGGACCTGCAAGAAGGGTAGTGGGGTGATTGTGGAGGACTTCAACATGCCAGGAGTGGACTGGAGTACCCCGACAACCAGGAACAAAAGGGAGCAGGTACTGCTGGATGCCTTCCAGGACAGCTTCCTGCTGCAAATGGTCAGTGAACCAACCAGGTTAGGAAATACCCTTTAATTTAGTTATTTAACCAGGTGAGACACACTAAGCTGAAAGCTTTTTTACAGGTGCAACCTGGGAGCACAGGGAAGTTAAGTGACTTGCTCAGGGTCACACAGTATGCAAGTGGAAGCTGTGGGATTCAAACCCACGTCTGGTCTGCTGGATGTCACCAGATTTGCAGCTCAGAGCCTTAAACCACTGCGCTATACTGCTTGACTACCCTTGACCTCGTGCTGGCAAATGGGGACTTTGTGAGAGAACTTACAGTGGAGGAACCACTGTCAGGGAGTGACCACCACTCAGTATGGCTCACATTGGATATGGGCAAGGAAGAAGTGGAATCTGGCACAAGAGTGCTGGACTTCAGGAGGGCCGACTTTGGGAGGATGGGGGAAGTGGTCAAAGGGTACCTGGCCAGAATTCAATCTAGTATGGACACTAACCAGAGGTGGGAGCTCATAAAGCTGGGGATAGTGGAGGCAACCAAAACCTGCTGCAAGGCCCAGAGCAAGAAGGCTAGGGCTAATAAACTGAGCTGGTTGAGTAAGGAGGTCACGGAAAAGGTAAGGAGGAAAAGAGCTGCCTTTAGGAAGTGCAAGAAAACAGGGAGAGGGGAGGACAGGGAAGAGTACTTGACGGAATCGAAGGAGGTGACAAGGGCAGTAAGGGGAGCCAAGGCATCTACGGAACTCAGGCTGGAACAAGGCATTAAGAAGTGGGAGAAGGATTTCTTTAGGTACATCAGGGAGAAAAGGAGCTGTAAGGACCACATAATATAAGGATTAGGAGGGGAGGGGTTGGGTGGAAGCAGAGTGCGATAAGGCAGAAGCACTAAATGAGTACTTCTGATCAGTATTTACTAAAGAGAAGAGGGGGTGACACCCAAGGGGGAGAAATGGCAGAAGCAGGGGGGGAGGGGGTGACAAATGGGGAAATCATGGAGGGCAGAGTTCGGGAGGGTTTGAAGGCACTGAGGGTGTCTAAGGCGCCAGGCCCAGATGGCATCCACCCCAGGGTACTGAAGGAGCTGGCAGAGGTCCCTGCAGGACCTTTGGCAGACCTATTTAATGCCTCACTACATTCGGGGTGTGTACCTCAGGACTGGAGGATGGCTCATATGGTGTCCCTCCACAAGAGCGTCCCCAAGGATGAACCAGGGAACTACAGACCAGTGAGCCTCACATCCATGGTGGGTAAGCTAATGGAGACTATCCTGAAGGAAAGGCTGGTGGCCCTCCTAGAGGCCAAAGGACTACAGGACAGCAGACAGCATGGCTTCATACGGGGCAGATCCTGCCAAACCAACCTGGTGGAGTTCTATGACTGGGTAACTAGGCAACTGGACAGGGGCTATGCAGTGGATGTCCTGTATCTGGACTTTAGTAAGGCACTTGACTCAGTGCTGCATGGAAGGCTGGGAAGTAAGTTAGTAGGCACAGGTGCAGGTGCAAAGCTGGTGAGATGGGTAGGGAACTGGCTTCAGGGAAGGCAACAGAGGGTGGTGGTGGGTGGGGAGCTCTCACACCCAAGGGTAGTGACGAGTGATGTTCCACAGGGCTCGGTGTTGGGACCAGTGTTGTTTGGGATATTCATTGCAGATATATCATTGGACATCAAGAGCAAGATCAGTCTGTTTGCTGATGATACCAAGGTAGGAGCAGTGGTGGATGACCTAGGGGATGGCAGGGGTTGCAGGATGATCTGGCAAAGCTTGAAACCTGGTCAGACACCTGGCAACTGGGCTTAATGCCAAAAGTGCAAGGTGCTGCATTTTGGGAGGAAGAACCAAGGAGGAGTTACCAGTTGGGGAGTGCAGCTAGCCCAGACAGAGGAGGAGAAGGATCTGGGGGTGCTCATTACAGGGTCAATGAACAACTCGGCACAATGTAGGAAGGCAGCTGCAAAGGGCAACAAAATGCTGGGTTGTACTGCAAGGGGTATATCCTCAAGGAGGGAGGAGGTGATTCTGCCACTGTATAGGTCATCAGTTAGACCACACCTGGAGTACTGCGTGCAGTACTGGCACCCGTATCTGAAGAGGGACATTAAGTTACTGGAGGGGGTGCAGCGCAGGGCGACAAAGATAATCAAGGGGCTGGGGGACTTATCATACGAGAGGAGGCTGAGGGAGTTGAACATGTACTCACTGGAGGAGAAGAGGGACAGGGGGGCATGATTGAAACCTTTAAGTACATGAAAGGAATAAACAAGACAGGTACAGAGGAGCTGTTCAAAGTAAGAGAGGGGAGGGACACCAGTGGCCATGATATGAGACTGGAGGGAGAAAGGTTCAGGAGGGAGATGAGGAGACACTTTTACATAGAGGGTGGTGGCTGGGTGGAATGCGTTACCTGCAGAAGTGGTATCCAGTAGAACAGTGGACTGCTTCAAAAGGGGATGGGACAGGACAAGTGGGAGGGTCAATGAAGGGGAAGGGTGGAAGGGAGGGGCAGCTGCAGAATAAGGGGTGCTAGTTGCACATTCGAGCAGACTTGATAGGCCTCTAGGCCTTTATCTTCTGGCAAATTTCGTACGTTCGTATAAATTTGAAAATATCAACACAACTATCGATAGCTGTCAAATAAGTCGAACTGTAGATTTATTTGTAAAGCCATCAGTACAAGGCTCGACTGGTGCAACACTTGGCCATGTTTATAATGCATTGATAGAAGAAATTAACTTCATACTTACCATAATTTCCTTTTCTGTTAACGCCAACATTGCCAAAGGATAATCGTAACTGGGTATAGTGCACCCCTACCAGGGGAATGGCACAGCCCAAGCCTTAGAATGTTGGGCATATGAGGATTCCATGCTACAGGAACTCTCCAGTTATTACTTACCTCGCAGTCCCATAATAGCTACACATTTTCATACATTATAATCTATTGTCAACATAAAATGTATTGCCACGCGTAAATAAAAAACTGTTTTACCTTCCAGGCAGACGTCCAAGGAGGAGAAGGCTCTCCATTGGACTAACGGTTGGCCAATTTGTTTCTCCTTGCTGGAAAACCATCCTGTAAAAAAGGCAGGTTCCAAATCTTTTGCACATCTGGAAAACTGAGGCTGATCATCCACTAAAGCAGAACTTTCAGGCAACAACTGGATGCAGTGAGGCCACCTGTAACAAGTAAAAACGCCTCAAGAGTTATCAGTAAAGCTGTTAACCTGTGGTCGCAGACTGATCAAAAAATAATCATATATTTATGAGTACAGTAAGAAAAGAGGGATGTCCGAAAAAAAAAATAATAGGGGATTAGGACATCCCTCCTAGCATACAGGATCAATTTCTCCCGCAGGAGCAGGCTCCTGGGAGGGCCCCACTGACAATGTTGGAGCCAACAGAAAAGGAAATTACACTAAGTATGACGTTAATTTCTTATTTCTGTAGCGCTCCACATTGTCAATGGGTAACAACAACAACTGGGTTCTAAGAAGCAGTACCCAGAAAAAATGGGAGGAGGGAGAAGATTATCCCGTACGCTGCAGGCAAGCACTGAGAATTACTTGCAAACTGCTGTCTGTAGTGCTCTGTGACCAAACCGCATCAGCCGAACTCTGAACATCAAGATGGATGTTTTGAGCATTACCCCTGCAGTGGTGAGCCTTGAGGAGAGCTGGGGAACTCCTCTTACTACAATGTTGTCCTGAACGCAGGCCCGCACCTTTTTAGCGAGGGAAGCCTAAAAAGGAAGGCCTCTTGAACTGGCGTGTCTGTTCCACAAGAACAAACAAGACTCAGACACACGGAACACAGCCATCCTTTTAGGTTAGCTCTTAACAGTGCAAGATAGTTGTGCAATTCCTTTCCTTGGATTGAGAAGGTTGCGGACAGAAACCTATTTCCTGGACTCCTGGAAGGAAATGACCACCTGACGGACGAACACCATTCTGAGTGCCACCTGTCCATATGACTAACAAGGTATGGCTCCTTAAGATGAAATCTGTTAACACCACAATCAGCAATGTGGATGGGAGTGGTTCAAAAAACTCTTTGCAAAGAGCATTCAGAAGCCAATTCAGATCCCACAGAGAACCAGAGATCAGGACAGCAGAGGCTTGTCCTACAAACACGTGCCTATTAGTTCTTAGGCCAAAAAACCCCAGGGCTGTGAGGGCAGAACCCAGCCTCTGAGAGAACTCCATGTCAACCTCTTCGTCTTCTTGTAGAAAACCAAAAACTGCAGAATAGAGGCCAACAAAGGAGAAACCCTTCACTGCTGGCCCAAGGTGAAAAAAAAGAGAGGTGGCCCCTACCAAAGCAAAGGCTGCAGACATAGAGGACTTATGGCAGCCATCAAGGAGTCAAGTAGTTTCTCTGAGGAAACTATACATAAATTTATATAATTATTTTTTTCAGTATGTGGAAGAGCCTCCTCCTCTCAGGAGCAAGGGTGCGAGCTGTATCATTCCTGGATTTTTTGGGGTGGAGAGAGAGACCCTGATAACAGGTCCACCAAAAGGTATAAGGGTGCTTGCTGAATAAGATTCACTAAGTCTAAGTACTAGTGTCTTCTCAGCCACTTTGCAGCTTGCAAGATGCAGCTCCCTTCAGAGCGTCTTTTTTTTTTTTTTTAATATATAAGAGAGTTAGTGGAGGAAAAATACGCACTGCTGAAGGTCCACTCTTGAGGTACAGCAACCACTGCCCCGGCTGAGGACACTGAAAAAGACTGAGGAACCTTCTCGGATCTGAGCACTGCGGCTGGATGCAAACAGATTGATCTGAGGTTGACCAAACTAGTTGCCCAGGAGTTCAAAAACCTCCGGTTCAACCTCCGCTCCACAGGATAAACATTTTGCGGCTTAGCCAGTCCGCCTGAAGGTTCAACTCCCCTGCCAGGTGAACTGTCGACAGGTTGGCAACCTCTTGGAACATCTTCCGTGCCTTAATGCTTATGTACAAACGCACGCCATGTTAGCAACATGGATGAAAACTAAGGGAAGCAAGGAAATGCTGTTCATAGACTGACCAAGTTCCTTGAGTGGGAAAGTGGCTCTGACCTGCCCACCCCCCACCCCAACCGTCTAGGCTGACATTTGGGGTGAGAATTAACTTTTGAAGTTCTAACAGAAATCACTCAGATCTTGCACATCCACTAACCAACTCACAGACTGACGAAGCTGAGGGGTATAAGGAAAACTGGCTGATAACCCTCCAATGAGGGATCCCAGGCCTACAGTAAACCCACTGAGTAGGCCGCATCTGGAAGCAAGTCCACAGGATTAAACTATTGCTGTTTATCCTGAGGCCTAAACTGCAGCGAGCCAGCGGTCTTCTGACAAAGGTCACCTTATGGGGAAAAAAAGGTGGCAATACCGTCCCCGATTTTGTGCTGAAAAATTACCACCAGACATTCTAAGGTTTGAGATGGCTCAGGAGAGCTCTTCTCACGGTTCACCCGTAGCCATGCAACTTTGGCATATCTAGCATGCTGAGTACCAACCTCTTGCTAAGGACAACGTCAGTGCATGAATAAGCAGGTCGTTCAATCAGGATAGACATTAAGCCACCAGGACTACCAACATCTTCATGGAACTCGGAGGGGCTCATGCTCAGGTGAAGACACGCGCTCTAAGCTGGAGGGTTGGTCCAGTATCAAAAACCTGAGATACTCAGAGTAGGACTGACGGAAGGAATGTGGTAGCAGGCATCCCTCAGATGTACTGGGGCTTTACAAAAAATCACTGACAAAGCAGCCTGGTGACTGACCTCCAGGGCTCCATCTTGAAAGGTTTGTGGAGCACAAACTTGTTCAGGCGCATGAATTTAGAATGGACCTGACAACTCCCTTACTTTCTGGGGACCATAAAATAAAACCAACAGGACCCCGGAGCTCTTTGATTAGTGGGACCTGTACTATGGCCCAAAAGAAAAAAGAGAGCCAGAAGCTTTGACAACATCTGTCCTTTTCGCTGCCCTTAAAACTGGGGCGGAGAAGTGACCCCTAATAAGACATCTGACATTGTTCTGGCCCATCCTGAGGAAAACTCCTCTCTAATCTACCACCAATAAATGGAGTCAGGGATGGGCCGCATGCTCTCTTATGAGGCACCATGCTTGTGGTGCTGGGCCTCCTGTACAGTGCCTGGCCAGTGCTCCACTGATACTGTAACCTTGTTACCCGAGTAGGCTCCTCCATTCTCAGCAGACAATTTCTGAAGAAACGGAACCCCCCATGGAACTGTCTGCACCGGCTGTTACCTTGCCTCATTGGGTTATGGTAGTCTTGCGCCGTTGTTTGACACTGGAGAAAGCCTTTTCACCGCATATTTTTAAAATAGTGTCCAGGACGGAATCAAACCATAGGCCTCCCTCAATGGGGATGTTAAACACATTAGCTTATGAAGCCTGATCAGACCCAATGACAAACCACTGATGGCCCTCATGGTCGAAAACAATGAAGTAGGCTGAGCGGTCTGATACAAAACTCTCCAGTGAATAACCACCTAGAAAGGTGGAACCATGGCCATGAATCTCAAAAAAGGCTCACCCCTTCAGAAAGGCGGAACAAAACTGGCCAAGGTAGTGACCCATATGTTGAAGGCTCTGGCCAATAAAAGAAACTTAAGACATGCACCTGTTGAGTGCTGACAGAGGAAAACCCCTCCTGTACATGGTGTTCACCCACTTAACATGAAAGACCAGTACAGCCAGAGCCTTCTATAGGCAGAGCGGCGTCTTTTCAGAAATACAAATGGCCTTGTCTTCAGTGGAGGAGCTTCCCACCCACCAGACCTTTCCCTTAAAGAGCTAGTGTACTGCCTGAAACTAATATTAGATTTTAAAAGTTGCCAACCATTACCTTTTATATCTGAGTTATTGTTTCTTTTCCCTTTAATTAAAAGATGGTTTACCTGATGTTAGTAGGTGTGGTGTCTGTGTAGAACAGCATTTAGCTTGGCAGCTGACATACCTTGCTCTACTGCCCTACAAGACATAATCAACAGTGTGACCTCAATGACTGTGACATCACTCCTACTTTGGAACAGCAATTGAGTGACTGCCCGGTCATTCATCTGTGAAGTCACTGTTAGTGAGATCATAATGCTGATGATGTAGTGTGGGGCAGTAGAGTTAAATATGTCACCTGCCAAGCTAAGAGCTGTTCCACACATCAAGCACAACATTATCACACAGAAGACTTTCTGATGAGCAAAAAGAAAAAAAAAATACTTCAGAAATAAAAAGTTACAACTGACTACTACTTAACATTTGTATCATTTTCCTGTCTGCTTGTTTTGGCTCCGCTAGCTCTTTAAAAGGAAGATCCATGGCACGGTTGGGAAGATACTTTTCTGATCCACACCTGCTCAATAATTTTGGTCACACAGTGCCTGAAGAAAGATGCAGACAGAGACTGACTGACATCCGCCGCCTACACAGACTGTACCTCTTGAGCTGTAAGGGACTACATGTCTCAGCTATCCAAAAAGACAAGGGCCTTACATTTTGTTTTTATTTTATAGAGTTACGGTCAGGAACTTCCCCAAGGTCCACATAATTGTCATCCTGGCTTTCAAAAAGGCAGGGTCTGGGTCTGCCTGCACATCAGTTATCGTAGCCTAAGCTTGCTGCACTACACCTGGACGTGCCTATGTGGACCCCCTGACCTGAGGGTACCTACTGGAGTCTGGTGTCTCTGTGTGGATGTCCTGCGGTACATCGGGGCTGAAGCTCACTCCAGAGCCACGTGGGTAATTTCTTGCAATTCTGCTGCTACTGCCAATTAAGAACCAGGTGCTCCCCCCTCCCCAGGCCAGACAATCGGCTGGGGGGTGCTGAGCAACAGAATGAGAGCAAAAGGAACCCACGGGGGACTCATCACCCTTTCTGCAGGACTTACAGCATTACTTGAGTAATGGTCTCCGATAAGTCATGGTGCCAAAGAGAAACATAATTGTGCCAAATAACAATTGCGAGGTAAAAAATAATTAGCCACAATATTTTTTCTGGGCTAAAATTCCAAGAAAGTTGTCAAATGACTTTCTCAGAGTTACTTATCATGAAAGTGGGGATCGCTGGAATCAAACACATGGCTGCTCAATGTATAAGCCATAATAATACAATAATTATTAGCACCATTGCTTGTTGGACTACAAGTGGGGGTCATGGGAGTCAAAGCCAGGACTGTTGAATGTATAAACAATAATAATAGTTATAAGCCCTATTGCTTGTTGGGCTAAAATCAGCAAAGGCAACTGTAATACTGTATTAGTGTGCTAAAAATGCGTCAGAATGAGCGTACCCCACACGTTAGCGCACTTGTACAATGCAATTCAATGGGGATTGTACTCTAGACAATGGCGGGAAGCCTAACTGAAGGAGTGCACTCCCAGCCCTTATGGCGGCCGCTCAAACCGAAAAACAAAAGTCTGTGGTGGTAAATCACCACACACTTTTAAAAAGAACCAAAATCCAACAATAGCTGCATAATAGTATCAAACACAAAGCCTGAGGCTGGGGGGGGGCAAAAGGAACCGACGCCAGAGCCGAAGGACCCCCCAAGAGACACTACACTCCCCAAAAATAAAGTTGTACCTACCTGTGGCACCTCTTTTTTTGTTTGTTTGTTTAAATGGAGACTATTAAAACACCCTAGCAAGGCAGAAGTGACTCCCAATCCACACAGGGAATGAGAAAAAAATACAGGTTACTCACCTGTAACAGGAGTTCTAGGAATGGTATATGTTGTTCATCCACACTCATTGGCAGGTATCCTTGCCGCTTTAAATCTTGCCGGAAGGTCTTCAAGCCTGCTCCTCCCACCCACCCGGGTGGTATAACTCTCGGCTCCGCCCCATGACGCCAGATCTGGCCGCTGGAAGCTCAGGTTGTGCGGCCGAAGCCGGGAGGTTTGAGAAATGTGTAGTGGATGAACAACATATACCATTCCTAGAACTCCCAGTTACAGGTGAGTAACCTGTATTTCTAGGGACATGGATATGTTGTTCATCCACACTCATTGGCAGACTCCTAGCAGTTCTCCGGGAGGAGGGAGGCAAGACGACACCCCCAATACTTACTTGGGAAAGAGAGACTGGAGAACCGGAGCCCCAAACCAGCATCCCGGCGTGACTCAAGGTCGATGTGGTAATGGGTAATGAAGGTGTTTGCTGACTTCAGGTAGCAGCCCTGCAGATTTCCTGGATAGGGGCGTCCCTGGAAGCAGCCACCGTTGCAGCAGTATGGCGGGTAGAATGAGCTCTTATCCTCTGGGAGGCTCCATGCCCGCCAACTTATAGCAGAGATCTATGCAGGAGGTTACCCACCTGCTTATCGTCCGCTTGGCTGCAGGTCTGCCAGATGCGGCTTCAGCGTGAGGTGACAAACAGCTGGCGAACCTCTCCCAATTTCACGCCGTGCGCTCCTTATAATAAGCGGACCCTTCTAGGGTCCAGAGTATGGAGCCTATATTCGGCCTCGAGGTGTGATTGGGGTAGAACACCAGCAGAGTCAACACCTGGTTAAGGTGAAACTCCGACACCACCTTCGGAAGGAATTTCGGTGGGGCGAGACAACCTTGTCCCTGTGGAAGACCAGGTAAGGAGACTCGATGGAAAGCGCCTGGAGCTCTCCCATCCTTCTGGCTGACGGATAGCCACCAAGAAGGCGGTCTTCCACGACAGGTGAGAGAGAGCACACCTGTGCATAGGTTCAATGGTTTGCCCATGAGCTTTGCCAGTACCAGCAGTAGATCCCACGGAGGTGGGGGTTCCGCGACTGAGGGAAACGTGATCAAGGCCTTTGAAAAGCGCCAGACCACCTTCTCCTGCGCTTATCGACTGCTTACCGCCCGCCCTGTAAGCAGAGATGGCTGCCAGGTGCACCTTAGGGTCGCCGACTCCAAGCCCTTGACTAGAAAGGGACCATAAATAGTCCAAGATGCTTGCCAAGGAACAGGAGGAAGGGTCCAAGCCTTGTTCCGACACCAAATGGAAAACCTTTTCCATTTGAAGGCATAGCATTTTCTGGTCGACTCTACGGGACGCCTCAACTACATTGAGGACCTCGTCGGAAAGACCCAAGGCCTGGAACTCCTAGCCGCCAGGAACCAGGCCGTCAGGTGCAGGGATTGAAGGTCGGATGGAACACCTTCCCCTGATTGACTGAGAGCAGGTCCGGCGAGATGGAAGCTGCCGGAGTCCTGGAGCTGAGACTGAGGAGATCTGGTACCAGAACTGGCGAGGCCAGTCTGGGGCTATCAGAATCACCTGCGCCTTGTCCCTCCTCGCCTTGAGAAGCACCTTGTGGATCAAGGGAAATGGGGAAAGGTGTAAAGAGGCCGGGGTCCACTGCCTCGAGAAGGCATCCCCCTGCAGCGAGCCCTGCAGGGGGGCGGGCATGGAACAGACTCAGCTTCGCGTTCTCCCTGGAGGCAAACAGGTCCACCTGAGGTGTGCCCCAATGGGAGAACAGATGCTGTACTACCTCCGGCAGGAGAGACCACTCGTGGGATGCAGCCCCTATCCGGCTCAGGGCATCGGCCAGGGTGTTGGAGGCTCCTGCCACGTGAATGGCTAGGAGATCCGCCTCCAGGCTGCGCAGCACGAGTGACCAAATGCGGAGAGCTTCCTTGCATAGAAGCATGGAGCGCGCCCCTCCCTGGCGCGGTTTAGATAGTACATGGTCGGTATTGTCCGTCTGACTCGGACCACTTGACCCCGGAGGAACGGAGCAAAGGCGGTGAGAGCTAGGCGGACCGCTCGGAGCTCCAGCAGGTTGATGTGGCATCGGGACTCCCGCGGGGACCAGAGGCCATGAGCCCGGTGTTCCCCCAGATGGGCACCCCAACCCATCAGAGAGGCATCGGTCGATAGAGAGACCGTCGGCTCGGGGCGGACGAACGGGATGCCCTCCTGCAAATGATCTGGAACGGTCCACCACTGGAGAGCGTTCCACATCCCCTGTGTCACCGACACAAGCTGGTCCAAAGGATCGCAGCGTTGTGACCACTGGCTGGCCAGTCCCCACTGAAGGGGACGCATGTTCCAGCGGGCCCAACGGACCACGCTGGTGCAGGCCGCCATGAGACCCAGGAGGCGCAGGAAGTCCCAGGCAGGGCGCAATTGCCCAACCAGAAATGATCGGGCAAAGGAGGAAGAACCTCGGCCCTGTCCGCCGGGAGCCGCTCTGGCTCGAAGAGAGTCGAGCTGCGCCCGATGAATAGAATCACCTGCTTGGCTCGAGTCTGACTTGGCCTCGTTGATAAGGAGGCCCAGTTGAGAGCAGACCTGAGGGCCAGATCTCTGACCACTCCGCCTCCTTCCTGGAGGGCTGCTATCAGCCAGTCGTCCAGGTAAGGGTACACCCGACCCTCGCGCCAGAGGGAATGCTGTCACCACTGCCATGCATTTGGTGAAGACCCTGGGAGCTAGAGACAAGCCGAAGGGCATGGCTTGGAACTCAAGAGGATCCTTCCGCCCGAAGCTGAAGGAATCTCTGGTGAGAGGACGGATAGGACGTGAAAACGCGCCCTGCAAGTCCAGAGAGCAGAACCACTGCCGCGCTCCAAGGATGGTATTATCTGAGCCAGAGTGACCATCCTGAAGGTTCGAGACCTTAGGAACTTGTTTAGGTCGTGTAGGTCGAGAATGAGCGCCAGCCCCGTCCGCCTTCGGAACCAGGAAGTACCTGGACACAAACCCTGGGTCTGAAGGAGGGTCCACCACTCTCTTATCACCTCCTTCTGGAGGAGGAGGCGATGTCGGCTCGACGAGCGCCAGTGAGGCTGGGGATCCTGAAGCCCCCGAGGGGCGACGGCTCTGAAGGGTGGTGCCTGCTCAATTCCAGAGGCAGGCCTCTTCCCACCTCTCAAGACCCCACCTGTCCGTGTGGTAACAGCGACCAGGTGGAACGGAAGTCTTGAGCCGCCCCACGAGACCCAGGGTAAGGTGACGGGAATGGGGCGTACACCTCAGCCCGGCCACTGGGCAGGCTTGAGGAGGGACCGGCGAGGACCTCCTGGGCCTTTCTCCCTGCCTCCTGTTAGAAGAAGCCGCGGCTTGGGTTTGGGATGCCAAGTCCGAGCCTGCTGGCCCTGCGTTCACTGGGCCAGGCAGAGGCACAGAAGGACGAAAGGGCTTAGGCTGTGGTTGCGGCCTTTGTCCTTCTGAGCGGAAGAGACCGAGTCCAAGGTAGCATTGGACTTCCGATCCTCTGCAGGTGACCTTCCACCCCAGGGCCGAAGAGGTCAGTCCCAAAAGGGAACATCCGCCAACTTGTGCTGGGTATCCAGTAAAGGTGGATATCCTCAGCCAAGCCCGCCGACGCATAGCCACCGCGGCCGCCACCGATCTGGCACATGAGTCCCCATATCCAAAGCAGTCTGGAGCTGCTGTTTGGCCACTGCCCTGCCTGGTCCCGCACCTGCTAACCGTAGTCTGCAGATCGGGGGGAAGATGAGGATGACCTCATCCAGGGAGCCCAACAGGGCATGAGAAAAATGTGCCATGAGGGCGGCCGAACTGGCCTGAGAAAGCCGAGAGGGACATAGCGTGGACTTTTCGCCCGACATAGTCAATTTCTTGGACTCCTTGTCAGGAGGTTTGTCCACATCCTGGCGTTGCGCTGGCGCGAACGCTGTCGGTAACCAACCCTCAGCAGAGGGTGTTCCAAAACCGACAAGGAACCGGTAGGGACCGCGATACTTCCTGGCCATCCTGGCGAAGGTGCAGGGCAGGAAGCAGGCGCTGCCAAAGCTCCAGTGCGGACCCACTATGGCCTCGGCCACCGAAAGGCCTCCGTCGGAGAATCCCTCGGTCCAGAATCTCCGTGAGGGATACCTGGCCCGCTTGGAACGGTTCGAGCTCCATCCCGTGGACTCGAGATGAGCCGAAGCAGTCCTAGGAAGGACGACGACTATCGTCCATTGACTGACCTCCTGAAGACTCCAAGTCCAGTCGCTTGGAAAAAAGGAGGAATCATCTTGCGACTCGGAAGAGTCCTCAAGAGCTGCCTCTGGCCTGAGCCACCTTCACCTGCCGAGGTCGGTCGGGGAGTGAGGGTAACTGACAGCCGATGGGGTAGACCCTTAGCCGACCGAGAATCCTTGGTGGAGCCCAATTGGTGGCTGTGGAGGCGGAGGTTCCACCAGAATCGTGGAGCAGCTGGTTTGGCGAACAACCGCCTGGGTATAGGCTCCTGGATAAGTCGAGGGGTTGTGCCAGCGCCCGGTGACAGCTACTTAATGGCCGGGAAGGCGACGGGTCGGCTTACTCCCGCCAGGAGGAGCTGTTGCAACATAAGGTCCTGCATCGCCGACGTAATTTACGCCAAGCCTCCTCATCCGGAGGAGGAGGAGCCGAGCGAAAGGCGACGCTTACCGCTAGTGCCGAGACCCGAGACCGCCATGACGGTAGGATCGGCTGGACCGAAGAGGTCGGAGACCAGACCCAGAGTCCCGGAATTTCGAGGTCGGTGCGGGGGAGGTCGGCCGGAACCGGCACTCCTTCGCTCGGATGGTCCATCCGAGGGCTCCGAACGGAGGCACAGGCGAGCCCAGGATCTCAACTCCTCCCGGGAACCGGGAGAGGGAATCTCGCTGCTAAAGGCGACAGCCGTCCAATGGGTGGAGAAAATCTCGACTTCATCGGGAGTCTCGGTCAACTGACCTGACGGGACACCGAGGCCAGTGGTCGAAGCCGAGCGGGTCGACCGAGCCGACGGTCGACGGCCCGGGAGAGGGACCTGCCCGCCTCCCAAGAGCGCCGACGGAGTGATTCTACTTCGCCCTCTTTGGACCGAGAATAAGGTCCCAGAACGAGGCCCTTCCTTAGTGAGAGGGACAGACAAAGCTCTTAAAAGAAGCCGGAAGAAGAGCCCAGAGAGCGGGATAAATGCTGCGGCCGAGGAAGATACGCCACCGCCTCCTCTTCGAGGCGACCATCCGCTCCGAGCTGATCCGACCCGCCGCCGCAGACACCCAACCGGGCCTCCTTGGACTTCACCGGGGAACTACTGGACGCCCAGATGCAATCGGGCAGCACGGTCTTCGAGGACGCAGGCCGAGAAAGATGAGCACAGGTCGCAAGCCTGCGGTTCGTGCTCAAGGCCTAAGCAGTAGACACACGTGGAGTGTGGATCCGTCCGAGACATCTTCTGCCCGCATGGGCATCTCAAATCCGAGAGTCGATTTGTCCACTCCTTGTACAGCGAGGATAGAAGACTGAAGTCTTTTAGCAAAATGTATTTTAAATCCATAAGCGGAGAAATAGGAACCAGTCTCAAGCATGAGAGCTGCTAAGGAGGGAACCTGAGCTTCCAAGCGTAAGGAAGATCTGACGTCATGGGGCGGAGCCGAGAGTTATACCACCCGGGTGGGTGGGAGGAGCAAGCTTGAAGACCTTCCGGCAAGATTTAAAGCGGCAAGGATACCTGCCAATGAGTGTGGATGAACAACATATCCATGTCCCTAGAAAGGCAGGTTATTCACTTTGAAAGCCGCAGCTTAACAGGCACGATTTTAATTTAGGGGTACTCCCTGAAACAGGCAGCCCCAGCCTGCAGTGCAGAACTGCAGCCTCAAATGAAGTCTTGAAATCTTGAAACTTGAAATTCTTGAGAAAAGATAAAAGTAGTTCTGTCCCCTTCAAATGGCACATCTGAACAGTGGGGGTGGCTGCAGCATGAAATCCTCATATGCCCAACATTCTAAAGTTTGGGCTGTGCCATTCCCCTGCTAGGGGTGCACTTTACCCAGTTGTTATGATTACCCATTGACAATGTGGAGCACTACAGAAACACTACTTATCACAACAAACTGTATATATGCGCAGACAAACTGAATCGACAAAAATATGGGTCGCTACACTCGTGACTTTCTGAAGCAGCCTATTTAACCATGGTCTGCAACATTATTAAATTCTGCTTAATTCCATCACATATATTTCAGTCTTTATTCTTATATTACACAGTTAACTATGTATTTCTGACATCCTTAGATTAATCATCTGCATATTTTTAAATCACACTGTTAAATCTACCTTTATAGCTAGTCTTGAAATAATTTTCTTGTCAAACATTAAAAATGGCTGCCATTAGCAATTTTTAAAACTCTTTTCGGATGAAGTTACTTTTTGACTGTAAAAACTATATTCGACTGCTGGCCCGGTGGAGCTGAGGTGCTGGACGCCTTACATTGCAGCATGCCGGCGACCCGGGTTAGGGAAAGAGCCTGGGTCGTCTGAGGTCGGCAGTGGGGTGGGGGGGTGGACAGAGCTGGACTGAGCTGCCGACAGGCAGGCTCTCCTCTCCGTGGAGGTGATGTGGCATCCCTCGGCCAATGGTGACCCCTAGTGGAGGCTAGGAACTGCATGGGCTCAGAAGGGGCCAGGCGTTAGGCCATGGGGTGGGGGATAGGGGTCGTAACCGGGGCTGTAGGCGCATGCGCAGCTCTACGCGCATGCGTTCCTACTCCTGGGGCTCCTGGGCGAAAAACTGGAAGCAGAAAAAGCCGGCAGCAAGCAGGATGATGACCGACTCCCCGCAGGCTCCGCTCCCAGGCCGGGTACAAGGTAAGCGCCGGCGATTCCGGGGGACGGGGCTGGGGGAGTCAGTCGGATGGGGGCAGCCATCCGGAGGAGCATAAATAGGAATAAAAAAATAAACTATATTCGAATGGCTGCATTCGGATGTTACTTGCACGTGTTTCTGATGGCAAACATCACACCATCACCACATCACGTTGTTCATACATTGTTTTCATGATGGAGTTGATGAGAGCAGGAACAACTTCAAAACTGCTTACTTCAGTACAGGAATTATTGCAGCAACCATGGATATAGTGTTGCTTTTTTCAGAAAAACATTTAAACTCGCACACAAAATTTTGGGCTGAGAAACATACTGCTGCAAACCTTTTAGCCTTTGCTGTGCTGAAAGGTAAATTATTTAACAAACCGACAAAAGTAGTGTTTTAAAACTAATTTTAAAAGCAAGTACGATCTATAGACCTAATTATACAATGCACAAACCAACACACAAAATATCCAGTATTCTTGTCAGGTGATTGAGAGGCTAGTTTAAGCTGTACAGTGGCATGCAGTATTGCCCTTACTACATAATTGGTGGTTGCTGCTGAAAATCCCATGAAGTGGGGCACACAATGGCCTATAGAAACCATTTCCTTAACATGCAACTAGAGGCTGAGCCCATAAAGCTAAACCAGAAAGGGAAAACAGTCAAAAACAAAGCCTTCTATCGCAGCTTCTGGAACGGCTGCTCCCTTGCTCAGCGATAGAGAAAGACTGAGAATGGGACAGATGAAGGTCCCAAGGCAAAACGTCAAAAGTCTGTCTCCACCTACTGAGGGAAGGCGTAAACCCTTCAGTCTATTGCTTCATATGTAGCAAAACTAGGCAACACAAGTCTTTTAGCATTACTGCAACAACCACAGACCATGCTGTTGGGCTTGACATACTTTACAACCCCCAGTGGTACAGGTCAAGGTGTTCATCTCAGGAAGGATTCCTATTTCTTTTCCTACTCGGAGTCTTACCTCAGCTGCTATGTTTCCAAGAGTGTCAAGTCCCAATTGCCTTAATGGAACAAACTGACAGTGGGCACAGAGTAACAGAAAACGGAGACAGGTACGATTAGCTGCCAAAAGTTTAACATTTCCCTCCTCAAATGAAAGGTTTCGCAAGATCACAGCGATCTGTAGTACTCGCTGCCCTTCGATATCATTAATGCCCAGCTTACGGGGTGGATGAAATAAAGGATCCCACCTGCTGTCTTTAGTTGTACCATCTAAGAAAAGAACAAACAAACAACGGGATTTAACACTTTATTCTTCAGAAAAAAGTGTTCTGAGCAATAGGATCTGAATTACCAACCTAGTGATTTGTTATTTCTGTCAAAAACAAGGTCCCGTACTTCTTCATCTTCTACAATATCCTTCCAGAACTGGGAAGAGAAAACAGATTAGGCTGTTGGAACAAAAATATTTACACAGACACTAAATAAGAGATGTCATATTGTTTCTTTTGCAACACAAACTTTTTTTTTTTTTTTTTTTTTTTTAATAAATGAGTACCACACTTATGATTCCAAGACCATCCCTCTATCTGCAGCCTTTTATCATCTTTAACTTTTTCTATTATTTATTATTAACTCATTTTTAATCTTCCATATATCTGTATCACCCTCAGCTACACAAATCTCCTCAGCACATATAGCCCTACACAGACTTGGCCCGGACTACCTGAAAGAGCTTCTGGTACC
The DNA here is from genome assembly GCA_016271365.2 of Neoceratodus forsteri. Classification (NCBI taxonomy): domain Eukaryota; kingdom Metazoa; phylum Chordata; order Ceratodontiformes; family Ceratodontidae; genus Neoceratodus; species Neoceratodus forsteri. The sequence continues at coordinate 914,286,725 of CM028131.1, read as the reverse complement.
TTACTACCCCAGGCGGTCGCTCCGCTCAGTGGACGACGGGTTGCTAGAGATTTCAAGTTTTTTTTTTTTAAATATTCGGGGGGCCCGTGCATTTATGTACGCGGCCTCAGCCCTTCGGAATTCTCTACCCCGTCCGCTTCGGGAATGCACGTCCGTGGAGGAATTTAAACAGGCCCTAAAGGCCCATCTGTGGTATCAGGCATATCTGACTTGATATTTTATTGACATTTTATGAAACTAGTATTTATTGTACTGTATCTGTGTTCTATTGCATTGTTTTTATTTGAAGTTTGTTAAGGCGCCTTGGTTTTAGAAAGGCGCAGTAAAAAGATTATTATTACAGTATATAGATGTGATGGGGGACGGATGAATGACTGGGCTGGCTGCAACAGGCTGGTTCAGCAACCTGTCAAAGACTGTGAATGTAACAGTTTTCTCTAAATTTAAGTTTAGAAATATAAACGAAAAAAGGGTCTGAGAAGTAAATGTGTGTGTGTGTGTGGTGGAGACTAAAAACAAGAAAAAAAAATAGGCTTCTAACCTGTAGCCATAGTTCAAGGAGTGGTTCTCCAACAGTTCCACTGAAACAGCTGATTTGCCAGACGTCTTTAAGCTAAGCTCCTCCCACCACCCAGGTGGTATATTCCAACTCCGCCCCATCACATCAGGTGACATTGGAAGCAGGAATCTGTGTGCCACTTGCCAGGGAAAGCCACATGGGTTGTGTGGACGAGACCGATATACCACTCGGTTACAGGCGAGTCACCTATTTTTCCTAGGCGCGAGGATACAGTTCATCATCAACACTGTGGCAGACTGCTAACTGTTCTCCAGGAGGAGGGGGCCAGGCCAGGTGCACACCCCATTTGGCAAGCAGAGATAAGAGAACCGAGGACCCAAAACCAGTATCCTGGTGAGACGCAAGGTCGATGCAGCATTGGGAAATGAAGAAATGTGCTTTCTTTCAGGTAGCAGCTCTGTACATTTTGTGTATAGAGACGTCCCCACTGAGGCAGTGGCATGTCTGGCAGCATAATCTCTAAGCCTTACAGAAGGCTCCCTACCAGCTAACCTATAGAAGAAGTCGATGCAGGATGTGAGCCACCTGCCAGTCATCTACTGTACTGCTGGCCTATCAGGCACGTTTCAGTGTAAGTGACAAAAAGCTAGCGAGCTTCACCCCAAACTCAAGCTGTGTGTTCCTTATAATAAGAGAGCATCTTCCACAGATCCAGGGTATGGAGCCTGCAATCGACCTCTGAAGATGAGTTGGTAAAGTATACCAGTGAATTAATCACAACCTTCGAGAGGAACTTCAGATTGGAGTTAAGGACTTTGCCCGTGTGGAAAGTCAAGTAGGGAGACTACATCAACAGTGTCTGGAGCTCCCCGATCCTTCTGACTGATGTAATGCCTACCAGGAAGGCCATCTCACATGACAGGTGTGACATCTGACACCTATGCATAGGCTCAACTACCACTTTATGGATCAAGGGAAAGGGAGGGAAGTTGTAGACGATGCCTGGGGTCCAGGGCAAAGCAGGTAAGTTCCAGTCCCCAGGGAGTCTAGTTCTGCCAAGATGAACTTGTCCAGCTGCGCAGGTACCAGTTCGGACTTGTCCGGGCTGACAAGCATGCCCAAGTCTCAGAAAGTCTGGAGAGTCAAAGTTCTGGACCGCTCTACAGCCTCCTTAGTCGGACTGGCTAGCAGTCAGACGTCCAGGTAGGGATACATCCTGATGTCTAGGCACCTCAGGTAAGCTGCCACCACTGCCATGGACTTGATTAAGACCCTGGGTGCTGAGGAGAGGTCAAAGAGCATGTCCTAGAACTACTATAGTACCCCTTCCGCTCAGAACCGTAGGTACTGGTGGCGGGATGGCTGGAGTGGGATGTGCAAGAATGCATCCTGGAGGTCCAGGGAGCAAAAAAAAATACAGGTTACTCACCTGTAACAGGAGTTCTAGGAATGGTATATGTTGTTCATCCACACTCATTGGCAGGTATCCTTGCCGCTTTAAATCTTGCCGGAAGGTCTTCAAGCTTGCTCCTCCCACCCACCCGGGTGGTATAACTCTCCGGCTCCCCCATGACGCCAGATCTGCCTCGGGCTGAAGCTCAAGCAAAGGGCCGGGCCGGGAGGTGGTGGAGTCAGGTGGGATGAACAACATATACCATTCCTAGAACTCCTGTTACAGGTGAGTAACCTGTATTTCTAGGGACATGGATATGTTGTTCATCCACACTCATTGGCAGACTCCTAGCAGTTCTCCGGGAGGAGGGAGGCAAGACGACACCCCAATACTTACTTGGGAAAGAGAGACTGAGAACCGAGGCCCCAAAACCAGCATCCCGGCGTGACCCAAGGTCGATGTGGTAATGGGTAATGAAGGTGTTTGCTGACTTCCAAGTAGCAGCCCTGCAGATTTCCTGGATAGGGACGTCTCTGGAAGCAGCCACCGTTGCAGCAGTATGGCGGGTAGAATGAGCTCTTATCCCTCTGGGAGGCTCCATGCCCGCCAACTTATAGCAGAGATCTATGCAGGAGGTTACCCACCTGCTTATCGTCCGCTTGGCTGCAGGTCTGCCAGATGCGGCTTCAGCGTAGGTGACAAACAGCTGGCGTAACCTCTCCCAATTTCAGCCGTCGCCCTTATAATAAGCGGCAGCCCTTCTAGGGTCCAGAGTATGGAGCCTATATTCGGCCTCCGAGGTGTGATTGGGGTAGAACACCGGCAGAGTCAACACCTGGTTAAGGTGAAACTCCGACACCACCTTCGGAAGGAATTTCGGGTGGGGGCGCAGGACAACCTTGTCCCTGTGGAAAACCAGGTAAGGAGACTCGATGGAAAGCGCCTGGAGCTCTCCCATCCTTCTGGCTGACGTGATAGCCACCAAGAAGGCGGTCTTCCACGACAGGTGAGAGAGAGCACACCTGTGCATAGGTTCGAATGGCTTGCCCATGAGCTTTGCCAGTACCAGCAGTAGATCCCACGGAGGTGGGGGTTCCCGCACTGGAGGGGAAATGTGATCAAGGCCTTTGAAAAAGCGCCAGACCACCTTCTCCTGCGCCACCGACTGCTTCCCGGCCCGCGCCCGGTAAGCAGAGATGGCTGCCAGGTGCACCCTTAGGGTCGTCGACCTAAGCCCTTGACTAGAAAGGGACCATAAATAGTCCAAGATGCTTGCCAAGGAACAGGAGGAAGGGTCCAAGCCCTTGTTCCTGACACCAAATGGAAAACCTTTCCATTTGAAGGCATAGCATTTTCTGGTCGATTCCTTACGGACGCCTCAACTACATTGAGGACCTCGCGGAAAGACCCAAGGCCTGGAACTCTAGCCGCCAGGAACCAGGCCGTCAGGTGCAGGGATTGAAGGTCCGGATGGAACACCTTCCCTGATTGACTGAGAGCAGGTCCGGCGAGCTGGAAGCTGCCAGGAGTCCTGGAGCTGAGACTGAGGAGATCTGGGTACCAGAACTGGCGAGGCCAGTCTGGGGCTATCAGAATCACCTGCGCCTTGTCCCTCCTCGCTTGAGAAGCACCTTGTGGATCAAGGAAATGGGGGAAAGGCGTAGAAGAGGCCCGGGGTCCACTGCCTCGAGAAGGCATCCCCCTGCAGCGAGCCCTGCTGAGGGGGGCGGGCATGGAACAGGCTCAGCTTCGCGTTCTCCCTGGAGGCAAACAGGTCCACCTGAGGTGTGCCCCAATGGGAGAACAGATGCTGTACTACCTCCGGCAGGAGAGACCACTCGTGGGATGCAGCCCCTATCCGGCTCAGGGCATCGGCCAGGGTGTTGGAGGCTCCTGCCACGTGAATGGCTAGGAGATCCGCCTCCAGGCTGCGCACGAGTGACCAAATGCGGAGAGCTTCCTTGCATAGAAGCATGGAGCGCGTCCCGCCCTGGCGGTTTAGATAGTACATGGTCGTGGTATTGTCCGTCTGGACTCGGACCACTTGACCCCAGAGGAACGGAGCAAAGGCGGTGAGAGCTAGGCGGACCGCTCGGAGCTCCAGCAGGTTGATGTGGCATCGGGACTCCCGCGGGGACCAGAGGCCATGAGCCAGTGTTCCCCCAGATGGAACTTCTAGCCCACCATCAGAGAGGCATCGGTCGCTAGAGGGGCCGTCGGCTCGGGCGAGCACGGATGCCCTCCTGCAAATGATCTGGAGCGGTCCACCACTGGAGGCGTTCCACATCCCCTGTCACCGGCACAAGCTGGTCCAAGATCGCATGGCGTTGTGACCACTGGCTGGCCAGTCCCCACTGAAGGGGACGCATGTTCCAGCGGGCCCAACGGACCACGCTGGTGCAGGCCGCCATGAGACCCAGGAGGTGCAGGAAGTCCCGGGCAGGCATATTGCCCAACCAGAAATGATCGGGCAAGGAGGAAAGAACTCGGCCCTGTCCGCCGAGCCGCGCCTGGCTCAAGAGAGTCGAGCTGCGCCCGATGAATAGAATCACCTGCTTCGCTCGGAGTTCGACTGCCTCGTTGATAAGGAGGCCGAGTTGAGAGCAGACCTGGAGGGCCAGATTTCTGGACCACTCTGCCTCCTTCCTGGAGGGAGCTGCTATCAGCCAGTCGTCCAGGTAAGGGTACACCCGGACCCCTCGGCGCCGCAGGAATGCTGTCACCACTGCCATGCATTTGGTGAAGACCCTGGGAGCTGGAGACAAGCCGAAGGGCATGGCTTGGAACTCGAAGAGGGATCCTTCCGCTCGGAAGCAAAGGAATCTCTGGTGAGACGGACGGATAGGGACGTGAAAAAACGCGTCCTGCAAGTCCAGAGAGCAGAACCACATGCGTTCCAAGGATGGTATTATCTGAGCCAGAGTGACCATCCTGAAGGTTCGAGACCTAGGAACTTGTTTAGGTCGTGTGGAGTGGGAGAATGGGGCACACCCCCGTCCGCTTCGGAACCAGGAAGTACCTGGACACAAACCCTGGGTCTGAAGGAGGTCCACCACCTCTTATCACCTCCTTCTGGAGGAGGAGGCGATGTCGGCTCGACGGCCGCCAGTGAGGCTGGGGATCCCGAAGCCCCGAGGCGGCGGCTCTGAAGGGTGGTGCCTGCTCGAATTCCAGAGGCAGGCCTCTTCCCACCACCTCAAGACCCACCTGTCCGTGGAAACAGCGGACCAGGCGAGAGAAGTGCAGGCCGACCCCAGGGGGACCAGGGATAAGGTGGCGGGAATGGGGCGACACCCCTCAGCCCGTCACTGGGCAGGCTTGGAGGAGGGACCGGCCGAGGGACCTCCTGGGCCTTTTCCTCCCTGCCTCCTGTTAGAGGAAGCCGGCGGCTTGGGTTTGGGATGCCAAGGCCGAGCCTGCTGGCCCTGAGTTGCTGGGCAGGCGCGCCGGGGCACAGAAGGACGAAAGAGGCTTAGGCTGTGGTTCTTGGCCTTTGTCCTTCTGAGCGGAAGAGACCGAGTCCAAGGTAGCATTGGACTTCTCGATCCTCTGCAGGTGACCTTCCACCCCAGGGCGAAGAGGTCAGTCCCCAAAAGGGACATCCGCCAACTTGTGCTGGGTATCCAGTAAAGGTGGATATCCTCAGCCAAGCCCTGCCACAGCATAGCCACTGCGGCCGCCACCGATCTGGCACACGAGTCCCCTAAATCCAAAGCAGTCTGGAGCTGCTGTTTGGCCACTCCCTGCCCTGGTCCCGCACCTGCTAACCGTAGTCTGCAGATCGGCGGGAAGATGAGGATGACCTCATCCAGGAGCCCAACAGGGCATGAAAAAATGTGCCATGAGGACGGCCGAACTGGCCTGGCGAGGCCGAGAGGGCAGCGTGACTTTTAGCCGACATAGTCAATTTCTTGGACTCCTTGTCAGGAGGTTTGTCCACATCCCTGGCGTTGCCGGCAGCGCGGAAGCTGTCGGTAACCAACCCCTCAGCAGAGGGTGTTCCAACAGGACAAGGAACCAGTAGGGACCGCATACTTCCTGGCCATCCTGGCGAAGGCGCAGGGCAGGAAGCGGGCGCCAAAGCTCCAGTGCGGACCCACTATGGCCTCGGCCACGGAAAGGCCTCCGTGGAGAATCCTCGGTCCAGAATCTCCGTGAGGGGATACCTGGCCCGTTTGGAAGCGGGTTCGAGCTCCATCGGTGGACTCGAGATGAGCGAAGTAGTCCTAGGAAGGACGGCGGGCTATCGTCCATTGACTGACCTCCTGAAGACTCCAAGTCCAGTCGCGTTGAAAAAGGAGGAATCATCTTGGACTCGGAAGAGTCCTCGAAAAACTGCCTCTGGCCTGAGCCACCCTTCACCTGCCAGGTCGATCGGGGGTGAGGGTAACCTGACAGCCGATGGGTAGAACCCTTAGCCGACTGAGAATCCTTGGTGGAGCCCCAATTGGTGGCTGTGGGCGGAGGTTCCACGGAATCGGTGGAGCAGCTGGTTTAGCCGAACAACGGCCTGGGTATGAGGCTCCTCGGATAAGTCGAGGGTTGTGTCGGCGATCGGTGACAGCCACTTAATGGCGGGAAGGCGACGGTCCGGCTTATTCCCGGCCAGGAGAAACTGTTGCAACATAAGGTCCTCGTACGTCGGCGTAATTGCATGAACCTCCCTCATCGAGGAGGAGGGCGAGGGCAGCAGCGGCTTGCCGCCTGCCAGTGCGGGACAGACGCCCTATGGCGGTGGGATCGGCTGGACCGCGAAGAGGTCCGAGACCGAGAGTCCCGGAATTTCCGAGGTCGGTGCGGGGAGGTGTCGGCCGGAACCGGCACTCCCTTCGGCTCGGATGGTGCATCCGAGGGCTCCGGAACCGGAGGCACAGGCGAGCCCACGGGATCCTCAACTCCTCCCGGGGGGACCGGGGAGAGGGGAATCTCGGCTGCTAAAGGCGACAGCCCGTCCAGCAGGTCGAGAAAATCTCCGACTTCATCGGTGGGAGTCTCGGTCAACTGATCTGGAGGGACACCATGAGGCCAGTGGCGGCAGAGCGATCGACGAAGCCGGCGGTCGGCGGCCAGGAGAGGACCTTTCCCGCTCCCAAAGAGCGTCGACGGAGGACTTACCCTTGTCCCTCTTTTGGACCGAGAATAAGGTCCCGCTAGCGTAGAGCCCTTCTCCTTTAGTGGAGAGGGACAGACAAAGCTCCTTAAAGAAGCCGTGTAAGAAGAGCCCAGAAGGCGGGATAAATGCAGCGGCCGAGGAAGATAAAGCCAGCGCCGCCCTTCCTCTTCGAGGCGACCATCCTTTCGAGCTGATCCGCCAAGCCACGCCGCCCATGGACACGCCAACCGGGCCTCCTTGCTGACTTCACGCGGGGAAACACTTCGGGACGGCCCAGTTGTAATCGCGCACGGTCTTCGGGGACGAAATGGTGAAAGATGAGCACAGGTCGCAGCCTGAGGTCGTGCTCAAGGCCTAAACAGTAGACACACGTGGAGTGTGGATCCGTCCGAGACATCTTCTACCGCATGGGCATCTCCGAAATCGAGTCGATTGTCCGCCATGGCCGCGAGGGATAGAAGACTGAAGTCTTTGCAAAATTTTATTTTTAAATCCATAAGCGGAGAAATAGGAACCAGTCTCAAACGCAGAGCGTTAAGGAGGGAACCTGAGCTTCAAGCGTAAGGAAGATCTGGCGTCATGGGGCGGAGCCGAGAGTTATACCACCCGGGTGGGTGGGAGGAGCAAGCTTGAAGACCTTCCGGCAAGATTTAAAGCGGCAAGGATACCTGCCAATGAGTGTGGATGAACAACATATCCATGTCCCTAGAAAAACAGCTTACTCACCTGTAACAGTATTTCTAAGAGTGGCATGTGATGTACATCCGCACTTCTGGCAGTGTTCCTTTCCCTTTCATTCCTGTTGGAATGTCTTCAAGCTGGCTCCTCCCACCTATCCAGGTGGTAACTCCCTCGGCAGCACCATACGACATCAAATCTTACCTACTGGAAGCAAGACCAGTGCGCTACTTGCTAGGGGAGGTCGGGCAGGTCAGTCAGTGTGGATGTACGTCATATACCACTCCTAGAACTACTATTACAGGCACTGCTCCAGATAAGATTTTTAGGGATGGGATGAGTACTATACTCCTCACTTTGAAAGTGAGGTGAGTACAACCAAATTCAAATGCATACAAATATCTGCAGAGAGTGAAGTGAGGAGTAGCTCTTTAAAAACAAAACAATGTCATTTTTTTCTAGATAAGAACAGATCAAGGGCCAACAATGCTCCAGATAATGTTGGCAGATAGGGGTAATTTACTCATCAGTTTTAAAATATATTGAGTAAAACCAAATTGGGATGCATAAGAGTGTTATAAATCTAAGAAAAACTGCTCCTTTTAAATCACCAGTTATGTTATGAAGCACTATTCTTTGGTGTGGAACACTTACAAATGTTGGGTGAGTATTGGTACTCATTAAAACATTCTTCTGAAGAGTATTTCCTAAAATGAGGTGAGTAAAACAGGTCGGTACTCCCCTTATCTGGAGTCCTGATTACGGGTGAGTAACCTGTTTTTCTAGGGACATAGATATGATGTACAAATCTACACTTCAGGCAGACTCCTAGCGGTTCTCCAGGGAGGAGGGGCAAGGTGCACATCCCCTACTTAGGGAACAGACTGGAGAACTGAGGCCCAAAACCAGCATCCCAGCATGACTCTTGGTCAATGTAGAAATGGGAGATGAAGGTGTGTGCTTACTTCCAGGTAACAGCCTTGCAGATTTCTGGGCTAGGTATGTCCCTGGAAGCAGCCACCAAGGCAGCGGTATGATGGGTGGAATGAACCCAAGACCTATGGGAGGCACCCTACCTGACAACTTATAGCAGAGATCGATGCAGGAAACGATCCACCTGCCAATCGTCCACTTAGCTGCCAGTCTACCAGCTGCGACTTCAGTGTAGGTGACAAACTGCTGGCGAACCTCTCCCTGAACTCCAGCCATGCACTCCTTATAATAGGCAAGCGCTTGCCGCAGGTTCGAAGTATGGAGCCTGTGCTCAGCCTCTGAGGTGTGACTGGTGAAATACACCTGGAGATTGATCACCTGGTTAATGTGAAACTCAGACACAACCTTTGGAAGAACTTTGGGTTGGGGCAAAGAACAACCTTGTCCCTCTGGAAGACCAGGTAAGGTGACTTCACCGTGAGCCCTGGAGCTCACTGCTCCTTCTGGCTAACGTGATAGCCACCAAGAAGGTGGTCTTCCACGACAGATGAGCCATGTCACACCTGTGCACTGGTTCGAATGGCTTGCCCATGAGTTTTGCCAACACCAACAAGTCCCAAGGTGGTAGTGGTTCACACACCACAGGGGAAATGTGGTCAAGGCCTTTGAAAAAGCGCCAAACCACCTTCTCCTGCACCACCGATGGCATATGAGTCCATGCCCAGTATTCAGAGATGGCAGCCAGATGCACCTTAACGGTCATCAACTGAAGGCCCAACTGAGAGAGGGACCAAGCAGTCAAGAATGATAGCCACCAGACAAGATAAACGGTCAAACCCCTTGCCCTGGCACCAAATAGAGAACCTCTTCCATTCAAAGGCATAGCACTTTCGGGTTGCATCCTCCTGAGAAGCCTCAACCAAGGTGAGGACATATTTGGACAGACCCAAAGCCTGAAACTCAAGCCGCTCAGGAACCAGGCCATCAGGTGCAGGGGATTGAAGGTCCAGATGTAGTACCTTACCCCGATTACAAGAGGGCAGGTCCAGGCAGAGAGGAAGATAGAGAGCAGAACCACATATTCTGCTCCCGAGATGGAATGACCTTAGACAGAGTGACCATCCTGAATGTGTGCGACCAAAGAAATTTGTTCAGGTCTGGCACATTTAAGATGGGGTACCAACCCCCAGTCTGCTTTGGGACCAGAAATACCTAGGAGACAATCCCTGGGCTTACTGGAAGGTTCAGGACTTGAGCCACCACCCCTTCTGGAGAAGGTGGACAATGTCTTCCCGACGCGCTGACAGCATGTCGGTGGATACCATGTCCTGGCATGGGCTCGGCAAGGCAGGTAAGCCCTGAACTCTAGAGGCAGACTCTGGCCGACCATCTCGAGAACCCACCTGTCCATGGTGACAGCAGACAAGGAGGAAAGTTGGTGGTGGAGACGACCCCCTCCCCCCACCGGAGGACCCAGGGAAGCTATAATGGGTATGGGGGAAGCACTCCCCATCCCGACACTGGGCAGGCTTGGAGGAGGAGGGACCGACTGAGGAAGCAGCGGGACCTCGACCATCAGGTTTGCGGATGACCTAAGCAACGGACTTGGTCAAGGACGCCGAGCCTGCACCTGTTGCCCAGCCAGGAGCTGGGACGGCTTAGCCGCAGGGGTAGAGAGGGGCTGAAAGGGTTTCTTCCTCTGAAGCCTGGAGCCCTTGGGATCCCTCTGGGTGGAGGTGATAGAGTCCATGGCACTGACTCTAATGCAAGTTAGGTGTCCTTCACCCCCAGCCCGAATAGGTTGTTGCCCAAGAAGGGAACATCTGCCAATTTGTACTAGGTATCTGCCATAAAGGTAGAGATCCATTCAGGAAGTATAAGGAAACACAGAAGGAGCAGGACACAGAACTGTACCAGTTAAAGCAGAGGGAAGCCAGTTAGAACATCAAAGGCCCAAACCGAGGAAAAGATAGCCAACTCAGTTAAGAATGGCGATAACACCTTTTATAGGTACATTAGGAAGTAAAGAAAGACCAAGGGAGGGATAGTGAGGATTAAAAAAGGGGAGAGTGGGTGGGCAGCAGGTGACAGCGAAAAAGCAGGGGTACTGAATGAATACTTCTGCTCAGTATTCACAACAGAAGAGATGGGGAAGGTACCTAATCCTATCAACAGAAGCACTCTTTTGGGGGGTGTCGATACCAATCCATTCATAGAAAAAAGGGTTCTGAAAGAACTCCTAAAACTGAAGGTGGACAAAGCAATGGGGCCCTGATGGAATTCACCACAGAATTCTAAAAGAACTAAGGGGAGAACTAGTGACACCACTGACTATCCTTTTTAACAAATCATGGGAGGATGGTGTGGTACCCAAGGACTAGAGAAGGGCGGATGTGATTTCCCCTTCACAAAAGTGGGAGCAACGCAGAGGCAGGAAACTACAGACCTGTCAGTTTGATCTCTGTGGTAGGGAAAATGATGGAATTACTTCTGAAAGAAAGAACTGTTGAGTACCTAGAGGCCAGCGGGGCAAAGGACCCAAGGCAGCATGGATTCACAGCGGGAAGTTCATATCAGACAAATCTAATAAATTTCTTTGACTGGGTGACCAAAGTAGTAGACCAGGGAGGGGCTGTGGACATGGCCTACCTAGACTTTAGCAAGGCATCTGACACAGTCCCATGCAAAAGATTAATAAACAAATTAGTCAGCCTGGGAGTGGGTCCCAAGGTGGTAGCCTGGGTAAAAAAATTGGCTGGACAACAGGACACAGAAGGTAATAGTAAACGGAGTCCATTCTGAAGAAAGAGGGGTTACTAGAAGGGTACCGCAGGGTTTAGTACTGGGTCCGGTCCTTTTTAATGCCTTTGTAAGTGATATTGTGGAGGGATTGGAAGAAAGTATGCCTCTTTGCAGATGACACAAAGATCTGCACAGGGTTGATACACAAGAGGAAGTGGAAAGGATGAGAAGGGACTTGGCAAAAGTATGGCAGCTTAGATTCAATGCAAAGAAGTGCAAAGTAATGTACATAGGGAACAAAAACTCAGGGGAAGAGTACACAATGGGGGGAAGGGAGGTACTAACAACAACAAAAATGGAATGAGACCTGGGGGTAGTAATATCAGATGACCTAGCGGTAAGCAAGCAATATGACAAGGCAGTAGGGAGGGCTGGGGCGATACTGGGATGTATAGGGAGAGGCATCCCCAGTAGAAAAACAGTAAGTTGTTATCCCTCTGTACAGACAGTTGGTGAGACCCCATCTGGAGTACTGTGTGCAGTTCTGGAGACCCCATCTCCGAAAGGACATAGACAGGATGGAGGCAGTCCAGAGGAGGGCTACTAAAATGGTGCAGGGTCTGCATCAGAAGTCATACGAAGAGACACTAAAGGAGCTTAACATGTATACCATCAAGAAAAAGAAGGAGAGGGGGAACATGACAGAAACTTTCAAGTACCTCAAGGGAATAAACAAAGACCAGGAGGGCAGCATCTTTCAGAAAAAGATATGTGCAAAAACAAGGGGGCATAATTTGAATACAAGAGGGGGGATGGCTCAAGGGCAACATGAGGAAGACTTTTTTCAGGGAGAGGGTGGTGGACGCATGGAACGGCCTTCCGGAATAGGCCATAAGGTTAAAAATAATGGGGGAAATTCAATGCATGGAACAGACATAAGACAATTCTGGTGGGGTACGAAGAAGTAGTCTGTTGGTTAACCAGGATCTACAACTCATCCAATAGGTAGGGGGAATAGAAAGACTGGGTGGGCCAAGCAGTCCTTATCTGCCATCAACATCTATGTTTCTATCCGCAGCCAAGCCATGGACAGAGCGCAGGCAGTCACCGATGTCCATGGCTGTCTGGAGCTGCTGTTTAGCCACCACTCAGATCTGGTATCGGACTTAACTGAACGTGTTCTATAAGTCAGTAGGGATCTGGGGAAGCATCTCATCTAGAGTGTGAAGAAGAGTATGAGCGAAATGGTCCATCAAAAGGGCCGAACTCGCCTTCCGAAGGCCGAGCAAAGAAGCTGCATAGACCTTCTTAGCCATGTGATCTAACTTACTGGATTCCTTGTCGGGAGGCTTGTCCACATTCCTGACATTGCCGGTACACAGAAAAATCAAGTTGGCCACCAGACCCTTGGCCAAGGGATGCTCGGTGAAACCCAAAAGGGAATCCGTAGGGACTGCATCCTTTCAGGCCATACAGGCCAACGGTGCAACGCAAGAGGCAGGGTGCTGCCAAAGCTCCAGAGTGGAGCCAGTAATGGCCTCGGTGACCGGGAAGGCAACCCCAGAGTGTTCCTCTGGTTGAGGATTTCAGTCAAGGGATACTTGGTCCATTTCTGGATGGGCTCCATCTGGGTCCCAGTTGACTCCCAAAATCAAACAGTGCAAAGAGGTGGGACCATGCTCCCTCCGTGGAAAAATCCTCCCCCGACTAGCAGGGAGGATTCATTCGACTCCAAAGATATGTCAAAAAGCATCTGACAGCACAAGTTCCCACTGACTCTACAGGGTCTGTCGGGAATCACAGTGACAGACAGTCGATGAAGAAGCTCAGGAGTGGCACGGGAATCCTTAGGCGGGGAACCATCCTTCGGCTGCTTAGGAGGCGAGTCCACCTGGATGGGTGGAGAGGCCAGAATAGGCTGTGCCAGAACCAGCTGAGCCACAGCAGGCTGAGGCCACGGTGGTGGGAGCCACGGAAGAGCCAAGGTGGGGGCTGGAATCGGTTTAACCCCAGAAGACATGAGCTGATGCCACATGAGTTCTTCATAGCACCGGCGCATCTTGCATCGGAACCTCTCCTTGCGCGAGGAGGAAGGAGAATAGCAGCAGCGCCACTTGCTCGAATGCAGAGTGTGGGAACGCCGATGTTGGCATGGGCTGCTCGACTCCAGACTGCATGATCATGACCTCGGCCTCAACCATCGAGGAACCTGACTGTGAGAATCAGAGGGAACCGGAAAAAGCAGAGGATTCTCTGAGGTAATGGGATCCCGAGGGTTAGTGATTGGATCAGCATGCTAGTCTGACCCACCATGAGATGCAACAGGTAAGACTGGAGTCCTAGAAGGTGAGGTATCCACCTTGTCCTGTGACAGCATGTCGAACGGCTCAAGAAATATCTCAACAGGTTGGTCCACAGGCGTCTTGACCAAATGGCCAGATGGGGAGACCATTAAGTCAGTGGCCTGGAAGGAAGGATCAATCCTAGTTGAAACCTCCACAGAAGCGTAGGAACCAAAGGCCCGAAGAGCATTCGCAATCCCATGATCATCGACAAGACGACTTCTTAGACTTCTCTTTCAAAGATTTGGAGGATTTCAAGCCCTCAGAGGGGCACCCAAGGCTGGGAAGGGACTGGCACAAATCCCTAAATGCCATCATGAATGTGGCACCAAAGAAAAATGGCACAAAGGCTGAAGCCGAAGAGACATGCTCTGCAGTCTGAGCCGCCACCTCTTCAGCAGCCACAAGTCATTCTGCGGAACCCGAAGCCGCAGAGACCGCCTGGCAGGCATCTTTATACTGAATGGGAGGGTCCCATTCACCTGGGCGCCCTAAAAGTAGCCAAGCATGCCAGTCTTTCAGAGTACTGGGATGCAAGGTGCGACACAGGTCACACGACTGGGGATCATGATCGTGGCCTAGGCAGTAGATGCACGAGGTGTGCAGGGACGTCCAGGACATCATCTGCCCACACTTGCATTTCTTGAAACCAAGCTTCAACTGAGTTGTCGATGATGAGGAATTAGTACAGGTTCAAATTTCGCTTGTAGACTAGAATTTTTGGTAAATCTGAAAGCAAAGGGTCTACTCAGCACAGAGAATGGTAAGGAGAGAACCTTCTTCTTCCAGTGGAAAGGAAGAGCTGACGTCATGGGGTGGTGCTGAGGGAGTTATTATCCGGGTGGGTGGGAGGAGCCAGCTTTAAGATGTTCCAGCAGAAATTAAAAGGAAAGGAACACTGCCAGAAGTGTGGATTTGTACATCATATCCCCCTCCCTAGAACCACGTTTCATTCCTGCAATGGAATGATCAGATTAAGAATGACCATTCAGAGATTGCAATTCTGCATGAACTGGTTCAGATCATGAAGATCCAGTATGGGGTGCCAGTCACCCCCGTCATTCTGGGACCAGGAAGTACCTGACTTAGCTGACTGGCCAGGGCATCTGGGACACAGGCTACTGCCCTTTGCAAGGAGCTGAACAGTGTCCTTCTGAAGGGTGGACAGCATGTCCTGCGACACCCTAGACTCCTGAGGCACATGGAGGCATTAAGTTAGGAGAGCCTCGAAATCCAGAACAAACCCTCTGCCAACTACATCCAACACCCACTTGTCTGCTGTGACAGCGAACCAACATGGCAAAAAGTAATGCAGATGACCTCCTTCAGAGACCGCAGACAGGGAAAGAATGGGTATAAGAATGACACCCCCAACCCATTAGTGGGCAGCACACCTGCCCCCCCTTCTTAGGACCCTGGCCTCCAGCCTTGGACTTGGGGTATCAGGCCTGGTACTGCCCCTGCTGGAGCTGCTGCCAAGGAGGCTGTGGGGTCCCACAGGGATTTATGCTGGGGCTGGTGTTGTTCAATGTCTTCATAAGTGACATTGGGGATGATATTAAGGGCAAGATTTTCCTGTTTGCAGATGACACCAAATTCTGTGGGAGAGTGGACACACAGGAAGGGATACAGGAGGACCTCAGTAAACTTGAGAGATAGTCAGGAATCTGGCAACTTGGCTTCAGTGCCAAAAAATGCAAAGTGATGCACATCGAGGACAGAAATCCTAGGGCAGAGTATTATCGGGGGGGGGGGAGGAGGTGTAGCGACTTCAGAGGAAGAAAAGGATTTGGGTGTGTGTGTGGTGATTACTAGAGACCTGAAACACTCCATGCAATGCAAGAAGGTAGCTGCTAAGGCAAACAGGATGTTGGGGTATATAGCCAGGGGATCCAGCAGTCGGCTGAGCAAGGTCATTTTGCCCTTGTACAAGTCAATGGTAAGACCACATTTAGAATGTGGGGTAAAATACTGGTATCCACATCACAACAAAGACATCAGCTTGCTGGAGAGGGTCCAAAGGAGAGCAACCAAGATGATCATGGGCAGGGTGATGATGTTTCTGCGGCACATCGGAGCAAAGTTCTGCGGTAGGGTTCTCATTTGCCGTAGAACCCTGTGCAGCACTCAGCACCAATTTCTGTGGCAATTTTGAGGCACATTTTTACCCTTTTTCTGTTTTTTCGCTGTATCTGACACAATGCATGCTCGTAACAGTTATTTTATGGACTTTTGTCACCAAATTTTCCACACAGCCAGTTTAAGATCTCTGCTTATGAACAGTGTCACTGTGATTTTCTTAATCTGTCCCGAACGTTGATTTTGCACACCAACCACGCCACTGTGTGCTACATCTGCGAAAACATATTTCGGGTCAGATGTGAAAAATGACAGCTGTGCTGTTCATAAGGAGGTGTGGTAAAATGGCAATGCTAAAAATCTGGAGTGAAAATATTAAAAATACTCGAAGTTACGAGCGTGCGTAGAAACTACGCAATGCACGCCGTAAAAGTCATTTTAGAATTTTTAACCAGATTTCCAACATAGGGTTTTGGGGGCCTACCTCATGAACTGTGACACTGTTGTTTCGTTAATCGATCCTGAAAGGTGGTTCCGTGCAGTGACTGTGAAATCACTTTTCAGGACAGAATAACAAAATGACAGTGACTGAGTTCCCAAAAATGGCCAAGATATGCACCAAACTTAGAAAAAGAAACCTCAACAATTTATGCCATTGTACAGTTTACCGGCATTTCTTCAGTTTGCAGTTGGCTTTGAAGAGTGCAGATGTGTTCCCGGTCCACGGAAGATCGTCGCGCTGGGTTCCGGAGGTAAGTATGGGGGTGGGGGAGGTGGGGTACGCAGATGGTGGGCGCGGGCCAGAGAATCGAGGGACTTTTTTCAGGTCTCTTTTTTTTTTTTTACTTTTAAAGACAACGGGGGACTTTTGCTATGCTGGGGTGGGCTCCCAGTGTGGCACCAGAGCAGTTGGGGGCAGTGGAGCCGAGGGGTGATTGGGCACCCCTGCCGGGCAAAGTAGACTTTCGCCACGCGGGGTGGGCTCCTCAGAGTGGCATTTGCAAGTTTTTGGTGAGGCAGTGGAGCCGATGGGGGATTGGGGCCTCTGTCGGCAAAAGAGTCAGTTTGTTCCGCTGGCAGCCACAAAGTCCGCGAGTGGCCACAAATTCCATGGGTAATTCCGCAGTTTGCCACAGCCGTGGAATCACGGAAAACTTGGGGACTTGATCATTGGTCAGCAGACTAGGTCCTCTGAAGAGAGGCTAGAAGCCCTAAGAATGTACTACCTGGAAGAGATGAGAAAGAGGGGACGATATGATAAAGACCTTCAAATACTTGAAGGGGATTAACAGAATGGAAAAACAGGTTACTCACCTGTAACAGTAGTTCTAGGAGTGGTATATGTTGTTCATCCACACTTCTTGGCATGTCCCTTTCCCTTTAAAGATCTCCGGAAGGTCTTCAAGCTGGCTCCTCCCACCTACCCAGGTGGTATATCCCTCGGCTCTGCCCCATGACGCCAGATCTTAGCTTGCTGGAAGCCAGGTGTTGTGCATTCGCAGCTGGGGAGATCGGGTGGGTCCGTGTGGATGAACAACATATACCACTCCTAGAACCACTGTTACAGGTGAGTAACCTGTTTTTCTAGGATTGTGGATATGTTGTTCATCCACACTTCTTGGCAGACTTCTAGCAGTTCTCTGGGAGAAGGGAGGTAAGGCGCACCCCCCACTGATACTTACTTGGGGAAAAGAGATTGGAGAACTGAGGCCCCCAAACCAGCATCCCAGCGTGACTCAAGGTCGATGTGGTAATGAAGGTGTTTGCTAACTTCCAGGTAGCAGCCCGACAGATTTCCTGGATAGGTACGTCCCTGGAAGCAGCCACCGATGCAGCAGTATGGTGGGTAGAATGATCTCTTATCCCTCTGGGAGGCTCCATGCCCGCCAACTCACAGCACAGACTTATGCAAGATGTAATCCACCTTGCAATAGTCAGTTTTGGCGGAGGTCTGCCAGAAGCGGCTTCAGGGTAGATGACAAACAGCTGGCGAACCTCTCCCCGAACTTCAGCCATCCGCTCCTTGTAATAAGAAAGCGCTCGTCTCAGGTCCAAGGTATGGTACCTGTATTCGGACTCCCAGGTGTAATTAGGGTAGTACACTGGCAGAGTTAACACCTGGTTAAGGTGAAGCCCTAACACCACCTTCGGAAGGAATTTCGGGTTGGGGCGTAGGTCAACCTTGTCCCTGTGGAAGACCAGATAAGTGGAGCCCACCAAAACCGCCTGGAGCTCCCCTGTCCTTCTGGCAGACGTGATAGCCATCAGGAAAGCTGTCTTCCAAGACAAGTGTGACAAAGCACACTTGTGCATTGGTTCGAATGGCTTGCCCGTGAGCTTTGTCAGTACCAGCAGTAGATCCCACGGAGGTGGAGGTTCACGCACTGGAGGGGATATGTGATCTAGGTATTTGAAAAAGCACCCGACCACTGTCTCCTGCACCAACACTGGTTGACCGGCCTGTGCCTGGTAAGCAGAGATGGCTGCCAGGGCACCCTAGGGGGTTGATGACCAATGACCCTCTTTGGACAAAGACCAAAGGTTGTCAAGAATGTTAGCCACCGGACAGGACAGAGGGTCCAGGCCCTTGCACTGACACCAAATGGAAAATCTTTTCCATCTGAAGACATAACATTTCCTGGTCGATTCCTTTCTGGATGACTCCATCACGGTGAAGACATCCTTGGAAAGACCCAAAGCCTGGAATTCTAGCCGCTCAGGAACCAGGCTGTGAGGTGCAGGGATTGAAGGTTCAGATGGTATACCTTCCTCTGATAGAGAGAGAGAGAGAGAGAGATCAGGTCTGGGTGTGCTGGAAGCCGCTCTGGGGGCCTGCAGCTGAGGCTGAGGAGATCTGGATACCAGCACTGGCAAGGCCAGTCTGGGGCTACCACAATCACCTTTGCCTCATCCCTCCTCACCTTGAGGAGCACTTTGTGGATCAAGGGAAATGGAGGGAAAGTGTAAGAGAGGCCTGGGGTCCACGGCCTCAAGAAGGCATCCCCCTGCAGTGAGCCATGCTGAGGGGGTTGGGCATGAAACAGCTTCAGCTTGGTGTTTTCCCTGGAGGTAAACAAGTCCACCATCGGTTTGCTCCAGTGGGAGAAATGAAAATTACGTACCTACCATAATTCTTGATCTTCTCTTGTATCTTCACCATTCACTACTGCTTGGGGGTAGTGCCGGAGGCACGCACCTGCTACGGGAGAGTGTGTTTTTTGGAGTCTGCTCCAACGGCGCCACCCACGAGAACGACACGCTGCGTCATGCGCGAAGGGCGGCCGTTAGGTGTCGCAGACTCCTCCTCCATCTTAGTTCTGGTAGCCGGAGAGGCAAAATAAAGGTTAAAGGAAAAAAAGGGAGAGTGAGGCAAGAGAGCTGAGGGACAGAAAAAGGAAAGGATATAAACTGAAGAAGGAATAAGCCGGTAGAGGACAGATAGAAGAGGGAGAATACCTACCCTAGGGGACCACAGGGCCTCCAATCTGGGGCAGCTCTAAGGGAGGAACAGATAACGAGAAAAGGAAGAAGAAAGAGAAGAAAAAGAAGGGATGCTGAGAGGGGAGAAGATTGCCCATAGATATACTGGTTGAGAGGGTTATAAGCTCGGAACCAAAAGCAAGGGAGCAAGAATCCCTCCTAATAGTTCTGAGAAAAGGTTCAACTGAACCGCTTGTATAGACTGGATACAAAGGGCAGATTCTCTATCCTCTCATCATCCCAACCCTCTACACACTAGCTGAGAGCTCACACACTGCCCAGACAGAAATCTGATCCAGAAGGAGAGCGCACAACTATGAGGGGGGGTTAGCACCTTAGCACCTTAAGTGTTAACACCGAAGTGTGTGGGTAGTGGTTAGGCCCTACAAAAGGCAGCTTTATATAAAGGATAGAGTGGGAACTCAGTCGGACGCCCTGAAGGCATGGCAAAGGCAGCAGTTCAAGGTTAAGAAGTGCAGAAGCACCAACCAGAAGAAGCCGACAGTTAAATAATGCCTGCCAGGGAGAACGTTAATTTTGAGGCCGAGCCAAGAGGGATGGTCTATTCAGCTATGAACTGAACAACGTGGCTAAGGAACCCAGAGGTCACCCTTAGGGGCAGTCAGAAAGAGTTCCCTCAGGAAAGGAGAAAAAGTCCTACTCGTTCCCCTTTACCTTGAGAAAAAAAGATTCCTCCAAGAAGAACGGAAACCAGGATAGGTTTTAAGGAGGGAGGGGGAGACGCCGCAGTAGGAGGCCACTGAGGGGAAGGTGGATGGGTATCAGTAATGAATGATGAAGATACAAGAGAAGATCAAGAATTATGGTAGTACGTGAATTTCATATCTTCCCTTGTCAATCTTCACCATTCATTACTGCTAGGTGAGTACAAGCTCCCCAAGGGGAGGGGATAAAGAAACCCTGAGGAGCAAGACCCCAGCCTCCTGTTGGTGGGAAACAGAAGGGGGAGACCTGGGCTAATCAAGTGAGAAGCCTATGGTGGAGGAGAGCTAGGAGGTGTCCCCCGAGTATGGGAAAACGGAGGAAGCCCCTGAAGAAGCCTCCTAGCTCTGGAGGAAAAGAGACGGGTCCCCCGGAAAGCAGAGTGAATCACCCTACGCCAGGCCAGGGGCGACAACCTTGATAGACGAAGCCATGCCATCCGTCTAATACAGATCGCTGTCCCTGCAAGCCTGGAAGCCACCTCTCTGGCTTCATAAGATGCCCTTGCTTGGTGTCTTGCCAGCTCCAGGCCTATAGCAGAGAGGGCAACAGCTTGTCTGGTTTGCTCCGTATCAGGCATTGATGCTAAGATTTGGGAAAGCATCGACCACAAATGCCTACTGTAGGCAGCATGGTGAGCCTGATGTGATGCAATGCATAACATCGCACGAGAGGAACAGAACACTCTTCACCCCCACCAGTCAAACTATAGGGAATCTGAGTACGGTGGACGGTCGTGCGCCAGGCAGCAGCGCCAGGAGGGAGTTTCTAGGTATGCCAATCCCGAAGGAGAGAGTACCTAGAGACTCCAATGGGGCACAATACCTTCTTCTGCAGTCTGCCGGGACTGGAGAAGGGGTGGCTGGCGACTGCCATGAACGGACAGACGCCTCCTGGAAGAGAATAGGCCAGGAAAATATCACCAAGTGCTGGGCACTGAATTCACTGAGGAATTCACGCGTCTCCCGTTCAGTATTGTCTTGCCTAACAAAAGAGGTGCGAAGGTCCCTCACCATCCTCGAAAGGAATCGCTGATATTCAGTAAAATCAGCATCAGAGGGGAGATGAGCAGTGGGTTCCTCTCCCTCAGAGGACAAGGGAGACGAGGATGATGGAGAGCTCGAAAGTCCAGAGGACTCCTGCGGCAGTGGGGATAGGCGAAACACCCAGTCATGCATTATCTAATGTATGAGGGGAAGGCCGCCACAGAGCCTCTGAACATGTCCTAGGATAACGGGCCCGTAGGACCGACATGGCCTGGGAGAGAGAAGGGGGTGGCTGCAGAGGAATGGGAGAGTGGCACCTATGGCGAGGCAACTGTCCTCTGCTGAGACTCTGAAGTCCGGGGAACGGGGCCCAAGCTAGTGGGATCCCGGACAACAAATCAGGTTGGAGAACGGAACCCTGGGGATGTGAAGCCTGGAAGAGCCTAGTAGGGGATCCTCCCCTGTGATGAACCTGGAGCTGCATGTGTCCAGAAGGGGAGCCCACAGCAACGCCACCAGAGGGGGTCCCTGGGGCTCAAGAGGGAAAGACAGGGCCTGGCGCTATGGCTCCTACCCACCCCTGAGGGGTGGAAGGTGAAGACCGAGGTGCTCGAGCCCCGTCTCTCGACCTCCCGGACTCAGAGAATGCCCTCCTCCTCGACCCCAGTGATCCCCCACCCTGAGGGGGTGCAGCAGAACTGGGATCGGCAGCTGCCACAACCCCCCCAGGAGGGAGAGCCCCTCCCTCCACCTCCATGCCACCCAGGGACCCCAGACCACCCCCAGCCTGGGAGGCCTCAGGGGAGGACAGCAGAGGAATAGGCACGCTGTGCCGCCTAGCACCTCGTCTCACCAGAGACCCTGACTCCGAAGAGTCAGGGTGCCAGGACGGGGTCCACATCTGAATCATCCTCCTCAGAGGAGGAAGAGACCAGCTGGACCACAATACTGGCCACCCCAGGGGTCTCAGTGAAACTACACCACAGAAAGCAGCAGTGCCAGAGCGACCCCGGATCCCCATAATGCGAGACCTGGCACTTACTCCCCAATGGCGCCGGCCAGACCCACGGCACCGCCCTCGGTGCCAGGACCTGACTCAGCACCGCTAAAAGAACCAACTGGGCCCATAGTGCCGCAGGCAGCGCCAAGAGCCAACATGATGCAGTCTCAATCACCGGCACCGCTCAAAACAGCGCTAGAAGGCAGCGTCGAGGGTTCACTGATGCCGGGCCCAGCAGACCTGGGCCTCAACACTGGGGGAGCCTGCACCTCCGAGGAGGTGACTGCCGAGGGGGTGTCCCCGCCACGGCCCCGGGAGGGACCTCAGCGTCCTCCAACACCGCAAAAGAGGCCTCCTCTTCGGCAAGAGAAGATGAGGAGGCCTCCTCCTCTCCAGACCGTATAGGCCTGAGAGGGGACCTGGAGGAAGGGTGTAGAGACCTTACCTGGGAATCACTGGAGCGGCGTCGTCCCCCGAAAGTCGGCAGAGCCTTGACAATCTTGAACACAGGGACTTCCAGGATGTGATGATCCATCAAGAAACAGGTGTTGCATGCATCCATATTATGGTTGGGTCCCAGGCAACGGAGGCTATCATCATGCCGGTCCGTGACGGAAAAATGCCGGCCACAGGAGCACCAATGCATAGGGGCGTGGCCCGCCTTCGACTTGCGTTTTGCCCCAAAACCTGACATGATGCAAAACAAGGCAAAAACAAAGTACAGCTCTCGGCGTCATCGAATAAACAGAAGAAAAAGAATGGTCTTACCGGTGACGACATTGAGAAAAAGCAGGAAGGAGGAGTCTGGAACGGCATCAATAAGCGACAACTAGGCCTAGTACTGAAAAATCCTAACTGCGCAGCAGGTGCAGCCTCGACAGCGGGAGAAACAGAACTGAGATGGAGGAGGAGTTGTTTGCGGCACCTAACGGCCGCCCCTCGCGCATGATGCAGCACGTCGCTCTCGTGGGCGGCGCCGTTGAAGCTGACTCCAAAAAAAAAAATCTCCCGTAGCGGGTGCGCACCTCTGGCAATACCCCCAAACAGTAATGAATGGTGAAGATTGACAAGGGAAGATCAGGCTGGAAGCTACCGCTGGATGGAGTGACCACTCGTGGGATGTTTCGCCTAAGCAGCTGAGAGAATCCGCCAGATGGCTCGAGGCTCCTGCCACATGAATGGCTAGGAGATCCGCCTAAAGATGGCTGACAAGGGTCCATATGTGGCGCGCCTCCCTGCAAAGCAGATGGGAGTGCGTGCCGCCCTGTTTGTTGAGGTAGTACATGGCCGTGGTACTGTCCATCTAGACTTGAACCACTTGACCCCGGAGCAGAGGAGCGAAAGCTGACAGTGCCAGTCTGACTGCTCCAACAGGCTGATGTGGTATCGGGACTCCTCAGTGGTCCAGAACCCATGGGCCCTTTTGTCCCCCATGTGGGCTCCCCAGCCCATGAGAGAGGCATCGGTCGTGAGGACCGCCGTCAGCTCAGGGCGGACAAACGAGATCTCTACCTGTAACTGGTCTGGGGCAGTCCACCACTGGAGAACATTCCACATCATCTGGGTTACAGTGATCAGCTGGTCGAAATGTAGGTGCATTCCGCCATGTAACCCAGAAGGCACAGAAAGTCCCAGGCTGGGGGCAATTGCCCAACCAGAAATGATTGGGCAAAGGAGGAGAGAACCTCCACCCTGTCTGCCGGGAGTCAAGCTCTGGCTTGACAAGAGTCGAGCTCTGCCCCGATGAGGCGCATCACCTGAGAAGGCACGAGTTCCAACTTGGCTTCGTTGATCAAGAAGCAGTGTTGGGAGCAGGTCTGGAGGTCCAGGTCCCTGGACCTCTCCACCTCCTGCTGGGTGGGACCTGCTAAGAGCCAATCGTCGAGGTAGGGGTAAATTTTGACCTCCCCCCCGAGATGGGCTGCCACCACTGCAATGCATTTGATGAAGACCCGTGGGGCCGATGACAGGCCGAATGGCATGGCTCGGAACTCGTACAGGTTCCCTTCAGCTCTGAAGCAGAGGGAACTGCCAATGAGACAGACAGATTGGGACATGAAAGAACACGTATTGCAGATCCAGTGACCAGAACCACATGTTTTGTTCCAAGGACAGTATGATCTGGGACAGACTGACCATCCAAAAGGTGCATGACTTGAGATACTGATTCAGGTGGTGCAGATCTAGAATGCGGCGCCAGCCCCCCATCCGCTTGGGCACCAGGAAGTACCTGGAGACAAAGCCTGGGTCTGCTGGAGAATCTGCCACTGGAGCTACTGCCTCGAGAAGGAGCTGAGCAATGTCGTCTCGGAGAGCCGACTGAGTATGGACGGATACTCTTTCCTCCCGAGGGGGCGCAGGCATGGTTTGGAGGGTGCTGCTCGAATTCCAAAGGCAGTCCCTGACCAACCACTTCGAAAACCCACCTATCCATGATGATAGCGAACCAGGCAGAAAGCAAGTGGCGGAGCCGGCCCCCCACGGGAGGACCCAGAGCTGGTGTGATGGGAGAGGGAGTGGCAGCCACTGCCCCGTGTCTGAGCAGGGTTGGAGGAGGATCATCCAGGACCTGAACCTCTGCCTCCTTTACGGACCTGGGAGGGCCCGGGCTTGGGCAGAAGGCGCCAAGCTTGAGCCTGCTGCTGCTGCTGTTGCCCTCCTTGAAAGGAGGGTTGTTGGGCTGTAGGGTAAGAGTGCTGAAAATGCTTCTTCTGCTGCTGCTTCTTACTCAAAAAACCTTTAGCAAAAGTAGAGTCCAAGGTGTCACTGGACTGCTTAAGGAAAGGCACATCAGCTAGTTTGTGTTGAGTATCTGCCAGTAAAGAGGAGATTCTCAGCCAAGCCCTGCGGCGAAAGGCAACTGCGGCTGCCATCGAGCGGGCACAAGAATCCCCAATGTCCAGGGCTGTCTGAAGCTGCTGTTTGGCAACAGCCCGGTCCTAATCCCAGACTTGCTTGACCATGGTCTGCATGTCTGCGGGGAGGTGTGGGAGGACTTCATCCAAAGACCCCAAGAGGGCATGGGAGAAGTGTGCCATGATGACAGTCGAACTTGCCTGACGGAGGGCTAAAGATGAGGCCGCAGAGACCTTTCAAGCCGAATGATCCAAATTTTTGGATTCCTTTTCGGGAGGTCGGTCAGTGTCTGCAGAACTGCCAGTAAGCCTGAACACAGAGGCGGCCACCAGGCTCTCGGCCGAAGGTTGCTCTGTGAACCCCGCAAGGGACGCCATGGGCACTGCATACTTGCGGGCCATGCAGGCAGACTGAGCAAGACAAGAGGCAGGACACTGCCAATGTTCTAGATCCAGGCCAACTATGGCCTCGGCATCGGAAAGACCTCTGTCTGGGTATCCCTTCTGTTGAGGATGTCTGTGAGAGGGTATTCCACCTTTTTCTAGATGGGTTCCAGGGGCATCCTTGTAGACTCACAGATGAGGTGAAGAATGCCCTGAAAAGCCCACCAGCCGATTTGTCATCCCCAGGATGAGAATGTAGTCCTGTCTCATCCGAATCCAAGGAATCCGGACACAATGGTCGACCGCCTAGGTCACCTTCGACCCGCCAAGGGCAGTCCGGGGTGACAGTGACCAAAAGATGCTGGGGAAGCCTTGTGTCTGGTCTATCTCCCTTGGAAGGAGCCCCTCCCAAAGGCTGCTTGGGCGGCAGTTCCACCACAATCGGTGGAGAGACTGGTATAGGCCGAACCGGAGGTTTCGCCGGCTCCGCGGGAGGGGGTGGGGTGGGGGTGGAGGTGAACCGATTTAAATCGGCTCTGAAGGTGTTGGCTTCAGCCTGGAAGATGAAAGCCAAGTAATGGCCGGGGTAGATACCGGGGTCAGCTTGTGCCCAGACAAAATTAGCTGTTGTCACATGAGGTCCTGGTAGCACCGGAGTTTCCCCCAGAGCCTCTCCTCATCCAAGGAGGATGAGGACGACCGATGGCATCGCCTCTTTTTCGAGCGCTTGTGGCTCTTCCTCGGCCTGTCGGTCAAGGGGGTCCTGGATCTCGACTGAGATTGGACAGGCCGATTTGGCTGCTCGTGAGACACCGGGGGGACCGGTGATTTCCCGGGGGTCGGGGACCACATTATCAATGGGATTCCCAACGGGCTGGGTCTCCTCGTCGAGAAAAGAAAGTACCGGGGTCCGATTAAGAGAGTTGTCGACCGAAGTCGGCGACAATGGGTCGATCGATTCGATGACTATTTCGACCTCGTCGATCAACACTTCGGTCAACTGGCCAGACAGCAAGTTTGAGAAGCCAGTGGCAAAAGACGCAATTTCGACCAAAGTTGAGACTGCTGGTTCCTGGGACCGAGATCTCTCTCGATCCCAAGAATGTCTTCGCAGAGACGAAGATGATCCCGGGTCCTTTTCCCACTTACGGGACCGAAAGGACCCTCCCCCTTAGTTGGGAGACCACTGGCACAACTCTCAGAAAGAACCCGAGAAGGCTGAGCCCAGGTTGAGCGGAATGAAGAAGCTCAGAGAGGAATATCCTGTGGACCGAGTTGCTTCCTCCTCGAAGGCTTGCATACATTCCAATTGCTCAGTGGATCCCGCGGCCGAGGAAACCACCCACCAAGCCTCCTTTGATTTCACCAGAGGGTTCAGTTTTTCCAGCCTCCCCAACTTCAGGCAAGTGAGATGGTCATCGAGGATGTTAGGGTGAAATGCAAGGCAGAAGTCGTACTTAGAGGTGTCATGGCAGACACCCAAGCAGTATCTGCACACGGTGTGGGGATTGGTGCATGACATTTTCTGGCCGCACAAACACTGGCGAAATCCAGGGGAAGACTTGTCTTACATAATCGAAGCAGAAGAGTCATGGTTGCTGATGCAAACTAGACGAAGTTTCAGAATAACCGAAGGTTTAGAAGCCAGGGCCTACAAAATGCAGGAGCACGAAGGAGGCAACCTGAATCTTCCAGCGGAAAGGATGATCTGGCGTCATGGGGCGGAGCAGAGGGTTATACCACCCAGGTGGGTGGGAGGAGCCAGCTTGAAGACTTCCGGTGATCCTTAAAGGGAAAGGGGACATGTCAATAAGTTTGGATGAACAACACATCCACAATCCTAGTACTGAATATTTTACAAAGAAAACATGCTCCTGTGATCACTAGCTGTGCTCTGGGCACAGTGCACACCCTTAATGCTACCCATGTTCTCGCTCACTCTTGTTTTAAAATTTCTGTTAGTTTCGCATATGTAAAATGACCTAGTTAGTTAGCTGTCCAGGACATGGGACAAAGTCCCTTTTCAAGGCCATAATATACATCACCCATCTCCTCCAAAAAACCAAAAATGCATTAAGACGATGGTTAATATAAGCAGTTATTTTTTCCATTTTATAAATGTTAATTAAGATATCCTGCCACTGAAAAATCATGAGGAGACAGTTGGGACAACCACCGCTGAATAACTGCCTTCTTAGCTGCTAATAGGACAATATTCAGTAGTTTCTTGTTATGTGGGGTGTGGAGGTGTGCTTCATATTTTGAAAACAGAATGGATTCTACAGTGAAAACAACAGAAGTGGACAACAAGGTCCTTAATTCATGTTGCAGTGCTTGGAGAAAGGGCTGGAGCGCTGGGCAAGCCCAAAACATATGGCCATTCGTAGCAGGGGAAAAGCCAGATCCTCTCCAGCACATCTCTCCTCTATCTGGGAGCTATTTCACCCATACTGCAGGTGTACGAAAATATCTTATGGTCACTTTCCAGGAGAATTCTCTCCAAACATATGAGCTAGTCATTATTTATAAATATTGTATATGCCTCTCCCAGTCTGCCTCCTCCAAGCTGATGTTCAAGTCCTTTTCCCAACCTTATTTCAAGGAAGACCATGTGCAACCCATGCTGGTTTGTAGAGCTGTGTAAACATACAAAATCACACATGTTAAAGGGGCCTTGTCCACTAAAGCCTGATTGAAAACTTCTATAAGCATATAGGTGGCCTCAAGGCCAGCTCACCGGGTGAACCACCCTTTAATATATGTGGAAACCTGTAGATATCTATATATAGCTTGTGGGCAGAGAGTATATTTTTGTTGTAATTCCTTGAAGGTGAGGAGCTGCCCCTTATTTAAAAAATGGAGAATCAGGTGGAGACCCCGCCGTTCCCAGTGTCTGAAACCAATATTCATATGAGTTGGTTGAAAATCTGCCAGATGGGGGATACAGCATAATAAAAATCGTGTGCCCTGTATGTGTTTCATAGTTAGGCTAGCTCTCCAGCACTGTATAGTTAGAGAGGTATAAGGGTTATCCGTAACTGTAGCCGGGGAGGGGGGTTGTGCCAGTGGGTGACATGGTGTATAAGTCCTCTTCCCTTAGTTCCAGAGTCTTCCAGCCACCCCCCCCTTTAGGCAAATGGAGAATAGCCAAACGGATCCTGGGGCACTAGAGATATCCCCCCCCCCATAAATCTCTCAAAAGAAATAAGATGGGAGTCCCACAGGCAAGGTTTGTGCCAGATTTAAGAAGCAGGGCAGGAGATTCATTCGAATAGTATCAATACATTGAGAGCTTGCCCCCCCCCCCAAAGGGCCCCAAGCTCTTACAATAAAATTGATGGTGGGCAACTCTGGCAAATCTTTCGATATTATGAGTTTACATCACAACCCAAAATCAAAGGTTGGCCTTCAACGCAGTGGCCAATTGCCTCCAAAATGTGAAATCATTGCTCTAGGGGACTTTAACATTAACTGGCTCTTGTCGGTGGCAAACCCTTTCAAAGATACCACTGCAGTAATGGACCTTACACAAGTCATTCTCTCCCCCCACTAGACTCAACCATAAAACTGGGTCGGCCACGTTGCTCAACCTAATCCTTACTAATCGTCCCCACCAGCTCACTAATGTCACAGTGCTCCGACGCCTTAAGTGACCACTCTCCTGTACTCTGCCGGTGGACAAACAAAGCCCCGAATCCACCCCCATAATTACTTACCAATGACGCCTAAAAAAGGGTTCCCTGAACAACTTCAAAAATCACCTCCTGAACTATGACCGGTCCCCCACTGACTCGGCCCCGTCCATTGACAGTGCCCTCATTTTATTTCCACCTTCAATGCCGCATGTGACCTATTTGCCAGTCTCAAAACAGGTTATCAAAGGCCACTTCACTCCCTGGATCTCCCAGGCACTTTCTGACCTCATGCACCACCGGGGACAACCTCTGGCATATAGCCCTTGCTTCTGGCCGACCTTCAGATAGACAACGCAATAGGGTAGCCAGAAATAAATTTACCCAGGAGCTCTGCAAAGCTAAAGCAGACCATTTCCAGGAGGCCCTCTCATCCACTTGGGGCTCAGGGCGCAAGTTCTGGGAAAACATTAAGGAACTTAATGGTAAAACAGCATCCCCCCCCCCCAAACTCACCATTAATGGAACACTCAATCAAGACCCCCTGCACATAACTAATACTCTTAATTCCACATTTTCTGACCTTTGTAGTGTCCTTCCCCCTAACTTCTTCGACCCTCACATGGAGCCATCACCTCCTCCCCACCTTCCTGCTAATACTCCACTCTTGTGTCTCAGGACAGTCTCCACCCACGAGGCCAGATCCTATTTAACTATATTTCTGGGCAAGTCTCGTCACAGTGGTGACACCCTTGACCTAAAACTCCTCCACCTCACCCTTGATACTGTCCTCACCCCTCTTACCAAAATTCTAAACCTCTCCCTCTGTCTCAGCCAGTTCTCAACCCTTTGGAAATGGGCAGTTGTCACTCCAATACTAAAAAGTGGTGACCGCACCTCCCCGAATAACTACACCCAATCTCCAAGGCTCTAGAAAAAAACTGTATCCAACCAACTCACTGATTATCTGTCAAAATACAACCTGCTTTGCCAAGAACAACATGGTTTCAGAAAGGGTCATAATACCACCACTGCCTTTTTTGGAATACACCACCGCTATTCACAAAGCCCTAGACAGCGGACAGTTAGCTGGGTCAGTTTACATAGACCTAACTAAGGCATCTGATACCGTCAATCATGCCCTCCTCCTCAAGACCCTGCTCTCCATGGCGCTCTCACTAGAAGCCACCTCCTGGTTTGAACACTACTTAAGTGACAGATCTCAACAGGTCAAAATTAGCTCAACCCTATCCATCATCCTCCCTGTTCACTCAGGGTTTCCCCAGGGTTCCGTCCCTGGGTCCCTCCTATTTAGACTCCTCCTGAACTTACTCCCCAAGGCCTGCACTGGTCAGATGCTAGTGTATACGGATGATACTGTCATTTTCTGCAATCACTCAACCCCCCATTTCTTCTCAGAAGCGAGCATGATTCACTGCACACAAACCTGTGCTGAATTATTAAAAACTAAAGCTATGGTCTTCTCAATCGCCAAACCAGTCACAGGGACTTTCCACTACAAGTACTTAACTATCAGGGCATCCCACTGGAACAAGTTAAATCTTTTAAGTTCCTGGGTGTTACCCTTGACTCCTCCCTTACCTCCCATGGACACATCCATCTACTTAGCAAGGCCATCAATTCCAGAATTGGACTCTCATACAGGCACAAATGTTGTATGCCACCTGAAGCATTCCGCCTAGCAGTGTCCTCTTCTAGCCTCTCCTTTACTGACTATGGGATAGTTTTCTATGGTGCAGCCAACAGCACTGCTCTTCGCCACGTCAACACTGCCCTGAACAAAGCCTGCCGACTAGTAGATGGGTGTGCCAGTTGGATCCATACTTGGGACCTCTACAGGCTTACAAACTGGCTTAATTTCAACAGCAGGCTTAAATACCACTCATGCCTGCTTGCCATGTAATTTTCCAACAAACTCTCCCCACCAGGGCTTCATAACCTAACTCTGCCCGCTCCCCAAGCCAGGGCTACCAGAAGCTCCTCAAAAGTCTCCCTACTAGTTCCCCACTGTAGGAAGTTCCTTGAGCAATGAGCCTTCTTCTACAGGGAACCTGTTGGTGGAATTACCTGCCTGCTCCTATCTCTTCAGAACGGAAATTAGACCCCTTCAAATGAAACCTAAGAGTTTTCTCCTCCCCTCCTGTGCCTAACCCTCTGGCATTGCCCTCAATTACATTCTACAAGGTCAACTCTGACTGGACAAGCTAATAACAACCCAGTTTTACCAATTCTGTTTTAATCTCAGTATTACATTGTATATTATTGTCATTATTGTTTTATTCTCAGTACTACATTGTATATTTTAACTCTGTATATCTGTGTTTTCCATGGTAGACCTGGGGTACTTCCACTACCCTTAGACTTTGTTGTATCCAATAGTGTTCACCCTGTTGTACATGATTTTCTACTCGTCGTTTTTTGTTATACTGACGTGGAGCCTTTGCAAAGGAGTGTCTGACTCAAAGGTTTGTAATTCCGATTCTTCTATAAATAAAAAATTTTTAAAAAGTATAAAACAAAGGGGGAGAACCAGTCACCAGTCACTATTCAACTGCCTCAGGAAAGGTTTGTAGTTACAGGCATAGAGTTGTTGGTGATCCGTGGTCAAATATATTCCCAAATACTGTAAGGTTGTTAGGCCCCAGTGAAAGGGGAATCTTCCTCTGGTCTCCTGCGATTGGGTATAATGTATCTAACATCTCTGTCTTTGTGGTATTAATTCTGTATACGGCTAGGGAGCCGAATTGTGAGAATATCCCAAAGTGACAGGAGGGCTTGGTCGGGTGGTAGTCAAATAAATAGAGAGAACATTCACGTATAAGGCTAGTTTTTGATGCCTTCCCTCTACTGTTAACCCTCTGACCTCTGGTGTTTTGACGGATCAGCTGTGCCAGGGGCTCCAAATAGATGGAAAATAATAAAAGGTGATATAGGGCACCCCTGTCTGGTGCCTCTAAGTAGGGGTATTGGGGTTGAGATGGAGCCATTGATTTTAATATAGGCCCTACGGGTGGAGTAAATGGAGGAGATCAACCGGTTGAATATTTTAGTGAACCCCATATGAGGAAACTGTAGCTAATATGAAGGGCCACGTAATCCAGTCAAAGGACTTCTCAGCATCAAAACATAATAATAGAAAGGGTTGCTGTGACTGGGTGGTGTGGTGTTGAATGTGTAAAGTCCTTTGGATGTTGTCCTGGGTCTGCCTATTGATAAACCTGCACTGATCCCCTCCTATGATAGAGGGAAGGATCCCATCCAGCCTTTTAGCCATTACTGTGGCAAGCGGCTTATAATCAATATCAAGGACCGATATTGGTCTATATGATGAGCACTGGCTGGGAACCTTCCCTGGCTTGTGGATACTAGATATAGTAGCATAAGATCATGTGGGTGGCAACGGATCTCCCTCAAGCAGCCTCTGGCACACCAGATGCAAATGTGGTAGTAGGAGGTCTTTAAAGGCCTTGTAAAATTCCCCGAAATAGCCATCCAGACCCGGGGCGTTGTTTGTTTTCAGTACCTGTATTGTCTAATATATATATATATATATATATATATATATATATATATATATATATATATATATATATATATATATATACACATAACATACACACACACACATATATATATACATACACATATATATTAGGAGCATCCAGTACCACTGTTTGGGTGGGGGACAGTTTGGGTAGAGGCATGCGCTCTAAAAAACTCAATAGCTTTAACATCATGTGCTTTTTCCGTGGTATACAATTTTTGGAAGAAAGATTGAAATGCTTTCTGAATTTGCTATGGCTGCCGCAGTAGCGAGTTTGTGGTAGGATATTTTATTTGGGGTACTGTAGCTTTGGTCATATACTATCTTAACCGGTGCACTAATAGGCGAGTTGCCCAAGGTCCCACTGCATAATACTTCTGTTTTAAAAACTGCAGAGCTTGCTCCGTCTTCGTATGCAGAAGGCTCTGCAACCTTTGCTGAGTGGCCTCCAAAACAGGGGCAACTCCTTCATCCCCTCCCGCGTACCTACTCTGAAGATTCCTGAGCTGTGTTTGAAGTTGATCTAGAAGAGCTGCTTGACTGTGTCTTTTTGTAGTGAGATGCAAATTTAATGATGTCCCCCCCCTCAACACCACCTTAAGGGTGTCCCATAAGGTTCCCAGAGTAACATCTGTGTGGGCACCGTCTCAGATTATGGTTTGAATTCTATCTTTAATTTGTGTCCTAAAAGAAGGGAGATTCAATAGGAAATTATTAACCTCCAAATTGTTTTGTTGTGTGAATCCCATTTTAATTTGAGCACCACAGAATTGTGATTGGGGGGGGGGGATCTGACAATCTGTCATTTGATGCTGGTGTTAGTCAGATATTGGAATATAATCAATTCTAGTATAGACATTATGTGGTGCAGAATAATGGGTATATCCCCTTGTAAAAGGGTTTTCAGTGCCAGGTGTCTAGCCAGTACATCTTCCTTCAAATAATTTTAAGCCATCTTTTGTATATTTGTTTTTTGAGCGTCTAGGGTTGGTGGTATCTTTATGAACCACATATTCTTTATCCATATGCTGGCTCTTAAATTATTTTCCTGCTACAATGTATCTGCAATACATGCACTATTACATGGATAACAACCAGTAGAATTTTGGCGTAGCCAGGTTGTATTGTTCCCCTCTGTACCTCTGTATAATGGCTATTAACTCATTTATCTCTCAGAGTGGGTGCCCTGCGATACAACATCCTGAGGGGAAGGGTGTTGTGCTATTTCTTGTAAGCCTGGGTCACTCCCTAAAACCGTTCATTGTTTTTTATTACTTTTTTCAGGTAACCAGCCTGAGCTGAATATGTTGTCGCAAAATTTAACTTATTCTCCATGATGTCGTCCCTCTCTCTTTTTTCCAGAAGTGACTTCCGATCCTGTACTGCTGCAAAATCCCTCGCTTCAGCAATACGCCTGGCACTACAGCCCCATTCCTCAAATCTCCTACATAAATCGGAGGGGGCCCCTTTGAAAACATTCTTGTGATCCACAATTTCTTCTGACCCTTGGGGATGTTCTGAACTGCATGTCATGGATGACAGCTAGCTGCTAATAGTGTATTGCCACCTGTCTTTTCTGTCAATGTCAGTGATAATTGTACCATTATGTTGCTTAGTCAGAGTAATGTCCAGAAAATTAATCAATTGTTCACTCCCAGTATATGTAAATTTTAAATTTGGGTTTGTACCATGTAAATAACTGACAAAAATCCTTTAACTCTCTCTTGTCTCCATACCATAATAATATCATCAATAAAGCAACGTCATAAGTTAAGAAAACCATGGTTACGCAAAAACTTATCGTAATAGCAGGTCTTCCAGAGTATCTTTTGCATCAGACCACACCTAGGGAACTATAGCCATCAGGCACTAGGACCGCATGGAAACGTTTTAGCTAGCAGTCTACTAGTGGCTGCCAAAGATGACAACGTCCCTATATGAACATGGGTGGCCCCACGCCCTCCTCAGTTCCCATGCAAGAGACCATATACAGGGGATCTTCTCCTGGGGAACCAAGGGAGAGCTGGAGGTTCCCACCATGAAGCAAAATGAAACAGAAGGTAAACCATTCTGGAAAGAGAGCAAGGTCAAAAGGCCAAGGGGGACAGCAGGGCCTGATGCAAGAGATCCTCTCAAAGATCTACTAGTATAGTTACCATACTAGCTTCATCGAAGTTACTTCTTGCATCAGGCTACACCTATGGAACGAGTTCCAAGCACTACTGACAGACACAGTCTGGGTGGCTGGAAGCTATAGCCCCAAGAGAGATGGCCTTGAAGTACAGCGAAGCCGAAGCCTACCCTTCTCCAAGAGGCAATGTCCAAACTGTACAGTTCAGTGAAAATGTAGACAGTACTCCAAGTGGAGGTGGCACAGATTTCAGCGGCCGACACATTCCTGAAACAGACAACAAAGGTGGCCATGCCTCTGGTGGAGTGACCATGCACAACCCCATTAAGTTCCTTACAATACTTCCTATAACAGAACATAACACAGTTGCCCAACCATTTAGACACACTGTTTAGAAACTGGAATGCCCACTTTCCCAGGGGCGAAAGAAACCACTGTGAGGACTTCCTGCAGTCCTTTGTGCAATGAACATAATATCAGAGTATTCCATGTACATCTAAAGTATGGAGTAATGCTTCCTCTGAATTGGCATGCTCTGGGAAATAAACAGGCAGGTGGATGGTTTGATTCAGGCCGGGTAAAGTCAGACACCACCTTTGGTAAAAACTTGGCTTGGCACTCAAAGACATACTGTCTTTGCGGAAAACCAAATAAGGAGACTCACAATTCAGAGCCTGAAGCTCAGAAACCAGTCAAGCAGAAGTAATGGCAATGAAAAATAACACTTTTCACAACAGACAGCGTAGTTCGCATATCGCAACCTGCTCAGAAGGAGCCAACGTAAGTTTTTCTAACACAAAATTTAAGTCCCAGGGTGGGACTGGAATGCTAATGGGAGGCTTCAGGTGAATAATGCCTCTCAAAAATGTATGGGACACCTTCAGTTGTGCCACAGTATGGCCATCAACAGACACATGGAAGGCTGCAATAGCAGCCTGGTGCACTTTAATGGAGGAGTACTGAAAGGAAAAAACAAGAACAAATGGCCCAACTGGCCAGCTATGACAGATCAAAAAAATTATTAACAAGTATGAGTGAAAAGTAAGCAATGCTTGGTAGCAAGAGATAAGCCAGTACTGTAGCTAGAGAACCTTTTCAGGTCCTGGAAGGGGAGGCTGGGTGGGACTTTTAAGTATAATGAGGGATCCCCTGGAAGAAACAATATTACTATGGTAAGTAATTTTTTCTTCAAACCCCACGAATACCTCATTATGCTTAACTAATGCAGACTATGAAGCAGTACCTTGGGAGGCTGGGTACAGAACCTTTTTGGGAAAAAGGTTCTGCAAAACTGCAGTGCCAAACTTAGCAGGGTTGAATGTCCAAACAGTAGTGTTTTGTGAAAGTGTGCACTGTCCTGCTTTACAAATCTCCAGCAAGTGTATATACTATATCCCTTGCAGTTGTCACAGAGCAGAGGCAGCTACGCCATAGGCAGAATGGGCCCCAAGGCCATGCAGTGTCTGCTTGTCAGCACTGCCACAGCAAAACTGAATGCAGGAGACTAATGAGCAACAGCTCTATTTGAAGCTGGTCTGCCCTTACCAACCTCACCACAGGTGAGAAATAGCCGTGAGTGGGATGACCTGATGTCCCTGGTGCTCTCAAGGTAGTGTACCAATGCCCTAATATCCTGACAGTGCAGCTTCAGCTTACTGAACTGGATTTTTGGTGTGAAAAACACAGGGAGGGTAATAGACTGGTTTAAGTGAAACTCAAGAGACCATCGTGAGCAGGAATTTCCTGCTGGTTCTAAGGACTACCTAACCCTTGTGAAAGACTGTATAAATTTGGATCTGTGCAGAGCGATTGGAGCTCTGACACCCTTCTTGCAGAGGTGACAGCCACCAGAAGATAGTTTTCCAGGTGACATACTTTAGGTCGGCAGTATCCATATGCTCAAAGGGAGGCTCCATGAGCTTGGCTATGCACAGGTTGAGGTCCCAAGGAGAACAAGCTCTCTGAAAGAGGGTTACAAGTGTAGACCCTTGAAGAATTTCTTGAAAATGGGGTGGGAAGCCACAGTTTTTTCTCTACCTGCTGAAATGTAAGCAAAGACTGCCACCAGGTGCACCCTGAGGGTGGAAGCTTTGAGACCTCGGGCCTGTAGGTGAACCAGATAGTCCAAGAGGGCTGGCAGTTTAGCCTCAGAGGGGTTGGTCTGCCTAGGTTTGCACCATAGTGTGAACCTCTTCCACTTGGAAGCATAAGTCTTCCTAGTGTCAGGCTTCCTGTAAACCCTGAGCACCCTCAATACCTCCTCACACAAGTGTAGATCTGAGAACTCTAGCTGCTCAAGAACCAGGCCTTGAAGCGCAGAAACCTGAGGGTGGGGTAGATTATCCTGCCCTGAAACATGGTCAGCAAGTTGTGTCTAGGGGGAAGGGGGATGGGTTGCTGCTTGGAGACTGCTAGAAGTGGAGGATACCAAGGCTGTCTGGCCCAATCTGGTGTCACATGGATCATGGATGCTGGCTGGTTCTGCCACCAGGATCATGAAAGCTGGCCGTTTCCTTAACTTCAGAAGAGTCTTAAGCATCTGAGGGAAGTTGTGTCTAGGAAGAAATGCACAGAGGAACTTCCCTGCCCAGTCCAGTGTCAGGACGTCCAGAGGAATGGGCCCCACCCCTGGAGGACTGCAACAAAATGGAGGAAACTGATGATTCCCCTCTGAGGCGAACAAGTCTATTTCTGGGGTGCCCCACCTTCTGAAGACTGTTGCCAGCACTTGTTTGTTTAGGGTTCACTTGTGGTGCCTTTGGCTGATTCTGCTGAGGGTGTCCCTGGTAAGTGAATTGCTGACAGATCTATGTCCAGGGAGTAGGCCAGAGACTAGACCTTCATTGCCTCTGTACAGAGTTTGGAGGATCTGGTTCCCCCTTGTTTGCTGATGCAGTACATGGTGGTGGCGGTGGTGTCTGTACTGACTTGGATTGACTGACTTCTCAGCTGAGGGTCAAAGGTTTGCACGGCTAGGAAGACTGGACAGGAAGCCCAGGGATTCCAGTGTGCCCTGGGTGAGATGTAGATGGTCCCCAACCTGCTGCGGAGACTTCCCCACAACCAGCCAGTCGTCCAGATAGGGGAAGGCTACAACTCCCTTTCTCCTTAAGTGAGCTGCTACCACAGCCAAACACTTTGTGAACACCCTTGGAGCAGAGGAGAGTCCAAAACAGAGCTTAGAACCGGCAGTAATATAAGGGCAGATGAAACCTCAGGTAATTCCTACAACTGGGCCTGACAGGAATGTGGAAATAGGCATCCTTTAGGTCTAGAGACACCAGCCAGCAGGAAAGGGATCACTACTAACAAGGTGACCATTTTGAACTTGGGCTTTGCCAAGTGCTTGTTCAGACATCGGAGATCCCAAAATGGGTCGCCATTCCCCGTTTTTTTTTTTAGAGTGAGAAAATATCTCAAGGAAAGACCTCTCCCACATTGAGAACAGGAAACTGCTTCTGCAGTATTTGCTTGCAGCAGCTTTCTGACCTCCAGCTCCAGCAGGATCCTTTCTGTTGGGGTTGGAATTGCAAAATGGTGTGGACCTGCAGTTTTGGGAAGATCTTGAACTACAGAAAGAGGCCCTAGCTCACCACCTCCAAAACCCACTTGTCTGTGATAATGTCTTGCCAAGCGTGGAAGAAGTGAGCCAACCTCCCTACTACTGGCAGTGGGTTGGCAACCAGGACAGAGCAGTCAGGGATTCTGCTTGGGCTGAGCCCTGGTGGCTGGAGTGGGGTCAGCCCTTCTGCCCCTGCAATAACCTCTCATTTGAGAGTATTCTAAGGGCATGGGTAGCTGGTAGTAGGCCCTTGGATAGTACCCCTACCTCCCCTTCCCTGAGGCTTATAGGAAGTGAGGCCTTTTCCTTGGCTGAGTTGCTCTTGTAGGTGGTTTTATACTCTTCCACCTTCTTCAGGTAGGCTTCAATCTTATCCCCCGAGAGAGAATTATCCTCACAGGGGAAATTCATACCCTTAGCCCGTGTGTCCTAGGACAGATTAGTGGGCCGTAACCAGGCAAACTGTCTTAGGGAAATGGCCAAAGCCACAACTCTGGAAACTGAGTCGCTGGCATCCACTGTCTTATGAAAGTGGTACTTGGTAGCATCCAGTGCTGTCTTAGCAGTATCACCCTATATTGTGTCCTACCTCAGTAAGAACCAAAGTGTGTTTGCACCTGTAAGTAAGCTTTCAGCTTAGTGTGTCTCACCTGGTTAAACAATTGGGGGGGGGAGAATTCTGTCACACATGGCCAAGACTGAACTCCAGAGGGCCTTCTGGTACTGGGCAGTGTAAGCCATGTAGGAAGCCTGTCTCAAAAGAAGGGAGACTACAGCGTACCCCTTCTTGCCCATGCCATCCAGTTTTCTGGAGTCCTTATCTGGAGGGTGGGAGGAGAAGGGCACCATGGCCTTGTCACAGGCAGCTGCCTGAACCACCCCCTCGTGGCTGGAATGGGAAAAGAAGCACTTAGCATTGATTCTGTCCAGTTGGTACTTCTTTTCCACTTTTTTGTGAACACCCGGAATTGAGGTAGGGGTCTGCAGAATTTTCAGAACTGCCTTACTGAGGGACTTGTGTACAGGCAACAAAAGCATTTTGGTGGAGGCTAACCTCATCATCTCCAAGAAGTCGTCTTCCTCCTCCACTGTCTCTTGGGTGGGGAGGTCAAGTGTGTTGATCATTTACCTAACAAAAGTGTAATGGGAGAGGAAATCCTCCAGAGCCCTGGGTGGGGAACCAAGCCCCTGTTCAGGGGAAACCTCTGGTTCTGTCTGTTCCCCGTTGCCCTCCTCTTCCTCCCCCTCACAGAAGTACTCCAGGCCCTGGCTAGGGGGATCTGGGACCTGAAGTGGCACCAGAGGAACCTGGGGTGCCACAAAAGGCCCTATGGACTGTAGGGTCTGGAGTAACTGGAGGGCTTTGGCTGTCCTCCACAGGGGGCAATTTTGCCTGGTCAACTGACCGCTCCCTTGCTTCTTCAGCGAGAGGTACAGTAACATGTTTTTCTTTTTGTTTCTTTTTCAAAGGAACCGGAACAGAGCCTTGCTCCCAGGCCACTTGTGCTTTTCAGAGATCTTGAGGTCGGATGAAATCTTTAGAGGCCTTAAGAGTTACTATGAGAAGGGGCTTCATCCGACTGTTTAGGAAACGAGGCAGACCGAGAGGCCATCTCTTCAAGTTTCTTGGCTCTTTTCGTGACCGTTTTAGAGCAACATTTACTGCAAAGCTCACAGTTGGTGAAAATGTGACTGGGACCCAGGCATTTTAAGCACAAACCATGGTCATCTGCCCTGGCCAGTAACTGAAAGCACTTGACACAATTTTTAAAGCCTGTGGGTCGTGTTTTCTTTTTTTGACTGAACTGACATGCCAATTCATCAAAAGGACTAAGTATTCAGTTCCCTGACAAAAAAAAAAACAACAATTTATGGTCTGGTTCCTCAGAGAAATAAAAAACGCTAAATGTTGGGGAAAAAATTGCTATTTAAACTATACTGAGGAAAAAAAAAAAAAAAAAGAGGCTCGGTTCCCATGACGAGGAACCGAGGAGACAACAACAATAGCGCTATTTAACAAATAAAGTTTTAAAGAGGACAGGAAATTATTTCTAACTGGCAGCTGATTATGTTTGTTTTCATAAATAATCTTCATTCCCCTAAATGATCCATATTTAACTGCACATGGATAAAACGTGATGTGAAA
The DNA here is from genome assembly GCA_016271365.2 of Neoceratodus forsteri. Taxonomy (NCBI): domain Eukaryota; kingdom Metazoa; phylum Chordata; order Ceratodontiformes; family Ceratodontidae; genus Neoceratodus; species Neoceratodus forsteri. Next base: position 914,246,461 of record CM028131.1, on the reverse strand, counting down.
AACTGCATTTTACATTGTTTTGTTTTTATGGGCAACATTCTGATACAGTTCTCTTCATGGAACCAGTGGGCTGGAGTTTTTAACTGTCACCAGTTTGTGTACAGAACTCCAAGTATGGTTCTGATAGGTCAACAACTCATGCTTAGCATTTGGTATACAAACAGACACATAGTAAAAACTCCAAATTACTGATTCCATCAGTAGAACTATATAGAATGCTATCCATAAAAAGAAGTGAAACCACAGTTTTTCACATCAGTATTTATACAGGTACAGTTAAATATGGATCATTTGGAGGTAAGAATTTAATTTCTGTAAATAGGAACATCAGTATCTGCTGCCAATTAGCAAACATGTCTTGCTCCCTTTAAGGTTTACCCAGTAAAAACTAAAAACTACACAGTATAAAAACACCAATAAAACAGTAAATAGAATTTCTCTGGTTCCACAAAAGTGAGACAGAATGGATAAATCACAAACACAATAAACTAAAGTGATACAACTAAAACAATATAAAAATATAGGCAGAAATATGAGCAAAACAAAAATTTTTTGAAGTAAAACAGTGAAGTAAGACTTGTAGCAAAGTTACTGAGGAGAGCTCTTCAGGGCAACGTGCTGCTACGGGTGGAGAAATGAACCTTAGGTAAGGCTGCCATTAGCAGCAGCACCTAGAGGCAGAGATCTAAACTGTGTTCTAAGTTCCACTGTAACATTCCTTAATTTATATACTTAAGTTGCAGTCTCTGGGGCAGTTGAACCTACTGGGCTAACTGCATTAGTTAAGCATAAAGGAATTTCTATGGTTTGAAGCGGCAGTTCTGCATTGAGTGGGGATGCAAAAAGTTCCAACTCTGGATGACCCCACCTGTCGAACACGTCTTCTACGATCAAGGTCAGCAGTTCCCACTCATGCATCCTGGAGTGTGACCTGCTTAGTCTGTCTGCCAAGACATTTTGGGTACCTGGAAAGTACAGTTAAGTAAGAACTTACCATAACAGTAGATCTTCAAGAAAGACTCTTGTAGCAGGTTACACCATAAGGGCTGAAGCCGGCAGGTGCCAGGACCCCATGGAAAACTTCTAGCTAGCAGTCTATAGCAGGGGATTGTCCCCTAATGTCGGCCCGCCCCCAACGTTGGCCAATGGTATAAAAGGGGTGGTTCCCCAGCACCACCTCACTTCACCCGCCGGAGACCCTGGCACAGGAAAGGATTGAAGAACCGAGGAGGATCCTCACAAATTAAGATATAAATGGAATTAGCAAATCATGTGGAATCAGATACCGGGGAAGGAGCACCTGCTGCAAGAGCTCCTCTTGAAGATCTACTGTTACGTTAAGTTCTTACGTAACTGTACTATCTCACTTCAAGGCGGAGCTCTTGCAGCAGGTTACATCATAAGAACTGAGTCCCAAGCAGTACAAGGACAACCCTTGACAGACGGGCAGAGGAAAAAGCAAGAAGCTAGAATCCTCATGAAGGTAGGCCCTGCAGAACAGTGAGGCCAAAGCCCGTCCTGCATCTGGAGGTAATTTCCAAACTATAGTGCTTAGGAAAGTGTGGACTGAACTACAGGTGGCAGCAATGCAGGTATCTGCTGCTGAAATATTACGTAGAGACACAAAAGAAGCAGCGATTCCCCTGGTAGAATTGCCTTTAACCGGTCCCGGTAAAGGCTTTTCGTACTTTTGGTAGCAGTAAACAATGCAGTGAACCAACCACTTAGACAAAGGCTGCTTAGAAACAGGCACCCCTAAAATCTTCGGGGCGAACAAAACAACTTATCAGATTTTCTGTGATCCCAGGTACAGGTCAAATAATAATAACAACAAAGAACCCGGTGAACATCCCAGAGTATGCAGTAGGGCCTCCCTTTGATTTGAATGCTCTAGATAATAAACTGAAAGATGACTGTCCTGACTGAGGGTAAATATTGACACCACCTTAGGCAGAAACTTAGGATTCGTCTTCAAGGACACCCTGTCCTTATGGAAAACTAAATAAGGCTCTTTGCACATCAAAGCCTGGAGCTTGGAAATCCTCCTAACAGAAGTAACGGCTGTGACGCTTGGCCAGCTGGTTATGACTAGGGATGTAAGTTTGTCATGGCAGTCATACACGTCATTGATTCCATGACGTTTGATATTTATTCAGGACTTCCATAACTTTCACTAGTGTCATCAGAATGTAGCAATGATGACAGTGCCACGACATTTACTACTGTTTACTAATGATTTCATTAACAATGAGACATTAAAACCTCATCCATGATGAACTTACATCCCTAGTTATGACTGTTTGATATCTGTAAAATAAAAAAAAAATACAGTATGTGATTGTCTCACATAAGACAGCTGTGCTACCATGAGTGCCCCCCCCCCAAAGGTTTCAGCAAAGCTAAAGGATATATGTTAACTGACCAGGAGATCTCTGTAATGTAATTAACTTCCTTGAGAAATTGCATTTTACGGCCTTCTGCCAGAGGATAAGCCTAATAAACTTTTATGTTGTTTTACGAGGAACAGGCCATTGATACCAACATGGTGTTAAAAACTGTAAAACCCTTTGAAGCTGCCTTGGGAACAGGAAACCACACAAGATCAAAGAGAAAATGTTTAATTACGAGTCATATTTAGGAAGTGCTTTTCCTTCTGATGTGACATTATGTAACATACCTTCTGCTATAAAATCATGTTTGGAATTTTTAATTCTAAAAAGGAGAAGCTAGATGACTCACCAAGGGGGTGGGGAGATGGGGTTGAAATGTATCCTTGTAACTGGGGAATATGAGAGATTATTTTGGGATGAGAGAGAAAGAGAGGGAGAGGCACAGTTCTCTAACTTTCAAGGCACTTACAGAGGTAATACATTAGATAGAAAAACTCTAAATGTATTGTGGTAAGAGTTTTTGTTTTGTACTTTGCCCTTGTTCTTTTATGTGATGGTGAGCTCTTTGATATACTGTTCTATGTTTACATTTTTCATATTTTTATCATCTTATAGTAAACTCCCCCCCCCCCCCCCCCCCAAGATACTGCCTGGGTGTGTCTTCCAAGTTCTTTCTGCATGTAATGTATACATGGTTAAGTTTGACAGCTGTTCTGGAGGGCTTGATGGTGTTAATAAACTGGGAATAGGTTAGAATATACCTAAGGTCTCTTACGGAGTTTTAAGGGTTAATTTTGGAAGCCTGGTTTGGTGTGCCTGGCGAAAGATTTTACCACAATACCCGAAGATGGTATGTATCTGAGCCTGCACATTGGGTACGCTAGCATAAGGTTCACAGTTTGAATCCCCCCAGAACTTGAGACTAAAGGTGATTTGGACCCAAAAGCAGACAGGAGGGTTACCCTGCCTGTTACCTGTTCACACTATTGTGCTCTGAGGTTGGCACTGTGGGAGCAGAGGGCCTGACCTGCTGAGTCCATTTGTGACAAAGGCAACTAAAAAAGTACAGTTTCGTAAGAACTTACCGTAACAGTAGATCTTCGAGAGAGGCTCTTGCAGTAGGTAATTACATACAGGACTGACGCCAGCCAGCGGCAGGACCCCACGGAAAAATTTCTAGCTAGCAGTCCCTGGCGAGGGACCGCCCCCACGTCAGGTGACCGGCGTCATACGACGTCGCTATAATGGGGTGGTCCCGGACGCCCGCCTTCCAGTTCTTTCCCGCCACAGGCCCGGAAGGCCCGGACGAGAGAGAGAAGCATATGTTTCCATTCGTGGAAAAAGAGCTGAAAAAGCCTAGGGGATGGAGGACAGGACGGTATTACCTACTGCAAGAGCCTCTCTCGAAGATCTACTGTTACGGTAAGTTCTTTCGTAACTGTACTATCTTACTTCGAGAGGGTTCTTGCAGTAGGTTATTACATATAGGACTGAATCCCAAGCAGTCTGGAACAAATAAAAGGCACCGGGAGGAGGAAACTACTCCAGAAAGTAGCAGAAGCCTTGCAATCCTCAAGACAGAAGGCCTTGCAAAACAGCTAGCCCGAAGCCTGCTCTAAGGCGAGAGGCAATGTCCAAAATGTAGTGTTTCGAAAAGGTATGGACGGACGTCCAGGTGGCAGCAGCGTATATGTCTGCTGCAGACACATTCTTGAAACAAGCCGCAGAAGCCGCTACTCCTCATGTGGAGTGACCTCTGACCTGACCCGTAAGGGTCTTGTTGTACTTGTCATAACAGAAAGTGATGCAATGAGCCAACCACTTCGACAGGCATTGCCTGGAAACAGCATTGCCTTCCCTTTTGTGAGCAAAAGAAACGAACAACTGATCAGTCTTTCTGAGATCCTTCGTCCTGTCGATGTAGTATCTCAGAATCCGGTGAACATCCATGGTATGGAGGAAAAAACTACTCACCTTTGTAATGTTGTTTCTTCTAATGGAGTCTTGCTATATTATGACATATGCAGTGAGTCCCAACCTTCGAACTGCTCTGGAGGTGAAAGAGTTAACTTTCCATGCCAGGCATGGAACCTTGAGCGCGAACTCGGTTGAACACTCTGTCTGTTGTTAATCAAACTCAAACTGTCAGATCTTTATGAGCAAAACTCACTAAGGTTCTGTGTGGAACCATAAACCTACAGTAGCCAACTGGCTACTAAATGTAAGAACACATTTTTCTTGGTCCCAAAACAAAGACTCAAGTCAGGGGATCCAAAAAACTAAAAACATAACACCCAAACACCCCAAAAAGGAGGGGTGAAAAAATAAGGTGGGCATCTACTAAGTGCCAACACTGCACTGCCCACCCACATCCCAAAATAGAGGTTCTGAGAGGGGCAGGCAGGGGGGGAGGTCATAATATAGCAAGACTCCATTAGAAGAAACAACATTACTAAGGTGAGTAATTTTTCTTCAAACAACATAAGTCTTGCTATATTATGTCATATCTGAACTACACAGCAGTACCTCCATGGAGGAGGACAGAACCTACTTTGAAATAGGCTCTGAAGCACAGCTGTGCCAAACCAAGCATCACTCCTAGCCTGGATGTCCAGGGAGTAATGCTTGGTAAAAGTGTGAACTGTTTTCCAGGTAGCTGCTTGACATATCTCTAGGATAGGGATGTCCCTGGCAGCAGCCAGAGACACAGCTGTACCTCTGGTAGAGTGAGCCCTCAGGCATGAGGAAGGAACCGTACCCAGTTTTTCATAGCAAAATTGGATACAAGAGACAATCCACCTGGCAATGGATCTTTTAGTGGCAGGTTTCCCTTTACCAACCTCACCATAAGTGAGGAACAGTTGGAGGGAGTCAAACCTGTGACCCTTGGTACGTTCTATGTAGTAACTAAGGGCTCTTTTGACATCTAAACTGTGTAGTCTCCTCTAGTCAGAGGAGGAATGGTCAGTGAAGTACACAGGGAGAGACAAAGATTGATTAAGGTGGAAGTCTGAAACCACCTTAGGCAAGAACTTCCTGTTAGTCCTGAGGACCACTTTATCTCTATGAAAGGAGATAAAATCAGGTTCCACTGACAATGCTTGTAACTCACTTATGCACCTGGCAGAAGTGATGGCTACCAAAAACACAGTTTTCCAAGTCAAGTACTTAAGCTCTGCTGAAGACAAGGGCTCAAAAGGGGGTTGCATAAGCTGAGCAATGCAAATATTAAGATCCCAGGCAGGGGCAGGGTCCCTGAATGGAGGGTTGGTGTAAAGCAACCCTTTGAAAAACTTGGAGAATACAGGATGAGCCGAAAGAGAAGAGGGTTTACCTGCTGATAAGAAAGCAGACACGGCTGCCAAGTGCACTTTTAGGGTAGCTGGCCTCAGCCCCTAAGTATTCAAATGCACCATATAATCCAGGACTGTGGGTAAGTCAGCAGATTCTGGGGAAATATGCTTGCCAGAGCACCAAATGGAAAATCTCTTCCATTTGGAATTATAAAACCCTGGTGGATGGCTTCCTAGAAGCCTTCAATTTATCAATACACCTTGGGAGAGGTGTGGGTCAGCAAACTCTAACTCTTCAAGAACCAGGCCTTGAGATTGAGAGATTTGAGATTGGTACCAAACCCTCCCTGAGCACAGGTTAACAGGTTGTGATTCCTGGGAAGACACAGGGAAGGTGGACTGCTAAGGACAAGAGGAGTGGATACAGGGCTGTCTGGCCCAATCTGGTGCAATCAGGATCATCTTGCAAGGTTGAGATCTGATTTTGACTAGCATCTTGAACAGAAGGGGGAGCATAAAGAAACTTCCTTCCCAACTGAGAAGGAAGGCATCCAGAGGATTGAGCCCAACACTGGGGGCCTGCAGCAAAAGGAAGTTGGTGATTGTCTGGGGCTGCAAAAGATCTATCTGCGGGGTGCCCCATCTGGCAAATACTACTCCAATACTAGGGGATCAGTGACCATTCGTGATGGCCCTAGGGAAATCCTGCTGAGAGCATCTGCCAGGACATTGTCCTTGCCTGGAAGGTGAACTGCCGTAGGGAGGTGTTCAGGGAATAAGCCAGAGACCACAACTTCATTGCTTGAGTGCTAAGGTCGTGAATCGAGTGCCTCCTTGCTTGTTGATGTACCACATTGTAGTGGTGTTGTCTGTTCTGATCTGTACAACTTTGTTCTGAACAGAGGTGGAAAAACTTGAAGTGCTAGAAAACTGCTCTGAGTTCCATCAGATTGATGTGGAGCAGAGATTCCTGAGGGACCACAATCCCTGGGTAGTGAGATCGCCCATGTGAGCTCCCCACCCCAAGAGGGATGCATCTGTAGTAAGGATTAGGGAGTGAGACTGAGGATGAAGGGACCCCTGTCTCAGATTGCTCTGGTCCTGCCACCACTGAAGGGCTTGGATCAGGGTTGAGTCACTGGGATCAATTTGGTCAGAGGTCTCTCCTTTGAGACCAAAAGGCTCTCAAATGGAACTGGATGTCCCTCATCTGAAATCTTGCTCCCTGCACAACTGCTGTAGAAGCAGCCATGTGCCCCAGGAGCTTCAGAAAATGCCTTGCTGGTTGAGAGACCTGCAGGGTGAAAGAGGAGGCCAGAGAGACCAAGGTCCTTGCTCTTTCCAGAGGAAGGAAGGCTCTGGCCTCTTTTGTGTTCAGTTCTGCACTTATGAAGGTGAGAAGCTGGACAGGCTCTAGAACTGACTTCGGAAGATTGAGAAGGAAACCTAGAGATGTGAGTAGTTGCTGAGTTACCTGAAGGTGTAGTCTGACTTGTTCTGGAGACTGGCCTACTATGAGCCAGTCGTCCAGGTAAAAAATGGCAATCTTTGCCTTCTTAAGTGGGCAACTACTACTGCCAGGCATTTTGTGAATACCCTCGGGCAGAGGTGAGGCCAAGGGCATTGCTCTGAACTGGTAAGGCCTGAGGGCAGTTCGAATCTGAGGTACTTTCGATGGGAGCTCTGATGAGAACATGGAAGTAGGCATCCTTGAGGTCCAGGGACGCTTAGCCAGTCCCCTAGTCTTAGAGAGGGTAAAATAACTCCCAGAGTCACCATTTTGAATTTTGGTTTTAAAGGTGCTTGTTTAGGTATCTGAGATCCAAGATGGGCCCCATTCTCCTCTCTTTTTTGGGGTAAGGAAGTACCTGGAGTACAACCCTTTGCCCTGGTGTAGGGGTGGAACCCTTTCCACAGCTCTGAGAGCCAGAAGGGTAGAAACTTCTGTTTCTAGGGCAAGTGCCTCTGATGGATTTGCAGGTGGAAAGGACCTGGCTCTCATCTTCGAAATTTTTGAAGCTGAGAACCAGTCCCTGGCTTACTACTTCCAGGACCCACTTGTCTGATGTTAGAGACTTCCAGTCCTGGACAAAGTAAGCCAGCCTGCCCCTCACGGTAGAGGAGAATCGCCCTGGCAGCCCATCAGGGTGCCTGCTTGGCAGGGGCTTTGGGTTGAGGGGTGGAAGCAGGCTTGCTTGCACCCCGTCTGCCTCTCCCTCTAAAGAACCCCCTCTGGGTATAAGCAGAAGAGGAGGCCTGGACTTGGTAAAAAGGCCTATGAAAAGGTCTACCCCTGCCCCTGGGATGCTGCCTCTGAGGAGTGGCCTGCCTTTCCTTGGCCTGTGCACTCCTATAGGTGGTTCTATATTCATCCATTTTCTTCATGTAATTCTCTGTCTGCTCCCCAAACAGAGAATTGCCCACAACAGGAAAATCCATGGCCTTAGACTGGGTATCCTGTGACAGGGTAGTACATCTGAGCCAAGCCATTCTGCGAAGTGCTACAGATGTAGCCATGACCCTTGATGACACATCATTAGAGTCTACTGCAGCATGAAATTGCACCTTAGATGCCTCAATACCATCCGCAGCCACCTGTTCCAGCTCTCTAGCAAGCTGGTCAGGGGCCTGTTTTGCTAGAGCCAGCACAGTATCCCATCTGGACTTCTGGTATCTAGCAGCATAATCCATATAATTTGCCTGTCTGAGTCCCAGGGATGCTGCCATGTACTGTTTCTTTGCCATGGCATCAACCCTCCTGGAGTCCTTTTCAGGGGGGTGCGAAGCTAGAGGAATATTTGCCTTGTCACAGGCTGCAGCCTGCACTACCCCCACATGGCTGCATTGCTGTGTGAGGAACTCCGTAACAGAACCTGATAATGTATACCTCTTGTCCATCCTTTTATCAACAGGAGGTATAGTGTGAGGAGTTTTTAGAATTTTTACTGTCTGTTTCCTAAAAGATTTATGCAGAGGAATAGACAGTCTCCTAGACTCTGGAATATCCATCATTTCTACATAATCAGGCTCCGCTTGGTCATCAACAGCTTTCTCAACAGGGAGCTGGAGAGTTTCAGCAACTTTCTTATAAAACATAAAATGAGAAGGGGACTCAGATAGCCTAGGAGGAGAAACCCCTGATGAGCTGACTTTCTAGTCCTTTTAGTTGGAACCGGCTCCTCAGAGCTGGCTCTTCTTTTGCCCAAGGAAGTATCGCCCTGGTCAGAGGGCACTCCCTCTGGTTCGGTTGGAACCGAACCGGGCTGGCCATCCGGATCAGCGACTTTTGCCTCCTTTCCTGAGCCTACCAACTCTCTTCTCAATGGTGGCAGCAGGAAAATTACTACATATCTGGCAGTCTGCATTGAGGTGGTCAAACCCCAGACAATATACACAGGTGGTGTGCAGGTCAGCCTTAGCAAAAGGCTTCCCACAACACCACAGTGCTGAAACCCAGTGGGCCCAGTTTTTCTTTTGGGTTTCTTAGACATAGTGCCAGCCTAACCAACTTGCCCGTTTATGGCAATCCACCAAGCAAGATTCCCTTATCGGTTCCCAACCGTGTCACGGGTCGTGGAAAAAAACGTAATGAAATCCAGTTTTTTTAGAACCGATAAGAACCGGGAACCGCACTCTAAACAAGGACTAGTAAAGTTTTATAACAACCTGATCGGTTCAAACCGAACCGAAAGACGTTTAAAAGTTCCACACAGAATAAAATAAATGTAAGCCTATCTATTACTTACAATACCACAGACAGAGCTTGAACCGACCGGTTGCGGTTTAATTTTGGTAAAAAAAAAAAAACGATAAAATAACACTTTAACTGACAAAATGAACCGAGCAGAAGGAGAAATCTCCAGAGCGACTGTTCAGTGAGGCGGAGTAAAGAATCCGACAGTTTGAGTTTGATTAACAACAGACAGAGTGTTCAACCGAGCTCGCGCTCAAGGTTCCATGCCTGGCATGGAAAGTTAACTCTTTCACCTCCGGAGCAGTTTGAAGGTTGGGACTCTCTGCATATGTCATAATATAGCAAGACTTCATGATGTTTGAATAAATATTCTCCTTGGTTGGAGTACTGCGTGAAAAAGGCAGGTAACTCTATAGACTGATTTAAGGTAGACTCTGCTACCACTTTAGGTAGAAACTTAGGGTTCGTGTGAAGAGCCACTCGTTCTTTGTGAAAAATCAAATAGGGAATTTTACACATAAGGGCCTGGAGCTTGGAAATTCTTCGAGCCGAAGTAATGGCCACCAAGAAGAGCGTCTTCCACGAAAGAAACTTCAGATCTGTGGTTGCTGCAGGTTCGAAGGGAAGAAGGGTAAGTTTCTCGAGAACAAAGTTCAAGTCCCAAGGGGGAGGAGTTCGGATGGGGGGTCTCAGATGAAGGACCCCTTTAAGAAAGGTCTTAGAGACCTCTAATTGGGCAAACGCTTTATCTGTGAAAGGAACATGGTAGGCTGAAATAGCAGCCATGTGCACCTTCAAGGAGGAATGACCGAGACCCAGGTCGAAGAGATGACGTAAATATTCCAGCAGAACAGCCACTGAACAGGAGAAGGGCTCCACGTTCCTAGAGGCGGCCCAAATAGAAAATCTCTTCCATTTCATGGCAGAAGTGGACCTAGTGGAGGGTTTTCTAGCTTCGCACCAGAATTTCCGCCACTTTTGGAGAGACACCAAAACGAGATTGAGCTAGGTCTGCAGGAGCCATGCATGAAGTTGTAGGGACTTGAAACCTGGATGGACCAGGGTCCCCTGATCCTGGGTCAGCAAACCTCGAGATAAAGGAAGAGGAAGAGGAGGAACATCTGAGTATTGCTGTAGAAGAGAGAACCAGATTTGCCTGGGCCAGAAAGGAGCGATCAGAATCATTATCACTCCTTCTGTGGTTAGTTTCTGCAACACACGAGGGACCAGAAGAATTGGGAGAAAAGCATAGACGAATCTGCCTTTCCAGTCTAGAGACAGAGCGTCGCTCCAGAAAGCGCCTCGCTCTGGAACAAGCGAGCAAAAGATGGTAAGTTTTGCGTTTTGGGAAGAGGCGAAGAGGTCTACCTACGGAGTCCCCCAAAGCTGAAAGATATCGTCTAGCACCTTTTGGTCCAATTCCCACTCGTGCGGCAGGGCAGAGGAGCGGCTTAGCTTGTCTGCCAGGGTGTTGTCGACTCCTGGAACGTGAATCGCAGTGAGGGGAAGGTTGTGTTGAGTTGCCCAGTCCCAAACCCTCATTGCTTCCCTGCATAGAAGGTAGGATAGAGTCCCTCCCTGCTTGTTGATGTACCACATCACGCACACGTTGTCTGTCTGGACGGCGAGGTGACCGGGAAGAATGTATTGGTGAAGGGCTTGGAGAGCATATAGTACTGCTCGAAGCTCGAACACACTGATGTGGAGAGCTAGTTCCAATCTGGACCATAATCCCTGGGTTCAGTGAGGACCCAGATGGGCTCCCCAATCTTCGCCTGATGCATCTGTGGTCAGAGTCTGGGAGGGGGGAGGATGCAGAAGGGGACCCCCCGAAACAGGTTCTCTCGAACCATCCACCATTGCAAGTCTCATGCCATCGACGAGGAGATCAGAACTAGATGATCTAGGTAGTCTATGAGTTGATCCCACTGGGAGCGAAGAGTCCATTGAGAGATCCTCATGTGGAGTCGAGCTCGAGGGACCGTTGGAATAGCGGCCGCCATGAGCCCCAGGAGACGGAGAACCGACCTCGCCGGAACCCTCCTGCATTCTGATAGCAGGGAAATCTGTGACTGAAGAGAGGCCGCCCTGTCCAGAGGCAGGAAGGCCTTGCTCATCGTCGTATCGAGGACAGCCCCAATGAACTGTAGTCTCTGGGAGGGATCCAGATGAGACTTGGAATGGTTGATGGTAATACCCAGGCAAGTAAAAACCTGCTGGGTGAGGGAGAGAAAATGCAGGAGCTCCTCCCTTGACGAGGCCGCCAGGAGCCAGTTGTCCAGGTAAGGGAACACCTGTACTCCTATCGTACGCAGGTGGGCCGCTACCACAGCCAGGCATTTGGTAAATACTCAGGGTGCCGAGGAAAGACCAAACGGAGCGCCTGAATTGGTAATGGTCCCCTGAAACGCAAACCAAGATACTTATGTGAGAAGGGCAATGGAATGTGCAGATATGCATCCTGCATATCCAGCGACAAAGCCATTGACCCGGCCGAAGGAGGGGCAGAAGGGTCTGTAGAGAGAGCATCCTGAACCTTTTGTATTCCACGTAAAGGTTCAAGCAACTGAGATTGAGAATAGGTCCGAGATCTCCCGTCTTCTTTGGGACCAGGAAGAAATGTGAATAGTAACCCGTCCCTTGAAGATGAAGGGGAACGGGTTCTATGGCCCTCTTCACCAGGAGGGCAGAGATTTCTTCCCGGACCAAAGGAAGATGATCCCTTGCATAGGACGATTACAGGGGTGGATGGCGGGGTGGTTTCTGTAGAAACTCTATAGAGTGCCCTTCCGCTATAATCTGGAGCACCCAAGAATCCGTTGTTATCCTCTCCCAACCCGGAAGGTGGAGGGAGAACCTCCCTCCTACCAGTTCCTTCGGTGTGTCCGGAGACGGTGGGAGAGGGGAGGAGTCAGGTGGTGTGGGGCAGCGCCGCAGCTGGGGCACCCGCTACTTTTTTGGGCGGGGGGGCCTGGCAGCTGGGGCCCAATGTTTAGTGGCCCGCCTTCCTTGGGGTTTCGCCATGGCCGATCAGTGCCTGGGCGAAAAGGAGGGCGCTGTGGGGTGATGGGGACGGTACATGGAATCCACTGGATTTCAGAGCCGCCCCTTCTCTGTAAGTCGGTGATGATGTCCTTGACATCACCACCGAAAAGCACCGACCCCTGAAAGGTGCTTCCTGGATCGCGGATTGCACCTCCGGGACCAAACCTGACACCGTAGACTCAAGGCGAAAGCGGAGCTCCGGCCGGCAGTGTCCACTGCATCGTACGTCGTCCGCAGAATGTGGCGACTGGCCGAACGAGCAGAATGGACTAGATCGGCTAACTCCTGCTTGACTTGAGAGTCAGGTAAGGAGTCTATCTTAGATTCCGCCTGGGTGAGAATGGCCTTCTGGTAATCCCCCATATGTGCGACATAATTCAGGGCCCGAATTCCCAGTGTGGAAGAGGCGTAAATCTTTCTTCCATACTGGTCCAGGAGGCGAGATTCCTTATCCGGGGAAGACGAGCTAAGATGTTTGGGGTGCGCTGACCGGCCATGAGCGGCGCTAATCACGACCGAATCTGCATGAGGGTGGGAGTCCAGATAGTCTACACCCTCTGGAGCCAGGTATAGCCTGTTAGGCTTCCTATGAAGTGGGGCTAATGCCGACGGTTGTTTCCAAATCGTGGAAACAAGGTGGGTGTGAGGCTCAATCCAGGGTGGCACTAAAGTGGGAGCTGTCAGGGGCAGGTCCAGATGTTCGGCGAGTTTAAGTCGCTGAGGATCTGGATCCAAGGAGCGCCACTGATGAACTTCCTGGATTTTTCTGAGCAACTCCGTGAAGGAAGGATCCTCCGGAAGAGACTTCGAGGGTCCTCGGCCGGGGCTTAGACGGAGAGTGAGGCTCGTTGTCTCTCCCGGAGCATCCTTCGGAAGAATCTGAGGAATCCGAGAGGGAAGAAGAATTGGAAGCAGGATAAGACTCCCTAACACGGCTTGGGGCAGGGACGATTTCCTTGGGGGGTACCCCTGGACGCGTGTCCTACCCCTCTCGAGATCCAGAGGGAAGGGCTCTGGAGTAACTGGAGGCGGTGATGGAGTGTGCCACCTCGGGCGTACGGGAGCCAGGGGCGGCACCGTCGCCATAAGGCGGCTCTCTACCTCTTTGGTGAACTGAGCCTTGGCCTCAGCCCACCATGAGGCCAGAGTCTCCTGCAGATCCACCGGCGGCCGTGGGGGTGGTGGAGGAGGAGGGGAAAGGCGTACGGGTTGTACCCGTAAGGCGAGTATCCGAAACCCGGCTGTGGAAAAACCGGCGCCGGGTACTGCGGCGTAGGAGGGACCGGTGTCGGGTACTGCGGTGCTGGATACCGCGGTCCCGGGTACGACGGCGTTGGATAAGACGGCGGGTACCCGGGCACCGGAGGAGCTGCCGGAGCAGACGGCCCGGATGGTGGCCCCACGGGCGGATCAACATTGAGAGGCCCGGAGGGTGCAGGGCCCGACAGAAGGGGAAAATCCCTACAGTGTCGGCAGGGCTGGCGTCCGGGGGGGCCGGTGTCAGATCCCGTTCCTTCGGGGGAGGGTCTGACGGAGGTGGAAGATCCTCTCGACGCCGGGATGGGGGAATCCCGGGGTCAGGCTGGGGTGACTGGCTCCCAGACAGCAGCGAAGGCTGCGGGAAACTGGTACGACGGGCGGGGGGTCCATCGAGGTTCCGCCACCCGCACACATTGGGGGAGCCACGGCGCTTAGGGGTTAGTTCCGGGCGGCGCCGGGGTAGCTGCATCCGGGTCCTCATCGGGAGGCGGGCCGAGGAGGAGGAGGCCTGTCGGAAGGGGACGTGTCGCGCGCCCCAAGGGTCGGGCGCCTTCTTGACCTTTCCCAGCGGACGCCGGAGGAGCCGACGTCCGACTTATGGGAGTCGCCGCCCAGCAGGCCGCAGCCCGCGGCCGAACTGGGGCGAAGCCTCCTTGCCCAGAGGCGCCCGCAGCCCGAGCGCCAGCCAGACAGGCGGGCTGGGACGCCCTCCAAACCCTGTGAGGCTGCGCCGGACGGTCCCCGGAGGGGATGTTACCTGGGTCGCAACTCCGGCTGGAGTCGCGGAAGAGGAGGCCTCTCCCGGTGCCTCTCCTTGTCCCGCTTTTTGCAATGTCCTTCCGGACAGCTTCTTCAACTCTTTCTCCATCGAAGACATCTTTTTCTTGAGAAGATGGGCTTCCAGGGACTGTTGGCGTTGTTTGCAGGCAGCCGCGTTGAAGTTGAGGCAATGCTGGCACTTGTTTTTGTGCTCGGAGGTTGTAGGGGACGACATACACCGATGCTGACCTGACGATAGAAGAAAAAATAATTTTAATTTTGGGTAAAACCGACAAAAGGGTAGGGCTGATGAAGCACAAACTTTTCCGTGAGGCGCTGCACAAGCTAACGGCGGGAAAGAACTGGAAGGCCGGCATCCGAGACCGCCCCTTTATACCGAAGTCATATGACGCCGGTCACCTGACGTGGGGGCGGTCCCTCGCCAGGGACTGCTAGCTAGAAATTTTTCCGTGGGGTCCTGCTGCTGGCCGGCATCAGTCCTATATGTAATTACCTACTGCAAGAGCCCTCTCGAAGTAAGATCAACACTTTCCTCGACAGAAAGTGCAGGTCACAATCCACAGCTGGCTTAATGGGAGGCAAGGTAAATTTCTCCAAAAGAAACAAAAGGTCCCTTGGAGGGATGGGATCCCTGATGGGAGGTTTCAGATGCAAGACACCTCGCAGGAAAGTGTGGGATAAATCAAACTGAGGAAGAGCTCTGCCCAGCACTGGTGCATATATGCAGAAACAGCAGATAGATGCACCTTAACAGAAGAGTAGTTGAGGCCAGAGTTCGACAGGGAAAGAAGATACTCGAGGACAGAGTTTACAGGACAGGTAAAAGGATCAAGCTGACAGGCGGAAGCCCAGATGCAAAATCGCTTCCACTTCACAGCATAGATGGCCCTAGTTGAGGGCTTTCTGGCAGCAACGAGGACCTCTGCTACCCTAGGGGAGACCCCAAACTGGGTAAAGGCTAAGTCTGCAGGAGCCATGCTTGCAGGCGTAGCAAGTTGAGGTCCGGATGGACAAGAGACCCTCTCTCCTGAGAGAGTAAGTGCAAGCTCAGAGGAAGACGAGGCGAGGGTTCCAATGCCAATTGCTGAAGAAAAGGGAATCCGATCTCACAGGGCCAGTAGGGGGCAATTAGGATAAAGTTCCTCTCCCTCTGACAGCAATTTGAGAAGGACCCCCAGAATTAGCAGGAAGGGAGGAAAGATGTAAAGGAATCTCCCTGTCCTGCAAAGGGACAACGTATCTTGCCAGAAAACACCAGGCCCTGGATCTAGCGAGCAGAAACTGGGCAGTCTTACACTGAGTAGGGATGCAAAGAGGTCCAGCTCAGGGTGACCCTGACGAACAGCTCTTCTGCTACTGATTGCAGAAGTTCCCACTCATGAGCTTTGGACCAAAACCTGCTTAGGTTGTTGGCCAAGGTGTTTTGGATGCCTGGAACACGCACTGCCGACAATACCAGCTGGTGCTCGATGGCCCAGTACCATACCCTCATGGTTTCCCTGCAAAGGGGATATGAATGAGTTACCCCATTTGTTTATGTAAAAGTTCAATGACATGTTGACCGTCTGAATAAGAAGGTGGCCCAGGGCGAGATCGGCTTGAAAGGCCTGCATGGCATAGAGGATCGCCCTTTATTTCCAGCACATTGATGTGGCGGGTTTTCTCCGAAGCAGACCATGTACCTGGGATTCGGCAATCCTGAAGATGAGCTCCCCAACCCAGGCCAGAAGCGCCCATGGTCAGGGACTGGGGAGGAGGCATCCCTCGGAAGGGCATTCCCCTGGATAGGCTGGAGGAAGTTAACCATTGTAGATTCTTCCAAACGGGCTCAGGGACTCTCACAAGTTGGTCTAGGTCATCTGTGCGTTGATCCCATTGGACACTCAAATTCCATTGGTCCACCCTCATGTGCAGCTGTGCTAATGTAACAGTCACAATAGCTGCTGCCATGTGACCAAAAAACCTGAGTACTGCTCTGGCCAGAACCAGGTGAACCGAGGAGACCACCTGAGCTTGAGCTTGGAGGCGATCCACCCTGTCTGGAGGCAGGAAGGCTTTGCCTTGGATGCTGTCCAGTACCACCCCTATGAACTGTAGCCGTTGGCTCGGCCACAGGGAGGACTTTGGAAGGTTCAAAGTGATTCCCAGGTCACGGAACAAAGAAAAGGTGTCTTCCATGATGTGTAACAACTTCTCCCTGGAAGGGGCTGTGAGGAGCCAGTCATTCAGGTATGGGAAGACGTAATGACCTTTCCCTTCTTAATGCTGCTGGCACTCTGTAAAAATCCTAGGGGCCAAGGACAGGACAAATGGAGGAGCTCGGAACAGATAGTGGTGCCCTTGGAAAAGGAACAGCAGAAATCTTCGGTGGGGCTGGGCAATGAGGATGTGAAGGTATGCATTCTGCAGGTCCAGCGAGAAATGCCTGTCTCTCTGGTGAAGGAGAGGGATCAGGTCTGGAAGGGTGACCATCCTGAACCTTTTGTATTCATCATATTTGTTCAGATTGCTGAGATCCAGGATGGGGCACAGATCACTGGTTTTCATAGGAACCAAGAAAAGTGGGAATAACAGCCCTTCCCTCTTTGGGGGGCAGGAACAGGCTCTATGGCCCATTAGCAAAGCAGCGCCTGGATTTCATAGAAACCTAGAATTTGACGGCAGATAAGGACCGCTTGGCCCACCCAGTCTGCCCATTTCCCTACCTACTGGATAAGCTGCAGATCCTAGTTAACCAGCAGCCTACTTCTTCTTACCCCCACACCCTAGAACTGCCTTATGACTGTCCCATGCATGCTTGAATTCCACCACTGATTTTGACTCCACAACCTTCCTCCGAAGGCCGCTCCATGCATCCACAACCCTCTGTGAAAAATACCTAAATTACCTCTGAGCCACCCCCCATCTTCAAATTGTGCCTCTTGTTCTTGCACACCTCTTTTTGAAAGATCCTACCCTCTTGGACTTTGTTGATTCCCTTGAGGTACTTGAAAGTTTCTATCATGTCCCCCCTCTCCCTCCTTTCCTTGAGGCTATACATATTAAGCTCCTTAAGTCTCTCTTCATATGTCTTCCGGTGCAGACCCTGCACCATTTTAGTTGCCTCCTCTGGACAGCTTCCATCCTGTCTATGTCTTTGCAGAGATTGGGTCTCCAGAACTGCACACAGTACTCCAGATGGGGTCTCACCAGCTGTCTGTACAGAGGGATAACAACTTCCTGTTTTCTACTGGTGATGCCTCTCCCTATGCATCCCAGTAACCCCCAGCCCTCCTTGCTGCCCTCTCACATTGCTTGCCCACCTTTAGGTCATCTGATATGACTACCCCCAGGTCCCTTTACATTTTTGTTGTTCTTAGTATCTCACCCCCCATTGTGTACTCTTCCCCTGGGTTTTTGTTTCCCAGGTGCATTACCTTGCACTTCTTAGCATTGAATCTAAGCTGCCATACATTTGACCATTCCTCTAACCTTGCCAAGTCCCTTCTCATCCTTTCCACCCCACCCTGTGCATCAACTCTGTTGCAGATCTTAGTGTCATCTGCAAAGAGACATACTTTTCCTTCCAGTCCTTCTGCAATGTCGCTTATAAAGACATTGAAGAGAACCTGTCCTAATACTGAAACCTGCGGTACCCCACTAGTAACCCTCCTTTCTTCTGAGTGGACTCCATTTACTATTACTCTCTGTGTCCTATTCTCCAGCTAATTCTTTACCCAGCCTGTCATCTTGGGACCCACTCCCAGGCTGGCTAACTTGTATATTAATCTTTGTGTGGGACTGTGTCAAATGCCTTGCTAAAGTCTAAGTAGGCCATGTCCACAGCCCTCCCTGATCTACTACTTTGGTCACCCAGTCAAAGAAATCTATCAGATTTGTCTGGCATGACCTTCCCGCTGTGAATCCATGCTGCCTAGGTCCTGTGCCCTCTGGCCTCTAGATACTGGACATTCTTTTCCTTCAGAAGTGATTCCATCATTTTCCCATCACTGAGGTTAAACTAACAGGTCTGTAGTTTCGCTTCTGCCTTTGCTCCCACTTTTGTGAAGGGAATCACATCTGCCCTCCTCCAGTCCTCGGGTACCACCCCATCCTCCCATGATTTGTTAAAAAGGGTAGTCAGTGGTGTCACCTAGTTCTACCCTTAGTTCTTGTAGAATTCTGGGATGAATCCCATCAGGCCCCATTGCTTGTCCACCTTTCAGTTTTAAGAGTTCTTTCAGAACCCTTCTTCTGTAAATGGGCTGGTATCAACTTCTGTATCCAGAGTGTTACTACTGTTTGTTTTATGTACCTCCCCTCTTCATTTGTACATACTGAGCAAAAATATTTGTTTAGTATCTCTGCCTTTTCACAGTCTCCTCTACCCACCCACCCCTTTATTAAGCCTCACTATCCCTCCTTGGTCTTCCTTTGCTCCTGATGTACCTATAAAGGTTTATCCCTTCTTAACTGAGTTGGCTATCTTTTCCTCAGTTTGGGCCTTTGCTGTTCTGACTGCCTTCCCAGCCTCCTTTTGCTTTAACTGATACAGTTCTCTGTCCTGCTCCTTCTGCGATTCCTTGTACTTCCTGAATGCTTTCTTTTTCTCTTGACCTCTTGGATGAGGGCTGCGTGAGATGGGAAATGAGAGGGTAGAGGAGGATTGTCCGGCGGCACCTCTATAAATTCTATTGCGTCTCCTTTCTCTATCAGTTGCAGGACCCGACAGACTGATGTGATTCTGCTCCAACCCTCTAGACAGAGGGAGAAGTGACCCCCCCCACCACCACCTCCCCGGAGATTCAGCTGGGGGAGGTGGGTCAGGCACGGAGTCAGCCAGAGGAGCTTGGGGTAGGCAGGGAAGCCTGGGCAGACTTGGCGGCCCTGGGAGCAGCGCCTCCTGGGTGCTGAGAGGTGGCCTTATGCTTAAAGGCGCCTCGCTGTTGTTGCTGTCCTGAGGCTGTTAACCGGAGGAGCAACGACAGGACTGATGCTTAAAGGGCTTTTGGTTAGACCAGTACATTGTGTGTACGGACTGGATAGCCTTGCCAGAGTCCTGGAGCAGAGCAATGATTTTCTTGGATTCCTCCCCAAATAGAAATGGACCTTTAAAAGGGGCGTTCATAATGCCAGCCTGGACACCCGGGGAGAAACCAGAGACCCAGAGACAGGTATGTCTTCTCATGCAGACACCTTTAGCTGTAGCTCAAGCTGCTGTGTCTCCTGAATCGTAAGAGGAATGCAGAACTTGAGTCCACATGTCTGATCCAGACCTCAAGAGGTTGAGTAGCTCTGCCTTCTGGGAAACATCGGGTAAGGCCTGAGCCAACTCCACGCCCTGCTCCCAAAGGGCGTTCTGATATTGAACCATATGCGTAAGGAAGCTCAGGGAGCAAATAATGCAACTGGCAGAGGAGTACACCTTCTTGTCAAGCTGGTCCAGTTGTTCTGATTCCCAGTCAGGAGACTGGGTGCTTAGGTGCCTACGCCATTTGGACCTGTCGTGGGCAGCTGTGATCACCACAGAGTCCCCCAAGGGATGTTCTCCCAGAAAGGGCTCATTCCTGGGGGCTCTGCAAAGACAGTCTGATTTCTTAGGGACCACCGAGGAAGAAGATGGGCGCTTCCAGACAATCCTGGTAACATCCTGAAAGGTACCCACTAAGGGTGGCACCACTATGGGTTTAGGATCCTTCTGGAAGCCGTATTTTGCTAACCAACGCCTTTCTGGATCCAGGTCTTCTGTATCCCAACTCATATTTGTCAGGATGAGATGTATAATGTCCATGAAGGATGGATCGTCAGGCAGGGATCTGGAGGGCTAATTCAGTGGCGAAGGAGCATCTCCAAAAGGGAAGATCTGGGAGAGGAGGAAGAGCTGCGGCTTGAATCCTCCAATGACACCGACCTAGAGAAGGAACGCCAGGACCAACATCCTCTGGAACGGCACCTGTGCCTGTCTGGAGATCTAGATGAGGAGAAATGCCTCCTGCCCCTACGGCCCAAACGACCCCATCCAAGTCTTCCGGCTGTGAGTCGGTTCCCTAGGCTGGGGAGTAAGCTCCCAGGGTTTAGGGGAAGGCCATTCCGGGGGGCCTCAGGAGTAGGCTCCTTAACGGGGTGGCGAGGAAGGCTTCTGTGGAAGATGATCACCCTTAATAGTGTTCCATCAGGACAAAAAGAGGTCTTTGTCATCCATTAGTGGGATCCTAGGTTCAGAGGGAGCACCCGGGACGGTGGTGCCGGCTCATGAGGAGTAGGGGGGAAACTGGTGCCAGTTGATCAAGTGCCATCATCCAGTGTCATCTGGTTCGACAGCAGTCCCTTCGGCATCAGCAGAGGCTCTGTATGACCGCTGACCAGCAACGCAAGAGGATCCAGCAACGCTGGCTGAAATGTTGCTGGAATGGATGGCGGTGATGCCAGAGTTGAAGGAATGGGTGTACGCTGGTGCCGGTACAGAGTCAAGGTCAGTGTCAGCTTAGGCGAAGCTACGATGGGGGCAGAGGAGTCACTCTCCCAGGGGAGGCAAGTTCATGCCCCCAGCGTCAGTCCAGGGAATCAGTGCTATAGACTGTGGCTGACTTGGGAGGATCGCCTTGGCCGGACAGACGACGGGTAAGGACACACCATCTGTGGAGGAACTGGCGAGCAACCTGGCTTTTGGACCAAGGACTGAGGAGAAGGCCATAGCGTCAGGGGCTGAAAGGTCAAGAATTTAGTCACGGACCCAGAAGAACCTCCACCCGACAGTGCCAGGGCAGGAGGCCTAACCATAGGTAGCCCAGAAGGGATGAGGGCAGCCTGGGAAGGTGAGTCCCCCCCCCCCCGGATGGGAGGAGGACCCGGAGCTGGGCCCAGACTTGTGCGGGGATGGGGAACAGAAGTCTGCAGAGGGCTTGTGCTTGTCCTTCTCGAAGATGAAGAACTTTTCCCCTGGGTCTCCCTTCTGCATGGTTGCAAGCTGTTTCTCTAGCATGAAGGATTTATTTTAGAAAATAAAAAATCGATGGGAAAAGGCAGTCGACTGAAGCAGAAGGCATCAGTGGAGCCAATGTGTGGGTCGACGGCGGGAAAAGAACTGCAGTGGTGCTGGGGAACCGCACCTTTTATACCACTGGTTGACGCTGAGGGAGGGCTGACATAAGGGGCAGGACCCCACCATAGACTGTTAGCTAGAAGTTTTCTGAGGGGTCCTGGTGCCTGCTGGCTTCAGTCTTTATGGTGTAAGATTGAGAGAGTGAGATCATGGACTGCTGACAGTTCTAGACTGTGTTCTACAGCCCAGTACCAGAGCCTCATCACTTCTCTGCACAGGGAATAAGAATGGGCACTCCCTTGCTTGCTGATGTAGTGCACTACACTGATGTTCTCCATCTGCACTAGCAGAGGCCCCGGGGACAAGTAGTTCTGAAAGGCTTGCAGGCCGTATAGAGTGACCCTCATCTCTAGGACATTTATGTGAAGAGAACTCTCCACAGCAGTCCAAGTCCTCTGGGTCCGAGGAGGGCCCAGGTGCACTCCCCAGCCCATCCCCAAAGCATCTGATGAGGGGAGGCAATCAGAAAAGGAAGCCTTTGAGTAAATTGCTGGGTTCCATCCACTACAGGAGCACTTTCTTTACTGGTGAAGTTCTAGAACCTTCTGTTCTAGACTGATGCATTGATCCCACTGGACTCAAAGTTCATTGTGGGATCGGCATGTGCAGCCACGCCAGAGGGAACCATGACAATGGCTGCAGGCATCAAGCCCAGCTTGTGCAGGAATGTCCTGGCTGTGACATACCGGGTGCTGCAAAGCAATCGGGCCTGTGCCATCAGGCATTCCACCCTGTCCTGGGGCAGGAAAGCCGCTCCCTGGGCAGTGTCAATAGTGGCTCCTGTTTACTAAAGGCACTGACAGGGGGTCAAGACTGACTTGGACAGGTTGCTTGTGACCCCTAATGCGTGGAACAGCTGTCTTGTATGCGCTAGGGTGCGGAGCAGTTGCTCCTCGGACTGAGCTTTGAGCAACCAGTTGTCCAGGTAAGGGAAGATGTACAGTCCCTCTGTCCTGAAGGCTGCTTCCAGCACTGCCAAGCATTTGGTGAAGACCAGTGGCACAGAAGATGAGCCAACGGGCAATTCCCTGAACTGGCATGTCCTTCTCCCGGAACAGTAACATGAAGTACTTTCCTGTGGGAAGCACAAATCTTTATGTACAGGTAGGCATCCTGCATGTCTACGGAGCATATCCAGTCTCTCTTGTGCAGTAGAGGCAGCAGGCCTTGTAGGACTACCATCCAGAAAGAACGGTTACATAAGAACCTGCTGTAACAGTAGGTCTTTGAGGGGATCTCAGTCATCAGGTCACACCGTAGGAACGTCACCGTTGGTGAAGGGGAATCCATATGGAAGAGTTTCAGCAGTATAACTGGGGCCACCCACACAATCATCGTCATCAACCCTGTAAAGGCATAAACAGCCCCACTCCCTCCTCAGTTCTTTCCCTCCGAGACTAAAGGAGCAAAGCTCATGCCATGGGGGAGAGAGAGGTGCCCAGGCCTATATGAAAGGCTGGCTACACCAGACAGCCAGTTCCTAGACAAGCACCCCAAGAAGGGGGATGGTGGAAGAGAAAGCACACCTAATGACTGAGATCCCCTAAAAGATCTACTGTTACACTAGGTTCTCATGTAACTGATCTATTTTCTTCAGGGGTATCTCAGCCATCAGGTTACATTGTAAGAGCAAGTCCCAAGCAGTTACAGGTGTCAGACAGACAGTCTAGGAGGAGGGCTCACCATGAAATCAAGACAGGAAGCCCTGCAGCACAGCCTTGCCAAAACCTGCATGGGCTCTTGAGGCAATATCCAGACTGTAGTGCTTGGTAAAAGTGTGGATTGTACTCCAGATGGCAGCTACACAGATGTCAATGGCTGAGACCCCTCGGAAACAAGCCACAGAGGTACCCATGCCTCATATGGAATGAGCTTTGACAGCACCAGGCAATTCTTTGCCGTACTTGTTGCAGCAGAACACAATGCAGTTAGCCAACCATTTGGATAAACACTGCTTAGAAACAGAAGCACCCTCTCTACCTGGGGCAAAGGGAGCAAGCAACTGCTTCGACTTTCTACATTTGTTGGTGCAAAGCAAGTAGTACTTCAAAGTTCTGCGCACATCTAACATATATAGCAGTGCTTCCCCTGGATTGGCATGCTGAGGAAAATAAACAGGAAGGTGGACAGACTGGTTTGAGAGTGAACGTTAGATACCACCTTAGGGAGAAACTTAGGATTTGTGTGCAAAGTCACCCTGTCTTTGTGTAAAATCAAATACAGCTCCTTGCACCAGAGGGCCTGAAGCTCAGAAATTCTTCGAGCATAAGTAATGTCAACTAAAAATGATGCTTTCCAAGAGAGAAAGCACAAAATCGCAAGTCGCGCTTGGCTCATAGAAAGACAGTCAGGTTCTCCAAAACAAAATTCAAGTCCTAAGCCAGGACAGGAGAATGACTGAAGGCTTCAGATGCAGGATGCCCCCTTAGAAAAGTATGGGAGACACCCAGCTGAGCAACTGTGCGGTCACCCACAGGCTCATGAAAGGAAAAATAGTCGAAAGGTGCACCTTGAGGAAGGAGAACTGGAGACCTGAGTCAGAAAGAGAGATCAGGTAGTCCAGGATACAGTTCACTAGACAGGTGAAAGGCTGCAGACTATGCCTGGCAGCCCAGATGGCAAACCGCTACCACTTCATGGCGTATGTGGCTCGAGTGGAAGGCTTGCGGGTGGCCACTAGGACGTCTGCCACGTTGTTAGAGACCCCAAACCTGGCGATGATTATGTCCTCAGGAGCCAAGCATGCAAATGTAGGTATCAGAGGTTGGGATGCACTAGGGTCCCCTGATCCTGGGTCAGCAGGTTCCTGCAGAGGGGGACAGGGACCAGAGGTTCCTCTACCAGCTGCTGAAGCAGGGAAAACCATGTCTGCAGAGGCCAGAATGGAGCTACCAGAATCATGCTGGCCCCTTCCATCTGCAGCCTGATTACTACCCTCTGAATTAAAGGAAACAGAGGGAAGGTATAAAGGAACCTCCTGCTCCAGGAGATGGACAACACGTCTCACCAGAAGACTCCAGGCCCTGGATCTAGCAAGCAGAAATTAGGCACTTTTGCGTTGAGTTGAGACATAAAAAAGGACCAACTCTGGATGACCCCATCTGTCGAACAAGTTTTCTATGATGGATGAGAGAAACTCCTATTTGTGCATGCTGGACTGAGCCCCGCATGAGACTGTCAGAGTGTTTAGCACGCCTGGCATGTGGACAGCCGAGAGTGTCAGACCGTGATCCAGCACCCAGTACCACACTCTCATGGCCTCCCTGCACAGGGGGCATGAATATATCGTCGCTCCCCCTTCCCCCGATATAGTATACTACACTTAGACTGTTTGACTGCACCAGCAGCTGGCCTGCAGCAAGGTGTTCCTGAAAGGCCTGCATGGCGTACAGCACCACCCTCATCTCCAGGACACTGATATGCAGGGAGGCTTCCAACTGGGACCAAGAGCCATGGGTCTGGAAGGGACCCAAGTGCGCTCCCCAACCCAGACCTGAGGCATCCGTGGTGAGGATCTGCTGTGGGGAGGAGATCTGAAATAAGACACATTGAAGCAGGTTCAAGGGGTCAATCCTGACTGGAGAGAAGACCAGGATTGGGCGATCTAATTCATCCATGTGCTGGTCCCACTGAACCTGGAGGGTCCACTGGAGAATGCGCATATGAAGCCTGGCCAGTGGAACAGTGGGTATGGCAGCTCCCATCAGACCCAGCAATCTCATGTACACCCTGGCCGGGATGTAGCAACTTCCTGAGCTTGGGATATGAGGCACTCTGCCCTGTTTTGGGGCAGATAGGTCTTTCCCTGCACCGAGTCCAGAATTGCCCTTGTATACTGCTGCCTTTAGGATGTTACCAGAACCAACCTGGGCAGAATGACAGTGATGCCCAGGGAGTGGAAAAGCTGGAGAGTTCGCTCTGGAGTCAGCAAACGCTGTTTCCTGGACAGGGCCTTTAGTAGCTAATCATCCAGATAAGAGAAAACATACAGTCCCACCCTTCTGAGAGCTGCTGCTAAATACTTGGTAAAGACTCGCAGCACAGAGGACAAGCCAAAGGGCAACACCTTGAACTGATAATGGTCACCTTGGAAGGCAAAACGGAGAAACTTCCTGTCAGAAGGAAAGATCGATCTGTGCAGGTAAGCATTCTGCATGTCCAGAAAGCAGAGCCAATCCAGTTTTGAGGAGGGGAATCAGGCCTGGCAAAGTTACCATCCAGAACTTTTTGTACTGGATGTACAGACTGAGGTCCTTTAGGTCTAGAATGGCCCTCAGATCGCCAGTCGTTTTGGGGACCAGGAAAAAAACTGGAATATAAATACAGGTTACTCACCTGTAACAGGAGCTCTAGGAATGGTATATGTTGTTCATCCACACTGTCTGTCAGGTACCTTGCCGCTTCAAGATGGGCCAGAAAGTCTTCAGCTGGCTCCTCCCACCCACCCACCCGGTCGTGGAACTCTCAGCTCCACCCCATGACTCCAGATCTAGCCCACTGGAATTCAGGTTGTGTGCCAAAGTCGGGGAGGTCGGGTGGGTCCGTGTGGATGAACAACACATACCACTCCTAGAACTCCCGTTACAGGTGAGTAACCTGTATTTCTAGGGGCGTGGATCTGTTGTTCTATCCACACTGTCTTGCAGACTCCTTATCAGTTCTCCAGGAGCAGGGAGGCAAGGCGCACACCCCCTACTTAGGGAACAGGAACTGGAGAAAGTACAGTTATGTAAGAACTTACTGTAACAGTAGATCTTCGAGAGAGGCTCTAGCAGTAGGTAATTACATATAGGACTGATGTCGGCCGGCGTCAGCACCCAACGGAAAAATTTCTAGCTAGCAGTCTCTGGCGAGGGGATCGCCCCCACGTCAAGTGACCGATGTCATGCAGCATCAATATAAAGGGGCGGTTCCCCACGCCCGCCTTCCAGTTCTTTCCCGCCAAAGGCCAAAAGACAAGACGAGAGAGAAGCGGATATTTCCCCTCCTGGAAAAGGAGCTGAAAAAGCTTAGGGAGATGGAGGGCAGGAAGGGATTACCTACTGCAAGAGTTTCTCTCAAAGATCTACTGTTACAGTAAGTTCTTACGTAGCTGTACTATCTTACCTCAAGAGGGCTCTTGCAGTAGGTAATTACATATAGGACTGATCCCAAGCAGTCTGGAACAAGGAGAAGCAAACGGGAGGAGGAAAGCTACTCAGAAGTAAACCCTCTGGTTGTGAAGCCCTTAGGAAAGGAGGCCTTGCAAAACAGCCAGCCCGAAGCCTGCTCTACGGCGAGAAACAATGTCCAAATTGTAATGTTTCATAAAGGTATGGACAGAAGTCCAAGTGGCGGCTGCACAAATGTCAGCCGCTGACACATTCTTGAAACAAGCCGAAGAGGCAGCGACCCCTCTGGTGGAGTGGCCTCTAACTTGACCCGGCAGGGTCTTGTTGTACTTGTCATAACAGAAAGTGATACAATGAGCCAGCCATTTTGATAGGCATTGCTTAGAAACAGCATTGCCTTCTCTTTTATGAGCAAAAGAGACAGTCATTCTGAGATGCTTCATCCTGTTGGTGTAGTATCTCAGAATTTGGTGAACATCCAAAGTATGCAGGCAACTCTATGGATTGATTCAGCATCGATTCCGCTACCACCTTAGGGAAAAACTCAGGGTTGGTACGCAGAGACACACATTCCTTGTGAAAATTCAAATACGGGATTTTACACATCAGGGCCTGGAGCTCGGAAATCCGTCGAGCAGAAGTAATGGCCACTAGGAAGAGAGTCTTCCAAGAAAGGAATTTTAGGTCCACTGAGGCAGCCGGCTCGAAAGGAAGCAGAGTAAGCTTCTCTAAAATGAAATTCAGATCCCAAGGAGGGGCAGGAACTCGGATAGGGGTCATAAGTGAAGGACCCCTCTCAAAAGGTCTTAGAGACCTCCAGATGAGCAAACGTTCTGTCTGCATAGGGGACATGACAGGCCGAAATGGCTGCCATGTGAACCTTTAAGGATGAATGGCTGAGACCCAGATCGAAGAGGTGTCGCAGATAATCCAGAAGTTGGCCGACAGAGCACGTGAAAGGCTCGGCATCATTGGAGGCGGCCCAAATAGAGAACTGCTTCCATTTCATGGCATAGTAGATCTGGTTGAGGGTTTCCTGGCCTCCACCAGAATCTCAGCTACTGGGCCCCGAATCGGGCTTGAGCTACGTCTGCAGGAGCCATGCGTGCAACTGAAGGGACTTGAGACCTGGGTGGACCAGGGTCCCCTGATCCTGGGTCAGCAAAAACAGCGACAGAGGAAGAGGAGGTTCCTCCGAGTACTGTTGCAGAAGAGAGAACCAAACTTGCCTGGGCCAGAAAGGAGCTATCAGAATCATTCGAGCTCCTTCCGAACCGAGATTCCGCAGGACCCTCATAATCAGTGGAATGGGGGGGGAGGCATAGACAAATCTGCCCTTCCAGTCTAGAGACAGAGCGTCTGTCCAAAAAATGCCATGCCCCGGAACGAGCGAGCAGAAGACGGGAAGTTTTGTGTTTTGAGGGGATACAAACAGGTCTACCTGTGGAGTTCCCAGCGCAGGAAGATGTTGTCTGCGAACTCCTGATCCAGTTCCCTTCGTGAGCTAGAGCAGATGATCAGCTGAGCCTGTCTGCCAGCATGTTCTCGACCCTCGGGACATGAGATGCCGTGAGGTGAAGGTTCTGCTGCACTGCCCAATCCCAAACTCGCATCGCCTCTCTGCAAAGGGGGTAGGAACGAGTTCCTCTCTGTTTGTTGATGCACCAGACCAAACACATATTGTCCGTCTGTACAGCTAGGTGACCGGGAGACGGATACAGATGCAGAGCCTGAAGAGCATACAGTACTGCCCTTAGTTCCAGCACACTGATGTGAAGGGACTTCTCGAGCTTGGACCAGGAGCCCTGGGTCCTGTGAAGACCGAGATGGGCTCCCCAACCCTCACCGGAGGTGTCCGCAGTCAATGTCTGCGAGGAGGGAGGGAGACCGAAGGGAACTCCCCGGCAGAGATTCTCCTGAACCATCCACCACTGCAAGTCCCGAGCCATGGGAGTAGAGACCAGGACAAGTTGATCTAGGTCATCCACTAGCTGATCCCATTGAGACCTAAGCGTCCACTGAGAGATTCTCATGTGGAGGCGAGGGACTGTCGGAATTGCAGCCTTCATTAGCCCGAAGAGGCGAAGGACTGACCCACCTGTGGCTGGACAACAGACTGACCTGGGACTGGAGAGTGGCCACCATGTCCAGTGGCAGGAAGGCCATGCCAGAGGTCATGTCCAGAATCGCCCAGATAAACTGAAGCCTCTAGGATGGGATCAGATGGGACTTGGCCTGGTTGATGGTAATACCCAGGCAGGCAAAGACCTGCTGAGTAAGGAAGAGGAAGCACAGGAGTTCCTCCCTAGATGGGGCCACCAGGAGCCAATCGTCCAGGTACGGGAAAACCTGCACCCCCTTGGTAAGCAGGTAGGCCGCTAACACTGAAAGGCATTTGGTGAACACCCGGGGTGCCGAGGAAAGACCAAATGGGAGGGCCTTGAACTGGTAGCAGTCCCCCTGGAACGCAAAACGCAGGTATTTGCGGTGGGAAGGGCGGATAGGGATATGCAGGTAGGCATCCTGCATATCCAAGGCGAACAGCCACTGTCCCGGCCGGAGAAGGGGCAGGAGGCTCTGCAGCGAGAGCATCCTGAACCTCTTGTACTCCACGAACAAGTTCAGGGAGCTGAGGTCGAGAATCGGCCTCGCGTCCCATTTTCTTCGGGACCAAGAAGAAATGGGAATAGTATCCCTTTCCCTGAAGAGGAATGGGGACGGGTTCTATCACCTCCTTCAAGAGAGGGGAGGAAATTTATTCCTGTACCAGAAGAAGATGCTCCTCCGAGTACGACGACCTTGGGGGGAGGATGTCGAGGGGGTTTCTGTAGAAACTATCGAGTGTCCCTCTTGGATGAGTTGGAGCACCCAGGAATCTGACGTTATCCTCTCTCAACCCGGGAGGTGGAGGGAAAACCTCCTTCCTACCGGTTCCTCTGGAAACGCCAGAGGCTATGAGAGAGGAAAGGAGTCAGGTGGTGTGGGCAGCGTCGCAGCAGAAGCTCCCGCTGCTTTTTTGGGTGGTGGGGGCTTGGCAGTCAGAGGGGCCCGACATTTACTGGCCCGCTTTCCCTGTGGTTTTGCCCTTTGCTGATTTCACCTGCGAAAGGGACGACGCTGAGCTGGAGGGGGATTGTACATGGAGTCCACAGACTTCAGCTGCAGTCCCCTTCTCCTGCAGTTCGGTGATAATATCCTTGACATCACCACCGAACCCTGGAAGGGTGCATCCTCAATAGCTTACTGCACTTCCGGGACCAAACCAGACATATGGAGCCAGACATCACGGCGAAAGCAGAGCTCCTACCAGCAGTGTCCACCGCATCGTAAGTGGCACGAAGCATGTGCCGATTGGCCGAATGAGCAGAACGGACAAGGTCAGACACTTCCTGTTCAACCTGACAGTCAGGAAGGGAGTCCAACTTGGATTCCACCTCACTAAGAATCGCCTTCTGGTAATCCCCCATGTGACCGACACAGTTCAGGGCCCTCATGCCCAGAGTGGAAGAAGCATAGATATTCTTGGCGTACTGGTCCAGAAGACGGGATTCTTTGTCAGGTGGAGACTAGCTCAAATGCTTCAGATTAGCTGACCGGCAGTGAGCAGTGCTAATCAACACTGAGTCAGCTCAAGGGTGAGAATCAAAGAAGTCAACACCCTCAGGAGCCTGGTATAGCCTATTAAACTTCCGAGGAAGAGAGGCGAATGCCGACGGTTGCTTCCAAATGGTGGAAACAAGGTCGGCATGAGGCTCAATCCAGGGTGGCACCAAAGTCGGCGCGGTCTCGGGCAGTTCCAGGTGCTCAGCGAGTTTCTTACGCTGTGGGTCCGGCTCCAAAGAGCGCCACTGATGAACTTCCTGGATTTTGCGCAACTCTGAAAAGGAAGGATCCTCTGGAGGAGTCCTAGGCCTAGGTTTGGTTGGACAGCGTGGCTCATCGTCCGGGTTGGAACAACCGTCAGAGTCATCCGAGGTGTCTGAGGAGGAAGAGGAAAAATAAGAAGACTCCCTCTCCCATCGTGTGGGAGGAACGGACTCCTTAGGAAACCCTCAGGGAAGCGTGTCCTGCCCCGCCTTGCCCTGGAACCAAAAGGCTCGCCCCGGTATACGGAGGTGGGGAAGGAGTCTGTCATCTGGGACGTATAGGAACCGGAACCGTCGCTGGGAGATGACTCTCCACCTCTGTGGTGAGCTGAGCCTTGGCTTCAGCCCACCAGGAGGCCAGAGTCTCCAAGTCCACCGACGGCTGAGGGGGCGGTAGAGGAGGAGGGGGATACGGATACTGAGAGTACCCGTAGGGTGCGTATCCGTTACCCGACGGTGGGTAACCCGGCACTGGGTAGTGAGGCACCGAGTACTGCAGCGTCGGGTACTGGGGAGTCAGATACTGCGGAGCTGGGAAAGATGGCACTGGATAAGACTGAGACAGATACCCGGAGGGTCTGACGGAGCAAACGGCCCGGCCAGAAGTCCAGTGGACAGGCCTGGAGAAGAAGGCCTGGTGGGCAGAGGGCCCGGCGTTGGAGCGGCACCGGGAGAGGGATGTCGCCTGGCGTTGTAATGACCGGCGTCCAGGGAAATGACGTCAGGTTATCCGACCGAGCGGGAGGGAGGCCTGACAGAGGCACAGCAATGAATCTCGGCATCGCTCGGGAATGGTGGGGAAAAATCCCCGGGGTCAAGCTAAGGAGACCCAGGGTCCCAGGGCAGCGAAAGCTGCAGGGAGCTGGGAACAGCGGACGTAAGAGGGTCAGACGTCAGCTCAGCTGCTGCGTGGACATCGGGTTAGCCAACATCCGACTTACCAGAGGAGTCCAGGTGGATGTTGGAGGAGCCGGCGTCCAACTTAGCGGACCCATCGCTCAAGGCAGGTCATGAAGGAGGGGCGGACTGGTCGAGTGGGAAAGTGGCCGTGCGCCACCCCGAAGGGTCGAGTGACTTATCGACCGTCTCCATACGGGCGTCAGAGGGGCCAACGTCCAGCTTACCAGAGCCGTCTGAACCAGTAGGCCGCACAGTGACGGCTTTACCGGGACCGGAGGCTTCAACAGCCCGGAGGCGCCCCGGCGCCCGAGCCAGACGGGAGGGTTGACGCCGCTTTTGAAAATTTCAAGACGGCCGTCAGAGAGCAGTTCCCCGGAGGGGACATTACCTGGAGCAAGGCGACTCCAGCCGGAGTCGCGGTGGAAGAGGAGCCCCTGTCCCTATGCTTCTCCTTGTCCTTCTTCTTCTGATGGCCTTCGGGGGAAGTGGATGCCTGCCAGAGCTTTTTCAGCTCCTTCTCCATGGAGGACATCATCCTCTTGAGGATATGGGCCTCCAAGGACTGCTGCCTCCGTCTGCGGGTTGCAGCGTTAAATTTAAGGCAATGTTGGCAGTTCTCCACCTGATGGTCCGGGCCCAGACATAAGAGGCACTGGGAATGGCCGTCCTCGTGAGGGAGTTGGGCACTGCACAAGTAGCACTTATTTTTGTGCTCGGAGGGTGTGGGGGACGACATACACTAACGAAAGGCTGACGATTAAGTCAAATGATTTGAAAAAACAATGGTAAATACTACCCAGACAGAGCTGACGAGCACTGAACTTTACCACGAGGCTCTGACACGAGTTAGCGGCAGGAAAGAACTGGAAGGCGGGCGTGGGGGACCGCCCCTTTATACTGACACCGCATGACATCAGTCACCTGATCTGGGGGCGGTCCCCCGCCAGAGACTGCTAGCTAGAAATTTTTCCATTGGGTCCTGACACTGGCCAGCATCAGTCCTATATGTAATTACCTACTGCAAGAGCCCTCTCGAAGTAAGATCTGAGGTTCCAAAACCAGCATCCCGGCATGACTCAAGGTCAATGAGGTAATGGGAAATGAAGGTGTGTGCTGACTTCCAGGTAGCAGCCCTGCAGATTTCCTGGATAGGGACGCGCCTAGAAGCAGCCACCGACGCAGCGGTATGACGGATGGAATGAGCCCTAAGCCCTACGGGAGGCTCCCTACCCGCCAATCTATAGCAGAGATCAATGCAGGAAGTGATCCACCTGCCAATCATCCACTTTGCTGCAGGTCTACCAGGTGCGGCTTCAGCGTAGGTGACAAACAGCTGGCGAACCTCTCCCCAAACTTCCGCCGTACGTTCTTTGTAGTAAGCAAGCGCTCTTCTCAGGTAAAGTATGGAGCCTGTACTCGGCCTCCGAGGTGTGATTGGGGTAGAAGACTGACAGAGTGAACACCTGGTTCAGGTGAAACTCCGACACCACCTTCGGGAGAAATTTCAGGAGGGGGCGCAGGACAACTTTGTCCCTGTGGAAGACCAGGAAGGGAGCTTCGATAGAAAGCGCCTGGAGCGCCCCAATCCTTATGGCTGATGTGACAGCCACCAAGAAGGCGGTCTTCCCCGACAGGTGAGAGATGTCACACCTGTGCATCGGTTTGAATGGCTTGCCCATGAGCTTGGCCAATACCAGCAGTAAATCCCACGGAGGTGGTGGTTCATGCACCCAAGGGGATATGTGATCTAGGCCCTTGAAAAAGCACCAGACTACCTTTTCCTGCACCACCGACTGCTTGCCGGCCCACGCCCGTGGGCAGAGATGGCTACCAGGTGCACCTCGAGGGTCGTCGACCAAAGCCCCTGCTGGAAAGGGACCACAGGTAGTCCAGAATGCTAGCCAGCGGACAGGACGAGGGTCCAACCCCTTTCCCCGACACCAAATGGAGAATCTCTTCCATTTGAAGGCATAGCATTTTCTGGTCGACTCCTTGCAGGATGCCTCAACAACATTGAGGACCTCATCGGAAATACCCAAGGCCTGGAACTCTAGCCGCTCAGGAACCAGGCCGTCAGGTGCAGGGATTGATTGTCTCAATGGAGTACCTTCTCCTCGTTGACAGGGAGCAGGTCTGGGCGGACTGGAAGCCGCCCCGTGAGCCTGGAGCTGAGGCTGAGGAGATCTGGATACCAGAACTGGCAAGGCCAGTCTGGGGCTACAAGGATCACCTGTGCCTTTGTCCCTCCTGATCCTGAGAAGCACCTTGTGGATCAAGGGCAGAGGAAGGACGGCCTGGAGAAGGCATCCCCCTGCTGAGGGGGGAGGGCATGGTAAAGCCTCAGCTTGGCGTTCTCCCTGGAGGCGAACAGGTCCACCTGAGGCGTGCCCCATTGGGAGAACAGGTCTTGCACTATCTCCGGCAGGAGAGACCATTCGTGAGATGCATCGCCTATCCGGCTGAGGGCATCAGCCAGACTGTTCGAAGCTCCTACCACATGAATGTCTAGGAGAGCTACCTCCCGTCTGTGCATGAGAGACCAAATGTGAACAGCTTCCTTGCACAGAGGCAAGAAGTGCATCCCGCCCTGTCTATTAACAGATAGTACATGGTTGTTGTGTTGTCCGTCTGGACCTGGACCACTTGACCCTGAACAAGCAGAGTGAAGGCGGTCAGGGCTAGCTAGACCACTTGGAGCTCCAGCAGGCTGATGTGGCATCGGGACTCCTGAGGGGACCAGAGTCCGTGGGCTCTGTGCTCCCCCAGATGGGCACCCCAACCCAGAGAGGCGTCAGTTGTCGGGATTCCTTCCTGCAGATGAGCTGGGGCGAGCCACCACTGCAGGCTGTCCCACATCTCCTGGGTCACAGAGACTGGCTGGTCTAGATGACCTGAGCACTGAGACCACTGGCGGGCCAGCCCCCACTGCAGGGGGAACATATGCCAGCGGGCCCAACGGACCACGCTGGTGCAAGCCGCCATGAGACCCAGAAGGCGCAGGAAGTCCCGGGCAGGGCGCAACTGCCCAACCAGAAATGATTGGGCAAAGGAGGAAAGGACCTCTGCCCTGTTCACCAGAAGCCAGGCTCTGGCTCTGAGACAGTCAAGCTCCACCCCCGATGAACTGAATCACCTGTGAGAGCACGAGTTCCGACTTGGCCCTGTTGATGAGAAGGCCGAGTTGAGAGTAAGCCTAGAGGGCCAGATCTCTGGACCGCTCCACCTCCAACCTGGAGGGACCTGCTATCAGCCAGTCGTCCAGGTAAGGGTAGACCCGGAACCCTCGGCGCTACAGGAATGCTGCCACCACTGCAGTGCATTTGGTGAAGACCATGGGAGCTGATGAGAGGCTGAAGGGCATGGCCCAGAACTCGTAGAGGGTTCCCTCTGCCCAAAAGCAGAGGAACCGCTGATGAGACGGACGAATTGGGATGTGAAAGAAATGAAAATTACGTACCTACCGTAATTCTTGATCTTCTTGGACGAGTCTCCACCACTCATTCACACTATTGGGATCTGCGCCGGAGGCACTAGGACCCATTGGGAGCAAACGCTTTGCGTGGAGGCGAGGAACGGCGCCGAGCCCCTAGCTCGTATGCGTAACGACTGTATCGGGCCAATCTCCAACCGTCCTCAGCACCTTTTACCAAAAGGAGGTGCAGCGAACTCACCTAGAAGGGTAGCCTAACCTAAAAACCGGACATAAGATAGTCTGGGCGACCCGTGTAAGAAGGGTCAATAAAGAAGTCTTCACGGCCTAAGATTTGAGGGAGTGAAGATCAACAAGAAAGGTGAGCTCGGGGGATGGAGGGTAGGCATGTGAATGAGTGGTGGAGACTCGTCCAAGAAGATCAAGAATTACGGTAGGTACGTAATTTTCATATCTTCCTGGACATAAGTCTCCACCACTCATTCACACTATTGGGAGAGTACCGAGCTAATAATCCCCCGAGAGAGCGGCAGGAGAGACCAAGAGCTCACGTTTCTAGGACAGAAGTCCACTGAGGATGGCTCTGCCAAAGGAAGAATGTCGCCTGGCATGGACATCTAGTGCATAATGTTTAACGAAGTATGCACTGAGCTCCCGTGGACGATTGCAGATGTCTGCAATGGGCACGCTATGGATTTCCGCTAGGGATGCCGCGAACGCCTGGTAGAGTGAGCGTAAACTCTACCCTCCAACTTAACCTGCGCCATGGAATAGCAGTGACGAAAGCACTACTAGCCATGATGAGATACATCTGATAGCGTACAGGTTGACCCAGCCGGGTCTCACTGAAGGAAACGAACAGTTGCTGAGCTTTGCGAAAATCCTTGGTTCTATCTAGATAGAAACGCAAGGCCCTCTTAACATCCAAAGAATGAAGAGAACGTTCCCCTTCATTTTGGAAGTCCGCAAAATAAGAGGGAAGGACCAAAGGTTGGTTTAGATGAAATTCTGACACAACCTCAGGAAGAAATTTAGGATGAGTACGAAGAACTACTTTGTCCTTATGGAACACAGTATACGGAGGGTCTGTGACCAGGGCATGTATCTCAGAGACCCTACGGGCTGAGGTAATGGCCACTAGGAAGGCAGTCTTCCAAGTGAGAAATTTTAGCTCACAGGTAGCCAGAGGTTCAAAGGTTTCGAGTGAGCATGTCTAGCACAAGATTAATGTCCCAGGTTGGTACTGGACGCCTTGTAGACGCCTGGTATGCAGAATCCTTAAGAAACCTCTTAACCATAGGTAGCTGAGCTAGAGTTAGGGAAATAACGGCCTCATGGTACGCTGAAATGGCACTAAGATGAACTTTGACTGTAGAGTACTGCAGACCCGAATTTGAGAGGTCCAAAAGGTACTCCAAAACCTTATCTGGTGGACAGGAAAAGGGATTCAAAGAGGACTTTGCACACCACAGCGAAAAACGCTTCCACTTGGCTGTGTAAGTTTTCCGACTGGCTGGCTTCCGTGCAGCCAGAAGAATATCTGAAACTCTTCGAGAGACATTAAACCGGTTTACTTCGACCTCTTCAGGAGCCAAGCATGAAGGTGAAGTGATCTCAGGTTGGGATGGACCACCGGTCCCTGAGTCAAAAGGTTCATCTGTAGGGGAAGTGGTCTCGGAGGAACTGCCAACATATTGTTGAGTAGTGGAAACCACAGCTGCCGAGGCCAAAAGGGAGCAATGAGAATCATTTTGTCCCCCTGGGATTCGAACTTGAGGAGTACCCTCTGAATTAGAGGAAGAGGCGGAAAGGCGTAAAGAAAGCGTTTTGTCCACCGCAGCCTGAACGCATCCTGATAGAAAATGCCAGGCCCTGGATTTCTGGAGCAGAAGAGAGGCAGTTTTGCGTTGAGTGGGGATACAAAAAGGTCCAGGTCTGGAGTTCGCCACTCTTCGAATAGTGACTGAACTATGGTTGAGTTGAGAGACCACTCGTGAGGGTCTGTCTCTGTTCTGCTGAGACGGTCCGCCAGTTTGTTCTGAACACCTGGCAGGTAGACCGCTTGAATTAGAGCCTCGTGCTCCAAGCACCATTCCCATACCCTCATTGCTTCTCTGCATAAGGGGTATGAGTGAGCCCCGTCCTGCTTGTTGATGTAATACATCACTGCTTTGTTGTCCGTTTGAAGGAGAATGTTCTTGTGACACAGAATGTCCTTCAAAGCTCGGACCGCATAAAGGACGCTCTCATTTCTAGGACGTTTATGTGGAGCTGGGACTGACTTGAGTCCACGCACCTTGAGTGTTGAGAGCCTGACAGTGAGCTCCCACCCCATTAGGGATGCGTCCGTGGTAATGGAGATCTGATGGTCCAGAGGAGCAAAGGGATACCCTCCAGGAGATTGCTCTCTTGAGACCACCAGGTGAGTGACCTCCTTAAGGGCTCTGTCACCTTGATGAGATAGGACTGCGGGTGAGTGGTTGGGGACCACTGAGTACTGAGCATCCACTGGGTGGTTCTCGTGCAGACGTGCTAGGGGTACAGTGATAACTGAGGATGCCATGAGGCCTAGCATCCGTTGCATCGAGAGAGCTCAGACTGAGCTGTTTTCCCCAATGTAACGGGCCATCTGAAGGATATCGTTCCTCCTGTCTTCTGGAAAAAAAGCCTTCGCACAGGAGGTGTCCAGAAGAGTCCCTATAAAAAGGAGCCTCTGGGAGGGCTGCAGTTGTGATTTCTTGAGATTGAGCAGAACACCTATGGATGTAAGGAAGCGCGAGGCCGTCTCCACGGCGTCCAGAGTCCCTTGCCTGGAAGGGCTTGCTGGAAGCCAATCGTCCAGATAAGGAAACACCTTAATTCCGACCTTTTCTGAGGTGTGCTGCGAGAACTGCACAACATTTTGTAAAACCTCGCGGCGCCGAGGATAGCCCAAAGGGCAGGACTCTGAACTGACAGTGCTGTCCCAGAGCCACAAACCTCAGGAATTTGTGATGCCTCGGGTGAACAGGAATGTGCTGGTAAGCGTCCTGCATATCTAGGGAGGCTAACCAGTCGTGTTGGTGGAGCAGAGGTAACAGGGTTCCCAGAGAAATCATTCTGAATTTCTCTTTGGGGAGAAATTTGTTTAGCTTTCTGAGATCTAGAATGGGGCACATACCGACAGACTTCTTTGGAACCAGAAAGTAATGGGAGTAGAACCCCGTGTTTCGTTGGTGCGTTGGCACCACTTCTACTGCCCTGTTGTTCAGAAGGCCCTGAATCTCGGCGGCGAGAAGGTCTGACTGAAGGGTTGACAGTCTGGGCTGCCGTTTGGGGGGATGATCCGGGGGGGTCTCCACAAGATTGAGTGAATACCCCTCGCGAATTATCCGAAGGACCCCTTTGTCTGAGGTTATGGACTTCCACTGGTTGTAGAAGTGCATCAGACGACCTCCCACCGGAGAGGAAAAGTCCACCTCGGGCAGCTGAGATGGAACTTGGGCCAGCAATTCATAAGGTAGCGCTGGGCGCTTTGGGCCCTTGCGCTTTCTGTTGCGCTTTCTTTTGAGGCTGGGCAGGTTGATTCTTATGGAAACTTCCTCTGCCTCTGCCTCAAAGGACTGGCGATTATGAAACTGTCGCTTACTGGCATGCCCTCGAGAGGGGCAAGAGGGGCCGAGCCAACTTAATGGCTGACCTAGTCTTTTGTGTAGCTTCTAGAGCTTGCTTTACCTGAGGACCAAAAAGATATGCACCACTAAGGGCAATGCCATCACCTGCTGCTGTGCATCATTCAGAAGCCCGGTGCGCAGCCAGGAATGACGCTGGTGCAAATACCAGCAGTCGCTGAACGGGAAGCAGTGTCAAAAGCATCCATGGCTGCTTTAACCTGCTGGTTATTAGATTCAATACCTCTGGTAATGGTTTGAAGAAGCTCTGGCTTTGAACCGACTCAGCAGGGCTTCAACCATCTGTTTAATAGAATGCCACAGGATATACTCATACTGAGAAAAATAGCCTTGGTAACTGGCAACATGACACTTAGATTAGAGGCAGCAAAGACTCTCTTACCTAAGGTGTCTATCTTACGGGATTCTTTGTTAATAGGTCGAGCTGTAGTAGCTTGAGGAAGAACGACCTTATCATTCTCTGCCAGGACTACAATAGGATCCGCAAAGGCTTGAGATGCCAAAATGGGACGATCCTTGGGGGCTGAATATTTCCTATCAATGGATTTAGCCACCAAAGGGGTAAGAGCAGGATTATTCCATACCATTTGAGACAGTGTCTCGAAGGAAGGCTGAATCGGAGGAGTCAAATCCGTAGGGATCTCGGAGGCATGAAGATACTGGAGTCTCAACAATTTCCCAGGATCGATGTCTGTAGTCTGGAGAGAAAGTGTGGAACTCAGATTTTTCAACAGAGACTTAAAGGATAGGTCCTCGACCACAGGCTCTGCAGCAGTAATAGATCCTGCTTCGTCCACTTCATCACCCAACCGAAGGTCTGGGTCAGGCTCAAAGTCATCTCCTGACAGTCCAGGAGGTTCTGTATGGACAGGAAAGGAATGAAATTCAGAAGAGGAGGAAGAAGGAAGCAAGTGAAAAGAGGAATCCCCGAGAGCCGCTGGCGCCGAGGAGGCGCACGGCACCGGGAACGACGCCGCAAGGCCACGCGGCGCCGAAAAGCCGCACGGCGCTGAGAACGGTGCCAAGAAGCTGCACGGCGCCGAGGACGGCGCCGAGAGGCCACATGACGCCGAGGGCACCGAAAACACTCCCAGACTCCGAAAAACAGGTTTTGAAGGAAGAAGAGCAGGAGATAAGGGCATCGGTGTGGCCCCCTGCGCCGCAGCCATGTGAGGGGGGAACACCTAAGCGCGGAGTCGACGGCACCGAGGAAGGTGCTGCACGACCAGGAAGGTCCAACCGCCCTACCTGGTCGCCCAGAGAGCCCATCAGGGTGCCTGTTTGGCAGGGGCTTTAGGCTGAGGGGTTGGAGCAGACCTACTTGCACCCCGTCTGCCTCTGCCTCTGAAGAACCCCCTCTGAGCATAAGCAGAAGAAGCCTGGGTTTAGTAAAAAGGCCTGTGAAAGGGCCTACCTCTACCCCTGGGGGTCTGCTTCTGAGGAGTGGCTTGCCGCTCCTTGGCTTGTGAACTCCTATAAGTTGTTCTGTATTCATCCATTTTCTTCATGTAATTCTCTGTCTGCTCCCCAAACAGAGAATTCCCCACCACAGGAAAATCCATAGCCTTAGTCTGGGTATCCTGTGACAAATTAGTACACCTGAGCCAAGCTAATCCCACGTAAAGGCCACAGATGTAGCCATGACTCTAGAGGATACATCATTAGAATCCACAGCAGCATGGAATTGCACCTTGGATGCCTCATCCATCAGCAGCCACCTGCTCCAGCTCCTTGGCAAGCTGGCCAGGGCCTGTTTGGCCAAAGCCATGACAGTGTCCCATCTAGATTTTTGGTATCTTGCCACATAAGCCATGTAATTTGCTTGTCCGAGTCCCAAGGACGCTGCCATGTATTGTTTTTTAGCCATGGCATCAATCTTCCTGGAGTCCTTGTCAGGAGGATGTGAAGCCAGGGGAATGTTAGCTTTATCACAGGCTGCAGCCTGAACTACCCCAACATGACTGCATTGCTGTGAAAGAAAGTCTGTATCAGGACCTGACAAAGTGTACCTCCTGTCCATCTTTTTGTCAACAGGAGGCACAGAATTAGGAGCTTTTAGAATAATTATTGTTTGCTTCCTAAAAGATTTATGTAAGGGGATAATCTCCTAGACTCTGGGATATCCATCATTTCCACAAAATCAGGTTCCTCTTGCTCATCCACAGCTTCCTCTAATGGGAGCTGGAGGGTTTCAGCAACCTTTTTATAAAACAGAAAATGAGAAGGGGACTCAGAAAGCATAGGGGGGGATTCTAAAGGTCTGTCTGGGGAGATGTCCGGTTCAATGGGCGCATCCAGACTCTCAAAATCACATTCACATTGTTCATAATCCTCCTCCCCCTCCTCTGGTTCATAAAAATCTCCAATATCATATTCTTGAACCGGTGGAACCGGCCGAACCGACCTTTTACCAGACAGTGGCGGTTCGGACGGAACCGGAGAAAGTGACTGTACAATTTGTATAGCTTTTGAATTTCTGCAGCAGTTGGAGAAGAATTTTGACTCCATACCTGCTGATTTTTAGTTTTCTTTGCTGGAACTGGCTCCTCAGAGCCAGCTTTCGTTGCCAGGAAGTCTCGCCCTGGTCAGAGGCACTCCCTCCGTTCGTTTGGCACCGAACCGGCTGGCCATCCGGTCAGCGAACTTTTGGCCTCTCGTTCCTGGAGCCTGCCCACCTCTTATCCAGGGTGGCTGCAGGGAAATTTTTACAAATCTGGCAGTCTGAATGAGGTGGTCAAACCCCAGACAATAGACACATGGTGTGTGGGTCAGCCTTGGCAAAGGCTTCCCACAGACACTACAGTGTTGAAACCCAGTGGGTCCGGTTTTCTTTGGGTTTCTCAGACACGATGCCAGCCTAACCAACAAACTTGCCCTTTAACGGCAGTGCCAGGCAAGACACCCTTATCGGTTCCCAACCGTGTCACGGGTCGTGGAAAAAAACGTAATGAAATCCGTTTTTTTTAGAACCGATAAGAACCGGGAACCGCACTCTAAAAGCTTTAAAATGCTTATTCTTTAAAGTTTTAAACAACTTGATCGGTTTGAACCGAACCGATAAACACGCAGAAATAAAACCTATCTATTACTTACAATACCACAGACAGAGCTTGAACCGATCGGTTTGCGGTTAAAATAATAATACTCGAGGTTGAATTTAACCGAGAAAATACTGTTTAAACCGAGAAATGAACCGAGCAGTAGGAGAAATCTCTGGAGCGACTGTTCAGTGAGGCGAAGTAAAGAATCTGACAGTTTCAGTTTGAAATTATCCAGACAGAGCTTCTCTAACCGAGCTCGCGCTCTAAACTCCATTCTTAGAATGGTAGTTAACTCTTTCACCTCCGGGGCAGTTCTAATGGTGGGACAAACTGCAATTGTCATAATATAGCAAGGCTTCATGTTGTTTGAAGCAGAGGTTGGCGACTCCGAAGGAGGAGACCGGCAACTAGCCCCGATAACCGAGCGTCTACGCGCAGACATATCAGAGGGCGACCTCGAGTGATGCCTTCTCTTTTTAGACCTGTGGGCC
Source organism: Neoceratodus forsteri (assembly GCA_016271365.2). Lineage (NCBI taxonomy): Eukaryota > Metazoa > Chordata > Ceratodontiformes > Ceratodontidae > Neoceratodus > Neoceratodus forsteri. The sequence continues at coordinate 914,204,408 of CM028131.1, read as the reverse complement.
GAAGAAGAGTTCGAGGCCGAACGGTGCCGAGAGTGCGTCCGTTTATTTTTATGCTTCCGGGGGGACCGCCCATCCCCTCGGGCACTGGACTGTCCGTTGTCAGACCCTCCCTCCGGAGAAGGCGGCGGACCGGACCCAGCCCGACTGACTGAACAGCTTTCATACAAAGTCTCCCTACCGTCACCTGACCTGCTCATGGTCGACTCTGTCAAGGTAGGCTGAGACTTCTTTATTGTATTTATTTCAAAAATAAGAATAAATTTAAGTGATACTGTATCGAGATAATACTACAAAATAATAAAAACTGAAAATTATGCTGCTAGTTTGAAGTTTGACTCCCGACAAGCGGCGTCGTCACTGAAGTGCACTCGGCCGGCGGGAAAAAGAACAGAAGGCGGTTGGAGGTCGACGCCGAGACAGTCGTTACCGCACGAGCTAGGGCTCACGGCGCCGTTCCTCGTGGTGCCATCTCTGGCGCCGACCCTCCAGCAAAAAGTTTGCTCCCGATGGGTCCTAGTGCCTCCGGCGCAGATCCCAATAGTGTGAATGAGTGGTGGAGACTTATGTCCAGGAAGATCATGTCCTGGCGGTCCAGGGAGCAGAACCACATACTCTGCTCCAGTGATGGTATTATCTGAGCCAGGGTTACCATCCAAAAGGTGCGCGGCCTTAGGAACTTGTTCAGGTCATGCAGATAGAGAATGGGGCGCCAGTCCCCTGTCAGTTTTGGAACCAGGAAGTACCTGGAAACAAACCCTGGGCATGGAGGAGGATCCGCAACCTTGCTGACTACCCCCTTGCGGAGGAGCTGGTTGATGTCATCTCTGAGAGCCGACTGGGAGGGTGTGGACCCAGTATTCCCCTGCGGGGCGCAGGCTCAAAAGGGAGGGATCTGCTCGAACTGCAGAGGCAGGCCCCTGCCGATCACTTTCAGCACCCAGAAGTCCGTGGTGATAGTGGACCAAGCGGAAAGGAAGTGGCTGAGCCAGACCCCCAAGGGGGGACCCAGGGGAGGTGAGATGAGACTGGGGGCAGCACCCCACAACTCGGCAGGCTTGGAGGAGGACGGACCGGCCGAGGAGCCCTTCCCCCCGGGCTTCCTGACCGAGGAAGCGACAGACTTGACTTTAGGGCACCAAGTTTTAGTCTGCTGGCCCTGCTGCTGGGCAGGTCTTGCTGCAGGAGTGGAAGGACGAAAGGGCTTGCGCTGCTGATGGTGGCCTTTGTCCTTCTGTGCAGATGTGACTGAATCTAGGGTGGCATTGGATTTTTCAATGCACTGGAGGTGGCCTTCCAACTGGGCCCTAACAGGTCAGTGCCCAGAAAGGGAACATCTGCGAGCATGTGTTGTGTGTCTGCTGTGAAGGTCGAGATTCACAACCAAGCCACTGCGGCCGCTACAGAACGGGCACAAGAGTCTCCAATTCCACAGCCGTCTGGAGCTGCTGTTTTGCCACCTTGACAGTGGTCTGGAGGTTGGCCAGGAGATGAGGGAGCACTTCTTCCAGGGAGCCCAACAGGGCGTGAGAGAAGTGTGCCATCGTAACAGCCGAACTTGCCTGGCGACAGCCCAAAGAGGCGGCAGTGTACACCCGTCTCCCCGAGTAGTCTAATTTCTTGGACTCCTTATCTGGATGCTTGTTCATGTCCCTCGTTTTGCCAGAGCGCCTGAAGACAGAATGTGCCACCAACATCTCGGCCGACGGATGCTCTGAGAAGCCGGAGAGAGCCAGTAGGGGCCGCGTGCTTGCGGACCATACTGGCCGATGGCGCTAGGCAGGAGGCTGGGCGCTGCCAGAGTTCTAACGCTGGGCCCACAATGGACTAAACTATGGGGAAGGCCTTCGTGGGGGAGTCCCCCTTGTCCAGAATCTCCGTAAGGGGATATCTGGCCAGTTCCTGCACGGGTTTGAGCGGCATCCCAGTAGACTCCCGAAATGAGCCGAAGGATACCGAGGAGGGGCTCTCGTCCACAGAAAGACCCCCCCGAGGATTCCAGGTCAGCTGGATGGGAATATAATGAGGTGTCTTCAAACTCCGAAGAGTCAACGTACAGCTGGTGACCGCATGAGCCACTCTCCACTTGATGAGAGCGATCGGGGGCTAGAGTGACCGACAACTGATGGGGCAGACCTTGAACCGACCCAGAACCCTTGGTTGGTGCCCCATTATTTGGCTGGGAAGGTGGTGGTTCCACCACAATGGGCAGGGCAGCCGGTTTTGACTGAGCTGTCAGCGCCAGGACCGCGACTGGAGAACCGGCGGTGGGAGTTGGCTTCGGCCATTCAGGCGACAGCCACTTAACTGCTGGTGTGGAAGCCGCCATTGGCTTGCTGCCAGCCAAAAGGAGCTGTTACCACATTAGATCCTCATAGCGCCAACGCAACTTGCGCCGGAGCCTCTCCTCAGCTGAGGAGGATGAGGAAGAAGAGCGGTGGCACTGCTTTCCGTGATGTCGGGACTGAGGCTGCAGACGTCAGCAAGATTTCCCCAAAGCGGAGGATGACAGAGACCTCAACCATCAGCGGTGCCGGCAGTGGGCCGAGGAAGAAGTGGGAGAAACCCGCTGCCCCTCTGGTTCAGGGTCCTGAGCCGGGGACTACGGTTCAATGGTCTGAGACAAGTCCTCGGAAGGCACCGGAAGCACCGGTGTCAGAGAGAGAGTTATCTGCCTCCACAGTCGACAATCTGTCAGTGTGCTCGAGAAAAACCTCAGCCGCATCAACAGGCATCTCGGCCGACTGGTCTGACGGGGACACTGGGCCCGGGCCGCAACATCGACTGAAGCTGAGAGCCGACAGTCCAGAGAACGAGATCTCTCCCGCTCCCAAGAGCATCAACGGTGGGTCTTGCCTTTCTTCGGATCAGTCTTCCGGGACCGAGGGGTGGAGACCCAGAAGGACCCTCCCCTTTAGTCGAGAGGGACTGGCACAGCTCCTGAAAGGAAGATGTGTAAGAAGAGCCCAGTTGGAGTGGAATATAGGCCGAAGCCAAAGAGGAGCTTGCCGTAGCCTGGGCTGCCTCCTCTTTGAGGGCTGTGAGCTGTTCCAGTTGCTCCGCAGAGCCCGCCGCCAGACACCACCCAACGGGCCTCCTTCGACTTGACCGGCGGGTACCATTTCTCCAGTCACCCCAGCTGGAGTCAGACAGCACGGTCTTCAAGCACAGACTGAGAAAAGGACAGACATTCCGCAAGCCTGCGGATCATGGTCATGCCCGAGGCAATACACGCACGAGGGTCGATGCGCGAAATCTTCTGCCCGCAGGGGCACCGACGGAACCCTGGGATGGTCTCGTCTTCCATCACAGCCACGAGGGATGAGGGTGAAGACTGAACTCAAACGAGTTTCAAAGTAAGTTTATGAAAAAATTCCGAAGTTTTAAGAGCCAGGGCCTGCAAAACGCGAGAGCACTAAGGAGGGAACCTGATGCTTCCAAGCGGTAATGAAGATCTGGCATCATGGGGCGGAACTGAGAGTTTCATCACCTGTGTGGGTGGGAGGAGCCAGCCTGAAGACTTTCCGGCCCACCTTAAAGTGGCAAGGTACCTGCCAGACAGTGTGGACAGAACATATCCACGCCCCTAGAAACCCCCGTTTCTCTGGTGCCTGGGTACTGACTCAATGGCCTGCTTATGCAGGAGAGACTGAACCTCCTCCCAGAGAACAGAGAGGTGAGCCCGGAGAGGGAGGGGGTAACTAGATGGCGGGGGAGCGGTTTCTGGAGGCTGTTCGATGAGCTCCAGGGTATGTCCCCTTTCTATGACCTGCAGAATCCATGCATCCGAAGTTATGGTTCTCCATTGATTCTGATGGAGGAATACCTGTCCTCTAACGAAGACCTCCTGGTCTGGGACCAGAAAAAGGGGGGGTCTGGCAAGGAGTCCAGCAGAGGCGGAGCCAGCTGCAGGGGCTGGTCCATCACTTCTGGGGTGCTTGGCTGCCGCGCTTTAGCAACAGAGGGGGTGGACAAGGCAGCCAGGGCTCTGTACTTCCCTTGGAGTCAGGAGGCTGTAACAGGCTTACTGGCTGCTTTGCAAAGGGGAGGGCGCCCTCTTCTTTTCAGTTAGGTATGGTAGAAGGAGTAGACAGACTTAAGGGCCGTGCCTGAAGCTTGCAGATCACTGGTAATGTCCTGGATGTCACAGCCAAACAGTTTAGTGCCATTAAAAGGGGCATTAAACACTTTTTGTTGAACATCAGCAGTAAAACAGGGAACTCTTAGCCAGGAGTGCCTACGCAGGCAGATGCCCATGGCAACAGCCCTGGCAATGGTGTCAGTCATATCATAAAGGGCTCTGAGGAGGTGCTTGCGAACATCCTCAGCTGCTCGGAGGCACTGAAGCAGCTCCTGCTTGTGTGCGCCATCTGGACAGGGAGTTTGCAATCCTCCAACCCAGTGCAGAGGAGGCATACACCCTCTTGCCCCTGAGGTTGATTCTGCAAGACTCTATCTAGGGGAAGGGAACTTGACCGCCTTAGACCTGTCATGGGCTGCCTTGATGACCACTGAATCTGTCTCAGGCTGGGCAGCATAGCAGGGAAACCCCTGGGGGCATGATAAAGTTTATCTGCAAGGCATAGCTGGCACCATGTCTGGTCTGTGCCAGGCTACCGAGGCTGAATTCCTCAAGGCAGGTAAGACTGGAGGAATGATTTTTGGTGGAGATTCTGCAATCTCCAGGAAGTCCACCAGCTCTTTTCTGGTGGCATCCTTCTCCTCCGTGTGGAAATCCAACGCTGAAGACAGTTGCTTCATCACATTGAAAAATCTGGGGTCCTCAGGAGGAGACTTAGGAGTATGTTTTACTGAATCTTCCCAGACAGAGGAAGTAGTGGAACTGTCAGAGAACAGGATTTCTTCCTCTTCTTGCTTCACTTCATCACAAAGACTGAGGTCTGGATGGTACTCCTCCTCGATGTCAACCTCTTCTAAATCTAGGTTTGGTTTCTGGTGCACCAACAGTCTGCGGGAAGCTTTTTGTGGCTGATGAGTAGGCACTGATGACGTAGCTGCTGTCGACGGTGTCAGTGAAGAGGGCCTAAGCTTGCCCAGCTGCTGTACAACCACGTTAGCGAACTTGATCAGGACTTCATTCAAGCCAATAGGGTGGGGGTTGGGGTTGGTCAACAGCAGAGCTGTCCATGTCCTGCCTGCTGGATCCTGAAAACCCAAGGAGCCCACAGCCCTGGGGGGAGAAGGGGCAGGTCACGACGGGAGAGTCGTCAACAATGGGCCCGTCACCGAAGAAGGAGGTATCGACGTCCTAGAGGTTGACTGCCAGCCACCCTGGGAATTGGCGGAGGTGCAGCTGATATGGGTCGGGTGGGCACAGAGACCTGAACAGCAGTTTTCCATGTCAGTGCAGCCAACAAGAATCCCCCAGAAGAAGAAAAGGCCATCGGGGAACGAGATCAATGCCAGGGGGAGCGGTCACGATCCCGGTCTTTTTTTATAACTTTTCCCCAAGGTAGAAGACTGGGTTTGCTGGCCAAGGCACCTAGCTTCACCTGAGCTCTTTCCTTCTAAGACTGCTTGAAAGGCAGAGTAGAGAAACTTACCAGAGCAAGGGAGAAGGATTAAGACTTAGTTTGGCTAAGCAGATTTACTGTGTGGTGGTGTTTTTTTTTTTACTCACAGGGATTGCTACTGTTTGTTGCTAACATTTCATTGCTTGATTTTTCTCTGATTCAAATTGTTGTTGCTGGTATACCTTCTTCTGCATTATTACAAGGTGTGCCTACAGGTGTGTGCTAACAGATTACTGCTGTAATCTTCTGATTCAAATTGTCTTTGCAAGGTATATCTTCTGTTACTGCTTTATTTTTCTCTGGAGCAAAGTGTTTCTTACAGGGTATATCTTCTGAAATTATTACAGGGGTGCTTTACAGGTTTTACAGTTTTATCTAACATTAGATAAGCTTTCAGGGTTACTGCATTTGTTGTTGACTGATTGTTTCTGCTCTTACCTCCTTGTTCTTTCATCCGTGGTTCTTCTTTTAGGCAGGAAGGGCCCAGCCACCCACCCCAACCACCCCACGCTACACTCCTTTTATAGGGTACCACAGTTGTGACATTTCCTGTGGCAGAGCAGGAAGGGGCGGATCAGTGGGGCCTCCACAAGGTGATCTCATTTATAGGGCACTAGTAATTTAACTTGTTATAACAAGTTAAACAAAGCACAATTAAACCATTACTTGCATTTTTTTCCTTTTTTTCCTTCTAATTACTCTGACTAGGTTACAAACCCAGCAACTTATTTGGAATGGATTTCATTAACTGCAGGTACTGTGGAACAATTTTCAGAAGGACAGTCTTACAGGATTTAGGACACTGTCCTCATGCTGGGCCTTTGAGATCTTAGGTCTCAGCCCGGGCAGCATGGGCAGAGATTGCACGCCTCAAATTTCATATTGAAGAGGAAATACATTATAAGAACCACCGCCATTTCCCCAGCATCCAACAGAAAAACCTCGACTCAGAGGGTAGTTGGTCCAGGAGGTTGGCAGGTGGTTAGGAGGAGCAAATCAGGTGCCCCATCACTCTCTGCTTCCAACACATTACCTCCAAAACCATATAAACACTATAAACAGGTATCTGCCTCTATCTCTGAAATCAAATAAAGAGGCAGAAGACACTGCAGAGCAGGACATCAGTGCACAGGAGCTAGCACAACAATACTCACCCAAATCAGGAACCAAAACTAAACAAGCACAAAGGAAATCCAAAAACTTCTGATCATAGGAGACTCCATGATTCGGGGAGTTGATACCCATCTCCAGCCAGGGTGATGGTCAGATGTCTCAGGTACATCAGCATGGAGAGACACTGACTGCATTGCTAAAATTGTTCACAAAGCAGGAGAAAACATTGATGTCCTAGTACAATAGGGACTAATGATCTCGCCAGCCGGTCAGTTGTGGAGACCAAGGAACACCTGACTAAGCTGGGTGACAAACTATCATCTATTTCGTCTGCATCTCCTTCTCTGAGATCCTGCCAGTCTGGGAGAAGGGAGCAGATGGACGGAAGGTCAGAGAAGGGAGATAGGGGAGCTAAACACGTGGCTCAAGGACTGGTGCCAGGAAAAGGACACAGATTTGTAGGAACTGCAACAGTTCTGGGAGCGAAAGTTCTTTAAATTTGATGGACTGCATCTGACTAAAGAGGAGTCAGTGCATTGGGGCAGAAGTTTGACGCTCTTTGCAGAATATTTAAACTAGCAAATGGGGAGAGGGTGCAGCACCCATACGCGAATGGGAAGAACACCCTCCCCTCAGCTAGTGGTCAAACAGGAATTCAGCGTGTTTGCCGCTCATTTGCATCACCAGGTAAGAAAAAGGTTTGTCTCCCCATACGATGCACAGGGGTAATGCCAAACTTCACCTAACAACTAACACACCAAAATCTGGCCAATGGAAAATCATGTACAAATGCTCACAGCCTGGGAAATAAGATCCCAGACCTGCAGGCAATAATGTCAGAGGCTAAACTGGACATAGTAGCAATTAGTGAGGCGTGGTTTACCAGTAACCACACTTGGGAGACTTCAGTACCTGGCTATGTATTGTCTAGAAGAGACCGAGGTGCAAAAAGGGGGAGGAGTGGCCCTGTATGTTAATGAAAATATCAAAGCTACAGAAATTCAGAATACACATAAGGAGCCAGAAGAACTGTGGGTCACCCTGGAAACAGGAAATGGACAGCTATAAGAACTGGGGTTGTCTACAGGCCCCCAGACCAGGGGGAGGACATAGACACATTACTGTTAGAAGATATACAAAACATGACAGCTAAAGGAGGTTCTGATAATGGGAGACTTCAACATGCTAGATACAGATTGGTCAATACCAGCAGGAACATCTGCCAGAACTAGACTCATAGTGGATTCCCTGCAGGGAGGGCCTCAAACAACTGGTACAGCAACCCACAAGAGACAGGGCTATCCTAGATCTAGTACTGACTAACAAAGAAGGGATCACAGATCTCCAGGTAGAAGGTCACCTGGGGCCAGTGACCATCACATGGTATGGTTCAATTTGGCTACTACATCTAAATCATCCCATTCAAGGCAAAATATGGGACTTCAGAGGAGCTGACTTTGATAAGATGGCCAACAGAGTTAAGCTAGCCCTGGCAAAAGAAACACAGGTGAGGAGGTACAGGCAAAGTGGGCAAGCATTAAGGATACAATACTTGAAGCAACATCCCATTGTGTTAGACAGAAAAGGAAGTGCAAAAGAAGAAGGAAACCACTTTGGTTCTCAAATACTGTAGCAGAAAAGGTCAGAGCCAAAAGGCTGGCCTTCAGGAAATATAAGGGAACACAGCGGGGATGAAGATAGGGGGGCATACCAAACTGCCCTAAGGGAAGCAGGGAAGGCAGTAAGGCAGGCAAAGTCCCAAACTGAGGAAACACTAGCACGAACAGTAAAAGAAGGTGACAAGACTTTCTATAGATACATTAGTGAAAGGAGAAAGTCCAGAGGGGGGGTATTGCTAAGCTTAATGGAGAAAAGGGAGCATGTGAGGAGGAGGACCCTGTAAAGGCATCTATCCTAAATAGATACTTTTGCTCAGTATTTACTGAAGAGAAGGTAGGGCAGGGCCACAGCTCAGCATCATGGACACAGGGGAGGGAGGTGAGTACTCCCTTCACAAAAGAAAGGGTCCTACAAGAGCTTGCTAAGCTCAGGGTGGATAAGGCAATGGGACCTGATGGCATACATCCCAGGGTACTTAAGGAGCTAAAGGAGGAACTAGCAGAGCCATTAGCAGAATTGTTTAGTGAGTCTCTGAGCACAGGAGAGGTCCCAGAAGACTGGAGAAGGGCTCATGTGATCCCGCCTCCACAAGAGTGGTAGCAGGGAGGAGGGAACTACAGACCAGTCAGTCTTACCTCAGTAGTGGGCAAGATTATGGAGGCACTCCTAAGGAAAGGATAGTGCAACACCTGGAATCCATAGGGCACAGGATCCAAGACAGCATGGGTTTACAAAGGAAGGTCCTGTCAAACTAATCTCATAGATTTCTTTGACTGGGTAACCAGAGTGGTGGACCAAGGGGGAGCAGTTGATGTCGCCTACCTTGACTTCAGCAAAGCTTTTGACACTGTTCCACATAGAAGATTGATAAATAAGCTAGGTAGGCTCGGGGTGGGTCAGAAGTTGGTCAACTGGGTGGCAAACTGGTTGACTGGCAGAAAACAGAGAGTGGTGGTACATGGTATACAGTCAGAAGAGATGCAAGTCACAAGTGGGGTACCTCAGGGATCAGTCCTGGGGCCAGTCCTATTCAACATCTTCATTAGTGACCTCCGAGATGGACTAGAGGTAAGTCTTGTCTGTTTGCAGATGACACCAAGATCTGCAACAGAGTAGATGATCCAGATGGGTGGGCAGAATGAGAAGAGATCTGGATAAACTAGCAAATGGTCAGAAGAGTGGCAACTGGGATTTAATGCAAAGAAGTGCAAAATCATGCACACAGGGAAGAGAAACCCTGAAGCCACTTATAGGCTGGGAGGAGTTGCTAGCAGTCACAAAGGAAGAAAGAGACTTGGGCATCATCATCACTGATGACCTAAAATCATCCAAGCAGACCTCAAAGCAGTACGTAGGCTAGGGGGTGTTAGGGTGGCTTAGTAGGGTATCACAAGTCGTAAGAGGGAGGTAATAATCCTCTGTACAAGACATTGGTTAGGCCCCATCTGGAGTACTGCGGTATTGGAGGCCACACCTTCACAAGGACATTAACTCAAATTGAGGCAGTCCAGAGAAGGGCAACCAAAATGGTGCAGGGACTGCATCAGAAGACATACGAGGACAGATTAACGGAGCTCAATATGTATACCCTTGAGCAAAGGAGGAGAGAGGTGATATGATCGAGACATTTAAACACCTTAAGGGCATAAACAAGGTGAAAGAGTTCTAACATGTTTAAATATAAGAAAAATAGCAGGACAAGAGGACACAGCATGAGATTAGAGGGAGGCCGATTAAGGGGAATGTGAGGAAATTCTTTTCACAGAAAGGGTGGTAGATGCATGGAATAGCTTACCACAAGAAGTGGTGGCTATGAATACAGTGCAGGGCTTCAAACAGGCATGGGATAGGCATAAGGGAGCAATACAAATGACTATGAATAGATAGGTCACTGACAGAGCAAAGGCCGATGGCACATTTATAAGGTAGAAAAAGAAATGGGCAGACTGGATGGGCCTTGAGGTCCTTATCTGCCGTCAACTTCTATGTTTCTATGTTTCTATGATTTTTCTCGGAGCTTGGAGGCCTGGGAGCTCAACGATCCCATCGGTGACTAAGAGGTCAGGACCCCTGCCCGGAACCTGCTACCTGCTGATCCAGCAGGAAATTTTTGAGAGCATTTCTGCGTTGACTGAGGGTTGTTTGGTTAAACTTCTGTCAGAGCTCACAGTAAGAAACTTCGTGTTCAGGCCCAAGACAGCAGACACAGAGATAGTGTTAGTCTGTGAAGGCAATCTTCTTTCTGTAGTGGCAGCAATGGACTAGAGAAGTTGAAGGATTTACTCTCGACATAAACAAGTTGGAGGAATCTCTTTAATAAAAGAGATTCTGAGAAAAAGCCATAGGCCAAAAAATGCATGAATACTGCGTCGGTGCTTCTGCAGAGACCCATACAAGCGAGTCAATGGCAGGAAAGAACTGAGGAGGGAACCAGGGCCGCTCATGCCTTTACTGGCGTGATTACATTGATGGCAGTTGATGGCGTGGGCAGCCCCAGTTCTACTGCTGAAAATCTTCCATGTGGATTCCCCTTCACCAATGGTGAAGTTCCTATGGTGTGTGACCTGATGACTGAGGTACCCCAGAAGATGATTTACTTTTACTGGATGTAGAAGTTCAGGTTTCTCAGGTGTAACATGGGCTGCAAATCCCCTATGCATCTGGGAGCTAGAAAAAAGTAGGAATAGAACCATCTGTTCCTCTGATCTCTAGAAACTGGCTCTATGGCCCTTTTTTTGCAGCAGTGTGTGAATTTATTCCACCAGCACTGGAATGTGGTCTGGATGGTAGCTTGAAGGAACTGGGTGTAGATCTGAAAGCCACTCCAGAAGTTCTAAAGTGTGGCCTTGCTCTGTGAGCTGCAGGACCCAAGCATCTGTTTTGATTTCCCTCCACCTGGCCAGGTGAAGGGAGGGTGAGGGTCTAGCAAGACGTCATGCTGACGCAGAACCCATGGCCAGGACTGCACCACCACCTCTAGGGCCCTTCCTGGTGGTGGAGGTAGGGATAGGCTGGGCTGTTCCTTCTCTGCACTTGCCTGGCTGCTGGGTACTTGAGTTGGGTCTGTGGGAGGCCTAACAAAAAGGCACCTTCTGCCACATCATGGCTGGGTGTGGTAAAGCGAGTGAAACGAACACAGGGTCCTCTCCGAGGCATGTAGATCAGAAGGAATTCCCTGCATGTCCGCCCCAAAGAGCCTGAAGCATCTGAAGGCTGCATTTAGGACAGACTGGTGTACATCAGTAGCAAAACCGTTCACCTTGAGCCAAGAATGCTTTCTCAGGCAGATGCCAATCACAGCTGCTCTAGCGGAGCCATCTGAGATGTCATAGGCAGACCTCAAATGGTGCTTATCCACCATCTGCCCAAGACTGGAGGGCTTTAAGCAGCTCCTGCTTCTAGGGGCCCTGTGGAAGGGCCTGAGCTGCAGCTTTGGCCTTTTTCCAGAGGGTGTTCTGGAATCTGACCATATGAGTGATGTAATTAATAATTCTAACAGCCAGTGTGGCAGAGGCATAGGCCCTCCTGCCCATAAGATCCAGTTTTCTTAACTCCTTATCTGAGGGAAGGGAGCTGAGGTGCTGAGATCTCTTGGACCTATCATGGGCAGCATTTATCACCACTGAATCTGCCTTAAGTTGATCTATGAAAAAAGGCTTCTCAGAGGAAGTCTGGTACAATGTGTCTGCCTTTCTGGGCATGGCAGGAATCATATTTGGCATGTGCCAGAGAGCCACAGTGGCATCCTCTAATGTAGCCAGCAGGGGAGGAATAATCAGAAGGGAAGAATCTGGCAATTCTAAATATTTGGCCAAGTTTCTCCTAGTGACATCCTGCTCCTCAGCATCAAACCCCATAGCTGTCTGCAGCTGTCTCATGACTGAGATGAAGGAAGGGTAATTGGGGCAGAGACCTCACGGTATATTTGCTAGATTCTCTCCCCAGAAGAGACAGTGGAGGTAGAGTGGGATAGGCTCCTAGCCCCTACTTCTTTGTCCTCCACGCTTTCCTCCTCATGTTGAAGGAGGCCAGGACTGTATTCACCTTCATCAACCGGCTCTGCATATGGCACCAAAGACATCGATGACAGGGAATGAACAGGTCAAGTTGACATGGAGGGTGTGTGGGCTGGCCTGGTAGGCCCCGGTGTCGATGGGCCAGGAGGAAGAATGACACAGTGCATGAACTCCCAAAAGGAAGCGAGCATGGCCTGAATATCGATGGTGATCGACATCAGACAAGAGGGAGGGTGCTGGTGGTATGGCCTGAAGTATCGACGTGTTGGCCCCAGGTGTCAAAAGAGGAGGCTGGATCCCAGACATCGATGGATAGGCCAAAGGCATCTATGGAGGAGGAGGAGGAAAGCCCAATGTCGACAGGCCATCGCCGGCTGAAGCACATTTGGCGAACATCCCTGGCTGCTACCCACCCCCTCCACCCCCGAGTAAGAAGGGCTCTGAACAGCAGGGGCTGAAGTGTCAGCAGGGGCATCAGGAGGTCCAACGCTGATGAGCCAGCATCGGCAAAAGGACTGACAGGCTGCACTGCCAGAACCAACCCTGTGGAGTAGAGGGCGTGGGTGTCACTGCTAAGGCAGCAGACCCAGCAACGGTCAGTGTTCAAAGCGGCAACCTAGAGCAAGCTGCGGACGATTTCTCCTTACTATTCTCCCTCTCCTGGTCCTTGGGCTTGCTGGAAGATCTGTCCCGGGCCTTTGATGAGTGGGAATCCATAAACAGAGTTGGTGACGCAGAGGAGCTTCTTACCTAGAGCTCTTTCACTTCAGTGACCTTTCATTTCAAAAGGAAGTGCTCTAGGGTCTTCTGACGGCATCATTGGATAGCCTGGTTGAAGCCATGGCAGACCTCGCAGACCTTAACGCCGTGGTCGGCACCGAGGCAGCGGATGCAGGTGCTGTGGTCATCATTATCGTAGATCCTCTGATTGCAGCAGCAGTATCTGAAGAGTTTCTCATGGTCAGTTGACATAAATGGCGACAAGAATCACTTTAAAAATAAAGTGATTATAAACTAGACAGAGAAAATAAAAAGTAGAAATCGGAGATTTGGCGGTTGACTGAAGCGGCGTTGTCTCCGTGGAGTCTGCTATGCGATGGTAGGAAAAGAACTGAAGAGGGCACGGGCAACTCACTTTTATACAGGGAGGACATCATCGGCTGACGTTGTTGTGGGCGGCCCCTAGTAAACTGCTAGCTAGAAAGATTCCGTGTGGTCCTAGTGCCTTGTGGGTATAGTTCCATAGGTGTGGCCTGATGCAAGAGATACTCTCAAAGATTAACTGTTAAACAACTGTGTCTAAACCAGCAACACAGCCATGTACATCTGTGAAGGTGGATGCCAAATGCACTTGCATGCGTGAAACATCAGCATTGTCATACAGAGAATGCAGTAAATGCTCCTCCAAACTGTGCCCAAAACACTGCTGTAGTTCAATTTTTAGTACAGCTGCTGGGCAATTTATCCATCACAGCAAACAAGGACTTCAAAAAGGCTGTATTAATATTTAATCATATAGGCCTGCTAATAGGCAATACGGAGACCTAGTAAAGCAGAAGCACAGGTCTATTTGTCCATAGTGTCCAATGTTCAACATTCTTTGTCAGGAGGCAAAGGGACAGGGAGCCCCAAACCTGTCATGAGAGGCTATAATGATCACCAAGTCAGTTTCAGTCTATATGGTGTAAAAAGAAAAGTATTAGTAAATACAACAGGTCAGATACTATTTATCCACCTTGAGAAAAACAAACAGTAATGTACTGGGCTTGTGCCAGGCAGGCACAGTAACATTTCTAAAACAGAGTAAACCGGAGAAACAATCATGGAAGGAGATACACGGATCTCAAGAAATTCATACAGTGTCCTCTTAGTGGAGTCTTATTTCTACATTATTTGCTGTGTACATCCTGCTGTTGGGGGAAGATTATCAAGCTAAGGCTTGGGTTTTCATTGCTATGTGGACGATGCCCAGCAGCAATATGCGCGTTGTGTGCTCCTGATGGTTGTGTTGTGGTCTCAGGGCTAAGCAAGTGCCTAAAAAAAAAGTTAAAGGCAAAGTCCCTTAAGCCTTTTATTCTGTTTCCCTGTGAAGTTTGTAGGCATGCAAAATGATTGCCTCTATTGCACCCTCCCAATTTCATCAGGATTTAAATGTAAATGAAGGTATTTAAATCTAGTGTGAAAAGCTGCTTGACTCCATTGCAAAGGTCATGACAAGACTCTTGTAAAGCATTCTGGAATTTTATGATGTTTTGGTGCTAAAGCCTGCTGTAGTTACAATGTATTAGTCAGTGCTGTTGCTGTGCTCTGTAGTCCCTATGTTCTTGTTGGAGGTTGTCCTACCCAGTACAATCCAGACGGTTAATCGCTTTGCATCCCTGGGGGAAGTTCAGGTTCCTGACTCCAGCAGGAGGGACTCCAAGTTAGCTGAGGGCAAAGGGCAGTGCATCGCATTGGCACCCAAGCAGAGCAAGGCTAACAGAAAGGTTCTAGTGGTCGGGGACTCAGTGATCAGGGGGATAGGGGAGGGGTCGGTTCAATGCCTACCTGACGAGTCAGCCAACCAGGAATTAAATAGAATAGGGAGGATGGGGGGGGGTTGGGGGTGCTGGTACACCTGGGTACCAATGACCTAGCCAATCAGTCAGTAAAGACAGTGAAGCAGAACTTCCAGAGACTGGGGCACAGATTGATGGCATACTCAATCTCCCTGGCCTTTTCCAAGGTCCTCCCTCTGTGGAGCAGAGAGAAGGGGGTAGGGCAGAATTAGGAGTAATGAAATAGAGGAGTTTTATCAGTTGGCTTAAGGGGTGGTGTCGGGACATAGGGTACCACTTTGTTGGAGACTGGGGGGATTTCTGGGACAGGAGATTTTTTCAAGGGTGATGGACTCCACATGACAAGACAGAGGGCTAGTGTACTACAGCAGAAGTTTGACATCTACATCAGATGTTTAAACCAACTGTGGGGGAGTCCGAGTCTAGGGGATCCTAGATAGAACTCCCCTACATCCACTGCACAGTAACTGCAAAGAGAGTACAGGGAATACCGTAGGGTTTATAGGACCAAGGGGAGAAATACCAGTGAGGAGTAAAGTAAAAGGTGCAAGCACAAACAAGGAGGGAAGAAAACGTGAAAAGCAAAAGGGGAGTAGCAGAGTTAGAGCAGGGATTAAATGGAGGGGGTATGCCTTAACGCTAAGAGCCTGGGCAACAAACTCAGCCAGCTCCAGGCACTGATGGCAGACAATGAAGTGGACCTGGTGGCCATCATGGAAACGTGGGCCACAGATAAAAATAATTGGGAAATGATTGTCCCTGGGTATTCACTGCTCAGCAGGAAAAGAAGAACTGGGGGTTTGAACTTTTTGTCAAAGAGGGCACTGAAGTGGCAGAAGGTGAAAATATTATGGGATAGCAGTAGGGAAGCTGAGTCAGAATGGGTGCAACTCACGGCAGCCTCAGGCAGAAAAGTGCGCTTAGGGGTGATCTACAGGCCTCCGAGGAAAGGGACAGAAAACTTGAGGAGGAACTTAAGAGAGAGGCAGCAAAGGGCTAAGTAGTGGTGTTGGGTAACCTGAAACTGCCTGATGTCGACTGGGAGGTCCCAGTGGCCAACAGTGACAGGAGTCAGACATTAATGGATGCCTTCTAAGACTGTCTACTGGTGCAGCTTGTTATGGAACCTATCAGGCAGAATGCAATCTTTGATGTGGTGCTCATAGACTCAGAGATGGTGGGTGCTGTGGGAGTAGGGGATCCGCTAGGGAATAGCGACCACAACTCCATGCAGTTTGAATTGACCCTTGGGGCAGGCAACCCACAATTAAGAACCTAAGTCCTTGACTTTAGAAGGGAAGACTTTGATACGCTGAGAGAACTGGTCAGGGATAAGTCAGTAAGGGTGAAGGATATAAAGGGGGGGGATGGGGACAATAATGGGAGCCATCCTTGAGGCATCAAAGGCAAGCATAAGAACAGTATCTAAATAAAACAACAGGTTTAAGTATCCACTATGGTTCTCAGCTAGGGTCAGGGAAGCGGTAAGGGCCAAAAAGAAGGCTTTCTGTAAATACAAGGAAAAGAATGGGGAGACAGAATGGGAGGATTATCTACAGAAAAATAGCGAGGCAAAAGCAGACACAGCTGTGCATCATGGAGGGATCAAGAATGGAGAACATTTTTTTTTAGATGCATAAGTGAAAAAGGGGGTTTATCACATAGTTAGTTGAGAAGGGCAGAGTGATAAAGGAGGATGATCAAAAGACCATCATCCTGAATAACTACTTTTGCTCAGTATTCACTAAGGAGGACTGCGGGTCCTAGACAGAAAGTGGCATCAAAATGGCCAAAAAGGGAGTCCCAGAAATGAGACAACCAATACTTTCTAGTGAGAGGGTTCTGAATGGGCTGGCAGCCCTTAAGATAGATAACGTCCCAGGACAAGATGGGTTGCAACAAGGATACTTAGGGAATTAGCAGCAGAACTGGCTGAACCAGTAGCTGGGCTGTTAAACAGCTCACTCAGGTCTGGGAAAGTGGCAAGAAAATAGAGAATGGAAGATGCGGGGGTGGGGGGGAGGAGATGAGGAGCAACCAGGGAACTACTAGCCTATCAGTCTGACTTCCATCATGAGAAAGCTGATGGAAATCACTAATCAAAGTGGACCTTGTGGACTATCTAGAGATCACCAGCTCCAGGACAGTAAACAACATGGTTTCATGGCAGGAGGGTCTTGTTAGACTAACCCGATTTATTTTCTTTGACTGGGTTAACCAAGGAAGTAGACAAGGGCCATGCTGTGGATCTGCTGTACTTTGACTTCAGCAAGGCTTCTGATTCGGTATTGCACAACAAAGTTGTTCAAAATGATGGAAGACATGGGTGTGGTTAAAAAGTACATTTACTTAAGAACTTACCGTAACAGTAGATCTTAGAAAGGATCTCTTGCATCAGGCCACACCTATAGAACTATAGTTGCCAGGCACCAGGACCATACAGAAACTTTTCTAGATGATACTCTACAAGGGGTCGCCCATGACGACGTCCTATGCCGACGTACCTCCCACATAAATGTGGGCGGCCCCACACCCTCCTCAGTTCTGCTGCCGGAGACCATATACACAGGTTCTCCTGCTGGGGAACCGAGGGGAGCCAGTGGTTCATGCCATGAGTAAGGTAAAACAGAAGGTTAACTGTCCTGGAAAAAGAAAGACAGACACAGAAAGGCACTAAGGCCAAGGGGGACAGGGGGGTGGGATGGCATGGCCTGATGCAAGAGATCCTCTCAAAGATCTACTGTTAATAAGTTCTTACATAATTGTACTATATCCATCAAGGATACCTCTTGCATCAAGCCACACCTACGGAGTAAGTCCTAAGCAGTTGCAGAGAAAGAGACAGTCTGGGTGTCTGAAGGCTACAGGCCTAAGACAGGTGGCTTTGAAGCACAACCAGGCTGAAGCCTGCCCTTCTCCTAGAGGCAATGTCCAGACTGTAGTGTTTAGTGAAACTGTGGACAGTATTTCAACTGGCAGCAGCACAGATGTCAGCGGCTGACACTCCTGAAAGAGGCAACAGAGGTGGCCATGCCTCTGGTGGAGTGGCCGCGCACAACTCCAGGAAGTTCCTTACCATACTCTTATAACAAAAAGTAATACAGTTGGCCATCCATTTGGACAGACACTGTTTAGAAACCGGTACACCCTCTTTCCCAGGGGAAAAAAAACAGCTGTGAGGACTTCCTGCAGTCCTTCATACAGTGTGTATACTAACGCAAAATTCTATGTACATCTAAGATGTGGAGCAATGCCTCCCCTGGACTGGCATGCTCTGGCTAATAAACAGGCAGGTAGATGGTTTGATTTAAGGTAAACTCAGACACCACCTCAGGAACAAACCTAGGGTTTGTACGCAGACACACCCTGTCTTTGTGAAAAATCAAATAAGAAGGCCCAGCTCAGAAATTCTTTGAGCAGAAGTAATAACTAAAATTAATGCTTTCCATGATGCAAAGCGCAGCTCGTATGTCACGGCCTGCTCTAAAGGAGCCAAAGTAAGTTTCTCCAACACAAAACTTAAGTCCCAAAGTGGGACTCGATTGGGACTGGGGGGCTTTAGGTGGACAATGCTTCTGAAAAAGTATGGGGCGCTCTGAGTGCATTCTCACGTTACGGCCATCAACGGGCACATGGAAGGCTGAAATGGCAGCCAGGTGCATCTTAATGGAGGAGTATTGCAGGCCCAAATCTGAGAGGAACAGCAAGTATTCCAGAATCTGATTCATTGGACAAGTGAAAGGGTCCAAATGATGGGAAGTTGCCCACAGAGGAAAGCGCTTCCACTTCATGGAATAAGTGGTCCTGGTGGAGAGCTTCCTAGCAGCTACCAGGACATCAGCCACCTTTTGAGATACTCCAAACCTAGCATTAGCTATGTCTTCAAGAGCCATGAACGGAAGTGTAGTGACTTGAGGTCAGGATGGAGCAGGGTGCCCTGCTCCTGGGACTGCAAGCCTTTGCACAGAGACACAGGCACCGGAGGTTCCACAGCCAGCTGCTGCGGCAAGGGGTACCATATCTGACAAGGCCAGAAGGGGGAAATGAGGATCAGAGTGGCCCCTTCCATCTGGAACCTGACCAGCACTCTCTGGAGTAGAAGGAAGGTGTAGAGGAACCTCCCTTTCCAAAAAAGGGTCAACACATCTCGCCAGAAAACCCCAGGCCCTAGAGCGAGTAGAAACGTGACAGTTTCGTGCCAAGTGGAAGCACAAAAAGGTCCAATTCTATACGACCCCACCTGTCGAACAGATCTTCTATGACAGAGGTCAGCAGTTCCCACTCGTGCATCCTGGACTGCAACCTGTTTAGCCTGTCTGCCAAGACATTCTGGGAGCGTGGAACACGGACTGCCAACAGTACTAGGCTGTGGTCAAGAGCCCACAGTACCAGACCCTCATTGCTTCTCTGCACAGGGGGATATGAATGGGTACTCCCTTGCTTGTTGATGCAGTTCACTACACTAATGTTGTCTGTCTGCACCAGCAGATGGCCTGGGGACAGATGGGTCTGAAAGGCTTGCAAAGTACACAAAAAGGAGAGCAGTCTCCACACTGGACCATGTCCCAAGAGTCTGATAGGGCCCCAGATGAGCTCCCCAGCCCAACCCTGAAACGTCTATGGTGAGAATCTGCTGAGGGTAAGGAATGAGGAAGGGAACCCCTCTGAACAAGTTGCTTGGTTCCATCCACCGTAACACCTTTTTGACCAGAGAAGAGACTAGAATCTGCTGTTCTTGGTGGTTGGTGTGTTGGTCCCACTGGACTCTCAACGTCCACTGTGAAATCCGCATGTGCATCATGGCCAAAGGTACCGAGACAATGGCTGCAGCCATCAGGCCCAGGAGCCTCAGGAAGGATCTGGCCGTAACATAGCTGCTGTCGTAAACCAGCTGGGCCTGAGCCATCAAGAGGTCTGCCCTGCCCTGCGGCAAGAATGTAAAGCCCGGAGCCATGTCCAGGACTGTCTTATATGTACTGGAGGCACTGGCAAGGGGTTAAAACTGACTTGGATGACTGACCGTGATTTCAAGAGCCTGAAAAAAAACTGCCTGGTACACTCCAGGGTCTGGAGCAGATGCTCCCTGGACTGTGCTTTGAGCAACCAGTCATCCAAGTAAGGGAAGACATACAGCCACACCCACCTGAGGGCCACTGTTACCACGGCCACGCAGAGCACAAGTCAAAGGGCACTGCTCGGAACTGGAACCTGAGGTACTGCCGGTGGGGAGTATACACCTTAATATGCATATATGCGTCCTGCATGTCGAGGGAGCATCTCCAGTCTCCATGGTGCAGCAACGGCAGCAAGCCCTGCAGTCACCAGCCTGAACTTATTGTACTAGGTGTAGAAATTCAGTTTCTCAGGTCTAGGATGGGCCATAAATCCACTGTGGGTTTGGGGACTAGAAAAAAGTGGGACTAGAACATCCCTGTTCCTCAGATCCTCAAGGACAGGTTCTATGGCCCTTTTTTGCAGCAACGTGCAAATCCCTCCCCCTCCCGGCACTGGAATGTGATCCGGAGGCTAGGTTGAATGAAGCGGAAGTAGATCTGGAGGCCCCTCCAGAAGTTCCAGAGTGTGGCCTTGCTCTATTTTTTTTTTATTTATTTAGCTTTTGTTGACCGGGTAAGTGCACTAGACAAATCCTGCCTATTTTCAGGCACAACCCGGGGGAAGGGGATACAGATGAATGCCAACTGACCTTGAACCAGATTAAGCTGTTGTCTAGGAGCTGCAGGATCCACACATCTGTAGGGTAGGAGGAAGTAGGCTGTTGGTTAATTAGGATCTGCAGCTTATCCATTACGTAGGGAAATGGGCAGACAAGGTGGGCCTAGTGGTCCTTATCAGTCATCAAATTCTATACTTCTATGACCTCCCTCCATCTGCCCAGCTGGAGGGAGAAATGACCCCGTACCACCGCCTCCTGTAGTGCTGGGGGCTGGTGTGTCATGCTGAGGTAGCACCTGCGGTTGCACCACCTCCTCTGGGGGTCTTCCAAGTGGTGGAGGTATGGGCAGGCAGGACTGTTGCTGCCCAACGCTTGTCCTGGGGTCTGGCACCCTGTTTAGGCTTATGGGAGGCCTGGTGAAAGGGCACCTTCTGGCCACTTTTTGACTGGGTGTGTGATATAAAGAGTGGGTGGATTGCAGCATCCTGCATGAGATCTGCAGGTCAGCAAGTAATGTCCTGTACAGCCTCCCTTAAGAGCTTACAGCCTCTAAAGGGGGCATTCAAGATAGACTGCTGAACATCAGTACCTCATCCGGACACCCTAAGCCAAGAATGCCGTCTCAAGCAGATGCCTAACGTAGCTGCTATAGTGGAGGCATCAGAGGCATCACAAGCAGACGTCAAAAGATGCCTGCCCACATCTGCCCCCGACTGGAGGGCCTTGAGCAGTTCCTGCCTCTGTGAACCCTACAGAAGAGCCTGAGCAGCCGCTGTGGCCTTCTTCCAGAGACTATTCTGAAGTGTGACCATATGGGCAATATAATTCATGACCCTGATGGACAACATAGCAGAGGCAAAGGTCTTTTTCTTAAGAAGGTCCAGCTTTCTGGGCTCCTTATAAGGGGGAAGAGAGCTGAAGTGCTTAAGTCACTTGGTCCGATCATGAGCAGCATTAATCGCCACTAAATCTGCCTGCACTTGCTCTGCAAAGTATGGTTTCCCTGAGGGAGCCAGGTACCATTTGTCTGCTTTTCTGGGCATGGCAAGAGTCAAATTTGGCCAGTATCAAGCAGCCATGGTGGCCTCTTCAAAAGCTGGAAATAGAGGAGGAATGATCGGGGGGGGTGGATTTGGCAGCTCAAGGTAATCAATGAAATGTATCCTAGTAAAATCTTGCTCCTCAGCATCGATCCCCATGGCAGTCTGTAACTGCCGCATCACTAAGTTGAAAGAGGGGTCATCAGTGGGGGACCTCAAGAGTACAGCTAGTGGTGTCCTCACCCAATGAGGAAACAGTGGAAGCAGAGTAGGAGGGGCTACCACCCCCACCTTCATCTTCATCCTCATCCTCATGGGGAGGCCCCACCTCCTGGGTCTGTGTGGGTGGCTGTTTGTGTTTGTCTATGTCTGTAGCTTAGTTTTTGGGGATTTACAAGATTTTCTGCTTGGAGTAACTACACCACTCTTGCTCATTACATCTGCGAAGGTCTCCTGGACTGGACTTCTGCAAAACATCACCACCAGGTATTTACATTTTCAGTTTAAAATCAACTTTTTGGAAGCTATCCCAAGCAAAACAGAAGTCAAGCAACTAAGTCTGACAAAGTCAGTGACTCTGGGTCCTGCTTGAATCCACATTTTCGTCTGGCTTGCTCCTAAGGGATCTGTTTGTGGGCTTTTAAACTACCTCTTTAAATAACAAAGGAAGCATAAAGACAAAAGGATTTCACATCCTGCACTTGTACTTGAGTAAGTGTGCCCCAGGCTATCAATGTAATGGGGCAGAGGAGTGCATGCCTGCAAGCTCTTGCATAGCCGAAGCCTCTTTTCGAATGTCTGCCTAGCTGTGACCCTGGGTGACCTCTGTCATGAACTGTACCAATAGCCCAGGTGACACAAAAAGAAATCGGACTGTGAATTTCTGTGTTTGTTAGCTGTGTCAGCAGCGGGGGAGCGGGTCGCAGTCGGCGACCAGAGAAAGGAGAGCAGAGAGCTGCGTGGACAGGCTGCAGTCGGCACTGGCCAGAAGTCGGCGCATCAGAGAAAGGGAGAGCTGAGCTGTTTGGAGATGAACTAGCAAGGGCGAGGTCGAGTTCAGTGACTGAAGCAAGGATGGCCGGACAACCGCAGTCCGTGGTGTAGGATCATGCCAATCAGGGAGAGAGGTGCCAAGGCAGTCAGGCTTTAAAAAGCCAGCCAGACCACAGAGCTGAGAGCTGTGTTTGTTTCCACCCTCCCTTCCCGACCCCGGCCTCTATTAAACACGGAAGGGAGGAGGCTGGTCTAAAGGGAGAGTGGCCGAGTATACAGGACTGAAAGTGGGAGCAAGGAGGGTCCAGAGCTAAGGAAATCACTGCGAGGAGCTGGTTTGCAGCAAAAGAACTGGGTTCTGCATTTCTTCACAGGGGACTTGGACTTCAACCTCGATGGATATGGGAAACTGACACAGAGATTAAGAAATCCTTAACAAAAGAGCCGAAATTGAAATGAAATGAACTGGGTCGAGACTACTGACACTGGAGGTGCGGGAACCTGATCTTGGACTACTGATGCTGGAGGTGCTGGGGACTTGGACTTGAACTTGGTGACTATGGTTATTAATTCTTGATGCCTATGGTTTGCACACGCTTTATTATTTCTAAAAAGTCTCGACTGTGGGTTGGGGGCCCAAAAATACATAAGGTGTGATTTTAGGACTGTATCTGAGTATCACGGAGGAAATGATAGGGCAGCACAGAGGGAAGGGGGACCAAGAGAGGGGTATCTTTAGCAGGGTGGTCTGGTGCAGTGGCTGTGGAATGGCTATGATCCTAAAATGGGGCTGTATGATATGTAAGCAGCTCACTCAACTGAGGGAGGAAGTGGCGAGGCTAAGGTGGGGGTTAAATGGGGGGGCTGAGAAAAGGGGGGAGAGAGACAGGGACGGTATAAGCCAAATAAGGAGTGGGAAGGGCTGAGTGGATTCACTGGAGGATCAGATGCACTGTTCCGGAAGTCAAGGGCTTGGGAGTGAGAGGATGGAAGGGGATCCAGAGGGGATAGACCAGAGGTGGTAACAGACAGCAGCAAGCCCAGAGCTGGGACAGGGATGCCCGAGACAGGAGGAAAGGGGTCAGTGGGAACTGACAGCAGGAAGTATAGAGGCACAAAAATGATGCTTGTAGCTAGAGAAAAGGGGTCAACTGGGGATCAGGAGGAGTGGAAGACAGTAGGCGCAGGTAAAGGCAGACGGACGCCCAGAATGAAGGACGACGCAGGCACAGGTGAAATGGGCCAAAGGGCGGAAGTTAACAAGTAGTTTTGCCCCCCTAGGTATCCTAGTCGAGGACATTGGGGAGGAAGAGGTCCGGCAGGGGCCATCAGAGAAAGGGGGGGGGCAGAGCGGCTGGGGGACATGGTGGGAAGATCTCAGGTGCAGTGGAAAGGGGGGAGGAGGGGGCAGGCACATCGCATGCAGGGGAAGGGGTGGAGGAGGGGACAGGCCCATTAGGGTGGCACTAGGGGAACTATGGCATAAGAAAAGGGGCACGAAGGAAGCACTGGAAGTGCTGGACTTGAGCTCCTGGGAGGCTGAAATTGAATGAGAGGAAACCCTGCAGGGCAGGAGCTACAGTAGGAGGCTGGGGCATGTGCCGGGCAGGGTGCAGGAGAGGGGAAATATGCAGATGGTGAGGAGGAAGACTTCCTCAAGTGGGGTACCGTGCTCAAAACCTTCTGCAAAGATGGGCAGGATAGGAACAGTTAGAGGGGGATCAAGCACAGTTGGCACAATCTCGTACAGTGATGCAGACAGGGAAGGCCAAGAGCAGACAGAGGAGGGTTAGGTGAAGTTGGCTCATGCTCAAGCAGTGATGCAGGAGGGGTTTGCAGGGATGAAGGAAGCCAGGTGGAAGTACAAGGGATGAAGAGGTATAGGAGGGGGTAGTCTGAGGAAAAGCTAAAGGGAGAGGGTGAAGAGGGACAGATGCTGGGTGTGGGTAAAAATCAGGATAGGTTAGGTGATGGTGAACAAAAGATGAGCAGGGGCAGAAACCAAGTCAGGATGGAACAGGAGGAGGAGTCCAAAGGGAGCCAAACCCCACGACACAAAGCTAGAGGCCAAAAGGACACCCAGGAAGCAGGGGGCAGTAGGGTGGCACTCTTGGGGGACTCAATAATTAAGGGGCTAAAATGGGGAAGGAAGGGAGCAAAATACAATGCAGTATGGGTACAGTGCATGCCAGGGATGACGGCGCTGGAGATGAGGTATCATATTCCTTCCTGGGTTAAGCAGCAGGATGAAAGGACACCGGGTGTTTCACCCTGGCACAAATGGCTTGGAGGGGAACAGTCTGATGGAGGTACAGGCAAGGTTCGAGGAACTCACTAGGTTCTGTAGGACCAACACTGTTTTTCCTTCTCTGAGGTGTTGCCAGTACCAAGAGCGAGCACACCCAGAAAGGAAAAGATGAAAGCATTCAACAACTGGCTACAAGGTCGGTGCAGTCAGATGGGGTTCAGCTGGATAGGTGACAGGGGCTCTACATGGGAGGAGGAGGGGCTGTATGCCCAAGACAGGCTGCACCTGCGCTCTCTTCAGGGGCAGCTGCACTAAAGAGTAAACTGTGGGACTTCATGGCAAGGAAGTTCAATTTAAACTAAATTTGGGGGAGGCTAAGGACAGGGCCATCCTTACGTAGGCAGAGCAGAGGCCATCAGGCCCCAAGTCACAACACTCATCAAGGGAACAGTTAGCAGCAGGGAAGGACGGGATGGGGCTACATGTTGGAGGGCTTTGGTTGCAAATGCCAGGAGCCTGGGGAACAAAATGGGAGAACTGGAGGCCACCATGATGGAAGAGAACCTGGACACTGTAGCAGTGAGTGAGACTTGGTGGAACGAGCACGACGCTTTGAGAGACAGTGATCCCAGAGGGGAGGAGTGGCATTATATGTCAGGGAAGGGATTGGGGCCATGGAAGAGCAGGATGAGGAGGGGGAAAACAGAGATAATGTGGGTCACCCTAGACAGGGGGAAAACCTGTGCACTGGGGTAGTCTACAGACCTCCTATGCAGGGGGAGGAAGGGGACAGACACTTTGTATAATCAG
Organism: Neoceratodus forsteri; assembly: GCA_016271365.2. Lineage (NCBI taxonomy): Eukaryota > Metazoa > Chordata > Ceratodontiformes > Ceratodontidae > Neoceratodus > Neoceratodus forsteri. Next base: position 914,178,805 of record CM028131.1, on the reverse strand, counting down.
TAGTGAAGATGGCACAGAAAGGAGAAATTGTGCTGGTTGGAGACTTAAACCTTCCGGACATCAACTGGGAGGCCCAGAGAGCGATTTCCACAAGGAGCAGGGGCGTCTTAGAGGCTCTTCAGGGCATATTCCTGCAGCAAAGGGTCAGTGAGCCCACTAGGGGTATAAACCTGTTGGATGTGGTCCTCACAAATGGGGACAGTGTGGAGGAAGAGGAGGTGGGGGAAGAGCTTGGCACCAGTGACCACAGAGCTGTCAGGCTCAGGGTGAGAGCAGGCAGGGAGAGGGTTAGGACGAGAACCAAGGTAATGGACTGCAGCAAGACTGACTTTTATGGAATGAGAAAGGTAGTTAGGGAAGAAATGTCGAGGATAGGGGATGTGCAGGGGGTGGAGGAATGATGGGCAGCCATCAAGAGAGGGTTATTTAAAGCCATGGATTCACGTATAAGAAGGGGGAAAAAAAAAGAATAAGAGACAGAAAAAACCTCTATGGTTTACTAGAGAGGTGGCATTGGGGTGAAGGAGAAGACTAAAGCATTCAAGAGGTACAGGAGGACACAAAAGGATGAGGATAGGTAAACCTTCGGGGAAAAAAAAGAAAGCAGGCAGGGCAAAAGATAAGGAGGGCTAAGGAGGCCACTGAGGAGAGGATAGCGAAGCAGGCAAGGAGGGGGGACAAAACCTTCTTTAGGTATATTGGAGAAAGGGGGAGGGCAAAGCATGGGACTGGAAGGATAAGTGGGGGGAGTGGAACAATACTGGAAGGTGATTTTGAAAAAGCAGAGGCATTAAACAGCTATTTCACCTCAATCTTCACAGAGGAAAGAGAGGGCAGGGGACCAGGACGGGGTGGGGAGGGCGACAGCCACAGGCAGGTGGGTGTGGCAGAATTTGCAGCTGAAGAAGTAAGGGAAGAGCTGGGTAGACTTATGGTGGACAAGGCAATAGGGCCTGATGGAATACCCCAAGGGTCCTCAAGGAGGTGAAGGATGAACTGGCGCCACATTTGGTGAGGCTGTTTAACTTGTCCTTGGTCACAGGGGTGGTACCAACGGGCTGGAAGAGGGCAGAGGTGGTCGCACTACATAAGGGAGGATGGAAGGACGAGGTCAAAAACTACCGTCCCATTAGTCTTACCTCGGTGGTGGGGAAGATAATGGAAACACTACTTAAGATCAGGTTGATAGAATACTTGGAGATGAATGGCATGCAGGATGACAGGCAGCATGGCTTCACCAAGGGAAGGTTTTGTCAGAGTAACCTGATAAGAGTTTTTTCGAAGGGGTGATACAGATAGTGGATCAGGAAGGAGCGGTGGATGTAGCCTATCTGGATTTCAATAAGGCCTTCAACACCTTTCCACATGGTGAAATGGTGCATGAGCTGGACAGACATGGGGTGGACCACAGGATCACCAGGTGGGTGGAAAACTGGTTGAAGGGAAGGAGTCAGATGGTGGTGGTGGTAAATTGGACACATTCCAGGGAACGGGTGGTAACCAGTGGGGTGCCACAGGGGTCAGTGCTAGGGCCAATACTCTAACATCTACGTTGGTGACCTAGCGCAGGGTCTGGAGGGATGGGTGTGCCTGTTCGTAGACGATACAAAGGTCTGAATTAGGGTGGATTCACCTAGTGGGGTGCAAGCCATGAGGCAGGACCTGGAGAGGTGGTCTGACACCTGGAAATTGAAGTTTAATGCACAAAAGTGCTCGCTGATGCACCTGGGGAGGAGGAATAGGAGGGAAACTTACTCACTTGGGGGGGGGGGGGAGTGATTAAGGAGAAGGAAACAGAAAGGGACCTGGAGATTATGGTATCGCGTGACCTCAAGTGGGGCAGCCAGTATAGCAGGACGGTGGGAAAGGCAAATGGAATGTTGGCCTGCATTGCAAGGGATTTTAATAGCAGGAAGAGGAAGGTGCTAATGCCATTATACAGAACCATGGTCAGGCAGCATCTGGAGTATGGAGTGCAGTTCAGGAGGCCTCACCTACTAAGAGATGCTGAGTTGATGGAGAGGGTACAGAGAAGGGCAACCAAAATGGTACGAGGGATGCATGATGTACCCTACGAGAGAAGACTGAGAGGGCTGAATTTGTACCCTCTGGAGACTAGGAAGGGGGGGTGGAGGGAGACATGATTGAAACCTTTAAGTATCTAAAGGGAATAAATAAGGTGGAGGGTGATAGCTTGATCAAATTGAAGAAGACAGCGAATATGAGGGGACATAGCCTCAAACTGGAAGGTTGGTAATATCAGGGAGCAGTTTTTCATGGAGAGGGTGGTGGAGGCCTGGAACAAGCTGCCGGAGGAGGTAGCGGCAGCTGAAACAGTGGAGGGGTTCAAGAGGGCTTGGGATAGATTTAAGGGGTTGGGAAAAGAGGGTGGAAGCATAACAGAAGGGGGGAGGTAGGGTATTGGGCAGACTAGATGGGTCGAGGGTCCTTTCTTTGCCGTCACATTTCTGTGTATCTGAGAGTTTAGGATGATATCCCTCCTCATCGCCTGGCTCTGAAATGGGCAATGATGGCCCTGGAGTGGTGTAAGGCAGTGCCTGAACTCCCAAAAGGAGTACAGCCTGGACGTCGATGGTGACCAGCACTGGAATGCCTTGCAGCGCCTGTGGGGGAGCCTGAGGTCCCTGCGCACGTGCGGACTCCCGATTTCACGTTTCAAGAAAGAATTACACTACTCAATAGCACTCAGTTTTACAAACCATACCAACCGTGGGATTACACTTATATGGCAGGATCCATTTATAGGTTTTGTTGTATATGTCACCAAATTTGCCAAACTACTTCATGCACGAGTTTGGCTTCCAACAGAGCCGTACCATGTGGTGGGGGCGCACAGGAACAGAGCAGCCGGTGTCTTTCAGTTCGGAGGATTAAAATGATTATTGCCAGTAATATTATAGATTATATAGTCCACGGACATGCTGCTCACACTGAAAGGGACCATTAATAAGTGAGGCTTACACAGCTTGCATTCTGTCCACTGTTACTTCAGCATGCAGTGTCACAGAAGAGAGCCTTGTAGATAAACATGACACACATACGGAGATTATGTGTCTTACAACAAACGTTACTTGACTTGATTTATAAAGGGGTGTCTTGTGAGGGGAACGGGGAACAATCCTGATCCTTTAATACCTACCTATAGAGGGCATTTTACCATTACAAAACCCCTGCTCTTTCACTATAGCACAGTGTGACTGAGCCCTGTGACATAAGCAGGAGCAAGCTGTCTGGCAGCTGAACAGACAAGGCAGGATCAACAAGATGAATTCTCTGCTATAAAACCGCTCAAAATATGGCAATATGCAATCACCTCTGACAGAAACTGCAAATGCACACCACCTTTGAGGTGCATTACTTTATTAAGGACTTGCAAGAAGTTAATTTTTGGACCATTGTGAAAGGTGCTCTTTAAAGCGTATCTGGGTTCGAAAAAATACTTTTAGAGAATACGGAGACTTCACAAGACATGTAACAGAACCAAATGAGAGTATTAATTTCTGCTGGGTTGTGCACATATGCATCAACTCCCATGATGCCTTTCATGAGTGGAGTCATGACCTCTGGAATGAGGACAAACAGGTTTTCACACCAGGGTAAATCAGAGTGAAGTAACCTCATTTATATTTAAATTAGGATGACATTAGGGGGGATGGAAGAGAGGGCATCACTGTTCATGCCTTCGAACTACACAGGTATACAGAAAATAGGTTGCGAGGACTTTCTCTTTAACACTGGATGGCCATCAGCTGGCTTAGTCTCAATCATTCTAAAACAGAGGTGTTGCTGGTGGAAACAGGTCAGTGTAGGTCAGCTATGAACACTGGGGATGCTGCCTTACCTTCATTAAATGGTATCCATCACACTCAGAGCAGTGGGTAGGGTTAGAAATCCAGGGGTCATAGTGAAAGCCAAGCTGAGACAGGAGCATCAGGTGTCTGATTTAGTCTGCAGTGGCTGTTTCCATCTTTGAAACATCACACAGATCAAGCCTTTTTATGTCTGTAAGGTGCCAGAGCTCTTGGAATTGGGTGCCCAGAAATAAAATTGCCTTGCCTTTCTAATCTGCACAGCCTAGCTTGTCCTGCATGAGGCAAAACACAGCCTGAAATAAAGCATCCTCTGGAGCAAACCTGGAAGTATACACCTAAGATGACTTCACTAGAGGAGACAGTGGAACCAGAGTCAACCCTATAAGTAGGTGCTGTTCCTCTTCATCCAGGAGGTCTGGAACGTACTCGCACTCCTCACCCTACAGCTAAAGAGAGGGTGTAGGGACCACAGGGGACACAGGCTGCTGAAGTAGTAGAGAGGGTAGCATGTTGGCAGGGAAAGTAGTCCCAGAGGCAACCATAGCTGGTACTGATGGAAGAGATGAGAAAGGCTGTGCCGTTGATGGAGTAATCATTGATGGCAGGGAAGGCATGAGTTTCTGAAACAGTTTGGAGATGGTACCCAGCAGAACAGCGCTAGTGTCACTGGTGCTAGCTGGCACAGTTTATGTAGAAAATGACAATGGGATAGTGCCCGCTAATGTACTGGTCAGAAGCTGCGTGCCACTGACAGTGGCTGAGCCACAGCCTGTGCCCAACTTTGGTGTCTGAACAACAGTCAAGCCAGTGACAGAAACAGATGAAGCCATCTGAGACTTAACCTCTTAGGAAGTCTATGGTGATCTGGACCAGGAGAGAGATTTGGAATATTTGTGGTAACACGCTGAGCAGGATGATGTCCTTCTCATGAAGGCAACAATGTGGCCACTTGCCAAGCAGACTTTTGGAGGTCAGCATTGGGAGATCTGTTAGAGAAAGCCAGAGACCCCAGGGTAGACACCGATGCTGTCCATTAGGTTTTATCCAATTTCTGCACTAAAACCTTCTGGTGGCACTTCCTTGTGGCCTGGTTAAAGACCCCAAAAATAGCACAGGTTTTCACATCGTGTGAAACACGTAGGCAGCAAGCATTAAGAGTGTAAGTGTTGTCTCAAAATATATTCACCTCTCACCAACAAAAGCAAGCAAGCAGAGAATTCTTGGCAGTGCTGATAATTTATATCATTGTGTGCTGTTAAGTAAAGAAAACATTTTACTTCAATGATCAAAATCAAATGTGTGTTTTTTTTTTGATCCAACAAGTTGCTGATGGCAGGAGGAAAAAAAAACAGAGTCATGGGGCAACTAACATTATATAGGTGGAGCTGACATATGTCAACACAGATGGCTCCAGCTATGCTAACGTTTCAGAGTGTTATGACACTACCTCCGAACAATACCAAAGGTGTAGCTCTATGGAAGATGTCCTCGAAGATCTTACTTACATCCCTGAAAGTTGACGAGATGATAAAAAAACTTCTGTTTTCCAGAATATTACTAAATGTATTTGCTCTGATCTTCCTGGTCAGAAAATAAATGGATTACTAAAGTACCTTTAGACGACCTAAAGGTGTCCAAGCAGAACACAAAGGCTGCAAGGAGGGCCAGTGGCATGCACAGGCAGAGGTATCATTAGCAGAAGGCAGGAGGTGGTCACTGTATAAAATACTAGTGAGGCCTCACTTAACAGTACTGTGTGCAGTTCTGGAGCCCACAGCTTCACAAAGACATCAACAGAGTAGAAGCAGTCCAGAGAAGGGCAACCAAGATGGTACATGGCTTGCATCACAAAACATATGAAGACAGATTAAAGTACCTCAATATGTGCTCACTGGAAGAAAGGAGAGAATGGGGAAACATGACAGAAACATTCAAATACCTCAAGGGCATTAACACGGCATGGGGAGGACATCTTCCAGTACAGAAGGAGTGCAAGAAAAGGTGTCATGACATGAAACTGGAGGGGGGAAGGTTATGGGGAAAAGTGATAACATTTTTCTTCACAGAGAGAGTGATGGACAAATGCAATAGCCTGCCACAGGATGTGGTGGGAGCAAGCACAGTGGAGGGTTTTAAACATGCCTGGGATAGGCACAAGGGAACCTTGAAGTGGGAAGGAGTGATGGGAAACTACTGATCACTTAGGGTCAGAGGTCACAAAGAAGAACAGGGCTTAAGGGCAAACTAGATGGGCCTAGCGGTTCTTATCTGCTAACAATTTCTATGTTTCTACGTTACTGATATATACTGCTTGTTCACGTATAGCCTGAAGAACCTCTATCAAATTCATTGCTTACCTTTACAAAATCTCTGTCCGTCTTTTCCTTCCATTCATCTCCAAATACACCAGAAAAGGTTCCCATTGCTGTGGGTATAAAATAAAATTCTGAAGCAAATACACAAACTTGATATTTTATGTTCTGCTTTTTTATGCAGTGCAGTCTTCATTCACAGCATCAAATAGTCACCTTTTCCTTAATGTATCATTATTCATCAATTCATCAGGTTATTCACTTACTAAATGAATAAATCTTGTCACATTTAAACAAAACAAACCATTTCTGTGCTGAGTATAGAGAATACTGAATGGGAAACTATGCAAAACCAGTGCGTTGTGCCACCGAGGGGTTCTGATTCCCTGTGACCTCAAGAGCAAAGCTTGAGAGGTCCATGGGACTCAGAACCCCAAGGTGGCACAACACACTGGCTGGGCATAGAATTGCCCATCTGGTATATTTTTTTATAGCGTATGGTGCCCACCTAAAGAAAATAAGTATTTTTAAGATCTTTTTTTTTATGTTTTAAAGAGTTACTGTACTGCCTAAAACTAATATTAGATTTTAAAAGCAGCCAGCCATTACCTGTTATATCTGAGGTACTTTTTCTTTTCCCTTTGTTTAATTAGAAGATTGTTTACCTGATGTTAGCAGGTGTGATGTGTGGAACAGCTCTTAGCCTGGCAGCTGACATATCTTACTCTACTGCCTCACACTATATCATCAGCATTGTGACCTCATTGACTGTGACATCACTGCTATTTAGGAACAGCAAGTGAGTGACTGCCAGGTCATTCACCAGTGATGTCATAGTCAGTGAGATCACAGTGCTGATGAGGTAGTGTGGGGTAGTAGAGTTACATAAGTCAGCTGCCAGACCAAGAGCTGTTCCACACATACAGCACAATATTATCACATAGAATACTTTCTGATGAGCAAAAGGAAAAAGAATAATACTTCAGAAATTAGTTAACAACTGACCACTACTAAAAATTTTTATTTTCCTGTCTGCTTGTTTTGGCTCCACTACCTCCTTAAATGCAGAACAGAAATTGTTTGTTGCCCCGTACTGTTCCAATAGTTAGGGCCGGTTGCTTGGATGACATGTGTGGTTGCTAGGGGCCAGACGTCCCTACGTTTGTAGCGTAGCCTGCTACTGGCTCCCAATTGGGTGTGGGAGAGACCTTCAAAAAAATTCAAATGGCGTCCGTATTCCTCACTTAGCAAGAGGTGGACTGTAAGAAGACTGTTCTTTATTTGGTAATTTTATTTTAAACATCTGGTTGATTATGCTTTTGTTACTTGTATCTGGCTGATTTAGAGTCGTGAGTTCGGGTGATCGCACCGCCGTCGTTGGTGATTATTTGGTTGATCCTTCAGTTTCTGTTGACTGTGGTTCGTGCACTTTCCACCTCGGCTCAAACCTTATTTTGTACTAAAACGGTACAATCACATTCCATGACCACTGAACTGTGGTACAACAAGGTTTGAGTGGAGATGAAAAGTGAGGTAGCATCACGTTCCACCACACACTGGTAATGTAGCACACTGATATACTTCAATCCAACAAGAATGTGGATTATTTTGTTTTACAATGTGTTTACCCAGCACAGCCATGCTGAGAAGCAACATCTCTTTTCCAATGGGCTCCTTCCACTACCCATTTACATCTGGAAGGACTGATGCCACAAGTAGGTTATGGAACTTACTCACAGCCACAAAAAGAGCCAGTGCCTTTGCTGGGATTCACATCTGGGTTTCCTGCAAAGAATCCATAGGTTGCACTCAGTTCGGAGATGAAAAACACTGTTACTCAGTAAAGCAGCGTAAATTAAGCTTTATTGTGAGCCCATACACAAAAAACAGACACTGAAAGGAAAACCGTACCCTCATATCATGAAACATTTGTTTCCATGTCAACAGGCAACTCTTTTCCTGTAGCTGTTAGTGCTATATGTGTTTGCTTTAGTTTGTTTTCACTGTTCACAGTGGCCCCGTGATAATGCTGGAGATCATTTTCTGGTTGTTGAAATCTCATTGTCCATGAGCGCTGCATTAGCATATGAGAACATGACGACACATTTTATTTATTTATTTAGTTTTTGTTGACCGGGTAAGTACACTAGACAAATCCTGCCTATTTACAGGCACGACCCAGGGGGAGGGGGATACAGATTAATGCCAATTGACCTTGAACCAGATTAAGCTGTTGGTGGTATTTTTAGTGAATGAGAGAAATGTGGACAGGACACCGGGGGAATTCCCCCTACTCTTTTCGACACATCACCCACTTATACCACGTATCTCTATGCTGAAAGAATACCCTGCAAAAACTCTCTAGAAACACACAAACTGAATGCAGTTTAAAAGGAAAACCCCCACATTACAACTCCGTTTGCAAAGCTAACTGAAGGTAAAATAAATGTAGTATTTCACACCTTCCTGCAACTTGTTCCTCTGAAGTCCAATTAAGCAGCTAGGCATACTGTGGAGTCTAAAGGGTGACTACACAACATGTTCTCATATGCTAATGAAGCTCTCAGTGACAATGAGAGTTCAACAACCAGCAAACAGAGACCCCCAGGTTAGTTACAGGGCCTAGTATAAAGTGTGAAAACAAGCTAAAGCAATAGTGTACATCTCTAGCAGCTACACAAAGAGAGTTGTCTGTTGACATGGAAACAAAATTTACAAGATCTGAGGGTGTAGTTTTCCGAAACAAAAGCCTCAGCGCTTTAAAGTACTAGCGTTTTTGTTTCAGTATCCGTTTTTTGTGTATAGGCTCAAAATAAAGCTTAACTTATGCTACTTTACAAAGTAACTGTGTTTTTCATCTCTGGACCAAGTGCTACCCGTAGATTCTTTGTACGATTACCTGGACCGGGTAATCTGGGATTAGCGCTGGCGCAGCTTTCAGCAGAACACTGTTTCCTGCTGATCTTCTGACATCTGGGTTCCCTGCTTTACTGTACTACCGACCACTCTGGATAAGAACAGCAGCTGATTTTATCCATCTTTTTTTTTTTTTAAAGAAATGCACCAGAGTGGGTGTAGGCGTTGGGGGCCATGAGTACAGATACTTACCTAGAACATACAACTATTCCAGACCTTGAAGAACACTGCTTAACTGTTGTTGCTTAAATAGAAGCAGTATTCTTAACAGGTAGGTTGTGACCAAGATACTGTGCAAGAGGTGATGTTACGGACAGTGACCATCTTGTCTAACTGTAGTTCTGTAAGATGGTTTTCATTCGCTATTCAAACTTATGCACTATTCCACAGCACATGTGGACCTAGGAAATTTTTATTTTTATTTATTTGGTATTCGGAAAATAACCTTTGAGCCACGACTCTTTTACAAAGGTTCCACGTCATGTGAACAGAGTACAGACATTAAATCAAGAAGGTTACAGAGTTTTAGGACATTTGAAACACTGAACAGCACAACATTCAGGAAAAGATTACAAAGTTTCTTAGTCATTTAAAACACTGAACAGCATATGGACATCAACTTTAGTTGATTACAAGTGCAGGTAAGGTGCAGAGGCATTAGAGGTTAGGTTGGGCAGAGGGTCAGTAAGGACAGGATTTTGGTAGGGGAGATGGAGTGCCTCTAGTAAAAGTGCCCAAGGAGGCAGGGCTGAGGTCAGTGAGGCATAGACCCATCCTAGCGTGGAGACGGGGTGGGGGGTGTACAGGAGCAGCCCCCTCATAGTGATTCAGAGGCATTGTCAAGCAGCGTGTGGGAGGGTGGCTTCTGTCTTGTGCTGAGAACGGCTGCTGTTAGCAGAGCCAGGCCTTGTCATCCAGAGTCTATCAGCTGCTGGAGAAGCAGGTGCATACAGAGCTGGAGGTCAGGTAGTGCTTAAGGTGTGATCTGAAGCCGGACAGGCTAGTGGAGTTCCGAATGGACTTGGGTACCTCGTTAAGCCAAAGAGGGTCTCTGTAGGAGAAGGCTCGCTGTCAGAGAGCTGTGCGTCGGTATGGCACCACGAGGGCCCCCTGCGTTCTGTTTCTGGTTATATATTTTGAGCCTGTGAGGAGAAAATGTCTGCTATGCAGGGGGGCTTTCCCCAGTAATGCTTTTTTGCCTATGAGGCATACGAGGAATTTAGTCCTGCACCCAAGAGACAGCACGTGTTTCTGTTCGTAGAGTGAACAGGTGTGGGTCACTCAATCGCCATTCAAGATGAGCCTGCAGGCCTTGTTGAGAGCTACGTGCACCCTCTTGAGCACAGAGTCTGATGCTGCACTGTAGACAAGCAGTCCATAGTCAATGGTAGAGAGGATGGAGCTCGTGACTGATAGGCAGATGGCTGCCATGGTAAGGTGTTTTCTGTGCCTGTAAAGCACATCAAGCTTGGCGCTGACTGTCTTGACCACCTGGTCAATATGTTGAGCGTAAGATAAGGTGTCGTCCAGGGTAACTCCCAAGGTATCCGAAGGAGTGTACCTGTTCCAAGGGGGCGAGTACATTGTTGGTGATGTTTGTGGTGGAGAACTTTTCTTGAGCTGGGGGCTGGATAGGAGCATGGTCTTTTTTTTTTTTTTTATTGTAATTGAGCAGAAGTTTGTGCTCGGAGAACCAGTTTTCTATTTTACTGAAGGAGTGCTGAAGTGCTTCTTGGAGTGGCTCAATTCGAGAGTTGCTGTTGAGGATGACAGCATCGTCCACATATAGGATCATCTTGGCATCACAGGCTTGCGGGAGATTATTTAGGAACAGGCTGAAGAGCAGTGGTCCCAAGATGGATCCCTGAGGGACCCCAGTGTGCGACTTCCTGGGGTCAGACACTGTTTGTCCTGTTTTTACGTCGAGACCCGAGGACTGGTTCGTCTCCGAACGGAGTGCTGCACTGACAGCCACCCCCAGGTTTTGAAGCTGGGCCAGTAAGAGGGTGTGGCTGACCATGCCGAATGCTTTTGTTGTGAACACCGCCCCTACTAGTTTGCCTTCGTCCATAGCTTTGTGAGCTTAGTCAGTGAACTCTACAAGGGCAGTCATGGTACTATGCCCCTGCCTGGACCAATGCTGGCTGGGGCATTGCAGTTGGTATTTGCTTATGTAGTCTGTTAGTTGGTCCTCCACAATCTTCTCAAGGGCCTCAAGGGAGAGAATCGCGATCGGTCTGTAATTGGACACATTGGTCCTGTCTCCGCTTCTGTGGACAGGAGTGACCAACACTTGCTTCCAGGTGGCCAGGAATTGTCCCAGCGTCGGGGATTCGTTTAATAGTTTTGTAATAGGCTTGATGAGCACGTCAAGAGTTTGAGACACCAGCTTCATGTCTGCTCCATCGCTACCCATGCTGGTCTTCCTGGGCACTTTTTTTTTTTTATATGTAGAATGCTGCCTCTTTTATAGTAACTCTCTTGAGGTAGAAGGTAGGGTGAGAGATACTGGGTGCTTTGTCATCTGAAGTATCCTTGGTGGGATGTAGGTAGTCAGGAGGGAGTATTGTGCTTAGATCTGTGAAGGCGCGAGTCCATGGTAGTAGCGCCATTAATGTAGAGCAGCTGTGGGTTTCTCTTTTCTTCTTCCCCCAAGAGATTCTTTGTTTCCCCAGAACCTTTTGCTGTCACCCCAACTTTTATCGAGCAGTTCCTTGGGGTGAGCTGCTTTAACCCTCCATATTACATGCGTGCAGCGGTTTCTAGCTGCCTGGTACAGGTGGTGGTCATGGTCTTCACTCAAGGCCCTGGCTTTTAACCAGCGGTTGTCCCTCTCCATCATGGCTAGGAGCTTGCCTGTGATCCAACCATTAGTGGTCCCCCGCACCTTCCTCCTTTTTAATGGTGTGTATCGGTCATTAATATTGTTGACTCCATCTGTGAAGTACTTCAGGCTCTGGTCCAGGTCTGGCAGTGTGTCAATGGGTGACCAGTAATGGCGGGATAGGGCATTTTTAAGCAATGCTAACTGACCTCTTTTCAGGACCCTGCTCTGTATAGTGATTTTGGGGGCTGTTTTTGAACTTATTTGACCATCTGAGAGTGACAGGGGAGTGGTCGCTCAGTGTTATCTGGTAGCACCTTGACCTCAGATATTCATGATGGGGAGTTTGTGAGGATCTGGTCAATGAGCAAGCTCTTGCCTATCTTGTGGATCCTTCTAGTTGGTTTCGTGACTAGTTGTGTGAGGCATGCACTTGCCATAGTATCCTTGAGTGGTGTGTAGTTGTCGCTTTCCCAGTTTATATTGAAATCCTCTGTAACAATTAAATCAGTATCCTTGGATAGGGAGGCCACTGCATCCAGAACCTTGGACACACCATCCCATGATTTTTGGGGAGCAGGTAGACTGATGCAAAGGTCAGTGTCTTACCCAGCTGTCTGACTTATATTTTCATGACAAGGAGCTCGTGGACTGCAGCCATCCTGGAGATAGGGAGTATGGAGCCGTGGAGGGAGTCTTGTGTAGGCAAGACAGCCCCCACCCTTCTTGCCATGCCTGTCGCACCTGAATACCTGGTATCCAGGTAGCGCTATTTCACTGTTTTTTATACTGCCTGTCAGCCAAATTTCAGTTAGGCATGCTATGTCCAGTTTGTGTTGGGCCATCCAGGCCTGTAATTGTGTAAACTTTGCTGTTAGGCTGCAAATATTCATTGCAGCTATTGTCAGGCCCTTTGTCTTGATACCCACAGATCAGGGTGGCAGCAGAGGGCCAGGATTTGAGTGCACATTCCCAGATAACAGGAAGAGCATTAGGATAAGTTTCCTCACTGTGATGCAGAGAGTTATAGAGATTTGTGACTTGCGTTTCCTTATTTTACCTTGAAGAGGCTTCTCCACTTTCTGAGGGGTGTGTGTGAGAGGTGGTAGCCTGACGGAGCTGTGGTGTGTGTCGGATGCATTCTCCTCTGTTGTGGTCCCATTGTAGTAGGACTGCTGGTACACCCCTTCTGTGGAGGTTGCTCCTGGTACTGTTAGCCACCAGCTGGTTCCGAGGCAGTGTTCTGGGTAGACTGAAGAGGGGCAGGTGACCTGAAGGGTGCCTGGGCCCACTGACCCAACTGTGACAGCAATGAGTAGGAGAGTACTGCAGCTCATGTTTGTTGTTGTCAGGTTAAGTTTGGAATTAGGCAGATCGGAAGACTAATATGTATGGCAGAAATACCACCCAAATACTATGATGAGAACGTAGTTTATGGCCAGGGGATGCAACACAGTAAATGAGACTTAAAGAGTTAAGATCAACACCGACAAGTGTTGGGCCCTATAACTGCATTCTGTATCTTTAAGGGGAGTTGCAATATTAGAGAGAGGGAAAGAAGAAGAATGCCTAGGGGCGGTGCCGATGGAGGAGGAGGAGTACTTAATAAAGGCTGGAGGTGATAGGGGCAATGGGCAAAACATTTAAGCAGGAAGGAGAGAAAGTGAAATAAAAATGGGCTCATTTGCAGGGCATAGCTACAACTGTGTCACAAATGAAACCTGGTCTACACAAAGAAATGTTCACAAAATGCTGCATCACTTTAAGCTTAGTTTCTGATCCAGGGTACAGTACTACTGGACCTTAAAACAAAGAGAGCTGTAATACTTTAAAACCTGCACTCTAAAAGATCGGGCACTGCAAACAACCCTCAAGTGCAAAATTGTTGTATACAGGCTTAGATTCACATTTAAGTTAGCATTCACAGGACAGTTTGGATAAACTTAACTAGTACCACAATCAGTAAATAAAATAAGCTTAAAGTCCAAAAGGAATAGGAGTAGCAAAGAATTTAAAAAGTGTAGCAGCCAATCAGCAGGCAGAGCAGATGGATTTGGCCAGTCAGCATGGATACGCCAGAAGTTTCAGCAGCGTACCTTCGGTCTGGTGGCCTGCGGGCAGTACAGTGAGGAGGCAGCTGGTGGACAGAGGGGATCCACCGGGCTGCTTGCAGCAGTAGTGGCACCTTTGTCAGGAGTGATGCTAAGGGGGCAAGTCCACAGGATGAGGCTCTGCTTACACGTATAGACCCTATACACTCAGGCTTCAACCAGTCTTCAAATTTTTGGCTGCAGAAATGAAACTCACTCAGTGGTGCACTTAGGGCAAACTCATTTGGATATGGTATGTACACCATCTTGTAGAACTATATTTAGGCAATTAAAGACGTTCCCTGATGTCTGAAATTCCCATTTTTCTGATGCACACAAAAATGTTTTCAAGGCTGTTTACTGGCACAGGTACATTCTTACATTTATGAACGCATTATTTAAATACAGTCTATGCCAGACAGACAGGCCGTGGTTAAGGAGGACGGCTGCTTAAGCCAGACATCCGCTGGGGAACAAATTTACACCTGCTGAAAGCGATCAGCAGTATCTGTGATTTAACGAGACCATGTCAGCACTATACTTTGGTTTAGTGGGACAATCAGTCTCAGAGTACTGCGTGATTACTGTCTCAGCCAGTGAGTTTAAACAGTCTGTTAGCATCCAATGAACATCACAATTAAAACCCTCGCCTTCTCTCCCACCAAACACCACCAACATACTGCAACTCATGGATATGGGGGGTGATTATTTTTATTTTTTTATTTACTTATGTCTAGGATTACAAGTACCTTTGAGCCAAGGCTCTTTTACAAAGGTTCCACGTCAGTTACAGTACAATACAGAAAATAAGGACATAAAATGTTATGAATGAAAGTAAAACAATGCTGTAGTCAGAATAAGCTGTACTTGAGTGTGAGCACATAGACGACGGCCAGGGTCAAATACAAGACAGAAAAGGCGAGGTGGGAAAAGAGGACACAAGGGGATGGGGGTACACAAGGGGCGGTATAAGCAGCCAGTGGCATTGTCAACATCTCAGGGGTAGGATCAGCCAGTGGCATAGTCAACATCACAGGGGGAACTGCTGGTGGAGGGAGGGGAGGGGTAGTGGGAGAAAAGGGAAGAAAGGATAATAAGTGCTAGGAAGGAGGAGGAGGAGGAGGAGGAGCATGGACAGGCTTGGTTAATGGTAAGTAGGGCTGATTATTTGTATTAGTCACAGGAGCTAGAGGCAGTGAGATGAAGGTGGAGCCTGGCTTTGAACGAGCCAAGCTTGGGAGTGGTGATGTCAAGGCTGAGACCATTCAGCCAGCTTGGTCCCCTATGAGTAAAAGATCTTTGGCCCTGGGTGATGCAACAGCGGGGAACCTGGAGGAGCCGAGTTTCAGATCCCCTGGTGTTGCCAGGGTTCAGGCTTGGTCGCAGTAGGGTTTGGATTCCAACAGGGGTGAGTCCCATGGTTACTTTCTTTGCCATAGTGCAGGTTAGATAGTTAATATGGTTGGAGAGTTGAAGCCATCCAGATTGTGCATAAAGGACACATGTATGCATGAGACGGTGGGCACCAGAAATGAGTCGACAGGCCTTATTGAGGGATGTCGATATTCGTCTGAGAGCAGTAGCCGAAGCAGAGACGTAGATGATCAGGCCATATTCAATGATGGAGATCATGGAGCTTTGGACAGTGACCGCCAAGGCTTCTGATGTAAGATGTTGCCTGTGCCGGTAGAGTAACCCTAAATGTGTATTAGCAGCTTTGGCGACACTGTCCATGTGGGCACCATACGATAGATTAGGGTCCAGAGATATCCCAAGGTATTTTAATGACTGCACCTGCTCGAGGGTATTTCAAAGGCTGGTTGTAATGGTGAGGGGATGTAGCCTATACTTGCTGTGCGAGATGTTGAAGAGCATTGCCTTGTTTTTTTTTGTGGTTTAGGACTAGCTTATGCATACTAAACCAGTTATCCACAGAGGCAAAGCATAGCTGAAGATTGTGTTGTAGTGGTTCGGGGTCCTTATGGAAGGTGAAGATTACTGAGTCATCAGCAGAGAGTCTGAGTTGTTCAGGGCAAGGTTATTGAGGGGTGTTCAGGAAAAAGCTTAAAAGTAGAGGGCCCAGTATAGACCTCTGACCGGTCTAGCATCAGAATGCACACCCGCAATTTTCACTCTTTGTGACCAATTTTCCAAGAAACTATTGAACCAAGCTGTAGTGTCAGGAGACAGTCCAGCAGTCCGGAGCAGTTCAATCAGCAGACGATTGTGGACAGTGTCGAACACCTTAGTCAAATCGACAGAGACAGCCCTGGCTAGATGACCTTTATCCAAGGTGCTGTGTAGCGCTCCAGTGAATTCCAGTAAGGCACATGAGGTGCTATGGCCTTTTCTGAACCCACATTGTTGTGTACACATAATATTGTATTTATCCAGGTAGCCCGTAAGTTGGTCAGCCACTATGCGTTCAAGGGCCTTGGAGAGAAGAGGCAGTATAGAGATCGGTCAATAGTTCCCGGGAATTGCCTTATCCTAGCTTTTGTGGACTGGAGTAACTGTGGCAGTAGAACCTCATCAAGGGTGAGAGACAGCAGTTTGAGGTCCAGTGAGTCACCACTAGTTCTGGACTTGGAGATTGCTTTGATGATGTATTTGCAGGCTTCGTGCATCTCGACTGTTTTGAAGTAGAAAGGCGGGTGTTTAGAAGGGGTGGGAGAGCTAAAGGGAGTAGGAGAGTCAGAATCCCTGAAAAAGTCCATGGGAAGAACACTATTTAGGTCAGTGAACGCATCATTGAAGGTGTCAGCAATGACCAGAGGATCAAGAGTAATAGACCCACCAACATTTAGCATCATTGGGGAGGATTTGGGCTGCTTCCCCGTGACTTCTTTGATGTTCTTCTAAAACATTCTCCCATGTCCCCAGGTGTTGGAGAAAGCTTCTCTGTAGTATGTGCTTTTCTTTAGTCAAATGGATTTCGTGGATTAAAAATATGAAAGTCCACTACACATCTCTTGTCGCTGGCAAGATTATCAAAACAACTGAGAAAAGAACATGTGCTCATGCCACTGAGATTGCAAGGAAAGCAAATTTACTAGAAGCAATTTACAAGCTTCATAGAGCATGGTCCAGTGTGAAACTGAGAACTATCCAACATTGCTTTGGGAAGGCTGGGTATGTAGACCAGACACCTAGACAGATCAGTGATCCCATTTCAGTGTTGGAAGATGTCCCTGTAACATCATTTAGGGACAGCACCACTTACTCTGCTTTTGTGGAGATGGATGCTGATGAGTCCAAAGAGGGCGACTTAAATCAGCAAATCATCACAGTGGCTCACAGGCTACTGAAACAGAGACCAAGGCTGAAGGCAAGGAGGAGAGTAACACCCAGGAGGAAATTGTGGTCCCCACTACAGATGCCCTTGCTGGTCTTCACTGTGCCATGAAATGGTGCCAGCAGAAAGGGCAGGTAACCAGCAGGGAGAGACTGACGTGGAGACAGTGATATGCCGACAAACCATAAAAGAAAGTGAACAGAAGAAACCATGGATTTATATCAGAACAAGGGAAGAGAATGAAAAAGCAACCGATGACCCTGCTTCACAGTGATCGAGTAACCTGAGCCCAACCTCAAGAACTTGTAACCTAAAAAAAAGTTAAATATATATGTTGAAGCACCAACACAAACTTGCACATACCTCACAGTACTTCACTCATTTTAATGAAAACAAATAAAAAGCAAAGAATAAAATGCTGAGCTGCGCTTAATACTCCCTAATCACTCATGGTTGTATGCTACAGCCCCAACTCACTGAAAAACAAAACCCACCTTCAGTTTAGTGATGCCTGCTTAAAAGAGATGCCCATTTAAAGGGGACATTTCTAAATCCATTGGATCGTGCCATTTAGATGGCTTGGACTTTAATGATTTATCTACGTAGTATGGCATTTTCAGCCCCCAAAAAAAAACAACACTACAGCCACTGGCAACATTCAAGGCACTTTATGTACACGAGTATCTGTTTCCCCTGTTTTATATTGATGTCGTCCTCATTCTGCATGTACTTCTGACTATCTGAATAGGTTTCTCACAATTTTTTTTATTGGGGTTTCTAAATTATGTTTGTCCAGAGCTGATCACCTCTAAAACTGCAACTCTGATCAAAAGCAGATATAACCAAAAGTAGTATAACTATAACCAAAGGACGCATGGCAACCCCTATATTTCTTTCTTTGCCTTATTCACAACCACATTCTACAACTATCGAAAAACTTACGAAAATGACATGGTACTGAAATGGTTTTGTGCAAAAAATATAAAAATACTGCCCCATATTTTGGAATGGTTAAGAGAGTGTCACAATATTGACAATTTTTACTTTTTATTTTTACATTTGTGGGGGAAAAAAAGTGAAGCAAACATCATGACAAATGATATGCCCTTGTTTCACTTTTTTCTTTCACATGCATTTTGACACATAAATCAACGATGTTATAACAACACAAAACAGTCCGGATCTGTTCCACAAAGCGGGATTAAGTCTTACCATGTAACAACTGAACATTGCAACCCATGTTTTAGTTGTGGATTGTAAATGTTTGGATGACCAACATATGCTGGAGAAAAAAAAAAATTGTGAATTTGACATGGGGTTGCTGAAACACCAGGGAATATCTTTAAAGAGCACCAGTATATTTCTAGTTTTAGATACTTGAGAGAATCTCCTCTCCAGAGCTCCTCTATTCAACTGGTGCATACAGAGCTCTAATACCATGTGGGGAGTTCAGAATTTTGAGGATGGCACAACTGTTAATGGATTTAACACATGACAGATGCCCAGCACGTGTGCTGGTACTAATATAAATAGTACCTGCTGCAAGAGTTCCTCTCGAAGTCCTACTGTTACCGAAAGTTCTTACATAACTGTACTATCTTACTTTGAGATTCGCTCTTGCAGCAGGTAACACCTTTAGGACAGAGTCCCAAGCAGTGGAGGAGAAATCCTAAGCAGAAGGGTGGAGGAAGAAGTCTCCTCAAAGGAAATTAGGACAGGAGGCCCTGAAGGACAGCAAGTCCAAAGCCAGCCATGCGGCAAGAAACAATGTCCAGACTGTAATGCTTCAAAAATGTGTGAACAGAACTCTAAGTGGCAGCTGCACATGTCTGCGGCAAACACATTTTTCAGTGAGGCGAAGAAAGCTGCCATGCCCCTGGTGGAATGACCCTTTAACAAGCCCAGTAAGGGTTTGCCGTACTTTGTGTAACAAAACACAATGCAGTTAACCAACCATATGGATAAACAATGTTTAGAAACTGGAGCCCCTGCAATACAGGGAGCAAAAGACACAAAAAACTGATCAGACTGACGCACAGAGTGGGTGCGCTCCACATAGTATCTGAGCACCCTGTGGACGTCCAGAGTATGTAACAGAGCCTCCCCTCGGTTTGAATACTCCAGATAATATACTGGCAGGTGGCTATCTTGATTCAAGGTAAACTCTGAGACCACCTTCACCAGGAATTTAGGATTAGTTCTCAAGGACACCCTATCCTTGTGAAAAAACAAATACGGCTCCTAATACATTAGGGCCTGAAGCTCGGAAATTCTTCCAGCAGAAGTAATGGCAACTAAAAATAACGCTTTCCATGACAGAAAGTGCAGGTCGTGACAGGCTCAAAAGGAGGCAGAGTGAGCTTCTCTAAAACAAACAAAAGGTCCCAAGGCAGGACAGGGTCCCGGATGGGAGTCTTCAAAAGAATAATGCCCCGCAGAAAAGTGTGGGAAAGGTCAAGCCGGGCAATGTACTTTCCCTCAATAGGCACATGGTATGTGTAAACTGCACACAAGTGTAGTTTCAACAAAGAGTAGCTTAGTCCTGCATCTGACAGAGAGGAGGTACTCCAGTACTGAGTTCACTGGGCAAGTGAAGGGATCCAAGCTCCTGGTGGTTGCCCAGACACAGAAACGTTTCTATTTCATAGCGTAGGTCACCCTAGTGGAGGGTTTCTTGGCTGCCACTAGGACATGCACTACTCCTGTGGAGACCCCGAATCTGGAGATGGCTAGGTCTGTAGGAGCCACGCATGAAGATGCAGAGATCTGAGATCCGGATGGACCAGGGAGCCCTGCTGCTGGGAAAGCAAGTCTGACCAGAGGGGCAGGGGCACTGGAGGTTTCACTGCCAGTTGCTGCAATACAGGGAACCATATCTGCCGAGGCCAGAGCAGAGCCACCAGGATCATTTCTGCCCCCTCAGACTGCAACTTGATGAGTACCCGCTGCAGAAGGGGAAAGGGACGGAATGCGTAAAGAAATCTCCCCGCCCAGGAGAGGGACAACACATCTTGCCAGAAAGCACCAGACCCTGGATCTAGCGAGCAAAAATTGGGCAATTTTGTCTTGGATGGGGAGGCAAATAGACAGATTTCTGGGCGACCCCATCTGACGAAGAGATCTTCTGCCACTGCAGGAAGCAGTTCCTTCTCATGGGCTCTGGACAGAGTCTGACTGAGGATGTCGGGCAAAGAGTTGTGAATGCCTGGAATGTGGACTGCTGAGAGTTCCAGTTGGTGATCCACCGGTAAGGTTCACACTTGCATGGCTTCTCTGCAAAGAGGGTAAGAGTGTTGCCCCCGCTTGTTAAAATACCACTGACATGTTGTTGGTTTGTATTAGCAAAGGACCCGTCAAGATAACGATGTGGAAGGTATAAAGAACTGCCCTCATCTCCAGCACACTGATGTGAAGATGAAGCTCCTGCCGAGTCCAGGATCCTTGAGTCTGGCGAGTGCCCAGATGAGCTCCCCAACCCTGGCCAGACACATTGATGGTCAGGATCTGGATGGAAGATTCCTTCCCGAAGGTAACCACTCTGGAAAGGTTGGTAGTATCCAGCCACCATGTCAGGGACTGCTTGACTGACTGGATACCACGATCGGCTGCTTCAGGTTGTCTGATCTTTGATCCCATTGAACCCGGAGGCTCCACTGGATCACCCTCATGTAAAACCGGGCCATACAGACTGTGGCGATGGCCGTTGCCATATGTCCCAATAGCTGGAGAACTGTCTGGGCCAAAACTTGGCAAGCAGCACCCGAGCATGGGACTGAAGGCGTTCTGCCCTGTCCTGGGGGAGAAAGGCCTTGCCTTGTGCTATGTCTAGGATTGCCCCTATATATTGAAGCTGCTGACTTGGCCAGAGGTAGGACTTGGAGAGAGATTGAGAGTAACCCCCAGGTCCTGAAAAAGGGAGAATGTGTCCCGAAGGGTTTCTGCAAGCTGGTCCCGAGAGGTACCGGTTAAAAGCCAATCGACGAGGTAGGGGACTTGCAGCTACCATGGCAAGGCACTTGGTAAACACCTTCGTACTGAGGATAGGCCGAAGGGCAGGCCCTGAATTGGTAATGGTAGCCCTGAAAGCAGAAGCACAGATATCTCCTGTGTGGCTGGAAAATCAGGATGTGGAGGTATGCGTCCAGCATGTCCAGGGAGCATAGCCAGTTCCCTTGGTGTAACAGGGAAAGGAGACCTATCACGGTGACCATCCTGATTTTTTTGTACTCTGTGTACTGGTTCAGGTGGCTTAAATCCAAGATGGGATGAAGATCTATTCTTCTTCGGAACAAGACAGAAGTGGGAGTAAAACCCTATTCCTCGTTGTTCTGGGGACAGCAGCTCGATGGCCTTCTCTTGAAGGAGAGCCAGGATTTCCTCTGCTATGAGGGCACTGTGGGCCTGAGAATATTGAGACATTACTGGAGGGTTGTCTGGAGGAACCTCCATGAATTAGAGGTTGTGTCCCCTCTCAATGGACTGCAGGACCCAGCGGTCAGACGTGATCCGGCGCCACCCTTCAGTGAGCAAAGAGAAACGACCCCCCACCGCTTCCCCTGTGGACTCTGCTGAAGGAGAAGGGTCAGGCAGTCAGTCAGGTGAAGGAGCTGGGGAGGGGAAGCGCAGGCTGAGAGGCGCTGGGGACCCATAGGGCAGAACCTCTGGAGGCAGGGGTAGTGGCCTTGCGTTTGAAGTCAGTCTGCTGCTGTTGCCACCCTCAAAACTGCTGTCGTCCAGTCTTACGAAAGGACTGCTCAGGTTGTTGCTTAGGTTTGTACATAGTTTGTACTGACCTAACTGCTTTCTCTGCTTCCTGCAAATGGGTGATATTTTGAGTATCCTCCCTGAATAAGACCAGCCCTCTCAAGGGGCATCCATGATCTTGGACTGGACACCCTGGGAGAACCCAGAGACTCTCAGCCAAGAATATTGGCAGATACAGACCGCAGAAGCCACGGGTCTGTCCACCGAATCCACGGTAGCGTAGGAAGCCCGCAGGACGTGGTTACCAATGTCTGAGCCGGATTTCATGATGGCCATGAGCTCCACCCATCTAGGTGAGACTGACATGGTCTGCACAATTTTCAGTGCCTTGTCCCACAGGGCACTCTGGTACTGGACCATGTGGGCAAGGAAATTCTGTGACCAGATGGCACAAGTAGTGGAGGAAAAAACTTTCCTGGCCAGATGATCAAACTGCTTAGCGTCCTTATCTGGGCGTTGAGAACTGAGGTGCCGTGGACGTCTGGACTTGTCATGAGCAGCATTCAGCACAACTGAGACTGCCTCCAGTTTTTCCCTGTAGAAGGGATCGTCCTGGGGAATGGTATACAACCAGTTCCATTTTTTGGACACTGTTGGGGTTGAGAAAGGACACTTCCATGCCAACTTATTGGCGTCCTTGTACGAATCTACCATTGGAGGAACTGCCATAAGAAGGGGACATCCTTCTTCCGAAGGAAGGCAGCAAATCTCTTTCATTCTGGGTCGAGGTCTTCAAAGTCTCATCCATTCAATTGTTGGATGTGACGCATCATATCCATAAATGAAGGATCGTCAGGCGGGGAGTGTGGGGCATCCTTGCTGACATCAGGGTCAGACGGAGGGCCTGAGTCCCCACAGTCTGAGGAAGAGAAAGCACCAGACTCAGAGTCCTCCAAGTCTGAAGACAGGGACAGCGACCTCGGTGGCTTACATGGACATTCCATTGGAGAAGGGAGGCCCTTGTCAGGCGTCGGCCTCCTAGGAGGCGGAGTAAGAGTGGCCCTAGGGCTCTTATGCAGAAGATCCTTTGGGGAGCTGGCTTAAGAGGAGTCAAGGGAGCATCTTTATCTTTGAAATAGGCCCATCAGGCAGCAAAAGCTCATTAAGACCCTGCAGGGGGTTCTGTGGCAGAGCTGGATTATCTGGCTTAGGTTGCGGGGACACGGATGGTCCTGGCATCCGGTAGAGATAATCCTGGTGTCGGAGTAACCTGGTGCTGGTCATCCGGCATCTGGACCAGTGGAGGACCCTCAGGTGTCAGAGGTGTCCGATCCGACGTCCGACCACTGGGCGTCAGCCTATTGGGGCGCCGGAATCTATTGGCGTCTGCGTAGGTGCCAGATTTTCCCAAGTGGACACCGGGGAGGCCAGTGCAGAGGTGACCAGCATAGGCAGAGGCTGGGCAACTAGCCAGCGGACACCTAGGTGGAGTCACCTGTCAGGGAGGCATCGCTCTTGATCGGTAGTTACGCCCACTGCTTCTGAAGGAAGACGGCAACTGTCCTAGGTGCCGCTTACTTGCGTTGGTCCCTGATGTCAGGGCAGACTCAGCAGACACCCTGGCTGGGAGGGCGACAGACAGTCTCTTGCCATCTAAAGAACCACCATCTGAGCCACTAGGCTTACAGCTTCCAGGAGTAATGGGCTTCAACTTGAGCAGTTGGGAGGTGTGGGAGGACTTCCCATGGCCCGAAGAGTCTGCTCCTGAAACTGAGATGAGGGAGCGAGGGAGACTTAGAGACTGGGAGCCCGGAGACAAGTCCAGAGGAGGAGGAGGAGGAGGCGACCAGCAACTTTGTCAGGAACCAAGAGCAGCCTTCTGCCCGGGACTTCTCCTTGTCCTATGCTTGTGCTTGCTGCTCAATTTTTTCTCTTTATGAGAAGACGTAGAAGGAGAGGATGAAGAGCTCTTGCAGTGAAGTTCCTTCTCCTTGGCAGAAATATACAAGTTACTCACCTGTAACAGGAGTTCTAGGAGTGCTATATGTTGTTCATCCACACTTATTGGCAGGTTCCTTGCCGCTTTAAATCTTGCCGGAAGGTCTTCAAGCTAGCTCCTCCCACCCACCCGGGTGGTAAAACTCTCGGCTCCACCCCAAGATGCCAGATCTAGCCCACTGAAAACCAGGTTGTGCGTCGAAGCCGGAGAGGTCGGGTGGGTTGTGTGGATGAACAACATATACCACTCCTAGAACTCCTGTTACAGGTGAGTAACCTGTATTTCTAGGGATGTGGATATGTTGTTCAATCCACACTTACTGGCAGACTCCTAGCAATCCTCCGGGAGGAGAGAGGCAAGGCACACACCCTACTTAGGGAATAAGGATTGGAGAGCCGAGGTCCCAAAACCAGCATCCCAGCGTGACTCAAGGTCGATGTGGTAGTGGGGTAATGAAGGTGTGTGCTGACTTCCACGTAGCAGCCCTGCAGATTTCCTGGATAGGAACAACCCTGGAAGCAGCGGTATGGCGGGTAGAATTAGCTCTTTTCCCTTTGGGAGGCTCCATGCCCGCCAACCTAAAGCAGAGATCTATGCAGGAGGTGACCCACTTGCCTATCTTCTGTTTGGCTGCAGGTGCGGCCTCAGCGTAGGTGACAAACAGCTGGCGAACCTCTCCTCTCTAACTCTAGCCGTTCGCTCCTTATAATAAGAAAGCGCTCTTCTAGGCTCCAAAGTATGGAGCCTATATTCAGCCTCCGAAGTGTGAGAGGAGTAGAACACCGGCAGAGTCAACACCTGGTTAAAGTGAAACTCCCTGACACCACCTTCAGAAGGAATTTCGGGTTGGGGCGCGCAGGACAACCTTGTCCCTGTGGAAGACCAGATAAGGAGACTTGATGGAAAGCGCCTGGAGCTCTCCCATCCTTCTGGCTGATGTAATAGACACCAAGAAGGCGGTCTTCCACGACAGGTAAGAGATGTCACACCTGTGCACCAGTTCGAATGGCTTGCCCGTGAGCTTAGCCATTACCAGCAGTAGATCCCACGTAGGTGGAGGTTCTTGCACCGAAGGGGATATGTGATCAAGGCCTTTGAAAAAGCACCCAACCACCTTCTCCTATGCCACTGACTGCTTGCTGGCCTGCGACCGGTAAGCAGAGATGGCTGCCAAGTGCACCTTAAGGGTCGTCGACCGAAGTCCTAGCTGAGAAAGGGTCCACAGGTAGTCCAGAATGCTAGCCAAGGAACAGGAAAAAGGGTCCAACCCTTTGTCCTGACACCAAATAGAGAATCTCTTCCATTTGAAGGAATAGCATTTTCTGGTAGACTCCTTACGGGACGCCTCAACTACTTTGAGGACCTCATCGGAAAGACCCAAGGCCTGGAACTCTAGCCGCTCAGGAACCAGGCCATCAGGTGAAAGGGGTTGAAGGTCCGAGTGGAGAATCTTCCCCTTGTCGACTGAGAGCAGGTCCAGGCGGGCTGGAAGCCGCCTCGGGAGCCTGGAGCTGAGGCTGAGGAGATCTGGGTACCAGTACTGGCGGGGCCAGTCTGGTGCTACCAGAATCACCTGTGCCTAGTCCCTCTTCGCTTGAGAAGCATCTTGTGGATCAAGGGAAATGGACAGAGGGTGTAGAAGAGGCCCGGGGTCCACGGCCTCGAGAAGGCATTCCCCTGCAGCAAGCCCTGCTGAGGGGGGCGGGCATGAAACAGCCTCACCTTCGCATTCTCCCTGAAGGCGAACAGGTCCATCTGAGGGTAGCCCCAATGGGAGAACGGATCCTGTACTACCGCCAGCATGAGAGACCACTCATGAGATGCAGCGCCTATCCGGCTGAAGGCATCGGCCAGACTGTTGGAGGCTCCTGCCACATGGATGGCTAGGAGATCCGCCTCCAGGCTGATCACGAGAGACCAAGTGCGGGCAGCTTCCTTGCACAGGGGCAAGGAGTACATCCCACCCTGTCAGTTCAAGTAGTACATGGTCGTGGTGTTGTCCGTCTGGACCTGGACCACTTGACCCCGAACAAACGGAGCGAAGGCGGTGAGGGCTAGTCGGACTGCTCGAAGCTCCAGCAGGATGATGTGGCATCGAGACTCCTGAGGGGATTAGAGGCTGTGGGCTCTGAGCTCCCCTAGATGGGCACCCCAACCCATCAGAGAGGCGTCAGTCGTCAGAGTAACCGTCGGCTCGGGGCGGACAAACGGAATACCCTCCTGAAGATGAGCTGGAACGAGCCATCATTGTAGTCAGCTCCACATCATCTGGGTCACCGTCACTGGCTGGTCCAGAGGACCAGAGCGCTGTGACCATTGGCAGGCCAGTCCCCATTGCAAAGGATGCATATGCCAGCGGGCCCAAATGGACCACACTGGTGCAGGCCGCCATGAGGCCTAGAAGGCACAGGAAGTCCCGGGCAGGGCGCAACTGCCCAACCAGAAATGACTGGGCAAAGGAGGAAAGGACCTTGGCCCTGTCCGCCGGGAGCCAGGCTCTGGCTCAAAGAGAGTCGGGCTCTGTCCTTCTGGAAGAGCAAGGAGTGTCAGCTCGACGAGCCGACAGGGAAGCTGTGGAACCAGTAGCGCCCCCGTGGAGCGACGGCTCGATGGGGGGACTGCTCGAATTCCAGAGATAGACCCCTGCCTACCACTTCCAACACCCAGCGGTCCATTGTGATAGCGGACCAAGCGGAAAGAAAGTGGCAGAGCCGTCCCCCCACAGGGGAACCCGGGGAGGAGTGATGAAGCTGGGGGCTACAACCCTCAACCCGTCACTGGGCAGGCTTGGAGGAAGGACCAGCCGAGGAACCTCCTGGGCCTTTCCCTCCAGGCTTCCTGCTGGAGGAAGCAGCAGGCTTGGCTTTGGGGTGCCAAGCGTGAGCGTGCTGGCCCTGACGCTGGTGTTGCTGGGCCAGACGTGCCGCAGGGGCTGAAGGACGAAAAGACTTACACTGCTGCTGGCGGCCTTTGTCCTTCTGGGCAGACGTGACAGAGTCCAAGGTGGCATTGGACTTCTCGATCCATTGGAGATGACCCTCCACCCCGGGCCCAAATAACTCGGTACCCAGGAAGAGAATGTCTGCCAGCTTGTGCTGGGTATCTGCCGTGAAGGTGGAGATCCGCAGCTAAGCTCTGCAGCGCATGGCCACTGCGGCCGCTACTGACCGGGCACACGAATTAGCAATGTCCAACGAAGCTTGGAGCTGCTGTTTAGCTACCACCCTTCCCTGATCCCGCACCTGCTTGACTGTCATCTGAAGGTCAGCTGGGAGATGAGGAATCACCTTATCCAGGGAGCCCAGAAGGACACGTGAAAAGTGTGCCATAAGAATGGCCGAGCTAGAATGACGAAGGTCTAGGGAGGAAGCAGCGTATACCTTCTGCCCTGAGTAGTCCAATTTCTTGGACTCCTTATCGGGCGGTTTGTCCACATCCCGAGTGTTCCCGGAACACCGGAAAACGCTATCGGTCACTAACCCCTCCGTAGAGGGGTGCTCCGAGAAACCGGAGAGTGCACCGGTAGGGACCACATACTTTCACACCATCCTGGCCAAAGGTGCGGGACAAGAGGCTGGCCGCTGACACAACGGCTTCGGCCACAGGAAAGGCCTCCGTAGGGGAATCCCCTCAGTCCAGTATCTCCATGAGGGGATACTTGGCCTGTTTTGAAACAGGTTAGAGCTTCATCCCAGTGGACTCTGAGATGAGTCAAAGCAGTCCCAAAAACGAGGATGGGCTCTCGTCCACCAACTGACCCCCTGCAGGCTCCAGGTCAAGCGGCCTGGAGAACAAGGGGTCGTCATCATCAGACTCTGAGGAGTCTGCGAACAGCAGCCGAGCGCCTGAGCCACCCTCCACGTACCGAGGTCGATCAGGAGTGAGGGTGACCAACAATCTATGGGGCAAACCCCGACCTGACCAAGAATCCTTGGTCGGGGCCCCAGTCTTCGGTTGTGGAGGCGGAGGTTCCACCACAATGGGTGGAGCAGCCGGTTTCGGCCGAACAACCGGTGTCGGTTCCTTTACTACGAGGGGTTGTTTCGGCCGCTCTGGTGACAGCCACTTAATGGCCGGAGAAGGCTACGGAGTTGGCCTGTTACCGGACAATAAGAGCTGCTGCCACATTAAGTCCTCGTAGTGCCGACGCAACTTGCGCCGGAGCCAATTCTCCAAAGAGGACGAAGAGGATGAGCAGAGACGCCGCTTTCCATGGTGCCGAGACCTCCGATGTCGGTGGGATCGACTGGACCTGGAAGAGGACCAAGACCTTTGGGAATTCCGAGGGTGAGTCTGAGAAGAGACGGGGTGGAACCCGCTCCTCCCTTGGTACAGGGACCTTAAGCGGGAACTCCGGCACAGGTAAGTCCTCGATTTCCACCGGGGGAACTGGTGAAGTAGAGCTGTCGGCATCTCCAGTTGACAAACCGTCCGACTGGTCAAGAAAAATCTCGACCGCATCAACTGGTGTCTCGGCCGGCTGACCTGATCAGGGACACCGTGAAGCCAGCGGCCTTAGCCACAACCTCGACCAAAGTTGAAAGTCGATGGTCCGGTTAAGGGGATCTCTCCCGCTCCCACGTACGTCGACGGTGGGACTTACCTTTTGAGTCTTTCTTCTTGGACCGACTGGAATGTCCCGATGGTCCTTCTCCCTTGGTGGAGAGGAACTGACAAAGTTCTTTAAAAGAAGCTGTATAGGAAGAGCCCAAGGAGAGCGGGATAAATGCCCTGACTGAGGAGGAAGAAGCAGCGGCCTGGGCCACTTCCTCCTCGAGGGCGATCATCTGCTCCAACTGTTCCGTGGAGCCCGCCACCGCGGACACTGCCCAACGGGCCTCCTTCGACTTGACCGGCAGGTACCGTTTCTCAGGGTGCCCCAAAAGTAGTCGAGCAGCACGGTCCTCCAAGACCGAAGCAGAGAAGGAGCTGCACAATCCGCAAGCCTGCGAATCGTGGCCAAGTCCCAGGCAGTAGACGCACGGAGTGAGGATCAGTCCGGCACATCTTCTGCCCACAGGGGCACCGACAAAAGCCGGGAGTCGATCTGTTCATCACAGCCGCGAGGGAAGTCGAAGACCGTAGTCTTGTAAATTTAAGAATTATTTTGCGGCATGGGGTGGAGCCAAGAGTTTTACCACCCGGGTGGGTGGGAGGAACCGGCTTGAAGACCTTCCGGCAACATTTAAAGCAGCAAGGAACCTGCCAATAAGTGTGGATTGAACAACATATCCACGTCCCTAGAACTGTTTCTTAACCAGAAAGGCTTTGAGGGTCTTCTGGCACCAGAGCTGCATGTGCTGATTGAAATCTCAACAGTGCTGGCAGGCCTCGATGTTGTGGTCCAGGGCCAGGCAGAAAAGGCAGGCCTCATGGCCGTTTTTATGCAAGATCTGCTTTCCGCACGCGCACTTAGAAGGGCGCCTCACAATCGAAGTTGGAGAAGAAGATGACATGCATGAATTCGACAAAATGTTGTTTAAAAAGGAAAATAAAGGCACTGAAAACAAAGTCAAAATGGCGGTCAAACAGCTGAAGGCGTCCATTGAGGTCCAACTAGCGCAGTCAATGGTAGGAAAAGAACGGGGGATGGGCTGGGGGACTGCCCCTTTTATACCATACATGACGTCGGGGCCTGGTCCCTCGCTGGTTATTGCTAGCTACAAAGTTTCTGTGGGATCCTGGTGCCTGCTGGCTATAGTCCTAAAGGTGTTACCTGCTGCAAGAGTGAATCTCGAATTAAGATCTCCAAATGATTCCCCTACAGTTCTCCTCAGGAAGAACAGACTGCAAGCTGGCTACCAATGATGCCATGTCTCTGGTGGGGTATGTCCTGATTTAAGCCTCCAGCAGACAAACTATCACTAAGCAGCAGAGAGAGATGAAGTCAAGATAACCAGCTGGATATTTTCTGATCCAATACTAGATATACCAATATGTACTGCAATAAAGGAACAAAGTGTTGAGAAGATGTCCTAACCTCCTCAGTACCTCCTTGGTACTGTTACAATAAACCTGCTAACATGGCTTCACCCTATCATAGCGTGGTAATGAATGAAAGCTGAATATTGCTAACATGGAGTCACCCTCACACAGCATGGTAAGGAATGAAAGATGAAAGGGACTAAATGATTGTTACCGTACTACTAAAAATGTGTACTATGTAGACTTTGGGAGAATACCTAAAAGGCCTGATTCAGAAAGGCCCATTAGATTCAAGGGGCAACAGCCATATTTTGAACAGCTCTTAGTATGCTCCTGTTATACCTGCCATATTTAAACAATATATGCTTATATTCCTTTGATATGCCAAGGTGTAGAAGCAGAGGTCCCTCCCAATCCATCTGCTTTGTACCCGTCAAATATTTCAGGTTGATCCGAGTACTACAAGGTAAACTACTTGGGAAGACAGGGAGAGGAAATATTACTAACTTATAACTTTGTTTTTTGAGTGGTATTCATCCATAGCCACACATCTGCAGAATTCTTGCTCAACAAGCCAGCCTCCCAAACCATCCAATAAATTTGAACAGCACAGTGCAACTGCCCCAGTGTTTCACGACCAGCTCCCTCCAATCAACAGAAGCTTTAGACAGAAGGAAGAAAACACCTTACAGGTAGTCTAAGCCTTTTACCTTAACACTGGTGAAGATGAAAAGGTTACTCACAGGTACAGCTGCGTAACCTTTTCTTCTAACGAGGATTCATCCACAGCCACACCCACTACATCCACTACCAACAGAAAAGCAGACTTACTGTAACAGCAGATCTTCAAGAGCATCTTCTTCATTGAGCCACATCATGGAGCTGTAAGCCGCTGGCATCTGTACAACCTGTAAATTTTTGCTGGCAGGGCCTCCCACGTAGATGCGTCTCATCGGCAACTATACAACGTGGGAGTCCCCAGCTTGCCTCGGTTCCCAGCCAGAGATAAGCTTGGAGGATCATTGGACCAGCAGGCGTCAAAGCAACAAGGACAAATCAGACATGCACAAAAGAAGATGTGGAAACCTGAGGAGGTATCAGAGGTGCAACAGCATATGAGAGCAGGCAAGATGTCACCTGTGACCCGGGGGGGGGGGCATGAGGAAGAGCTGTGGCTCAATAAAGAAGATTCTCTAAGCCATGGCTCAAGGTAACACCAAGACTTAGTGGGGCTTAACACAAATCACCCTGCTCTCCAGTTTACTCAGACTATGCTCCCTCAGTGCCTAGACTCAGCGCACTGTCTGGAAGCCATGTCCTAATTTTACCACAAGCTCTCAGGTCAACCTGTGACCCGGGGGGTCTGACCCGGGGGGGCTCTCTTTCTCAGGACAGGCGTGTTACCTAGACCAGATGCTGTTAAGTCTGTCATGTTAAACTACTCTTTGTGAATCTGTAACTTTTCTCCCATTGTACTGCTGCAGGTATCCCTATGGTATCTCACTTACCACTGTTTGTTTAACACAAGTATGCTTTTGTCTATTGTTATCTATTGATGCTTGTACAGTATATGTAAATTGTATATTATATCTACTGCTTGTGTCCATGTACTGCCACTTTGTGGCCCAGGTCGTGACTGAAAATGGTCCACTGGATCAGCGCACTTACCTGGTTACCAAAAACATAAATAAAGTTCAACTGTTACGTACATACGAAACTTGACTCTTAAGATGAAGGTCCTTCTATGCCTACTATATTTATTCCAATGTATTCCCAGCCTTGTAACAAATAAAGAGCTGTTGTCATGGCATAAATTACTAAACCAATTTTTATGGAACTACAAAAGACCCCATATAAGACAACAGCGACTATTTCTACCTAAGTCTCGGGGGAGGGGGGGGGGCGCATAGCTCTACCATCGGCCCCTCAGTACTGGGCTGCATCTCAGATGAGATTAGCTCTCCTGTAGGGCAATGGGAGATATTGCACTTTATGTAAAACAACAGATCTCTCTAGACAGCTCCCTTTTCCACTCTCTGTGAGCTTATTAAGTCTCCCTCTAGCCAAGCAGGCATTAAAGTTATTACCCAAAGTTTGCTCAGCGATTCTAGAGGGCTGGAGAAGAGGTATACAAAACAAATCCCTTCACCCGCACTTTTGGAAGTACAGATATGGTTCATAGCAAACCCACAATTTGTCCCTCCCCCACACAATTCATGATACACTCAGCAAGCCGCGCAGGGCTTTGTGACCCCATGGCAACTCCTCCGAAAAGGCACACTGCTTTCCTTTGAGGAAGCACAGCTAGGGACAGACTACGTTACTACCAACTGAGGGATTTTGTTAATAAACAACTAAGGATGGAGAGTATTAAGACTCAATTATTTATTGACACACACCCCTATATGAAAATCTGGAGCTCTCATACAGGGGAGATAGCTATCTCTATAATTTATAAATCACTGATAGAATTGATGTCCCATGTGGCTGACCAATTAAAGGCTAGCTGGGAGAGGGATTTAAATTTGAGATTGGGGGAGAAGGACTGGCTTGGGATATGGAGGGGAGCGTGGTCAACTCAGTCCTCACCATCATGGAAAGAATTTATCTGGAAGGCGAGGTCCAGGTTCTTCTTCTTAGTACCATCATTCATGGCCAGAACAACACTTGATGTCACAGCCCTATGCTGGAGGGAGTGCGGCACTCAGGTTGCCTCCCAAACCCACATTTTCTATGAATGTCCCAAACTCTCTTACTTCTGGGCCACCATTTCCCATCACTTGTCAGCTATGTTTGACATCTCCCAGCCCCTCTCCTCATACCATCTCTTACTAGGCATCCCCCCCACCAATTGTAATCCTGGGTAAGGGCTCCTTATATTTATGGACGATTTGTCAGTGTGCAGCATTTTGTTTTACCAATTCTATTTCTCTCCTCTAGTCTCGGAACTCTCTCAGGTTACCTCACTCGCCAGCACCGCTCTGCCGCCCACTGTGTTCTCCACCATCTTCAAAGTTGTTACGACTCCCCAGGACACAGGGGGCTACAGCCCTGGGGAGATCGAAGGGGCAGTGGCGAGGAACCAGTGTTGGGTATGTGGTGGCGGCACTGGAGGAGCAGTCACCTATCCAGCTGGAGGGGCTTTTTCCCCTTGTATATCCTCCCCCCCCAATGTGTGGTGCACGTCCCGACACTGCAGCGAACAACAACCCTGCCTGCGTTGGGCCATGCTGTGGCACGTATGTCCAGCCTCTCTGCAGCGCCCGATCTTCATCTGGGGCCACTGAGCACCGGACGCCCAGTCAATCTCCTCACCCCAGGAGAGAACAGCAGCTCAGCAGGCGCTCGAGCCTCTCTCCCTGCCGACCCCCAGTTCGCTCTTGAACCCAGGTGCGGCGTGGCACGAGGTGCGGTGTCCAGCGCCTCAACCCTCAGCGCCACCGGGCCAGCCGTCTGTGTGCAGCATATAATATAAGGCACAAACAAAGAAGTGGCTTCAGAGGGACCCACTGTCCACAGAGGATTGGAAAAAACATACTCCAAATACAAGTTAATGAACAACTATCCTTTTCCTTACAGAATAAAATGGAGTCCTTTATCCACAAATGAACACATTGGGGAACTATATCAACAAGGGATATAAATGACTTATGAGAATCAACCTCACATGTAGTGCCATTAGAGATGTACCCCCCCCGTCCAAAATTACTATAGGGATTAGTTTCCTCCCCTTTCTCCTTTTAGACCCCAGTCCCACCTGTCTCTACAATAATGCAGTGCTGATATTTAAATGTATTTTACACTCTAATATTACCTAGCCATAATCTCAGCTAGAAAACTAGATATTTATATTTTAGCCCAAATGTTTTATATATTTTTTTTTTTTACTGTTTTTGTTCTTTGAAAAGTGACAAGTTGAAATCATTGTGTGAAAATGAACTAATAATTTTACTGTAAACTTTTTAGAAAACTTTTAATCCCTGTTATGTTGATGTGAGCCATGAATCTGCTGTTGTGTATTCATGTGACATGCATAACTTGAAATCAAACAAAGTATTAAAAAAAAGAAGTTCTACTGTTACGGTAAGCAACTTATCTTCTACAAGGATATCTCCCTCTACTGCGCCACATAATGAAACGATTCCCAAGCAGTACCTAGTACAGAGGGAGGACGGCAGGACCCAAGGATCCAAAGTAAGGAGGCCCTGCAAAAGAGTGAGGCCAGACCCAGTATGCCTACGAGATTTGTCCAGACTGTACTGTTTAGTGCATTGTATCAACAGTACTCCAAGTGGCAGCAGCGTACATGACAGCCACTGACACACTGTGGAAACAAGTCACTGAGGTAGCCACCCTGAAGGTGGAGCAAGCATGGGCAGGACCAGGAAGCTGCTTATCACACTTCTAGCAGCAGAAGTACTGCAACTGGATAATCATTTGGATAAGCCTTGCTTACAAGCAGGGGGGCCCAAAAGCCACAAACAGCTGTGAGGATTTTCTGCAATCCTTCGTTTGGTCCAAGTGCCAATGCAGCATCCTTCGGATGTCCAGCATAAGTAAACGACATTCCACAGAATCTATGGGAGAAAGAAAATGAACAGGAAGGTCAATTGTTTAACTGTTCTCTCAGACACAACCTTCATTAGTAAATGAGGATTAGTACATAATGTAACTCTACCTCTGTGGAAAATAAGGAAAGGTGGGTCTGCAACCAGAGCCTGCAACTCAGAAATGCAACTAGCAGACGTCATAGCCACTAGTAAGAGTGACTACCAAGAAAGGAAGCACATCTCACAAGTAGCAGCAGGCTTCAAGGGAGGTGCAGTAAGGGTCTCCAGGACCAAATTAAAGTTCCACACCGGCCCAGGATCACAGACCCGTGTGTGCGTGTGTAAAAGTAAAATGCCTCTGAGGAACCTACGGGAAACCTCAACCTAGGCCACAGTCTTGTAGTCTATGAGGGCATGAAAAGCAGACACTGCAGCCAATAGGACCTTAACTGAGGAATACCCGTGAGTGCATGAAAAGCAGACACTGCAGCCAATAGGACCTTAACTGAGGAATACCTGAGGCATGAGTCCTTCATGGACAAGAGTTAGTCCAGCATTAAATTAACTGGACACATAAAGGGATCCAGGGTACAAGCAGCAAACCAGACTGTAAAACGCTTCTATTTCAGTCAGTAGGTGTACCTCGTAGATTGCAACAGTAGCAACCACTGGGGAAACCCGAAGCAGAAGAGCGCTACGTCATCAACAACCAGGAGTGGAGGTGAAAGGATCACAGATCTGGATGCATCAGTGCACCCTGCTCTTGTGTCAGAAGTCCCACTCACAGA
This sequence comes from Neoceratodus forsteri, assembly GCA_016271365.2. Taxonomy (NCBI): domain Eukaryota; kingdom Metazoa; phylum Chordata; order Ceratodontiformes; family Ceratodontidae; genus Neoceratodus; species Neoceratodus forsteri. The sequence goes on along the minus strand of CM028131.1, from coordinate 914,143,569 downwards.
GGCAGCGAGACAGGAGGTTTCACTGCCAACTGCTAAAGCAGAAGGAACCAGATTTGTCTGGGCTAGTATGAAGCCACCAGAGTCTGGATAGCTGGCCTGGCCCGAAGCTCAACCAAAACCCTTTGCATTAGAGAGAAAGGTGTACGTGAGCCCCCTCTTTGCAAAAGAAGAACAACGCATCTCTCCAGAAAACTCCAGGCCCTGGAGCACAAAAAAAATGGCAGTTTTGTGTTATAAAGAGATGAAAACAGGTCAATGCCCGGGTGACCCCATTTTAGGAAGAGGTCATCCACAATGGAGTCTAAGAGAGCCCATTCATGGCAGAGCAGCTTGGATTAACTTAGGTGATCTGCTAGGGCCTTGAGGGTACCAGGGACGAACACAGCAGACAGAAACTTGCCACGGTCCACCGCCCAGTGCTAAGCTCTCACTGCCTCTCTGCAAATAATGTACGAGTGGACTCCATCCTGTCAGTTAATGTAATACATCATGAAATATTGTCTGTATGGGTCAACAGCTGATGCCCGGAAGGAGGGTGGTGAAGACCTTTAAGATGTGCAGAACAGCCCTCATCTCCAGAGTGTTGCTGTGCAGACCATATCCAAAGGTGTCCACTGGCTGGAGTTCTGAAGAGGCCCAGACAGGCACCCCAGCCTGAAATGAAAATTACATACTCACTGTAATTCTTGACCATCCAGAATATCTTTGCCATTCATTACTGGATGGGTCTGTGCCACAATCGCTAGGACCCTACGGGAGCATATAGATTTAAACGTTTAGAGCTAGGGGACTGACGTCAGGGATAGAAAGGCCCACTTGGCTGATGCATGATGTGGTGCTTGTGGGCTGGCCGGTAACCAGTGTCGGACCCCTGTTCATCTCAGTGCTGTTCGCCAGGAAAGGAAACAAAGAAAAAAAAAGAGAGAGAGAAAGGTGGGGGCAAGACTGCCCAAGAGATAAAACAGAGAATATAGAACAAAGCAATAAAACCACACTACTGGAGAAGAGGAAGAAGAGGTTGGGTCAGAGGGCTTAGGTAGCAGGTTAAAATAATGACCAGGTCAAACTGGACAGGAATAGAGAAAAATTGCTAAAAGAAGTAGTGCAGCAGGGATCCACGGGCTCCCAGTAAAAAAAAAATGATACCAGTAAAAGGTGCTACAACAGAAGAAGAGACACCTAGGACATCCAACAGTAACATGTAACAATCCCGAAGGGGAAATAAACTGGGAGGAGAGAATCCCCACTAGAAGGGAAAAAGGCCAGCTCAGAAATGAACCGAAAAGATAAATTTCCCTTTAATTTAATTTTATTTATTTACTTATGCATTTATTTTTGGGAGTAAAAACTTCCCTTTAGGCAGAAGAAAGTAAGGAAAAGAAAAATGTAGAAGGTTGGCCGGCCCAGAAAATGCAGCAAGACCTGCAGCCAAGTGAGAAGGGGTAAGACTGCTAGGCAAAAGAATCTGTGCTGAGATTCTAGTAGATTTCTTCTATTTCTCTTCTACATTTGGCAGGTGTCCTATCCAAAAAGGGAGGAAAAATGATTTTTTTTTTGAGGCAAAACAAAGGGTCTACAACAAGCCTAAGTGTATACAAAAATAGAATATATATTTTACAGGCAAAAAACTCAGTTTAATGCATTAGTTAGGGTTGTTCCATAGCGACAAAAGCTAGGAAATTCGGTGTTAGGGTTGAAAGTCCCCCTTGGACTCCCCCGCCCACACCCCCAACTGGCATCAGGATGCGCGTTGGGGTTGCCGGCCCTAACTCTCACCCCATCAGATGTGTGAAGAAGCAGAGGTATAGGAGAATGGGGTGAAACTTGGGACCGACCTCAGCAGCGCACCCCAATGCCGGTTGGGTGTGTGGCGAGGGGGTCAAAGGGGGACTTTCAACCCTAACACCGAATTTCCTTGCTTTTGTCGCTGTGGAACAACCCTAACTAATGCATTAAATAGAGTTTTTTGCCTCTCATTTCCCTTCTTTTTGAGAATGATAATGAGAAATAGTGAATGTAATGCAGCGGTAGTAACACAGTGCCCGCAAACGCAAATGGTAATGCGCATGGTGACGCAAAGTGAAACACAAAGATAAACAGTACTGTAGACACAAATGGTTAAAATACTGCAAACGCAAGCGCAAATGAAAATGCAAAGGGTAACGCAATGGGTACAGAACCACAAGCAGAAGCGGTAAGGCAACAGTAATGTAAGCACACGGGCTGGTTTTCCCCAAAAGCTGCATAGAGAAAGGCAGTGACTACAAAGAATGTATGCATAATAATGGGTCTTGGAGCAGAAAATGCGGAGTTGGAATACTAAACTGCTTACATCTCAGGAACCGTACGACGTAGAAAAAAAATTTAAAAGTCATATGATTTATGACTTTCCTGGCTAGATTTGTAAGCTTTTTTCCGACGAAAAGTCTGTATCTTACACCATTTCCGAGATACGGGCCCTGAAAGGCGCGGTGAACGCCATAATGTTATCCTATGGGGAAAAAAGAGAAGTTCGGAGTGCCATAACTTTGGCTCCCTGTAATATTTTTTCACCAAACTGCTAAAAGGCACATCTGTGGAATATTGGCTTTCTTCCCTCCAAATTTCAGCTCAAAAGACCAAACTGTTATTTTGCAGCAGGGCGGCAAAGGATTCCTGTAATGCGGCGGACGCCGTAATGTTATCCTATGGGAAAAAGCGTCAACTTTGGAGTGCCTTAACTTTGCCACCCTGTAATATTTTTTCACCGAAACACTGGAAGGCACACCTGTGAGATATTGGCTGCGTTCCCTCCAAATTCCAGCTCAAAAGACCAAACCGTTCTTTTGCAGCAGGGTGGCAAAGAATTGCTGTCATTTTCCCACAGCCTGGAAAAGTACTGTCGCACTTTGTGAAAGCTTTCGCAAATTCATGCAACAGTGTGGCAAATGCAAAAGTACTTCGCGAAAGTACTTTTTCTAGAAATTTGAAAAATATATTTCTGGGGTGTTTTACCCCAAAATAAAGACATGCCTAGCATCCTCAGGGTCCGACTAGGTGAATACAAAACAAATTAGGTTGCTAGAGGGTCCCAAATTTAAATGGCAAGCATTTTCTGATGACCAACTGAAAACAAAATGGTGGATTTGCAACAGTAAAAGGGCCATTTGCGAAAGTAAAAACTGCATTTGCAACACTGTCGAACTTTTTGTTAACTTTTCCCATTGACTTATAATGGGAAATTGTTTTTTGAATAACTGAACCGCTTAATATTTTTTCAATAAATCTTCAAAAGGCAACATCAGGGACCCCAGCCGCATGTTCCAAGAAGATGTTAACCGTATGCAAACCATGCGACCTGTGGAGACAAGCAAAGAATTCAAAAAAAGCGTAAACGTGCACGCAGATCACACTTAACTCCATAGCCATATATCCAAACAGTACAAAAGTTGGCAGATCCCAAGATGTATGGTTCTTGATCGTGTATTCCACATTTCAGGCAAATCCGTTAAACGGTTGCAAAGTTATTAAGGTGCAACACTTGTAAATGGCTCCTCTACCATAATATATATGTTTTGAAAAAATGCTACGCCTTTTTTTATTTATTGTTATTGTATTTACTAGCAGATACCATATATGCAACCGTGAAATGAAATGCCAACCAGAAATACACGACACATCAAGTCAATACTTTAAAACATGGCTCCCGTTTCAACTTTAACTACATTCGAGGTAAGCACTTAAACAAGGGAGGATCTCATAACAAAATTTATGACCATAATATGCAGCCAGTGCTCTACCAGGAATACGTTCAGACTTCCGGTGACGTCATGAACAGAGCAGCAGCCAAGAGCACGAGACTCCCCCTGGGATTTCATTAAAAACCTCGTTTCAAACAACTAAAAGATACAAAAAAGAACAAAACACCCAAGAGGTTGCAGGATGCCTAAAAAGAGAGGAGCACTTAAAACAGGGTCCCCGAGGCCTCCCGCCACAGTACCTCCCAGGCCGATCAGGTGCCCCATACAATCCTTCAACGCCAAATGTCACAAATGCTTACGGAAATCCGTGACTTTAGGAAGGAGATGAGATCGACAGCTGCAGCACTCAGGACTCACCTTAGTAAAGTGGAAAAGAAACAAGAGGGCTATGAGGAGCAGCTAACAGCAACCGATAAGAGAGTAGAGCAGGCCGAGAGGGCCACTGTACAAATGCACACACAAATTAAGGCCCTGCAAGAACATGCTGAGGATGCAGAATGCAGAAGTCATCGGAACAATATCCGACTCTCTTGGCTCCCAGAGGGCATAGAGGGAACTTGAAGTAATCTATTTCATACAAAAGCTGTTGAGAGAGGTCCTCACTTTACCTGAAAATATCATACTGGAAATGGAGCAGGTCCACCGTACACTGGGTCCTAGGCCCGCAGCGGGTGCTCGCCCTCGCGCCATCCTCATTAAATTCCTCAGGCATCAAGAAAAGGAAACAGTCCTGCACACAGCGTGGAAACAAGGCACAGTATATTATAAAAACCACAAGCTATTTCTAGAGAATGATTTCGCTCCTGAAGCGATGACGTGCAGGAAGGCATATTTCCCAGTGATGAAAGCTCTTAAAGTGGCAGGCAATTGCTTTCGAACATTGTACGCCGCAAAGCTGATGGTCCAGTTCAAGGAAGGTCCCCTGCTGTTTGAAAACGTGGCCGCGGCGATCTCAGAGCTTTGATCCAGGAAGATTGAGGTCCCACAACAGCGTGCAAATAGTGACATCCCGATCGCAGCAAAGCTGGCTCAGAAAGCATGGAGTGTCGGACAGCGCAATGCCAGAAGGCGCCAGGGGATTGAAGCCATCTAAGCCATTGTCAACACGTTGAAGTCCAGGTCTGAGCCCAGGTGAACACAAACTGATCTCCCAGGAACCAGCAACCTGAACAAACGCAAGTACTTGGTGTGGGCTTTCAGTTAGACTAGGATGTCCCACAGGACTTTAATTTGTATGAAAGAAATAAAGGCCCAATAAAAGTGAACATAAAAAGTTTTGTGATTGAGGGAGGGAAAGGGGGAAATCGGGAGGATTTGGGCGGTTGGGAGGGATGGGGGGGGAGCTTGTATGCTCCAGCGATGCTCGGCAGTATCTCCCTGGGCCCAAAGGCCTGCTGATTAACTGACTGCTTCCCTGACCCATGGGAATCGGAAACAACCTTTGTATCTTGGAAGCCAGCGGGAGACTGAGACCCGGGGAGTACTGGAAGGACCACTCTGAACCAGCGGGCTGAGGTAAGCTGTTAGATAGGCTCTGGCCCTGCTGGTAGGGGCAGGCCAGTGCTTAAACATTTTGGCTTGATGAGAGCCACGCTCTCCACTCCCCCGGGCTGCTTGCCGTAGCAAAAAGAACAATTGAAATAGACCAGTTACACCTACTCCATGGCTGCAGCATGTTTGGAGGAAGGAGGGGTGAGGAGGAGTATGAAATAAGTAAAGGCCGATAAAAATGAACAATAATGTTTTGTGATTAAGGAGGAAGGGGAAATCGGGAGGATTTTGACTGTTGGGGAGGGACAAGGGGGGGAGCTCGAAGGGGGAGCTCGACTGCTCCAGCGACGCTAGGCAGTGATTCCTTGGGCCTAAAGGCCTGCTGATTAACTGACTGCATCGCTGACCCATAGGAACCGGAAACAACCTTGTATTTGGAAGCCAGCGGGAGACTGAGACCTGGGGAGTACTGGAAGGGCCGCTCTGAACTAGCGGGCTGAGGTAAGCCGTTAGATAGGCTCAGGCCCTGCTTGCAGGGGCGGTCTAGTGCTTAAACGTTTTGGCTTGATGAGAGCCACGCTCTCCACTCCCCTGGGCTCGCTGCAGTAGCAAAAGGGAACAACTGAAATAGACCAGTTACACCTACTCCATGGGTGCAGCATGTTCTGGAGGAAGGGGGCGAGGGAGGGATGGGGCGAAAGCCAGTGAGAGCCCCTGGTAGAGGAGGGAGGGTGGGGGTGAACAACACAATGGCACTTAAGACAACACTCTGCTGCTACGGAGCGAGGTGTTTGCCTCCGGGATTACCCTTGGAATGTAACTTGGGCAGCGGATTTCTGCTGATGAAGGCCGGTAGGCCTAGCGCTCGGAGTGCTGCAGTAGCAACGATGGGAAGTGACTCTGCTGCCTAGTGGTGCGTATGGTTGGAGGCTGGTGGGGGACCGTCCACTGCCTAGTGGTTCTGGTTAGACAGCTAGAGGGTTGGCTGCGGGAGGAGATATGCAAGCAGCACCTCAGTAGACAGGGCGATGCCCCAGAGATGTTGGGAGGGAGGGACTGCACCTGGAGGAATTCGGATGGAAGAGCGAGAGGAGATGAAATGGGAGGTAGAGCATCATCTCCTGGACCTTCTAGATGAGTAATGGCTCGTTTACTGGGAATGATCTGGGGGAACACTATTAACTTCTCTGGGGGTTAAAGATGAATCTGGAGGGGTGGGCGGGGAATAAAGCATGGCTCCAGATCGCCTCTCCTTGATCCTCATGCCGGATGTGCCTGAACTCCACAGCTGTCCCCACACTTGCACGAGCGACGAGGGTTAAGGGAACTTGACTTAATACAGTCCTGAGTCCCTCGTGAACTAAGGCCCATCCATGTATGGGGATTAGGAGATGAGGGGAATCTAGAGACACGCCCCAACATGTACAACCAAACTGGAGAGATCTAAAGTGATACATCTGGGGGATGACGGCACACGAGAATGAGAGGATAGAGGAAACATAGGGGGAGTGGGAAGTGGAGCCTAAAGCACTCCAGGAAAAGGGAAAAACACTGGGAAGGGGAAGAAAACCAATGGTCCAGCATCAGACTGAATTAACTAAAATGAACAGAGAAATGGCTGGGATAGAGAGGGGGGAGAGGAAGGAGAGGTGGGGGGGGGGTCGCGGGAATGGATAGGTATTACTAAACGAATGATGGGCACTATTCACATAACAGAGTCCAGATAGGAAGTCGAGGACAGGGTGGGAGTGGTCGCCACCCGTATTCCTCGATAGGAAGCATCCTCGGAGCACACTGATGACAGCGGCTGGCTATTGGCTTCATGCCAAGGCCATCGGAGACCAGTTGCTGGCGGCAGCCCAGGTGACTGAGTTCAGGGGAGGCTAATGAGAGGCCTGGACGACATAAGATGGGTAACCCCTGTCTGGGGTACCACGGATGGTACAGTGGCTCTCGACGTTCCGGCCAGACCCCGGGGGATGGGGAGCTGCCTGGGAGGGAGGGGTGAGGGAATAAACTCCAGGTACGGGGTGACACCCCCGCATGATCCCCTCAGGTGCCCTCAGTTCACGGGGAGTCAATGGCGGGATACGGGCAACTAGGAGGAGGTAGAACCCTCTGTCCACCACACGGACGACCAGACCCACCATAACGTTGCCTGAAAGCCTCTTTTACTAGACAGCTCTCAGGGGAGCCCAAGGCTTCGCTGAATACGCCACCTACCCCAACCACCTTTCCCCTATAGGTACCTAAGGCCCCTAGAAAAGAAGGGCAGATAAGGTAGGATTTAAATTCCTGCCTAAGATCAGGGCATTGCCCAGATCAGTGGAAGCACCAATTGTTCAGTTCATGTTCATATGGCCATGTTGGCCCCATGGAGGTGTCAAACACCTATACTGTATGTTGATAATATATGTTATGTCTGTAATGTTTTGTTTGTAATAAGGTCATCGAACTCACCTTGGTCAATATCACTACAGACCTCAGGGGCACTTAGCAGGGGGCTGGTCACAAGCGTCCACAACCATAGGCTGAGATGCATGCACCAAGATTAAAGTTACTTTCCCTAAACATCAATGGCCTAGCTTCCCCCATTAAAAGGTCAAAGGCACTAGCATACATTCAAAGAACCAAATCAGACATAGCTTTCCTCCGGGAAACCCATATGAATCCAGCCGAACATGCCAAACTTGCTAAACTAAGCAGAGGGCAAGTTTTCTGCGCCTCTTATAAAGGAGGCAGAAGCATAGGTGTTGCCATCATTATTCCCCCATATACCCCTTACCAAGTGGACTTAACGTGGTCTGATCCGGAGGACCGATTGGCCATTGCCAGAGGAAAGCTTTAATAATAAGTAGATTACTCTTGCCAATGCGTATCTCCCACCAGGCATCACTGTCCCACAGTTGCAGCCATTGCTAGACAAAATTGTTCAGCTGACTAGAGGCACTCTCCTAATGGCAGGGGACTTTAACTTAACCGCGGACCCATAGCTGGACTCCTCAAGTAGGAGACCACAGAAACAAACAACCACCCAGAAATGTTTTAATAAATCTGTCTCGGAAATGGGATGGTGTGACGTATGGCGGAAACTACACCCGAAAGCGAGAAACTACTCTTATTACTCCCCGGTGCACCGCACTTACTCCCGTATAGACTATGCCTATACCCAAGTAGAAAATTTGAATGCTGTGCATGATGCTCAGCTGGGCAACATCTCTATCTTGGATCACGCACACTTAATTATCCATTGGGACTTGGGTACACACAGCCTAGAACCACGCAATGGAGGTTAAATCCACACCATTTACGATCAAAAGAATTCCGAGAGTTTGCCTCAGAAAAAGTCACCGAAATCCTGCCAGATAACCCGGCCTCGGATTCATCCCCGTTGGTGCACTGGGACACGATTAAAGCAGTCCTTAGGGGGCATATAATTAAATACACAGTAGAGAAGGCGAGGCAGCGCAAGGAGTATAGGGCCAAGCTAGAGGACACGCTTAATTTTTTACAAATGGCACACCAGCAGGGTGATGAGTCGCTCCTTCCCCAGCTACAACAAACCAAACAGGCACTTGATAGACTAGCACAACAGACTGAAATAGCACTCACATTCCTGAAACAACGATACTACAAAGTAGGCCCACGAGCTATGCGTCTGCTTGCACATCAAATACGTAGGGAGAAGAAAAGTGCAACGATCACGACCATAAGACACCCGGAGGGAAGCCAACCGCTCTCCAAAACACAGGATATCGCCGAGGCCTTCACCACATTCTATAGAGCCCTGTATACCCCAGAGATCACCCCACCCCCAGATAGACTGACAGCATATCTAAATGCCATCACCCTCCCGATGTTCACAGAGGAGCATAGAGGCTCGCTGGTGGAACCCATTACAATGCCAGAGGTGGAGCGGGTCATAGCCAATGCCAAATCTTTAAAAGCACCGGGGCCTGACGGGTATGGAGCGGAGTTCTACAAGACTACTAGAACTCAGATCACGCCCACACTCCTTCGAGTGTTTAACCCAGTGTTACAGGGGACCTCACCCCTGCCAGGCCGCTCATACGACCATATCAGGGTGATCCCTAGACCGGTAAAACCCTCAGGACATGCATCATATTTATTTATTGAAAATGTTTCACCAGGAAAGGGCACGCTTGAGCAAAAAGATGCTCGTCTCATGGTGCGACCTGGGGGGAGGGTTGCAGAGGAGGCTGGTATACATACAGTAGAAGAGTTTAGCAGTAATGCAATACATACAATATACATCAAATGGAAGTATTACAAATTAACTTTTTACATAAGGTGAGGATTACAGAACAATGAACAGTACCGACAGGGTAAAATGACATAGGTAAAGGCAAGGTAATAGCAGTATAAACATTACACAACAAGGACAGGGTAAACACGTTATAGGTATACATATCAAGTGTACAGGCATGGAAGGAGCAAGGCATAGCAAACAATACAAACACATCAAGGGTATACATATCAAATGTACAGTCATGGCTGGAGCAAAGCAGAGCAAACGCTACAGGGGAGGGGTGAACATACAATGGAAACTGTAAGGGGAAAAACATTAGTTACGTAAGTGCCATTAGCTTACTAGTGTGACAGGTCAGAACTTGAGTGCCTGTGCAGCTATGAGCTGCAGGGAAGCACAGGTGCCCTGTTGGAGTTGAGGGAGGAGAGTATGCTTGGGAGCGTGGGGGTGGGTGATGGTGATGAGAGGGAGGCAAATGGAATGGTGCAGAGGGTGAGGTGGGGAGGGAGATGGGAAGGTGGGGGTTTAAGGAGTAGGAGGGGAGTAAGCGTGAGTGTAAGTGCGTGGAGCAGTACATATGCCCGCTAATTTGGCTACTGCCAGGCCGCTGGTCAGGCTCTGGGAGGTACTGGGGAGAGATAGAAAGGAGGAGGGGTTCAGGGCAGTTGCAATTTGTTGCAAGAAAGTTAGTGAGGCCAAGGATAGGAGTATTTGGATGAGGAGGGCAGATCTGAGCAGGTAGGCCATTCCAGAGTTTGGGGAAAGGTAGGAGAAGGCTGACTGGCCGCGGTGGTCTTCGGTGGGGATGGATAATAGCCTTGTGTCGGTGGATCTGAGGGTGTGAGTGGGGGGTAGGTGGGAAGATAGGGAGGATGCTAGGTAGGGTGGGAGGAGGCGGCCAAGTTAGAGGCGAGATTTTACAGTGTTGAGTAGTGGCGGTTGCTCAGGGTTGGCAGGGCTAGTGAGCAGTGGGACTACGCAGTGATGTGGCGATGGGAGGCATCGAGGGCAAAGCGGCAGAACGCATTAAAGAGGGGTCAGTCTGGCTAGAGTGGTCTTAGGGGAGTTATAGACTACGTCACAGTAGTCTAAGGTGGGTAGAATCATTTTCAGGACTACGTCGTCTGATGGGTAGCGAGAGGAGGCCGGTTCTATAGAAGGTCCAGTTTGACGCCGGTTGGAAGTGATGGCGTCTACGGTGTGGTAAAGGAGAGGTGGCGATCGAGCTAGACCCCAGATACCTACAGGAGGCACTTCATCGAGGATAGTATTGTTTAAGGTGTGGAAGATCAGTGGATGGGTTGAGTTTGGAAAGACGTTGCCTTGTGCCAAGGCCGTCATAGAGACGGTTTTCTTGGGATTTAGGAGAGTTGATTGGTATTGAACCTGTGTTGGATTTTGTTGAAATCCATTTGTAGTTTGGAAGTGAGTTCTTCGTGGGTCTGGCCAGAGGTAAAAGGCACATGTTGTCTGCATACATATGTATAGCGGAGGAGGAGCAATGAATTTGGCAGATCATTTAGAGGATAGAGAATAGGATGGGACCAAGAACTGAGCCTTGGGGAAAGTCCAGTGGTGATAGGGAGGGGGGGAGATGGTCAGCTATTCTAGTGGATTGGGTTCTATTTAGTAGGTAGGCGCTGAACCAGTTTGTGTAGTAGAATCAGCTAAACCGCTCTTGATAGGCGGGATAGTAGGAGAGGGTGGGAGACCGTGTCAAGGCTTTAGCTAGGTCTATGAAGATAGCGGCAGTGATTAGCCCCTTTATCCATCCTGAGAGGATGGCGTCTCTTAGACGTAGTAGGGAGGAGGTGGTAGAGCGGCGCTTTCAGTCGACTGAAATGGGGTGAAGAAGTCAGTTTCTGAGAGAAAGTGGAGAGCTGGGATAGAACTAGGTGTTCTTGGAGTTTGCGAGGGCGGGAGGAGGGAGATGGGACGGTAGCTTGTAGTGGAGGAGGATCACCACCTTTGGAAGAGGAAGGACAGTGGCATGCTTCCAAACGAGAGGGAGTGACTCAGATGGTAAAAGATAGATTTAATAGGTCGGCAAGGGGTGTAATGGCTGGGGCAGAAAGGAAGAGGAGTTTGTTATCAAGACCGTCGGGGATTTGCCTTTGAGGGTTCGGGAGCATAGGGGCATCTAAGGTTTCGATAGGGGAGATGGGTCTGAATGAAAAGGGATCCTACCTGTTGTCAGGGGGATAGATGGCGGGGGGTGGAGGAGGCTGTCAGTGTGTGGGGTGGGCAAGGATGCTGGGGGTATGGAATCGAAAGGATTGGGCGATGTAGTGAAATAGGAGTTAAACTCAGCGGCTACCTTCCGGGAGTCGGTGAGGAGTGTCCCTTGGATGAGAAGAGGTGGAGGGTTTGCTGTTTGAGGGGTGAAGAAGGAGTTAATGACTTTCCAGAATTTAGACGGATTCCCAAGATTTGCGTTTAGGGTGTTGTTGAAATATTCAGCCTTGGCAAGACGGATGGCCTTTGTATATTTGTTGCGGAGCATGCGGTAGGTGACAAGATTATTTGGGAGGGGCGTGGCTTTGTAGTTATGCCAGGCCTTGTCCCGGGCTTGTTGGCAGGCTATCAACTCAGGGGAGATCCAGGGTAGATGAGACCCACGGACTCTTGCCCGGCGCAGGGGGGCGTGTTTGTCCCAGGCAGCGAGGAAGGTGTTTTGAAAATGTGTGAGGGCCGAATCCATGCTAGAGCAGTCAGTGCTTGGGACCCAGTTTGAGTGAGTGAGATCTTCCAGGAGGGGAGAGAGGTTGAGTGATTTGTAAGAGCGTTGGAAAATAAATTTGGGAAGGGATTTAAGTCTGTGGATTTTGCGGACCAAGTAGATAGGGTGGTGGTCACTTATAGAATCGGAAAGGAGGCCTGCACTGATGAGGTGGTGTGGGTGGGATGTAAGCGCTCAATCTAGAAGAGTGTGATTACCGGTCTTATGGTTTAAGCAGGTAGGTTCCAAAATAGTTTGGGTAAGGTTGAGAGCAGTTTTCTCAGTTTGGGATTTATTAAAAATGGGAGTTAACCAGTTGTGGTTAAAGTCTCCCATGACGTATAGTTCACCCGACTGGGCATGGGAGGAGAGTTGGCCCAGTAGGTCAGTGACTATTGTGATAGGAGTGCCTGGGCGGCAATATATGCCAGCCATGAAGAGAGGTAGTGAGGAGGGGGGGGACAGCTTTACCATGAGGAGCTTATACGCTTTTGGTTCAGCTTTTGTGAGAGAGACGGTGAAATGAAGGGTTGATCTGATGTAGATAGCTCTCGGTGCTAAATCAGGATTATAAACTGTTTATGAGCATACTAGCGCACCGCATGGATCAGGTTCTCCCCTCCCTAATACATAAAGACCAAACCGGGTTTGTAAGAGCGCGCACCACCACAGATAACATCAAGCGCTCTCTCTATTTGGTGAGCCAGATGCAGAGAATGGAGGCGACCACGGTACTAGTAAGTTTGGATGCGGAAAAGACCTTCGACAGAGTGGCCTGGCCCTTTCTATACCTAACTCTAAGCAAATTTGGGTCGTCCCCCCCACCACCAAACCCTATAAAATGTATATTCTGCCCCCCGGGCTTGCATGAAGATGAACAGGCATCACTCTGAATACTTTCAGCTCCAAAGAGGAACTCAACAGGGTTGCCCACTGTCCCCATTACTGTTTGCCGTGGTTATCGAACCATTGGCACAGCAAATCTGAGAATCCCACCAGGTCGAGGGAGTAAGGATAGGAGACATGGAGCACCGGATAGCATTATATGCAGATGACATCCTTTTGTACCTCCAGAACCCCGAACAATCACTACCAGCGGTACGACACATTTTAGACGCCTATGGATTTGTGTCGGGATATAAACTTAATTTGACTAAACGGAAATTCTTACATTTCATTACACCCCTACACAGAACGCCCGGGATATTTTACCAGGCAGATGGAACCTGATAAAACTGAAGTATCTGGGAATCCACATACCCCAGGATGGGTCAAAATATTATAAATATAATTATATCCCCTTCATTACACAGCTAAAACAAGAGCTACAGGCATGGTCTATCCTACCCTTGAGCCTCGCGAGACGGATAGATCTAATCAGAATGACAGCTCTCCCAAGAGCTCTATATTTATTTCAAAATGTCCCTTTATATATACCACTAAAGATCTTTAAAGAAATAAACCGCCTAATAGGGAAATTCATATGGTCCGGCCAGAAGGCTCGTGTCCACCTAAAGGTGCTTTCCTTTGCTCGTGTGGATGGAGGCCTACCACTTCCAGACTTAAAACTTTATCAACAGGCAATAACCCTGGTCTACATGATGGCCAGACAAAATAAGACCACCAACCCACACTGGCTAGAGATAGAGAGGGTACTGATGAACGACCAGACGTACCTACGGGCCATGTACCGACAGGAATCAGGGGAAAGACCCCACCAGATTACTAACCCTTGGTTAGCAGACCAATTACAGAATTGTCTCACACTGAAAAAAGCACATCGACTACCACTGCATCAAGTGTTGCTCTGTCCAATCCCTGCACTACCGGACTTCACCTGAACAACCTAGACGCAGGGTTCACGGAATGGGGAAAACAGGGGCTAAGGTACCTCCCACAAATAATGACCCTGGGGAAAATCTGGGCATACACAGAAACACAAGCAAAATTCCACCTACCACACAAAGACTTCTACCGATATCTACAACTCCGACATTATGTGTAAGGCCTCCCACCGCCTCTACGAAGCCCAGAGAACTACCCGGCACTGATCCAATGCCAAATTCAATTAAACAACACAGGGAAGCAGGAACACCTGATATCCTCATATTACCAATCCCTTAATTCACAAAGGGATGCTCTCACCGAGAATATCCACGCGCAATGGTATAGGGAGATGGGGTATCAATTCTCCACAATGGACTGGAGATTGGCGTGCAGCTATTCAACCCAGGTTACTAACTCACACCAATGGAGAGAATACGCCTGGAAAGTATTAATCCGTTACTTTAGACCCCCGGTAGTCACCAGACACTACTCACCAAACAAATCAGCAGAGTGTTGGAGACAGTGTGGCGAGCCAGAAGCGAACTGACCCACATTATGTGGGCATGCCCGGCACTCTCCGCCTTCTTAAAACAAGTGGAGACCCAACTGCGAGAACTCATAGATCCGCATCTCCAATTGACTTTGGAGATGTATCTGTTCCTCCTCCTCCTTTCCAGGCCATATAGAGGCCCAAACACCAGATACCTGCTTTTGTTGCGCGTAACAGCTGCTAAAAAAGCAATAACTAGGTAGTGGTTAACAACGAAAACCCCATCACTATGCAACTGGTGGGAAATCACAACACAAATTTATAACATGGAAAAAATAACACACAGCCTGAATGAACGAGAGGAGATTTTCTCCACGAGATGGGCACGCTGGCAGATATTACATGCTGAAAGACCCTACCTTTGTTCCTTAGGGAAAGTACACCTGAAAATCATAGGTTCGGCGACTGGATCCCTCTGCCCAGAGGTCCCAGGCCTGGTTCTCCCTGCCCCCCCCGTGAGGTTGTGGTCCATGTACAAAAGGAGCCTGGAAGTGTGGACCCAGCCGGTATGATGCAAGTGGGAGCTTGAGAGCTTTGATACTGGAGGCATATGTATGTATGTATATTTATTGCCCAACAGAACTAGATTGTAACCCAATTTGGGAGCTAGAATGGCTCTGAAATCACCACTGTATTTTAATAATGATGAAATGTACTGGCCCAACTGTTTGACCAGTTGTAAATGTATTAAGTTGTATAAACACTGATGACCTGTATGTATACAAGTTAAAAACTTAATAATAAAAAAGAATTAAAAAAAAAAAACTTCAATAAAAGCACCAAACATACTACAGAGCATATACACCCCTAGCACTTCTGTGCGTCTAGTGGACTCCCCGTCCCCAGACCTCGCAACCTTTATAAAGATGTTTCAGACAAACATTGTAATAATGCTACTGCTCATCATCACGGGGTCACTGGGGTGGGTTGCGGGTTATGGGTATGTGATTGCTGGAACTGCTGGTCAGCCAGCCCCCCCCACACACACACAATGCAGCTGCAGGATGTCAGGATCTAAGGCCACCCAGAGGTGTCCACACCCCTAACTCCAGCGAAAAAGTTTAGTTTTTCCACAGGATTGAGTGGTATGAAATGGTGCGATTTACTTCTCAGTTTCAAAGATATGTATTTTTTTCTTTCTTTCTTGTTTTTATTTATAACATGGGCATCTAGGTTTCAAAAAGACAATTGGATAAAATGGGTCAGGTGACCGTTCATTAATTACTAGTAATTTTACAGTAAGTGGATGTGGTGAGATGTCGCTGAGGAGAAATGTAATAGAAGTGACCGAACTAACTGTGGTGCAGTTTGAAGAATGTGAAAGGCAGCCATTGTTTTTGTACCGCAAAGCGAGTCTGCCCACCCACCCACTGGACCTTAAAGATCCTAGCATATCCCCATTTTAACACAACGACAAACACACATTCTCTTCCCCACAAGAAACTATGCCTCACAATGCTAGTACATACATAGAAATCCCCGAACACAAGGTAAAGTACCACCTACTCCTGGCGGGTCACTGACTGTGCTCACAGTTGTGCGAGAAAGAGATATACACAGTTTGTCAGCGCATCTCTGTAGGTTACGGATCGTGGCCCACAAAGAGTGTAACAGAGAGAAGCTGTTTGCTGCTTGTACAAGGTGCAGCATCGCAAATTCCTGCAATGTTCTTTATCCCCGTGTAGTTTTCCCAGGCACCCACTGTGCAGATGTTCGGTATCCATCGCTGTGTGCTTTCCCCAGTCACCGGCCGTGCAGATGTCCGGTATGCGCAACATGCAGTTCTTGGTGGCGGCAAGGATGAGCAACAGCGAGTGACTGTCAAAACTGGTGAGTTTGTGTCTCCCAATATATGAAGCCCTATTAAAATAAGTGAGTATCTGTGCAGTTGGTGGCAGCCCAGGGCAATGAGCATTAGACAAGGATCCGACGTTAGACACACAGAAACACCTGAATTCCCAATGACAGCGAGGGAAATGACAAAGCAGGTTAGTCTTACACATTGCCTGTAGTGTCTCCGAAGCAACCCACAGCATCTACGGGGCATCACGCAATCCTATATCTGTGTTTGTGTCCCTCTTCCCTGTGTAGAGACAGTCAGGCTATATGAACTGTTCCTGCACCTGTAAGTACCACACGGAGATCATTAAAGTCACAGAGAGAGACAGCAGGAACAAATTGAAAGCACAATAACACACTCAGCCTGCTGCTTAATTTGAAGTAGTAGGGCTGTTTACCATTAAGTAATGTTGCTAGAGCTATTTTAGGTTGTTTTACCGTGGCAGAACACCAAAAACTGTGGTACTGCAGCTACAAATGATGGAAGAACACTAAATAGTTCCCACAGTTTCTGACTATAATTACACCATTTTTGGTCAGTTTCTCTCCAGATATAGCCCATGTTATAAGCACAATAACCCATGACAGGGTGTCGTTGTGAGGATTAATCATCACTCGGTGCTCTTGAGGACACTCGGCCTGTGGCCTCGTGCCTCCCAGTGCACCCAAGGTGTTGATTAATCCCCAGTAAACGCACACCCTGTCCTGGGTTATTGCTTACTTATCATTCAGAAGCAAGCAGGTCACACCTTCGCCTTTATCACCACACCACG
Organism: Neoceratodus forsteri; assembly: GCA_016271365.2. Classification (NCBI taxonomy): domain Eukaryota; kingdom Metazoa; phylum Chordata; order Ceratodontiformes; family Ceratodontidae; genus Neoceratodus; species Neoceratodus forsteri. Next base: position 914,126,360 of record CM028131.1, on the reverse strand, counting down.
ATGTCCAAGTCTCACCACAACCCACACACAGACTTCGCTTTCTTTAAAAATTTGCTTTACTGTTTATTTTACAGAAGCATGCTGCAGGAAACTAAGCCGGCAGGTCACCAGCTTTATCATCCCACCACAGTGTCCAAGTCTCACCATACCACACACAAAGACTTCTCTTTTCTTTAAAATTTTATTTGCTTTGCTGCTTATTTTTCTTTCAGATTCAGAATAAAGCCACAAACCACTGGGCAGGGGCACTCACCCCTTCACTTTACCATTTACCACCACAACAGGATGTCCCAGTATTGCCACCACACACACACAAGCTTAAGTTCTTTTTTTTATTGTTGTCCTATTTATTTCTCTTTCAAATTCAGAAGCAAGCTGCAAGAGACTGGGCCAGAAGGTCACTCCTTCACTTTATCACCCCAACATGATGTCCAAGTGTCTCACCACACCCTACACACAGACGACTTTTTTTGCGCTTACAATCCCTTTTTTTTTTTTAAACTTGTGTTGACTGTTTTATTTTTTGTCCATAAGCCACAAGACACTGGGTAGGGTCACCTCTTAGTTATTCCACCACGTCCTCTCAGTCTCACAACAACCCACAAAGGCTTTTCCCATTTTATTTCTTTTTCCTGCCTTTGCCTTATATTTATGGATTAATAATTGAAGCCAGCTGCAGAACACTGGTCACTTTGGGAAGGTGACTGTAAAGCCCAGTAGCCTGTTTTTAATTTTTTTCTCTACAATTTCTTTCACTCTATCCTTGGATTTCCCTCACACACAAAGGGAAAGTCCAGGAAAACAGTTCCACTTCCAATTTCCAATCTGAAAATGAAATACAATAGTGTAGTATGTATTACAAACAGTAGCTAGGGAGGCTGTGTGGGTAAAGGCATAAGGAATCAATTTTGTCCCTCTAACAGGACACAGTGCCACAGGCAGACCAGGCCTTTGTCACCTCCTCCCCAGCTCCTCGCTCTCACACAGTGTACAGATTTGATTCGAAACAGCACAGCAGTCATCAACTGAACGTGTAACTTTTGAATTGAACACGTTCATTTTTTATTTAGGACTTGACTACCGACTACTCATCTCTCAGTATGAGCTTACTGAATGTGACAAGACACAGTAGTGTCCGCTCCACTCAGTCAGCACGCCACTTGCTAATGATGGCTGCTTCAGCCAGCTGAGTCACCTACAACAACTCTTGACTCACGTAGCCCAGCCCACCCCCCAAAAAAAAAAAAAAAAAAACACCCCCTTCTCCCCAGGGCTGATCGACTAACGGTTAGTCCTGCTGCTAGCACTGGGTTGCTGTTCTGGTTGGCTGGCAATGTAGGAGGCAGTCCCTCCAAATCCCCTTGTCGTAGGTGCACACCTTCTCTGCCACAATCGCTACAAGATCCAGCAGTCGTGCGTGTTGCTGCTTCTCAGTCATCCTACATGGTTTGCCAGACTGGCAAACATGTGATGATGGGAGCAGCAAAAGCAGATGAGAGGAGCTCTAGTTTGGCCGTGCCAGAAAATAAACAGAACTTCTGGAGCTGGGGAAAGAACATTCTCAGTGGCAACGGTCCCAGCAATAACTGATTTCATTAAATATCAATCGGATGCCCAAAAAGTGGTATGGCCATGGCCGTACCAACCGCATTGGTTCCGATGGCCCTGTGATGATCACTGGACCCCAGGTGTCCGCCCACCCTAACTTCCACAATTCTGTCCCCGTTGGTGAGTATCAGGTCCAAAATAGCACCCTCCCAGATGGGCTCTAGAACTAGCTGCCTGAGGCCTGCCCCTTGCACGGCATACAGGATGTCCCTGCTCCTGGCTGAGGCAGCAACTGGGATGCTCCAATCCACATCTGGCAGAATGAAATCACCTACCAGCAGCACCTCCCCTTTAGCTGCCATTATGCGGGTGGATTCCGCAAGAACCCTGCCCACCTCCTTCCCCTGTGCTGGAGATTTGTATATCATGCCCGTGCAAATAGCTGTGCCATTGCCCATCTCAAGGGTGACCCACAGTACCTCCACCACCCCCACTCACTGTAGCTCAGCTGCTCTAATATCCTCCATGACGTAAACAGCCACTCCTCTCCCTTTTTACTCTCCCTGTCCCTCATAAACAGAGTATAACCTAACATTGCTACATTCCAGTCAAGGTGTCCAGCATACCACATCTCAGTAATAGCTACAATGTCCAAGTCAGCCTCCAGGTCTGGGATTTTATTTCCCAGGCTGCAGGCATTCGTACACATGGCCTTCTTCCATGTTTTGTCATTACTCCTTTTATCATCCCCCCTTCTGCCTTTTTGCCTCCTCCATTTTTCCTTCCTGTTTTTACCCCCCTTCCTCCTGTCCTCCGCTGCACCCCCCCTTATGAGTTTAGTTACCTCTGGTGATATAACTTTATGGTCCTCCATCTTGACTGCATTGTCCTGTGGGGGTAGGCAGTTTGATTCTCCCTGCTGCCTTCACCCCCCCCCAACCGGTTAGTTTAAATGCTTGCCAATGAAGCATTTAAACCATTCACTGTAGACAGTGGTCCCTTCCCTGGGTGGATGCTACCTGTCACCCTTATAGAGGTTCACTTTCCTCCAGGTGGGTCACCAGTCCCCAATGAAGCCAAAAGCCTTCTCTCTGCACCTGTTTCCAGACAAGCGCTGAAGTTCCTGGTGCAGAGGTTCCTAGCCTCCCCCAATCCGTGGACAGGCAGCACCTCTGAGAAGGTCACGGAGCTTGTTACCTGCCCAGATGGACAACACCATCTGTCCAACAGATGATCTACTACAGATGAGAGGAGTTCCCACTTGTGCATGCTGGACTGCGTCCAGCTGAGTTTGTCCGCCAGAGTGTTTCGCACTCCTGGAATGTGAACTGCTGAGAGAGTTAGACCATGGTCTAACGCCCAGCACCACACTCTCATGGCTTCGCGGCACAGAGGACAAGAATGTGTCCCCCGCCCATTGATGTAATACACGACACTGAGGTTGTCGGACTGAATCAACAGCTGACCTAGAAGTAGATGGTTCTGGAAGGACTGTATGGCATACAGAACAATCTGCATCTCCAGTACATTGATATGCAGGGAGATTTTGATCTGGGATCAAGAGCCCTGAGTTTGAAAATGACCCAGATGGGTCTCCAGCCCAAACTGGAAGCATCTGTGGTAAGAATTTGCTGGAGGGAGGAGATCTAGAATGGGACCCCTTGCAGGAGGTTCAGGGGATCCATCCACTACTGGAGCACTTTGCGGCCTGGGGAAAAGACCAGCATTAGCTAGTCTAGTTCATCCATGTGCTGGTCCCATTGCACTCGCACAGTCCACTGGAGGATGCGCATGCAAAGCCTGGCCTGCGGAACAGTGGGGATGGCTGCTGCCATCAGCCCCAACAGTCTCAGGTATACATTGGCAGGGATATAATGGCTCCAACCTCTTGAGCCTGGGCAATAAGGACCTCTGTCCTAGCCTGAGGAGGGAAGGGCTTTTCCTGTGTCGAGTCCAGGATCGCCCCATGTACTGCTGCCTTTGGGATGGAACTAGAACCGACTTGGGCAAACTGACTATAATGCCCAGGGAGAGAAATAACTGAACTGTTCCCTGGACGAGGCCTTTAGGAGAGAATCATCCAGATATGGAAATACATATAGCCCCTCCTTTCTGAGGGCCCCAGCCACCACTACTAAGCACTTGGTAAAGACCCACGGCACAGAAGACCCGCCAAAGGGAGGCACCTTGTATTGGTAATGCTTGTCCTGGACAAGAAACCAGAGGAACCACCTGTGAGGAGGAAATGCCAGGATGTGCAGGAAGTGTCCTGCATATCCAGAGAACATAGCCAGTCGCCCTGATTGGGAAGGGGCATGAGGCCTGGCAAACTTACCATCCAGAACTTTCTGTACTGGACATACAGATTGAGGTCTTTGAAGTCTAAGATGGGCCTCAGATCTCCGGTTTTCTTAGGAACCAGGAAGAACCTGGAATAAAACCCTTTGTTTCTCTGGAGCCTGGGCACTGGCTCGATGGCCTGTTTGTGCACAAGGGACTGTACCTCCTCCCGGAGAACAGACAGGTGGGCCGGGGGTTGCTTATTTGCTGAAATTTGTTTTATTTGATTTACTTGATTTTCTAACACCTGTTTTGTTTACATTACAGTTTATGTTTACATTATTTTTATTATGCTAATTATGAATATTTAGGACTTGTACACGTGAATAAAATATATTTATCTCTTATATAATCGAAAGTGTGACAAGTGTATTTTTCACCATCATTTTTGAATCTGGAGAGCACAGGATAATATATTCGAATATTTATTATTTTTAGAACTTTATGAAAATAATTTTTGGGTAAGGCCCGAGGTGAATCCAAGTGCATTATTACAAAAAGTGATATTATAAGCCTTTGTTCTGACATCTTTGGGATGAGTCATAATAAGTCGTCGTCTCTGGTGGCTGCTCGAGGGACTTCAGAGTGTGACCCCTTTTTATGATTTGAAGAATCCAGACATCTGACGTGATCATTCTCCACTGACTGAGATGGAGGGAGAGCTGACCTCCGACCACCACCTCTTGGTCAGGGACCGGAAGAGGGAGGTCTGGCAAGGAGTCAAGCAGGAGCAGATCCAGCCGCTGGGGCTCATCCGTTGCCACTAGGATGCTTGGCTGAAGCTCCAGCAGTGGAGGGGGCAAGCAAGGTGGCAGAGGCTCTGCTCTCGGCCTGTTGGTCCCCTTACAAAAGGGAGGGGGCCGCCTGCTCTTGAGTTGCGTATGATGGAGCGAACAGACAGATCTGACAGCCCTGCTGGATGCCTGAAAATCCAAAATGATGTCCTGGACATCTGGCCCAAATAGCTTTGAACCTTTAAAGAGGGCTTTTAGTACCTTCTGCTGGACATCCACAGTGAAGCCTGAAACTCTTAGCCAGGAGTACCTACGAAGGCAAATGTCTGTGGCAGCAGTCCTGGCAATAGTGTCCGAAATATCATAGAGAGCCTGTAAGAAATGCTTGCTAACATTCTCAGCTGTCTAAGCATTTTAGAAACCTCTGCTTCTGTGTACCGTCTGGAAGATCCTGGGCAGCTACCTTGTCCTTCTTCCAGTTGGTATTCTGGTACTTCACTATATGGGAAAGATAGTTGGCAAACCTCAACCCAAGGTGGAAAAGGAATAACCATTGCCCCATGAGATCGATTCTACCGACTCTTTGTGAAGGGCTAAGAGTTTCAGCACCTGAACTGCCTTTATTACCACTGAATCTGTTTCAAGCTGGAGCATATTATGGAAAACCCTGTGGGGAATGATAAAGTTTATTAGCTATGTGGGGCATGGTTGGCACCATGTCAGGCCTGTGCCAGCCTGCAGTAGTAGCATTCCTCAAAGCAGGCAAAATAGGAGGAGTGATCACAGGAGGAGACTCTGGGAAATCCACCAGATCTTTTCTGGTGGCATCCTCCTCCTCGGTATGAAAGCCCATGACTGAGGACAACTGCTTTATAATATTGAAGAAGGTAGGATCCTCTGGAGGAGACCTAGGGGTGTGCTTGACAGAGTCCTCACTCACTGAAAAAGCTGTGGACTTGTCTGAGGACAGCGTTTCTTCCTCTTCCTCCTCTTTATGTGGAAGAATAAGATCAGGATGGTACTCCTCCTCGACATTAACCTGTTCCAATTCTAGGTCCGACGACCTAGCTGCCGATGACTGTCTATGTGGGGCAGCCCGCCAAGGCCGAGCTGGCATTGTTGATGATGGAGCCGTTGATGACGCAGGCAATTTAGGCCTATATGCGCCTAACTGGTGGACTATAACAGAAGTGAATTTGGTCAAAATTTCATTGAGGTCGACACCAGAAGACTGCATCAACGGAGGGGAAGGTTTGAAGGCGCAGGAACTGACAACTCGCCTGAGAGGCCCTAAAAGGCTGAAGAACCCATAGCCGGAGGGCATGGGGAAGCACCAGGCCTAGATGGGAGGGCACTGATGACTATCGCGTCGACAAGGAAGGGGTAGATCACCCGCTGCCCTGGGCATTGGGCAGAGGTGCTGTCGGATATGGGACTGGTAGGGACAGAGACCTGGACAGCAGATTTGTGCATCAGTGCAGCCACAGCCGAAGTACCTCCCTACGAGGAGGAGGAAGAGGCCGTTGGAGAGCAGAACAGCCGCTGGTGGGTGCGGTCCAGATCATGGCCTTTTATGAACCCCCGAGGACTTATCTGGGACCTTGGGGGCCTGGGAACTCAACAACTATGTCAGCGACTGAGAAGCAGGGACCCTGTAGGACCCCTGCCCAGAACTGGCTACCTATTGCTACATAAGGACATTTTTAAATGCCTTTTTGTGTCACCTGAGGGTTGTCTGATTAAACACCTGGCACAGCTCACAGTCTGAGACTTCGTGGTCAGGCCCAAGACAGCAGACACAGAGAGAGTATTCGTCTGTAGAGGCAATCTTCTTTCTGCAGCGGCAGTGATGGAAGAGAGAAGTTGAAGGATTAACTCTCAAAATAAACAAAATAAAGGAATTTCTTTAGGAGAAAAGATTCTTAAATAACAAGTATAAGAAAGCCGTAGGTGAAAAAAGGCACAAAACTGTGTCGGAGTTTCTGCGGAGACCCATGCAAACAAGCCTATGGCACCAAAGAACCGAGGAGGGAAGGGGCAGCTCACGACTTTATAGGGTTGGTGACGTCAGCAGATGACATCGGTATGCGCGGCCCAAGTTGTACTGCTGAAAATCTTCTGTGTGGATCCTGCTTCACTGACAGTGAAGTTCCTATGGTGATCTGTCTGAGCCAGTCTGGCGATATGAGGATCATTCGTGCCTTGTCCTTCCAGGCCTTGACCACCACCTTCTGGATCAAGCAGAAGGAGGGAAAGCGTGCACGAGGCACGGGATTCAAGGCCTCACGAAGGCATCCCCCAGCAGTGTCCCATACTGTGGGGGTGGGCACAAAACAGCCTTAGCTTTCTGTTCTCCTAGGAGGTGAACAGGTCCACCAGAGAAGTGCCCCACTGGGAGAACAGGTGGCATACCATCTCCTGATGCATGGACCACTTGTGTGATGTCTCTCCAACCAGGATAAGCGTGTCCGCTAGCTGACTGTTCACTCCCATGGCACGTACTGTCAGGGGATCTTCATCCAGACTGCGTACGAGGGTCTAGGTGTGGAGAGCCTCACGACACAGAGGAAGGGAGCGAGTTCTGCCCTGCCTGTTCAGGTAAAACATGGCAGTGGCATGGTCTGTCTGGACCTGCACGAACTGAATCCTATGCACATCCAAGGTGTGCAAGAGGTACCCCCACCCCGGTTGGAATACTCTAGGTAGTATACCGGCAATTCAACATTCTGATTCAAAGTAAATTCCGAAACTACCTTCAGAAGAAAATAAGGGTTGGTCCGCAGAGCCACCCGGTCTATGGGGAAAAATCAAACAAGGTTCCTTACAAACTAGGGCCTGAAGCTCAAACTCTTGGAGCAGAGGTAACGGCGACTAAAAAGAGCGGTTTCCAGGATAAATAACAGGTATCGCAACTTGCTGCAGGCCCAAAAGGGGTAAAGTAAGTTTTTCTAAAAATAAAATTCAAATCCCAAGGGGGAACCAGATTCTGGACCGGAAGCTTGAGATGGAGGATCCCCCTAATGAAAGTTTTGGAGACCTCCAACTGAGCAATGGTTCTGCCCTCCACCAGAAGGTGGTAGGCTAAAATCACAGATAGGCGTACCTTCAGCAAGGAATAGTTGAGGCCCGAATCAGACAGGTGCAAGAGGTACTAGAGGACCTGGGGTGCCGAGCAAGAAAAAGGGTCCAGACCTTTGGCTGCGGTCCAAATAGATAATCTCTTCCATTTCATAGCATACGTGGATCTCGTGGAGCGCTTTCTGGCTTCCCCTAGGACCTAAGCGATTCTGGAAGATACACCAAAGTGTGAGACAGCTATGTTCAAAGGTGCCATGCATGCAGATAGAGAGACGTGAGGCTCGGATGCACCAGGCTGCCCTGTTCCTGAAACAGAACATCGTGGGAGAAAGGAAGTACTACTCGGGGTTCCATCAACAGCTGCTGCAGCAGAGGAAAGCAAATCTGCCGCGGCCACAGAGGGGCAATGAGAATCATGTGGGCCCCCTCTGCCTGGAGCTTCAGCAGAACCTTCTGTAATATAGAAAAGGGAGGAAAAGCGTACAGAAATCTCCCTGTCCAAGATAAGAGACAGCGCGACTCGCCAGAAAACACCACTCCTGGGAATGAGCGAGCAAAAGCTGGTTAGTTTTGTGTTGGATGGGGAGACGAATAGATCTATTCCTGGCCAAATCCACTGAAGGAAGAGATCTTCCACTACATCCTGCTTTAGCTCCCACTCATGAGCCCAAGCAACAGTGTGGCTGAGACTGTCTGCCAGGGTATTGTGGATTCCTGGGACATGGACTGCTATCAATGTCAGGCTGTGCTGGACTGCCCAGTACCACACCAGCATCGCCTCCCTGCAAAGGGGGTACGATCGGGTGCCTCCCTGTTTGCTGATGTACCAGATTGTGGCCGAGTTGTCCATTTGGATCAGAAGTGTTCCCAGAAATAAGACGAATAGGAAGACCTGGAGAGCACTGCCCTTATCTCCAGGATGTTGATATGCAGATGCTCTTCTAGGGGAGACCATGTTCCCTGAGCCAGGTGGTCTGCCAGGTGGGCTCCTCAACCATGGCCTGAGACATCATCATGAGGGTCATGGAGAGGGGCCGGAAAAGTTGGACAGATCCTGCCACCAGAGGAGATCCCTCTTCAAGCTGTCGGAGACTAGGATCCTATCTTGTGATCCATGTCGTCCAAGCGTTGATCCCATTGGACACGGAGGGACCACTGGGTCACCCTCATGTGCAGTCTGGCCAAAAGGACTGTGGGTATGGCAGCCACCATGAGACCCAACAGGCAGAGAATAGAGTGCGCCAAGGTCCTGCAAGAGGAGGTGACCGGCGCCACTAACTGAATCAGGGTTTCCACCCTGTCCGTAGGAAGAAAGGCCCTGCCCTGGACCATATCCAGCACAGCTCCAATGAACTGGAGGCACTGGGAGAGTGAGAGCTGAGACCTGGGATAATTCACAGTGATGCCAAGTCTGGAGAAAAGATCCAGGGTGGTGGAAAGAGAATCCATCAGACAGTCCTGAGACGGTCCTGACAGTAGCCAGTCGTCCAGGTAAAGGAACACATAAATCCCCTTGCGACGCAGGGCCGCAGCCACCAGCACTAAGCACTTGGTAAAATCCAGAGGTGCAGAAGAGAGGTCAAGAGGGAGGGCCTTGGGGGGCGTGGCCAGCAGCCGAGCTGTGAACAGCTTTTCTCCACAGCTCCACGTCAGGTCCTATATCAGCAATAATGCAATGCAAATTTATAAAAAATTATGTTATTAATTGGGTCTAGGAGGAGAGAGAGAGAACAACAAGAGCTGCATTTTGCTGTAAAAATTTCTGGTGAGAGTTCTCAGTTTGCTGGAAAATGGGTCGAACAAATAAACTGGGAGCCTCGGTGGATGGAACCCGCCCAAAGGAGACCAGAGCAAGCACTACCAACCTGAGGAGACGGAATAAGAAGGGTCCCAGCCCTCTAATGCCACCCTACTGAAAGCGATCCAAGGATTAGATAGCAAAATTGAAAATCTGGGGACTGTCCTTAAACAATCAAGCTCTAAAGTTGAAATAGTGGAAGAAGACATGAAGGATGCTTCCCACAAAGCTGACAGCCCTAGTTCTCTCGACAGGGCTCTCGAAGAAAAATGGACTGCTTCGGAAGCAGTCAGAATATTTACAAAATGCGGTACGAGCCTCCCATGTGCGACTCCTGGGACTCTCAGAGCAATTTGAAGGGGACTCGTCTTTAACATTCTTACAAACGTGGTTACAAGATTTGCTTCAGACCGACCAGCCATTTCAGATTCTCAAGGCCTACCGAATTACGCCACGCGGTAACCAATGGAGGGCAGCAACTGATATGCTTTATCCACGTATGTTCATGATAGAGTTACGGACTACCGCCAAGAGGAACATGGTTTTACAACAGGCTAAACATCCTAGCCCCCTTACCTGGAACAAACATAGAATCCATATGTTCCCAGACCTATGTTTTGCGACCAGGACATGCCGAAGAAGCTTTGATGGCATATGGGACAGATTGAGAGCCTTAGGAATTCATCACGTACTTCTGATGCCTGCAAGCCTTTGGATTGTGTAAGGGGGTAAGACATTTCAGTTTACTGAGTCAACGGAGGGCTCCAAGTTATTACAGTGCCTTCAGAAAGTATTCACCCCCCTTGGATTTTGTCACATTTTGTGATGTTGCAAACTCAAATTATAATACATTTATATGGGATTTTTTGTCACTTATCTACACAAATTACTCTATAATGTCAAGGTGGAATGAAACTTCTGGAATTTTTTGTACATGTAATTTAAAGTAAAAACCTGAAATGTCTTGAGTTGATAAGTATTCACCCCCTTTGCTATGACACTCCAAATTGAGCTCAGGTGCATCCAATTTCCTTGTGAGATCACTCTAAAACTTGAATGGAGTCCACCTGTGGTCAGTTCAAATGGCTGACATGATTTCAGAGGAAATACACCTGTCTATATAAGGTCCCACTGTTGACAGTGCATGTCAGAGCAGAAACTCTACCATGAAAAGCAAGGAGCTGTCCATAGAACTCCATGATAGAATTGTGAGGAGGCACAGATCTCGGGAGGGGTATAAAAACATTTCTAGGGTGTTGAAAGTTACCAGGAGCACAGTCAAGTCCATCATTAGGAAATGGAAACATTACGGAACCACCCAGACTCTTCCTAGAGTAGGCCGTCCTCCCAAACTGAGCAACCGGGCAAGAAGGACCTTGGTCAGGGAAGTGACCAAGAACCCAATGACCACCCTGACAGAACTACAGAGTTCCATGGCTGAGATGGGAGAACCCATCCAGAGGACAACAATCTCTGCAGCACTTCACAGATGTAGCCTCTATGGGAGAGTGGCTAGATGGAAGCCACTCCTGAGAAAGGGCCACATAATAGCACACCTGGAGTTTGCAAGAAGGCACGTGGCAGACTCTGAGACCATGTGGCAAAAGATTCTCTGGTCTGATGAAACAAAAATTGAACTCTTTGGCCTGAATGTAAAGCACTATGCCTGGCGCAAACCGAACATAGCTCATCACCCGTGTAACACAATCCCTACCATGAAGCATGGTGGTGGCAGCATCATGTTATGGGGATGCTTTTCAGCAGCAGGGACTGGGGCACTTGTCAGGATAGAGGGAACAATGAATGGAGCCAAATACAGGCACATTCTTGAGGAGAATCTGCATCAGTCTGCAATAGACCCTGGACTGGGGCGAAGATATACGTTCCAACAGGACAACGACCCCGAGCATACAACCAAAGCAACACTGGAGTGGTTACAGAACAAGAAGGTGAATGTCCTTGAGTGGCCCGCCAAAGCCCAGACTTGAATTCCATTGAGAATCTGTGGAAAGACTTAAAGATTGAGGTTCACCGACGCTCCGCATCCAACTTGACAGAGCTTGAGCAAATCTGCAAGGAAGAATGGGCAAAAATCCCCAAATCCAGATGTGCAAAGCTGATTCAGACATACCCAAGAAGACTCAAGGCTGTAAATGCTGCCAAAAGTACTGACTCAGGGGGGTGAATACTTAAGTAAACAAGATATTTCAGTTTTTAATGTTTCATAAATTTTTGTTACACAATACAAATATTTTTGCCCCTTTAAATTGTTGAGTATGCTGTGTGAATCAAGTGTGAGAGAAAAATAATTTCAATGCATTAAAAATTCTGGTAGTAACACAACAAAATGTGACAAAATCCAAGTGGGGTGAATACTTTCTGAAGGCACTACAGAAAAAAATAGAACTGCAATTTTCAGCAAGAGAGGAAGCGTCTGAATTAGATGAGGAACGGGACACTTGAGAGGAGCTATTTTATGTAAAGTTTGGATACCATCAGTTTTGAGAAGTACAGTCGGGGAGAATAACAAGTATTTTTTTTTTTTTTCCAGAACAAGTATCATGTTCTAACTTTCCTTCTTAATACTTTAGGAAAGCTCAACTGGACATATAACTTTTAGAGATGTAAGGGAAGTATGACGTGTAATACTCTGTTATGGGGCACAGACATATGACTGCTCTCTCCCCTTAGACTAAATACAATCTGATTACGCTTTTTAGGAAAAAAATGAAAAAGTTCTGTATTTGTTAGAAATTGCTGTTGGTTGCTGACTGCAGGGTATAGGATAGATAGGATGTTGGTGGGGAGAAATCCGTACAACTATCTATGTAGAAGTAATGTTTAGTTGGGGCAATTTATCCTTAGTTCTTAGGGAGCACGATACAAGTAACCTTATTTTGGTACCCTGCTCATGGCTGTTTACGCCTTTCTTATAAAAAAAATTGTTAATTTTCACTTAAATCGCTGTGCTTTTGACACGTGTACAATTAGCATAGATTCTAATTTCTTAGGATGTTACTTAAGTTGACAGTATTTGGTAACCCTCACGCGTGGGAACAATGCATAGGGGCATTAACCCTCTAGTTACTGTAAAAATGTGGTTTCATATCAAATTAATGTATGCCTGTCTATATGTGATCAACTGTAATGTTGATCGTTACATACAAAACAATAAAATATAATTACAAAAAAAAAAAGGGAGGGCCTTGAACTGGTAATGGTTCTCCAGAAAGGAGAATCTTAGGAAACGGTGGTGGGACAGGAGGATGGGGATGTGCAGGTAAGCATCCTGCATGTCCAGTGAGCACAGCCAATGGTTTTGTTGGAGCAGGGGAAGGAATCGGGAGGGTCAGCATGCGGAACCTCTTGTACTTGACAAAGAAGTTGAGCAGGCTGAGATCTAGAATAAGTCTTAGATCTCCTGTCTTCCTGGGCACTAGAAAGAAGTGGGAGTAATATCCCCTTCATGTCTGCCCTGGTGGAACCGGCTCTATGGCGGACTTTAGCAATAGAGCTGGGAATTCCTGATGGACCAGACTCAGATGGTCTGACGGGTAATGGGACCTTCCCGGTGGATTGTCTGAGGGCCTCTCCAGGAACTCGATGGAGTGTTCTCTTGTAACGAGCTGGAGTATCCAAGCATCTGCAGTTATCGCCTTACATCCTTCCAGGTGGAGGGCGAACCTTCCCCCTGCTGGCTCCTCTAGAGATGCATGAGGAGGTGGAGGGGACCCCCTTGAGTCAGGATGCAGAGGGGAGACCTGCTCTGCCACCGCTGGCCTTTTGGGACTTCGTCTGAGGAGTCTGGGTACCGGAACCAGTGGCACAATGTTTGCCCTAGTTCTGCCTATTCCACCTCTTCTGGGGGTGACGAAAATTTTGGTTGGATTTCTGGCCCGAGCGGTACATAGAACGTACGTCTTTAAGAGACCTCCCACTTTCTTGCAGCTCTGTTATTAGACCTTTGGTGTTGCACCCAAAAAGGACGGAACATCTGAAGGGGGGCATCCAACAGGGTGCTCTGGACATCTTGCGCCAGTCCCGCAAAACAGAGCCAGGCCAGGCGCCTCAGGCAAACCCCAGAAGCAGTGCAACGAGCCAGAGAATCGACAGGAGTCATAAGTGGTCTTAAGGCATGGTGGCAGGAAGACTTGCTAAGTCTTACTTTGTCTAGCAGCCGATTCCTGAGGTCCTTGTCAAAAATTGCCTGGAGTTCTTTTCCTAAGTCGGATAGAGCAGGCTTCTGAAAGGACACCATGTGAGCTACGTAATTTAAAGATCGAATGGCACAGTTAGAGAAGGCACAGGGCTTGTGGCCATAATGGTCCATTTGTTCAGACTCCTCGTCTGGTGGGGAAGCACTCAGGTGTTTAGGCTGGGCTGCTCTATTGTGGTCTGCAGTAATGACAGCAGAATCAGCCTTCGGTTGAGTGGTCAAATGGCAAGGTCCTTCCGGGGTGGTGGTAAGTCTTGTCAGCTTTTTTAGAAACTGCAAAAATAGATGATGGTTGTTGCCATGTGGTAGAGGTTAAGTCCTCATGCGGTCCAGTCTATGGAGGAATGGGGAGGGGATCCACATTGGTGAGGTCCAGATGTTCTGCCAGCTCCTTCTCTTGGGGTCCATCTCCTGGGACGTCCATCCACAGGCCTGTTGAATGGACTGGAGGAGTTCCATGAAGGACAGATCCTCTGGTGAAGACTTTAGTGACTCCTGGGGTTTGAAGCTCTATCAGGGAATGAGGCTCTGTCTGGCCCGCCGAGTCAGGAGTCAGAATCCAAGTCAGAGGACTCTGGTCTGCTGGGCGAGGGAGTAACATCTGGAGCCACCTCCGTGACCCTGGCATCTAAAGGAACCCCACTGGACGCCTGCCCAAATCCCTATCAGACGTCCGGTCCACAGGGGATGGGCTTCTAGGCCTGTGGGTCAGGGTAGACACCACGACCTGTTGGGGCTAGCCCAACTCTTGCAAAAGTTGGGACTTCGCATTATTCCACCAAGCCGGGATAGTTTCTTGCAGTTCCGGCTGGGGGGTTGGGGGGCACAAGTGGAGGCTGGTAGCCAGGCATCTGGTACCAGTAGTGGTATGGATTGTATCCATGAAACATGTGACCCTGGAATGAAGTCAGGAACCCTGGTGTCAGCCCTCCCATTGTCAGGTAGTAGGGGAACTGAGGTGGTGGGAAGCCAGGATAGTTGCCTGTGAGGCCCAATGGAAGAGGGGCAGAGGGTCCAGGGAGCAGCGGTGCCGAGGGACCACTTGGGACAGACGGGTCTATCAGCAGGCCTGGTGTCGGGGCAGGAGCCCCAGGATGGCCAGCAGGGAGCTCCAGCATCGAAGCGAAAACTCCCATGTTCTAATCCATATCAGAGGGAGGGTGGACCAGGGAGTGGCCTAGCGTCGAGGGGTCTGAAGGCACCATACGTCAGATCAGAGACGGGCGAGGGGGTAAGGTGATAGGCACCCCCGTCGACGGGTCTGCCAAGGAGGCAGGAGTCTCAGAAGGAAAACCTGACATGGAAGAAGTCTCCTGGACAGCAAATACAGGTTACTCACCTGTAACAAGAGTTCTAGGAATGGTATATGTTGTTCATCCACACTGTCTGACAGGTTCCTTGCCGCTTTAAATCTTGCCGGAAGGTCTTCAAGCTGGCTCCTCCCACCCACTAGGGTGGTAAAACTCTCAGCTCCGCCCCATGACGCCAGATCTACCTCACTGGAAGCCAGGTTGTGCGTCGATGCGGGGGAGGTCGAGTGGATGAACAACATATACTATTCCTAGAACTCCTGTTACAGGTGAGTAACCTGCATTTCTAGGGACATGGATATGTTGTTCATCCACACTGTCTGGCAGACTCCTAGCAGTTCTCCGGGAGGAGGGAGGGAGGCAAGGCGCACACCCCCAATACTTAGTTGGGAAATAAAGACTGGAGAACCGAGGCCCCAAAACCAGCATCCCGAAGTGACTCAAGGTCGATGTGGTAGTGGGTAAAAACGGTATGTGCCGACTTCCAGGAAGCAGCCCTGCAGATATTCTGCATAGGGACATCCCTGGAAGCAGCTACCGATGCAGCGGTATGGTGGTTAAAATGAGCTCTTATCCCTCTGGGAGGCTCCATGCCCACCAACCTATACCAGAGATCTAAGCAGGAGGTGACCCACCTGCTTATCGCCCGCTGGCTGCAGGTCTGCCATAGGTGGGCTTCATGAGGATAAACAGCTGATAACTCTTTCCCGAACTTCAGCCGTCCGCTCCTTGAATAAGTGAGTGCTCTTCTAGGGTCCAAAGTATGGAGCCTATATTCGGCCTCCGAGGTGTGATTGGGGTAGAACACCAGCAGAGTCAACACCTGGTTAAGGTGAAACTCCGATACCACCTTCAGAAGGAACTTCGGGTGGGGGCACAGGACAACCTTGTCCCTGTGGAAGACCAGGTAAGGAGACTTAGTGGAAAGTGCCTGGAGCTCTCCCATCCTCCTGGTTGACGAGATAGCCACCAAGAAGGCGGACTTCCACAATAGGTGGGAGATATCGCACCTGTGCATGGTTCGAATGTCTTGCCCATGAGCTTGGCCAGTACCAGCAGTAGACCCCACGGAGGTGGAGGTTCTCACACCAGAGGGAAAATGTGATCAAGGCCTTAGAAAAGCGCCAGACCACCTTCTCCTACGGCTACCGACTGCTTTCCGCCCGTGTCTGTAAGCAGAAGGATGCTGTGGTGCACCTTAAGGGTCGCCGATCAAGCCCTTGCTGAAAAAGGACCACAGGTAGTCTGGAATACTTGCCAAGGAACAGGAGGAAGGGTCCAGGCCCTTTCCCCGACACCAAATGGAGAAACTCTTCCATTTGAAGGCATAGCATTTTCTGGTCGACTCTTACGGGACGCCTCAACGATGCTGAGGACCTCATCGGAAAACCCAAGGCCTGGAACTCTAGCCGCTCAGGAACCAGGCCATCAGGTGCAGGGATTGAAGGTCCGGATGGAATACCTTCCCCTGATAACCGACATCAGGTCCGGGTGGGCTGGAAGCCGCCTTGGGAGCCTGGAGTGGAGACTGAGCAAATCTGGATACCAGAACTGGCGGGGCCAGTCTGTGGCTACCAGAATCACCTGCGCCTTGTCCCTCCTCACCTTGAGAAGCACCTTGTGGATCAAGGGAAATGGGGGAAAGGAGCAGAAGAGGTCCGGGGTCCACGGCCTCGAGAAGGCATCCCCCTGCAGCGAGCCCTGCTGAGGGGGACGGGCATGAAAGTCTCAGCTTCGCATTCTCCCTGGAGGCAAAGAGGTCCGCCTGAGGCATGCCCCAGTGGGAGAAGAGATCTTGTACTACCTCCGGCAGGAGAGACCACTCGTGAGACGCAGCTCCTATCCGGCTTAGGGCATCGGCCAGGGTGTTGGAGGCTCCTGCCACGTGAATGGCTAGGAGATCCGCTCCAGGCTGCGCATGACCATATGTGGAGAGCTTCCTTGCATAACAGCATGGAGCACGTCCTGCCCTGGTGGTTTAGGTAGTACATGGTCATGGTATTGTCCGTCTGGACCTGAACCACTTCACCCCACAGAAACGGAGCAAAGGCGGTGAGAGCTAGGCGGACCGCTTGGAGCTCCAGCAGATTGATATGGCATCGGGACTACCGAGGGGACCAGAGGCCGTGCGCTCTGTGCTCCCCTAGATGGGCACCCCAACCCATCAGAGATGCATCAGTCGATAGAGAAACCGTCAGCTCGGGGCGGACGAATGGGATGCCCTCCTGCAGATGTGCCGGAACGGTCCACCACTGGAGAGCGTTCCACATTTCCTGGGTCACTGTCACCAACTGATCCAATGGATCGTAGCGTTGTGACCACTGGCTGGCCAGTCCCCACTGAAGGGGACGCATGTACCAACGGGCCCAATGGACCACGCTGGTGCAGGCTGCCATGAGGCGCAGGAAGTCCCGGGCAGGGAGCAATTGCCCAAACAAAAATGATCGGGCAAGGAGAAAGAACCTCGGCCCTGTCAACCAGGAGCCGAGCTCTGGCTCGAAGAGAGTCGAGCTCTGCCCCGATGAAGTGCATCACCTGCTTCGGCACGAGTTCCAACTTGGCCTCATTGATGAGGAGGCCAATCTGAGAGGAAACCTGGAGGGCGGCCAGATCTCTGGACCCCTCCACCTCCGCTCTGGAGGGGGCTGCAAACAGCCAGTCGACCAGGTAGGGGTACACCCGGACCCTTCGGCGCCGCAGGAATGCTGTCACCACTGCCCTGCATTTGGTGAAGACCCTGGGAGCTAGAGAGAGGCCGAAGGGCATGGCCCGGAACTCATAAAGAGATCCCTCCTCTCTGAAGCAGAGGAATCTCTGATGAGATGGACGGATCAGGACGAGAAGAACGCGTCCTGGCGGTCCAGGGAACAAAACCACATGCCTAGTTCCAAGGATGGGATATCTGAGCCAGAGTGACCATCCTGAAGGTCCAAGACCTTAGGAACCTGTTCAGGTCGTGCAGGTCGAGAATGAGGCGCCAGCTCCCCCTCCGTTTTGGGACCAGGAAAAACCTGGACACAAACCCCAGGTCTGGAGGAGGATCTGCCACCTTCCTGATCACCTCTTTCTCGAGGAGCAGGGCAATATTGGCTCGGCAGGCCGACAGCGAGGCTTCGGACCCCGTGGCCCCTGGGGGGCGATGGCTCGAAAGGGAGGGGTCTGCTCATATTCCAGAGGCAGGCCCTTTCCTACCACCCCCAACAACCAATGGTCCATGGTGATAGCGGACCAGGCGGAAAGGAAGTGGCGGTGCCGACCTCCCACATGGGGAACCCAGGGAAGGGCGACGAGGTTGCGGGCGACACCCCTCAACCCGTCACTGAGCAGGCTTAGAGGAGGGACTGGCCGAGGAACCTCCTGAGCCTTTACCTCCTTGCTCCCTATTGGAGGAAGCCGCTGACTTGGGTTTGGGATGCCATGCGCGAGCCTGCTGGCCCTTGTGCTGGTGCTGTTGGGACGGTCGTGCTGCAGGGGCCGAAGGACGAAAGGACTTACGCTGTTGTTGCCACGGGGGGAACCCAGGGAAGGGCGATGAGGTTGCGGGCGACACCCCTCAACCCGTCACTGAGCAGGCTTAGAGGAGGGACTGGCTGAGGGACCTCCTGGGCCTTTACCTCCTTGCTCCCTATTGGAGGAAGCCGCTGGCTTGGGTTTGGGATGCCAAGCGCGAGCCTGCTGGTCCTTGTGCTGGTGCTGTTGGGACGGTCGTGCTGCAGGGGCCGAAGGACGAAAGGACTTACGCTGTTGTTGCCGGCGGCCTTTGTCCCTCTGACCGGAGGTGACAGAGTCCAGACTGGCGTTGGACTTCTCGATCCACTGGAGGTGTCCCTCCACTCCAGGGCCGAAGAGGTCAGTCCCCGAGAATAGGATGTCCGACAACTTATGCTGGGTATCTGCCGTGAAGGTGGATATCCTCAGCCACGCCTTGTGGCGCATGGCCACCACGGCCGCTACTGACCTGGCACAGGAATCACCTATGTCCAGAGCAGTCTGAAGCTGCTTAGCCACCGCCCTACCCTGGTTCCGCACCTGCAGGACCGTAGTCCGCAGGTCGGCCGGGAGATGAGGGATCACCTCATCCAGGGAGCCCATGAGGGCGTGGGAGAAGTGTGCCATCAGCACGGCTGAGCTGGCCTGTCGGAGGCCGAGGGAGGATGCAGCGTACACCTTGCACCCGGCATAGTCCAGCCTTTTGGACTCTTTGTCGGGAGGCCTATCCGCCAGAAGACGCTATCGGTGACTAACCCCTCGGCAGAGGGGTGCTCCAAGAAACTGGGCAAAGAGCCGGTAGGGACCACATACTTCCTGGGCATCCTGGCTGAGAGCGCAGGACAGGAAGCAGGCCACTGCCAAAGCTCCAAGGCTGGGCCGACAATGGCCTCAGCCACAGGGAAGGCCTCCGTGGGAGAATCCCCTCGGTCTAGTATCTCCGTCAGGGGATACTTGGCCCGTTTGGGCACGGGCTCGAGCTGCATCCCGGTAGACCCCGAGATGAGCCAAAGCAGACCCATGAAGGACGATGGGCTAGCGTCCAGAGACTGGCCCCCGGAGGACTCCAGGCCGACCTGCCTGGGGAACAGGGAGGAGTCGTCATCGGACACCGAAGAGTCTGCGAAGAGCTGCCTCGGGCCTGAGCCACCCTCCACCTGCCAAGGACGGTCGGGAGTGAGGGTGACCGACAGCCTGTGGGGCAGGCCGTGACCCAACCAAGGTTCCACCACAATCGGTGGGGCAGCTAGATTTGGCCGAACAACTGGCTCAGAAATGGGCACCTCGACTGCGGCGTGCGGTTGCTTCAGCCGTACAGGCAACAGCCACTTGATAGCCGGGGAATGAATCAGAGTCGACTTACTCCCAGACAACAGTAACTGCTGCCACATAAGCTCCTCATAACGCCAACGCAGTCTGCGTCGAAGCCTCTCCTCATCCGAGGAGGAGGACGAGGAGGAGCGGGCGCCACTTACTTACTGTGCCGAGACCTACCGATGTCGGGCGGGAGCGCTTGACCGAGATGAAGTCCGAGACTGAGACCCTCAGTGAAACCGAGGGCGGGGCTGGGAAGGGGCCGGGGACACCCGCTCTTCCCTCGGCTCGGACACTTTAACTGGGGACTGCCGCCCTGAAGGCACGGGCAGATCCTCGGTCTCCACCGGGGTACCGGCGAAGAGGGGTTGTCAGCTCTACCAGTCGACCGCCCAGCCGACAAAATGGGTGTCTCGGCAGGCTGGCCTGACGGGTCGCTGTGAAGCCAGCGGCCTGAGCCGTAACCTCAACCGAAGTCGACGGTCGGCTGTCCGGGGAAGAAGAGCTCTCCCGCTCCCCCGAACGCCGATGATGGGACTTACCCTTCAACTACCTCTTCTTGGGCCAAGCAGAATGTCCCGATGGCCCCTCTCCCTTCGTGGAAAGGGACTGGTGAAGCCTTGAACGGGTTTCATCAAGAGGAACTCAGAGAGAGCGGATGAACGCCGCGACCAAGGAGGAGGAAGATGCGGCCTGGGCCGCCTCCTCCTTGAGGGCAATCATGTGTTCAAGCTGCTCAGCCGAGCCAGCCGCCGAGGACACCGCCCAACGAGCCTCTTTGGATCTTACCAGTGGGTAATGCTTCTCGGGGCGCCTGAGCTTCAATCGGGCAGCACGATCCTCCAGGACGTTGGCCGAAAAGGAGCGGCACAGCTCGCAGACCTGCGGGTCGTGGTCCAGGTCGAGGCAGTAGACGCACGTGGAATGCGGATCCATCCTGGACATCTTCTGCCCGCCAGGGCACCTCCGAAAGCCAGGAATCAATTTGCCCATCGCAGCCGCTAGGGATAAGATGACCGAAGTTAGAAAACTTCAAAACTAATTTTGGACAAACCGAAGAGTTAGGATCCAGTCTAAAATGCAGAGCGCTAAGGAGGGAACCTGAGCTTCCAAGCGGTAAGGAAGATCTGGCGTCATGGGGCGCAGCCGAGAGTTTTACCACCCGGGTGGGTGGGAGGAGCCAGCTTGAAGACCTTCCGGCAAGATTTAAAGCAGCAAGGAACCTGCCAGACAGTGTGGATGAACAACATATCCATGTCCCTAGAACACTCTATTCCCTTGGAAGCCTGGGAAGAGAGACATCAGGCAGGGTCAGTGAGGTCCGGGAGGGAGAACCCTAACAGGCCTGAGGGGAGCCTGGAAGCTTGCTCTGTGCGACATTGGAAGCCACACGGGTATCCGATGGGAGAGCCACTGCCGAGTGGACGTCGGGTGAACCGGCAACCGATTTATCGGTGTTAACCTGGTGGACGTCGGAGTAGCCGATGTCCGACTTATAGGGAGAGGTCAGGCCAACAACAGCTGGGATGCTGGAGTCAGGCAGGACAACTGAGGCAGGGCACCCAGCGGCTGAGCTGGACCGCAACTTACTGGCCGAGCTTGCAATAGGTTCCAAAGGAAGATCCCCTGGAGTGGAGGCCACCGGACTGCCCACTGACCAAGGCAGAAGGAGGGGAAGACATCTGAGCCACGGGGCGGATGGAGACTTAGGAGGTGGAGTACTCACTGATGTGGAGGTCCCACCCAATGTGGCGTTGGCTATCTGGTGAGGTTAAGAGGGAGACTGGTCCCCCTCCCGGGTTTTCTTTTTTCTCTGGAGTGGGCAAAGACCATTCCCTCAGCTCCTAAAGCACTTTTTCCATCGATGCAAGGCGTTGTTTTAAGAAGTGAGCATCTTGGGCCTTCTGGTGACGGGGGCCTGGTTGAAGGATTAGGCAATCTGCTATCCTGTGTTTAGGGCCCAGGCAGAGAATGCAGTGGGAGTGGTCGTCCCCGTGTGGAATCTGCATGCCGCACTTAAAACACTTTCTCTTCAGTCTACGTGAAGACATACAACACAGTTGATGGATAAGTAAATGGAAAAAGAACTAATACTTAAGGTTAAAGATAGCGGTTGACTGAAGCTGTTCTACCACGAGATCTGACGATTCAGGCCGACGGCGGGAAAGAACTGTAGGGCAGGTGTGGGGACCGCCTCTTTATACAGTCACGCTGACGTCTGTCATGTGACACCGGGGGCGGTCCCCACTATAGACTGCTAGCTAGAAGTTTACCATGTGGTCCTGACGCCAGGAGGCGCAGCCCTACTCCGTGAAGACCTACTGCAGGAACCCTCTCGAAGTAAGATCTGTTATCTTTTTCAAGGATCTATCTTTTATCAAGCCACACCAGCAGGAACACTTTGGACGACTAGAGCCTATAGGTCTAAGAAAGTAGGTCTTGAAGGACAACTAGGCTAAAGCCAGCCCTTTTTCGAAAGCCAATGTCCAGACTGTAGTGCTTGGTGAAAGTGTGGACAATACTCTAGGTGGCAGCAGCATAGATGTCTGCAGTAAACACATTTTTGAAGCAAGCAAAAGAGATGACCTGCCCCTTGTGGAATGACCACGAACCACTCCAGAAATCTCCTTACCATACTTCCTGTAACAGAAAGTAATACAGTTTTGCTACCCATTTGGACAAGCACTGTTTAGAAACTGAGGCACTCTCTTTCCCAGGAGCAAACAAAAAAAAGCTACGAGGACTTTCTGCAGTCCTTCGTACAGTGTACTGTATATAGTACCCAAGTATTCTATGTAATATCAAGAGTATGGAGCAGTGCTGTCCCGGATTGGCATGCTCAGGAAAATAAACTGGCAGGTGGATAGGTCGATTTAAAGTGAACTCAGACATTGCCTTCGGTTAAAACTTAGGACTAGTACACAAAAACACCTTGTCTTTCTGAAAAATCAAATAAGGAGGCTCACGCATTAGAGCCTGTAGCTCCGAAATCCTTTGAGCAGAAGTGACTACAACCAAAAATAATGCTTTCCAAGACAGAAAGTGTAAACCACAAGTCACTGCTGGCACAAAAGGAGCCAAAGTAAGCTTCTCCAAAACAAAATTCAGGTCCCAAGCTGACACAGATAGAAAGTTTCAGATGTAGAATACCTCTCATGAGCATGTGGGCCACCTCCAGCTGGACAACCGTACGACCCTCAAAAGGCACACAGAAAGTTGAAATGGCAGCCAAGTGCACCTTGATTAAGGAATACTGCAGCTCCACAGCTGCTAAAGACCGCAAATGCTCCAGAACCTGGTTAACTGGACAGGTAAAATGGATCTACATAATGAGAAGCAGCCCAGAGAGCAAACTGTTTCCATTTCATAAAATAAGTGGATCTAGTGGAAGGCTGTGATCGGGAGCTCCTGCCACTCTTGAGGACCGACCTTTTGTTACATCTGTTGCAATAGTTCTTCTGTTTCTAAGCCTAATCTAACCTTTACTATTTCTAGTCCATAAGGTTGGCCACCTGTGGCATCCCCTTCTCCCTCCCTTGACTATGCTACAGTGTCCTCTTTAATTTTCATTTTTCCCTCTCAGGTCCTCGTACAGGGAGGTTATTGTGGTGACTCCAGATGTATGTAAAACAGGTTGTGTTAATCGTTGTTAGATTTAGTATGTAATAGCACTATGCCATAATATACCTTATGTTTATGAAACCTGTAATGTTGAAAATACCATGGCACTAGGTGTTTTTGATAATGGTTAAAAGTACTAGGTGACTATTATAGAAACTAAGCTAGTTGTGATATTTAAAATGCATGTATATTGTTGCAAACTTAAGAAATGTGATGATTTGCATATATCCCTTGATGCACTGCATTATGGAAGTATGTATGATGTTGTATTTCTTTGAAACCTAATTTGTTGCCAATGCCCTTTGGGGTAACCCTTCTTTCAGTGATTCTGCATTGAAGTTCTTTGTTTATAGCTTGTTTTTTTTTTTTTTCCTTTTGAGCCCCCACTACGCAAGCAAATGGGGCTTGCATAGGGGTGGTCACTACATCTCAACTAGTGATTCGGATAAGAGATCAGTGTCAGTAGGTACCGGCTAAGTGCAGAGAAGAAAAAATTACTTCCCATAGTAATGCTGTTTCTTCTAACGGTGTCTTGCTGTATTCTGACTAAATAAAGTTTGCCCCAGCACTTGAACTGCCCCGGAGAGTAAGGAGTTAATTCTATGCAGAAGCATAGAAAGTTGAGCTCGAGCTCGGTTTTCAAACCTCTGTCTCTAGCACTCTGAAGTGTAACCGTCAGATGATTACGAGCACTAACTAATAAAAGTAATAGGTGGAAATTATTTAAACTCTTGCAAGCTAAATGGCTACACAAATTGTTTTTAAGAGTCAAAAGACTCAAGTTGAGAACTCCAAAAAGAAAGCTAAATATAAACCCAAAGTAGGCAGAGAGTGAAAACATAACTAAAACCCATAAGATAAGGCAAGCCAAATACACCTCTGGGGTGCAGCACTGTGTCTGCCCACCCACATCCCAAAACTACTGGGTTCTAGGAGGGGAGGCAGGTCAGAATACAGCAAGACTCCATTAGAAGAAACAACATTTCTATGGTAAGTAATTTTTTCTTCAAACAACATGAAGTCTTGCTGTATTCTGACTAAATTCAGACTACAAAGCAGTACCCCCTTGGAGGAGGGAGTCACAGAACCTATTTTGGGAACAAGCTCTGCAGCACAGCTGTGCAAAACCTAGCATCACTTCTTGACTGAATGTCTAGAGAATAATGCTTGGTAAATGTGTTAACAGTTTTCCAGGTGGCTGCTTTACAAATTTCCACTAAAGGTATATCCCTAGCTGCTGCGGGCGAAGCAGCTGTACCCCTGGTAGAATGAGCCCTCAGGCCTGAGGGAGGTTCCTTCCCAAGTTTTGAATAGCAGAATTGGATACAGTAGACAATACACCTCGCAACAGTGTTCTTGGTGGCTGGTTTGCTCTTTCCCACCTCACCATAGGTGAGAAATAACTCAGAACATCCATTCCTATAGGTCTTAGTATGATCCACATAGTAACTAAGGGCCCTTTTCACATCAAGACTGTGTAATCTTCATTCCCCAGAGGAAGAATGGTCAGTAAAAAACACAGGCAATGTCATAGATTGGTTCAGATGCAAGTCTGAGACCACTTTGGGAAGAAACTTTCTGTTAGTTCGAAGGACCACCTTATCCCTGTGAAAAGATAATCAGATTCCACTGATAAAGCCTGTAACTCGCTGATCCTCCTGGCAGAGGTAATGGCTACCAGGAATACAGTTTTCCATGTCAAGTATTTCAGCTCTGCTGAAGAGAGAGGCTCAAAAGCGGGCTGCATAAGCTGTGCTATACAGATGTTCAGATCCCAAGAAGGGGTAGGGGCTCGAAAGGGAGGATTAACATGCATCAGACCTTTGAAGAGTTTCTGGAAAACTGGATGAGAGGCTAAGGAAGAGCCCTTCCCAGCTGAAAGGAAGGCAGACACAGCTGCTAAATGCACCTAAAGCAAAGTGGGCCGAAGGCCTTAACTATTAAGATGCACCAAATAGTCCAATACAGTAGCAATGTCAGCTAATTCTGGCTGAACAGGTATTTGGGAACACCAAAAGCCAAATCTTTTCCACTTGGAATTGTAAGTTTTCCTGCTAACCTTCAGAATTTCCAAAACCGATTGAGAAAGGTTTAAATGTGCATATTCTAACTCTTCAAGAGCCAGGCCCTGAGCCTGAAGACTGGGATAGAGGATCCTCCCCTGAGAGGATGTCAGCAGATTGAACTGTCTGGGAAGACACAGAAGCCTTATCACTGACAATGACAGTAGTAGAGGACACCACAGCTGTCTGGCCTAGCCTGGTGCCACTAGGATCACTCTGCAAGGCTGAGATCTGGCCTTGATCAGAACCCTGAAGATCAATAGGAAGGGAGGAAATGCATACGGGAACCTGCTTGTCCAATCCAATAGTAGAGCCTCCTGTTGTACAGAGCCCAGTAGAAGAGGCCTGCAACAAAAGAGAGGAAGTTGATGATTGTCCGGGGCTGCAAGGAGATCTATCTCTGGAGCCCCCACCTGTTGAAGATAACCTGAAGGACCAGGGGATTCAGAGTCCATTCGTGATGACCCTGAGAAATTCTGCTGAGAGCATCTGCTAAGATGTTGTCCTCCCCTGGTAGGTATACAGCCACCAGGGAAACGTGAAGGGAATAAGCCAGAGACCATACCTTCATGGCCTCCGTGCACAAGGCAGAGGACAGAGTGCCTCCCTGCTTGTTGATGTACCACATAGTTGTGGTATTATCTGTCCTAATTTGTTCTACTTTCCCCTGAATCACAGTTGAGAAAGCCTGCAGAGCTAGAAAGACAGCCCTCAACTCCAGAAGGTTTACGGGAAGAAGGGACTCCTGGTGAGACCAGGTTCCCTGAGCTGTAAGCTGGTCCAGATGGGCCCCCCAGCCTAGGAGGGAGGTGTCCATGGTGAGAATCGCTGAAGGAGCCTGAATGATGAATGGGACACCTTGCCGAAGGTTGTCCTCCTCCAGCCACCACTGGAGTGCCTGAACTAGAGTCTGGGACACTGGAACCAATTTGGAGAGAAGGTCCTTTTTCTGAGACCAGTAAGATCCGAGATGAAATTGAATCTCTCTCATCTGAAACCTTGCTCTCTGGACCACAATTGTGGAGGCTGCCATGTGGCACAGTAACTGAAGAAAATGCCTAGCTGGACGAGAAACTAGAGGATGAAAAGAGGAAGCCAGAGTGACTAGAGACTGAACTCTTGAAAGAAGAAGGAATGCTCTTGCCTGGGCAGTGTCTATGTCCGCCCCTATGAAAGTGAGCAGTTGAGTTGGTTCTAGAACAGACTTTTCTAGGTTTAGAATGAAGCCCAAGGACTCCAGGAGCCCTTGGGTGACTTCTAAGGCTGACCTGACTTGGCCTGGGGACTGACCTACTAGACGCCAGTCGTCCAGGTATAGGAACAGAAGGATACCCTGTCTCCTGAGGAATTCCACCACTACTGCCAGGCACTTGGTAAACACTCCTGGAGCCGATGTTAGGCCAAAAGGCATGGCTCTGAACTAATAATGTCCTGAGGGCAATTCGAACCTGAGATACTTTCTGTGGGAATGTCTGATGGGTATGTGAAAATAGGCATCCTTGAAATCCAGGGAGACTAGCCAGTCTCCTGGTCTCGGAGAGGGAAGAATTACTCTCAGAGTCACCAACTTGAACTTTGTTTTTTTTAGTGTTTGTTGAGGTATCTTAAATCTAGGATGGGTCGCCACTCCCCTGTCTTTTTTGGGGTAAGGAAGTATATGGAATAAAGTCCTTTTCCCCTGTGACAAAGAGGTACCTTCTCTACTGCTCGCATGAGCAGAAGAGAGGAGCCTTCTGCCTCTAAGGCCTTTGTCTCCAAGGGGGAGAGGGGAGTGAAAGATCTTGCTGTCAATTTTGGGAACCTTTTGAAGCTGAGAACAAGTCCCTGGCTCACTACTTCCAGGACCCATATGTCCGAGGTAATGGAATCCCAAGCCTGGGAATAGTGAGCCTGCCTGCCCCCTACAGAAATTGGAGAGGCGACCCTGACTAACACCTCAGGGTGTCTGTTTGGCACGGGGCTTGGACTGAGTGGATGCTGGGGTCCTGGTCATCCCTCGTCTGCCTCTTCCCCTGAAGAACCCCCTCTGCTGGAAAGAAGAGGAAGCCTGGGTTTGGTAAAAAGGCCTGCCCCTGCCAGCCCTAAACTGCTGCTTCTGAGGAGTGGTCTGCTTCTCTTTTGCTGCAACACTCCTATAAGTGGTCCTGTACTCATCCATCTTCTTTATGTAAGCCTCTGTTTGGTCGCCAAACACAGAGTTACCAGCAACAGTAAAATCCATGGCCTTACTCTGGGTATCCTGTGATAGAATGGTACATCTGAGCCAAGCTAATCTCCTCATGGAGACAGATGTAACCGTAACCCTGGAATGCACATCATTCGAGTCACCAGCAGCGTGAAATTGGACCTTGGATGCCTCAATACCATCTGCATCCACCTTCTCCAGCTCCTTGGCTAGCTGGGGAGGGGCATTCTTAGCCAGTTCCAGAACCGTATCCCACCTTGATTTCTGGTACCTGGCTGCATATGCCATATAATTGGCTTGTCTGAGTCCCAAAGAGGATGCCAAGTATCGTTTCTTAGCCATGGCATCCACTTTCCTAGAATCCTTATCTGGGGGGTGAAATGCCAGGGGAATATTAGTCTTATCACAGGCTGCAGCCTGCACTACCCCAACATGGCTGCAATGAGTCGTAAGAAATTCTGTTCCAGGACCTGGCAAGGTATACCTCCTGTCCATCTTTTTATCCACAGGAGGTACAGAAGTTGGAAACTGCAAAATTTTTTGTGTCTATTTCCCCAGGGATTTATGCAGAGGGATAAACACTCTCTTCGACTCTGGGACATCCATCATTTCCATAAAGCCACGTTCCACCTGATTCTGTTCAGCTTCTTCCACCGGGAGCTGAAGAGCATCAGCCACTTTCTTGTAAAACAAGAAATGGGAGGGGGACTCAGAAAGTCTGGGAGGAGACACAATGGAAGGCCCGTCTGGGGAGAGGTCAGGCTATACAAGCTCATCTAGGCCTTCATCTTCCTCTTTATCATACTCTTCTTCTCCATCCCAATCACCCTCATAGAAAGCCTCTGAATCAATGTCAGAAGCGACTATGTTCCGACTGAACTGAACTTCTATGAACCACTGCCGGTTCAGTCGGAACCAGGCAAACCGACTGAACAATAGAAATTGCTTTAGCAATCTCCTCAGCGGACGTACCATGGGAAGTAGGATCCTAACTGGCTGTTTTCCGGTTCCTTTTGCTAGGAACCGAATTCTGCAGAATCGGCTCTCCTTTTGCCTGAGGAGGTATCGCCCAGGTTAGTGGGCACCCCCTCAGGTTCGGCAACTGCCAAACCGGGCTGGCCATCCAGGTCAGCGGACTTCTCGGCGGCCTCCTCCTCCCTTAGCCTACTCTAACGTTTTTCCAGAGTGGCTTTGGGAAAGTTTTTACAGACTTGGCAATCTTCTTTGAGGTGGTCAAACCCCAGACAGTAAACACAGACAAGGTGAGGGTCGGCCTTGGCAAAGGCCTCCTTACACTCGGTACAGTGCTGAAACCCAGTGGGACCGGTTTTCTTTTTGGATTTCTCAGACATGCCAGAATACTGAAAATTTACCCTTACCAGATATTGCGCCAGGCAACTAGAAACTGATCGGTTCCAACCGTGTCACGGGTCAGTAAAAAAAAAAAACAGAAAACGGAAATTTTTTTTTAGGAACCAATGAGTACTGGAAACCACAGTAATATTTGGAAACAAAACAGAAATAGAATTGGGTTTGGTTCCAAACCGGACCAACCGGAAAAGAACCGAAGGCAAAAAACTATTTCCACAATAATACAATAACTACCCACTACCACCACTTACTGTTACCGACACAGAGGTAAGAAGACCAAAATAAAAAAACTGTTGGGTAAAACCAACAGATTTCAACTGATACCGGACCGAAGTGCAGGAGGAATCTCCAAAGCAACTTCACAGTTAGGTGGAGTAAAAAATCTGACGGTTACATTTCAGAGTGCTAGAGACAGAGGTTTGAAAACCAAGCTCAAGCTCAACGTTCTATGGTTCTGCACAGAGTTAACTCCTTACTCTCCGGGGCAGTTCAAGTGCTGGGGCTAACTGCATTAAGTCAGAATACAGCAAGACTTCATGTTGTTTGAAAGGACATTCATAGTCTGTTACTGCAAACTGATGTACTGCAGAAGCTTATTTCTTGTATTTTGAATAAACATCACACAGAGATTGTGTGTTAAATCTGAAGTTCGGAGTCTGGTCCATCTGTTATCCCACAAACCCTCCACAGACTTGGTGTCAGAAGTGGGATAACGTGCTGGAAGCATCTGGACTGGCCGAAGAGGAATGTTTTCTGGTGGATATCGCCCAGATATCCCAGGAGGACCAGTGCACCAGGAGCTGCCGGAGAATAAAGTCCGTGGAGTTCGGCCCAGAACCACGGTTGACAGATGGAGAGAAGCTGCTGCCTGGACTGGACCTGGGAGCTCAGAGGAAGGCCAAGCCTGAAGATGACGAAGAGATGCAGGTCGAGACAGACTGGCGGTGCGAGAGACAGCACCCCAGAGGTAGAGACCCTGATGAAGATGGTCCACTGGACAAGTGGGCAATGGCTGGAGGCAGACCAACTACACAGAGAGGCGGAACACTGGTGCCAGGTGCTCGAGAGGTTCCTGCTAGAGAGCTTTGACAAAGAGTCGGAGGAGGAGGATTTTTCATGGGCTCAATTTGAGGAGGACCCCCTGACTGAGCAGGATATTTCTTTGTTTCCTGTGTTCCCAGGATATTATCTGTTGGAGGTCGGAGATGTAAGTATGGAACTTGAATGTGAGACCCCAGGTAAGACTGTGCCTCGTGATATTGCGATGGGGTTGAAGACGCCAACCAAGAAAGAAGAAGCATGTGAGGCTGAAGGGACTTTTTCTTATATTGATGCAGCTAAATCTATTAACAGTATTGACTGGGGTATACTGCATGCTAAAAATACTAATGTTGTCAGACTGTTACAGTATGTTAAGGTTCAGGAGGGTAGAGGTCACTTAAAAAAAATGTCACCCTTAGAAAAAGGGAACCTCTCACATAGGTTACAAGGTATTAGATGGTAACAGATGGCTGAAAATAGCAGTGATTAGAATGAGGTTTACTAAGACACCATCGAAGTTAAAGGTTTAGGAACCTGCTGTTTAACATTGCAGGGTATTCAGCATGAGAGGTTCCTTGAGGTCCTGTAGGTTTCTGTAGAGACCTGCCTGGGGATAAGATGACCAAGGATTTGGGGTCATAAGTTATAAAAGGTTGACGTAGGAGAGTAGAAACTACTATTGCTCCTTCCATAGTCCCGCAGACACTTTGTGTAAGACAGAGGGGTCAAGTTGGTTGCAGGCAAGGCCAGAGGTGGCTCTACAATGGTCCCTTTCTTTAGGCAGAAGTGTAGCATGTCTGATCAGGGGGTGGGCCTGATGTCAAAGAAAGAGGTACCCAAGGGCAGACAAGGAGTCTGAGGTGGTACGTGTGTTTTACTCTTTTCTGAGTGAAAACCTACAAAGGAGAAGTGGGAGGAAAATGGATTGGAACCTGCACTGGGGTAACACACTGAGTGTCTATATCTGTAACAAGTGAAATGAATCAAGAGTCATAGTAAGTTTATGTAGAGGGATTTAACATAGGTCTGGGCCCCTACTTAAAACTTACATATCTGGTGAGGTTAGAGCAGGTAATTACTCACCCCAGAGAAAGTTTCTCTGTGGTACTGGACTTTACAGTCGTCCAGGTTTTTGGTTAAAAAAAAATATGTCAGACTTTCCATAAAGGAGATGAGAAGGTACCATTAGTCTCTGTTGAAAAATGTGTTTATGCCTCAGGGTAAAGAATGATGATATCCACTATGTTTATGATAGAATGTTTATCGTTAATAGGGATCCTGAGACAGAACTTCTGAAGATGGATGGCGGAAACCCCATCCCTTCCTGGGAGAGGAAGGTGGTAAGCAGTCTGCAATAACTGCTTCCCTCTTAAGGTGGGGGATATGTGACAGTGATCTCCTGC
The DNA here is from genome assembly GCA_016271365.2 of Neoceratodus forsteri. Lineage (NCBI taxonomy): Eukaryota > Metazoa > Chordata > Ceratodontiformes > Ceratodontidae > Neoceratodus > Neoceratodus forsteri. The sequence continues at coordinate 914,094,849 of CM028131.1, read as the reverse complement.
CACTCTTGAGGATCAACCTTTTCTTACATCTGTTGCAACAGTTCTTCTATTTCTAAGCCTCAGCTATCCTTTACTATTTCTAGTCCATAAGGCTGCCCACCTGTGGGCTCCCCCTTCTCCCTACCTCCCTTGACTATGCTACAGTGTCCTCTTTAATTTTCATTTTTCCCTCTCAGGTCCTCGTACAGGGAGGTTATAGTAGTGACTCCAGATGTATATAAAACAGGTTGTGTTTATCGTTGTTGGATTTAGTATGTAATAGCACTATATCATAATATACCTAATGTTAATGAAACCTGTAATGTTGAAAATACCATGGCTCTAGGCGTTTTTGATAATGGTAAAAAGTACTAGGTGACTATTATGGAAACTAAGCTAGTTGTGTTATTTACAATGCATGTATATTGTTGTAAACTTAAGTAAGAAATGGGATGATTTGCATATTTCCTATGATACACTGCATTATGGAAGTATGTATGTATGATGTTGCATTTCTTTGAAACTTAATTTGTTTTAAATGCCCTTTGGGGTAACCCTTCTTTCAATGATTCTGCATTGAGGTTCTTTATTTATAGCTTGTTTTTTTTTGTTTGTTTTTTTTAATTTTGAACCCACACTATGCAAGCAAATGGGGCTTGCATGGGGTGGTCACTACATCTCAACTAGTGATTGGGATCAGAGATCAGCATCAGTAGGTGCTGGCTAAGTGCAGAAAAAGGATATTCATAGTCTGTTGCTGCAAACTGAGGTACTGAAGAAGGAATATGGCATTGCAGAAGCGTATTTCTTGTATTTTGAATAAACGTCACACAGAGATTGTGTGCTGAATCTCAAGTTTGGTGTCTGGTCCATCTGTTATCCCACAACCCCTCCACAAAGGCTTTCTAGCGGCCACCAGAACATCAGCCACATTTTGGGAAACCACAAACCAAGTAATGGCTGTTTCCTGGAGCCATGCTTGTAGGTGAAGCAATCCGAGGTCCTGATGGACCAGGGTTACCTGTTCTTAGGACAGTAGACCCTTGCACAGGGGCAGAGTTAATGGTGGTTCCGCTACTAGCGGCTGAAGTAGGGGGAAACCAGATCTGGCGAGGCCATAGGGCAGCAATGAGTATCAGAGTTGCCCCCTCCATCTGAAGCTTGAGTAGTACTCTCTGGATTAGAGGGAAGGGAAGGAAGGCATACAGGAAGAAACAACTCATCACCTTAGTAATGTTGTTTCTTCTAATGGAGTCTTGCTGTATTCTGACATATGCAGTTAGGTCCTGCCTTTCAAATGCCCCGGAGAACAAAGAGTTAAACTTTCCATGGCCAGAATGGAATGTTCACCACGAGCTCGGTTGAAGCCCCTGTCTGCTGCTGTTTAAACTGCAACCATCAGATCTTTACGAGCACAGACTCACTAGATGTTCTGTGTGGAAACTGTAAAATTCTTACTAGCCAACTGGCAAATATATATATGAAAAGTTTTTTGGTTTCAAAGGAAGACTTAAGTCAGGAAACCAAAAAACAAAACACAACCTCTCACCCAAACCAAAAAGAGGGTGTAAAAAGGACACCCATAGGGTGCCAACACTGCTCCTGCCCACCCACATCCCAAAATCTAGCTTCTGAGAGGGGAAGTGGGGGGGGAGGTCAGAATACAGCAAGACTCCATTAGAAGAAACAACATTACTAAGATGAGTATTTTTTTCTTCAAACAACATGGAGTCTTGCTGTATTCTGACATATGCAAACTATCAAGCAGTACCTCCATGGAGGAGGGACAGAACCTACTTTGGAAACAGGCTCTGAAGTACTGCTGTGTTAAACCGAGCATCACTCCTGGCCTGGATATCCAGAGAGTAATGCTTGGTGAATGTATGGACTGTTTTCCAGGTGGCTGCTTGACAAATTTCTAAGAGAGGAATATCCCTGGCAGCAGCCAGGGAAGCAGCTGTATCTCTAGTGGAATGAGCCCTCAGGCCTGATGGTGGAGTTCTACCCAGTTTTTCATAGCAGAATTGTATATAAGAAACAATCCACCTGGCAATAGATCTTTTAGTGGCAGGTTTGCCCTTACCAACTTCTCCATACGTAAGGAACAACTGGAGGGATTCAAACCTGTGACCCTTGGTACGTTCTATGTAGTAGCTAAGGTCTCTTTTAACGTCCAAGCTGTGTAGCCTCCTCTCTCCCGAGGAGGAATGGTCAGTGAAGAAAACAGGGAGAGATATAGACTGGTTGAGGTGGAAATCTGAAACCACTTTAGGTAAGAACTTTCTGTTAGTTCTAAGGACCACTTTATCTCTGTGAAAAGAGATGAAATCAGATTCCACTGACAGGGCTTGCAATTCACTGATACGTCTGGCAGAAGTATTGGCTACCAAAAACACAGTTTTCCAAGTCAAGTACTTAAGCTCTGCGGAGGACAAAGGCTCAAAGAGAGGTTGCATAAGCTGAGCAATGCAAACATTAAGGTCTCAAGCAGGAGCAGGATCCCTAAAGGGGGGATTGGTGTGAAACAATCCCTTGAAAAACTTACAAAATACAGCATGGGAAGATAGAGAGGAAGGCTTGCCTACTGACAGGAAAGCAGAAACAGCTGCCAAGTGTACTTTAAGAGTAGCTGGCCTGAGGCCTAGGCCATTAACATGGACCATACAGTCCAGAACCGTAGGCAATTCAGCAGAGTCTGGAGAAATATTCTTCTTAGAACACCAAAGGCTGAATCTTCTCCATTTGGAGTTGTAAGTCTTCCTGGTGGAAGGCTTTCGAGAAGCCTTAAGGATATCCAGAACACCTTGGGAAAGATGCAGAACTGCAAACTCTAACTCTTGAAGAGCCAAGCCTTGAGATTGAGAGACTGAAGATTGGGGTACCAAATCCTCCCCTGAGAGGATGTCAACAGGTTGTAATTCCTGAGAAGAGACAGGGGAAGATGGACTGCTAGGGACAGCAACAAGGGATACCATGGCTGCCTGGCCCAATCTGGAGCAATCAGAATCACTTTGCATGGTTGTGACCTTATCCTGACTAACACTTTGAACAGGAGAGGGAAGGGGGGAAAGCATACAGAAATTTCCCTTCCCAGCTCAGAATCAGAGCATCCAGGGGGACTGAGCCCAAAACTGGGGGTCTGCAACAAAAGAGAGGAAGTTGGTGATTGTCTGGGGCTGCAAAAAGATCCATCTCTGGTGCATCCCATCTCGAGAAAATCACTTTCAAAACTATAGGATCTAGGGCCCATTCGTGATGGTCCTGGGATATTCTGCTCAATGCATCTGCTAGGACATTATCCTTCCCTGGGAAGTGAACTGCTATCAGAGATGTTTGCAGGGAATAGGCCAGGGCCCACAACTTCATTGCTTTTGTGCACAAGGCCGTAGAAGTGCCTCCTTGCTCGCTGATGTACCACATGGTGGTGGTGGTGGTGTCTGTTCTGACCTGAACCACCTTGTTAAGTACAAATTTGGAGAAAGCCTGCAGTGCCAGAAACACTGCTCTGAGTTCCAAGAGATTGATGTGAAGCAGAGATTCATGAGGTGACCACAGTCCTTGGGTGGTAAGATCCCCCAAATGGGCTCCCCAGCCCAGCAAGGAAGCATCTGCGATGAGTATCACTGAATGAGACCAAGTGACAAATGGAACCCCTTGTCTCAAATTGTCCTGATCCTGCCACCATTTCAAGGCTTGGATCAGGGTTTGAGTCACTGGGATTAGTTTGGTAAGGGAATCCTTTCTTTGGGACCAGAAGGTTCTTAAGCGGAACTGAATGTCCCTCCTCTGGAATCTTGCCCCTTGGACCACTGCTGTGGAAGCTGCCATGTGGCCCAGAAGCTGAAGGAAATGCCTTGCTGGTCGAAACACCTGAAGGGTTAATGAAGAGGCCAGTTCCATAAGGGTCCTTGCCCTTTCCAGGGGTAGGAAGGCTCTTGCCTTTACTGTATCCAGCTCTGCACCTATGAAGGTGAGGAGCTGCACTGGTTCGAGAACTGACTTTGGAAGGTTGAGAAGGAATCTTAAGGAAGTAAGCACTTGCTGGGTCACTTGCAGATGTGACTTTACTTGGTCTGGAGACTGACCTACTATGAGCCAGTCGTCCAAGTATGGGAAAGTGGAAATCTTTTGTCTTCTTAGGAAGGCAACAACTACTGCCAGGCACTTTGTGAAGACCCTTGGGGCTGATGTTAGGCCAAAGGGCATTGCTCTGAATTGATAGTGGCCTGAGGGCAACTTGAACCTGAGGTACTTTCTGTGGGAGCACCTGATGGGAATGTAAAAGTAGGCATCTTTGAGGTCCAGGGAGGCTAGCCAGTCCCCTGGCCTTAGAGAGGGAAGGATAATTCCCAGAGTTACCATTTTGAACTTTGGCTTCAAAAGATGTTTGTTCAGATATTTTAGGTCCAGGATGGGCCACCATTCTCCTGTCTTTTTGGGGGTTAGGAAGAACCTGGAGAACAATCCTTAGACCCTGTGTAGGGTGGGAACCCTCTCTATAGCTCTGAGAGCTAGAAGAGAAGAAACCTCTCCCTTTAGGGCAAGGGTCTCAGAGATTTGCAGGTGGAAAAGATCTGGTTCTTATCTTGGGAAATTTTCTGAAGCTGAGAACCGGTCCCTGGCTTACTACTTCCAGGACCCACTTGTCTGATGTAACAGACTTCCAGTCCTGGGCAAAGTAAGCCAGCCTGCCCCCTACTGGTATGGGAGAATCGTCCCAGGCACTCTCATCAGGGAGTCTACTTGGCAGGGGCTTTAGGCTGAGGAGTGGATGCAGGCCTGCTCAACCCCCTTCTGCCTCTCCCTCTAAAGAACTCCCTCTGTGCAAAGGAAGAAGAGGACGCCTGAGCTTGGTAAAAATGCCTTTGGAAAGGCCTGCCCCTGCCCCTGGACTGCTGCCTTTGAGAAGTTGCTTGGCTTTCTTTGGCCTGAGCACTCCTGTAAGTGGTCCTGTACTCATCCATCTTTTTCATGTAATTCTCTGTCTGCTCCCCAAACACAGAATTACCAATTACAGGAAAATCCATGGCCTTAGCCTGGGTATCTGTGAGAGGGTAGTACATCTGAGCCAAGCCATCCTCCGAAGAGCCACAGATGTAGCCATGACTCTTGATGATACATCACTGGAGTCTACAGCAGCATGAAACTGTACTTTCGATGCCCCAATCCAATTTGCAGCCACCTGCTCCAGCTCCTTGGCAAGCTGGTCGGGGCCTGTTTAGCCAGAGCCAGCACCGTGTCCCACCTGGACTTCTGGTACCTGGCTGTATAGGCTATATAATTAGCATGCCTGAATCCCAAAGATGCTGCCATGTATTGTTTCTTTGCCATGACATCAATCTTCCTGGAGTCCTTGTCTTGGGGGTGTGATGCCAAGGGAATATTTGCCTTATCACAGGCAGCAGCCTGTACAACCCCAACATGGCTGCATTGCTGAAAAAGAAACTCCGTGTCTGAGCCTGAGAGAGTGTACCTCTTGTCCATTCGTCTGTCCACAGGAGGTATGGAATTAGGAGACTTAAGAATTTTATGAGTCTGTTTCTCAAAGGATTTGTGGAGGGGAACAGACAGTCTCCTGGACTCTGGGATGTCCATCATCTCAACATAATCAGGCTCTTCCTGATCCTCTACTGCTTCCTCCACAGGAAGCTGAAGGATCTCAGCCACTTTTTTGTAAAACATGTAATGTGAAGGGGACTCAGAAAGCCTAAGAGGAGAAACACCTGAAAGTCTGTCGGGGGAGATGTCCGGGTCAATATGCACATCCAGACTTTCACTATCACCATAATCATCCTCATACTCTCCCTCCTCCACCTCCAGTGCATAAAATTCTTCCAAAGTATAATCCGAACCGGGGAACCGACCGAACTGAACCCCTGCCAGATGGTGCCGGTTCAGTCGGAACTGAACTAAGCGATTGCACAATCCTTATTGCCTTGGCTATCTCATCGGCGGTCGGAGTATGAATTTCTGGGTCCAACCAGTCGATTTGTCATTTCTTTTACGGAACTGATTCCTTGAATCGGCCTTTGCCCAAAGAAGTATCGCTCTTGGTCAGAACCGAACTGGCTGGCCATCCGGTCAGTGACTTCGGCCTCCTTCCTCAGTCTGCCTAATCTCTTTCCAGGGTAGATTTGGGAAAATTCTTGCAAATTTTTGCAGTCTGAATCGAGGTGGTCAAACCCCAGACAACACACACAGGTGGTGTGGGGATCAGCCTTGGCAAAGACTTCCCCACACACACTACAGTGTTGAAACCCAGTGGGCCCAGTTTTTTTCTTGGGTTTCTCAGACATGGCCAATCCTAACCAAAAACGTACCCTTTTTTCGGCAATCCGCCAGGCAAGACTCCCCTATTGGTTCCTGACCTTGTGTCGGGTCTTGGAAAGAACCATAATTAAATCCATTTTTTTTTTTAGAACCGATATGGACCGGTTACCACACTCTAAAGTAAGCACAAACTTTTTTACCTCATACTGATTGGTTCAGCCAAACCGATCCGCAATTTACAAGTTCCACACAGAAACAGAACAAAAAACCTATCTAGTACTCACAGTACCAGACAGAGACTTGAACCGACTAAGCGGTAACAGCAATTCAGTAGAAACCGACCGAAAACCGACACTTCAACTGACTTTTGAACCGAGCAGAAGGAGAAATCTCCAGAGTGACTGTTCAGTGAGGTGGAGTAAAGAATCTGACGGTTGCAGTTTAAACAACAACAGACGGGGGCTTCAACCGAGCTCGTGGTAAACATTCCATGCTGGCTTAACTCTTTGTTCTCTGGGGCAGTTGAAAGGCAGGACCTAACTGCATATGTCAGAATACAGCAAGACTTCATGTTGTTTGAACCTCCCTTTCCAAGAGAGGGACAACGCATCTCACCAGAAAACTCCAGGCCCTGGTACGACCGAGCAAAATAGTGGCAATTTTGCGTTATGTGGGGATGCAAAATGGTCCAACACTGGATGATCCCCCTCTGTCTAACAGGTCGTTGACAACGGAGGTCAACAGTTTCCATTCATGCACCCTGGACTGGGACTTGCTTGACATGTCTGCTATGATGTTTTGGGTGCCTGGAACATGCACTGCTGTCTGCATAAAGGATAGGAATGGGTCCTCCCTTGCATGCTGATGTAGTGCATCACACTGATGCTGTCTGTCTGCACTAGCAGAGGACCCAGGGAGAGAGGAGTCTGGAAGGCCTGAAGCCCATACAGAACAGCTTACATTTCTAGAACAGTTATGTGCAAAGTGCATTCCACTGGGGTCCAGGTGCCCTGTGTCTGGTGGGGCCCCAAAGGAGCACCCCAACCCATCCCTGAGCCATCTGTTATGAGAATCTGGTGAGGGGAGGGATAAGAAAAGGAACCCCTTTCAAAAGATTGCTGGGTTCCATCCACCACTGCAGCACTCTGCGCAGCCTTTTCTTCTAGACTGTCTGTGAACTGACTTAGGGTCCACTGGGGAATCCTCATATGTAGTCTGGCCAATGCTACTGTGACAGTCGCCACTGCCATGAGGCCTAGGAGCCATAGGAATGTTCTGGTTGAGACTTGCCTGCTGCTGTACAGTAGCTGGGCCTGTGCAATTAGGCATGGAGCCCTGTCCAAGGGCAGGCAGGCAGAACCTTGAGCTGTGTCCAAGACTACCCCTATATTGCAGTCGTTGAGAAGAAGCCATCACTGATTTGGGATTATAGACTGTAACCCCCACAGCAAACATCTGTCTGGTTCAAGCTAAGATGTGCAGCAGCTGGTCACTGGAGGGGGCTTTCATGAGCCAGTCATCCGGGTAAGGAAAAATATAGATACATTCCCCACAAAGGGCTGCTACCACTACTGCTAAGCATTTGGTAAAGACCTGTAACACAGACAACAAGCCAAAGGGCAACACTCTGAACTGGTAATGTTCCCCATGGAACAGAAACCTCAAGTACCTTCTGTGACGCTGTTGGATTTTGACATGAAAGTAAGCATCCTTCATGTCCAGGGAACATGTCCAATACCCTGCCTGCAACAGCAGGAGCAGGCCTTGCAAGGTGACCATTCAGGTCCCCGAGGTCCAGAACAGGCCGCAGGTCTCGTGTCCATTTTGGAACCAACAGTAAAACCCTGTGTTTCATTTGCTGGGGGCAAAATCTCTATGGCCTCTTTTGATGCAAAGTCAATCTCCTCCAGAAGCAAAGGAGGTGCTCTGGAGGATAATGGGTTATTACTGGCAGATGATCTGGCGGTGTATCTAAATGTTACAGAGCATGGCCATGTTCTATGATCTCTAGAACCCACTAACCTGTCATCACCTCTTTCCACTGGTTTAGGTGGAGGGAAAGGTGACTGGGGTGTACAAGGAGGCAGACTAAGCCGGATGGGGCGGCTCCCCCGCACCATCACCTCCACTTTTAAGTGGGCATATGGAATAGTGCACAGGGTGGGAAAGGTTCCTGCTCCCTTGCCCCTACTCTACTATCTGGTTGTTGGGTGGTGTCTGGCACCAGCCGGACAAAAAGGTACCCTAGTCCTACCCCTTGGTTGGGTGTCGTAAAGGGAATGTACAGACTTCAAGGTTCTGTCTGAGGCCTGAAGGATGGAAAGGATGTCCTGGACATCAGAACCAAATAGCTTTTAACCTTTAAAAGGGGCAATGAGAATGGACTGTTGTGTATCATTCGGAAACCCTGCTATCCTGCATCAGGAATACCGCCAGAGGCAGCAGTCCTCGCAGAAGCATCTGACACGTCATAAGCCATACACAGAAGATGCCTGCCTACATCAGCCCCAGCAGTAAGAGTCTTAAGGAGCTCTTGTTTAGGGGTGCCCTCTGGCAAGGCTTGTGCAGCAGCCTTGGCCTTCCTCCAGAGAGTATTTTGATACTTGGTAATATCAGCCTGGTAGTTGGCAATCCTAAAGCCAAATGATGAGGAGGCAAAAGTTATTTTCCTAGGACATCCAACCTCTTGGATTCTTTATCTGGTAGGAGGAAGCTCAGATGCTTAGATGCCCTTGATCTATAATGGGCAGCATTAATGACCATCAAATCTGCCTCAGGCTGGGTGGCAAAATATAGCTTCCCAGAAGGGGCCATGTATATCTTGTCTGCTTTCCTTGGTATGGCTGAGATTACATTTGGCCTATACCAGGCAGCAAAGGTGACATCCTCCAAGGTAGGGAGAGGTGGCATCACAATAGGAGGGAGGTCAGGTAGTTCAAAGAAATCATTCACATTTTTCTTGGTGGTGTCCTGCTCCTCAAGATCAAACCCCATAATAGCTTGTAACTGCTGCATCATGGTGAGGAAGGTAGGATCCTCAGGAGGGGACCTTGGAATATGAATCCTCACTGCAGCTGGGCACAGTAGAACTAATACCCCTATCGTACTGGTACGCAGGGTACTCCTTAGCATCCTCCCCTTCATCCTGAATTATTAAGTCAGGACTGCATTTGCAGTCAGCGTCGAGTGGGTCGACAAGAAATAGGGAGCTTGCTGGTGACTTCGGCAGTGCTCTGGGGGGAGGCAAGGCTCTCTCCTACATCATCGGGGTGGGGTGGGTGTTGGCAGTATGCCCAGTCGACAGGTCTCCTGGAACAGGGGGAGCAGGAAGCAGGCATCGAAGCACGTCCTTAAAGGAGGATAGGAGAGCCTGCACGTCGGCGCCAGTGTGGTCAATGGGTGCAACAGGAGAAGTCTACGGGGAAGGCTGTGTCCCAGACGACAGCGATGTACCAGCCATACTAGGTTTGGTAGCGCCAGTGCCAAGCCCAGACCTTGGTGCCATGTTGACGGTCGGGGAGCGGGAGACATCGCTACAGGAGCGGTCGACGAAGAAGAAGAAGAGGTGGTATCTCCTGGTGTTCAGAGAGGCGACCTGGAGCACACCAGGGACATTTTCTGCCGGTCCTTATCCCGGTGCTCATGTTTGTGGCTCCCAGAAGATTTCTTCCAGGATTTAGATGACCCAGACCTAGTGGACTGCCGGCAAGTGTTCTGCTGCTGGAGTTCCTTCTCCACTGCGGCCACCTCTTTCTTAAGAAAGTAAACAAAGAAACATAGAAGTTGTCTGCAAATGGGGACCATATGATCCATCAAGTCTGCCTGTGGTTCCCTGCTCCCTCCCCGTTTAGCTGCCTGCTCGAGTATCCTGCAATGTCTGTCCCACGACCTCTTGAATTCCCCCACCGTCTTTGCTCCCAACAACCCCTCTGGCAGGCTATTCCACGGTTCGACAACACGCTCTGAGAAGAACTTCCTCGTATTGCCCCACCTCACTTAAGGCGAAGGTCATGCCCTCTTGGCCTGTTATAGTCCCTTACCTGAAATAGATTTTGCACCTGTACCTTGTTCTTGTCTTTAAGGTATTTAAATGTCTCCATCATGTCCCCCGATTTCTGTGCTGCTCCAGGGAGTATAGTTTGAGTTTATTGAGTCGTGCCTCATACGGTTTCTGATGCAAGCACTGTGCTAGCTTTGTTGATCTTTTCTGTGCCATCTCCAGCCTATCTGTCTCTCCTGAGGTGTGGCCTCCAGAACTAGACAGAATACTCCATGTGGGGCCTTACTCAGGATTGATACAGAGGCATGATCACTTCCTGCCTTGTGCTTGTGATGCCCCTTCTGATGCATCCCAGGATGCCACTAGCTTTCATAAAGGTAATTTTCTATAACTCTTTTGCACCATCGGGTTACCGATTTAAAGCTGCAGCACATAAAGCAAGCTTTCACTTCTGGGTCCAGGCCTAAGCATAACACAGGTGTCATGATGGGAGTCACCGGTGTAAATCTTATCCCTGCAGTCACAACAGTGGAATAATTTAGAGGGTTTCTTCAATGAAATACAGTTCACTGAGAACCACTGTAAAAGTGATCTCTTTTACTAAGAAAATGAAACAAAACGGCAGCAATGTTTTCCACAGCGGTCAGACAAGTATGGCCCACGGAAGGAAAAAAACTGAGGGGAAGCCACCCACATTTATGCACCAGCCGATGTCTGACATCACCGTGGGCACTCCCGGCCAACTGTTTGCAAAGTGTTCCATGTACTCCTAGTGCCTGGCAACTTATGGTTCCACAGGTGTGGCTGGATGAAAGAGATATCCTCGAAGAAGATCAGGAGGTACTGCCAATGGGACAGATTTACTGGAATGTGTAAGAACACATCCTGAAGATCCATGGAGCAGAACCACATGCAGCATCCAGGGATGGCATAATCTGGCTCAGAGCTACCATCTTGAACTTGTGCTTCCAGATTAACTAGCTCAGACTACGCAGATCAAGCTTGGGTCACCAGTCTCACATCCATTTCAGGACCAGGAAGTACGTGAACATGTACCCCTGACTTGCCAGGGCGTCTGGGACGCAGGCAATGGCTCTTTTCGCCAGAAGCTGACCAATGTCCTCCCTGAGGGCAGACAACATGTTCTGCAACACAGAGGACTCCCGAGATGTGTGGAGTCGGTAAGGCAGAAGTGCCTTGAAGTCTAGTGACAACCCTCTGCCTATCATCTCCAGTACCCACTTGCTGGTAATTATGACGGACCAATGTGACCAGAAGTGGCATAACCAACCTCTGACCTGACCCATCACTGGGCAGCTTTGGAAGGGCACTGGCTGCTGGGACCAGAGGGGCACCACTTCCACTACCCCTGCCACTTTCCAACCACTGAACTCAGCTTGAGATGCACAAAGCAACAGAATCCAGGATGGCACTGTACTTCTCTATTCTGGTGAGATGTCCCGCTACCCCAGGGCCAAAAAGGCTGGTACCCAAGAGGGGGACATTGTCAGAGTTTGTGCCGAGTGTCTGCTGTGAAGGTGGAGAGCCTCAGCCAGGCCCTGCAACACACTGCGATGGCCACTGTCATGCAACAGGCATAGGGGTTGTCCATTTCCAAGGCTGTCTGGAGCTGGTGTTTAGCCAGAGGTTGACCTTGGCCCTTGACCAACTTCACTAGCAACTGTTTGTCAGCAGGGAGGTGAGGGAAGATTTAGTCCAAAACTCCCAACAGGGAGTGATCCGGCCTGAAGCAGACTCAGGGAGCAGGTGGCGCAGACCTTCTTGACCATATGGTGAAGCATCTTCGACGCCTTGTTTTGTGGGGGAGGGGCCTGTCAACGTCCTCATGACCTCTGGACATTGGAAAAGCCAAGTATGATACAAACCCTTCAGCTGAGGGGTGGTCTGAGAACCACAGAAGGGATCCTGTAAAGGGTGCCAGGCAGGATGCTGGATGCTGCCAAAGCTCCAGGACTGGTCCCAAAATGTCCTCAACCATGGCAACAGGAACCCTCAGGGAATCATCCTTGTTCAGATATTAATAAAGGGGTATTTAGCCCTCTTCTCGACTGACACCAAGGACACATTCATGGACTTTGACATAAGGTGGAGAATAGCCCCAAATGACACCAGCTCATGCTCAGTGGACAAGTCCTTGACCAAAGCTTAGTCGATGGTATGGGTCCTCGAGGACAACATGGACAACCCATACGAGGACTCCTCAAAAATAGCCCTCAACTGTTTGCTGCTGTGGACCACTCGCATGTCTTCGAACTGAGTGATCTCCAATGACAGCCAAGTCAGCCGCAGCACAGGAGTCCATAGTTGGGGGTCCCACCAAGGGCTGCAATGGATGCGGCTTCAGTCACAATGGTGGAGAGACAGATGTCAGAGAAAGCTGTCGAAGGTGGACTGGTGTGGGCATTACTGGTGACTGCCAGGTGACCACAGGACCAGGGGCCAGAGCCATACTGCGATGGTCCACTGCTGCTAGAGGAGCTCCTCATAGCACCTCCACATTCTGCAGCAGTGCATCTCCTCGCCTGAGGACAAGGATCCATATCAAGTTAGACAGAGAGCACAAACAACACCTTAATTATCGACCCAAGGGTCGACGTCAAGGAGAAGCCTCCGGAGGGTTGGTGTAAATCACAAGCTGAGCCACATTTATAAGCATCAGCTTGAGAGGCATTAATATCAATATAGGCTGGTGCCAAGTGGAACCAGCCAGGGACACTGACCAGACCACATTCTCCTGGATGAGGACCAGAACTGGGATCTGGGAGGTCAACCCCTCGTCCATCTCTTCAAACAATGGGTCAACATACTTGAGAAAGATCTCAACAGCCTGTTTGACTGGTGTCGAAGTTGAAGCTCTACAGGGCCACCAAAAAGCTGTTGACCAAACCCTCAACCAGAGTTGAGAACTCTATGCGAGTTGAGAGTTCAGGGAGTTGACGGAGCAGGAGGAACATAATGTCTCCTGATCTGAGACCAGCAACAGCAGCACCTGTGTTTTTTCCCATGGTAAGCAGGGCACTCTCCATACATATCCTGAAACCCATCCAAGAACGACCCTCCGATGCTGGCCCCAGCTGGAAGTAGCACCAAGGCCGATTAAGTCCTCTGTGCGGCAACTGTCGCCGCCTCTTCCAAAGCCACCAGCTAAGCTAACATACCAACATACTAAAAGCCAGCAGAATAGGCCTCTTGGTCTGTCATGTCTGCTCGGCTGCCAACCCATTTGCAATCATGGCCTTCATCCAGCTTTTAGGTAGAAGTTTAGGGTCGGTGTCGGTTAGCTGACCTAAGAGGAGCCTGACCATGCCATCTTCCCACAGCGCAGGAAGCATCGACTGGCAAGGGCCACAGCCATCCACACTGTGCTGTGATCCAAAGCAGCAGATTCCGGTATACATTGGGGTCTGTGTTTGACATCTTTTGTCAACACTTGACGCAAAACATGAAGCCGCAAGATGGCTTAGCTTCCTACATATCCATCTTCCGTTGACTGGGACACCAGTCCCTTCCAGCGGAAAGGAAGATCTGGGAAGAACTTAGCTTAAGGACATCTGATGAAGCAGCACTTTCCAGTGGAACTACCAGAGTGGGGACAGTGAACTGTACCTGCCCTTAGAAAGGAACATTTTGTATGTTTGGGTAATTCCTTTTCTCCAAATCTACTTCTGTCACTTTTAACAAGTGGGCAACTAGCCCACTCTAGGATACAAATAAGCCACACATGGGGGTGGGGGGGGAGATGGAGACACACAAGCACCATTTAGAGAAAAAGGAATAATCCAAAAGTGAGAAATTTTCCTTTCTCCAGAGTAGAGATACTTCTATCAGTTCTCCAGAGTGGGATGTTTATAGCAAAATCAGAGTTACCAAAAAAAATAGGGAGGAATAAGCCAGAAAGGAACTATGAAAGAAATACCAGATCTGAAAATAACCATGAATGTAGACTAAACAACGATTAGGAAACTACAGCCAGGAGGACTCGAGACCAAGAGCCTCCCTGGCAGATGAATAAACATCCAGCTTACAGTTCAGTAGATTGCTTTGATGGCTGTTCCATTTAACTCTGCCCACGAGGCTCTTATTCTGGTGGAGTATATCTTAATGCCAATAAATGCATGCCATGCTTTTGTTCTGTACGCTTCCGAATTGCGCTCTGATATCTGGAGATGGTGGTTTTAGCTGCCTTTTGTTTTGTTTGTTTTTTATATTTTTTGGTAACCAGGTAAGGCCCACTAGGCACTAGTGCCTGTTTTCAAGGGCAACTCGGGAGCACTGACAAGTTTAAGTGACTTGCTCAGAGTAACGCAGTATGAAAGCGGAGGTTGTGAGAATTTTTATTTTATTTATTGAAATGTTTCACCACGAAAGGCACACTGAGCAACAAGATGCTCGTCTCACGGTGCGTCCTGGAGGTACAGAGGAGAGCAGTGAGTACATGATTACATAGCACTGAGTTACACATTTGAGTCATGAATTGAGAGCAACATTGCTTACATACATCCATTACTTGCTGTATATAAGTTGCAATGAATCGAATTAGAGTTACACGTTGCTTACAGGGCTTTGAACTGCCTTGTATTTAAGGGGGAGGATACATGAAGTAGGGAAACAGTATAGGGAAGGTTTAGAAGCGAAGGGAGAACAAGGAATAAGGTTTAGACCTGGATTGTGTTACTCTATACATGGGTGACAGTCACTGACTAAGGGAATACGTTTGACAGGGAGACAAGGCAGAAGAAAAATTACTCACCTTAGTAATTATGTTTCTTCTAGTGGAGTCTTGCTGTATTCTGACAATTGCAGTTAGCCCCAGCCTTTAAACTGCCCCGGAGACAAAAGGTTAACTTTTCTATGCATGGCATAGAATGTTCATCTCGAGCTCGGCTGAAGCCTCTGCCTGCTGTTATTCGAACTGCAACCGTCAGATCTTTACGAGCAAAACTCACTAGGTGCTCGTGTGGAAACTGTTAAATTTTTAACTAGCCAACGGGCAGAAAAATAATGTTTTGGGTCCTCAAAGGAAGACTCAAGCCAGGAAACCCAAAAACAAAAACCAACCAAATGAAATAACACTCCACTCAAAGAAAAAAAGAGGGTGTAAAAAGGGGGGCACCTCTAGGGTGCGAACACTGCGCCTGCCCACCCACATCCCAAAAATCTAGGTTCTGAGAGGGGCGGTGGGGGGGGGAGGTCAGAATACAGCAAGACTCCACTAGAAGAAACATAATTACTAAGGTGAGTAATTTTGTCTTCAAACATCATGAAGTCTTGCTGTATTCTGACAGCTGCAGACTACCAAGCAGTACCTTCATGGAAGAGGGACAGAACCTACTTTGGGAACGGGCTCTGAAGTACTGCTGTGCCAAACCGAGCATCACACCTAGCCTGGACATCCAGAGAGTAATGCTTGGTAAAAGTATGGACTGTTTTCCAGGTGGCTGCTTGACAAATTTCTAAGAGAGGGATATCCCTGGCAGCAGCCAGAGAAGCAGCTGTACCTCTTGAGGAATGAGCCCTCAGGCCTAAGGGTGGAATTTTACCCAGTTTTTCATAGCAGAATTGCATACAAGAAACAATCCACCTGGCAATAGATCTCTTGGTGGCAGGTTTGCCCTTCCCAACTTCTCCATAAGTGAGGAACAACTGGAGGGAGTCAAACCTGTGACGCTTGGTATGCTCTATCCAGTAGCTAAGGGCTCTTTTAACATCCAAACTGTGTAGCCTCCTCTCTCCCGAGGAAGAATTATCAGTGAAGAAAACAGGGAGAGATATAGACTGATTGAGGTGGAAATCTGAAACCACTTTAGGCAAGATCTTTCTGTTAGCTCTAAGGACCACTTTATCTCTGTGAAAAAGAGATGAAATCAGATTCCACTGACAGGGCTTGCAATTCACTGATACGTCCAGCAGAAGTAATGGCTACCAAAAACACAGTTTTCCAAGTCAAGTACTTAAGTTCTGCTGAGGACAAAGGCATAATCTGAGCAATGCAAACATTAAGATCCCAGGCAGGAGCAGGATCGGTGTAAGGCAATCCCTTGAAAAACTTACAGAATACAGGATGGGATGACAGACAGGAAGACTTGCCTACTGACAGGAAAGCAGAAACAGTTACCAAGTGTACCTTGACAGTAGCTGGTCTGAGACCTAGGCCATTGAGATGGACCATATAATACAGAACTGTAGGCAATTCAGCAGAGTCTGGAGAAATATGCTTCTTAGAACACCAAAGGCTGAATCTTTTCCATTTGGAGTTGTAAGTCTTTCTGGTGGAAGGCTTTCGAGAAGCCTTAAGAATATCCAGAACACCTTGGGAAAGATGCAGGTCTGCAAACTCTAACTCTTCAAGAGCCAAGCCTTGAGACAGAGACTGAAGATTAGGGTACCAAATCCTCCCCTGAGAGGATGTTAACAGGTTGTAATTCCTGGGAAGAGACAGGGGAAGATGGACTGCTAGGGACAGCAACAAGGGATACCATGGCTGCCTGGCCCAGTCTGGAGCAATCAGAATCACTTTGCATGGTTGTGACCTTATCTTGACAAGCACTTTCAACAGGAGAGGGAAGGGGGGGGAGCATACAGAAATGTCCCTTCCCAGTTCAGAATCAGAGAATCCAGGGGGACTGAGCCCAAGACTGGGGATCTGCAACAAAAAAAGAGGAAGCTGGTGACTGTCTGGGGCTGCAAAAAGATCAATCTCTGGAGTGCCCCACCTTGAGAAAATCACCTTCAACACCAGAGGATTTAGGGCCCATTCGTGATGGCCCTGGGATATTCTGCTCAGTGCATCTGCTAGAACATTGTCCTTTCCTGGAAGGTGAACTGCTATCAGAGAGGTTTGCAGGGAATAAGCCACGGACCACAACTCCATTGCTCCTGTGCACAAGGCCGTAGACTGAGTGCCTCCTTGCTTGCTGATGTACCACATGGTGGTGGTGGTGTCTGTTCGGACCTGAACCACCTTGTTCTGTACTGATTTGAAAACAACTTGCAGTGCCAGAAACACTGCCCTGAGTTCCAAGAGATTGATGTGTAGAAGAGATTCCTGAGGCAACCACAGTCCCTGGGTGGTAAGTTCCCCCAAATGAGCTCCCCAGCCCAGCAGGGAAGCATCTGTGGAGAGGACCACTAACTGAGACAGAGTGGCAAATGGAACTCCTTGCCTCAAACTGTCCTGACCCTGCCGCCATTGCAGGGCTTGGATCAGAGTTCGAGTCACTGGAATTAGTTTGGTAAGGGAATCCTTTCTTTGGGACCAAAAAGCTCTTAAGTGGAACTGAATGTCCCTCATTTGGAATCTTGCACCTTGGACCACTTCTGTAGAAGCTGCCATGTGACACAACAGCTGAAGGAAGTGCCTTGCTGGTCGAGACACCTGAAGGCTGAAAGAAGAGGCCAGCTCCATGAGAGCCCTTGCCCTGTCCAGGGGAAGGAAGGCTCTTGCTTTTACTGTATCCAGCTCTGCCCCTATGAAGGAGAGGAGCTGCACTGGTTCGAGAACAGACTTTGGTAGGTTGAGAAGAAATCCTAAAGAAGTGAGCACTTGCTGGGTCACTTGCAGGTGTGACTTGACTTGGTCTGGGGACTGGCCCACTATGAGCCAGTCGTCCAAATATGGAAAAATGGAAATCTTGTCTTCTTAGGAAGGCAACAACTACTGACAGGCACTTTGTGAAGACCCTTGGGGCTGATATTAGGCCAAAGGGCATTGCTCTGAATTGATAGTGGCCTGAGGGCAACTTGAACCTGAGGTACTTTCTGTGGGAGCACCTGATGGGAATGTGAAAGTAGGCATCTTTGAGGTCCAGGGAGGCTAGCCAGTTCCATGGCCTTAGAGAGGGAAGGATAATTCCCAGAGTTACACATCTTGAACTTTGGCTTTAAAAAGATGTTTGATCAGGTATCTCAGGTACAGGATGGGTCGCCACTCTCCTGTCTTTTTGGGGGTTAGGAAGTACCTGGAGTACAATCCTTTGCCCCTGTGTAGGGTAGGCACACTCTCTATAGCTCTTAGAGCTAGAAGAGAAGAAACCTCTGCCTCTAGGGCAAGGGTTTCTGAGAGATTTGCAGGTGGAAAAGATCTGGCTCTCATCTTGGGACATTTTTTGAAGCTGAGAACCAGTCCCTAGCTTACTACTTCCAGGATCCACTTGTCTGATGTAACAGACTTCCAGTCCTGGACAAAGTAAGCCAGCCTGCCCCCTACTGGGATAGGAGAATCGACCCGGGCAGACCCATCACGGTGACTGCTTGGCAGGGGCTTTAGGCTGAGGGGTGGATGCAGGCCTGCTCAACCCCCTCCTGCCTCTCCCTCTGAAGAACCCCCTCTGTGAGAAGGAAGAAGAGGCCTGTGCTTGGTAAAAAGGCCTTTGGAAAGGCCTGCCCCTGGACTGCTGCCTTTGAGGAGTTGCTTGGCTTTCCTTGTCCTGAGCACTCCTTTAAGTGGTCCTGTATTCATCCATCTTCTTCATGTAATTCTATGTCTGCTCCCCAGACAGAGAATTACCAATTACAGGCAAATCCATGGCCTTAGCCTGGGTATCCTGTGAGAGGCTAGTACATCTGAGCCAAGCCATTCTCCAAAGAGCCATAGATGTAGCCATGACTCTTGACACATCATTGGAGTCTACAGCAGCATGAAACTGAACTTTCGATGCCTCAATCCCATCTGCAGCCACCTCCTCCAGCTCCTTGGCAAGCTGGGGAGAAGCCTATTTAGCCAGTGCCAGTACAGTGTCCCACCTGGACGTCTGGTACCTGGCAGTATAGGCCATATAATTAGCCTTCGTCCCAATGATGATGCCATGTACTGCTTCTTTGCCATGGCATCAATCTTCCTGGAGTCCTTGTCTGGGGGGGGGTGTAATGCCAAGGGAATGCTTGCCTTATCACAGGCAGCAGCCTGTACAACCACAACATGGCTGCATTGCTGATAAAGGAGCTCCGTATCCGAGCCTGAAAGAGTATACCTCTTGTCCATTCTTCTGTCCACAGGAGGTATGGAATTGGGAGACTTAAGAATCTGTCCGTTTCCCAAAAGATTTGTGGAGGGGAACAGTCTGTCTCCTGGACTCTGGGATGTCCATCATCTCTATATAGTCAGGTTCTTCCTGATCCTCCACTGCCTCCTCCACAGGAAGCTGGAGGGTATCAGCCACCTTTCTGTAAAACATGAAGTGTGAAGGGGACTCAGAAAGCCTAGGAGGAGAAAAACCTGAAGGTCTGTCTGGGGAGATTTCCGGGTCAATAGGCACATCCAGACTTTCACCATCACCATAATCATCTTCCAACTCTCCTTTCTCCTCAAACTCTGGTTCATAAAATTCTTCCAGGGTATAATCTGGAACTGGGAGAACCGACCGAACCGAGCCCCTGCCAAAAGGTGCCGGATCAGTCGGAACTGATCGAAGCGTTTCCACAATACGAATCGCTTTGGCTATTTCATCAGCGGTCGGAGTATGAGATTCTGGATCCGAACCGGTTGACTTGTCTTTTTATTTTTGTCAGAACCAATTCCTCAGAATCGGCTCTCCTTTTGCCCAAAGTATCGCCCTGGTCAGAGGACACTCCTTGTGGTTCGGTCGGAACCGAACCAGGCTGGCCATCCGGGTCAGCGGACTTCTCTGCCGCCCTTTCCCTCAGTCTTCCTAATCTCTTTTTCCAGGGTAGATTTGGGAAAATTCTTGCAAATTTGGCAGTCTGAATCGAGGTGGTCAAACCCCAGACAATAAACACAGGTGGTGTGGGGATCGGCCTTAGCAAAGACCTCCCCACGCACACTGCAGTGTTGAAACCCAGTGGGCCCGTTCTTTTTCTTGGGTTTCTCAGACATGGCCAACCTAACCAAACTTACCCTTTTTTCGGCAACCGCCAGGCAAGACTCCCTTATCAGTTCCTGACCATGTCACGGGTCTTGGAAAAAACTGTACTAAAACCCTTTTTTTTATTGTTTGTTTTTTTTACAACCGATACGGACCGGTAACCACACACTAAAGTAAAGTACAAATTTTACCTCAAAAAGCCGAACCGAGCCACACTTTTACAAGTTCCACACAGAAAACAGAACAAAACCTATCTAGTACTCACGGTACCACAGACAGAGACTTGAACAGACTATGCGAAACAAGAATTTCGGTACAAAAACTGACCGAAAACAGACACTTCAACCGACTTTGAACCGAGCAGCAGGAGAAATCTCTGGAGCGACTGTTCGGTGAGGCGGAGTAAAGAACCTGACGGTTGCAGTTTGAATAACAACAGGCAGAGGCTTCAACAGATCTCGAGATGAACATTCTATGCCATGCATAGAAAAGTTAACCCTTTGTCTCCAGGGCAGTTTAAAGGCTGGGGTTAACTGCAATTGTCAGAATACAGCAAGACTTCATGTTGTTTGAAGTCCAGTATGGGGTAGGTGTGGAGGTTGGTAGAAATATATGCCAGCATTTACAGCCGGTAGCTAAAGCCACTGGTCAGGCCACGTAGGATGTAGGGGGAGTGATGTGGGGGTAGCAGTAGGAAGAGGGGGGTTGGCTAAAGGGTTGGGAGAGGGGAGGTCAGGTGCATGAACAGTTTACCATAAAGTAGTTTAAGAGGGCAGAAGATAGAGAATGTCTAGAGGAGGAATGGCGGATTTGGACCGGCAGGTCATTCCAAAGCTTCGGAAGATGGCAGGAGAAGGCTGATTGGTTTGCAGAGGTCAGACGGTGAGGGATTACCAATAGTTGGGAGTCAGCAGACCTGAGGGCATGAGAGGGGGGTTGGAGGAGAAGATAGGGTGGAAGGGAACTGAGTCAGAAGTTAGAAGCAGATTTAGCACTATGAAGTAGTCTCCAATTGCTAAGGCGAATCAAACCAGGTCTGCTGGATGTGCCAAACTCATTCACAGCTCATTACTCTAACCTCTAGGCTATATAGCCAGCCTTATGGCCTCCCTTCCTTTTTATTGGAAAGCACAATCATCAGAAGTCTACCAAAAGGATTCAGTACAATTAATATAAAACATGATTGCCCTTCTCACACTGTGGCGATACAATTTCCTCTCCAATTCAATAATAGGGCTAGGACAAAAAGACAGCAGGACCAGTTCTTGACTGATGTGAAAGTGTGTATTTACTTTGGGAATGACATCTGCCTTTATCACTGCCTTGTTGCACTGTGCTGTGGATTTCAGATTCTTCAGTTTTATTACCCCAAGGTCATTTTCCTCTGCTGTGCTTCCTGATACCACTCCCCCATCACATACTGCTTTCCCAGGGCATTAAATAAGCTGAAAAAATTGATTAGCAATTCTTTGTGTGGAAGTGCTAATCAGCTGTGAAAATGTATAGCACTTGGCACAGAATAATTAGCAACACTTAAAAAAAGATATATATTGTTTTTATTCATTCTATTATGCCATGGACTCGCTCAAAAAAAATAGCAGTCTACTGCTATGCGTTTCTGGAAAATGTTTGCATTACATCCTGTTTTGCGAAGCATTTTGCTATGCTATACCAGCTATTTAATACCCTGCTTTCCTGTGTTATTTTTCCTTGATGTGCATTACCTTGCACCTTTTTTTTTACCCTTAAAGCTCAGCTGTGAGATCTTGGGACTATTTTTCCAGCCTATCTAGGTCTTCCCGTAGTGCCCTAATCCCATCCTAAGTGTCCAACCTTGCGCAGATCTTAGTGTTATCTGCAAAAAGGCAGGTCTTATTTTATTTCTTCGGAAACAACCTTTGAGCAAGATGCTCATCTACAAAGGTTTCATGTCAAGGAACAAGAATAATCAGAGTTAAACGTTACACGACAATGACAATATCAATAACAATCACAATGATGTGGTAGTTACAAAAAATTCTCCCAAGGGTGGGGTTACAATCAGATAATTTTCAAAGAGCTGCCAGGTTAAAAAGGCATTGTCAATCAGTCTCTTTCAGTATAGCAGGGTGACAGAGGACAGGCAGCAGTACAAGTGGGGATCTTGGAGGAGACGGGGTGGGTAAGTGGCAACTATTAGAGCTTAGGTAAACTGGAGGGTAGTGAACAGGAGGGGGAAGGATAGAAGGGTGAAAGGGGAAAGGTGGGTATGCCATAAGGGATCGAGTTGACAGGGGCTATAAAAGGTATCCTTCCAGTGGTACAGACGGCAGAAGTGCGTCAGTAGTAGGCAGGAAGAAAAAGCTGCTTACCACAGATACTTCCGCTCAGTACTTACTGAAGAGAATGTAGGGCAGGGCCCACAGCTCAGCACCATGGACAAAGGAGGGAGGGAGGTGTGCACTAGTCCCTTCACAAAAGAAACGGTCCTACAAGAGCTCAATAAGCTCAGGGTGGACAAGGCAATGGAACCCAATGGTATGCATCCCAGGGTACTGAAGGAGCTAACGGTGGAACTAGCAGAGCCATTATCAGAACTGTTTAGTGAGTCTCTCAACACAGGAAAGGTCCCAGAAGACTGGAGAAGGGCTCATGTGATCCCGCTCCACTAGAGTGGCAGCAGGGAGGAGGTAGGGAACTACAGACCAGTCAGTCTTGCCTCAGTAACGGGCAAGATTATGGAGGCACTCCTTAAGGAAAGGATAGTGCAACACCTAGAATCCACAGGAGCACAGGATCCAAGCCAGCATGGGTTTACAAAAGGAAGGTCCTGTCAAACTAATCTCATAGATTTCTTTGACTGGGTAGCGTGAGGTGGACCAAGGGGAGCAGCTGATGTCTACCTTGACTTCAGCAACACTTGATACTGTTCCACATAGAAGATTGATTAATAAGCTGGGTATGCTCGGGGTGGGTCAGAAGTTGGTCAAATGGGTGGCAAACTGGTTGACGGGCAGAAAACAGAGAGTGGTGGTAAACGGTATACAGTCAGAAGAGATGCAAGTCCCAAGTGGGGTACCTCAGGGATCAGCCCTGGGGCCAGTCCTCTTCAATATCTTCATCAGTGACATTGTAGATGGACTGGAGGATAAGGTTTGTCTGTCTGCAGAAGACACCAAGATCTGCAACAGAGTAGATGATCCAGATGGGGTGGGCAGAATGAGAAGAGATCTGGATAAACTAGGAAAATAGTCGGAAGAGTGGCAACTAGGGTTTAACGCAAAGAAGTGCAAGATCATGCACATAGGGAAGAGAAACCCTGAAGCTACCTATAGGCTGGGAGGGGAGTTGCTGGCAGTCACAAAGGAAGAAAGAGACGTGGGCATCATCATCATAGATGACCTGAAATTATCCAAGCAGACCACTAAAGCAGTAGATAAGGCTAGAGGGGTGTTGGGGTGTATTAGTAGGGGCATCACAAGTCGGAAGAGGGAGGGAGGGAGGTAATAATTCCTCTTTACAAGACACTGGGTAGGCCCCATCTGGAGTACTGGAGGCCACACCTTCACAAGGACATTAACCAAACTGAGGCAGTCCAGAGAAGGACAACCAAAATGGTGCAGGAACTGCATCAGAAAACATATGAGGACAGATTAACGGAGCTCAATATGTATACCCTAGAGCAAAGGAGGGAGAGAGGTGATATGATCGAAACATTCAAACACCTTAAGGGCATTAACAAGGTGAAAAAGTCTAACATGTTTCAATATAAGAAAAATAGCAGGACAAGAGGACAGAGCATGAGATTAGAAGGAGGCTGATTAAGGGGTAATGTGAGAAAGTTCTTTTTCACAGAAAGGGTGATGAATGCATAGAACGGCCTACCTCAGGAAGTGGTGGATATGAATACAGTGCAGGGCTTCAAACAGGCATGGGACACACATAAGGGAGCAATACAGATGAGTATGAATAGATAGGCCACAGACAGATCAAAGGCCAATGGCACATTCTTGTTTCTCCCAGGAAATACTCCAAAATTCATAACTCTCCTGCAGCATACCTTTAAGGTCAGATCTGCCCAGAGACAGAATGCTACGCTAATGATGGAATCATTGGCATGAGCCACTTTTCAAATGCTGCCACCTATCAACTGCCTACATTCTAACCCTCAGATTTCGTGGACACCTGTAAAGATGGCCCAAAATTTAAAATATATAAAATTTAACTTCAAAATTCCCCACCCAGATCTCCAACTGGAGGAAATATAAACTTACCATAAACAATACCAAAAGCTCCTATGTCAGAATCACCTGAAAAGGACAAAGCGAAATAACAAGTTCCAATAAAAGTAGAATGTGGCATGCAAACACTAAGGTACAGCATGGAATACAGAGGCCACTGGTTCTTAAACGGGGAGGCAGGGTGGGCGAGTTATGAATATTGGAGTATCCCCTGGGAGAAATAAGGTTACTATGGTTAAGTAACTTTTTCTTCTCACCCCAGGAACACTCCCAACATTCCTATCTCTTCTGCAGACTAAAAAGCAGTACCTTAGGAGGCGGGAAGAACCTAGTTTAGAAACAGGCTCAGCAGGACAGCTGTACCAAACCTGGCATCAGCCCTAGCCTGCACATCCAAGCTGTAATGCTTGACGAATGTGTGTACTGTTCGCCAGGTTGCTGCGTTACAGATATCCACCAAGGGTACATCCCTTGCAGCTGCACCCCTTGTGGAGTGGGCTCTAAGCCCTGCTGTAGCTTCCCTGCCCACCTCTGAATAGCAAAATTGGACACACTAGACAATCCAACGAGAAATGGACCTTTTAGATGCTGGATTTCCCCTTTCATACATCCCCATAAGTGAGGAAACGTGTTCTGTCCTGCCTATGGGGCTTAGTGGCCGTCATGTAGTAGCTCAAAGCTCTTTGGACATCCAGGCTATGCAGCCTACGTTTACCAGAAGAAGAATGGTCAGTGAAGAACACTGGCAAAGTGATAGACTGGTTCAAGTGGAAGTCTGAAACCACTCTGGGGAGGAATTTCCCATTTGTCTGTAGGACTGCCTTATCCCTGTGGAAGGAAATGTAGTCATTTTCAATGCATGACGCCTGGAGCTCACTAATTCTTTTAGCTGACGTAATGGCCACTAGAAACACTGTTTTTCATGTTATGTACTTCAAAGGTGCTGAAAACACAGGCTCAAAGGGAGGGACCATGAGTTGGGCAATGCAGATATCAAGGTCCCAAACTGGCACCCGGTTCTCTCACTGGTGGAAACATATGAGAAAGGTCCTTGAAGAACATTTTAAACACAGGGTTTGATGCCAAAGAAACAGACTTGCCTGCAGATGCATAGGCCGAGACTGAAGACAAATGAATCTCTAATGTAGAAAGCTGTAAGCATGTGAAATGTAAGTAGACCAAGTAGTCCAGTACCAACGGCACTCCTGCCTGGGCTGGCACTATAGTCCTACTAGAACACCAAATAGAAAACCTCTTCCACTTTGCAGCATAGGTTTTCTTGGTAGAGGATTTCCTGTATCCTCTTAAAACATCCATAACCGGTTCAGAAAGATGTAAACCAGCATACTCTAGGTCCTCAAGAGCCAATCTTTGAGCCTGAGTGACTTGAGGTTCAGATACAGGAGCCTCCCCTGGTTGAAGGTCAGAAGATTGTGCCTCCTGGAAAGGTGCATTGGTTTGTCCACTGACATGGACAGCATTAGGGAGTACCATGGCTACCTGGCCCAGTCTGGGGCTATCAGAATCATTGTTGCTGGCTGAGACCAGAGTTTCAACAGCACCCTGTATATCCCAAGAAATTGAGGGAATGCATATAGGAATTTCCCTGACCAATCCAGAATAAGGGCATCCAGAGGAACCATGCCCACTACTGGAGGTCTGCAACAGAACTGTGGCAAGTGGTGATTCTGATAAGAGGCAAAGAGGTCTATTTCTGGGGTGCCCCACCTCCTGAATAAGGTCTGCACCACTTGCCTGTTCAGGGACCATTCATGATGGTCCTGGCTGGTTCAGGCTCAAGGCATCTGCCCGAACATTGTCTTTTTTTTTTTTTTTTTGTTTAAATAAACTTTATCCGCCACTCGCGGCCCTAGACCCTCTCAGATGGGGGCACACAGCTTACCTCCATCCCGCCACATCTGATGCTCAGTCCTGACTCTTGGTCAGGCCAACTCCTCCACAGTCCAGGCATCCACATGTCACCTTGAGCCACCCTACGTGAGGACATCCACGGACCAGGGGAGCTCCAAGGTCAGCCAGCGAACACGACTGTTGGGCATGGGGGGTAGCTCCTGGACCCCATCGTCGCCTACCAGGGCCAGGTCCATTTTCCATGTTCGTTCCCCTGGGCTCAGACGTGCAATGATGCCCTGCTCAATGTATGCACGCACCCGTGCACACTAGAAAGGCGCCCGCCGCAGCCCTGATCCCCTGCATCTGCCGGCCAGGCAATGCAATCTCCTGGTAGCCACCAGGGGCTGCTATTGCACCAGCGTGGGCAACCCTTCCTTCCCCGAGGAAGAAAAGCAGTCCTATGGAAGCTCAATCCTTCCTCATCCCCCCCCCCCGACGGCCCGTGATCATTCCAGAACACGGGTCACTGGTGTGGCATCCAGCATCAACCTTCAGCGACACCGGGCCGGCCAGAACACTGTCTCTGCCTGACAGATTAATGGCCTGTAGTTAGGAGCCCAGTGAGTAAGCTATGGTCCAAATCCTCATAGCATCTGTGCAAAGGAGGCTTGACCTTGTTCCCCCTTATTTGTTTATGTAGTACATGGTGGTAGTGCTGCCTGTTCTGACTTGCACTACCTTTCCCTGTATCAGTGGTTTGAAAACTTGCATTCCCAGAAACACTGCCCCGAGTTCCAACAAGTTTATGTATAAGAGTCTCTGCACTTGACCAAGTGCCCTGGGTAGTGTGCTCTGCTAGATGAGCCCCCCCAGAGTGCAAGGTGCTGCAATTTGGGATGAAGAACCCAAGGAGGAGTTACCAGCTAGGGGGAGTGCAGCTAGCCCAGACAGAGGAGGAGAAGGATCTGGGTGTGCTCATTACAGGGTCAATGAACAACTCGGCACAATGTAGGAAGGCAGCTGCAAAGGCCAACAAAATGCTGGGTTGTATTGCAAGGGGTATATCCTCGAGGAGGTGATTCTGCCACTGTATAGGTCATTAGTTAGACCACACCTGGAGTACTGCGTGCAGTACTGGCTTCCGTATCTGAAGAGGGACATTAAGTTACTGGAGGGGGTGCAGCGCAGAGTGACAAACATGATCAAGGGGCTGGGGGACTTATCATACGAGAGGAGGCTGAAGTAGTTGAACATGTACTCACTGGAGGAGAGGAGAGACAGGGGTGACATGATTGAAACCTTTAAATACATGAAAGGAATAAACAAGACAAGTACAGAGGGGCTGTTCAAAGTAAGGGAGGGGAGGGCCACCAGGGGCCATGATATGAGACTGGAGCGAGGAAGGTTCAGGAGGGAGATTAGGAGACACTTTTTTACAGAGAGGGTGGTGGCTGGGTGGAATGCGTTACCTCCTGAAGTGGTATGCAGTAGAACAGTAGACTGCTTCAAACGAGGATGGGACAGGACAAAGGGGAGGGTTAATGAAGGGGAAGGGTGGAAGGGAGGGGCAGCTGCAGAATAAGGGGTGCTAGCTGCACATTCGAGCAGACTTGATAGACCTCTAGGCCTTTATCTGCTGGCAAATTTCGTATGTTCGTATCTGTTGTGATGATCATTGATGGAAGTTCTTTTTGGAAAGGAACCCCTTCTCTTGAGGTTGGTTTCCTCTTTCCACCACTGAAGAGCTTGGATACATGTTTTTGTTACAGGAACGAGCTTTGACAGGGAATCCTTTCGTTGGCACCAATGACCTCTTAGTGAAACTGGAAGTCCCTCATCTGAAACCTGGAGCCTAGCACTGTGCCTGTTGCAGCTGCCATGTTGCCCAGAAGTTGAATAAAATGCCTTGCAGGCCTTGGGACACTGAACCTGAAAGAACCTGCCAACTGCAGGATGCTTTTTACCCTGTCTCTGGGGAGAAAAACTCTGCCCACTATGGTATTCAAGTCTGCTCCTATGAACTGCAGAATTTGAGAAGGAAGAAAAACAGATCTTTTTAGATTTAAAAGGAAACCCAGAGATTGCAGAAGTTGCTGAGTGAGCTGTAGGTGTTCTGCTAACTGTTGTGGTGAATTTCCCACCACCAGCCAGTCGTCTAGATAGGGGAATACTGGGACACTTTGTCTGTGCAGGTGAGCCACTACCATAGCCAGACACTTTGTGAACACCCTTGGTGCTGAAGTGAGACCGAAGGGTAGAGCTGAGAACTGATAATGACCTGACAGGAGTCTGAACCCAAGATACTTTCTGTGAGACTCCCTTATGGGGATGTGGAAATAGGCATCTCTTAGGTCCAATGATGCCAGCCAAATCTCCTTTTCAGAGTGCTGGTAAAATCAGAAACAAAGTCACCATTTTGAACTTTGGTTTTGCTAGGAACCTGTTGAGGACCCTGAGATTCAAGATAGGTCGCAGCTCTCCATTTTTCTTTGGTGTGAGAAAATACCTTGAGTGAAGTCCTTTTCCCCTTTGATGCAAACGCACTGGTTCCACTGCTTTTAGGGAAAGGTGGTGTTTCACCTCTTTTTCCAGCCTTTTGCTTTCCAGGAGGGAAGCTGGTTTGAATACTCTGATTTTCTGAACAGGGGAGGACTTGAAGCCTAAAGACAGGCTCTGATCCACTATCTCCAGAACCCACTTGTCTGTGGTGATGGTTTTCCAATCTGGGAAAAATAGGTCAGCCTGCCCCCTACTGGCAAAGAAGAGGCAGCCTGGTCAATGAAGTCAGGAGTCCTGCTTAGATTGGGGCTGAGACTGGGCACCGCGCCTGGCACCTTTTCTGCCTAGGGTTACCATCTGTCCCGATTTTCGCAGGACAGTCCTGATTTGGGCAGCTGTGTCCTGCAAAAAAAAGCATGAAAAATGCTACATGTCCAGACATTATAGTAGAAAAAAATATTTTCTAACTTTCCTCTAAATGTTGCAAAAAACAATAATACCTTAACTAAAATATCTTAAAATGGTAAGAAACTCTAGAAACAACTAAACAAACTACAACACTTAGTCTTAATTCTGATTATTTAGAGAAAACAATTCTGTTGCACTGATCAAGGGTGCATACTGTCCAGCAAAAAATCATGTTTCAGTAAGAATGTCCCACTTTGGGCTTCTTAAAAGGTGGTAACCCTATTTCTGCCCCTACCCCTGAAATACCCTTGCTGCGCATATTGGGGTGCCTGAGGAAGTACCATGGCCTGATAAAAAGGCCTGGAATTAAACTGTCTGTCCCAGACTCCCCTACTGAAAGGTCTAGAAGAGGTGGAGGGTCTTTCCTTTGCAGAAAGGAAAGGTGGCTTTATACTCATCCACCTTCTTCATATAAGCCTCTATATGGCTGCCAAATAGGGACTTGCCCTCCACAGGAAAATCCAGAGTCTTACTCTGGGTATCCTGCGTGAGGTTTGTGGCTCTCAACCAAGCAAACCTTCTCAGTGCGATGGTATTAGTCATCCACCTTGCAGCAGTCTCATTACTGTCTGCTGCCATCTGGAACTGGTATTTGGCAGCTTCCAGGCCAAACCTAGCAGTTTCATCTAGGTCTGCTGAAGGAGGAGAGGGTGCTTTCTCAGCCATGTCCAGGACAGACTGCCAGAGAGCCTTCTGGTACTGGGCTGCATAGGCCTGATAGTTAGCTTGCCTAATGGCCCGGGAGGCTGACAAGTAACCTTTCTTGGCCATACTTTAAATTTTTTTGAGAGTCCTTCTCTGGAGGGTGGAAAGCCAGGGGGACTTTTGCCTGGTCACAAGCTGCAGCTTGCACCACCCCTTGGTGGTCAGGGTGTGAAAATAAGAATTCAGCGCTGTTCTGTCAAGCTGATACTTTTTATCCAACCTTTTGTCCAAAGGAGGGACAGCCCCAGGAGCTTGGAGGAGTTTTAAAATATCTCTTTTAAAAAAC
Source organism: Neoceratodus forsteri (assembly GCA_016271365.2). Classification (NCBI taxonomy): domain Eukaryota; kingdom Metazoa; phylum Chordata; order Ceratodontiformes; family Ceratodontidae; genus Neoceratodus; species Neoceratodus forsteri. The sequence goes on along the minus strand of CM028131.1, from coordinate 914,064,726 downwards.
TTATTTATGGGGAGTGACAGTTTTTTAGTAGGAGTCAGCCCCATCATTTCCAGATATTCAGCCTCCTCCTCATCCTCATCCTCTACAGCTTTACAGGTAGGGATGTCCAAGGCATCAGCAATTTTCTTGATAAAGGAAAAATGAGAAGAATAATCTTCTACAGTCCTGGGAGAGGAGCCAAACTCCTGTTCAGGGGAGACCTCAGGCTCTGTAGGCTCACCTTCCTCTTCCTCCTCCTCCTCACCATCACACTCCTCAGGAAAGGAGGGTGGGTTGGAAGGTACTGGGGACTGTGAAATCACAGGCAGCAGACCCTGCAAAGTTTGCATTATTTTTATTGCTTGTGCAATCTCTGAGGGAAAAACCACAGTGGCAGGCATCACAGAAGTCCCCTTTTCCACAGGGGGTTCAGTGTGCTTTGTTTTCTTTATTTTTTTCCTAGAACCGGAGAGCTATCTGGTTCAGAGGGTCTCTTTTTACCCGTATTAGGGGTAGAAACAGTAGAAGTTGTGACGTCACCCACAGACCCCGAGGGTTTCAGCTGGTCAGAGCCAGAGGGACCCTTAAATTTCTTACTTAATCTTTCGACGTATTTCCAAAGTCTTTTCTGGAAAAGATTTGCAAATGACACTAATTTTTAAATGGTCAAAACCAAGGCAGAACACACAAATGGAGTGCTTATCTGCCGTGGCAAAAACTTCTCCACACTCGGAACAGTTTTTAAAACTGGGTTCTCCGGTTCTCTTTCTGGGTTTTTCTGACATAATGAAGAAAAAAAACGCAACCGCCAAGCACTAAAGATTTTTAAATTCAAAAAACAATAATTTTATTGGTTGCAGTCGGTTCAGGAACAGATTGGGGAAGCCAAGCAGAACTGGGAACCGACAGAAATAGAACCGGGATCAGCGGTTCGGAACCGAAGGTATCGTTTCTACAAAACAAAGAGTTAAGCACATAAAATTTACAAAAACTAGTAAATAACTGGGGAAAACCCTGAAACTAACTCAAAATACCTCAGTTCCTCAGCAGTTATGCCCGAACTGTGAGAAACCGAGAAAACAACACAAAATTAGCTAAATAAACGGTTATTAAAATAACACTGATAAGAGGGCAGCAAATGAAACATACTTATTTGTTATTAATAAAGGCTTCTCTGACTAGATGAGGAGGAGGAAATCTCCAGGCATCTGGTCTTGACATGCGGAGAGAGAAATCGGAGGGTTAGAATGAAGGCAGTTGATAGGCGGCATTTGAAAAGTGGCTCATGCCAATGATTCCATCATTAGCATAGCATTCTATCTCCAGGCAGATCTGACCTTAAAGGTATACTGCAGAGGGAGTTAGGAATATTGGGAGTATTCCTGGGGTGAGAAGAGCAGGTGAGTGGTTGGTCAGGTCACCTTCCTACAAGCACAGGCACCCCGAGAGGCAAAGAGTCGTTTCAATTCAGGTTTGAAAGATGGGAGAACTGCAAGGTTAAATATTTCAGTAGGGATGACATTCAGCCAAAGTGGGGCCCTGTAGGCAAAAGAGCACTGGCCAAGAGCAGTTCTTCTAAAGGAAACAACAAGCTGGGATCCTGTCTTACCCCATGTATTGTAGCTGTATCTGGTAGCTTGAAGAGCATCAATTATGCATGGTGGTGTTAGGCCAAGCAGTGCCTTTTTTTTTTTTTTTTAAACAAGGAAGCAAACTTGATACTTTATCCTGTTCTTCCAGTTGAGCCACTTGGCTTGTTCATAGAGTACAAGAGTGCATTAGGCTATCTGCTCCCAGTGTTAGTCTACGTGCCTTGTTGAGGGCTGTGACTATACACTTGAGCGCAGTGTCGGATGCAGCCCCATACACGACCAGCCCATAATCAATCATTGACATAATGGAGCTGGACACAGCTAGGCAGAGGGCACAAGACGTTAGGTACTGCCTATGTCTGTACAGGACCCCTAATTTCACATTTACCACTTTTACCACCTGGTTTATGTGTGGCACGAAGGAGAAGGTATCATCTATAAGGACCCCAAGGTACCTGAAAAAGTGCACTTGTTCAATAGGTTCAGCATTATTTTTGGTGATGTACAGTGAAGGGTGTTTTTTTTTTTTTTCCACTGATGACTTGAGATAATCATGGTTTTAGTTTTTTTGTAGTTGAGGTAGTGTTTTTTTGGAACTAAACCAGTCCTCCAGTTGGTGAAAGGTAGTCTGAAGTCCACTTTGTAGCAGTTCAATTTGGGAGTTGTTACTACGGATAACTGCATCATCTGCGTACAAAATCATCTTGGTCTTGCATGCCGCAGGAAGGGCATTCAGGAATAGACTGAAAAGGAGGGGTCCCTAAATGGACTTTTGAGGGACACACCGACGGAGACTTCTCTAGTACTGGAGATGACTGTTCCAATTTTGACACTCTGCAACCTGCAAGCCAGGTAGTCCTGAAACCACTCGACAGGACCAGCTGCCAGCCCCAAGGCTTGCAGTTGCTCTAGCAGGATGGGGTGGTTTATAGTGTCAAAGGCCTTGGCGAGATCTATAAAAATAGATCCTGCCAAGTTACCACTGTCCAAGGCCTCATGGACATATTCAGAGAAATCAACCAGAGCAGTAGTAGCGCTATGATTGTTGCGGAAGCTGTATTAGTGGGGGTATTAAAGATTACATTTCTGAATGTAGTCAGTGATCTGTTCCGCAACAATCCTCTCCAGCACCTTGGAGAGAGAGAGAGAGAGAGAGAGAGGGCAGAGTATTGAGATGGGCCTATAATTGGCAGTACACTACCAGTCCCCACTTTTATGCACTGGGGTCGCTAGTGCCAGCTTCCACACAGTAGGAAATTTGGCCATGGCAAGGGATTTGTTACACATTTTCGACATGGGTACTATGACTTCATCCAGAGCAATGGCTATCAGCTTCATGTCGATTCTATCACTGCCCTGTCTTGTTTTGCCCTGTATGACCATCCCTATGTCGCAAATGAATATTTTAAAGAGGACAGATCCCAGGACTGAGGTCTGCAGCACACTGCCCGTTACCGCTTTGACATCCGAGAATTCTGTTTACCACTACCCTCTGTGGCTGCCCCCCAAAACCAACTTTCTAACCATGTCACAATACTTTCTTAAGTTCCCAGGTCCCTTAGTTTCTGGGGGGACTGAATCAAAGGCTTTTCTAAAACCGAGGCACAGTATGTTGACTGCTTGTCCTCTGTCAGCCGCCCTGGTCACCCAGTCTAAGAACTCTGTTAGGTTTGTCTGGCATGACCTCCCCATGGTGAACCCATGCTGCTCATCATCATGCAACCCATTTACCTCAAGAAAGTCCACCAGTCTCTCTCTCCGTATGGTCTTTACTACCTTCCCCACTGTAAATACCAAGATGGTCTATAATTTCCTGGCTCATCTTTCCTTCCGCTTTTATACAAGGAGCCACATCAGCAGTCCTCCAGTCTCTGAGGACACGTTGGTGTCCCGTGAGCAATTAAAAATATTTGCCAATGGTGCTGCTAGTACTTTCGTGGACTCCTTGTGTATCCCAAGATGCATCCCATCTGCCTTTTCTCATGCAGGACATCCTTGACCCCCTACAAGTAATTTTTCTCAGACAGATAGTCAAAGAACCCTTTATGGATGGGGCAGTGCTGGACCTAGTGCTTACAAACAGGGACTGTGTTGCAGACGTCACAGTGGGCAGTCTCCTAGGTACCAGTGATAAAGTATACTGTTGTTTAACATAAAGACCGGAACAAAGATTAACCACAAGAGGATTAGAGTCCTGGACTTTAGGAGCACAGATTTAGAAAGAAATATGAATGCCTGAGAAAATGCCTTGGGGGTGGTGGTGGTTGGGGGTGCCAGGGAAGGTCAAAGGCATAGCAGGGAAAATACAGGAGGGCATAATTAAAGCAACCAACATCTGCGTGAAGGAAGCAAATTATAGCAGAAGGGAAAAAAAGACCATTATGGTTCTCAATGTAAGTGGCAAAGGTGAAGAAAAAAGGAGGACTTCAGGCGATATAAAAAACACAGAGGGAGGAGGACAAGGAGGTATACCCAGTAAAGCAAAGGGAAGCAGATAAGATAGTAAGGCGAAGAAAGCCACAGACAGAGGAAAGTGTTTAGATTATATTGTAAAGCTGCTAGAGGGCAACAAGACGTGTAGGTTGCAATCCTCTTGCCACTGCCCCCCCCCAACACTTCTGTACTGTGTCATCCATACCTAAATTCTCTGCCTTTTGCCCCTCTCTGTAGTGTCCCTTGCACCGTCTCCCAGGCTATCACTAGGCATACAACGTGGCATCCAAACCAGGGTTTGAACCAGGTATTTTTTTGCTCCAAAGGCAGCAACCCTACCACTGCGCCACTGTGACTGCCACAATGTTAGGTGTCAGCAAGACCTACTCATACCTGCTCATGGTCACATCTACCACAACTGTACTCCCTCACAGCACCCACCCACACAAACTAACCATACTACTGTTGCTACCCACGTTTACCCTGCTCAGCAACAAAACCCCAGTTGCCTCTGGTATGTACGTACATTTGCTGCTGGGGGAGCATCTCACCCCTCATAGCCTCTCCATCACCCTGTTTCTCCCCATAGCCCCCACTGCACCCCTCCCCTCTACCCCTCCGCCCGTCTCTCTGTGCCTTGAGCCCTCCTCATCTGTTCCTCCACCTGGCCAACTCAGCCCTCACACAACTGCCCATTCCCTGCTCATCACTTTCTAAACTTGCCAGCCGGCGCTACGCAGCAGAACGCCACCAATGCTTGGCCCTTGTCAGAATTTTCCACTTGCTTCTTCTACTATCTGGCAATGCTCACCCCAATCCTAGCCCAGCAGGCCCCCCCAAAAAAATGCAGTCACCCACGGGGCTTCAAATAGCCGCTATGAATATCTGCAGTCTGCCTAAAAAAATGGCACCCCTGCAATTCTGGACAGCACAGCACCAAACAGACATTCTGGTTTAACAGAAATCTGTCTGTCAGCCAAGACACCAGACTCATTTGTCTCCAATTCCTGACTACTCTCTCATTAAGCTTGATAGGAACAGCAAGAGAGGCAGTGGCTGTGCCTTCTTTGTAAATCACTCACTGCATTACCAAGCCCTGCCTCGACCATGGTGCCCAAGACCTCTCCATAAAACTCTCCCCTGACCCAAACCATGCTCCTCTTACTCTCACTGTTGACTATATCCCACCCCGCAGTCAATCCCCAGCCTGTAAAACGCTCTCTGACTATCTAGCCCACCACCCCCACAAAATGGAACAAATCCTAGTTGGGGATCTCAATATAAACTGGCGAGCTCATCAACACACGCCAGAGATACCTTTGCTGCGTTAGATATGACCCAACTGGTATTCCAGCCTACCAGGGCCAACCCCACTAATGAAACCCACACCCTACTAGATATCCTGCTCACTAATCGTCCCCACCATATTACTGACCTGGGTGTCCTACCCAACACCTTAAGCGACCACTCCCCATTCATCTTTAGCTGGTCCTGTCAGCTACCTAAACCACCACCAAATATCACTTTTTGTCATCGACTACAGGGAGTCATTTTTAAATTGTTTTACACCAAATTTTCAACATAGCCTTCTCATGACCCCATTTCATGCAACCGGTAGGTGAAAAAGTTCAAATCCCACCTGAAAGGTGATTTTGCACAGCTACCCAAAAATTGCCTTTCAGGCCAGAACTGAAAAATTTGGTACAAGGTCAAAACAGCTAATCAAAAACCGTGCGGCGATAACTACACGGTGTAGAACATGCCTGCATTTAGAGGAGGCAGTATGGCAGCAGTATGGCGCAGTGGTTTAAGGCTCTGAGCTGCAAATCTGGAGACCTGGGTTTGAATCCCACAGCCCCCACTTGCATACTGTGTGACCCTGAGCAAGTCACTTAACTTCCTCGTGCTCCCAGGTTGCATCTGCAAACAAGCTTTCAGCTTAGTGTGTCTCACTTGGTAATTAAAAAAAAAAAAAAGAGTGAAAGGGGTAGAATAGCGGTAGGGAATTACAGCTACCCCTGTTGCTCTATGCTTCAACTAAGAGAGGGGCTCAAGCTGCAGTGTACTGGGGTGCCTGGTCAAGCCACTCCTGTGGTGGTGTGGTGAGAGCACCACAGGCTGGGAGTCAGAGACCGAGACCATGGTTCAGTTCTCCCCAGGTCTCAGTGTTGGTACTTTTTTTTTTTTTGTGAAAGCAACTTCCCCCCACTCCCGGGTTTCGCCCCATCCCTGAAGTCCACACCCCCTCGGAGTTCCTATTAAATGTCTGTGGGGTGGGGTGGGGGGTAAAATTCCCATGGTTTCCAGTGTTCGTGCTGTTTTTGTTTCAGTCGGTGTTTTGTCCGACCCTATTTCGGTCCGAGCTGTGTTACTTGCGGCATCTGTTGCCGCACTGTTCTTGTCGGTGCAGTTATCACCACGTGCCAAAAATTCAACCTCTCTTGTTCACAAGGCGGGGTCCAAAAAAGGTCATGTTGAAAATTTGGTGTACAAATTTTAAAAAGTGACAAAATTATGAGTAAAACTTCAAACACCATTTAAACACATAAAACCGGATTTACCTTATTTTCTCATATTACAGTTGCCGGATCCAGCAGCAAGACATGTCTTCGACTGGAGAGTGGATCTATGTCATGGGACAGTTTTAGGTAAGTGAGGGTGTGTGGGGGGCAGATCAGCTACAGATAGTTTTCTACAGGTTTCATGGTGGGAGGGTCAATGAGGGATGGTTTCCTTAGTTTCAGGGGGACCTAGTGACTTGGCCGACACTGGGAACTGGGCACCCCAATGTTGAGATTTTACTGTTCGATGGCACTGGCAATGGGCACCCCGGTGCCATCTCACATCTTAGAGAAGATGGGCAGGCGTTCTGGAAGGGAGGGGCTAAAGACAAGTGATATCAGGGTGGGCACCCCAGTCTACTTATTACATTTTAAAAAACGTCATGAAGTGGATAAGGCAACTTGGAGGGGACGGGGTGAAGAAACTGTACCAGGGGTGAGCACTGCTTTTAAACTGTAATTCACTGAGGAAGAACAAGGGAGTACTAGCTGAGCTGGGAGGGGAAGAGAACAATAAATAAAAGACAGACAGACAGACAAAGAAGAGAGAGCAAGAGAGAAAAATCAGGCGATCACTGATTCACTGCTCCCACTCAAGCAAGCAACAGGACTCCAGCTGCTGCTATACTAACCAAGAAAGTTCCACTGTTCTCATACACAGAACACGGGTGAATGGCTTCTCTCGCTAAGCTGGGCACCCCTGATTTTGGGGTACCAGAAAAGGTACTTCTGGATGTTTTCATAAAAATACAAATACATGAATCTGGCTAAACGGGGACCCATTTAGCTAATGCTGAGGTGTTTGTTTAAAAAAAAAAATGTTTGATGCATTTTCCATGCTTTAGTTCGGGGGAAGAAAACAAGATGGCAGCCATCACAACCCAACAAACCACACTGAGCATGCTCAGAAAAAAAATTTAGTCCTTATAACTCTGGAACCATTTAATATTTTTTCACGAAAGCTTCTAAAGGCACTTCCTTGGCACAGGCTGCTTCTACCTGAAAGTTTTGGGAAAAAAATATTTTCCGTCTAAGCAGTTGGTGAGATCAGAAGTACACAGAGTATAGGAAAAAAGTAGATATTAATGTAAAAATGACACATGTGGATGTCAGAAACCACACAAGTCGCCATCACAAAACTTTCCATATATTTAGGCCTCGCCTCTGAGACAATGCATGCCAAATATGGGGCAATTTTGTTGAATGCCGCCAAAGTTATTAAGGTGAAAAGTTAGGGTCTTAACACAGAAACTCGGTCAGTCCTAACTACACTGGTGCTACCGTGCCAATAATAAATGTAAATATAGATATATTTTATGGCAAGATCTGCGCTAATGTACCAGTTAGGGTTCAGGATAAAGCAACAAAAGTAGAGAAATGTGCCTTAGGGGTTCCAACATTAACTCCCCAAAAAGCAGCAAAAGGACAAGCCTATGGGGCCTGTGTGTCTGCAGAAAGTGTCATGCATACTGTACGACATAGCTCACTAGACAGCATGATCCACTACTGCATGGTTTTCTATACACCAACTGAAAAGTTACCACCTTGTACAGTTTCTACATTAGCTGCTGAAACCATGACACCCTCGTTGCAACAGTACTTCTGTCCCCAAGCAGCAAAAGAACAAGCCCACACAACCAACCACAGACAGCCATCATCAGGTAAAACAAACATACAATTGTTTCCAGATGACACAAATAGCACTGATGTGCTACCTTCGTAGATTTCTATCTGCGGCTGCACATGAACAGGACCCACTGCAGCGTGTGCTTATGCAGCCACACCTGTGTGTATGTCATATAGTATGTTCTGCAGAAAGAAGTCCCGATGGGGCCTGTGCCTCTACAGAAAGAGATAGTCATGCATACTGTACAACGTACCTCACTAGATAGCGTGATCCACTACTGCATGGTTTTCTAGACGCCAACTGAAAAGCTACCATCTTGTACAGCTTACAAACATACAAACATACGAATGTGCCAGCAGAAACAGACCACCTCGTCTAAGTCTGCTCAAGTGTGCAGCTAGCACCCCTAGTTTGCAGCTGCCCCCCCTCCCCTTTGTCATCCCACTGCCACCCCCAGCCTCCCCCACCCTCACTCTCCCCTGTTCTCTGTCCCAAACCCTTTTAAAGTTGTTCACAGATTTACATGATACCACCCATTCTGGTAGTGCATTCCATTTTGCTACCACTCTCTCATGAAATAATGTCTCCTCATTTCCCTCCTTAATCTTCACCTCTCTATTCTTAGCCCATGCCCCTGGTGACTCTCCCACTCCTTAGCTTAAAGAGCCCATCTGCCCCATCCTTACTGATTCCCTCAGATGCTTGAATGTCTCATCTTCTCCCCCCGTCCTTCTATCCCCATGGGAGTACATATTCAGGTCTCCAGGCCTGCTCTCAGTCTCTCCCCTCGATTCCACATATCATCTTCGTTGCCCTCCTCTGCACCCCCTCCAGTAGCCTGGTATCACGCTTCAGGTATGGCCTCCAAAACTGCAAAACACTCCAAGTGCAGCCTTACCAACGACCTGTAGAGGGGCAAAATCACCTCTCTTCGCCTGCATGAAAAAACCCTCGCTATGCACCCCCGCATTTTGTTCGCTTCTGCAGCCACTCCCCTGCACTGGGCAGTGTTATTCATGGTTCCTGTTACCATTACCCCAGGTCTTTCTCCTCCTCAGTGATCCCCCGCTTAACTCCCCCCCCCCACCCAAGCCAGTATTCTCTCCTTGGGTTCTTAGCCCCGAAGTGCATAACCTTACACTTCTTTGCATTTCACCCCAGCTGCTACCTCTCTGACCACTCTCTAGCTTGCTTAAGTCCCCCTGCAGCTGCTTCCATCCCTTCCGTCCATCCACCACTGCTCCCATTTTGGTGTTGTCTGCAAAAAGACTTACCTTGCTCACCAACCCGTGTGCAATGTCTGATATGAAGAGCCCAAATAATACTGGTCCCAGCAAAGAGCCCTGTGGCACCCCGCTCATCACCAGCTTCAGAGTTGAGAGCTCCCCTCGCACCACCACAACCTGTTGCAGCCTCCCACTCAGCCAGCTTGTAATCCAGTTCATCATTTTTGCCCCTACCTCTAAACCAGTTAGCTTCCCCACAAGCCGCCTATGAGGCACCGAATCGAAGGCCATGCTCAAGTCCAAGTAAAGAACATCCATCGCATGACCCTTATCCAGCTTACCTGTCACTCTGTCATAATATTGTACCACGTTGGTTTGACAAGACTTCCCCAAAATAAACTCCTGCTGCCTCACATCCTGGAGGCCGTTGTCCTCCAAGTACGACACCAGACTTTCCTTCAGTATCATTTCCATGAGTTTGCACACTATGGAGATGAAACTTACCGGACGATAATTACCCGGTTCATCCCTTGGTCCCCTCTTGTGTAACGGCATTACATGTGCCATCCTCCAGTCCAGTGGCACACATCCCAACTCCAGTGAGGTGCTGTACAGATCCGCCAGTGGCTCTGCCATCTCCCTCAGCTCCCTGGGGTGGATCCCATCTGGCCCTGGTGCCCTGTCTACCCTAAGTCCCTCTAGAAATCTACCTCCCTCCATCTTCCATTTTTTGCCCCCCCACCCTCCCAGCCCATGGTGGTAGCGGTCCCGCCTCTTTTCTTCCGTTAACACTGAGCAGAACTATTCATTCAGTGCTTCCGCCTACTCCTTCCCCCTTTCCGTCCACTCCCCACTCTTTTTTATCCTCACTATTGTCTCCTTGCACTTTCTTCTCTCTCTGATGTATCTGAAAAAGTCTTCCCCCAACCCACATTAATTCCCTGCACTAATCTCAGCTCCCTTTGGGCCTTTGCCTCTCTCACTTTTCTGGTCACCTCCCTGGACCATCTTGCATACTCCTCCGTCCCCTTCCTTCCCATCCTCCTATACCTCTGGTGCGCCTCTCATTTTGCCCTCACCACCTTCACTACCTCACTGTTCAACCAGCATGATTTCCTTGCTCTGCTTCTCTTACTCTGCATCTTGGTGCAGGCTTCTGTTGCCTCTGTAATCTCCTGTTTAATAATATCCCATTTCTGCTCTACGTCCATCTCCTGCCTTATGCCCTCCAGTTTCCCTTTCAGTACTTCCAGCACCCTCCCAAAGTCCGCCCCTCTGACGTTTACCACCTGGGTTACTGATTCCTCTGGCTCCCCACACATAGTGATATTAAACCACACAGTCTGTGATCGCTGTCGACTAGTGGGTCCTCCACCCTTATTTCCCTTACTGCCTTCCCCATTCGACAATACCAGATCTAAAGTGTTCTTTAGCCTAGTAGGTACACTGACCAACTGCGTCAGGAGACCCTCCTGGATCGCGTCCAGGAGCACTTGCTCCCTACCACTGAAGGTGACCAGAATGCTCCAGTCAACCCTCGGCAAGTTGAAATCCCCCACTATGACCACCTTCCCTTTTCTACATACCTTTTTGATTTGTCTCACTAATTTCCTGTCAAGCTCCTCAGACTGGGACGGCGACCTGTATACCACCCCAAACCTCAGTTTACTACCCCTTGAGTCTAGGAGCTGCAGCCAGATTGCCTCTGTTCTCCTTTCCTCCCCCTTGTCCCTTGTGCATTTGATCCGATCCCTCACATAGACTGCCACCCCACCCCTCCTTACGGTCCTTCCTGTATAATGTGTACCTTGGGATTGCCAGATCCCAGTCCTGGTGCTCGGTTGCCCACGTTTCCATGACAGCTGCTATATCCACCCTCCACACTGCCAAGAGCATCTGTAGCTCAGCTGATTTGTTGCCTAAGCTTCACGCATTCAGCGAGACCACCCTCCATCTTGCCCCCTTCCCTTCATCGCCCTCAATCTCCTCCCTTCTACTCCCTCCCTTTTCAGTTGCCCCAAGTCCTTCCCTACTAGCCTGAGGTATAGGCTGCGACTTCACTCTATTGGATCCCTACCTACCTGCTGTTCACTTGCCAACCCCCTATCTAGTTTAAATCCACCTCTGTCGCAATATACTTCCCCAGTCTTTGCTTTAACACCTCTTTCTTCTCCCCGCTCAGGTGCAGCCAATCCCTTGCTAACAGACTGTTATTATCCCAGATACTGCCCCAGTCGCCCACAACCTCGTACCCCTTAGTTCGACACCATTCTACCAACCATGTGTTCAACTCCCCAATCCTCTCCTTTCTCACTGTGCTTGCGCAAGGCGCACCTCTGAGAAGCCACAGACTCCCCAGTCTCCTCGTACAACCTTCCCAAGTCCTCAAACCTCTCCCTTGTTACATCCACCGATTCCCCTGTTAGGTCATTTGTCCCATGTACCACAATGTGCTGTTTCCTCCTACCCCTCTTTGTGCACCTTAGGATTGCCTGTCCTGCCTTGTCTGCCTTTAATCCCGGTATGGACTCCACCAATATCCGACTGTGCCTTTCCCCCTTGCCGCCCCATCTGATCCCCTTGAGGATAGAGTCCCCCAACACCAGCACACCCCACCCTTTCCTTGTGCCCATCACCACTCCACCCACCCAGGTTCTCATTCCCGGGGCCACTTAAGGCAGTGCTTTTACCATCTGCCCAAGTGTCTTCCCCCCCAGCCCCTCTCAATTGAGACTCCTACCCCTGCTCCTGTTAGAATGCCAACCTCCCTATCCCTCCTCACCTCTCCGAGTATTATTACTCCCCCTGCCATGCTGTGCTCAATCTCTTCACTAGTAATGCCCCTCACTCCCTCCCTCCTGGGTACTATTCCTTGTACAATCTCCTCCTGCGTCCTCTTCCCCCTATGTCGCTAGTACAGCAAACATGATACCTACCCTCTTTCCATTACTATGTATTTTCTCCTCCCTCCTGCTGTTGCTCTTTTGCTAGGCCCTACTACAGTCCACCCTTCATCAGCTGGCTTTCTGTCTAGTTTGCCCCCTACCTTGACCCAATGTTCCATCTCTGTGGTGCCCCGATACTCTCTGATGTCAGCCCTTCTACCAACACAACCCTCCCCATCACCCCTCAACCTCCCCAGCATCCCTGCCAAGCTACTGAACCACTTCCTCGAGCCTCCTTAGCCTGTGGCATATTGGGCACCCTCCCAACCTCGACAGTATGTTCAGCCACACTGCTGTCCCACAACCACTGCACCACGCAATCCCACCCATGTTTCACACTACCTATACAGAACAGTGAAATACAGTCTCTCTATACTTACTGCAGTTGTTTACAAACACAATTACAAACCCAACAATGGCATTCCCAAGTCTCACAAACACATACAGTCCAGAAATTAGACATATTCCCCAGGTCCTATTTAGGCCCCTCCCCCCCGGCTTTAAGTGGGGCCGTTGTGCCCCCCATTGAGCTAAATTCAAAAGACAGCACCACAGAAACCTTTAAGCTAAATTTAAAAAAAAAAAAATAGCAAAACTTACAAAAATCCTCTACACACTAACTCTTTCCACAGCAAGTAGAATTAACTAATCCTTCTCTCCTGCAGTTTATTTATTTAGCTTTTGTTAACCAGGTAAGTACACTAGACAAAATATACAGGTTACTCACCTGTAACAGGAGTTCTAGGAATGGTATATGTTGTTCATCCACACTATCTGGCAGGTTCCTTGCCGCTTTAAATCTTGCCGGAAGGTCTTCAAGCTAGCTCCTCCCTCCCACCCACCGGGTGGTAAAACTCTCGGCTCCGCCCCATGGCCAGATCTGGCCGCTGGAAGCTCGGGTTGTGCGTCGAGCGAGAGGTCGGGTAGGTTCGTGTGGATGAACAGCATATACCATTCCTCAAACTCCTATTACAAGTGATAATCTATTTCTAAGGACATGGATATGTTGTTCATCACACTATCCTGGCAGACTCTAGCAGTTCTCCGGGAGGAGGGAGGCAGCGCCACCCCCTATATTACTTGGGAACAGAGATTGGAGAACCGAGGCCCCAAAACCAGCATTCCGGCGTGACTCAAGGTCGATGTGGTAATGGGTAATGAAGGTGTGTGCTGACTTCAGGTAGCAGCCCTGCAGAATTTCCTGGATAGGGACGTCCCTGGGAAGCAGCCACCCGATGCAGCAGTATAGCCGGGTGAGAATGAGCTCTTATCCCTCTGGGAGGCTCCATGCCCGCCAACTTATAGCAGAGATTTATGCAGGAGGTGACCCATCTGCCTATAGTCGGCAGCTCTGCAGGTCTGCCAGGTGCGGCTTCAGCGTAGGTGACAAACAGCTGGCGAACCTCTCCCGAATTTCAGCCGTCAGCTCCTTATAATAAGCGGCGCCTTTCTAGAGTCCAAAGTATGGAGCCTATATTCGACCTCCGGTGTGATTTGGGTAGAACACCGGCAAGTCAACACCTGATTAGGTGAAACTCCGACACCACCTTCGGAAGGAATTTCGGGTGGGAGTGAGACAACCTTGTCCCTGTGAAGACCAGGTAAGGAGACTCGATGCTAAGCGCCTGGAGTTCTCCCATCCTTCTGGCTGGCGTGATAGCCACCAAGAAGGTGGTCTTCCACGACAGGTGGGGAGACCACACCTGTGCATTGGTTGAATAAACGCCCATGAGCTTTGCCAGTACCAGCAGTAAATCCACGGAGGTGGGGTTCCCCGCACTGGAGGAAATGTGATCAAGGCCCTTTAAGGCGCCCGACCACTTTTCCTGCGCCACTGACTGCTGACCGGCCAGCGCCTGGTAAGCAGAAATAGCTGCAGGTGCACCTAAAGTCGTCGACCTAAGCCCTTGACTAGATAGGGACCATAAATAGTCAAAATGCTTGCCACAGGACACGAGAAAGGGTCAACCCTTTATCCGACACAAATGGAGAACCTCTTCCATTTGAAGGCATAGCATTTTCTGTCGACTCCTACAGGCGCCTCATCGACGCTGAGGACCTCGTCGGAAAGACCCAAGGCCTGGAACTCTAGCCGCTCAGGAACCAGGCCGTCAGGTGCAGGGATTGAAGGTCCGGATGGAACACCTTCCCCTGACTGACTGAGAGCAGGTCCGGGCGAGCTGGAAGCTGCCTCGGAGTCCTGGAGCTGAGACTGAGGAGATCTGGGTACCAGAACTGGCGAGGCCAGTCTGGGGCTATCAGAATCACCTGCGCCTTGTCCCTCCTTGCTTTCAGCAGGACCCTGTGAATCAGGGGCAGGGGAAGGCGTAAAAGAGGGCCGGGTCCACGGCCGAAGGCATCCTGCAGCAGGCCCTGCTGAGGGGCAGGCATGGGAAACAGCCTCAGCTTCACGTTCTCCTGGGCAAACAGATCCACCAGAGGTGTGCCCCAGCGGGGAGACAGAGTCTTATACTATCTCCGGCCAGAGACCACTCGTCGCGATGCAGCCCCTATCCGGCTCAGGGCATCGGCCAGGGTGTTGGGGCTCCTGCCACATGAATGGCCAGGAGATCCGCCTCAGGCTGCAGCACTAGTGACCAGATGCGGAGGCTGTACATAATAGCATGGCGCGCGTCCGCCCTGGCGGTTTAGATAGTACATGGTCGTGGTGTTGTCCATCTGGACCGGACCACTTGACCCCGGAGAAAGCGGAGCAAAGCGGTGAGAGCTAAGCGGACATGCACGGAGCTCCAACAGGTTGATAACGCATCGGGACTCCCGTGGGGACCAGAGGCCGTGCACTCGATGTTCCCCAGATGGGCACCCCTAGCCCATCAAGATCGTCGGTCGTTAGAGACACCGTCGGCTCGGGGCAGACAACAGGATACCCTCCGCAGATGGGCGGAGCGGTCCACCACTGGAAGCGTTCCACATCTCCTGGTGCGTCCGCTTACGCTGGTCCCAAGGATCTGCGCGCTGTGACCACAGCTGTAGCCAGTCCCACTGGAGGGGCGCATGTGCAAGCGTGCCAGCGGACTCGCTGGTACAGGCCGCCACGGAGACCCAGCAGTGCAGGAAGTCCCGGGCAGGCGCGATTGCCCAACCAAATGATTGGGCAAGGAGGTAGAACCTCGACCCTGTCTGCGGGAGCCATGCTCTGGCTCGAGAGAGTCGAGCTCTGCCCGATGAAGTTATCACCTGCTTTGGCTCGAGTTCCGACTTGGCCTCGTTGACCAGGAGGCGGGTTGAGAGCAAACCTGGAGGCCAGATCCTGGACGCTCCACCTCCGACCTGGAGGGCTGCTATCAGCCAATCATCCAGGTGAGGTACACCGGACCCTCGGCGCCGCAGAATGCTGTCACCACTGCCATGCACTTGGTGAAGAGCCCTGGAGCTGGAGAGGCGAAGGGCATGGCCTGGAACTCGAAAGGGATCCCTCCGCCCTGAGGCGGAGGAATCTCTGATGAGACAGACCGGATAGGGGCGTGAAAGCAGCGTCCTGAAAGTCCAGAGAACAAAACCACAAGCCGTGTTCCAGAGATGGTATTATCTGAGCCAAGTGACCATTCTGAAGGTCGAGACCTTAGGAACTTGTTCAGAGTCGTGTAGGTCGAGAATGGGCGCCAGCCCCCGTCCGTTCGGGACCAGGAAGTACCTGGACCCGAACCCTGGTTCTGATGGAGGGTCCTCTATCTCTTATCACCCTTTTCTGAAGGAGAAGGGCGATGTCAGCTCAGCGAGCCTTGAGAGAGTCCTGGGGACCCCGAAGCCCCCTTGAGGCGGCGGCTCTGAAGGTGGAACCCGCTCGAATTCAGAGGCAGGCCTCTTCCACCACCTCCAGAACCCACCTGTCCGGGAAACAGCGGACCAGGCGGAAAGGAAGTGCGAGCCCGTCCCCATGGGGAAACCAGGGGCGGTGGCCAGGGGATGAGGCGACACCCCTCAGCCCGTCACTGTGCAGGCTTGGAGGAAGGACCGGCGAGGACCACGAGGCCTTTTCCTCCTTGCTTCCTATTAGAGGAAGCTGACGGCTTCAGAGCTTGGAATACCAAGGTCTAGCCTGCTGGCCCTAGCGTTGTTGGGCCGGGCGCGCTGTGAGGCAGAAGGCGGGCTTAGGCTAGGAGCTTATGGCCCTTGTCCTCTGGACGATACGGGTCAAGGTGGCATGGACTTTTCGATCCTCGGGTGACCTTCCACTCCAGGGCCGAAGAGGTCAGTTCCCAGGAAAGGAACATCCGTGAAACGTGTTGGGTATCCGAGGTGAGAGTGGATATCCTCCAGCCACGCCCGCCCGTGCCGCCATACTGTGGTCGCCACTGACCCGGGCACAAGAATCTCCAATATCCAGCGCAGTCTGGAGCTACTGCAGCTACTGCCCTGCCTGGTCCCGCACCTGTAACTGTGGTCTGCAGGTCCGCGGGAAGATGAGGGCGACCTCATCCAGGGAGCCCAACAGGGCATGGGAAAAATGTGCCATCAAGACGGCCGAACTGGCCTGACGAAGGCCGAGGGAGGAGGCAGCATACACTTTCCGCCCAGCATAGTCCAGTTTCTTGGACTCTGTCGGGTGGTTTGTCCACGTCCCTGGCATTTCCGGCTTGCCGGAAAACACTGTCCGTGACCAACCCCTCAGCCGAAGGGTGTTCGGAAAAGCCGGACAGAGAGCCTGTGGGGACCGCATACTTTCTGGCCATCCTGGCCGAAGGCGCAGGACAGGAAGCCGGACGCTGCCACAATTCCAGGGCCGGGCCAACAATGGCTTCGGCCACTGGAAAGGCCTCCGCAGGAGAATCCCCTCGGTCCACAATCTCAGTGAGGGGATATCTAGCCCGTTTGGACACGGGTTCGAGCTTCATCCCAGTGGATTCTGAGATGAGCCTGAGTAGTCCAAGGAAGGACGAAGGGCTATCGTCCATCGACTGCCCCCCAGAGGATTCCAAGTGTAGGCGCTTGGAAAACAGGGAGGAGTCGTCGTCCGACTCAGACGAGTCATTGAATAGCTGCCTAGAGCCCGCGCCACCCTCCACGTGCGGGGCTAACGCGGGAGTGAGGGTGACCGACAACCTATGGGAAGGCCATGAGCGGCCCTTGAACTTTGTCGGGCCCGACTGTCGGTTGAGGGAGGGCGAGTTCCACCAGTATTGGTGGGGCAGCAGAGTAGATCGAACAACCGGCCTGAAACAGTCTCCTCGACCACCGCGAGGGGTTGTTTCGGCCGCTCCGTGATTTCAACCATTTATGGCGGAGAAGAGGCCTGAGCGGCTTGTTTCCAGCCAAAATTAGTTGTTGCCACATAAGTTCCTCATATTGTTGCGAACTTAGCGAAGCCTCCTCGTCCGAGGAGGAAGGAAGATGAGGAAGAGTGGTGACCCCCGCTTACCACGGTGCAGACTAAGACCGCCTGTGTCGACGGGATCGGCTAGACCGAAGATGTCCGAGACCGAAATCTCGGCAGGTCGAGGTCGCGGGCGGGGCCGAGGATCGGCAATCCCCCGGTTCGTCGAGGAACCGACGGCTCGGAACCAGAGGAACAGATGAGCCGACGGTATCCACAATCCTCGCCGGGGAACCGGGAGGAGGGAATTCGGCTTCTCCAGCCGACAACCCGTCTAACGGGTGAGAAAAATCTCGACCCGTCGGCGGAGAATCGAGTCACCTGACCTGGCAGGGGCACCGTGAAGCCAGTGGCGGCAGGAAACTTCGACCGAAGTGAGCTGTCGACAAGGGAGATCTTTCCCGCTCCCAAGAGCGTCGACGATGGGACTTACCCTTACTTTTCTTCGACCGATGAAACGGTCCAGAAGAAGTTGGACCCTCGCCTTTGGTCGAAAGGGTCAAGCAAAGCTCCTTAAAAGAAGCCGAATAGGAGGACCCAAGCGAGAGCGGGACAAATGCCGCAGCCGAAGATGTAACGGCATGAGCCGCCTCCTCTCGAGGCGATCATCTGCTCAATTTGTTCTCACCCGGAGCCGCGGCAGCGGACACCGCCAGTCGGGCACCTCCTTGGATTTGACCGGAGGAAATCTCCCTTCGGGTGCCTAAGTTGAGACGGCAGCGCGATCTCAAGACGGGGACCGAGAAAGATGAGCACAGTTCGCAGGCTCGCTGGTCGTACCTGGCCTAGGCAGTAAACGACGTGAGCGCGGATCCGTCCGAGACATCTTCTGCCCGCAAGTATCTCCGAAACCGAGTCGACGGTCCATCGTGCAGCCGAGGAAGAAGACCGAAGTGGTAAAAGTTTTAAAAGTCCAATAATTAGGCCCAAAGCTTAATGCGGAGGCGTTAAGGAGGAACCTGAGCTTCAGCGGTAAGGAAGATCTGGCGTCATGGGGCGGAGCCGAGAGTTTTACCACCCGGGTGGGTGGGAGGAGCTAGCTTGAAGACCTTCCGGCAAGATTTAAAGCGGCAAGGAACCTGCCAGATAGTGTGGATGAACAACATATCCATGTCCCTAGAAATATGCCTATTTTCAGGTACGGCCCAGTAGAGTACAGGAGAATAAAGAACATACAGAGTACAAATTGAAGCAAGTGAGGCAGATACACTGAAGTCAGGAGAAAAGTACGGTTAAGTAAGAACTTACCGTAACAGAAGATCTTCGAGAACAGCTCTTGCAGCAGGTTACACCATTAGGACTGAAGCCAGCAGGTGCCAGGACCCCACTGAAATTTTCTAGCTAGCAGTATTTTGACATCGGTCCCACCCCCGACGTCAGGCATAGTACATAAGGAGGCAGTCCCCCAGAATCCCCAGTTCTCCCGCCGGAGTCTCCCGGTCGCTGGATGATATCAGAAGAGGAGACTGAGGATCCGCCATCAAATGACAATCAGAGTGGTGTTGAGAGCATCTGATCCTAGGAGAAGGATATCGGAACAAAAATCTACCTCCAGCAGGGATGGTGGGAGGGAAAGATCTACTGTTACGGTAAGTTCTTAGGTAACTGTACTATTTTACTTCGAGAAACAGCTCTTGCAGCAAGTTACACCATTAGGACTGATTCCCAGGCAATAGTGGAAATCCCTCACCATTGGGAGGAGGGAAGGTAGAAATCCCTAGTAGAACCTAAGCCTAGGACAGAAGTCCTTGAAGGACTGCTAGGCCAAAACCTGCTCTTCGCCTCGATGCAACATCCTGGCTATAATGCCTGATGAAGGTCTGCACGGTGCTCCAAGTAGCTGCTGCACAGATGGCTGAGGTGGACACGTTCTTTAAGGCTGCAAAGGAGGTAGCCACCCCCCCTTGTGGAATGACCCTTAACCGCGCCACCTCCCTTGTAGAATGACCCTTAACCGCGCATGGTAAGGGTTTGTTGCGCTTCTGGTAACAGAACGTAATATAATGTATGAGCCACCTGGACAGCGACTGTTTGGAAATGGGAGCTCCCATCATTCTGTGGGCGAAGGAGACAAAAAGCTGATCAGATTTTCTGTGGTGTTTGGTTCTGGTCAGGTAAAATCGAAGACACCTATGCACATCTAAAGTGTGCAACAGGGCCTCTCCTCGATTAGAATATTTAGAGAAGTACACTGGTAGATCGATATCCTGATTAAGAGTGAGAGCTGAGACCACATTAGGCAGAAAATGAAAATTACGTACCTACCGTAATTCTTGATCTTCTTGGAAGAGTCTCCACCACTCATTCACACTATTGGGATCTGCGCCGGAGGCACTAGGACCCATCGGGAGCAAACTTTTTGCTGGAGGGTCGACACCAGAGATGGCGCCGCGAGCACTAGCTCGCGCGGCAATGACTATCTCGGCGCCGACCCTCCAACCGCCTCAGTACCTTTTACCAAGCAGGTGCAGCACAACTAACGAAAGAGTAACCTAACCTTAAGACCGACATAAGAAGTCCAGGCGACCCTGTAAGAAGGGTCAATAAAGAAGTCTTCACGGCCTAAAGATTTGAGGGAGGAAGACCAACACAACAGTGAAGCTCGGGGATGGAGGGTGGGCGTGTGAATGAGTGGTGGAGACTCGTCCAAGAAGATCAAGAATTACGGTGAGTACGTAATTTCATATCTTCCTGGACATAAGTCTCCACCACTCATTCACTAATTGAGAGTACCGAGCTAATAATCCCCAAGAGGCGGCAGGAAGACCAAGAGCTCACGTTTCTAGGACAGAAGTCCATTAAGGATAGTTCTGCGAAGGTGGAATGTGCGCCTGGCACATGAACATCCAGTGCGCCAATGTACTTGAAGGTATGCACCGAGCTCCAGGTGGCGGCATTGCAGATGTCTACATCGCACATTGCAAATTTCTGCTAGGATGCCGCGACCACTCTGGTAGAGTGAGCGTAAACCCTACCTTCCAATTTAACCTGTGCCATGGAATAGCAATGTGAAGACATGCCACTATACGATGAGATGCATCTGATAGCGACAGGTTGACCCAGCCGGTCCTGTTGAAGGAAACAAACAGTTGTTGGCTTTATGAAAATCCTTGGTTCTATCTAGATAGAAACATAGGCTCTCTTAACATCCAAGGAATGAAGAGATCGTTCCCCTTCATTTTGGAAGTCATAGTAACAGGGAAGGACCAAAGGTTGGTTTAGATGGAATTCGACACAACCTTGGGAAGAAATTTAGGATGAGTCGAAGAACTACTTTGTCCTTATGGAACACAGTATACGGAGGGTCCGTAACCAGGGCATGTATCTCAGAAACCCTGCGGGCTGAGGTAATGGCCACTAGGAAGGCTGTCTTCCAGGTGAGAAATTTTAGCTCACAGGTAGCCAGAGTTTCGAAAGGTTTCCGAGTGAGCATGTCTAGCACAAGGTTAATGTCCCAGGCTGCAACCGGATGTCTTATAAGGGGTCTGGTATGTAGAATTCCTTTAAGAAATCTCTTAACCATAGGTAACTGAGCCAGAGACAAAGAAGAAACCGGCTCATGATACGCTGAAATGGCACTAAGGTGAACTTTGACTGTAGAGTACTGAAGACCTGAATTTGAGAGGTCCAAAAGGTACTCCAAAACCTTGTCTGGTGGACAGGAAAAGGGATTCAAAGAGGACTTTGCACACCAGAGCTTAAAAACGTTCCACTTAGACGTGTAAGTTTTTCTGAGTAGCTGGCTTCGAGCAGCCAGAAGAATGTCTGAAACTCTTACGAGACATTGAACGGTTCACTTCTACCTCTTCAGGAGCCAAGCGTGAAGGTGAAGCGATCTCAGGTTGGGATGGACCACCGGACCCTGAGTCAACAGGTTCATCTGTAGGGGGAGTGGTCTCGGAGGGTCTGCCAACATATTGTTGAGTAGTGGAAACCATAGTTGTCGAGGCCAAGAGGGAGCAATGAGAATCATCTTGGTCCCCTGGGACTCAAATTTGAGAAGTACTCTCTGAATTAGAAGAAGAGGCGGAAAGGCGGAAAGAAAGCGTTTTGTCCACCGCAGCCTGAACGCATCCTGACAGAAAATGCCAGGCCCTGGATTTCTGGGGCAGAAGAGAGGCAGTTTTGCGTTGAGTGGGGATGCAAAAGGTCCAGGTCTGGAGTTCCCACTCTTGAATAGTGATTGAACTATGGTTGAGTCGAAACCACTCGTGAGGATCTGCCTCTGTTCTGCTGAGACGGTCCGCCAAGTCGCTTTTGTACACCTGGCAGGTAGACCGCTTGAATTAGAGATTTGTGTTCCAAGCACCATTCCCACACCTCATCGCTTCCCTGCATAAGGGTGGTAGAGTGAGCACCGCCCTGCTTGTTGATGTAATACATCACAGCTTTGTTGTCCGTTTGAAGGAGAATGTTCTTGTGACAGAGAATGTCCTTCAAAGCCCGGACCGCATAAAGGACGGCTCTCATCTCTAGGACATTTATGTGAAGCTGGGCCTTGAGTTGAGTCCATACACCTTGAGTGTGGAGAGAGCGACAATGAGCTCCCCATCCCATTTGCGATGCGTCTGTGGTGATGGAGATTTGATGATCCAGAGGAGCAAAGGGAAATCCTTCCAGGAGATTGCTCTCTTGAGACCACCAGGTGAGAGACCTCTGTAAGGGTTCTGTCACCTTGATGGGATAAGACTGTGGGTGAGTGGTTGGGGACCACTGACCACTGAGCACTGAGCATCCATTGGGTGGTTCTCATGTGTAGCCGAGCTAGGGGTACAGTGAACACTGAGGATGCCATGAGGCCTAACATACGTTGCATTGAGAGAGCTGTAACTGATCTGTTCTCCCCACTGTAACGGGCCATCTGAAGGATATCGAGCCTTCTGTCCTCTGGAAGGAAAGCCTTCGCGCAAGAGGTGTCCAGTAGAGTCCCTATGAAAAGGAGTCTCTGGGAGGGCTGCAACTGTGACTTCTTTAGATTCAGCAGAACTCCCATGGATGTAAGAAAAGGCGAGGCCGTCTGAAGCAGCTTCAGGGTCCCCTGTCTGGAAGGGCTTGCTAGAGCCAGTCGTCCAGGTAGGGAAACACTCGGATTCGGAAGCTTCCTGAGATGCGCTATGCAGAACTGCACAACACTTTGTAAAGACTCATGGCGCGAGGATAGCCCAAAAGGCAGGACTCTGAACTGATAGTGTTGACCCAGAGCCACAAACCTCAGGTATTTGTGATGCCTCGGGTGAATAGGAATGTGCTGGTAAGCGTCCTGCATGTCCAGGGAAGCTAGCCAGTTGTGTTGATGAAGCAAAGGTAACAGGGTTCCTAGAGAAATCATTTTGAATTTCTCCCTGGGGAGAAATCTGTTTAGCTTTCTGAGGTCTACAATGGGGGACATACCCCCAGACTTCTTTGGAACCAGAAAGTAGTGGGAGTAGAACCCTGTGTTTCGGTTGATGCAGAGGCACCAGTTCTACTGCCCTGTTGTTCAGAAGGCCCTGGATCTCGGCGGCGAGAAGGTCTGACTGAAGGACTGACAGCCTGGGTTGTCGTTTGGGAGGGCGATTGAGGGTCCAGAAAACTGAGAGAATACCTCGCGAATTATCCGAAGGACCCATTTGTCTGAGGTTATGGACTTCCACTGGTTGCAGAAGTGCATCAGGCGACCTCCACTAGAGAGGAAAAGTCCACCTCGGGCAGTGGAGATGGAACTTGGGCCGGCAACTCATAAGGTAGCACTGGGCGCTTTGGGCCCTTAAGCTTTCTTCTGCGATCTTCTTTTTGAGGGTTGGGCAGGTTGGTTCTTATGAAACTTCCTCTGCCTCTGCCTCGAAAGGACTAACGATTATAGAGGCAGCGTTTATCGACATGCCCTCGAGAGGGGGTAGGAGGGTCGAGCCAGCTTAATGGCCGACCTGAGTCTTCTGAGTAGCCTCTGGAGCTTGCTCTACCTGAGGACCAAAAGATACGAGCCGTCAAGGACAGCGCCATCACCTGCTGCTGTGCATCATTCAGTGAAGCCCGAATGCGCAGCCAGGAGTGGCCAGTAGCTCAGCGGCTGCTGAGCGAGAAGCAGTGTCGAAAGCATCCATGGCTGCTTTGACCTGTTGGTTATAGATTCAATACCTCTGGTAATGGTCAGAATAAGCTCTGACTTAGAGTCCGAGTCCAGAAGAGCTTCAACCATTTGTTTGATAAGTGCCACAGGATATACTCATACTGAAAAAATAGCCCTGGTAACTGTGTCACGCATACTTAGAGTGGACGCAGCAAAGACTCTCTTACCTAATGTATCAATCTTACGAGACTCTTTGTTAATAGGTCGAGCTGTAGTAGCTTGAGGAAGAACGACTTTATCATTCTCTGCCAGGACTACAATAGGATCCGCAAAGGCTTGAGATGCCAAAATGGGACAATCCTTGGGGGCTGAATATTTCCTATCAATGGATTTAGCCACTGAAGGGGTAAGAGCAGGATTATTCCATGCCATTTGAGACAGCGTCTCGAAGGAAGGTTGAATCGGAGGAGTCAAATCCGTAGGGATCTCCGAAGCATGAAGATATTGGAGTCTTAACCGCTTCCCAGGATCGATGTCTGTAGTCTGGAGAGAAAGAGTGAAGCTCAGGTTCTTCAACAGAGACTTAAAGGACAGGTCCTCGACCACAGGCTCTGTAGCAGTGAAAGATCCTGCTTAGTCCACTTCATCACCCAACCGGAAGGTCTGGGTCAGGCTCCACGTCATCTCCTGATAGTCCAGGGAGGACTGTTTGGACAGGAAAGGAGTGAATACAGGAGAGGAAGGAAGAACTGAGAGGAAAGAGGTCTCGAGAGCTCCCGGGCGCCGAGGAGGCAGCAGGACCCAGCAGGCGCCGAGGGCGGTGCCGAGACACCACCGGCACCGGGACGGCGCCCGAAGACAACAGGCGCGAAGGCGGTGCCGAGAAGGCACTGGCGCCGCGAGAAGGCGCTGACAAGCCCGTGGCGCTCGCGGATGGCGCCAAAGGCGCGAAAGCATTCAGGACCCTGAAAACATGGTTAGAAGGAAAATGGCAGGAGAAAGGGCATCGGTGCTGGCCCCCTGCGCGCAACCATGTGAGGGGAACACCTAAGCGGAGTCGTCGGCACGAAGAAGGTGCCTGCGACCAGGAAAATAAAACCGCCCTACCTGGTGCACGACAAGCCCGAAGGCCCGCGAGCTAGCAGGCAGGTAGCAGAACCAACCTCCGAGCCCATTGCTCCATAAAGCGACCCACTGATGAAACTGCTCATCTGAAGACCTACCATAGAGGCGGGGTAGGACTCCGATGCCGAAGGCGGCGGCTGGCGGAAGCAGAAGTTAGGCGACTCCGAAGGAGGAGACCGACAACAACCACGATAACAGGCGTGGCCGCAGACACTATCAGAGGGCAACCTCGGTGATGCCTTCTCTTTTTAGACCTGTGTGGGCGAAAGAAGCGCTCGAGGCGAGCGGTGCGAGTCGACAGTTTGTTTTATGCCTCCGGAGGACCGCCCATCCCCAGGCATTGGATGACCGTTATGGACCCACTTGGGGAGAGGAGGCGGACGGACCCAGCCCGACTGACTGAACAGCTTTCATCACAAGTCTCCCTACCATCCCCTGACCTGCTCATGGTCGAAGCTCCGTCAAGTAGGCTGAGACTTCTTTATTGTATATTAAAATAGAATAAACTTAAGCGATACTATATCGAGATAATACTACAAAAAAACTGAAAACTATGCTGCTAGTTTGAAGTTTGACTCTCGACAAGTGACGACGTCGTTACTGAAGCGTACTCGACCCAGTAGGGAAAAAAGGAACTGAGGCGGTTGGAGGGTCATAGATAGTCATTGCAGCGAGCTGGTGCTCTCTGGCGTCTCTCATAGCGCCATCTCTGGTGTCGACCCTCCAGCAAAAGTTTGCTCCGATGGGTCTAGTGCCTCCGGCGCAGATCCCAATAGTGTGAATGAGTGGTGGAGACTTATGTCCAGGAAGATCTTCGGATTAGTCCGCAGGGATACCCTGTCCTGGTGGAAAACCAAATAAGGTTCTTTGCACATCAGTGCGTGAAGTACAGAAATTCTTCTGGCCGAAGTAGCGGCAACTAAAAATAATGTCTTCCATGTAAGGAGACATAGCTCGCAATCCGCGGCTGGCTCAAAAGGTGGTAGCGTAAGCTGCTCCAGGACAAAAGGTAAATCCCAAGGCGGAATAGGATCTTTAATCGGATGTCTAAGGTGGAAAACACCTCTCAGAAAGGCTCATGCAGTGTCCAACTGAGATATGGGACGGACCGACCTTTCTGGACAATCCATTGGCGAAAATCCAGTGCTTGAGCCCAGAGGCAAAATCTGTGCCATTTCATGGCGTAAGTAGCATGAGTGGCCGGTTTTCTAGCAGCCGCTAGAGCGTCTGCTACCTCTTGCGAGACCCCATATCACATAATGGCTATGTCTCTAGGAGCCAGGCGTGCAGATTCAGCGAACGAAGGGCCGGATGGACCAAGGAGCCCACCTCTTGAGACAGTAAGTGAGAGCTGATTGGCAGAGGCACTGGAGGTTCCTGGGACAGCTGATGTAGTAGAGGGAACCAGATATGCCTGGGGCAAAACGGTAGGATAAGTATCAGCGTTGCTTGCTCTCTGCGAAGTTTCAAAAGGACCCTCTGGATCAACGGAAGGGGGGGGCATAGAGGAATCTGCCCACCCAGGAGAGGGACAATGCGTCTCACCAGAAAACACCAGGCCCTGGATCTAGTGGCGGAAATTAGGCAGTTTTGCGTTGCATGGGGACGCGTAAAGGTCCAACTCTGGTGTACCCCATCTGCGAAACAGATCCTGTACTACCTCCTGAAGTAATTCCCATTCGTGGACTCTGGCCTGAGAGAGACACAGGCCGTCTGCCATGACGCTGTCCACCCCTGGGACATGAACAGCAATGAGGTTTGCGCCGTGTTGCAGAAACCAATCCCACACCCTCATGGCCTCCCTGCAAAACAGGAAGGAATGGGTGCCTCCTTGTTTGTTGAGATAATACATCACCGTGGAATTGTCTGTTTGTAACAGAAGAGTACCCGGTGGAATCTCCGACTGGAAAGCCTGCAGGGCGTAAAGAACTGCTCTCATTTCAAAGATATTTATGTGAAGATGAGTCTCTTGGGCTGTCCACAGGCCCTAAGACCGGACACCGTCGAGGTGTGTTCCCCATCTGAGCCCTGAGGCATCTGTGGAGAGCGTCACAATCTGAGACGGCGCAATGAAGGGGACCCCCACCGACAGGTTCTTCGAGTCTAGCCACCATTGCCAATCCCGGATTATGGCCTTCGTGATCCGATTTGGGAGCTGCAGATGGTCTTGCTTTTGATCCCATTGAACCCGTAACATCCACTGGGTCACCCGCATGTGCAGACGGGCTAGCGGGACTGTTGCAATGGCCGCAGGCATGTGTCCGATCAGGCAAAGGACCAG
This sequence comes from Neoceratodus forsteri, assembly GCA_016271365.2. Taxonomy (NCBI): domain Eukaryota; kingdom Metazoa; phylum Chordata; order Ceratodontiformes; family Ceratodontidae; genus Neoceratodus; species Neoceratodus forsteri. The sequence continues at coordinate 914,037,573 of CM028131.1, read as the reverse complement.
TCTGGCTGGGACAGACTTCTTTGCCAAGATGTCCCTGATAAGGAATCTGATGCATTCCGCTCGGTCCTGGGGTAGAAAAGCTTTCCCCTGGACGGTGTCCAGAACTGCGCCTATGAACTGCAGAATCTGTGACGGAATCAGGCGTGACTTCTCTTGATTGATAATGATGCCCAACGTCTCGAACAGAGACTAAGTACAATGAATGGCAGACATCAGGGCCTCCCGAGAGGGCGCCATGAGAAGCCAGTCGTCCAGGTAGGGGAACACGTAGTGGCCTTGTCTCCTCAGAGACGCTGCTACGACAGCCATGCACTTCGTGAATACCCAAGGTGCCGATGACAGTCCGAAGTGGAGGGCTCGGGACTGATAATGGTGGCCCTGAAACTCCCTGTGCGCTTGAGTGATGGGTATATGCAGGTAAGCATCCTACATGTCCAAGAACGCTAGAAAGGTGCCCTGCTTCAGCATGGGTATCAGACCTGGGAGAGTCACCATGCGGAAGCATTTGTACAGGACCAAAGCGCTGAGATCGCTGAGATCCAGTATCAGACGGAGGTCCCCCATCTTCCTGAGAACCAGAAAGAACTGAGAATAGTAACCTGCACCTCTTTGGTTCCATGGTAAGTGCTCTATCGCTTCTTTTCCGAGAAGCATGAGCACCTCCTGCTGTATGAGCAGGGCATGCTGACCCGAATAGGGAAAGCAGGGGAGGTCTTGACGGTGAGTGGTCGAGAAATTCAATGAAGTGGTCTTTCTTGACCCTTTGGAGAACCCACTGGTCGGCAGTAATCGACTGCCACCCTGAAAGTTGCCGAGCGATGCGACCCTCGACCTTTTGTGCCCACTGATCCACAGGAGGGGCGGAGGCCGGGAAGAAGTCATGCTGTGGCAGCACTGGTTCCTGCAAGCTGGGCCAGTTTGGTGTAATGTTGGCCTCTGCGGAAGACTCAGCCTGGGCTTTACGATGAAAGGTGCCCCTTTATTGCAGGCTGAAATGTGGCTGTTGCCGTTGTTGCCGGCTGTGAAAACGGTTCTGGTTCCTACGAAAGGAACCAGGCCTTGATCTGTACAGGACATGTACAGATCTGACTGCCTTCCCCGCGTCCTGGAGCTTGGCGATAACTTTCTCCGAGTGTTCACCAAATAGGACTTCACCACTGTATGGGACATCAAGAATGTTCTTCTGTCGTCCGGGTAAGCTGGAACACGGAGCCAAGATGTCTCGAGAGACAGATGCCAGCGCTGCAGCTCTGGCAGACGAGTCCACAGAGTCGTATGCGGCTCGTAGCACTTGGGTTCCTACATAAAACCCTGTGCGGAGGAGGTTTAGGAGCTCCGACTTCTGATCGCCATCCGGTAATCTGTCGATAATGTCCTGGCCCTGTTCCCACAGGGCATTCTGAAACTGTACCATGTGAGATAGGTAGTTCAGGGACCTGATGGAGCACGTAGCAGCCGCATACATGCGCCTCCCCAGGACATCCAGCTGTTTGGATTCCTGGTCCGGTGGCTTGTGCTCATATGCTGCGATCACTGAGACCAGTCATGAGAGGCCATAATGACCAGGGAGTCAGTCAGAGGTTGTTGTGCCAAGTATTGGTCCTCTTTTGGGGCCTTATACAGGCGGTAAGCTTTCTTCGGCACAGCACGGGTGGAGTGCAGATGCTTCCACACAGCCTTGGTGACGTCCGCGAAGGTGTCCACGAAGGGTGGCGCTACCACAGGCTTTGGAGCTTTCTGTCAAAGATAACGGGCAAGGTGCTGTCTCTCGGGGTCGAGGTCTTCAGCATCCCACACCATGTTGTCCTGGATGTGCCTCATGATCTCAGAGAAAAGAGATCATCCGGAGGTGACCTGGGTAGGTCTTGTGGGTCAGGTGATGGGATGCTGAGTGGAGAAGGAGATCTGGATATTTCTGAGAGTATCTGATCTGGAGTCCTCCCCTGATGGAGTGTACCGACGATATCTGGGTCGCTTGGGGCTGGGAAACGCTGAGGGAGATCTTGAGGGAGGCCTTCTCTGATCCTTAGATCTACCCCTAGGTGGTGGAGTATGCTCCTTAGGGGTTGGTGGTCATCCTGCTGGCCCCTGTGGTGGAGGAGGGGGCGTAGGAGGTGAAAGAGTAGGAGGAGGAGGTTTTACAGGGATCACATCTTTCCGGATAGTGACCAAGCAGAAAGTAAAGAGATCCTTGACCTCTTGAATGTTCATGCCAGACGACGAGCCTGGTGCCGGTGGTCAGTCGCCGGGGTCGGGCGTCAGGTCCGCAGGTGTCTCCGGGGTGGGTGAAGGTTCCCTCGGAAGCCCGGCATCCTCTGTGTCGCCCGCCTGGTCTTCAGGCAATGCCGTGTCCTCCTCTATGGAGTCCCTGCAACCGGTGTCCACCGGTGACTGGGGGGCGATCTTCGGCTCCAGCGGTAGAGGCCGTCAGGCGGCTTGGCCGACTACTTCGGATCGGCGAGCGCTGGCTGGCGTCTGCTGTTTGGCCGATGTCCTCGGCTCCGGCGAACGCCTGGCTAACCTCGGGTGCTTGGCCAACGACGGGTCTGTTGTCTGCTTTAGGGACGTCAGGTCTTTTGTCTTCCTGGGTAGTGGATCCAGACCCCTGGGAGACCGATCTGGAGTTGGGGTCCCGACATCAGACAGAAGAGGAAGACTTGTGATGGTCAGAAGACTTGTAGGAGGCCCGGGAGGGAGTGGAGGAAGCCGAAGGCCTTGAAGTCTTTATGGGCTGAAGTGAAGCCGAAGAACCGCCTGTAGCCTTGACCTTAACCGGATGGGGCTGAGAACAAGCCCTGGAGGGAGAGCGGTCAGATCGGGTGGAGCCTGAGCTACATGAGTCTGAGACCCAGTTCGGGGATCTGGACCTTGTCCCGGTGTTTGTGGGCCTTCGAAGAAGATTCACCTCTGGAGGAAGGTTCTTCATCCATCCTGCTAAGTTTTTCTTCCAACAGGTATCCCTGAAGTGCCTTCTGACGGCAGATCCTGGTGCGGCTGTTGAACCCCTGACAGAAGGAGTAGGCCTAGGTGCCGTGGTCCGGGCCCAAGCACGGCAGGCAAGATGAATGAAGATCCTTGAAGGGGATCTGTTTTCTGCAGGCACACTTGGAAGGGTGTCCCTCAGAAGAAGGAGTTGGAGAGGACATTAGTTTTGTACAACTACTTGGAGAAGTTTGTAGTCATCGTACGCTAGATTGAGACAGAGAGGCCAATGCTGGCAAGTCGACGGCAGAAGAAGAACTGGGGATTCTGGTGGACCGCCTCCTTATGTACTATGCCTGACGTCGGGGGCGGGACCAACGTCAGAGGCGGTCCCCGCTGAATACTGCTAGCTAGAAAATTTCCGTGGGGTCCTGGCGCCTGCCGGCTTCAGTCCTAATGGTGTAACCTGCTGCAAGAGCTTTTTCTCCAAGTAAGATCATAAAATACGTAATAGCTCAGATTACAGCAGTGAGCACCATCAAATGTGAACATGTAACAGCACAAAGTTTCTACAGCAATATACCTAGCAAAAATATACAGCATATACACAATTTACACAGGGCCACAACCAGGCGGGCAGGCAACAGTAGGGCCAGAGCTAAGTACAGGAGATAATGTGCTCGAGTACAGTGCAGGGACCAGAGTACTCAAGGAGGTCTGAGACAATCGCATACTGAGGAGAGGTTTAAGTTTGATGGCTGTGTCAGCATTTAAATGCTTTGTGGGTGGGCAAGTGTGGGCATGTCCTGTTCAATGTTTCCAGCCACAGAAACCTTTACACTAAACTCCACTTTAAGCTAAATAAAAAAAAAAAAATATATATATATATATAAAAGGCAAAAAACTCCGTTTAATGCATTAGTTAGGGTTGTTCCACAGCGACAAAAGTGAGGAAATTCGGTGTTAGGGTTGAAAACCCCTTGGACCCCCGCCCACCCCCAACCGGCATTGGGGTGCGCATGGGATCATCGGCCCAACTCTCACCCCATGACATGTGTAAAGCAGCAGAAGTATAGGAGAATGGGGTGAGAGTTAGGACCGACGATCCCAATCGCCACCCCAATGGTAGGGTGGGTCCAAGGGGTTTTCAACCCTAACACCGAATTTCCTCACTTTTGTCGCTGTGGAACAACCCTAACTAATGCATTAAATGGAGTTTTTTGCCTCTAATTTCCCTTCTTTTTGAGAATAACGAGAAATAGTGAATCACACACGCATACAGTATAACCCTGATTATCCGAATGTCCACGGAGACATCAAAAATATTCGGATAATCGGGTGTTCGGATAATCGGAAACAACACAAAAAAATACCATTTACGGTTTGCAATACAAAATGTTTAATCATGGTAAAATGATAAAAACACATTGTTAAAGTGCTTCATTAAAAGTGCACAGTACGCAGTGCAGTACAAGTACTTGTTACTAGGTAGATCACAAAAAAAAAACATTACTAAACGACAGTAAAGTATTGTGTGATGGCAGTCTGTTTTCTTGCATTATTTAACTGCTCCACAGCCTCTAATCTAAGTTTGTGTAGCATTAGTGTGTGCATATAGTCAGTGGATGATTGGGCTTCTAGCCACATTATACACTTATTGAATGCCTCAACTGCCTCACTCGCTGTTGGTACCTGCATGTTCTGCCCCCCCCCCACATCGTCGTCCCCTTCGTCCGTTGTCACTTCCATGACCTCGGGTGTGTTTTGTGCAATCGCGATGATGTCCAAATCATTTAGCTCTCCATAACCGTCATCGTTTTCGTCACATTTTAACCATTCCTGGACCGCCTCTGGTGTACATTCTGTCATCTTTGCTGCCCTTCATGCTTTTTCTTTTATAAGTGCCGTCAGTACAGTCCATGGTTGCAGCGTACTCCCTCAGCTTCTCTCTTGCTGTTCGGATGTCACAAACGGTGGAGTTACCTATGTTAAACTTTCTTGCAATGGCAACAATCTTCTCACCGCTTTCTAGACACTGCAGAACATGTAGCTTTTGTTTGATCGGGAGAACACATCTCTTGCGCTTAGCAACCATGACTGAGTCTGCGGCAGTGAGCTGCTGACTGCTGCAAGTGATATTCTTTTATGAGTTGGCTAATGTGGCGGCTAATTACTTAATTGAAATCAGGTTGGTGAGTTAATCAGAGCCTATTAAGGTTGCGCTGCACATTGAAACACAGAGATAAGAGCGTTAAGAGTGCTAAGCAATACAGGACCATTACAGACGGTAAAATAAATGTGCTTTTAAACTGGGGGACAGTGCGGAGATTCGGATAATCGGGGTTATACTGTATATAGCAAAACTTACAAAAATCCTCTCCACACTAACTCTCTCCACAGCAAGTAGAATTAACTAACCCTTCTCTCCTTGCAGTTTTTTTTTTCTACATCCACTGCTGAAACCATGACACCCTCACTGCAACAATACTTCTGTCTGCACAGCAGCAGGCCCCACAGTGGCTTGTGCTTCTGCAGGTACAAGTCAGTGTGCATGTGTTACACCTGCGGGTGAAGACAGCAGGCACCTCAGGGGCCTGCCCTTCTACAGAGAGAAGTACTGTTGCAATTTTGGTATCATGGATTTTGTGCCACGCTTCTTCAGCTGACCTGCGACTGCTGAAGCGCTGGCCCATCAACTGTGTATATGCCTTACAATGAGCACGAGTACCTGAGGCTACAGAAACACCAGTGGCATAAACTGCTGCAGACAAAAGAAGTCTTGTAATTTGGGTACCATGGATTTATTTCTGTGGCTGCAGGAGCCTGTGGTTTTGCACACATAGGCACTATTGTGATTTCAGTATCCTGGATTTCCGTCTGTAGTGAGGAGTGTGTGTGTGTGTGTGTGTGTGTATATGTCTTGCACTGTGCATGCCTCAGACAGAAATCCAAGCACATCACTGCTACTTCATTTATCTCATCTGGAAACAGTTGTACATTATTTGCCTTACCTGATGATGGCTGTCAGTGGTTGGCAGCGTGGGTTTGTCCTTTTGCTGCTCTGGGGGGAGGAGTTAGGGATGAAAACCCTAATGTCACATTTCTCTACTTTTATTGGTTTAAGCTGAACTCCATCTGGTGCATTAACGCAGTTTTTTTGCAATGAATTTCCTTTCTTTTTAAGGTAGTGGAATCGTACCCTCATTTCGTCTGGCTTGGGATGGGCGTTTCTGGCGTCCATTTATGCAGACACACAAGGCCCTTCAGACCCTGCACCAAATGTGGAGTCCATCAGGCTGCAGAAGCGTAGGACTGGGTCCCACACTCAGTGCAGCTACAGATTCAGACACACAGGGTCCTCCAGATTATGTGCCCAAGTGAGAAATCCATGTGGGTGCAGAAGCACAGGGCCTTCTGGGCCTTGCACTTCAGTGCTGCTATATACTGAAATGCGCAGGAGTCCATCTTTGCATGTAAGGGGCCCTACGCTTCTGAACGGCTACAGATGCACCTTTTCAATCAAGTGCCAAGTATCTTTCCATAACGGTTCATGAGGTAGGGTCATAAAAAGCACATGCTTAAAATCTGGCTTTGAAATCTTCAAAAACAGAACAGTTATGAGCAAAAGTCTTGATTATTTCACTATAAAGAAATTCTTCTTTCGTGAGCCCATATTTCTGTTTCATGTGCCAGTAAGTCTTGTTTTGTGAGGGTGATGAAAGACGATTTGGCTCACAAAACAAGATTTTGGAAAAAAATAATAAGTTCAAAATCTTTTTTTCGTGTGCCGCTCTTCTTGTTTCATGAGATTTTCGTGAGATCATGAAACAAGATGCCTGCTCACAGAACAAGATTCTGAAGAAAAAATAAAAAAAAACACTATGCCCAAAATCTTGTTTCATGAGCAAACATTCTTGTTTCACAAGAACCTATTTCTGTTTCGTAAGCCTCATGCAACAAGCCTCACTAAGGATTTTAGGGACGTCCCAAAAAACATTTTGGGGTCATTATTCAAAAAGCTACATCCAGAATCAAGCTAAACTGGCTCTGATTAGCTAGATTCATGTGTTTCCATCTCTCCATGGAATCATTTTTATGGTTTTCCAAAAGGGGGAAAAATAAACAAGATGGGCGCCATACAAAACAAGATTTTTTTCCCCACAAAACAGGAATTCCACCTCACGAAACAAGACTCTTCTTTCATAAGCAGGAATTCTTGTTGCATATCAAATATCTATCTGAAAGATACTACTCAGCACGCTCACAACCTAAACTTCAAATCCTTATAACTTGGTAACGGATTAACTTTTTTTTTTCACGAAACCAACGGATGGCACCATTGTAGGGTAAGCCATTTCTACCTTAAAATTTCAGAACAAAATTCCATACTGTCTGGGCTGCAGAAAAGAGGAAAAAAAGGCAAAAAAAAAATTCTTACCTTTCCACTTTTGCACCATCTGGATCTTGGAATCCGACATCTGACCGAATGAAACTTCCCAAATAAAGAGACTTTTACGCCTCTAATGCATGTCACATTTTGTGCATTTCCGACGAACTGGGGTTTTGTACAGTTTCTATTTTGCAGTGAGTTTACACTCTAAAGCCAATACCTTAAAAAATGAAATGAATATGGAAATAATAGAAACACAACTCTTTTGCTCCAAACTGCAGACACTGGCTTACACCCAGCTGGGCCAAACAGACTTTAAAGGATGTAGGCTACAAGACTGAAAAGCCTGGGATGAGAGTCCACTCCACTTCTTGTAGTAAAAGTTATGGACACAGTTTTAAAACGCTGGATATTAGTGGTATATGTAAATATCAGCATATGCATCCATACTTCGATTGTGCACAACATGCTGTATATTAGCAGTTTATGTAAACATCAGCATATGTATCTATACTTAGCTTGTGCACCAGACTCTAGTGCACAAGTGTAGCATGGATATATATGCTGATATTTACATATACTGCTAATATCCAGTGTTTGTTTATTTTTATTTATTTGAATCTCGGAATTACAAACCTTTGAGTCACAGACTCGTTTGCAAAGGGGCAAACAAAGGAAAAAAAAACAGTACAATAAAAATAAATGTAACCCCCTTGTTACCCGGGGTTACTAGAATCCCAGGAAGACCTAGTGGTAGGCAGGGAAGGCAGCTTGTGAAACTCCAGTTAAATGGGTTTCACACTGTCTCACTCTGTTCTCAGTCTCAGCTGAGACTGAGGGATGACATCACCAATAGAACTTTCGCAGCTGCATAAGCCACATTGGAATCTGCAGCAGAGGGAGTTAGATAGAACTGGGAGTTCTATCTAATAGTTATCTAATAATCTATAGTTAGATTGGGAGTTTTCAAAGTGTAGTGTTCAGTGTCCAAGTCAGTGTCCAGTTTGTTTTCAGTAAGTGAAGGTGTGCTCAAGTGGTGGACACCGCTGTTCGGGTCTCAGTGCCCCCTCCCTCCGGGGGGGATGTAAAAATTCCTAGCAGATTCCTGGGGCAATCCCCTTAATTCTGCCAAGCTGGAAGAAAAGCTGCCTGTTTAGATCAGCATTTATTCTGAAAGATGGAAGATTTATGAGTCGCCTGTGGGGCACCTGCAACTAAAGGGTGAGTGTCTACTCTGACTAAGAGGGCAAAATGTTTTCTTCACCCTGGGACATGTGTGGAAATCTAGGGCTTGAGCTACATTTTTGGGAAGCCCATAGGACTGGGCCAAACAAGTAAAGTAGTGTCAAATGCTAGAGTGTTGTGTGATTCAAGTAATATGTAGAGGAGATGCACCCAGATCATCTACCCTTTAATCTACATTTAGAAGTTCAGAAAAAGGAATGGTTCAGTTTTCCCAGGGAAATGGCCGGGTATGGGCTGTGGGAGCTGGAGGTAGGCGAACCCCCCATCTTTGGTAACCAGGTCCACCTCTACGGATTTCTGCTGTGGCTGCTACTTTGCCTCATGCACTCGGCCAGTGATGGGGGAAGTACCCAGACGTGGGGTTGCAAAAGGGAAACTCTCTCTAGGAGTCGCGGACTCTAAGTGGTGTGGGGAGCCACAACAAGTAAGGAAAAATTCTCTCTATGAGATGGGGAGTCACAACAAGTAAGGAACAATTCTCTCTAGGAGTCACAGACTCGAAGTGGTGTGGGGAGCCACAACAAGTAAGGAAAAATTCTCTCTATGAGATGGGTAGTCACAACAAGTAAGAAAGAATTCTCTCTAAGAGTCGCAGACTCTAAGTGGTGTGGGGAGCCACAACAAGTAAGGAAAAATTCTCTCTCTGAGTCGCCGACTAAGTGGTGTGGGGAGCCACGGCAGGATAACTGGTTCATTCTTCCAATGGACCGTGGGGAAAAACCCAGGTGTGTACAAGTCGGGCTGTGTACCCAAAGCTGCGTGCAAATCCGGGCTGTGTGCCTGGTGGGTCCAGAGCCTGAAGGCTGAAAATGGTGATAAAGTGTTCTGTAGTCTAATCTGCATTACCAGGAAATGTAGCCCCATGGGGGGTCCGTCTATGCTTTGTTTTGTTCAGCTAGTACGTGAATAAAAGCCACACTGAAGAATCCCATTCCTGGTTCTGGACATTAGTTATTGCTTCCTGTGTTCGGATTTACTTGGGTGCCCTTGTGCAGAGTAGCCAAACCTAGGTCCCCCTGTGCAGAGTAACCTCATCCTCCCCGAACCCAGGTCCCCACCAGGTACTGCTGTCAGCTTCAACAGCATGCCACCTGTCGTTTTGGCAAAAAGGCAGGGGTGAGGGGTTACATACAATTGCAATGCAAGATATTAGGCAGTTGCTATACAAGTTAGTTAAAAGCAGGGTACACTTGGTCACGGAAAACAGACAAGTAAGATAAGCTTACAATAACTGAAAATAGCAAATGTACAACTTGGAAGGGATAAACACGTCAAACCAGAAGTTACAACAGCATAAGAGGGCAGGAATGAAATATGTAAATAATGTTACAACATCATACGTGGCAATATACATCATGGCATTTAAGCAGTGAAACTTACTGAGGCTTAGAACAACGTAGGAGAGCAGGCGTGAGGAAGTGCATGACGGGGGATCATATACATAGCAAATGAATAAGCGATTCAGGTACAAAGGGTTGGGCAAACGGTATCCAAGAAAAGTTCATCCCTGGTGAAAGGGCTCATGTTAGTCCAAGAACTGGCAGGATGGCCATGGAGGAACAGGGAGGGAGAGGGGAGAGAACGGAAGAGAGGGATAGAAGCCAAGAGGGGAAGAGGGCTGTGGCTGTCTAAGATGACACTGTCAGTACAAGAAAGTAAAAGGGGTGAGTAGGAAATTAACATGCCACAGAAGGGAGGAGGCTAGGAGCAGTCACAGCTGTTTATTTCAAGGAGGTGCTGCCAGAGTTCTAGTTTAAAGGAGCCAATCTGTGTTACAGAAAAGACCCCTGGAAGCAGGTTGTTGGTCCAGACAGGGCCCCCCCCCCCCCCATACATGAAGGCTCGCTGTCCTATAGAGTGGGATTTTGGAAAGAGACCTTAGTGGAGCTCCTGGTAGTTAAAATAGTGGCCATATCTTTTACTGCAAGAAAAGGAGCAGATTCGCTACGATGATGTAATCAAGTACTACATCAGCACTACTTTGTGAGCTAAGTGGCAGCTCAATGGCATTGCTCTTCTGAGCATTTCTTAACATTTTGGCTCAATTTTCAAATGACAAAATGGACATAAAGCAGCAAAATAAAGGTAAAAACTACCATAACGTAATTCAGCAGCCCTTATTGTAGAATTACATGAGAGCATTTGTGGTTTTATTGGCACCCCCCCCAAATTGATGGTTTACTTGTTTTTTAATGCTGAAGGTATTGGGAAGTCAGACAAATAAAATTGTAAGACAGGTAAGATGAAAATGTAGTAAATATGATTCATCTAGTACTGTTCAAACATTACAAACAAAAGCAACAGCCCTTGATTATTACCAAACTTTTTTTCAAACATTTTGTTTCATTTGTTAAAGCAGCAGTACATGTAAACATGTCAGCAAAACAGTTTCATCATATAGTTTTTTTGTAGCAAAAAATGTATTGCTGACATACTCAGATACACTCAGTGTATTTTTAGCTTTTCAGATATTTTTATAACAGTATGTATAGCTAATTTTAGTTCTTGTGCCTCCTGACTACAATCAGCTATTTTAAAGTTTTCAGTTCCCTTATACAGCCATATCAGGCAGAAATCTCCCCACAGACAAACTGACATCAATCACGGGGGGCAGAGAGAGACCATATCCATGTGGAGAGTTAGTATTGGACCAGAAGTTTTATGTCCGGGAGTAGCGCACAAGCACACTGGACCAATTTCGATCACTACTTTAACAAATCAAAAGGTATAATTTACCAGATCTTGTTACTCCATTGACCATTAGGATAATGCTGTACATATCCTGTGTCTCACAAGTCAGCAGCGAGGAAGTGTAATGTAATGTTGTGAAAAACCAGCATGAGAACGTGGTGGGCTACAGAAGTCTAAATTACAATAACCAATTGAATATCACCAAGTTAAACACAAAAATATACCTGTAATTAGCCATACAGTGAGCAGGAGGACAGGAGGATAATGCTGTATAGAACCTGCCTCTCAAAAGTCAGCAGTTGGGGAAGTGCAATATAATGAGGAGGAAAATCAGTCATCAGGACAGGAGTGACGTTACAGAAAGTATACAGTTATAAAATGAACACACAATAACCAACTGACTATCAGTAAGTTAAACACAACAACGTACCTGTAATAAGCATGGTTGTATATTATGGAATTGGAAAGTGTACTACAACAACGATCGGTAATTTGCCTTGGGTTTCTTTTTCGGCATCCTTTACTGCAATGAACAGGGAGCTATAACAACCCCATGTTATGGCTTCAATTCTGTTTGTTATGGCAAATGACTACTGTATATGGTCACTAATGAATACTGTTGCTTCAAACATAACCTTACTAGGTCAGCGGTCTTTACTTTCCTTATGAAGGTATAAGCCCAGGCAAAGGATGTCTGTGCTGTTTCCACCTGCCGTTCCAGGGCTGCCATTTCACTGTACACCTGCTACAGAAAAGCTGATCAGAGAGCAGCAAAGTGTAGAGATGGAAAGATAACACTGGAGGCTGCCGTAATATGAGGATAGCTTGTTATATTAATCTTTAGTGTTTATACCCTCTCTCCCCAAGTGGTGGACTGTCTTACTTTTAGCACAACCTTTTACTCCACTGGAGTGCCATCTAAAAATGCTCCAGCTATCCGGAATGCCCCCCCCCCCCCCAAACAGAGCTCACCCACCTCCCAGAGTATACTCGCCCATGCTATACTATGCTGGGCCTGCAGCATGAGGGGCAAGACACTGTGCGGTCACCAAAGACAGCCAAGCCTACTCCCACATCATTGCATGACTGCTGCTGCAATGAGGCAAGAACCATGACACAAACATCTGCAAAGCCTTTTTTTGGGCGGGGGAGGGGGGCTCGATCACATGTCACTTGAGCTGACAAACCTTGTTCCATAATGCAGGGAGAGAGTCCAATTAAAGTGGGTACTCAAACAGTGCTCAGGACTAGGACTGAGAAGAACTGAATCTTTTGAATTCCAAAGACAACTATTTATTAAACGGCTTGGAGAGGTGGGGCTCATGGAATAGTTGCCATTGTAGCTGCTTTGACTGCTGCTGACCTTGCATGCCCCTGTAGGAGTCAAAAAAGCAACCCGAACCTTGTGGCCTGAGCTGCATGACCAATGTTACTGAATCCAGGGTCACACTGGACTTCCTGATACATGATGGATGATCCTTCACTACCACCAACCAAAAGAGATCCCTCCTTATGAAGGGCAAATCTGCCACCTGTTGTTGGATTCCCTAAGTAAAAGGTGTAATCCATATCTAAACACGGTGGCATATCGATACCGCTGCAAGCCTCCATGTCTAGGACAACATGCAACTGGTGCTTGGTCACCATCAGCTCAAGATCAAGGATCTTGAATAGAGTTTGCTGGCTCTCTTCAGGGAAAAGGCTGGTGAAGTAAAAGAACCTCTCAAAAATCTCATGGCTATACAGGGCCATCAATACTGCACAGCTGGCCTGATGGACCCAGGGATGCAGCTGTACAGACATTGCAGCCAAAGTGGTCCTGTTTATTTGACTCCCTGTCCGGAGGCTTGTTCAACATTTCATTTCATTTTTTATTTGTTAACCGTGTAAGGACACTGGGACAAGCCCATTTTCAGTTCTGACCCGACAATAAACAAGAACAATATAGACAATCACTTGACAAGTACAAAATTAGACAAAACAATTACAAAACTCCATTGAATTCAAATAGGCCTTAAAATGTTGTTTAAAATATAAGTAAGATGTAGACAAGCGGACTTCAAGGAGCAATGCATTCCAAAATTGAGGTGCTGCCACAGAAAAAGACCTTGCACCCACCTTAGTTCGAAACGAAACAGAGGTGAGAATAGTGCCACTACAGGAGGATAACGTCAGATAACGGATACTTGGTACAGAAAAAAAATAGACTTGAAAACTTGACAACTAAAATAAAATGTAATCCTATTATTTAACGCTAGCCAACCGAGTTTGGAATACGCTGAGCACTGATGAAAACAATAAGAACAATCCAGAACAAACCAGCAGTACATTATTAAGTAACAGTCAGCATTTTAAGTTCACCAACTGCAAGCCTATAATAGAGACTTGCAACATAGTCAAAATGTGGCAACAGTATTCCCAGGGCAATAGATTTTCTAATATATTCTGAAAAATATTTCTTCATTTTAAACAGTATGCTCAGTTTTTGATTAAGTTTCTTACTTACAGCTTTAACCTGCAAAGAAAAAGTTAAACCCAGGTCCAAAAGGACTCCCAGATATCTAAATTATTTTACAAATTTAACAGCAATCCCCCAATATTATAAATCGACAGAGTGGGGTCCTTCTTCAACAAATGGGGGGTGCCAAACATAGTTTTTGTCTTGCTAATATTGAGAACCATATTGTTACTGGAAAACCAGTTACAAGCATCTTCGAAGTCAGATTGCAATAGGGATGAGAGCAAAAATTTAGAACGAGGTTTAAAGTAAATTAACAGGTCATCCACATAAAGCAAACAACTACAAACCTTAAAAATAGAAGGGGGGGAATTAAACAACATAAATAAAAGAGGGCCTAAAATAGACCTCCATGGGACTCCTAAATTCATGGGTCTGATAGAAGAAGTCACTGGCCCTATGCCTACTACCTGGGTCCTATTTGATATATAATCTCTGCACCAGAGCAAAGGGCCCTCGGAGAAACCAAAGCTGCCCAATTTTGAGCAAAGCAAAGAATGATTTGTAAGATCAAATGCCTTGGTCAGGTCCACAAACACTGCCCCTGTTAACAGGCCTTTGTCAAAGCCCTGGAGAACGGTGCTCGAGAACTTAACCAAGGCAGTCTCAGTTTCAAGGTTTCACCAAAAGCAGTGTTGCTCTGGACAGAGTACAAGATATTTTTCCAAATACTTCGTTATTTGATTTGCTACCACTTTTTCGAGCATTTTACTCAATGGATTAAGAATTCATATGGGCCTGAAATCAAGAGAATCTACACCTTTTTTTTTTTTAGGGATTGGAACCACCCTAGCTCGTTTCCAAATTAGTGGGAATTGACCAGAAATAAGACACAAGTTGAAAACAGAACAGAGAGGAGAAACAATTTGAGGTGCAACTAGGGTAGAGGAAAACTGTCATAATCCCCATTTTCCTCCCAGTGTGTACTCTGCAGTGAGAGACTGGCATTTCTGGTGTAGGGCATGTCATTCACTAGAAATCCTTATTTCATGCTCCAGAGTGAGTGGTACCATCTCACAGAAGGTAGCAGCCAAAGCCGCAACTGCTATGCAAATTACCTCCCTAATGTTCCGGTTGTGTGCCGGAACGCTCGTTCATGATGAGCGAGGCACATTTTTACAGAGTAAAACTAAATAGAGTGCCATGTAGAGGTCCTTGAGCTGTACCTCTAGAAACAGTCCCTGTTAACAATGGTGCAGTGTAAGGTAGTTAAATTTTTAATTAAAGTTCCAGCTCCAAGTTTGAGGATACGCAGTAGCCCGAACTCAGTCCTTAGGCGCTACTGCGCATGCCCTAACTCGGAGCTGGAACTTTATTTAAGAATTTAGCCACCTTACACGGCTCCATTTATAACGGGGATTGTTCCTAGAGGTACAACTCAAGGACCTCTACATGACACCCTATTTAGTTTTACTCCATGAAAATGTGCCTAGCTCGTCACGAACGAGCGTTCCGGCACACAAGAGGATGATCCAGGAGGTTCCAAGGTCACGCTCCATCTTCTGGTACAGCGGCACTTTTGAAATGGCGCATCCAGGAAAGTTCAAGACACCACCATACAGGCAAGAAACACAATAAATAACTTGACAAAGGTTAGCTGCAGTGATGTCAAAACATATAGGTTATGCTAATCGGGCATTTTTGCAGCCCTGGTTAATTGCCAGCACTGTTTTGGACAGTTTTCCTTTAAGAAAATGACTATCTAGTCCTTCACCACAATCAGCAAACTTATTGGGCAAGTTGGCAATTAATTTTACAATTGCAGACTTTGTAATACTTTTAAAATAGAATTTGGGTCTATCAACCAAAACCACACTAGAACTCTAATTGTTCAAAGAATTAGAAAAAGTAGAAAAATTGCTCTCCTAACTGTTAAAGTCAGAAAACTTAATATTGAACTTCTCTGCTATTTCTAAAGGATCGTTAAGTATTCCGTTAGGAGATGATCTCTTGATAGGTGACTTTTCAGTGGGAGCAATCAAACTTTTTACAGAATTCCAATTTTTTTTTTTTTTAGAATTTTTACTAAGTTGTTTTTTTTTTATTGCACCTTGCCCTATGGAACACCACATCTGTCGCTAGGTCCTCCAGCAAAGGAGTCTTCAAAAACCTGGACAGTCCACATAGGGAGATCACATACTTGGCAGTCCATACAGCACAGCAGGGCCATTTCAGTGAGGAGGCTTGTTTGAGAACAGCAGGTAGGTCTCCTCCTTCTGAGATTTCAGAGCCACGGAACTGTAGTCCATAACTACCACCATTTTGGCCACATATCCTATAGGGGGCCTTTCTTTCAGCTGCCTACCATCCCATTGAATAAGAATTGATGGAACAGACAAGGCATCTTATTCAGAGTTAGGATAAAGGAGCATTAACAGCCAACACAGGGTGTGGATGACCCTCTCCAATGGGTAACCACCACTGACACCACATGAGGAAGCCTGGACTCTGGCCTAGGTCTTTGGTCAGAGCACCATCTGCCGAGTGTGGAGGTAGAAGCTCCAGATGTATCAAATACTGCAGCATGATAAGCCAGAAGTTTGGCAATGGCACACAGGACTGGAGTCAGGACCTGGAGGGGGAGACAAGGGCAGGAGTGTTGCCTAATAGCATCGCCAGTCAACATCAACATGAGAAAAAGCTCCATAGGCGTAGCGCTGCTAGCCAGCCCTCTTCCACCTGTGATGGGCTTTACATCAGTGGCAAGAGCCAGCAAAGGAAGAACCACTGAACGTTTATAGCGATGTTGAGAATGGGATTGAAAGTGCGACTACACACTTAATGCTGAACACTGGAGCATCCCAGTCCACGTATTCCAATGGAGAGACCCTGGTTAGTGGTCAGACGGGGGGCTGTGCCTGAGTAGAGATGACCAGCGACTGCTGAACCGGCAGAGGGTCGGAAGTGGAGCCGAGCTAGGTCACACCTGACCACCTGCTTGGGATGGGCCACAGTCAGCACCGGTCAAAGGCCCTGTCCACACTGGAGGTTTTGTAAAGTTACCGGCAGTCGGTAACTTTACAAGAACAGCAAACATGGTTCGCATCCACACTGTAGCATGGAAAAACCGTGCTACAAACCGTGTTTGAAGAAAACCGTGCTAGAAACCTGATTGGAGCAGGTTTCGAGCATGGTTCCAGATCAAAATGGTTGCCATAAACCGTGTTAACAGTAGTGTGGATGCAACCGTGCTGTAACACGGTTTAAGGCAACCTCTGCTGACTTCTGGGGCTTGTAGCTTGCTGACCAAAAGAAAAGGGGATAAATGACTTGCATCCCTGACCTCGTGGTGAGCTCCCAGTTCCAACCTACTATTTTTTTTCCTGATCCATGGCCATGCTCGTTCGCGAGTATCTCAGCATGCACTGCAGCACCCGGTATTGCTGCAAGCATGCATGGGAACTCACAAATGGCAAGTACCGTGTCGGATTGCAGTGTGGATGCACTGACAACCGTGCTGTAGCACGGAACACAAAACATTTTTTATAACATTTTGTAAAATGTGGAGCAGTGTGGACAGGGTCAAAGAGTGTGAAAAATCCTCTCCCACAATGTACTTGTATTTGACGGGGTTGATCATCCGATCGACCGCCATCTACACAGTCAGCTGCCCAAATGGGAGTTCCATGGGCAGATCAACTGTCTCTATGGGTGGTTAAACATCCTTGGAGGGCAACCGAACATGAAGACCCTCCCGTCACGGGAGAATATGAACGATCCCTCAAAAGACAACAATCCCAAGACTGGCAATAGCACCTCCTCTTGTGCTTTTGGCACAGAAACAGACACTCACCTTTCAAGGTGATGAGAGACACAAGAAAATTCTTAAAACCTTTGTCTTCATGAGAAGTTGGAAGATGCAACATGTCTCATTCTACTGACAGAAGTTCCAGGACCAGAATATACCAGCCAGCCACCTCCACCTCCTGGGCCTGAAATTGGGCTGCCAACCAAGCAGTCACAGACAGAAATCAAAATTTGGGTACCTGTAAATTCTCCTTTTCTGACTGCTGGTCGCAGGGTCAGAGTACCACTGGGATCTACTTCCTGATAGGGACTCATAGGCAGGAAACCACAGCTGCAGCATCCAGATCATAAAGCTCCTCCCACCAGGAATCATGCCAGTCAGTTCCAAAGCAAGTAGAGAAGTCTGAGGACCAAACTAGGGAATCCCCCTATAATTAAAGAAACAACTGGAAACAAAATGTAAAATCACAGCGCTAACTGGAGGCTAAGAAGCCAACTTTGTACATGCCGGGAAGGAAGTAGCCCTGCGACCAGCAGTCACAGGAAGAGAATATACAGGTACCCAAATTTTGATTTCTCCCTCCTTGTGCAGGTCACAGGGTTGGAACAACCCTGGGATATAAAATAGCAGTAAGACAAGTGTGCCCCAGGGTGGGAACAATGTAGTGAAACTGTTACGTGTCTACAAGGGCCTTATAGTACCCTACGGCAGAAGAGAACTGCTGCAGATGCAGCAACATTGAGCTTGTAAAATTTCATAAATGTGTGTAGAGAGGACCAGGTAACAGCTCTACAAATGTCAGCTGGAGATGCATCCCACAGTTCTGTCCAAGAAGTAGCCATAGCTCTAATAGACTGAGCTTTCACTGGACCTATTAGGGGAACCCCAGCTTGTCTGTAGAACAGGATGATGGTCAACTGGATCCATCTCACAATAGTCTTTAACAACATTGTAGTTGACAACAGATAAGGACCGCTAGGCCCACCTAGTCTGCCCATATTCCCTGCCTTCATCAGCAGCCGCTGCCCCTACTTGGTCATTGGCTTTTGCCT
This sequence comes from Neoceratodus forsteri, assembly GCA_016271365.2. Lineage (NCBI taxonomy): Eukaryota > Metazoa > Chordata > Ceratodontiformes > Ceratodontidae > Neoceratodus > Neoceratodus forsteri. Next base: position 914,019,007 of record CM028131.1, on the reverse strand, counting down.
CTCTTCCCTACATCTAGGGTTCCCTCATGTCTGAATAACCCCACTGTGTCAGCACCCACCACTTCCTGGGGTAGGCTATTCCAAGCATTCACCGCCCTCTCTGAAGAAAAACCTCCTCACATTTCCTCTTATCCTGCCCCCCAATTTCATATCATGCCCCCTCATCCTTGTACAACTCTTGTACTGAAAAATGTGACCCCCCTCCACACTTTGTTCAAGCTTTTAAGATACCTGAAGATCTCCATCATATCCCCCCTAGTTCCCTCCTCTTTTCACGAGTATACATACTGAGGTCTTTTAATCTGTCCTTATATGTTTTCTGATGCAAGCCCGGGACCATCTTGGTCGCCCTTCTCTGGACCGCCTCCACCCTGTCTTTGTAAAGATGTGGCCTCCCGAACTGAACACAGTATTCTAGATGAGGCCTCACCAGCGTGTTGTACAATGGCATCGCCACCTCCCTTCTTCTGCTAGTGACATCCCTTCCTATGCACCCCAACATCCCACTGGTACTCCCCACGTAGCTTGGTGCACTGTTTGGCCACCCTTAGGTCATCTGAGATTATTCCTAAATCCCTCTCTTCCCTTGTGACTGTCAGCAACCCCCTCCCACATTCTGTAGCTTTCCACAGGGTTTCTTCATGCCAGTGTATAATTTAGCACTTTTTTTTGCATTAAATTTCAACTGCCACATCTTTGACCATTTTTTCAGCTTTCCCAGATCCCTTATTTTTTTGTTCCTCCCTCTACAGTGTCTACTCTGTTGCAGATCTTGGTATCATCTGCAAATAGGCAAACCTTCCCCTCCAGCCCTTTAGCAATGTCACTGATGAAGACACTGAAAAGGACTGGCCCCAGGACCGATCCCTGAGGCACCCCACTGGTCACCCACTTCTTCTCGGATTTGATCCCATTTACTATCACTCTCTGCTTCCTGTCCCTCAACCAGTTTCTAACCCAGTTTTCCACTTTGTGGCCCACCCCAGGCTCCCTAGCTTGTTTACCAGCCTTCTGTGGGGTACGGTGCGAAGGCCTTACTAAAATCAAGGTAGGCGATATCCCCCAATCCATCTCTTTCGTCACCCAGTCAAGAAAAGTCAGATTTGTTTGACATGACCTTCCTGCTGTGAAACCATGCTGTCTTGGATCCAGTGCTCCCAATGTTTCCAAGTGTTCCACAATCCTTTCCTTAAGCAGTGCATCCATAATCTTACCCACTACTGAAGTGAGGCTGACCGGCCTATAGTTTCCTGCCTCCTCCCTGCTACCACTCTTGTGGAGAGGGACTACATTTGCCCCCTTCCAGTCCCCTGGGTCCACCCCTGTATCGAGTGACTTACTAATCAGGGCCATCAGCGATGCTGCTAGCACAGTCCGTAATTCCATTAATATCCTGGGGTGTATATCATCTGTCCCCATCGCTTTGTCAACCCTCAATTTTGTGAGTGCCTCCAGGACCCTCTCTGCTGTAAAAGGTCTGGTGTTTACCTCTCTCCCCCCAATGTTTCTGCTGCCTAGCTGTGGTCCCTGTCCCTCCCTTCCACCATGAATACTGAACAGAAGTATTCATTCAGTATCGATGCTTTTTCAAGATCACCCTCTACACACACCCTTCCTCCCCCCCTTGAGTCTTTGAGCCTTACAAACCTCCCCTGGCCTTCTTTCTATCGCTAATGTGTCTATAAAATGTCTTGCCCCCCCCTTAACTGTCTGTGCTAATCGCTCCTCTTTTTGCGCCTTCACACTCCAAACTGCTTTCCCTGCCTCCCTCCATCTCTCTAGGTACACCACCCTATCCCTCATCCTTCCGAGTTTCCTTATATTTTCTGAAAGCCCCCTTTTTGCGCCTCACTTTCTCTGTCATCTCCTTTGTGAACCATAGTGGTTTATTCCTTGTTTTTTCTCGTTACTCAGTTTAATGCACTATTTGTTGCCTCCACTATGGCTTCTTTTAGGTGTGCCCACCACTCCTCCACCTGGATCCCTTCCTGCCAAGGTTTCTTTGATCCTCCGTCCCCATCCTAGCGAAGTCCACCCTCCTGAAATCCAAGACGCTTGTCTTTGTGTGGCTCTCCTGCCACACTGTACTAATACTGAACCACACTGTATGGTGGTCACTGGACCCTGTGTGCCCATCCACCATGACTTCCTTTATCCTATCTCCACTGGTCAGCACAAGGTCTAAGATTGCCTTGCCCCTGGTGGGCTCCTGATCCAACTGCCTGAGGCCTGCCCCCGAAAGGATTCTATGATGTCTTGGCTCATGGCTGAGGCAGGTGCCAGGATGGTGCAGTTCACAACTGGCAGGTTAAAGTCGTCTAGCAGCAGTACCTCCCCCTTTGCTGCTATCCCATGTATTTTCTGCACTATTGCCCTACCTCCTCACTCTATGCCTGTAGATCACTCCTGTGCGAACTGCTGCGCCATTTCCTGGCTCAAGTGTGACCTACAGTACCTTGGCCTCTCCCTGTTTGCCCTGCACTGCCATCGCTTTATTACCTTCTCTAATGTAGAGGGCCACCCCATCTTTTTTTACCCTCCCTATCCCTCCTGTGTAGAGCGTACCTTGGTACATTTACCTCCTTTAGAAGCCTTTTTACCAACATTATGACCCACTATGAGAACCAGAAGGCTCCAAGTCCTGCAAAGTGGCTCCGTTCTTTTGAGATACAACTTCAGTGCACACTCATGATCCCAGGGTTAGGACAGAAGGAAGGCAGAATCAGTTACTGATTGCAGTGGAAGGCAACTTTTCGTAAGAAAGTGGGATCTGTCCTGGGCACTCCTGAATCCTAGTGAAACACTGTATAAGGTTCCTTGGAAGAGAGCACACCAAGTTCACTGATCTGTCTGGTGGACGTGATAGCGATGAGAAAGTTGACCTTCATGGTGAGATGGAGAAGGGACGTCTCTCCTAGAGGTCTGAAAGGAGATGTTTTGAGGGCCTTCAGAACTAGACAGACGCTAAGTAGGCACAATAGACTTTACTAGCGGACGTTTTAGAGTAGCTGCTCATAACAAGCACTTGATATGAGGATGTGACCCCAGTGACTTCCCGGTTTTCAACAGAAGCAGAGCTCCTAACACCGAGACCTAAACCATTAAGGTCACCAGTTATAGACCCATATCGAAACCCTCCTGAAAAAACTGCAGTAGTACTGGTATGGAAACTGTCCATTTGCTTGGACTGGAGCTGGAATAAAAAATTCCACCAAGCTGGCCCTGTGACGCTGAGGGTTGAGGCACTGGACATCACAACTCACGCCACACTGGCGGCCCAGGTTCGGGAAAGGACTCTGGTCACTCAGGGGTCGGAAGGATTGAGCTTCCATAGACAGCTCTCTTTCCTCGGGGGGGGGGGGGGGGGGGGGGGAGACAGTGTGGCGAGCTGTACACTGACATCCAGCGGTGGCTGGGTGTCAGCACAGGCGCTTCGCCCAGAAAAGGGGAAGGCACACGTCCAGGGTGTATGGCTGCTTTCGTGGAGGCAGGGGGCAGCTGCCTCGCCCACTGCATGGTTTGGGTACCGAGGGGAGAAATGTGGAAAAGGCTGGGAGCCATTGGGGCCCATGATAACCAGACAGGTTCGAGTCGGAGAACGAATCCCTCCGAGGGAGGGCTGGAGCTACCCATCAGCTCTGCGGAGGAAAGATTAATTATAAATAAAAAAAAAAAATTCCACCAAACCCTGTAATACATTCTTTGAGGAAGACTGACACCTAGGGTGCATCATCATTTCAATTACCTCTGCTGAATACCCTAGGTGTCAGTGTTTCATGTTCAATGTCCAAGCCAAGAGGATAGACTGCATAGGTTCAGATGCCCGAATGTGACCTTGATGAAGATGGTCTGGGTTAAGAGGAAAGATGAGCAGCAGATCCCGTGCCATGTGTATTAGATGGAGTAAGTCATGGCCGACGGGGCCACCATGGACATACCAAGATTGTCTCTGCTTTGTCCTGCGCCACTTTATTAGAACTCTGGCTAGCACTGGAATGGGAGGAAATGCACACATAAGATCATACTGACCCCACTGGAGTGAGATGGCATCTTGGGGCAGAGCTTGCTCATTCCTTACCAGGGAACAAAACTGTCGAACTTTGGCATTTCATCTGAAGACTAATAGATCTACTTGAGGGGATCCCCACCAGAGGGTGATGAGCTGAAAGGCACTGTCCTGCAGTTCCCATCCCAACAGCAGGATATCCTTGTGGGCTGAGGCAGTCTGCCATTATGTTATCCTGACCCAGGATGTATGCCGCAGCCAGACCTAAGAGGTGATGCTCAGCCCATTGTTGAAATAGCTGAGGTTTCCTTCAGCATCCAGGTGCTTCTTGTGCCCCCTTGGCGGCTGATGTACACCATCGCTGTTCTGTTGCTGATGAGGATAAGGACGTCTTGTCTGTGAACAGTGCTTCTGAATCTTTGCAGCATCAGGCGAACTGCTCACATTTTGAGCACGCTGCACTTAGGCGTCACTCCAGAAAAGACCATTTGCCTTGAATGGAGAGATAATTCATGTGGGCACCCCGTCCCGAGGCAAGCATCTGTGGTGATCCGCACCTGTTGTGGACAGCCCAGCTTGTGTCCCCTCATTATCTTCAACTCCACTGTCCACCAAAGTAGGCTGTCCATCTGTTGAGATAACGGCACTTTGCAATTTTTGCTCTCTCTCTAAGGGGATCACTGTTCGAGAAGCGTCGCTTGAGATTGCCACATGTGGATTATGTCCCATGGCACTTTATCTGTCAGGGAAACCATGGTCCCTATGAACTGGAGGAACACTTGGGCTGGACATCAACAGGCCTTTTGAAATTTCTGAAGCATGGATTGCAAGTCCTGGAATTTCACAGAAGTGGGGAACACTTTACCCTGGCAGGTTCTAAAATCTGCTCCCAGATGGTTCAGTGTACGTAAAGGAACCAGGGAACTCTTTTGCCAATTGATGACAAACCTGTGCATGGAAAGGAAGCAAACAACCTTAGTCACAGCCAGCACCACCGGGTCATAATGAGAAGCACGGATCAAGATGTTGCCAAATATGGGAAGAGCTGGATCCCCTGGCTGCACAGGCATGCAACCATTCCATCTAGCACCTTGGAGAAGACTCCTGGGGCAGAGGAAAGCCCGAATGGCAGTGTTCTGAATTTGGAAGTGGCTGTCCTGGACTTTTAACCTGAGGTATCGTTCTGTGAGATTCTTGGATGATAATGTGTAAGTTGCCATCTTGTAGGTAGATGGAGGTGAGAAAGTCTCCTTAGTGGACTTCCCTGATGATGGATGATCTTGAAAGACTGGCTACGGATAAATTGACTCAGGAATTTGAGTTCCAACACTGGTCGGAAGCCCCCTTGTGCACTTTGGAACCATGAAGAAGGAGGAGTAAACTCCCCTGTCAATCTCTGGGAGGAGTACTATTTCTATGGCCCCTTTCTGAAGTAAGTCTGTGATTGCTTGAAGCATCATCTATACCTTGGTGGGGCTTGTTGACAATAGAGGGAATGACATGAGGAAGCGGAGGTTTTGTTTCAAATTCTGCAAGATTTCCCTTGCTGATAATGTCCAGGACCCATCTGTCCACTGTCATATGAAACCACTCCTCAAAGAAACTGGAATGTCTGCCTCCATTGCAGGGATGGGCCTTGTTTGTCTCATTGTGAAAACTTCTTACTGGAAGTTCCGGGCCATGGGAATCATTCCCCCTACCTCTGATGTGCTGGTTACATGAGGCAAATCATGATAGTTTGTTAGAGAAACCCTGGTTCTGGTTTCTGTTATAGGATTGGCGACAAAAAGGACGCCTGGATATCTGGCGTACCAGGATTTGTCCCTAGATCTGGACTGCAGCATGCGAACCTTAGCCGTTTCACCGGATTCTCTGACTGCCTCTAAGAGCTGAACTGAACAGAAGGTTGGCTTCATAAAGTACACTGACAAGGTGAACGTCTGAGAAGGCAACAGCCTGCAGCCAGAATTTTCATCTTGCAGACGTCTGTTAAAATGTAGTTCTCATGTGACTGTGGACTGGGTCCTCTGAAACATCCACAGAGTATGTGGATGCAAGGCCCACCAGTTGCAGCAGTTGGATCAAAGCTTTGTTATGCTTGGAATTTTCTGCCAGCTGAAAAGCCAACTCTGTACCCCAGGAGAGAACGGACTAGGCAGAAACAGACTAGCTGTCGCCACCTTTAAGGAACCCGCAGAGGCCTGGAAGGCCTTCTTTATGGATGATTTCACCTCACAATCAACTGTGTCCTTAGGTGTAGACCCTCTGTCAGCTGGAATTATAGTCTTCGTTAGGGAAGAAACCATGGGGTCAATCCTGGGAAGATTTAGCCATGTTTCCCATTGTTTCTTACCAAACTTCAATAGCTTGTTGATTCTTCATGTTTTTTTCAGGGCCCTGATACTCTTCTTTAAGTAGACCCTCAACTGCCGGAGGGATAGGAAACACTAGTTGGCTTAGTAGACTTGGACAGCCTGAAAAGTCAGTCTGTCCCACTTGGAAGTGAAAGGTGTGGACCACTAGGTATATTTCCAACACGATATACTTAATGAAAAAGTCCAGGTCATCCAAATTGAAGTGCCTTACAGACTCTGGTACTGAATCCAAGGAATTGCATGACCCCGTAGATGAACTCAAGTCAGATACAGAAGGTGACCTTTCATGCAGTTTCTTTCTACTGTGGTGACTGGAGGAGTTGTCTGCCTTGTCCTTGGAATGTGGGGAAATGGCCCGTTTCATCTTCTTACTGAGGTGGCATTCTTGATGTTCCCTTCATCAGAGGAGGGAGATGGGGTCAGTTTCCTAGCAACTTTCTTGTGGGACTGCCTTGTACTTCTGTGGGACTGAGGGGGGGGGCAGGGGGCTTGAAATAAAACCAGAATGGGTCCAATACAAATGCTCTGTTCAATTTCTCTATTAGGTCTGGTGTCAGTTGTAGTGTGGGCTGTTGTGGCATCTCCTCAGAGCAAGATGAGGTGTTGGCACCGTTCCCTGAGGAACCAGGATCTGCAGTGGTTGCTGCCTCACATTTTAAACATAAGGACTCAGCAAACGTGGCTAATAGGGTGGGTTTGCATTTGGCACATTTTCTGCTCCTGGAGGATTTGTCTGCGGGCTTGCCGGAAGATTTGTCAGAGAACATTCTTGTCTACAAAGGCAGAAAGCTCCAAGAAGGATTGCTGTATCACTGAGAACTCAAAACAGATGGAGGGCCCCCTGTAAAAGAAACAGGGCATCTGCGGAAGGCAGCATAACAGGTGACTAAAGTCTGGTGTCACAGATGCTCTGATCTGGAAGGCACTTTTGAGTTCGTCCCAGGGAAGAGCCTTAGACTCACAGCCGCACAGCAATAAAAAAGAAACAATCCTCCAATGCTGTCACAAATGCCCCCGATGCTTCAGTTAGTGGCTATGCAGAGGGAAAGGCAAGGCAAGAGCCAGTAAATACAGGTTACTCACCTGTAACAGGAGTTCTAGGAATGGTATATGTTGCTCATCCACTTATTGGCAGGTTCCTTGCCACTTTAAATCTTGCCAGAAGGTCTTCAAGCTGGCTCCTCCCACCCATCTGGGTGGTAAAACTCTCGGCTCCGCCCCATGACGCCAGATCTAGCCCGCTGGAAGCCAGGTTGTGCATCGAAGCCGGGGAGGTCGGGTGGGTCGTGTGGATGAACAACATATACCATTCCTAGAACTCCTGTTACAGGTGAGTAACCTGTATTTCTAGGGACATGGATATGTTGTTCAATCCACACTTATTGGCAGACTCCTAGCAGTTCTCCGGGAGGAGGGAGGCAAGGCACTCACCCCCGATACTTATTTGGGAAATAGAGACTGGAGAACTGAGACCCCAAAACCAGCATCCCAGCGTGACTCAAGGTCGATGTGGTAGTGGGTAATAAAAGTATGTGCAGACTTCCAGGTAGCAGCCCTGCAGATATCCTAGATAGGGACGTCCCTGGAAGCAGCTACCGATGCAGCAGTATGGCAGGTAGAATGAGCTCTTATCCCTCTGGGAGGCTCCATGCCCGCCAACCTATAGCAGAGCTCTGTGCAGGAGGTGACCCACCTACTTACCGTCCGCTTGGCTGCAGGTCTGCAGGTGCGGCTTCAGCATAGGTGACAAACAGCTGGCGAACCTCTCCCCGAACTTCAGCCATCCGCTCTTTATAATAAGCGCGTGCTCGTCTAGGGTCCAAAGTATGGAGCCTATATTCGGCCTCCGAGGTGTGATTGGGGTAGAACACCAGCAGAGTCAACACCTGTTTAAGGTGAAACTCAGAAACCACCTTCGGAAGGAATTTCGGGTGGGGCGCAGGACAACCTTGTCCCTATGGAAGACCAGATAAGGAGACTCGATGGAAAGCGCCTGGAGCTCTCCCATTCTTCTGGCTGACGTGCTAGCCACCAAGAAGACGGTCTTCCACGACAGGTGGGAAATATCGCACCTGTGCATTGGTTCGAATGACTTGCCCATGAGCTTGGCCAATACCAGCAGTAGATCCCACGGAGGTGGAGGTTCTCGCACCGAAGGGGAAATGTGGTCAAGGCCTTTGAAGAAGCGCCCGACCACCTTCTCCTGCGCCACTGACTGCTTCCCGGCCCGTGCCTGGTAAGCAGAGATGGCTGCCAGGTGCACCTTAAGGGTCGTCGACCGAAGCCCTTGCTGAGAAAGGGACCACAGGTAGTCCAGAATGCTTGCCAAGGGACAGGCGGAATGGTCCAAGCCCTTCCCCTGACACCAAATGGAGAATCTCTTCCATTTGAAGGCATAGCATTTCCTGATCGACTCCTTACGGGACGCCTCAACGATGTTGAGGACCTTGTTGGAAAGACCCAAGGCCTGGAACTCTAGCCGCTCAGGAACCAGGCCGTCAGGTGCAGGGATTGAAGGTCCGGATGGAATACCTTCCCCTGGTTGACTGAGATCAGGTCTGGGCGGGCTGGAAGATGCCTCGGGAGCCTGGAGCTGAGGCTGAGGAGATCTGGATACCAGAACTGGCGGGGCCAGTCTGAGGCTGCCAGAATCACCTGCGCCTTGTCCCTCCTCGCCTTGAGAAGCACCTTGTGGATCAAGGGAAATGGGGGAAAGGCGTAGAAGAGGCCCGGGGTCCACGGCCTCGAGAAGGCATCCCCCTGCAGCGAGCCCTGCTGAGGGGGGCGGGCATGGAACAGACTCAGCTTTGCATTCTCCCTGGAGGCAAACAGGTCCACCTGAGGCGTGCCCCAGTGGGAGAACAGATCTTGTACTACCTCCAGCAGGAGAGACCACTCGTGAGACGCAGCTCTTATCTGGCTTAGGGCATCGACCAGGGTGTTGGAGGCTCCTGCCACGTGAATGGCTAGGAGATCCGCCTCCAGACTGCGCATGAGGGACCACATGCGGAGAGCTTCCTTGCATAACAGCATGGAGCGCGTCCTGCCCTGGTGGTTCAGATAGTACATGGTTGTGGTATTGTCCGTCTGGACCTGAACCACTTGACCCCGTAGAAACTGAGTGAAGGCGGTGAGAGCTAGGCGGACTGCTCGGAGCTCCAGCAGGTTGATATGGCATCGGGACTCCCGAGGGGACCAGAGGCCATGCGCTCTGTGCTCCCCCAGATGGGCACCCCAACCCATCAAAGATGCATCAGTCGATAGAGAGACCGTCGGCTCGGGGCGGACGAACGGGACACCCTCCTGCAAATGTGCCAGAATGGTCCGCCACTGGAGAGCATTCCACATCTCCTGGGTCACTGTCACGTGCTGGTCCAACGGATCGCAGCGCTGTGACCACTGGCTGGCCAGTCCCCACTGAAGGGAATGCATGTACCAACGGGCCCAACGGACCACGCTGATGCAGGCCGCCACGAGGCCCAGGAGGCGCAGGAAGTCCCGGGCAGGACGCGATTGCCCAACCCGAAGTGACTGGGCAAAGGAGGAAATAACCTCGGCCCTGTCCACCGGGAGCCGAGCTCTGGCTCAAAGAGAGTCGAGCTCTGCCCCGATGAAGAGTATCACCTGCTTCGGCACGAGTTCCGACTTGGCCTCGTTGAAGAGGAGGCCAATCTGAGAGCAAACCTGGAAGGCCAGATCTCTGGACTGCTCCATCTCCTCTCTGGAGGGGGCTGCAATCAGCCAGTCGTCCAGGTAGGGGTACACCCGGACCCTTCGGCGCTGCAGGAATGCTGTCACCACTGCCATGCATTTGGTGAAGACCCTGGGAGCTAGAGAGAGGCCGAAGGGCATGGCTCGGAACTCCTAAAGGGACCCCTCCGCTCTGAAGCGGAGGAATCTCTGATGAGATGGACGGATTGGGATGTGAAAAAACGATCCTGGAGGTCCAGGGAACAGAACCACAGCCTGCTCCAAGGATGGTATTATCTGAGCCAGAGTGACCATCCTGAAGGTCTGAGACCTTAGGAACTTGTTCAGGTCATGCAGGTCGAGAATGGGGCGCCAGCCCCTCCCCTCCGCTTTGGGACCAGGAAGTACCTGGACACAAACCCCGGGTCTGGAGGAGGATCCGCCACCTTCCTGATCACCCTTTTTGAGGAGCAGGGCAATATCGGCCCTGCGGGCCGACAGCGAGGCTATGGACCCCGTGGCCCCCCGAGGGGCGACGGCTCGAAAGGGTGGAGCCTGCTCGAACTCCAGAGGCAGGCCTTTCCTACCACCTCCAACACCCAGCAGTCCGTGGTGATAGCGGACCAGTCTGAAAGGAAGTGGCGGAGCCATCCCCCCCACGGGGGAACCCAGGGGGGAATGACGAGGCTGGGGGCCGCACCCCTCAACCCGTGACTGGGCAGGCTTGGAGGAGGAACCTGCCGAGGGACCTCCTGGGCCTTTACCTCCTTGCTTCCTGTTGGAGGAAGCCGCCGGCTTGGGTTTGGGACGCCAAGCGTGAGCCTACTGGCCCTGTTGCTGGTGCTGTTGGGCCGGTCAAGATGCAGGGGCCGAAGGACGAAAGGACTTCGGCTGTTGCTGACGGTGGCCTTTGTCCCTCTGGGCGGAGGTGACCGAGTCCAGGGTGGCACTGGACTTTTTGATCTGCTGGAGGTGTCCCTCCACTCCAGGGCCGAAGAGGTCAGTCCCCAAGAAGGGGATGTCCGCCAACTTGTGCTGGGTATCCGCTGTGAAAGTGGATATCCTCAGCCATGCTCTGCAGCGCATGGCCACCACGGCCGCTACTGACCTGGCACAGGAATCACCTATGTCCAGAGCAGTCTGAAGCTGCTGCTTCGCCACCGCCCTACCCTGGTCGCGCACCTGGCAGACCGTGGTCTGCAGGTCGGTCGGGAGATGAGGGACAACCTCATCCAGGGAGCCCAAGAGGGCGTGGGAGAAGTGTGCCATCAGCACGGCCGAGCTGGCTTGTCGGAGGCCGAGGGAGGAGGCAGCAAACACTTTGCGCCCGGCAAAGTCCAGCTTTTTGGACTCTTTGTCGGGGGGCTTATCCACATCCCGAGCATTACTGGAACGCCGGAAAACGCTGTCAGTGACTAACCCCTCGGCAGAGGGGTACTCCAGAAACCGCAAGAGCCAGTAGGGACCGATACTTCCTGGCCACCCTGGCCGAGGCGCGAGGACGGGAAGCAGGTCGCTGCCAGAGCTCCAGGCTGGGCCGACAATGGCCTCAGCCACCGGAAAGGCCTCCGTGGGAGAATCCTCGATCCAGTATCTCCGCAGGGATACAGGCCCGTTTGGACACAGGCTCGAGCTGCATCCCGGTGGACTCCGAGATGAGTCGAAACAGACCCAAGAAGGACGATGGGCTATCGTCCAATGACTGGCCCCCGGAGGACTCCAGGTCGACCTGCCTGGAGAACAGGGAAGAGTCGTCGTCAGATTCCGAAGAGTCTGCGAAGAGCTGCCTCGGCCCTGAGCCACCCTCTACCTGCCGAAGACGGTCGGGAGTGAGGGTGACCGACAACATGTGGGGCAGGCCGTGACCCGACCGAGAATCCTTGGTCGGTGCCCCAGACTTTGGTTGTGGAGGTGGAGGTTCCACCACAATCGGTGGAGCAGCTGGTTTTGGCTGAGCAACCGGCCCTGAAATGGGCAACTCGACTGGGGCGAGTGGTTGCTTCAGTCGTTCGGGCAACAGCCACTTGATGGCCGGGGTCTGGACCGGAGTTGGCTTAGACCCGGACAACAGCAACTGCTGCCACATCAGCTGCTCGTAACGCCGACGTAATTTAAGTCGGAGCCTCCCCTCATCCGAGGAAGAGGACGAGAAGGAACGGTGTCGCCGCTTACTTCGATATTGAGACCGCTGATGTCGGCGGGAACGGCTTGTCCGAGACCCTCGGGGGGGACCGAGGGCGGGTCTGGGAAGGTGGGGACACCGGCTCTTCCCTCGCTCGGCACTTTAACCGGGACCGCGCCCCGGCGCGGCAGATCCTCGGTCTCCATCGGGGGAACCAATGAAGGAGGGTTGTCGGCTTCACCAGTCGACAGCCCGTCTAACGGATCAAGAAAAATCTCGACTGTGTCGACAGGAGTCTCAGCAGTCTGGCCTGACGGGGACACTGTGAAGCCAGCGGCCTGAGCCGCAACTTCGACCGAGGTCGATGGTCGGCTGTCCGGGGAAGGAGACCTCTCCTGCTCCCACAAACGCCGACGGTGAGACTTACCCTTCGACTCCTTCTTCTTGGGCCGAGAAGAATGTCCCGAAGGCCCCTCTCCCTTCGTGGAAAGGGACTGACAAAGCTCCTTGAACGAAGCAGAGTACGAGGAACTCAGAGAGAGCGGGATAAATGCCGTGGCCGAGGAGGAGGAAGATGCGGCCTGAGCCGCCTCCTCCTCGAGGGTGATCATCTGCTCGAGCTGCTCAGCCGAGCCAGCCGCCGCGGACACCGCCCAACAAGCCTCTTTTGATTTTACCGGCAGGAAACGCTTCTCGGGATGCCCGAGCTTCAATTGGGCAGCGCGATCATCCAGGACGTTGACCGAGAAAGAACGGCACAACTCGCAGGCCTGCGGGTCGTGATCTAGGCCAAGGCAGTAGACGCACGTGGAGTGCGGATCCGTCCTGGACATTTTCTGCCCACAAGGGCACCTCTGAAAGCCGGGAGTAGATTTGTCCATTGCAGTCGCGAGGGAAGATGAAGACCAAAGTTTAGAAAACTTCAAAACCAATTCGGACGAACAGAAGAGTTAGGATCCAGTCTAAAACACAGAGCGCTAAGGAAGGAACCTGCGCTTCCAAGCGGTAAGGAAGATCTGGCGTCATGGGGTGGAGCCGAGAGTTTTACCACCCGGGTGGGTGGGAGGAGCCAGCTTGAAGACCTTCCGGCAAGATTTAAAGCAGCAAGGAATCTGCCAATAAGTGTGGATTGAACAACATATCCATGTCCCTAGAAAAACAGGTTGCTCACCTGTAACAGTAGTTCTAGGAGTGATGTATGTTGTTCATCCACACTTATTGGCATGTCCTTCCCCTTTAAATATCTTGCCAGAAGGTCTTCAAGCTGGTTCCTCCCACCCACCCGGGTGGTATAACCCTCAGCTCCGCCCCATGACGCCAGATCTTGCCCGCTGGAAGCTTAGGTTGTGCGTCAAAGTCGGAAAGGTCGGGTGGGTCAATGTGGATGAACAACATATAACATTCCTAGAAAGTACAGTTACGTAAGAACTTACCGTAACCGAAGATCCTCCAAGGACTGTCTCTTGCAGTAAGTCATTACTTCTGGGAGGTTACACCAGGTGTCACTGTCGCACGGCAGCTTCTTCTAGCAGTCTTCCATGGGGGTCATCCACACGACTTCACTTCCGTTGGATGTGTATAAGAGTGAGCGGCCCCCAGTACCCTCTGTTCACCACCGGCTTCGGCAAGCACAGCCTGGGCCGAGGTAAACGAGGGCCAGAAAAATAGAGAATAGCGATCCCACCCAACGTCCTGAGTTGCAGATTCGAGGCAAGAAGGCAGGGGGACAAAGGGTGGGGTACTTACTGCAAGAGACAGTCCTCAGAAGCTACTGTTACGGTAAGTTCTTACGTAACCGTACTATCTTCCATGGACTGGTCTCTTGCAGTAAGTCATTACTTCTGGGAGATTCCCAAGCAGTAAAATCCAAAAATGGGAGGAAAGTCAAAGCAACATAAGCAAAGGCACATGAAAGGTCAACTTGAATCGCACCCCCAGCGGCAGAAGGCCAAGGTGAGCAAGGACCAAAGTAACCACGATGTCCTAACTGAAACCCGTAGGCAAAGACACGTGAGCCACAGAAGAGGTTAACTTGAACCACACCCCCAGAGGTGGGGTGGGATAAGGACCAAATGAACCACCATGTCCTGACTCAAACTCGTAGGGGAAGACACGTGGCATGACAGAAACAGAACTGTAGACGGCCAGGCACAGTGATGCATCCCAATGAGTCAGAGGTCGACAGGCTCTGACACAGAGTCAAATCCAGAAACAGACAAGAATGGATCAGAGAGCAGAAAAGGAGCACCAGGGAAAACACAGCCCAGATGATCAGAGGAAGGAACAACTGAAGGGCTCCAGGAGAGAGAGAAGCAGGAGTTCCAAATAGATCCACAGGGAGGAATGAAGCATCCAGTCCAGCAGCAAGCCTCCAAGAAAGAGAACGAGACCCCCGCGCACCTCAAGGCCTGCAAGAGGAGGCGGGGATACATCAGCCGCCTAAGAGCATGGGCGGGTTCCTCACCTGCGTGAGGGACAGGAATGCCATGGAGGAGCAGACTGAGCTGCCCCCCTGGGTGCCCTACCGCTGTTCCTAGGGGCACCCGTGGAGGGCGTCCGGGAACAAGACGGCCCACACGCAGGTGTGAAGGGATGGTATCTGGGGGCTGGATAGAGGTCTTGATGAGACTGAAGAGTATGCCCCGAAGTTAAAAGGGAATCAAGGATGACCTGAGCACCAGGGCCAAACAACAGGTTCCCAGAAAAAAGGGTGTTGGCGACAGACAGCTGGACGTCAGGCAGTAAACCCGAAACCAGGCGAACTGCCGAAGGGCGAAGCCGGTGGCCGAAAGGCGAGCCGATGTGTCAACCGTATCAAAGCACACATGGAGCAGAAGACGTGCAAGGGAGCTCATGGCAGACAGCGGCTGAGCCAGCCTGATCGACTCAGACGAGGGAGGCAAATCGGATAATAGGTCCAATGCCGAGGCACCAAGAGTGCAAAGGTACCGGACCATATGACCCAGGTAATTAAGAATATGAAGTAGCAAAGTACTGGAAGAATAAACCTGAACGCCATATAAATCCACGTGCTGGGAATCGGCGCCCGGCGGCACGGAACCAGTGTGACGAGGTTGGGCCACCACCCTGACAACAGAGACCGCCACAGGGGTGGAGGACAAGTAGGGGTGGTCAGGAGGGGCATGGTAGAACAGATAGAGTTCCGACCAGGGGCAAGTTGGGCGGAGGCAGGACAAGACCAAACACGAGAAAGGCATTAAGATATGCAAGAATCAAAGGTGGGGCCACCAGGTCCCGATGAAAGGAGTCCTGAGCCGCAGCACGGAAGGCAAAAGTGCGCTGGATCTGCAGCATGAGCTCCGTGAAGGTTTGATCGGGGTGTGACTGGAGGGTCAAGCGGGGCGACCTCCAGACGGGAGGACGCGGACCGAGGGGAAGCAAGGTCCTCAGGATCCCCACCAGGAACAAGCTCCAGGAAGGGATCCTCCCTCCCGGAATCACCATAAAGGGACTCTGCAGAAATGGGAGAAGGTGGACCAGGTGGGAAGCGCCAGGTCCAGGTGCAAGTGCTCGGGCGATGGGGAGAGGGAATCGGAAGATGCTGGACGCTGACCCAGGCCCTCCAGCACAACGCAGGAAATGCCCAGAGCATAAGACGGGTCCATGGATGGAGGACGCCCAAAAGCGGCATGAGGAAGAAGGCAGGCCAGCCCAGGAAGCATCGACCCAGAGCAGCGGGGGACGGCACCCCTACCCAAGTGGACCAGAACCGGGAAAGGAGCAATGGAAGCAGGGCAAAGGCCCAGAAACAGAAGCGCCCAAAGGGTGCGACAAGGGCGACAGGGGGAACCTTGAGGATACCACCCAGTGCTGGGACAAGGGGGGGGGGCGCCACAAGAAGGGCCCCAAACAGGGGAGCCGCAGGGTGGGAAGCCCCGAATGTCGACGAGGGAGGCAGCCCAACTGAAGAGGGAATGAGGAGAGGCCCCTCTGTCGACGGTGGTAGCATCACCGTCGACAGGGAGCAAAAGGAAGCCTCCCTGTCGATGGGAGAAGCCGTCCCATCAATGAGGTGCACTGCATCGATGGAGGAAAGGGCTCCATCGATGAGAGAACAGGAGAAACATGTTCTGTTGATGGGAGCTCCTCTCCCGTCGACGAGGGAGACGAAAGAACATGCGTCGTCAACGGGAGAAGCATCCTCGTCGACGAGTAACGTGTCGTTGACGGGGCAACACTTCCCATCAACGGAAAATGTTCAGAAACAAGCTCAGTCGATGGAGCAAGGCCCGTCGAAGATACAAAAAGCACATCAGGCTCCACGGACGGGGGGAGCCGCCCCGACGATGGGGAACCACCGTTGACAGAGCAAGAGGGAGAGAGTGAGAGTCCCTCTCCCTCCTGTGCCTGGAACGAGCCTTGGCCGGGAGCCTTGAAGGCAACCCCCCACCCCCACCCCCAGTCCTCTGCCTGGTTCAGCTGTGGTGATCAGCCATGAGGAAAACCCAGGACCCAGCAAGCAGAGCCGGGGCTGGGGGACAGCAGGTGTACCATGAGCACTAATGGAACACCGGGCCTGATACAGAAGAAATGTGCTTTGCCAAGAGAAGCTCCAGACCCAGCCAGAAGGCCAGAGTCTGGGAGCAGCAGGGGTACTGTGAGTGGGTCACAGGCCCGCAATGGGAGTCCAGGGGTGCTGTGAGCAAGTCCCAGGTCCCGGATCCAAAGAAAGAAATCCGGTTCAAGTTCGAGTCGAAAACTTCACCCCGCGAGGTCAGAAGAGCTGACTGTGCGAGCAGAAGCTGGCAAGAAAATTAACAGAGGGTACTGGGGGCCGACCACTCTTATACACATCCATAGAAAGTGATGTCGTGTGGACGGCCCCCATAGAACACTTCTAGAAGAAGCTGCCATGCAACAGCGACACCTGGTGGAACCTTCCCAGAAGAAATGACTTACTGCAAGAGACCAGTCCGTAGAAGATCTACTGTTACAGGTGAGTAACCTGTTTTACTATGATCGTGGATATGTTGTTCTATCCACAATTACTGGCAGACTACTAGCAGTTCTCTGGGAGGAGGGTGGCAAGGCGCACACCCCTATTTGGGAAACAAAGACTGGAGAACTGAGGCTCCAAAAACAGTATCCTGGCATGACTCAAGGTCGATGTGATAATGGGTAATGAAGGTATTTGCTGACTTCCAGGTAGCAGCCTTGCAGATATCCTGGATAGGGACGTCCCTAGAAGCAGCCACCAATGCAGCAGTATGGCAGGTGGAATGAGACCATAGCCCTACAGGAGGCTCCCTACCCGCCAACCTATAGCAGAGATCAATGCATGATGTAATCCATCTGCCTGTTGTCCGATTCACTGCAGGTCTGCCAGGTGTGGCTTCAGCGTAGGTAAACAGCTGGCACATCTCTTCCCGAACTTCAGCCGTCCGCTCCTTATAATAAGAGAGCGCTTATCTCAGGTCCAGAGTATGGAGCCTGTACTCGGCCTCCGAAGTGCAATTCTGATAGAACACCGGCAGAGTTAACACCTGGTTAAGGTGAAACTCCGACACAACCTTCGGAAGGAACTTCGGGTCGGGGCACAGTGCAACCTTGTCCCTATGGAAGACCAAATAAGGAGACTCCACCAAGAGCACCTGGAACTCCCCTGTCCTTCTGGCTGACGTAATGGCCACCAAGAAGGTGGTATTCCATGACAGATGTGACATCTTGCACCTGTGCATCGGTTTGAATGGCTTGCCCATGAGCTGTGCCAGTACCAGCAGTAGATCTCACAGAGGTGGAGTTTCTCACACCATACGGAACATGTGATCGAGGCCCTTGAAAAAGCACAACACCACCATCTCCTGTGCCACAGTCTGCTGACTGGCTCATGCCCTGTAAGAGGAGATGACTGCCAGGCGCACCTTAAGGGTAGTTGTCCAGAGACCTCCTTTGGAGAGGGACCAACGGTAGACGAGAACACTAGTCACAGGCCAGGAATTAAGGTCCAAGCCCTTGCCCTGACTCCAAATGGAAAACCTTTTCCATATGAAGGCATAGCACCTCCTGGTTGACTATTTCCTGGATGCCTCAACCATGGTTGAGTACATCGTTGGAAAGACCCAAAACCTGGAACTTTAGCCGCCCAGGTACCAGGCTGTTAGGTGCAGGGACTGAAGGTCCGGATGGAATATCTTCCCCTGATTGACTGATATCCGGTCCGGGCATGCCAGGAGACGTCTCGGGAGCCTGAGGCTGAGGAGATCTGGGTACCAGAACTGGCGTGGCCAATCTGGGACTACCAGGATCACCTTCACCTTGTCCCTCCTTGCCTTAAGAAGCACGCTGTGGATCAAGGGAAATGGAGGGAAGGCGTAGAAAGAGGCCTGGGGTCCACGGCCTTGAGAAGGCATCCCCCGGCAGCAAGCCCTGCTGAGGGGGGCGGGCATGAAACAGCCTCAGCTTTGTGTTCCCCCTGGAGGCAAACAGGTTCACCTGAGGGGTGCCCCACTGGGAGAACAGACTGTAGACTACTTCTGAATGAAGAGACCACTCGTGGGACGCATCATCCAGACGGCTGAGGGTGTCCTCCAGTTGATTTGAGGCTCCTGCCACATGGATGGCGAGGAAATCCCCATTCAGATGGCTCAAGAGTGTCCAGATGCAGAGCCCTTCCTTGCACAGAAACCAGGAGTGCATGCTGCCTTGCTTGTTGAGGAAGTGCATGGTTATGGTATTATCTGTCTGGATCTGGACCACTTGACCCCGCAGAAATGGAGCTAATGCATTCAGTGCCAGCTGGACTGCTCGGAGCTCCAGCAGGTTGATGTGACATCAGGATTCCTCGGGGTTTCAGAGCCCGTACACCCTGTTGCTCCCCATGTGGGCTCCCCAGCCAATGAGAGAGGCATCAGTCGTAAGGATGACCGTCAGCTCAAGGCGGACAAACGGGATCCCTCCCTACAAATGTTCCAGGATAATCTATCACTGGAGAGCATCCCAAAGCCTCTGAGTTATGTGACCAGCTGGTAGAAATTACCCTGACGCTGGGACCACTGGCTGGCCAAGCCCCACTGAATGGGGCGCATATGCCACTGGGCCCAACAGACCACAGTGGTGCAGGCCACCATGTAACCTAGAAGACGCAGGAAGTCCCAGGCAGGGTGCAATTGCCCAACCAGAAATGACTGGGCAAAGGAGGAGAGCACCTCTGCACTGTCAGCCGGGAGCCGGGCTCTGGCTCAGCAAGAGTCGAGCTCTGCCCCAATGAAGATCATCACCTGCAAAGGCATGAGTTCCGATTTGGCCTCATTGATTAGGAGGCCAAGTTCGAGACAGGTCTGGAGGGCCAGATCCCTGGACCTCTCCACCTCCAACCTGGAGGGACCCACATGAGCCAATCGTCGAGATAAGGGTACACCCTGACCCCTCAACACTGAAGATGGGCCACCACCACTGCAATGCATTTGGTGAAGACCGGGGCGCAATGACAGGCTGAATGGCATGGTTTGGAACTCATAGAGGGTTCCCTACACTCAGATGCGGAGGAACCTTCAGTGTGACGGACGGATAGCGATGCGGAAGAACGCGTCCTGAAGATCCAGGGAGCAGAACCACATGATTTGCTCAAGAGAGTATATGATCTGGGACAGAGTTACCATTCGAAAGGTGCACGGCTTGAGATATTGGTTCAGTTCATGCAGATCTAGAATGGGGCGCCAGCCCCCCCATCCGTTTCGGGACCAGGAAGTACCTGGAAATGAACCCTGGGTTGACTGGGGAAATCTTGACTCGAGCCACTACGTCCTTGAGGACAGGTTGGGCTATGTCGTCTCGAAGAGCAGACCAAGTATGTACTGATACCCTTTCCTCATGTGGGGCGCAGGCTTGGTTTAACTAGTACTGTTCAAACTCCAGAGGCAGTCCCTGATCGACCATTTCCAACACCCACCTGTCCGTGCTAACAGCTGACCAAGCAGAAGGGAAATGGCAGAGTCAGCACCCCAAGGGAGGACCCAGAGCAGGCGTGACGGGTATGGGGCTGGTCACCCCATCCCGTCACTGAGCGGACCTAGAAGAGGAAGGTCCAGTAGCGGGACCGCCTGGACCTTTCCCTCCCGGTTTGCATGCTGGCTGAGCTCCTGACTTTGGCTGAGGGCACCAAGACTGGGCCTGCTGCTGATGCCCAGATTGAAACTGGGGCTGCTTTGCCGCAGGGGCAGAAGGCCAAAAGGGCTTCTTCTTCTTCTGCTTTTTGGAACCCTGGGATTCCAATGTGGTACTGAACTTCTCAATACGTTCAAGGTGATCGTCCACCCCTGGATCGAACAAGTCGGTACCCTGGAACAGGACATCTGCCAACTTGTGCTGGGTGCCGGCCATGAAACTCGAGACCCGCAACCAAGCCCTGCGGCGCATGATGACCACAGCAGCTACCGAACAGACACAGGAATCCTCGATGTCCAAGGCCGTTTGGAGCTGCTGCCTAGCAACAGCCAGACCCTGGTCCCGGACCTGTTTGATCATGGTCTGAATGAAGGTCTGAAGATCCGTGAGGAGGTGAGGAAGCAGAGCGAGGTGTCTTCTCTTTGTACAGGTCAGAGTCATGTTTTGTTTTTTTTTTTCAATTTATGGCTAGAATGTGAAAGTATAAAATATAGATACATAGACAGTGTCGGCAGATAAGGGCCTATGGCCCACCTAGTCTGCCCATTTGAGCTTGTAAGTTCAGTTTGTTTTCCTAGAAGTCTATTTCCCCTTACCCCGACCTCTAGAATTCCTTTATGTTATATGTATTCCTGCCTTGGATGGCTAAAGTTTAAAAAACGTATTTTTTCTTTCTGACTAGATAGTTTCTTATATATGGGCAGCACCCCAACCTCGTTTGTATTCTGGTCCCTTTTTTGTGGAAAAAGACATACCAGCTAGGACTGGTAGGGACCATCACATATATATTTTTAATACAGGTCTGTTCCTCCTATTTATTCATTAATTTACATTTTTCTGAAGTTCTCCAAAATAAGAGAGAAATTAATTTAAAGAATATATATTTTCTTTTGTTTCCAGATAAACTGGCTATTTAATATGAAGTGGTATGTATGCTATGAAAAGCTCCCTGTCTGAGGAAGGAACTATTTTGTTCTGAAACGTTACAATATGGAATAAACATGAATTGGAGCATACAGAAGTTCTATCTTTATTAAGGAAGTGGATTAAAACAAATAACCACTCATGATTTTCACCACTGGTCTGCATAAAATATTTTTTTTGAGGTTGAGTGAGAGCCTTTTCTGACTGTAGTAGTGGAGATGAAGAAGCACCCAATCTAAGGAGCCCAACAGGGCATGATCACAGCTGAGCTCGCCTAATGGAGACCGAGCGAGAA
The DNA here is from genome assembly GCA_016271365.2 of Neoceratodus forsteri. Taxonomy (NCBI): domain Eukaryota; kingdom Metazoa; phylum Chordata; order Ceratodontiformes; family Ceratodontidae; genus Neoceratodus; species Neoceratodus forsteri. The sequence goes on along the minus strand of CM028131.1, from coordinate 913,997,471 downwards.
GGCAGCATAGACCTTTCGGGCAGAATGACCCAACTTCTTGGATTCTTTGTCAGGTGGGCTATCCGTGTCTCCTGAATTCCCCACTCGACTAAACACAGACTCTGTCACCAGTCCCTCAGTCAAGGAATGCTGTGTAAACCCCGAAAGGGAGCCAGTGGGTACCACATATTTGCGGGCCATCCTGGCGGAACATGCGGGGCAGGAGGCTGAGTGCTGCCAGAGCTCCAGGGCTAGGCCAACAGCTTTGGCCACTGGGAAGGCCTCAGTCAGAGAATGCCCTCTTCTGAGGATGTCAGTTAGGGGGTATTATAGCAGTTTCTCAACAAGCTCCAATTTCATCCCTGTGAACTCAGGAGATGAGGCAAAGGATGCCCATGAAGGGGGCAGGCCCCTCAGTGGAAAGGCTCATGGCATAGTCGTCCCGAGAATGAGATGCCAGCTCAGAGTCCTCGGACTCCAAAGAGTCCCGGATAAAGTGGTCTGCCACTGGGGTCACTCAGAATCCACCGCGGGTGTTCGGGAGTGAGGGTGACGGACTGCCTGTGAGGGAGGCCTAAAACAGGCTGAGATTCCTTGGGGGGGGGCCCCCCTCCTCCAAGGGTGGCTGTTTAGGTGGTGACTCCACCAGGATAGGTGGGGAGACCAGCTTTGGCCGAGTCGGGATTGACGCTGCCGGCTCCGCAGGCATAGGGGTAGCAACGACCGACTCCAGAGTGGTCAACAACACGGCCTAGAGGGCGACAGTCAGGTGATGGCTGCTTAGCCACCTTCGACTCCGGACAGAACTAGCTGCCACATGTCCTGATAGCACCAACGCAACGTGCGTCGGAGCCTCCCCTCATCCAAGGAGGAAGAGAACGAATGGCAGTGGCACTTTTTAGAATATCGCTTAAGCGACCTCCTCGGCTTTATGGTCGAGGATGTCCCAGACCTGGACATCAACAGTAGGGAGAGACGAACAGGGGCATTCAGGAAAAGGGGAGAACCTTGGCTCCTCCAGGTCAGGGAAGACCACCGCCTGGAGCTTCCCAGCTAGCTGGGTCGCCTCAATGGTGGAGTCCTAAATAAGGATTTGTCGACCTCCTTGGTCAACAACGAGTCGACAGGGTCGAGAATAATCTCGATGGGATCATCGTCCCATGTCTGGGCCGGCTGACCTGACGGGGGTACCATGAGGTTGGCAGCCGAGGCCGCAACATCGACCAAAGTTGAAGCAGGAGACGCCAGAGACTGAGATCGCTCTCTGTGCCAAGAGCGACTTCGATGAGACAGATTCTTTCGGTTCCTTGATTTCCTTTTTATGGGATCCGGAAATATGAGAGCCAGGGCCTTCCCCACAAGTGGAAAGGGACTGAACTAGCTCCTTGAAGGAACCGGAGAATGATGAGCTCAGTTTCAGAATAATGAAGACTGAGGGTGAAGAAGAGAACTCGATGGCACGAGCTGCCTCTTCCTCGAAGGCCTTCATCTTTCCAACTGTTCATGGAACCCATAGCGAAATCGCACGACAGGTATCTTTCGATTTGACCGGCTGGTGCCATTTTTCCGGACGTCCAAGCTGAAGGCGAGCAAGACAGTTATCCAGGACATTAGGATGAAAACAGTGACAGAGGTCGCAGGCCTAAGTATCACTGGCAAGACCCAGGCAGTAAACACACGTGGCATGTGGGTCTGTTCACATCTTCTGCCCACAAAGACACCGGCAGAACCCGGGCGAGGACTTGTCCTCCGTTGTGGTTGCAATTTTGTATTCTTTAGGAGAGATTCGGAGAACCTTTATTGGTGGTAAAACAGAGTTTTGGAGTGCCAGGACCTACTGAATGCAGGCGCGAGAAGGAGGGAACTGGAATCTTCCAGCAGAAAGGAGGATCTGGCATCATGGGGCGGAGCCGAGGGTTATACCACCCAGGTGGGTGAGAGGAGACAGCTTGAAGACCTTCCGGCAAGATATTTAAAGAGGAAAGACATGTCAATAAGTGTAGATAGAACAACATATCCATGATCCTAGAAATGCACCATTCAAAATGGTCACCAGCGATAATCTCCCAGGCTCCCACTGCCTGCCCTGTTTGCAAATGGCACCTGCCCCCACAAAGATCAGCTCAATGGCCTGTATTCACAGCTGTTTTCTGGCCCACCAGAGTGTCCGTCGATGTACTCACTGTTGTTACTCCAGCCGACTGGACAGTCCTTCAATAATATGAGAGGAGCTGCCAGATGAAGGAGACTGCTCCGATCACAGCCCCAGACGACTTCATGAGAGATCCGAGTGTCAGAGCGGGTGTAGTGTTTCAAGGGAGCTGATGCAGTGAAACAGGGATCCAGTTGGGGCTCTTGAGTGCACAGTCTTTTTAGATGGGGGGGGGGGAGACGCGGGATGGGGTGCCAAACAAAAGGGCATGCAAGGCCATGTCTGGAAGGCCTTATCTAGAAGGAGTGCAGCTGGAGTGTCAAAAGAGCCAAATAAAGCAGACTCCCCTTCCAGAATCTTAACTCACAAGCTGTTCCCAAAAAGAAAAACAACAGCCAGCCTGGCGGCACAGAGGGCTGAGGCGCTGGACGTAGGGGTGTTCAAATCAAAACTTTTAGAACTTGCCCAGCCAAGACTACAGTCGACTTTTCACTTGCCCCTAGATTCATTATAATTAAATTAGCTCTGTGTTTTTGTACTTGCCCTTCAAAAAAATGTACTTGCCCCAGGCAGGGGGCAATGGGATTTGCACACCCCTGGCTGGACGCCTCACATCATGCAACGCCAGCAATCCAGGTTCGGGAACAGACTCTGGTCATCAGAGAAGAGGATGGGAGCAGGACTGAGCAGCCGAAAAGCTGCTCTTCTCTCCCAGGGTGGCCTCCTCCCCCCCATAGTCCCGCTGCCATCTGGTAGTGGTCACGTGGTCAGCGCAGGCTGAGGAGGTGGCATGTAGTGAGAGGGCACCTTGAGATGTGGTATGCGCATGCCTCCACATGCAGCTGAGGTACAGGAATGGGTTACAAGGAGAAAACAGGAAAACACTAAATATATATATATATATATATATATAGAAAGAGAAAAAAGAAAGTCTTCAGCTCTGTCCCCAGTGACAGAACACTGCTGCAAGGTGCCTGCTTCAAGGGAAGCAGGAAGTAGACTGGTGTGATCCCTAGTGGGAGGAGCTTATGGTCTTGTGCTGCAGCTTTGGCTTCCTGCCTGGAAGTCCCTATCAGGAAGGAGATCACAGTGGTATTCCAGCCCTATGACCAGCACAAGGAGGGAGAAAAGAACATTTTCATTGGCTTACACTGGAACATTCCACAGAAACACTTGTGGATGCATGGCCTAGCACCACGCACAAAGCTTCCCATCATGGGCAAAGCTCAAGCAGCATAAGCAAGCATCATGTCAGGTCACAGGCTTGGAGTACCTGCCCACCATGCACCTCTTCAAGCCTGGCTTCTTTTGTTCCATGGGGAAGCTTGCCAATCCTAATTCCCTACAAGAAGCTGTGATGGAGGAGACCTGTTCATTTCAGCAGAAAATAATATCAGAGTGCACTGCAGACACAGCCAGAGGACCACATGGTTGAGTGACAGGAGTCGTCGAGATTAAAGACTGATCCAGTGACTAAGCACGTTGAGTTGAAGCCTGTATAAGTGTGGAAATAAACTAAATCTAGGTAGTTAGAACATTTTTTTTCTTTGCAGTTTAGACCCTAAATAAAACCTTTGTGTCCTTTAGCTGAATGACTGCCAGAGTTTTAAGTGAGAAAAAAAAACAAGAAACACCACAAACTATAAATATCTGACTTCTAGTCCAAATCAAAGATCTAAAAAGATTTTAAATATAACTGTTTTAAGAAAAAAGTTGCATCAAAAACTTACTGTCATCAAAAACCCCAGCATTAGCCAATAGTAAAGTGATGATTTTAGGATCTTTTTCAAGTTGCATGACATGCTTGCTTTCATTTGAAAGAAGAGTGCATACATTAACAGCAAAATCCACTTCATTTGGCAGTCCGGATAGAAGTGAAAGCACCAATTTATTATAATCATTCTGTGCAATAAATTCCATAGACAGTCCATAACTTTGCCGAAGATAATCTGTGGAAAGAGGAAAAAAAAACGTAAACATTTTTTGCACCATTTGGTTTTTTGGTATTCCCAATTTCTTTGCAATCCACCCTCCTCCCCCTGCTCCAAAAACCTTTCTGCTGTGAACATTTTGGAAGAACTGAGCTGCCTCCATTCACAGCAGTATTAAAGCCTTTTTGGGTTCTTCACATCTCCAACAGCTGCATACTACCACAGAGAAAACGGATCTAGCTAAATGAAGGAGATATGTGCCACAGAGCCTACGCAATACACCAACTTGAGAAGGCAACAGGCCTTACCATCTCTGCAGCCCAAAAGAATGCCCGACTCAGTGGTGAAGGAAGGTACTCTGGAACGGAGGTGCCGCCAGATAGTAACAGTTGCCACCAACCCTCCCTGAAAGCACTGCATGTCTACTATGGACTGCAGCAAGTAAGCCTCAATGGCTACAGCTCAGGGTGCAAACTTGGAACCCCCCCATATGGAAAGCAAATACAATTACCTCTAGGCTAACAGGCCAATCCCAAAAAGAAAGTTAATGTTTAACTAGAACTTTACCTATACCAAAAATTATCTAAGTGATGGAAACTTCACATGAGAACAACAGAATGAGATTTAAAATCTTTTGAACTTCGGCAGCTCAAGGTCAACTGCGTTTGAACCAAACATTCTTTCCCCGAACACTCACCTGATACAATATGTTGTGGGTAATTATAGGAAGAAGGCATTGCACCAATAGGAAGAAGGGGCTTTGGATTCCCTGGTTGTACCTCATCATCATCTTCCCCAAAGTGATGTACTTTCTCGTACTTCTCAAGGTACCTAAAAGAAAGACAGATGAGGAATTCCACATTTAGATACAGCATCCTTTGGAAACCTAAAACTCCTAGCTGAACTGCACAGATGCTACTACATGTAAGCTCACTACAGTGGTACTGCTCATTATATAACAAGTGCTATCCTCACATCCCTGCTCTCCTAGCTGAATTGAACTCTGTTTGACAGAACAAGCTGCAGATCATCCTACTTGGGATGTGGAGGGAAATATCAGTATTAATCTGCTCATCTGTGGTCACAATGTGACCAGCAAGCCATACGCAATGTGCACTCCAAGCAGGCTACAGTAAATATAAAGCAAAAGCTGTGTTGGATCTGTAGTGCTGCAGGAAGATGGAAGGGAGAACATGCTGGCAGGCAGTCATATGGCAGATAAAGTCTCATCCCCCACCCTTCTCAAAACGATAGATCAAAAGACTTCACCCCATCTTCACTGGTTATTCCATCAACCCCCCACTGTTGAATCAAAGAAGTATTGCAGAGGGGGAAGGGGTGATTACCACTGGGATGCCACCCAGTGGTGCAAGCCATGGGTTACAGTGGAGCAGGGGTCAATGAGGTGTGTGTGAGAGAGAGAGAGAGAGAGAGAGAGAGTGTGTGTGTGTGTGTGTGTATGTATAAAATAAGTAAAGCAATGTAACATTCACTGTGAAGCAGCAGTCTAACAAAAAAGGAAAGGGCTTTAAAGATCAAATACAAATAAATTTCAAAAACGAACCCTTTTTCCTGATATACAGTCAACCAGGCCTTATGTAAACTGCAGGAACTGCAATATTTTATGCATAACTGTTTAGTTTATTCAACTCACACTATAGCCCAAAAAACCCCAAAGCGGAGTCTGATGTTTCATACCATTTAAAAAAATGAGATGCTGCGAAAAGGACATTTAACAAATTGCTACATGTATAACAGGCCTATACATTATCAAAAACGTAATATAACATGCTGATAATCTTCATAACATCATTCAATATTTTTAACTCACACAAACCAAACACACCAGTTAAAACAATCTTATTCATCTAAAAAAACAGATAAAAAAGATGATTTATACTTTATTTTAAAAATGGTTTTCACCATCTAACCTGCTTCCTTAAACCATACACAGCGAAATCTTTGGTGGCACCAGGGAGTACTTGCGTGTGTTGGGGATCACAAATCTCCATAAACAGTTTCTTTGCCATCTCCTTTCATCTAGCCTTGCCAAATGACACTTTTTTAAAGCATCCTCATAGGAGACCTCAATCCCTAGTACTGAACTTTGATTACTTCTCTTGTTTGATGGCTTCACAGGAAGGCCCTCTCAGACTTTTACATACATTCTGATGGAATGTTGGGTGGGTGGTGATGTAATTTAAGTAAGACTGACATAACTTTCCTCAAGGTCCTGGCAGCTTAGAATATACACCGTACATCAGATTACGAAATTGCAAAGTCAGTTGTCACTTCAAACAGTATTACATATACTGTAAAATATTAAATATCTAGTAACTTTCACAGGCTAATCAGTAAAACTTTGGGGACAATATTAAACAAAAGCCGAGGTGCTCAAACATCGTTAGGTGATGTGAAATTTGTTTCCATTTTCCTGAATAACACATGCAGTTCTATTTTGATTCACTATTTGCATGCAGAGGTTCTACCACACTCTCAGTATTTATGCATTTTATCTGTAATGTGTTCTCCTCCTTCCAGAATTTGTACTGTTGCCCTGGTAACCCTTCCAAAATATTTACTAATGTCCTACACCACTTCCTAATTTGTAATTTGTACCTCTCTCAAAATGAGTATTTTAGCCCACACCACTATATACTGTATGTGCATTTACCTCAGCACTCCTTCCAAATGTACACCACTTGTACCCCTCTCCAAATCTGTACTTACTCCCAAAATTTTCACTTGCAACCCTTCTGAAATTTGGACTTGATCCCCAAAAATGTTTACTTGTACGCCTGCACACATCTTGTAATTGTACTTGCATCACTGCATTCCTCCTAAAATTGTACTTGCTCCCAGCATCCCTCCCAAAATGTGTACCCTACATCTCCCACAGCAATTGTACGTGTACTGCTGTATCCAATGCTCCAGATAACATTGACATTCAAGAGTATGGTACAAACCTTTTTTGACATCAGGTTAGTAAAATATAATTCTGATGACAAAGTACGTTACCTTTTTTAGTATTTATAGAGCACTTTCAAGAATTGGGATGGGATTGGATCTGTACTCATCTAATTTTTTTTTTAAAGAGCATTAAAAACTGGCAAGTAAAATAGGCCAGCACTCACCTTATCTGGAGCACTGTCTGCACTCCTCCCAAATGTTGTACTTGTACCTCTGCACTTCTTCCAAAATGTGCACTTGCACTCCTCCCAAAGTTTGTAGCACACCGCCCAAAATGTTCACTTGCACCCACTGTGTCCCTCAACAAAATTCGTACTTGCACCTCTACTGAAATAGGCATTTCTCCCAATCTTTGTTTCCCTACCATCTCACACCTCTTAAACCGTACAAAGGGGTGGGGTGCAGACTTGGGGAATAGTGTGTGAAAGCTACAGTACATATTCTTGGAACAGTGTGGAACAAAGAGTATCAATTTGTGGTGGGACAAAGGGTATCAGTTTGTGGTGGGGCAAAGGGTATCAGTTTGTGGTGGGGCAAAGGGTATCAATTTGTGGAAAGGGTAATGGTAGGTGTGTAAATTGCAGGAGGACCGCAAGAGAATGGATGCAGATTTTAGGCAATCTTGCAAATGGTGCTATTTATGCAGGGAATGGGTTAAAAGCCTGGGAAAGCTTGTAGACTGAGGAATGAACTGGGGGTTACAGGAGACGGGGTACAAATCTTGGGGAGAGCGAAGCTAGGAGTAAACAGTTTGCAGAGTATGGGATAATGGTAATTTTAGAAGGTTCCAGGGCCAAGGGGTGCAGATTTGGGGAATTAACTAAATAATGGGATAGTAGTTCACGCTTTTGAGTGTTGTGGTGATCAGCAAAGGGAGTGAAATCTGAAGAATAAATAAGGAGGGAGTTGTGGAGGCTGTATGAAGGGCTAGAAACTGAACACAGGAAACTAGAATGTACATACATACATACATACGAAGAAGCCAGCAGAAGAAAGCCATTTGATCTATCAAGTCTGCTTGTATTGCAGGGTCCACAGCTTAAGCTACTATCCCTGCCCTCCCTACCCATGATCCTTACCTTCCCCCTATGCCTATCCCAGCCTCTCTTAAAGCTGCCCACTATCTTCAACGAGGTGACCTCCTCTGGCAGCGCATTCCAAGTGTCCACCACCCTATCTGTGAGTGCTTCCTGACCTGCCTCCTAAACCTTCCACCCTCCAGTTTAAGACTGTGCCCCCTCATGTTATGGTTGCCACTCAGCTTAAAGAGACTCTCCTTATCAACCTTATTTATCCCTTTCAAGTACTTAAAGGAATGTGCATTTTAAGAGTGTAAGTTTATTGTATTTTCGTAGGGGGGCAGCTTGATACAGTGCTCAAAAAGTTGATGATCAGAAAACTGGTAGCAAGACTGATTTCTATCACTTCATAATTTGATGTACTGTGTGCTAAGCTGACAGAGCGCAGCGTGGATACTCTTGACAACTGTGCTCAAGCATGGCAGTTACAAAGGTTCCTCATCAAAGATGGTTCTTACATAGCATATAAACAGGTGGAGTGCATTTAGCAGATCCAATGGAGCCTTGTCACAAGAGTTACAGGAAAATACAACAATGTTTAAAAAAAACAAGAAACAGCAACACAGCCGGGTGCAGAGTTACATAAGTTCTGAGTGCATGTGTAGCCTGTACTGAGTGACATTGAGCAGGTACCCAGTTAGGTTAGATAGCAGTCACAACTACAGCATTCTGAGAGTACTCTTCTCAGCCCAGTCTTGAACTGGACTAAGGTAGACCGACCCAACAGAGATTCGGGCAGTTCGTTTCTCTAGAGTGGAGCTCTGTATGCAAAGGAGCACTGGGCCTGGCAGGTTTTACAGAAAGGTATAGTTAACATTTTTCTAGCCATACTCCTGGTTGAGTATTGGTTGCTCACTGCAGTAAGTTTTGAAGTGCAGGGGAGGAAAGACCTTTGACTGCCTTCATACCAATCAGGCATACCTGGTATTTAAGCCTATCCTGAAGTGGGAGCTAGTTGATTGGGGGTACATGTATGAATAAGAAATACAAAATAACACATGCCCCAACAATGCAAAGCCTCATTGGCTGCATATGCAAATCACCACAAAATATCATGCTGGTTCAACTTTAAGCAGAAATGCATGGTGCCAAAAGGCCTCTCACACAGTTTGCAAAGGGTGCCAACAGAAGACAGACACGTGTCTCATCCTACCAGGACTCATCAGTATGCCTCACCTGTTAGACATGTATGAATAAGTCTATCAGCTCCTAGGACAAACCAACCAGCTTTATTTAATACCATCCTGACCCTGCGGAATACTGTGTCTGTAGCTGTGCCGTATACAGTCAGGCCACAGTCCAGCATCAGAAGGATGGAGCTGGATACCACCAGTTGCCTAGTTACTGGTGTGAGGTAGTATCTGTGCCTGTGAAGTGCCTCTAATTTTATGTAGGCTTGTTTTACAAGGGTCTCTATGTGCAGGGCAAAGGACAGAGCCTCACCCAGTGTCACCCACAGGTACTTAAATGAGATTACTTGCTCTATGGTTTCATCTTTCCCATTTGAGATGGTGAGAGGAGGTGATTTTCTTCCTGCTTGGGGACCAGCAAAAACAGTGTTTTGTTTTTTTGTTATAGTTCAGTCTAAGCACATTCCGGCCGAACCACCTTTCCACTGCCTTGAAACTGCATTAGTTCTAGTGTAAGAGCTCCCTGGTTTGAGCTGCTGGTATAGATGACTATGTCATCCGCATAAAGGAGTACATTTGAGAGGCAAGCTGATGGCAAGTCATTTACAAACAGACCAAATAAAAGAGGACCCAGGCAGATCCTTAAGGCACCCCAACAGAAACATTTCTGAGGTTGGAAAGTGAACCATCAATCCTCACCCACTGAGGTTGGCTAGGTGGCGCTGAGGGGCTGCATGCCACACCTCACGCCACGCCGGTGGTTCAGGAATGGACCTGGGCCATCGGGGGTCAGCAGAGAAGGGAAAGGATCGAGCATCCGGAGGACTGTTGTTGGGGCACCCGGCACAGTAGCGGCATCTTGTGGAGACCAGGGCAGCGCAGATGTCAGGCAGCAGAATAGGGCAGGACGTCGGCTGGCTCCAGCGGTGTTAGCTGCGCAGGACACCATTGCAGGCTGCATCCTGAGGGGAGAAAACGGAAAAATGTGCCCTATCCCTGGCAGGTGAAAGTGGGTCCCGGGACTCCGCACCCATGCCCATCGTCAGGTCTCTAGCCTCCTCTGGTGCCTTGTCGCCTGGCCATCCTATCAGAGTCAAAGACAGAGCATCAGAAAGGAGTCGGTGGTCCCACCCCGGGGGACTCTGAGTCAGGGGGTCGAGTGGTCTGGGAAGCGAGGGCCCTCCCTCCAAGAGGAAGGAGGGAGGATCTCGGACAGAGTGGGGAGAAAGGCAGGAGCTTGAGTGGCTACACTGGAGTGTGTCCAGGGGTGGTGAAAGGCAGGAACAAAGTGTACAAAAAAAAAAAAAAAATCCTCAACCATTGGGATTGGTTGGAAAAGTGACGATGAAACCAAGTTACAGCGTCCGTAGAGAGGCCCAGGGTGTGGAGTTTATGGAGCAAGAATGAGTGAGTGACTGACTAGGTCTAAGGCTTCTGTTAGGTCTATGTATATGGACCCCATCAGATGGCCATTGTCTAGGGTGTCATGCAGGAAGCCTGTGTACTCTACCAAGGCGGTGTTAGTACTGTGTAGCTTCCTGAAACCATGTTGTTGAGGGCACTGGATACTGTATTTCCAGAAGTACTCCTCATATACAGTTCTCTCCAGAGTTTTAGAGGGGAGAGTATGGACAGGGACACTGGTTTTCTGCATGCGCTGAAAAACGGAGCTGCAAACGGAATCCTGATTGGCCCACGGTATTTTGGCATGAAAAAGAAACTAGCATTTGTTCATGGAGTGTCTGAACTGCAGACCTTAAAGGCACAGCAGAGCATGCTTTTCTTTCATCGTTGCTTCTAGCTGCTGTTCCAATTCCTTGATTCCGTTTGCTGCCATAAAGATTCATCGCAGGAGCCATCTCTATCCTCACATTTTATAAGTTTTTCACTTCAGCAATTCTCGGTCAACTGTCAAGGTCTGCCGAAAGAATTTACAGTGTCTCAGCCACGGAATTTCTCTGTGACCTGTTCTCCCGCTGTCCACAGCTAGCATGATTTCTGGCATTGTAAAAGTTTATTCCCCCCCCCCAATGCTTAGTGAATGTGGTGATTAGTCTGCTGCTGCTCTTTATTTGCAGGGGACCGGGGAGCACACAGAGAGACACTCGGGCACACAGACTCCTTGCCAAGCGAATTTACATTTTGATGCGGCACTTTTATTTTTTTTTTGTTTGTTTTTTTGCTTTTTTTTGGGGGGGGGCAGGCAGACCAGACAGACTCCTTTTCATTGGATTGCTGCTTTAAGTTAAATTTCATTCACTTGTCATCTCTTTCCTTTAGATGTAAAGCTGTTGTTATACCTTTTTTATTTATACATCTGATGTGAGCAATACCAGATTATAAATTTATAGTTCCACCTAATCTTGCCGTACCGGTGTAAGCCTCTGTACTGTAGATGTAATGTCTGTAGTGCCGAGATGTCGAGCAATCCACTCTGTGATGTTTTTAGTTGCTGAGGAAAAAATAAAACTGAGCGAGTTCTTGCTGTCCCAGTTCTGCTACAAACATTCACCCAAATATACGACATACTACTGGCTATTAAATAATGTTGCTGGCAGTGTGGGGGGGGTGCTTGCCATGTATCTGGGGGGGTTGCTTCTGGCTGTGCGTCTTTGAGGGGGTTGGGTTTTTTTCTGGCTGTGTGGCTTGTAGGTGAGATTTGCTGGCTGGGTGTCTGGAAGGAATCTGCAGGGTGTCTTGCTGGCTGGGTGTCTGTGGGTGGAATCTGCTGGCTGGGTGTCTGTGGGTGGAATCTGCTGGCTGAGTTTCTGGGGTGGAATTTGCTGGCTGGGTGTCTGGCGGTGGAATCTGCATGCGTTTGGTGTGGACCATCCATGTTGGTGGGCCAGGGGAACTGTGTGTTCTTTGGGGCTGGGGGAATGGTCAGTGTTTGGTGAGGCTGGGGGAATGGTCAGTGTTTGGTCTTGGGGTGGTTTTCTGGCCTTGTATCTGGGGGACGCCGTCTGTGTTGTTTGGGGCTGGGGGGAGGACTGTGTGTTTGGTGGCTTGCTGGCCATGTGTCTGGGGGAAGGCTGTCCATGTTGGTGGGGCTGTGGAGACTGTCCATGTTAGATGGTCTTGGGGTGGTTTGCTGGCCATGTGTCTGCTGCCCAAATGTGTGCCCTTAAAAGGAAGGAGGCACTGTTTTTAATTTTTAAATCTGCTTACTGTGAAGCTGAAAGTCCCTAAGGAAGGTGGGTGGGATGGTGGGAACCTGAACATCTGGCATTGGTTCAACTCAGCTGCCAACCAGTACCTCGGTTTCTCTCTGCCTTTTTTTTTTTGGGGGCTTGGCTGATTTTTGAGGCGGGGGTTGTATCTAGATACAAGACAAACTGAGCTTGACCTGCAGCTCAATCCTCTCGCCAGTTTTCAATGTACTCTTCAGACCACGAAGGAAATAATACAGTATAAAATGTGTTATTTATTGTCATGTGCCTGTGATGGGGGAGGGGGGCACAGACCTGGATGCCTGGAGTCAGATACCAGATAAATGGGAGCTGGAAAGAGTGTGGGTGGGCACACTGGTCGTGTTGGTGGGGTGGAGAGATGGTGGCCTTGCTGGTGAGGTGGGGAGACAGTGGCCGTGCGGGTGGGGTGGGGAGACAGTGGCCATGCTGGTGGAGTGTGGACATTGGATGTGTTGGTGGGGACCCTGGTGGGGACATTGGTCATCTGGTGGGGAGAGTGGTCATGCTGATGTCTCAGGGTGGGGAAAGTGGCCGTGTTGGTGGGGTGGGGAGATAATGGCCATGCTGGCAGGGTGGGGAGACTGTGACCATGCTGGTGGGGTGGCGAGACGGAGGCCATGATGGTGGGGTGTAAACCTAGTGGAACAATGGTCGTGTGGGTTGGGTGGGGTGGGAGAGTAGCCATGCTGGTCCATCAGGGTGGGAACGAGTGGCCATGCTGGCCCATTGGGGAGGGGACGACTGGCCATGCTGGTCCATCAGGGTGGGGATGACTGGCCGTGCTGGTCCCTCAGGGTGGGGATGACTGGCCGTGCTGGTCCATCGGGGTGGGGACGAGTGACTGTGCTGATCTGTCGGGGGGGGACTGGTCATTCTGGTCCGTCGGGGTAGAAACAAGTGACCGTGCTGGTCCGTCGGGGTGGGGTGCATAATTAGCAGTTAATATAGCTTTTCCTGAAGGAGAAAATGATATGTAGTCTGCCCTTCTCTGTCTTCCTGCTAAGCTCGTCAGCTTGCTCCACTAATTCAGCAGCTCATCACCAGGGGCACTACAAAATCGTGGGCGCTGTGCTGACCTGCCCTGCCAACTTTGCGCTAAGCTGCCCCACCAGCTTCCTTGTGCTGCTGACCTGCCCTTATTGCTTTTTTGTGCTGCTGTTGACCTGACCTGCCTTGCTCTCTGCTGCCACAGGACAACTGCCTTTCTACGTGCCTGCCAAAGTCTGGTAAATTTTTTGTTTTGGATAGCCCTGCTGCTGTCTGAATGGGAAAGCAAGGGAGCGGGGTTGCATAAGCTGTCATGCTTACTGTAAAAAAAAAAAAAAACACTGATAATGTTTTTGGTATCTGTCGTTTCTTTTGGGTGGGGGTGTGTATATGTGTGTGTGTGTTACCAGTAGGCCAGGTCAGGCCTTCACTACAGTGGTCTCTTGATGATTGTGGGTGGAAGGACAGGCCTGGCAGATACTACATGTTTAAACAAAACTGTTCTGGCCTCTGGTTGCTATCAGGGAGTGGAAGACGGGCGGATTGGCACAGAACAATTTTTTTTAACATGTATACCAGTCCACTGGGTCCGTGCCATGCTCCTGTGGTTTGTCACTGATGGTCGGTGGAGGGATGGACTTAGTGGACTGGTACATGTGCTGAAAGAAATTGTTCTGGCCTGTGGTGATGGAAGAGGGAAGGGCAGACTGTCACAAAACAATTTTCTTCAACACGTATACCAGTCCGCTGGGCCTGTGCCATTCTCCTGTGGTTTGTCATTGATGGTCCGTGGCAAGACATCTGTGTGCCCTTTCATGAAGCAGCTCCCTGAGATAGGTGGTTGGGGGGAGATATAAATGCCTGGTATTGGTACAACTGAGCTACCACCTGGTAGCTTAGTTCTCGCTCCTACCGCACGGTTTGGTTTCCATCCACCACTACTGCCATCACACCTGAGGGATGGGAGCTGCAGTGCTGCTGCTGCTGTCACACCTGAAGGGTGGGGGTTGCAGTGCTGCACCTGCTGCCGTCTGGGGGCTTCAGTCCTGCCGCTGTTGCCACCACATCTGAGGGGTGGGGCTTCAGTGCTGCACCTGCTGCCATCACACCTGAGGAGTGGGGCTTCAGTGCTGCACCTGCTGCCATCACATCTGAGGGGTGCGGGCTTCAGTGCTGCCGCTGCAGCCATCACACCTGAGGGGTGGGGACTTCAGTGCTGTAGCTGCAGACGTCACACCTGAGGAATGGGGCTGTAGTGCTGCTGCCGTCACACCCGAGGGATGGGGTCACAGTGCTGCTACCATTATACCTGAGGGATGGGAACCGTAGTGCTGCTGCTGTCACACCTGAAGGATGGGGACATTAGTGCTTCTGCTGCCATCACACCTGAGGGATTGGAGCCGTAGTGATGCTGCTGCCATCACAACTGAGGGATGGGAACCATAGTGCTGCTGCTGTCACACCTGAAGGATGGGGACATTAGTGCTTCTGCTGCCATCACACCTGAGGGATTGGAGCCGTAGTGATGCTGCTGCCATCACAACTGAGGGATGGGGTACATAGTGATGCTGCTGCCATCACACCTGAGGGATGGGGGCTGCGGCTGTCGTCACACCTGAGGGATGGGGGCTGCAGTGCTGTTGCTGCTGCCATCACACCTGAGGGATGGGGGGGCCATAGTGTTGCTGCTGCCATCACATCTTGTGCTTATTAAAATAACTTTTAATTGGTTCAAGGAAGGATGGGTGTACAGCAGTGGAAGTCAAAATTGCTAAAACACCAGTAAAAAACTAATTTTGGCTCGGCAGACACCGGTGACAATATCGGTCTTTCCAATGTGCAAAACGGAATTTGCCCTTTCTCAATCACGGTAAACCAGTGTCCCTGTTATGGATATTGGCCTGTAATTGGTAAGTAGTATGCAGTCACCATTTTTATGAACAGGGGTAACTAGTGCCATTTTCAAGATCCCTTGGAACTGTGAGAATCTCAGTGAGAGATTGACTATTTTGGTTGGAGGGAGGGCCAGTTCATTTAATGTGAGGGTAACTAGTTTCATGTCTACCATATCTACACCCAGCCTTGTTTTCCCCAGTACCCGCTTTAGGTATCTTATTGTTTCAAATACAGTGATGGTCTGAAATAGAACAGGGGGTTGCTAGGATTGCTGGAGGAGGTTGGTGGATTTACTAGGGGTTTGATGGAGTCTGCCCTGTGGAAAGTATTTGAGTTGAGGATAGAACTGAGATCAATAAATGCGTTACTGAATGCATTTGCTATCACCTCGGGCTCCTTGATGATTTCTCCATTGTTACTGATCACGATGTGCTGTGATGAGTCAGCCCTCCTTACGAGATCTTTTAAGGTCTCCCAAAATCTTTTCCCATTTCCCAAATTATACTCCTGCCTTTTCTTCAAATAGTCTGCCTTGACTAGACACAGGTCCCTAATATGTTTGTTCCTGGGTGTCTTATATTTTTGTAGGTCTCCCTGTTTTCCAGAGGCTCTGGCCCGGTGCCATAAGTTGTCCCTGTTCTGCATCTGAGCCAGGAGAGCAGTGGTGACCCATTTGCCACTACTGCCTCAGATTTGGCGTTTTTTGTGGGGGGCATAGATATTGCAGGCCGTGTTAAACTGGTAAATGAAGAAATCCAGGGTTGCATCAATATCAGGGGTGAAGTCTATGAAGGTCCAGTCCACCTGGGCCAGGTATGCCTTAAGTATATCCAACTGTCCTTTACGGAGTACCCTGCTAGTAGTAGTAGTAGTTTTTTGGGGATGGCTTAGGGTATTTGTCCAGTGACATAACACAGAGGAGTGGTCACTGATGGAGTCTGACAGGACAGAGACCCCAGTGAACCTTTCTGGACTGTGGTCAGAACCCAGTCTGTCAGCATGCTAGTCCCTGTTTTATCATTGGTCCTTGTGCATTCTTTCACTGCTTCGGTGAGGTAGAGACCTGCCACTAGATCTTCGTGCATGGTGCTGTTGTTCAAAAGCCAATTTGAGTTAAAGTCCCCCATAATTAAAATGTCTTAAAAAAATGTTTTTAAATATATGTGAGTGTGGACAGGGCCTAACTGTTCAGTGATAGCTAGGACAGAGAAAGCACCAGGGCCAGATGAAATACATCCCAGAGTATTGAGGAAACTGGCAGATATACTGGCGGCCCCCCTGGCAGAGCTTTTTAACATCTCTCTGAAGATGGGGTGGGTACCCCAAGACTGGAGGGTGGCCCATATCGTGCCTATCTACAAGGGAGGATCAAGAGAGGAGGCTGAGAGCTACAGGCCCGCTAGCCTGACATTGGTGGTGGGCAAGGTGATGAAGGGTATTGTCAAGGAAAGGCTACGGGGGTACTGGAGAAAATGGGGTAACTGGAAAATAGACAGCATGGATTCATCCCAGGAAAATCGTGTCAGACCAACCTTGTGGAGTTCTACGACTGGGTGACAAGGGCCCTGGACCAGAGTAGGCTGGTGGACGTCCTCCTTCTAGACTTTAGCAAGGAGTTTGATTCGGTACCCCATGCTGGTCTGATGGCTAAGCTGGGGGAAATGGGGGTGGGGATGCAGATGACCAGATGGATAGGTAATTGGCTCTCAGAGCGTACTCAGAGGGTAGTGGTTGGGAGGCTAGTCTCATCTCCAAGGAGGGTCATTTGTGGGGTTCCCCAGGGATCGGTACTAGGGCCCCTCCTGTTTAACGTATATGTCTTGGACATAAGGAAGGTATCAGGAGTGAAATGAGTCTCTTTGCGGATGACTCGAAGCTGGGTGCAGTGGTGGATGGGAAGGAGGGGAGAGTGGCACTGCAGGAGGACCTGGAGGCTCTGGATAGGTAGTTGAGAAAGTGGAAACTGAGGTTCAATGCAGGGAAGTGCCGGGTTCTGCACCTGGGGGCCAGAAATCCTGGCCAAGGGTATACCCTGGGGGTACACATAATACAAGTCTCAGAAGGTGAGAGGGACCTGGGGGTGGTGGTGGATGTCAGAATGAACAACTCTGAGAATCGTAGGAGGGCGGCGGCATAAGCCAATACGATGCTGGGTTGCATCGCTAGGGGGATTACTTCTAGAAGGGCGGAAGCTATCCATCCTCTATATAACTGCTTGGTTAGGCCGCATCTCGAGTACTGTGTGCAGTTTTGGAGACCGCAATTAAGGAGGGACATTGCACTCCTGGAGAGGGTACAAAGAAGGGCAACCAAAGTGATCTGGGGACTGGGAGAAAGGACCTACAGGGACAGACTCGAGGAGCTCAACATGCACACCCTGGAGGAGAGGAGGGACAGGGGGTCATGATGGAGGTCTTTCAAATACATAAAGGGGATCAATAAGGGAGGCTCATTTCCTACAAAGTGAATTGACGGAGCTGTGTATGCCAATTAATTTAACCGTAGATTTATTTACCTTACATAATTTCCCGCAGGGTATGGTAGACTCAAGTGTGAGATATCTTCGGGGAATTGCCCTACTGGCAGCTAAGAAAGCTCTAACATGATGCTGGCTGACCCCTAGGATCCCTACCATGGCAGAATGGAGGGAGATAGTGACCAACATATACAGATCAGAAAAAATTTCATATAATTTAAATGACAAGTCAGACCTGTGCACTATGAAATGATCCAGATGGATTTTCTATATAAGTTTGAAAGATCCATCATTTATTCCATGATCATTATAAGTAAACAGGGAAACTATGTTCTAATATTTCGAGAGAGATAAGCTGTTAAGAGGGGCTGACCAGGAATAACTGGAGGACCGCGGATCGGGGCCCCTGGGAATAGGGAAGATAGCGGATCGTAAAAACCTTTATTTGTACTTTAAAGAAAAATATCCTGACTCACACAATAAGGAATTTTTCTTTTGCGATTATATGTATGCTCATTATAAACTGATCCTGGAACTTTTAATGATGGACTACCATGCTACTTGATTATAGTTATCTGCTGCTATAATTTATTTATTTATTTAGTTTTTGTAGACTGGGTAAGTGCACTAGACCAATCCTGCCTATTTTCAGGCACGACCCAGGGGAGGGGGATACAGATGAATGCCAACTGACCTTGAACCAGATTAAGCTGTTGGTGGTATTTTTAGTGAATATGGGAAATTTGGCCAGGACACCAGGGAAATTCCCCTACTCTTTTCGATAAGTGCCATGGGATCTTTTAACATCTACCTGAATTACCACCAGTCCAGGCAGATGGGACCTCGGTTTAACGTCTCATCCGAAAGACGGCACCTCAGAAGTGCAGCACCCCTCTCATGCTGCACTACAGTGTCAGTACTGGGATATTAACCCAAGTGCCAGATGTGGGAACTGAACCCACAGCCCTCTGATCTCCCGACCTCAGAGGCGAGTGTGCTACCTACTGAGCCACTGACTACTGTGTAAAGAGTAAGAAATCAAGCTCATATCTCCTCTGTACCTTTATGATTTTGTTTAAATGAACTGTGACAATTACGCCTGTACCCCCCCCCCGCTAACTGTTAAAATCTGAATAAAGATGATATTAACAAAAAAATAAAAAAAAATAAGGGAGGCTCAGTCAAGGTGCTCCAAAGGAAAGGGGAGGGCAACTAGAGGACATGGGTGGAACCTAGAGGGGGAGGCTCAGGGGGGAAGAGGAGGAGGTGCTACTTCACAGAGAAGGTGGAGGAACCATGTAATGCACTGCCCAAGGGACTGGCAGAGACTATGTGGTGTGGGAGGGAGGGGTTTAAGAGGGGCTGGGACAGGTATAGGGAGGGTGAAGCTGACAAGGCCAGTACAAGGGAAACATCTTGGACTGTGGACAGAGAAATGGGGGTGGGGGTGGGAGGATGACACAGGAAAATCGGCACCCAGTATGGGTGCTAACTAACAGACACAAAAGACTAATAGGCCTCCTCTGCTGGCATTTTAGTATGTTAGTACAGTATATCCTAAAATAGTCTAGAGATTAATGAGCTGTGAATGAGCATGGTACATTCAGCAGACCTGGGTTCGATTCCCACAGCCTCTACTAGCATTCTGAGCAACTCAGCAAGTCTCTTAACCACCCCAGTGCTCCTGTGCTGCCCCTGAAAACAGGCACTTGTGTCTAGTGGGCCTTACCTGGTTACAAAGGAATTAAAAAGGAGAGCAGAAAAAAAAATATCTTGTAATAAGCAACATTGTGAAATATGCTTACACATGAAAATAAGAGCTTACAATCTTGTACAATAGCACAGCTATACTATGATGTTTACACTGAACAGGTAATGCCTTAGTTTTCTCTATAGTTACATATTTAAAGCAAAACCTTTTTTGTCATTGCGAAACCCTACATACAGTACATATTTCTTCAAAGTCCAGGGTGTTGCTCTACCATGACAGTGTTATAATGCAAATACAAATTTCCCAACACCAAAGCCTACCAGTGCTACCACAGAATACTACAACATGCATTTAATTCATCAATAAAAGTTCCTGTCACCTGTACACCCCTGAAATCTACTCCCAGGAACAACCAAACTTTCCAAAACGGTACAGTAATATCATGTACTGCTTTGATTTTTTCTAACAAACAGCTCCTAGCCTCTGGACACCAGTCATCACTACGCCAACACATTACTGAACTAAACAACTGTGCAATTTTGCTATATTATCCCTTAAGCAAGACTGTAAAATACAATCATTTTTCAACACATGTGGTTTGGCAGTTGACAGAGGAAACCGTTAACATTATTTTAAGAAGACAGATAAACTGTAGTATGTCGGAAATTGGCCACGGTTTTGTTTACAAAAATTAAAGTGAGATCTTGGGTAAAAACATGTTCTTTAACTGTTACTCCTGAACAAGTGCATGTAATTATGCATCCTCTGTTCAGTTCATGTGCTCACGGCCTCCGAACAGTTCAGCAGAGCACGATGCCCAGCTGTTTTTTTTTTTTTTTGGGGGGGGGGGGCAACCAAATCAGATGCAGTGGTAGTCCTGGGGGACGTAAATCTCCTGGGCTTAGACAGGCATCTTGAGAAGGCTAATGGGCAGCGCTGAGATGGAATTCTGTCCACTTCCAAGATTGCTTCCTAGAATAGCACGTGAAGGACTGGGTTTGAAATGATCCTTAGTCTAGTTTTCAGCGGTAGAGATGAGAACATCTCTACTGTAAATATCAAGGAATCAGTGCAAGGCAGTCACCACAATCAGGTAATCTATGCTCTGGTGATGGGAGAGACCTGCCAGGCCTCAGTCACATGGAGCCAGAATTTCTGAAAGGTAAACTCCCCCCAATCTTGTCTTTATGCCCCCATTCTCCTGTTTGCTGAACCCCATCACTCACCATCTCTCAGACTTACCTGGCCTAAAACAATCCCCCCCAGACTGCCTCCACACAACAGGGGCCAGGGGAAGGAGGTCTGTCCTCCCCAGCCCCAGTGACCAAATCCAGATGGGAAGCCGGAACCCAGTGCGTGGTGTGGGGCTGGCGACAGCCACGAGCTTCATCTTGCTGGTGGGGTCATAGCTTTTTCCTTTTCTAGCCCCACCCACCTCCCTGACACCAGGCCTTCCCCTTCAGTCCTTGCGCATGCTAGCATACTCCTGTGGGAGATGGTCACTAGAGTGGCAGGAAACTAACATGCACTGCAGGCTACTGAATCTCACACTTCTGCCTACTCCGACGAAGTCAGCTGCAAGGGATTCTGGGATCTGTAGTAACAGAAGATGTCAGCCTACAATTAAGCAAAATTAGTCTGAGACAATCTACTATACTACAGTGAACAGTAAAGTAAAGTAAATCAGAATGTTTTTGCACACAAAGTACACATTGGGACCAGCTCCACACATGAATGAGGGCCTTCTGTGCTGACTATTCCCGGTTACAGAACCTGTAGCAATAAGGGGAACAGGGCTAAGATATGCCTGCCTCCTCCCACCCCGGTTCAACAGGGACCTATAATCCTGAACAAAAAGGTCTTTAACTGCTGAAAAGACACAGGTCGCCTCCAGGCACGAGAGGCGTAAACAGCAGTACCGAGGAACTATGAGAACAGAATTAAGGAAGCCAGAGAGGGTCTGGAAACCAGGACTGCAGTAGGGGATGCTAACAACCAAAACTTTCTTCCAGTACATAAAGAGGAAGGAGAAGGGGGGATGAGGCCCCTGAAAACAAAGGAAGGGGGAGGAGCCTGTGTGTGAACCAAAGAAGATAGCTAAAATCATGAATGAATACTTTGCTTTGTGTTCCCCAGTGCACTGCGGGTGGGGCTCACCCAGTAGGATAACAGCATCATGAGTAACCTTGAAGCAACCTGTAAGCATCACACCCACCACCCTGGTAACCGACTACCTTGCAAAGGACAAGACGGATAAATCCCAAGGGGAGGATGGGATACACCCCAGGATCACAGTGAAGCTAAAGGAGTAAAGTACGGTTATATAACAACTTACTGTAACAGTAGATCTTTGAGAGGATCTCTTGCTGTGGGCCATCACCAGTAGGACTACAGCTGACAGGCACTAAGACCACACGGAAACTTTCTAGCTAGCAGTCTACCAGAGAGGGCTGCCTACATCCGACGTCAGCTACTGACGTCAGTCAATCCTACAAAAGTGGGCTGCCCCCATACCCTCCTCAGCTCTCCTACCGGAGACCAAAAGCAGGATGCCATAAGGGAGAACAGAGGAGGATTCCAAGGTATCCCAATAGCACAGACAATGAGAAGAAGGCGGTTCACCCCTATGGAAGAGGAGAGAGAGTCAGGTGAAGGGGGAATGAGGGAAGGAAAGCGGGCCCCGCTGCAAGAGATCCTCTCGAAGATCTACTGTTACGGTAAGTTCTTACGTAACTATACTACCTTACTTCGAGGGTATCTCTTGCAGCAGGCCATCACCGGAAGGACCAAGTCCCAAGCAGTTCTGACCACTATAGGATGACTGTCCAGGTGGCAGGCAAAAGACGATAGCCTGTGAAAGGAGGCATTGAAGAACAGCTAAGCTGAAGCTGGCCCTATGCCTAGAGGCGGGGTCCAAACTGGAACGTTTGGTAACAGTGCGGAGAGTGCTCCAGGTAGCAGCAGCGCAAATGTCAGCAACTGATTCATTTCTGAAACAAGCTACCGAGGTGGCCATAACCCTGGTGGAATAGCCTTTAACCACCTCAGGAAGTTCCTTACCATACTTCTGGTAACAAAAGACAAAGCAATTGGCTAACCATTTAGACACACACTGTTTGGACACCAGGGCGCCCTCTTTCCCAAGGGCGAACAAAACAAACAATTGATCAGATTTTCTAGAGTCTTTAGTCCAGTGTGTACAATACCATAAAATTCTATGCACATCCAAGGTATTTATAATACCATAAAATTCTATGCACATCCAAGGTATGGAGTAATGCGTCCCCCCTTGACTGGAATGCTTCCAATAATAAACACCCAAGTGGAAGGATTGATTCAAAATAAACTCCTCCACCACCACCTTAGGAAGAAACTTAGGATCGGTATGCAAAGACTCCCTGTCTTTGTGAAAAATCAAATAAGGCTCCTTACACATGACGGCCTGAAGCTCCGATATCCTTCGAACAGAAGTAATGGCAACCAGAAATAACACTTTCCACAACAGAAAGCGCAGCTTGCAAGATGCAGCCGGTTCAACGGGAGGCAGTGTAAGCTTTTCCAACACAAAACCGACGTCTCAAGCTGGGAAAGGATCACAGATTGGAGGCTTTAAATGCAGAATGTCCCTCAAGAATGTGTGAGACACATCAAGTTGAGCCACTGAGTGATCATCCACAGGTACTTGGTATGCAGAGATGGCAGAAAGATGTACCTTAATTGAGGAGTACCGCAAACCAGAGTCAGAAAGGGACAGAAGGTACTCCAGTAACTGATCCACTAGACAGGTGAAGTGATCTAAATGGTGCAATGCAGCCCAAAGAGCAAAGCACTTCCATTTCATCGAGTAAGTGGCCCTAGCGGCCACCAGGACATCCGCCACACTGGGAGACACCTCAAATCTGGCAATGGTTATGTCCTCAGGAGCCACACATGGAGACAGAGAGATCTGAGGTCCAGATGGACCAGGGTCAAAAGTATGGCAGCCTGGATTCAATGCAAAGAAGTGCAAAGTAATGCACCTGGGAAACAAAAACCCAGGGGAAGAGTACACAAATTTTTTTTTTGGGGGGGGGGTTACTAACAACAAAAATGGAAAGGGACATGGGAGTAGTCTTATCAGACAACCTAAACGTAGGTGGGCAATGTGATAAGGCAGTAAGGAGGTCTGGGGGGTACTGGGATGCATAGGGAGAGTCATCACCAGTAGAAAACAGGAAATTGTTATCCCTCAGTACAGACAGTTGGTGAGACCCCATCTCCACAAGAACATAGACGGGATGGAGGCAGTCCAGAGGAGGACAACTAAAATCGTGCAGAGTCTGCACCACAAGCCATACGAAGAGAGACTAAAGGAGCTTAATATGTATACCCTCGAGGAGAGAAGGGACATGATCAAAACGATCAAAAGTACCTCAAGGGAATCAATAAAGTCCAAGAGGGTAGCATCTTTCAGAAAAAGAGATGTGCAAGAACAAGGGGGCACAATCTGAAGGTAGAGGAGGGACGGCTCAGGTACAACATGTGGAAGTATTTTTTCACACAGAGGTTGGTGAATGCATGGGACAGACATAAGGCAATTCTAGTGGGGGGTAGGAGGAAGTAGGCTGTTGCTTAATTAGGATCTGCAGCTTATCCAACACATAGGGAAATGGGCAGACTGTGTTGGATAAGCTGCAGATCCTAATTAATACACATCAATTCTAACTAACCACACACTCCACACTCACACCCACCCACCACAATACCCTTCACCCACCTCCTCCCAAACAATGTTTACAAGCCCAAAGCAGTTTTCTGTTTTCAGGAGAGAAACTGGAGTGCTATCAAATATGATTTTATGACATTCTTATTTAAGGTTTAGTCCAGAAAGTCACTTAAACAGTGATCACTGTTGAATCACTGTTGAATCCAAATAACAAGCAGGCCTGCAATTCCGCAATCCAGCAGCACTCTCTCACTGAAGGTGTGAGATATGCGAGGAGCTATAGTGTTGGCAATTCACCCCCAAAGAGTCAAACAGTAGGACAGTTTTTAATTAAAAAAAAAAAAAAAAAGACAAGAGACCACCTTCAGGAGGGCTTGGATGTTGATCGGCCCTACACCCAGCGAGCTCTCACCAATGCTGGGTCGGACTTTACAACAGAGTTCCAATTTAAGGATACAAATGAACAGTCAAATACTCGGTAAACTCACCAGTCTGAAGTCCCAGTTCACAATAAGGACTGCCCTCACTAGCCCCACATGAGAATTGGAACTGAATTTTACACGCCAGGAGACTTCTCGACCAGGACTGGCAGCACAGACAGTAAGGATCCAAGACTGCAGTTTTTTCAGGATTGTGTACACCGGTGAAGTCCACCGAGACAGGTCCCATGGCCAAGAATGAAAATGCAACCAGGACCGTGCCCATGTTGCAACACACCATCTCCTCTTGCGAATGCAAACACCAAAAGTCCTTTCCACGGGATGGAATCCAGGAAGTGTCCTCAGGTGACCAGGAAAGCGCCCAAGTCGCAACCCCCGGCTCCTCCTGCTCCGCAAATGCCAGCCAACCCTCCCGTAGAAACAAGTCCAGGAAGGATCCTCGGGTGCTCCTCCACTCAGAGCCAAAACCCTCGGCAAATCCACAAGATGAATCAACAACCCCCACAGGCTTCTACACCTCAACAGGTCTTCAGTGGCTGTCTGCTCTTTCCTCAGCTCTCCACACTTCTCAAAGGCCCCACAGTCACAGTAAGTAGCACTCACAGATGCTCCATCTAAAAACAAGAAAACTATCTCCTCAAGCTAACTCACTATCCCAGCCCTGATACTTTTACACTATGCCTGACTCAAACTACTTAAAATTTTAAACTGAATTCTAGAACTCAGAATGAACAACCATCACAGGTTCAGTAACTCTCCTACAGAATCATTCTGCAAACACAAAAAATAGAGTAAAAAGAAAGGAGAGTTTTTCTTTTTTTGTATTATCTATTTAGGCACTCCACCTTACCAGCCCAGCTGTCTGCTCCTTCGGGCGGCCAAGCCTCACCTCACCGCAACCACCATTCGCCGCTCCTTCAGTTGCTGTTCCCGACAACCCCACATATTCCTTCATCGGGGGGGGGGGCCCTACCCATGGCAGAGACCAGGAGCGGGAGACTGTCGTGTACACGTAGGCACACTTTCAATCCTCACCAGGCAGTGAGGGTGCAGCTCAGGGGCTTCTCGGCTTTGTGGCAATGGAGGGCGAGCAGCCGTCATCCAGCAGCTTGGGCAGACATTTTCCTTTGTTCCTGGTGTCCCACCCCATTGGAGTGCACGTGACGTGTAGTCACTCATGCCGCAATGCCAAAAGCAGCCACCAGGAGCCGACAAAGGGCGATGCACTCTTGCCCCCCAACCCCAGGGATGAGTGTGTCCATGAGATGCTCTTGGACCCTCCTGGCCTCCGCTTCTGTCGTCAGGAGGGTTTTTCTTAGCTCTTACAAGCAGCAGTCCAGGGTGGATGTCATTATCCTCCTCCAGAGATAGGAAGCAGAGGTAAGACCTACACACTTGTGTGGGGCTCTTTCTGCTGCAGTGGAGGAGGAAAAGGATCTGGAGGTCATAACAGACAAGGGACTTCATGGCAAGCAGTGCACAGTTGCTGACAAAAAAGCCTGGAAGAATGCTTGAGTGCATTACAAGGGGCTACCAGCAGAACAGCGCAAGTAATCCTACAACTTTACAGTGCCCGTGTCAAGCCTCACCTTAAGAAATGTGTGCATTTCTGGCCACCCCATTACAAGAGAACATTGAAGCAGTAGAGGTCAAGTAATCCTACAGCTTTACAGTGCCTGTGTCAAGCATCACCTGGAGCAACGTGCGCAGTTCTGGCCACCCCGTTACAAGAGGACACTGATGCAGTACAAGACAAGTAGTCCTACAACTTTACAGTGCCTCTCCTGGAGCAATGTGTGCAGTTCTGGCCACCCTACTACAAGAGGACACTGATGCAGTAGTAGAGGGCAAGTAATCCTACAACTTTACAGTGCCTCACCTGGAGCAATGTGTGTAGTTCTGGTCACCCCATTACAAGAGGACACTGATGCGGTACAGAGCATATAATCCTACAACTTCACAGTGCCTGTGTCAAGCCTTACCTGGAGCAATGTGTGCAGTCCTGGCCACACCATTACAAGAGGACACTGATGCAGTAGAGAGGGGTGCAATGTAGGGCCGCCAAAATGGTCAGTAGCAAGAAGGATACAAAAAATATGAGGAAAGACATGGGGCCCTTAACATCCTCACCTTCGAAGATAAGAAGCTGGGAGGTGGGGGTGAGGACATGATCTTGGTCTTCCTCATAGAGAAGGGTATCGAAAAGATTAAACAAATGGAAAGATTTCATCTAGTGTGCACCAGAAGGACATGGACATGCTCCTAAACTCAAAGGTGGTAAATTTAAGGGTAGTGTTTGGAGGAATGTCTTCTCACAGCGGGTGGTAAACCTATGACCCAGCCTACTAGAGCTGGGCACAGTACTCCAGGTGAGACCTCACCAGGGATCTGTACAGTGGCAGCATCACTTTGCTTGCACTGTTAAAAACTCTCCCTATACACCCAGCATCTTTGATGCCTTGCTGTATGCTTTGCTGCACTGACTCGTTTGCAATTATGACCCCTGGATGCCTCTCCTCTGTTGAAGCGGCCAGTCTAACTCCCCCATCCAGTATTCTGTGTATGGATTCTGTCTACCTAAGTGCATTACCTCTTGGCATTAAATCTCAACTGTCAGACCTCAGTATCTAGGTCCTTGTGGAGCTCCTGCACCCCTTCCTCATGATCTATCCTGCTACGCAGTTTTGTGTTGTAAGCAAAGAGACACAATCTTCCCTGTATACTTTCCTTTATGTCACCTATGAATGGATTAAATAAGACAAGTCCCAGGACTAATCCCTGTGGCACTCTGCTAGTGACCTCCCTGCCCCCCGATTTAGCCCCATTTACCACTAACCTCTGTTAACTCCCCTCAAGCCAACTTCCTAACCATCAAATTAAACCCTGCTCTACTCCAGAGTCCTTTCAACTTCTTTAGCAGTCTCCTATGTTGTACCAAATTGAAGGCCACGCTGAAGTCAAAGTCGAGCAAATCTACCGCCTGTCCTCCATCAGTCGCCTTGGTGATCCAGTCGAAAAATAGTATTAGGTTGGTCTGGCTTGACCTCCTTGACACTAACCAATGCTGCTTGTTGTTCTGTAGTCTGCTTTCTTCTAAGTAGGTCACTAAGTTTTCCTTGACTATGGTCTCCGTCAGCATGCCTACAACGGAGGTAAGATGACAAACCTGTAGTTGCCTAGCTCCTCCCTGCAGCTCTCCCCCACCACCCCTCGTGGAGTAATACTATGTCAGCGATGTCCAATCTGCTTGCACCGCTCTGGACTTCAATGAGTCATTAAATAGATGAGTTAAGGACGTTACCTGGATGATTAAAGGCAAGTCTGGACGGATTTCTGTTTACCAAGGGAATCACAGAGTAACCTGGGTAGTACGATGGATGGGAAATAACTACCAGTTAGGGTATGTTTGCACCGTATAACTTGTTGTCTGCCCTCTGCTTATGAGGGGGGGGGAGGCTAGATGCACCTAGAACCTCCTCCAACCTTAAGGCAGTGGTGTTTGTTAGTCGGACAGAAATGTCATCATACAGGGTGGTGGTGCCTTTTTTTTTTTTTAAGCAATAATATATTTCGGACACAATTAGATTCAACACTGTTATATTTTTTCTCTCAGATGTTTTTAAAACAGTTTTTCTTGCTAATTTTACTGACTCACGTCATTAAAGATGGCCACCACTATCAATTTTTGCAACTCCCTTGCATTTAATTTTTGACTTTATATACTGGATGTATATTTTGAATGAATTAAGAGGGTGGCAGCACACACTTCTGATGGCAAACATCACAGCACTACACCAAAATATTTAACTTATTCATAGTGGGTGTGGCCAGAGAGTAATTAAAACCCCTTATCTCATTTCAGGAGTGACACAGAATGAAAAGAAAAACTGATATATTGATGTTCCTGAAAGAAATACATTATTACAAAAAAAAAAAAAGATGAAATGTTTTCCCTCTAACAAATACTGCTGCTTTAAAATACATTTTTTTTTAATTTAGTATACTTTATTGAAATTTATAATAAACACAAGACAAAAAACAAACTACAGTACACTAGTCAAACACAGTACAACATACAATATCACCCATCCCACCCTGAAATGACCATCATGTACTATGAAAGCATACCCCAAGGAGACAAAACCACACAGCTAGCAATCATCTTATTATGACATAGCAGTAAAGGGAACAAATTGTAGGTACAGGCAGCTCAGCGACAAATAATACCTGAAACTAAAAACATGAGATCCCTTAGTTTATATGAGGCTATTGCCCTAAATGTCGTCAGGCACTCTGCACCATAACCATCATTGTAAAGGTAAGAGAGTCTGTAAAGGTTCCCATCTAGTTTGGAATGTATGAAACCTGTTATTCGGGGTAGCAGTCATTTTCTCAGCATTGAAGGCAAATAAGATTTCCTTGTGCCACTCTAAAAGTAGGGACTTCTTTGTCCTTCCAATGATGCATAATCAATCTGGCCACAGCTGCAATAAGGGCTATATGCCCTTTCCTCTGGCCAAAAAACCTGTTCTCTAAATATCCCCAATAAACAAATTTCTGACATAAATGCATTCTGTAACCCTAAGAGGTGACTAGACCCCTCTCGTATGGCAGACTAAAAAGCTCCAATTTTATTGCACGTCCAAAGAACACGATACAGAGTGCCCAGCGTCCAATGGCATCTAGTACACGAATAATTTTCTGATCACCCCATATTAAAAAGATGTTTGGGGGTATGGTAAATATTAGGTAATATCTGGAAGTGTTGGAGGCAGAGCCTGTCTTGTTTCATATATTTATACATGTCTAGCCAAACACGCCACCACTGTTCGACATCAAGCACCAAACTAATTTCACTGGCCCAATAGTCACATTTACCCGTCAGCCTCTGTGGATTTATCTGTTGAAATATCATGTACAGTCCAGAGACAGCATGTGGCCCTTGTGCCACTGTTAACAGTTTATCAAGCCCTGCTCCCCCTTTTTCCCCACAGCAGACGGCCCAAAAATTATAACACACAATGCCAAAGCTGCATAAATTTACATGCAAAAGTATCAGGCACCGAAGTTTGTGTCTGGAACGTGCGGAAAGAGAGAAATGATTCCCCTACGAGTAAATGGTTCACTCTAGGGATTGGGACCAGTCCCTAGCATAGAGGATTTAACACCTTAACCCCTATCTGGAAATTCAGGCTGAAAAATAATGGTTGTGAGGTGTCTACTAACATAGCAAGCTACAGTAAACTATACATTTGTTTGTATGCATGGATCAACCACATTATGGGGGTAGCTCGGTGAGGTCACAGTACTTTGGATATGGGAGATACAATAAGGCTTTAAGATCAGCCTCACACTCTTGGGATAAAGGGGTAGTAGATGAGCTTAAAAAACACCTCAAGATGGTATTAGATGAAAATAATAGACAAGAGACATCCCCACAAATTCTGTGGGATACTATCAAAGCTTCTCTCAGGGGCAAATTAATCTCAATAGCTTCCCATAAGAAACGATTAATGAGACAGAGACAATAAGAACTACTCTCACAGATCAGGGAACTTGAAGGCGCCCAAAAAGTTAAGTGGGACGAGGCCAGGGGCAAGGAACTGATCTCCTTCAAGAATCAGTTACAAAACCTACAAAAAGCTGAGGTTGAGAAGGCCCTGTTTTACTTAAAACAAAGATATTATGAGGGGGGACCTAGGGGCACTAAACTCTTAGCTTTTAGGCTCAGACAATATGCAGCCAGGCAACGATTACTAAAATCGTGTCTCCCATGTTCCGGCCAGATGGTTACACAGGCCTCTCAGATTGCAGAGGCCTTTGTAGAGTATTACACTAAACTATACAGCCCCCAGGCGGGGACCTCTCCCCAAGACAAACAGGATTACCTTACATCCCCTTCCCTTTCTACTCTCTCATCCGAGACAATACACATGTTAACCAGGCCCATCACACAACAGGAGATAATCTCCACAATTAAGAACCTTCAATCAGCAAAATGCCCAGGACCGGATGGTTTCGGGGCAGAATTCTAAGACATTTAGACTAGAGACCACCCCTTTGCTTCTAGAAGTCTTCTCGAGTATTTGGACTGGGGAAGAACCGGTACCACCCTCATGGCAATATGCCACCATAACTATTCTACACAAAGAAGGAAAAGATCCAACAATATGTGAATCTTGCCGCCTCATCTCCCTGCTTAACCATGATACAAAGATTTTCACTTCTATTATTGCCTCCCGGTTAAACCCCATTCTTCCGGATTTAATCCACACAGACCAATCCGGTTTCATTGTGGGCCGACAGCCCCCTGATGGGGTCTGCTCTGCTCTGAACCTGATAGATACGATCCAACGTTCTCGTACCCCAGCCTGCCTGATGAACCTGGATGCCGAGAAGGCTTCTGATAGGGTCTCATGGGGCTTCCTGTTCTCAGTATTGGAGCACAGGGGATTCCCAAAAGCATTCATAGACACCATCAGAGCCTTATATACGGGTCCCCAAGCTTATGACAGGGTAAATGGAGAAGTTTCTGGTGGATTTGGGCTGGGCAGGGGCACTCACCAAGGATGCCCCTGTCTCCCTTCTGTTCTCCTTTATATTGAGCCTTTGGCAGAGGCTGTGAGGGGGGGGGGGTGACTGGGCAGAAGTCGGAGATATCCAGAAAAATATATCGCTATACGCAGATGACGTCCTGCAATGTCTCACCCAGTCCAAAGTCCACAGGGATCCACTCTTGGACTTCTACTCTTCTCCCTCTTCTTAAATGATATTCCCACCATGTCTCAGCATAGCTGCACTCTTATGTACGCAGATGACCTTGTTCTCTACTCTGGGTCAAAATCGGTTGCTGCCATCAACTCCACTCTCACTAATGACTTCCAATTCCTGCAGACCTGGCTCTCTAGCAACCACCAAGTCCTGAACCTAGAAAAACCTGTGCATGCTATTCTGATCCTCTAAGAACTGTCTGCCCTCTGAACAGGCTCCGGTTCAATGCCTTGATGGTTCCTCATCTTAAACACTGAGTCCTTCAAGTACCTTGGGGTCACTTTGGATCCCACACTTGACCTGTCTCAACATGTCAATATGGTGTGCCGTGCCGTCAATGCTAAAATTGTCGGAGCTTATCGCCGCGGCGCCACCCTCACTTCCGCTTAGATCTCTCTGTTGCTAGAGGTATTCTCTTACCCCAGCTCCAATATGCTCTGCCCCTCCTCTTTGCTGCAAACTCTGCTACACTCTACAAATGGGACACTGTCTACAACATCATCTGTAGATTCGCCTTAACTGCCCCACGTCTTACCCATCATTGTCTCCTTTACGCTGGCTTAAACTGGCTGTCACCTAAGGATATTCGAGCCTACTCCCTGGGCTGCTTTATCGACTCCCTGTCTAGACCTCCCTGCCCTGTCTATCTTGCCAACCTCCTGACTCCTGCCTCACACACCCGTACCTTCAGGTCTTCCTCTGTCCCCATGCTCTCCACTAGATCTTGCATGACAAAAATGGGTGAACAGGCATTTGCCCATTTTGCTCCCAAATTCTGGAACTCACTCCCCCTTATGGTGAAAACTTTAGCCTCCCATCGAGAATTCAAAAACTCGCTGTTCACCCACCTTCTAGCCTCTGGCCAATGCAAATGCTCTTAATTTGCTTTGTCCCACTGCAGGCTGTTGGGTCTGATCCTGAGTACTACACTAATGTTCTCCCATGCAATATGCTTGTCTAGGTGGCTATGAACCTTGATGTCTTTACTGTCCTCAGCTGTCTTATGGTTACCCTAATTGCTTTATTTTACATCCTTATTATGATCTATGCCTAAAATGTACCCTTATGTAACTATTACTGTGCTACCCAATGTATATCGTGTTTTGCTCCTATACACCTATATTACGTCTGTGCATTTCTGCATATTGTAACCAATGTCCTGTGTTCTCCCGGGTCATGCCTGAAAATAGGCAGGTCTGTTGCCTAGCGCACTTACCCGGTTACCAAAAGCTAATAAATAAATAAATAGAACAGGCAAGGCCCATACTATAAGAATTCGGGAAACATTCAGGGTATACCCTCAATAAAACCAAGACAAAGGTCTTGAGCTTCTTCTATAGCCCCTCTGAGGAGTTACGATCACTCCTGCACCTGAACTGGTCTGTGGTCAGAATGAGGTACCTAGGGATAAACAACACCAAGCATCACTCAAAATTATTCAAAACAAATTATTCCCCCCGATAAGTGTCCTAAAAAAGGACATGGAGAGGTGGTCATTGATCAACCTTCCTATGTACTCTAGGATTTATTCCATAATAATGAATGTGCTACCTAAATGTTTATACTTGTTCCAATGTCTACCACTGCACATCCATAAGAAAAAATTACTCACCTTAGTAATGTTGTTTCTTCTAATGGAGTCTTGCTATATTATGACAATTGCAGTTTGTCCCACCATTAGAACTGCTCCGGAGGTGAAAGGGTTAACTACCATTCTGGGAATGGAGTTTAGAGCGCGAGCTCGGTTAGAGAAGCTGTCTGGATAATTTCAAACTGAAACTGTCAGATCTTTACGAGCAAAAACTCACTAAGGTTCTGTATGGAAGCTGTAACCTACACTAGCTACCTAAATATTAACACATATTCTTGGTCCCAACACAAAGACACAAGTCAGGGAACCAGAAAATAATAAAATAAGGTAGAATAAAACGCCACACCCCAAAACCCCAAAAGGGGTGAAAAACATATAATGGGCATAATCGGTGCCCACACTGGACTGCCCACCCCATACCCAAGTAGAAGTTCTGAGAGGCAGGTTGGGGGAGGTTATAATATAGCAAGACTCCATTAGAAGAAACATTACTAAGGTGAGTAATTTTTCTTCAAACAACATGAAGTCTTGCTACATTATGACAACTGCAGAATAACAGCAGTACCTCCATGGAGGAGGGACAAGAACCTACTTAGGGATAGGCTCTGAAGCACGGCTGTGTTAAATCTAGCATCCCTCCTGGCCTGGATATCCAAGGAGTAATGCTTGGTGAAAGTGTGTACCGCTTTCCAGGTAGCTGCTTGACATATCTCAAAATAGGGATGTCTCTGGCAGCAGCTATAGATGCAGCTGTACCTCTGGTAGAGTGAGCCTCAGGCCTGAAGGGGAACCTTTCCAGTTTTGATAGCAAAATTGGATACAAGAGACAATCCACCTGGCAATGGATCTCTTAGTGGCAGGTTTACTTTTTCCAACCTCACCAAAAGTGAGAAAAGTTGGAGGGATTCAACCTATGACCCTTGGTACGCCTATATAGTAACTAAGGGCCCTCTAACATCTAAATGTGCAACCTCCTCTCACCAGAGGAGGAACAGTAAAGAACACTGGAAGGGAGACAGATTGGTTAAGATGAAGTCTGAAACCACCTTAGGCAAAACTTCCTGTTAGTCCTAAGGACTACTTTATCCCTGTGAAAGGAAATAAAGTCAGTCTCCACTGACAAGGCTTGTAACTCACTTATGCGCCTGGCAGAAGTGATGGCTACTAGAAAAACAGTTTTCCAAGTCAAATACTTGAGCTCTGCAGAAGACAGAGGCTCAAAGGGAGGTTGCATCAACTGAGCAATGCAAACATTAAGATTCCAGGCAGGGGCCGGGTCCCTGAAAGGTGGATTAGTATGAAGTAATCCCTTGAAAAACTTGGAAAATACAGGGTGAGTGGAAAGAGAAGAGAGCTTTCCTGTTGAAATAAAAGCGAGACAGCTGCCAAATGAACTTTCAGGGTAGCTGGTCCAGGCCCAAAGAATTAAGATGGACCATATAGTCCAGAACAATGGGCAAATCAGCAGATTCCGGGGAAATATGCTTCCCCGAGCACCAGATGGAAAACCTTTTCCATTTAGAATTATAAGTGGCCCTAGTGGAAGGCTTCCTGGAAGCCTTCAGGATGTCAAGAACACCTTGAGAAAGGTGTAGGTCAGCAAACTCTAACTCCTCAAGAGCTAGGCCTTGAGGTTGAGGGATTGAGATTCGGATACCAAACCCTCCCTGGGCACAAGATAACAGATTGTGTCTCCTGGGGAGGCACAGGGAAGATGGACTGTTAAGGACAGAAGGAGTGGTACCAGGGCTGCCTGGCCTAATCTGGAGCAATCAGAATCATCCTGCAAGGCTGGGATCTGATTTTGACTAGCACCTTGAATAGGAGAGGGAAGGAGGAAAGCATATAGAAACTTCCTTCCCAATCTAGGAGAAAGGCATCCAGAGGGACTGAGCCCATCACTGGGGCCTGCAACAAAACAGTGGAAGTTGGTGATTGTCTGGGGCTGCGAAAAGATCTATCTGAGGGTGCCCGTCTGGCAAAAACTATCCCTAGTACTTGGGATCCAGTGACCATTCGTGATGGCCCTGGGAAATCCTGCTGAGAGCATCTGCCAGGACATTGTCCTTTCCTGGGAGGTGAACTGCAATGAGGAAGTGTTCAAGGAATAAGCCAGAGACCATAACTTTACTGCTTCGTGCACAAGGCCAAGACCGATTGCCCCTTGTTTGTTGGATGTACCACATTGTGGTGGTGTTGTCTGTTCTGACTTGTACCACTTTGTTCTGAACAGACGAGAAAACACTTGAAGTGCTAGAAAGACAGCTCTGAGTTCCAGCAAATTGATGTGAGCAGAGATTCCTGAGGGACCACACTCCCTGAGTGGAGAGGTCGCCCATGTGAGCTCCCCATCCCAGAAGGGATGCATCCATAGTGAG
Source organism: Neoceratodus forsteri (assembly GCA_016271365.2). Lineage (NCBI taxonomy): Eukaryota > Metazoa > Chordata > Ceratodontiformes > Ceratodontidae > Neoceratodus > Neoceratodus forsteri. Next base: position 913,962,084 of record CM028131.1, on the reverse strand, counting down.
GGTCAAGGAATGCGACAGAGGATGAAGGGGACCCCAGTCTTAAATTGCTCTGATCCTGCCACCACTGAAGGGCCTGGATCAGGGTCTCGAGTCAGGGACCAACTTGGAAAGGGATCTTTCTCTGACACCAAAAGGCTCTCAAGTGAAACTGAACGCCCCTCATCTGAAATCTTGCTCCTTGCACTACAGCTATGGAAGCAGCCATGTGCCCTAGGAGCTGTAAGAAGTGCCTTGCTGGTCGAGAGACCTGCAGAGTGAAGGAGGAGGCCAGGGCCACCAGGTTCCTTACCTCTCTAAGGTAGGAAGGCTCTGGCCTGCTTTGTGTCCATTCCTGCACCTATGAAGGTGAGTACCTGAACAGGTTCCAGAACTGACTTTGGAAGATTGAGCAAGAAGCCCAGAGAGGTGAGCAGCTGCTGGGTAACTTGCAGGTGTGATCTGACCTGTTCTGGAGACTGGCCTACAATGAGCCAGTCGTCTAGATAGGGAAAACAGCAATCCTTTGCCTTCTTAAATGAGCAACTGCCAGACATTTTGTGAATACCCTTGGGGCAGAGGTGAGGCCAAGGGCATTGCTCTGAACTGGTAGTGACCTGAGGCAGTTCAATCTGAGGTACTTTCGGTGAGAGCTTCTGATTAGAACATGGAAATAGGCATCCTTGAGGTCCAGGGAAGCTAGCCAGTCCCCTGGCCTTAGAGAAGGTAAAATCATTGCCAAAGTCACCATTTTGAACTTTGGTTTCAAAAGGTGCTTGTTCAGATATCTTAGGTCTAAAATGGGCTGCCATTCTCCTGTCTTTTATGGGGTAAGGAAATATCTGGAGTACAGACCCTTGCTCTGGTGTAGGAGGGAAACCCTTTCTACAGCTCTGAGAGCTAGAAGGGTTGAGACTTTTGTTTCTAAGGTAAAAGTCTCTAAAGGGTTTGCAGGTGGAAAAAAATCTGGCTCTCATCTTTGGAAATGTTTTGAAGCTGAGAACCAGACCCTGGCTTACTACTTCCAGGACCCATTTGTCTGATGTTAGAGACTCCAGCCCTGGGCTAAGTAAGCCAGCCTGCCCCTACAGGTAGTGGAGAATCGCCCTGGGCACCCCATCAGGGTGCTTGTTTGGCAGGGGCTTTAGTCTGAGGGGTGGGAGCAGACCTACTTGCACCCCTGCCTGCCTCTGCCTTTGAAGAACCCCTCTGAGCATAAGCAGAAGAAGCCTGGTTTGTAAAAGGCCTGTGAAAGGGCCTACCTCTACCCCTGGGGGTCTGCTTCTGAGGAGTGGCTTGCCGCTCCTTGGCTTGTGCACTCCTATAAGTTGTTCTGTATTCATCCATTTTCTTCATGTAATTCTCTGTTTGCTCCCCAAACAGAGAATTCCCCACCACAGGAAAATCCATAGCCTTAGACTGGGTATCCTGTGTCAAGTTAGTACACTTGAGCCAAGCTAACCTCTGTAAGGCCACAGATGTAGCCATGACTCTAGAGGATACATCATTAGAATCCACAGCAGCATGGAATTGCACCTTGGATGCCTCAATACCATCAGCAGCCACCTGCTCCAGCTCCTTGGCAAGCTGGCCAGGGGCCTGTTTAGTAAAGCCATGACAGTGTCCCATCTAGATTTTTGGTATCTTGCCACATAAGCCATATAATTTGCTTGTCTGAGTCCCAAGGACGCTGCCATGTATTGTTTTTTAGCCATGGCATCAATCTTCCTGGAGTCCTTGTCAGGAGGATGTGAAGCCAGGGGAGTGTTAGCTTTATCACAGGCTGCAGCCTGAACTACCTAACATGACTGCATTGCTGTGAAAGAAAGTCTGTTTCAGGACTCTGACAGGTAACCTCCTGTCCATCTTTTGTCAACAGGAGGCACAGAATTAGGGGCTTTTAGAATTTTTATTGTTTGCTTCCTAAAGACTTATGTAAGGATAGATAATCTCCAGACTCTGGGATATCCATCATTTCCACAAAATCAGGTTCCTCTTGCTCATCCACAGCTTCCTCTAATGGGAGCTGGAGGGTTTCAACAACCTTTTTATAAAACAAAAATGAGAAGGGACTCAGAAAGCATAGGGGGATTCTAAAGGTCTGTCTGGGGAGATGTCTGGTTCAATGGGCACATCCAGACTCTCAAAGTCAACATTCACACTGTTCATAATCCTCCTCCTCCTCTGGTTCATAAAAATCTCCAATATCATATTCTTAACCGTGGAACCGACCGTAACCGAATTTCCTACTAGACAGTGGCGGTTCGGGCGGAACCGAGAAAGTGATCACAATTTGTATAGCTTTTTGTTATTTCTGCAGCAGTTGGAGAAGGAATTTTGGACTCCATACCTGCTGATTTTTAGTTTTCTTGCTGGAACTGGCCCTCAGAGCCAGCTTTACGCTTGCCCGAGGAAGTCTCGCCTGGTCAGAGGGTTCTCCTCCGGTTCGTTGGCACCGAACCGGCTGGCCATCCGGTCAGCTGGATCTTGGCCTCTCATTCCCTGAGCCTGCCCACTCTTATCCAGGGTGGCTGCAGGGAAATTCTTACAAATCTGGCAGTCTGAATTGAGGTGGTCAAACCCCAGACAATAGACACATGTAGTATGTGGGTCAGCAGCCTTGGCAAAGGCTTCCCACAGAACGCTGATGTTGAAACCCAGTGGAGCCCGGTTTTTTCTTTTGGGTTTTACCTCCAGACATGATGCCATTCTAACCAACAAACTTGCCCTTTAACGGCAGTGCCAGGCAAGACACCCTTATCGGTTCCCAACCGTGTCACGGGTCGTGGAAAAAACCGTAATGAAATCCGGTTTTTAGAACCGATAAGAACCGGGAACCGCACTCTAAAAGCTTTAAAATGCTTAAACTTTAAAGTTTTAACCAACCTGATCGGTTCGAACCGAACCGATAAACATTTACAAGTTCCACACAGAAATAAAAACCTGTCTATTACTTACAATACCACAGACAGAGCTTGAACCGATCGGTTTGCGGTTAAAAATAATAATACTCGAGGTTGAATTTAACCGAGAAAATACTGTTTAAACCGAGAAATGAACCGAGCAGTAAGAGAAATCTCCGGAGCGACTGTTCAGTGAGGCGGAGTAAAGAATCTGACAGTTTCAGTTTGAAATTATCCAGACAGAGCTTCTCTAACCGAGCTCGCACTCTAAACTCCATTCCCAGAATGGTAGTTAACCCTTTCACCTCCGGAGCAGTTCTAATGGTGGGACAAACTGCAATTGTCATAATATAGCAAGACTTCATGTTGTTTGAAATCAAATTTCCAAACCTGGCATAAGATGATCTCGAAATTCATTTGGAATAATAAAAGACCGCAAATTAACTTAAAAATCCTACAAACTCATAGTAGCAAAGGAGGTAGGTCCCTTCCTGAATTGGAGGACTATTTCCTTGTAGTACAATTGAAAAACGCATTGCAATGCACCAACCCGAACTCTACTGCAGGCTGGAGGGACATGGAGAAAGGTGAGGAAGAAGAGGATGGAAGGTTGCCCCTTGAGGACTGCCTGGTCACATCCTTGTCTTCCCATAGTCATCCCCCTCTTAAATTAAATACAGTTGGGGACACTATCCGTTCAGTCCATAGGCTATGGCAAAAGTATAAATTAAAAACTTCAGTTTGGCCTCTGAAAAGACTGGCATGGGACTGTGACTTTCCCCCAAACCGCTTGGACCACACCTTCAGACAATGGGATAGGGCTGGCTTAGGGTACCTGGGCCAGTTTTTGCATGGGGACACAGTTTTGTATTTCATCACCCTTAGGAATATGTTTGGCCTGAGAAGTTCAGACCACTTTAGGTTCCTACAAGTTAGAACTTACATTACCTCATAACTAAAGAAAGATAGAGACCCGACCAGGGCTGCTCCCCTTTTGCTATCTATCCAAAAGAGCAGAACAGCGCTTACTCAAAAGGGTCTGATTTCTCATCTTTATAAGTCTCTGGCCGCAGTAAAGAGTGATCCACTAATCAAGATCAAAACCAGGTGGCGGGAGGAGGCTAATTTGGATTCCTCAATTCCTGACTGGCACCCTATCTTCAACATAGCCAAAGACACGACCCGGTCCCCCCTTTGGCAAGAGTTTGCCTGGAAGATAAGGGTCCGATATTTTCTCACCCCCAAAATACTAAATAAAAGGAGTCCGGGTTGCCCATCTCGGTGCTGGAGGGCTTGTGGGGAAGAAATAGCAGACCACCTTCACATTTTTTTGGGCTTGCCCGAAACTCCAGACATACTGGACTGAGGTCTCTAATGCGTTGAAAGAGATTTCATCTCTTGACCACTCTCTGGGGTGGAAAGAGGCAGTACTTTTCTTGGAGTCCACCAATGGGCACGAGAGGGGCCGACTCAATGCATCTCTGGGTGGTTCTTATAACTGCGGCTCAGAAAGCCATCACGAGATCATGGCTTAATCCCCTACCCCCTAGTAGAAAAGACTGGATAACAGTGGTCCAGAACATCTCTGAACTAGAATAACTCGCATTTAAAATAAACCAAAGAGTAGCTCTCTATATCCAGAGAAGAACCAAACGGGAGATCTGGAGGGCAGCTCCACCTGATTCTCGTACCTTTCTAAAGAAATTGAGTTATAAGGGTCCATAGCGATCTAAAACAGCTCAAGGGAAGCACTAAGCTTACCATACTGAATGGATAGTATCCAAGTTAAAATATTAATTTTAATGATGTTACTAGATCCCCAATTGGGGGCAGAGATCACTAATAAATCCTGCTCAATCTGGACGTACCAAAGGATCAAAACTTAGACTTTTAAGTTCAAAACAATATCTGAGACTTTAATGCCGAAATATGTCAGTGCTTTGGGTTCCAAATCCAGTCCCAGAGTTCTGATATCTTGTCTCGATACTTGATTATTCAGAGGTAGCACGCATGTTTTGGTTATATTAAGTTTACAGGAGGAGAAGGCACTGAAAGATTCAATTACTGTAAATGCTGCAGGAACAGAGACTACAGGATCTGACACATAGCAGAACAGCATCCGCATATACGGACAATTTTAATTCCTGATTCCCAAACCTAATCCCTTTAACCTGTTAAAAGTACTACGTTACTGTATGTTACTAAGGCTTTATTTAGCTGGTACAAAGGGCAAACCGTTGATATAACACTCTTACATTGGGAATAGATTTCAGGTGCCAATCCACAACATTTCAAGTCTTACACAGGCCTTAATATATTCAAATTTACACCATTCTAAATTCGCAAACAGTATGAGAAACCATCATATACAACCTGCTCTTAAGAATTAAAACTGGTATCAAATCAGTGGAACGAGAGGCTTGTTTGCACATCTCACACAAGACCACATTTAAAAAAAATCTTTATAGCTTTTTTGCAATTCTTACATAATATTTCAAGCATAAAATTCATTTGTCATCCTGCAAGGAGTTTAAGCTATATTTTATATAATAGTTATACAAAATGATTAAGAACTGAAATCAAAATATAAAGACCAATTCAGACAAAGTCGAGAAGGGTTCTTATTAAGCTACACATTCAGTCCATTAAAGTCCACCGTAATAAGTTTCCGGAAAATATACTTGGACAAATATCCTAATATCCCATCACTCTCATCAGGGCAATAACAGATTTATATAACAAACATTAATTCTATTGGTAAACCAGCTGTTGTAGTCCAAATGTTTTTAAGTCTATATTTTCCAAAGAGGAAATTACGTCTATATCAGAATGTGCTGGAGAGACTGGTTCATTTTTGTCTTATAGTAGTGAGAGCACAAGCATTCCACAATTTGATTCACCTCAAAAAAAGATGTTAATTTTGCCATCCTTAATGATTTTTACTTTGGCTAGTGGCAACACATAAAACCGAACCTCAGGTTCTGGCATGTCATGCATGTAAGATAAGAATTTTCTCAAAAGCAAGCATAGCTACAATAGTCAACCTTCTGCTTGTGTTAGAAGCTTCTTATTTCTTCAGAGCACCAAAAGCTTTAGCTAAAATGTGAGAGTACTCAAGTGGCAATTCAACTGTGGTAATAAGAATGTCTTTGACCAAGTCACGTATACTGCTGAAATCGGAATCCAAGATTTCAAGGATTCCCACTATGTGAAAATTCCAATACCCGGTTTGATTTTCCAGCATCTCTACACTGCTGTTTATATCATAATTATCCCTCCCCAAAGCATCTGTGTTAGCCTCCGTAGCCTGCAAATTCTGTATCATGTTGTGTAAATTTGACAGTATGGCTCTCCACTACTTTACTTACTTCAACTTCTTGTTTCGGTTCTTTTTGGAGATAACTTACTTGACCTGCAGCCATAACTATTTATCTGGTCTAGTATATGGTCCATAGAATGACCAAGTAAATGTAATGTATGCTCTCCTTCGGCACACTCATCTTTCTCCCTCAAAATGCCACAACTGTGCCCTATGACTTGACATGCCCATTAACTTGGGCTACAGAAACCCATCTCCAGCAGCATGTTCAATGACTGCCGACAGGGCAGATGGGGTATATGGATATTCCGCAGCCCCAAAAGAAAACAAAAACTGCTAGAGAGGACACGCTTTTGGCAAAAAAATCTCAACTTGGCATGATAGGCAGAAGACTGCTCAATACATTTTGTATCCATATTCCAGTAACAGCTGAGAAGAAAAAATTATTCACCTTAGTAATCTTGTTTCTTCCAAGAGAATGGTTGTACAGGACCCCCTGACTGGGAGTGACCACAATACTGTCTGGTTTCAAATAAGCATTGGGGGAGTGGGGGTGAGATCTAGGACACTGGCAGTGGACTTCAGAGGGGCAGACTTTATGGGCATGGGAAATATTCTCAAGGATCACTTGAAGGGGATTACCTCAACAACAAGTGTGGAAAGGAGATGGGAGGTCATAAAACGGGGACTTCATGAGGCAGTAAGGATCTGCGCTAAGTTGAAACGTAAGGGAGCAAGGTCACATAAACCATGCTGGTGGTCCAGTGAGGTCCAGGTAGCAGTCAGAGAAAAGAAGGCTTACAAAAAAATAAAACAACAAGAGGGATAGGGATAAGAAATGTACCAGCTTGCATCTAGAAAAGTCACCCGTATGGTGAGGGAGCTAAGTCCAGTAAAAAACAGCAGCTGGCACAGGGGATACATGGAGGGAAAAGGGTTCTTCCAGTACATTGGGGAGCTGAGAAAACTAAGGGCCATCTCAGCAGATTGAGATCAGAAGGAGGGTGGGTGGAGAGGCGAGGACCAGGCAGAGGTATTTAACGAGTACTTTGCCTCTGTGTTCACTAGGGAGGGGGATGGGATATCTACAAAGCAAGGCACAAAGGGGATAGAAGCGGCAGGAAGTGGGATCAGGGGAGCAACAGAAATGGAGCAAAAGGGAGGGAAAGGTACCCCAGGGGTGTCACATCTGGATAAGGATAAAAAGACCAGTAAGGTGGAGGGGACTGATGATGCCATCCCCACCAAAAGGGTGTGGTTTGCCCTCAAGGCCCTAAAGAAAGACAAATCTCCTGGGCCGGATGGCATTCATCCGAGAGTACTATGGGAATTGGCGGACATACTGGCTGCACCCCTGGCGGAGCTTTTCAACAGGTCACTTGAGACAGGGAGGGTACCTAGGGATTGGCGGAGGCACATGTGGTACCAATCCATAAAGGGGGTCAAGGAAGTACCAGGAAACTATAGACCCATCAGTTTAACCTCGTGGTGGGAAAATTAATGGAGAGTATACTAAAGGAACGATTGGGGGTTTACTTGGAGGAGGTGGGAGGTCTGGATAGTCGGCAGCATGGGTTTGTGCCAGGTAGATCATGTCAAACCAACCTTGTGGAGTTCTATGAATGGGTAACATCAGAACTGGACAGAGGTAAGCCTGTGGATGTATTATTCTTGGACTTCAGCAAGGCGTTTGACTCTGTCCCCCACAATGGTCTGGTGGAGAAACTGATGGGGTTAGGAGTAGGCCCTTTGATGGTCAGATGGATTGAAAACTGGATAGCTGGACGCACTCAGAGAGTAGTGGTCTGTGGGAGCTCTCAACCCTACCGAGGTTGGTAGTGGGGTACCACAGGGCTCGGTCCTGGGTCCAATCCTGTTTAATGCATACATATCAGACATCAGGGATGGTATAGGTGTGAAATGAGTCTCTTTGCGGATGACTCCAAGATGGGAGCAGTAGTTGAGGGAGAAGAGGGAGGTTGGCCCTGCAAGGACCTGGACACCCTGGAAAGCTGGGCTCCACATGGAAATTAAATTTCAATATCACCAAGTGCAAGGTGTTGCATCTTGGTCGGGAAACCCTAAACACAGGTACACCCTGGGAGGGAGGTGCTGGAAGCCTCAACAGGGAAAAGACCTAGGGGTCATGGTGGATACATGTATGAATAACACTGAGCAGTGCAGGAGAGCAGCTAGCAAGGCAAACAGGATGTTGGGATGCATCATAAGGGGGATCACCTCTAGGAGCAAGGAAGTGATTCTGCCGCTGTACAATGGACTGGTTAGACCACACCTTGAGTACTGTGTACAGTACTGGAGACCACACTTGAAGAGGGACATACAGCTCCTGGAGAGGGTACAGAGGAGGGTAACAAAGATGATACGAGGGCTAGGGGATTTGACTTACGAGGACAGACTTGAGGAGCTCTGCCTGTTTTCATTGGAGGAGAGGAGAGACAGGGGGACATGATTGAGGTCTTCAAGTACCTCAAGGGAATAAATAGGGTAAACATGGAGGGATCTTTAGACTAAAGCAGGGAGGCATCACCAGAGGGCATGGTTTGAAGTTGGAAGGTGGAAGGGTGAGGGGAAAGAGGAGGAGGTTTTTCACTGAGAGGGTGGTGGACCCTTGGAATGCTCTGCCTGGTGAGCTGGTTCAGAGATCCACAGTGGAGAGCTTTAAGAGAGGGTGGGACAGACACAGAAAGTGGATGTATCAGATGATGGCCTGTCCCGGGGGGGGGGGGGGGATGGATGATAGGGGTTTCTGGAGCACAAGGGATGGGAGGGTCTCGGCACCCAACTAAGGATCTAGGTTCGAGCAGACTTGATAGACCATAAGGCCTAATCTGCTGGCAAATAGTATGTTAGTATGTTAGTATGTTAGAATCTTACTGTAATCTGACTTATGCAGTATGGTCTCACCATAGGACTGCCCTGGAGCTGACACGGTTAACAGAACCTATGCAAAAGATGGAATGCTAGGCTTGAGATCGGTTTCCAAATCACTTTCCCTGGTGAACAGCTTCTAAACCGTCAGATTCTTAACGACGCACGCACTAAGCAGTTTCTTACTACTATAAAGCTAATAATTATAATAATAATCCTCCCAGGCAAGAGTAAATGAAAATAATAAGGGAATTACACCTTCTTTAGGAGAAAAACTTCCTAGCGGCATCACTAAAACTCAAGTCACAGATGCCCCAAAACAAGAACTTCAGATACCCCCATGTTTGCAACAACTATAACTCAGCTATAGTGCAGTGACCATAGGTTTTTGCAGGGAAGAAAGGGAGGGCACTCAGAATACAGTAAAATTTCCTTAGAAGAAACAAGATTACTAAAGTGAATAATTTTTTCTTCAAACCCCATGAAATCTTACTGTATTCTGTGTTATGCAGATTACCAAGCAGTGCCTTGGGAGGTGGGCCTATAACCTATTTAGGAAACAAGCACTGCAGGACTGCTGTGCCAAACCTGGCATCACCTCTGGCCTGGACATTCAAACAATAATTTTCGGTGAATGTGTGGACTGTTTTCCAGGTTGCAGCTTTGCAAATGTTCACTAGAGGGATATCTCTAGCAGTTGCTAGAGAAGCTACAGTACCCCTGGTTGAATGGGCCCTGAGGCCCACAGGTGGTTGCTTACCCACCTTGCCATAGCAAAACTGAATACAGGCTACGATCCATCGAGCAACTGATCATTTTGTGGCAGGCTTTCCTTTTCCCACCTCTCCATAAGTGAGGAAAAATTGGGTTTGATCTGGTCTGTGACCCTTTGTGTGGTCAAGATAGTAGCTGACTGCCCTTTTCACATCCAGGCTGTGCAGCCTATGCTCACCTGAGGCGGAATGGTCTGTGAAGAAAACTAGCAAGGTAATAAACTGGTTAAGGTAGAAATCTGATACCACCTTGGGCAAAAATGTTCTGTTAGTTCTCAGAACTACTTTGTCTCTATGGACAGCAATAGAAGCAGGCTCTGTAGACAGTGCCTGGAGCTCACTGATCCTTCTGGCAGATGTAATGGCTACCAGAAACACTGTTTTCCAAGTCACATATTTGAGATCTGCTGTAGACATGGGCTCAAAAGGGGGCTGCATAAGCTGAGCAATGCAGACATTCAGATCCCAAAGGGGATAGGTTCCCTGTGTGATAGATGCAAGTGTAATAACCCCTTAAAAATGTCGAACACTGGCTTCAAAGCCAAAGAAGATGCCTTACCTGCTGATAAATAAGCTGAAACAGCTGCCAAGTGCACTCTCAAGATGGAAATAATTAAACCTGTGGAATGCAAATGGGCCATATGGTCCAGGACTATAGAGAGGCTGGCCTGGACATGGTCCAAGCCCTTACCCCGACACCAAAAAGAAAATATTTTCCATTTAGAGACGTGGGTCTTCTGGGTAGAAGGTTTTCTGGAAACTCTCAGTATATCCATAACTCCTTCAGAGAGGTGCAAATCTGCATACTCTAAGTCTTCAAGAGCCATACTTTGAGTCTGAGGGATGGCAGGTTGGGATACACGATCCTGTCCTGTAAGGATGACAGTAGGTTGTACCTCCTGGGGAGACTGACTGGCTTGGCTACTGACAATGATAGAAGGATGGAGTACCAAGGCTGTCTGGCCCAATCTGGGGCAATGAGGATCACTGAAGCCGGTTGAAGCCTGAGTTTGTTTAGTATTTTCAGCAATGGAGGAAAAGCATACAGGAACCTCCCTTTCCAGTCCAGCAGAAGTGCATCCAGAGGAAGTGTGCCCTTGATGGGGGCCTGCAGCAATATTCTGGGAGCTGGCGATTGTTTGGGGCTGCGAACAGATCCACCTCTGGGGTGCCCCATCTCCTGAAAATGGTCTGCAAGACCTGTTTGTTTAGTGACCACTCGGGTTGGTTCTGATTTAGCCTGCTGAGGGCATCCACCAAGACATTGTCTTTGCCTGGAAGGTGGACAGCTGAGAGAGAAATATTCAGGGAGTATGTTAAGGCCCAGATTTTCATTGCCTCTGTGCATAGGGGAATTGACCTTGTTCCCCTTGCTTGTTTATGTAGTACATGGTGGTTGTTTTATCTGTTTTGACCTGGACCATCTTTCCTTTGACCTGACTGGCAAAAGACTGAAGAGCCAGCAGATCTGCTCCAAGTTCCAAAAGATTTATGTGGATAAGAGATTCTTGCCTTTTCCATGTACCATGAGCAGTGTGGTCCCCCAGATGTGCTCCCCACCCTAGGAGGGATGCATCTGTCATGAGTACCAGAGAGGGGACTCCTTCTCTGAGATTGCTCTTTTCCTGCCAACACTGCAGGGCTTGGAGAAAAGTGACTGTGACTGGAACCAACTTTGAAAGAGAGTCATTTCTTTGGGACCAGTGTTCCCTTAAGTGAAACTGAACGTCTCTCACTTGGAACCTGGCCCCTGATCCAGTTGCTGTGGAGGCTGCCATGTAGCTCAACAACTGCAGGCAGTACCTTGTTGGCCTGGAGACATAAAGTTTGAAGGAATCGGCTACCTGGGTAAGGTTGTCCACCCTCCTGAAAAGAGGACAGTGAAAAGAATATCAATAAAATAAAGTTTACTAGCTATAAAAACTGAGAAAAATAAAGTTTTTCAAGCGATGGAGGACAGCTCTCCGGAGACGTCCTACTGAGGCAAGCAGAGTAAAAAATCTGATGGTTTAGAAGCGGTTTACCAGTGACAGTGATTTGGAAACCGAGCTCGAGCCTAGCATTTCATGATTTGCATAGGTTCTATTAACCATTTCGGCTCCAGGGCAGTCGAATGGTGAGACCATACTGCGTAAGTCAGAATACAGTAAGATTTCCTGGGGTTTGAATTCTTTAGTGCTGTTTAACAGATATTTGAGTTGACATGCCAACGCTGAACGGACCTGAGGGACTATGCGTGTTGCTGAGCCGTCACCACCTTGCTCCCAGTGCTACCCCAAGCCCAACTTATAATTCGCACAAACTCTACCAACTGTCATAACTGATCTACACTGTTCAGCCTTTTGTCTCTAGAATAAATATCAAAACATTATTCCTTGCCGAGTGAAACTCTTCTGATTTTTCACCAGAAAAAGGTAACAATTAAGTACTCCTTTTGTCAAACACTACAATGCAAAAACCAGCATGACAACTGAAACACTTGCTTCACTACTAGGTTAATTTAATGTGCCTTATTCCTTTTGTTTTGGGGCCAATTTTATGAATATGTTCATTGTTGTGGTTTAACAGATCTGATCAAGTCAGATTTCTGTAATTATTACCTCTGCCACCTTTTAACTTAGCAATTTTTAACATATAAAACAGTTTGACAGTACTTCAACCCAGAATAAGAAAGTAAGTAAGTAAGTAAAATATATAGTCTTTTCAGCCAACACTAATACAGCTCCATGATCAGCCTGTAGAGTTCATCTAAACACCAGCCAGCTCGCACACTACCTTAGACTCAACCACCACATTTCCGGGAAAAGCTTCTGCACAAGTTCACAAGTTTAGTATTCCAGAGCTCACATGTCAACCATGGTCTCTCAGGTGAAAGAGCTATGTGCAACCACCATGCCAATGGACCAACCAATACAGCAGTTTCAGTTTTGGCATGGTGTTAAGTCCTCTTTTAGATTTTCACGGATCCCAACAGGAGTCCAGATATGAGGAAAATATACTGAACAGAAGTTATGAATACGAACATATAAAAAGCTAGACTAAAAAAGAATGACACATCACTGGACCATCTGCCCTCCTAACCAAGAGCCTCCAGCACAATTCAAGGTTCCTGGGACCCCTAATTAAGAGGTTAATAGAAGCTCTGTGCACACCTCAAAGAAGCGATTCTTTGTCACAGTCAGGCATTGATTTCAACAAGAAAACACAAATTTTTGCAACATAATAATAAGCACCTTGCCTGCCTTAAACCAAGCTCTTTATAACTGGACACAATAAGAAGATGCGACTGGGGTTACAATCCTGGTCAAAACAGTAAACCACCATTTAGTAGTATTGCTGGACCTGGCCTTACAGATCTAGTTTACTGCCTGAAGTTACATAGAAACATAGAATTTGACGGCAGATAAGGACCGCTTGGCCCACCCAGTCTGCCCATTTCCCTACCTACTGGATAGGCTGCAGATCCTAGTTAACCAGCAGCCTACTTCTTCCTACCCCCACCCCCCAGAATTGCCTTATGACTATCCCATGCATGCTTGAATTCCACCACTGATTTTGACTCCACAACCTCCTCCGGAAGGCCATTCCATGCATCCACAACCCTCTCTGTGAAAAAATACTTCTTAAATTACCTCTGAGCCGCCCCCATCTTCAAATTGTGCCCTCTTGTTCTTGCACACCTCTTTTTGAAAGATGCTACCTCTTGGACTTTGTTGATTCCTTGAGGTACTGAAAGTTTCTATCATGTCCCCCCTCTCCCTCCTTTCCTCGAGGCTATACATATTAATCTCCTTAAGTCTCTCTTCATATGTCCTCTGGTGCAGACCCTGCACCATTTTAGTTGCCCTCCTCTGGACAGCTTCCATCCTGTCTATGTCTTTGCGGAGATTGGGTCTCCAGAACTGCACACAGTACTCCAGATGGGGTCTCACCAGCTGTCTGTACAGAGGGATAATAACTTCCTGTTTCTACTGGTGATGCCTCTCCCTATGCAGCCCAGTATCCCCCAGCCTCCTTGTTGCCTTCTCACATTGCTTGCCCACCTTTAGGTCATCTGATACGACTCACCCCAGGTCCCTTTCCATTTTTGTTGTTGTTAATATCTCCCCATTGTGTACTCTTCCCTGGGTTTTGTTTCAGGTGCATTACCTGCACTTCTTAGCATTGAATCTAAGCTGCCATACATTTGACCATTCCTCTAACCTTGCCAAGTCCCTTCTCATCCTTTCCACCCCACCCTGTGCATCAACTCTGTTGCAGATCTTAGTGTCATCTGCAAAGAGACATACTTTTCCTTCCAGTCCTTCTGCAATGTCACATAAAGACACTGAAGAGGACTGGTCCTAACATTGAACCCCTGCGGCAACGCTAGTAACCCTCCTTTCTTCTGAGTGGACTCCATTTACTATTACCTCTGTGTCCTATTCTCCAGCCAATTCTTTACCCAGGCTGTCATCTTGGGACCCACTCCCAGGCTGGCTAACTTATATATTAATCTTTGTGTGGGACTGTGTCAAATGCCTTGCTAAAGTCTAAGTAGGCCATGTCCACAGCCCCTCCTGATCTACTACTTTGGTCACCCAGTCAAAGAAATCTATCAGATTCGTCTGGCATGACCTTCCGCTGTGAATCCATGCTGCCTAGGGTCCTGTGCCTTCTGGCCTCTAGATACGCGACAATTCTTTCCTTTAGAAGTGATTCCATCATTTTCCCTATCACTGAGGTTAAACTAACAGGTCTATAGTTTCCTGCTTCTGCCTTGCTCCACTTTTGTGAAGGGAATCACATCTGCCCTCCTCCAGTCCTCGGGTACCACCCCATCTTCCCATGATTTGTTAAAGAGGGTAGTCAGTGGTGTCACTAGTTCTACCCTTAGTTCTTTTAGAATTCTGGATGAATCCCATCAGGCCCCATTGCTTTGTCCACCTTCAGTTTTAAGAGTTCTTTCAGAACCCTTTTCTGTAAATGGGCTGGTATCAACTTCTGTATCCAGAGTGTTACTACTGTTTGTTTTATGTACCTCTCTTCCTTTGTAAATACTGAGCAAAAATATTTGTTTAGTATCTCTGCCTTTTCACATTCTCCCTCTGCCCACCCTCCCTCCCTTATTAAGTTATTAACTACTTGGAAAAGAAGTGAATCAATTTCTTATTTCTGAAGTTTTTTTCCCCTTTTCCTTTAGCTAGTACAGTTTACGAGTTTTCTACCCGATAGCACCTAGTGTGATGTGTAGAACATTACTCTACATGGAGGCTGATACCGCTAGTTTTAGTCCCCGTACAATACATGCCCCATGACCTCACTATCTGTGACATAACTGACCAGGAAGTGCCTATCACCTGACACCAGATCCATCACTTGTGCTGTCACAATGCTGATGAGGTATGACGAGGAACAGAACTAGGTGTGTCTGTTTCCAGATAAAGTACTGCTCTTTACATCATATCTAATATTATCAGGTATAAAACCCAATGAGCAAATGGAAAAAAGAAAACTCTTTCAGAATGAAACAAGTTAACAGTGGACTACTTTTAAAAATTAACAACATTTTCTACCTGCTATTTTTGGCGCTACTAGCTCTATAAATGACTGACAGTAACATTCAGGCCAAGATACTGATGATTTCTAGGATAGAAGATGTCAAAGATACTGTAGCTCGTCGATTCACATAGGATTCCAATGACTGCCACAGCTGCTCTGCTATTGTGAAATGGTTTCTGGCCCCTAGCTATTGCAACCCATGATTTCTGAGACTGATGGTAGTGACCTTTTACAGTCATCAAATCATAACTTCAAAGCCTGGGAGCTATTCTGACAAGTCTGCATTACAACGTAACGACCCCTGTTAAAATGCAGTTGTGGGTCCTAACAGAAAAAGGATGCTTTCTACAATGAATCCTTTTTCAATCATTGATTACTCTCCCCCCCCACACACACATCGTTTCTCCAGAAACCACCATGTTTATTTGGACCTCGAGCTGGCCTTAGGCACCCTCAGTCCCAGTAGTCACTGGGGCCCCTTACTCATAGAGGCTCCCAGACAGAAGCACTGTAGGTCATCAGCCTATGAAATTTCATGTTTGTTTTCATTTATGCATTCCATTCTTTGTAACTGTTGAAAGATCACACAGTGGACATTACTGGACTGGGAAGTACCCTCCAGCTGTGCTTCACAGTACCAGAAGAATGAATACTCACAATGGTACACTAAAGGGCCCCCAATAAACCCTGCTGGGGGCCACCAGAAGCATAAGACCAGCTCTGTTCAGGCTCTCTGTGACACTCGACTTTGGTTGAGGGTTAGCAATCTCCTCAGAGACTGTCAAATCCTTACTCACAGAGTTGCCACAGGGAAGATGAAAAGTGATGAAGCACAGCCATGATCTTTCCCCGGGAGAGTGAGTGCATCACCTCTGACTCACCCACCTACTGCTGGTCAAACGAGCAAGCTGGTATTCCCCAGGTTAGATTTCATACAGTATGTAGCAGAGAACTGTGCTGCTGCCAAGGCACTCGGTCTTGAAAAGAAAATGACACAGATGCATACACTCACTGTCACCATCCCGTTTAAGGTAGGATTCGGATAATTCCACAAACACAAAAGCAACACTGAGCTGTAAATGATTACAAGCTTTATTTCTCTAAAGAGGGGCACGCAGTTGCTGCTAGTGTTTTTTTTTCTTCAGTCACTGTGAAGGGCATGGTATCATACACTAAAACATAACATGAAACATTACCTTCAGAATGGGCTTTCACAAACAACGATTAACTGCTTACAGTATTTCACAGAATGTTAAAATATCTGGACACTGCCAAAGTGCTACACTACGACATTACCATTATATATTACGCTTGCTTTTAAAGAAACAATCATACCATTACTACATACTTGCCAACCTCCGATACACCAAATGATTTAAGGGGGCAGAAAAAACGTGAAGCAACTCTGAAATGTTCCACCAGATGTATTTTGCATCTCCAGAGGAGACAACGATGGGATCACAGGCAGGTCAAGCACTAGGCAATCCTTCCTGGATTTACTCTTTCCTGCCGAGATGGCAAAATGGGGACACTTCTTAATAAACTGTACACCCGCCCAACACTGCAAAAATAGCACTGTCAACCCCACAAACAGTGGTACACCCAAGTTAAAGAAGAACAGAGTACTCGCCATAGCAATGTATATTTTCTTTTAATGCATTAGAACTGTCAGTCAAATATGTGCATCATCTCCATGAGGTGGAATACCAGAACTTATGTCTTTTTCAAAGACACTCTTTCACTGTGCTGGGCTCCGTCAAGCCCCCTTAATATTCCAAATGCAGGTCTTTGAACTGAAGAGGGCAGAGGACTGAAGACCTAATTTCAACAAATATTCACAGAAACAGAGAAACTGATGGCCGCTTGTCCCATCCAGTCTGACCATTTTCCGTCTGATTCCAATTATAGCAACAGAAATTCCAGGTAAAAAAACATTTTGAGCCAGAAAACAAGAACAATAATTAAAAGCTCAAGCAATACTAATAATAAATGATTCTGAAGAAACAAATTACCCTACCATAAAAAGGGGAGTCAGGAGTGAGTAATGGCATGCAGTGGCTTAAGGCTCTGAGCTGCAAATCTGGTGACATCCAGCAGACCAGACTGGGGTTTGAATCCCACAGCTTCCACTTGCATACTGTGTGACCCTGAGCAAATCACTTAACTTCTCTGTGCTCCCAGGTCGCTCCTGTAAAAAAGCTTTCAGCTTAGTGTGCTACTCCTGGTTAAACTTATAAAAAAAAAAAAATAATAATAATAAATACATTAGAAGAAACTGTTACTATAGTGAACAACTTTTCCATCCAACAACATGACTTATACAGAACAGCCCTGTCAAACTTGCGCAGACGTCAAGCAATACTATGGGTTGGAGTTTAACAGAAATATTGATGCCCCATGCTTAGATCGTTTCAAGATATACTTAGATGCCCACATGGATACCTGGGACAATAAGTGGATCACCACTGTATAGTTGAGGGTGGAGTAGACTAGAAACGCCTACAGTGCCATCTACTCAAGTTTTACCTACATACCTAAGAAATATGTAAAGCTGCTACCTGGTCCAAAATCTACACAGTCACATCCCACTAGTGCCTGGATACACAGGCAAGAAGGAAGAATGCTAGATTTGTAATTTCTATGTCAGAGGACCAATTTCCAAGATAACTAAATAATATATTCCTTCAAGCTGCCACCGATGCTGTTTTATTCCTAGTGGAGTGTGCTTCAACGCAATCTAGGGGTACTTGCCCTACCTTCGTGCAGCAGAACGTTATGGTAGAAACTATCAATCTCATTTTGGACTGCTTAGAAGATGGGTGTCCCTTCAACATCTCACCATATGCAACAAACAGCGGTCTTATTGTTCATAATGTCCTGGACTGAACCTGTTAAAACCGAGGGCCCTTCTTACATTCAAGGTGTGGAGTTCTCCTCCCCTTTACTGGTCTGCAGCCTTGGGAGATACACTGACAAAGAAACAGTCTGATTCCAATGGTATTCTGACGCTACCTTCAGGAGGAAATGAACATTTGGGGCTGGCACTATAGCCTAGAGGTTAGAGTAACCTGCTTTGAATGAGGTTGGTACATCCAGCAGACCTGGATTTGATTCCCACAACCTCCACTTGCATACTGTGCGACTCTGAGCAAGTCAGGACAGCACCGGGAGCGACTGCAAGGGCAAGCAGGAGCCCCCAAATGAGAGACAGCTGCAAGAGCAGTTGCTGCAGCATCAGCAGGACAGGATTGGGAGCAACTACAAGGTCCTACAGGGCAAGCAGGAGCCCCCAAAAAGTAAGGACAGCTGTGAGGGCGTTGCTGCAGCATCAGAGGGACAGCATCGTGAGCACTGCAAGGTAGTGCTACTGCCACAGGGACTTTCCTGAACCGTGAAAATACTTTTTTGTACCTCTTCTGTGGTCATTCCTGTCGGCTAAGACGTGGAGACTGTTTTTGCACAGGACTTAGTGGTACAGTTGTGCTCGAATTGAGTCCTCTGCTGGGGGTACTTTAAGAGAATCACTGTACTGTACTGTGGGGCTGTGGGATTAACGCTATGCAGGACTGTAGCAACATTTAGGGCACATTTGCTTACCATCTGAACAACTGTTTGCTGAGCTAGTATTCAGTTTGCTTGGAGGGTCGGAACGGATGCCACGCATGCATAGTCCGGTCCCGCTAGTAATGGGATCTCTTTCTTTGGTCTCCTAAGGCCTACAGGGCAAGCAGGGCTGGCCTCCCCTTCCCCAGTAAGAACAGCTGCGAGATCAGTTGCTGCAGTGACGAAGGGACAGCATCGGGAGCGACTGCAAGGTAGTGCTCCTACCACAGGAACTTTCCTGAACTGTGCTAGCCTATCAACACTTTGCGTCGACTACACCCACCCCGGGTTGTCCTGCAATTTAATGGTATCCTAGGTAATGTGACATAGTCATGTGTTCGTTGGGCAAATTTATAAGTCCACATTTTCCTGCTTGCAGGTTATACCTGCCAACCACTAGAAAGTGCTAGAGTCAGGGTATGAAATTCGTGAAAAAAAGTACATGCCCACTTGGGCATGTAAGAAGAAAATGTACATGCCCAAGGAACGATTTACATGCCAGCCCTCAAACAGTCTCATGGTGTCTGCCTGACTTCTTGTGATTATTGATTTGGCTTGTTTTGAGAATTTTGATTCGGTATTAATAAACGCAAGAAGGAAAAATGTGTGTGGTCTTTTTTTTCAATAAATAAACTTATTAAGAAAAACTGATTGTGTGTTGCCAGATTTATTTTTTATAATAGTATTCAGATTTTAGACAGTCTGGTTGTGACAAAGTGACAGCGCAGCTTGTTGTAAAAAAAAGCTTACCAGATTTTTTATAACACTATTCAGATTTTAGATAGTCCACACTCAGAGAAGCTTGTAAAGAGAGCTAGTTATAGTATTTATTCAGATTTAAAGTAGTTGGATAGATAAGTCCACCACATAAGAGAGTGAGACTAGGCTTTATTTAAATAACAGATCATGGATCCTGTATGGTAGGTAGGTAGACAACAGAGCAGCTACTACAGTAGCTTGTAAAAGAATAGAAAAGCTTTTTTAACTTAACCAGCGTTATTTAACAGATGGATCCCTGAACTTAGACTGTAGCCCGAGTAAAAATTTTTAGACCCCCTTTTAAAATCGGTCCCAAGCAGCAGTACCCCCTCTATTGTCGGTCTTCCAGTCTCAACTTTTTATTATTTTTAGGTAGTGGTAGACAAGTTGTTATTTAACAAGAAAGACAACAATAGGTGTAGTGTTAGTTACTGTTAGGAACTGGGTGGGCAGTGAGAACTGACTGACTGAGCTCCCTTTACATATCAACACAACATTCTGCCCTGACTTAAACCATTACCTAGAAAAAAATAGCTCTTATGGCCACAACCACAATGGATGTGTGTACACTGTTCTAGATACCCTTCACAGGAGGACTGTTTACAATTTATAAGTGAAGTCACTCACTTCACTTACAATTCAAATAGAGCTTTTTTATTTGCTTAATTAACTTAACTGAGGTTAGGAAGGTAAACATATTAGCACACAGGTAGCTTTTTATGGTTTTTGAAATTTACTGTGTTGCCACTGGCTGCATAAAATAGAAAAAATAAATTTACTGCTGGAATTTTCTGCAAACAGCTGGTAAATTCATAGAACTGGCTCCTAAAGAGATTGAGTACTGTAGTCTAGTTGTTGATGTTTTCAGACTTCAGTTATTTACTTGTCATAATCATTCACAGACAGTATAGCAATAGAATTATTCTGTTAGGGTAGGAATTTAGGCACATTATCCAGTTAGCTGCTTGGCAGGGTCAGGGTTATCAAATAAGTGCAGCAGGTACATTTATAGCAGCTTCTGAAGGAACTGTCTGTAGTCCAGAAAAATCACTGTGTGTTTGTCTCCCCTCACTCTCCTATTACAGGTCTGCTGGTTGGTGTTGTAAGAGCTAAAAAGAAGATCAACAGCAAAGCAGCCTGTGAGATTAAGATGTAATCTCTAATTCAGATGCTGCTTGTTTTTTTTTTACTTTTTAGTAAAGGTCCAACTGACTTCACCTATTATGATTATTTTCTTGCTGTCCAATTTCCTTCCGTCCCGAGAGAGACCTTCACTGTCTCACACTCCTCTCCTCCCCCCTCCAAGTTACCCTGCCCTAAAATCAATTCACCTTTCAGCATTCCGTTTTTTGTTTTAGTACTCAATCAGGCTAGATCTTAAAAGGGCTTTTGGTTCGCTTTTTTTTTTTAAATGTTCGATCGATCCCACAAATAGCCTGACAGCATAAGATGTCCTGTTTCCATGAATGCAAGCACAGAATGGCACGCCAGCAGCAGGGTCCTCGCAGCATGCTGTCTGGAGGGGGCGGCGAATATACAATAGGTGGCACTCATTTAGTGCTCGCTCACAAAGCCCGCCTCCCAACAGCAATACAGGGACTCATTTGGCTGATGTCTATGCCACAAAATGTCAGCAAAACATCAGTCTACTCCTTTTCTCCTCCTCAGAACTTGAAGAGCTCTATGCTTTGAGTCTCCTGCTGCGGTCAGGTGACATCAAGAAGAGCACACTCATGATCGGCTCTTCGATGTCAGCACCGCGTCTACGCTTCTCCGACCTTTCTCCGCCCCTAGGGAAACTGAAGAAAAGAAAAAAAAAAAAGACGAACTGTGCAAGAATACCTTAGGTGCCCAAACGGGCAGGCACTGCACAGCAGTAGGTGTCCGGAATCAAAAGTGCCTGCCCTGGGGCACCTAAGGTATATGAATTTCGCACCCTGGCTAGAGTGCAACTCAGGTACTCTAGATTCCCCTGCAATCTCAGCCTCGTTCTGACCCACACTGGCCACATATCAATAGAAAAGCGGGTTCACATCTGGATATTTTTTAGGCTTTTCAGAGATACCACATCTAGGGATAGAACCTGGAACCTTCTGCACCAGAAGCAGACACACTAGCTGCTTTCCCAATTCTCCAGGCTTGTGTTGAACTGGTGCATTAATATACTTAGCTAAATCAGGAAATATATCTGTAAATTGTGGAGGACCCCCCCCCCCAGCAGTGGAAGTTCTCTATCGCCATCTACTGTTTCAACTTGTGTAGTAAACTGTAACCCGAGTACATGGCAAGGAGCAACTGGGATATAAGAGACTGGGGTCATATAAGCCACTGTTTCACCAAAGAGTGAATTACCCTCCGTGGGAAATCCAGAGCCTTTGTCTGAGTATCCTGGGTAAGATTTGTAGCTCTTAGAAAAATCTACGTTGAGCAACAGTGTCTACCATCTACCTGGCTTCTGTATCACTGGTATCGGCAGCCATTTGGAAGCGATACTTGGCTACCTCTAAGCCAAATCTGGCAGTTTCTGTCAGATCATTTGACAAACGTGAAGGGGCTTTGTCTGCCATGGCCAGTACAGACTGCCATAAAGACTTCTGGTACTGAGCAGTGTAGACCTGGAAATGTGCCTGCCTAATGGCCAAGGAAGCTGACAGGTACCCTTTTTTTTTTGCCACACTGTCAATCTTCCTGTCCTCTTTATCTGGTGGGCGAGAAGCCAGAGGCACCTTAGCCTTGTCACAGGCAGCTGCCTGCACCACCCCATGGTGGTCAGGGTGGGAAAACAGAAATGTTGTCCCTTACCTTCCCTTTCCAGTTGATACTTCTTGCTCAGCCTCTTGTCAAGAGGGTGAACAGAATTAGGGGTCTGTAAAACCTTCAGTGCATCTTTGCTGAATTTGACAGGCAAGAGGAGCATTTTTGTAGGGGTTAACCCCATCATCTTGAGGTAGTCCACCTCTTCCTCATTCTCTATTTCTTCACTTGTGGTTATGTCCAAACATCAGCCATCTTCCTCACAAAAGTACAACGTAAGGAATAATCCTCAGTGGTTCTAAGGGGTGAACCAAAAATCTTGCTCAGGGGAGACCTCAGGCTCAATGGGTTCCCCTGCATGCCCCTATTCATCATAATCCTCTTCCTCAATAAATGAGGATTTACCTGAGCTACCAGTCTGTCCAACTGGGACTGGGGCAGGTGGCTGCTGGCCAGTGGGAAAAAGACCTTGTAAGGTCTGGACCACTTTAAAGGCCTGAACTATTTCATGAGGAGAAAGCAGAGCTAGAACACCCACAGAAGTCCCTTTTTTCAGCTGAGGGTTGTGTGTGCTTTATTTTCTCTGTCCTTTTTGAGGGAACCAGGGAGTCAGCTGGTTCAGCAAGCCTGTTAGTGCCCTTATCACCCGTCTCAGGGGTTGAGGCAATTATTGTAGTGGTTTCACCCACAGCAAAAGAGGGTATCAGCTGATCAGAGCCAGAGGGACCATTAGGTGGAGGATATTTTTTCTCAAGCCGTTACAGGTGTTTCTCCACTGTTTGTCTGGGAAGGTTTTACAGATGGCACAATCTTCCTTAAGATGATCATAGCCCAGGCAAGCCACACATAAACTATGTTTGTCTGCCTTGGCAACGACAAACACTTTCCCACAATCAGTGCAATTTTTAAAATCAGGTTCTTTCTGGCTTCTCTGACATTTTAATCTGTAACCGATAAAAATGTTAACCGCTAAATAATTCCAAAGTTTAGTGGTCGTGGTTGGTTCCTGAACTGATAAGAAACCAAAACCAATGCAAAAAATGAACCAAGGCTATCTGTTCAATAACCGATAAAGCGGTTACTAAAATAAAGTATTTTAAAATAAATTTAAACTAAACCAACAGTGTTTTTTAGTCAGAAAACACCAGAACTAATAAATCTAAGTCAGTTCCCCCACCAGTTATACCGAACTGGGAGGGACGGATAAAAACACAGATTTAACACTAAAACCTAGGTTTAGCTAAAATAAAACAGTAAGTAAAAGGCAGCAACTGAAACAAAAAGATACTTAATTTATAAGTTTCTTCACATCACAGGAATAAGTTGAAAAGTAAGACTTCGAGCGACTAAACTGTTTAGAACTAAGGCAGTTAAGTTCAAGGCAGCATTTGAACAGCTGTCATGTGCAAAGAATTCCATCATTTGCATGTGTTCTATCCTCTCTGGGCAGTTCTGGCTTAAAGGGACATTGCATAAATTTAAGAATAGCAGAGTATTACTGGGGTTAGAATTCCTTTTCTTAAGTGCTGCACCTGGAAAGAGGTTAGAAGCCTTTCCGGCACTGTGATTAGGACAGTCAGTGGGATCCCTGGGCAAGGACTAGTGCTCCACAGATATCGTATCTCTATAAACCAATGTGGACTTGTCAGTTTTCATTGTTCTTATTAATATGGATGTACATGTTGTATATTGTGATTGTATTTGTTTTTTAACTGAGATTGTTATTTGTATGGAAATTTTCTATGATGTGAAACTGGTGTGTATGCATGCAGGGACGCCAGTGCAAATGAGCTTTGACAATGACTTAACCCTAAACAAACCTGAACTTGAAAAATGGGCCACCACCTGACCCCTCGATTAATCTGCACAACAGTCCCTCAGACACAGTATAAGCCACCAGCAGATGGCAACATCATAGCCCCTGGTTTTCCATGTAATGTTCCCTGTAGTTTTTATATACAGGCCATCTATGCAGTACTCCTTCAGATACCACTGTACACTTCTCGTGTGCCACCTTGTCCATGACAACAGAGAAGATGTGGCTGATTTGAGGTACCAGCACATGAACCCTCTCCTTAGAGAGACTGCCCCTTGTTTGCACAGTGTCCAGTTCTGCTCCTATGAATTTCAGGTTTTCTGTGGGTTCCACATTTGATTTGTCTACATTCAAGATGAACCCCAAGTTTCTCATCGTTGACACTGCTTGTTGCAGTGATGATAGGGCCTCTTCACTGGTTCTCCACACACTAAGCAGTTGTGTAAGTATGAACAGACTTTTCACTCCATTTATTCTAAGTGCTGCTGCTACCACAGCTATGACTTTGTAAATACTCTTGGGGAAGAAGTCCTTCCGAAGGTCATTGCCCTGTACTGTTACCGACCAAGACCTACTCTGAAACATCGGTACTTTCTTTGACTTGCTCTTATTTGGCTGTGGAAATGAGTATCTTTCAAATCCAGGGAGCACAGCCAGTCTCCCTGCTGTCTAGATGGAATTACTGGTTGCAAAGTGGCCATTTTGAGTTTTTCTTTAGGTGTCTATTCAGACATCTGAGGTTTAGGACAGGTCACTATTCTCCGGAGTTTTTTGTTTTGTTTTTTTGTTAGAAGTGCTTCCAGAAAAATCCCTTTTCCCATTTCGGTTACGGGTACTTTCTCCACAGCACCAAGAGATTACAGTTTTTGTTGCATCTACTCTGATGAATTTGATTTTCATATTTTGAAGTTCTTCTGTTCTGGAGCAGTAACTGAAGCCTTCTCTCAAAATCTCCTACACCCATTTGTCTGCTGTCACAGAGGGCATCCCCTCACTAGGGTATACCGCTCAATCTCTCAGCATTAAAATGCACAGCACCAGCCTTCAAAATTCAGAGCAAATTGCCAGAATGTGTAGCACTTTATTTCAGAGAGAGAATTATTTGTCAAATAATAGTGGACCCCACATGTTCAGTGTTAAGGAATGTTTCTATCAAGTTAGTTCAATGTTTTAATAGTTTGTCCATCCAGAAACAATGAACATTATGATGAACGTCAGCAAACCTTGCAGAGCAAGGGTAAATTTCAGTTCAAAAAAATCACAGGATTATGGAAAATTCACAGCAGTTGAAAAATATACACTAGAGGGTGAAGTGTGGTGGCCTGTGTCTCAAAAGGGGTTAATTCTTGTTTGCGCTGGTTGAGATGCTCTTCCTCTTTGCGAGCTGTTTGGTTGTACTATAGCTCTGATGTTGGTAATGTCTCATGACATTATCCCATTCTCATGCCTCCCCTGCCACATGATCTGTAGTACCTTATGGATTTCTCTTTTTCTACTAAATTTGTAAAAAAAAAAATTTTCTCATCAACCTCATTCATTTAATAACTCTCTGGCTGGAGGACTGCAGTCTTGTTTTGTAGATCCACAGATATTCCTGTAGTTCACAAACCTGCATATATTCAGGCAGACACTGCATCTGCCAGAGCCCAGGTTGCTACATCATTAATGTCCACAGTAATTCGCAACTGGTTTTTGGCTGTATGCAGACCAGCTACTGCATGCTGCAGCATCTGTGCCATTTCGTCTGAGAGCACACATTCACAAAAAGGCATCACAGCTTTCTGGAGTGCTATCCGGTACTGTGATGTGTTACTCAAAAAGCTGCCTCCCTCATGATAAGTGTGGCAGAAGAGTATGCATTTTTACACAGTAGGTTCATTTTTCTACAGTCTTTATCAGGTGGTGCTGATGAACACATTGTTTTTCCCCTTTCATATAGAGCAGCCCGTAGAAGACTCTCTGTGTAAGGATGTACAAAAAGTTATTCTGAACCATTCCTGGTTATCATATATCTTTTCTAAATCTTCTCATCAATTGCTTTTACAGAAGCGAGTAATTGTAAGATTTTCTTATTCATGGGTTCAAATGCGTCATGAATGAGAATACTGATTCATTTGGTTGAAGTCAGTCCAATATTGTCCATAAATGTGACTCCCACATGTCAGAATCTGTTTTTACAGTGGGGGACATTAATCACAGCAGCCATGCCTTTAAGGAAGGCTGAACATGAGAAAAAGACAGTCCTCTCAGTGCTCCAGATAAGGTGGGTAACAAACTATTTTATTCCCCTTATTTTATTTTAAGAAATACTCTTCAGTTTTCTTTTTAGTAAGTGCACACACTCATCCAAATACATGGACATGCTCTACACCCCATGGAACAGTGCTTTGCAACAACACAGGTGATTAATAAATTGGCATTTTTTCCAGATTTAAAGCAGTTATGCACTTCAAGATTTTGATTTACTTATCATATTTCAAAACAGGTGAGTAAATTACGCTCACCTTCCCATACTATCTGGAGCACCGAGTCCTTTTAAGTTTATGGAGGGAACCTATGTCCTCGGTACCTTTGACTTCTTAAGTTATAGGCTCCTCCCCTTCATCATATATAGAATAGTGGATAGCTGACTATCCACAAGGCTGTGTTTCCATCGAGGGAGTCGATGATGTCACAGAGACCTCGAGAGCCAAGCTCGAGAGGTCTCCATGGCATCATTGACTCCCGAGATGGAAACACAGACTTAGTTGTGGATTGTCAGCTATCCACTATTTTTTATAGTATATGGTTTCTCCCAAAACGGACAAGGTTCATACCTTGCGTTGACACTCCTGCACTGGTCCTCGCTCGAGTCCCCCAGGATACTGGTCCTCTTCACTACGGTTATGCTGTTCTGGTCACGTCCCTGAATACAGCGGTCCCACTCTACTTTCGCGTAACTGTGCCAGAGATTAAAAAAAAAAAAAACTGCACATTGAGAGTTTGGATACACGGAGCCAATTATGGCAGTCCGTGTCCAAACTGTCTGCTCACCCGACCGCTCGCTAAATGAATGCACCATTTTAGAACGTATTTTTTAAATCCGTGCCTGTTTCCACAAATCAGGTAGGAGCTCAAGGGGCAAAAGTTGTTGTATTATCGATGTGACGTCAGAACGATAGTACAACAACTTTTCTGACCTTTGAACTGTCCTACAACAGGATTTGGAAAACCATCGTTTTCCATCTACAACAAACCCTAACCATATACTATAATACTATCCTACCTCTGTGACACTACAAGCTGCTAAGAAAGGAATACCAGATCCCTGCTCTTTCAAAGTCTGAACAAACTGCCACATTTATTTAAATTCCTCCATGGAGAGCATCTAATCATCACATGCTGGCGACTGGTTCATTTACATTTTCTTGCTCCAAAAACTTTTATTTTCTAATCAAAGGTTGGTGTGAGAGTAGCACCTCTGCATGCCTTTTCTTGTTGGGGGCTTTTGAGCAGTCTTCAGTCAAGGAATTTTGCTCTTCAGTAGGTTTCCTTGTAATCTGTTTTTAGAGTGGTCTTAAAGGGAAGCTGTTTCTGCAGACATTATTGCAATGATGTTCTTAACCTACTGTATATTCTAGGGGAATGCTGTTTGGTGTTCGAGAGGCTGGAGTTGGTAATTTTTTTCATTTTTGTCTCCTTTTCTATGTCTTAGGACTAGGACAAAAAACAAACAAAAAAAAAACTGCACAAATTAGTTTGCCATATTATGAAGGAGCCCACAATGAATAGCAGTGGGTGGAACCTTTCTCGTAGGCACGTCCCCAGAGTTGCACCTGGACAGCTGGTGGGGTGGCAGGTAGGGGGGGCGGAGGACTGGGGTGTTCCCAGGGAGGGGACTGGGGAGGGAGAAGCAAGGCCAATCCTTAAGGCCAGGTAGAGAGAGGTTCACCATCTTTGCTCCTCTCTCTCCAGCTGACGACCCACCCTCATCCCACTCTATGAATATGGGGGCAACAGTAGGCAGGTAGGAGCTCGCTGTTACCAATATGGGGGGCTGCCTTAGCGGTCGAGAAGGAATTTCCTCATTTTTTTTTTCCCCTCACAGGGTTTTCGCATTCTCCAGCGGGAGCAGGTTAGATGGAGAGGTTAGGCTGTCACAGCCGTGAGAGACAGGGTGACAGCAAGGTGGTATTGGTTGGTTGATGCAGAGGTGGGGGGTTATGGCCTCATGCAGACAGACTACCCGGAGGCTGACAGGAGACTGGGGCTGTCCTGGCAGGGGCTAACCTAGTACAATAAAGGGGCAGCCTCCTGGGGTGAACGTCCATGGCAATGGGGTGTCCCCCGATATGGGGGGGGGGTGCCATGGTTGCCGGTCATAAGCCACCCCTCATGCCCTGGAAGCCAGAGTCCCTCGCAGGGTTGCAAGAGTGGATAGCTTCCCTCAAAAGGAAGGGAAGGCCAGTTGATTAGGGAGTGTACCTACCAAGACCACCTGGCAGCGCACGTTCGGCTGAATGTGTTGATATTACCAATTGACATGATTGATAATAATTGGCAATTAATAAAAACACAGCTGTGGCCATTTCTCTCCATTTTCTGGTGTGCGTCTCACTTTGTTCAGGGGAACGGGGGACTGTGCCCTATAGGACAATGATCTGGGCCAAAGTACTTCTAGCACTTCATGTGCCTATCTAACCTAGGCAAAATTGAAACCTGTGTGCCCAGCTTTCTTTTCAGACTTTTGTTTCAATTCTGATTTAGGCATGAGACCAGACGTTGGCCCACAGTAAACAATGACCTCAGTTGTTGAGAGCTGGTTTTGAACATTGAATAGAGTAGTAGTGTACAGTTCAATATTTCTCTTTATTCAACCACACTCTGTCATTGAGACATGGATGACCCCCAAAATACTGGATTCTGCAGTAGGTATACCTGGATACACTATACTGAGGCTGGACAGGCTGACCAAACGTGGGGGTGGATGCACTATATTTCTAAAAAATTCCCTAAAGTGATATGCTATGCCACCAATTGATCTCTGTGGCAATACCCAGGCATTGGCGATAAAAGTGCAGTTGGGGGCTCACCATAAAACAATCAGTACTCTCAGTCTACATACCTCCCAAAGACCCGGCCACTGGTCTCCTCAGTCTTCTTGACCACCTCCGCTCACAAAATCACCTCACGGAGATAATTATCATGGGAGATTTTAACAAACTGGCTGCCACCTGCGATCAACTCACTAAAGGATGCAATAACAGCCCTTCACCTAACTCAACTTGTTAATCCACCCAGTAGGACAAACTATAAAACTGGGACTAGCACCACCCTCGACTGGATAATTTCTAATCAACCTAACCACCTTTCCAATGTAACTGTGCACCCTGACTCCATCAGTGATCATTCCCCAATCACATGCAGTTGGACTAATAAATTCCTTATCCCCCCTCCCCAAACTATCTACAGCAGGTTTCTCAGAAGGGGCCACCTGGACCTCCTAAAACAGCAGCTTTGTGCCCAAAATTGGAACATCCTGGACTCAACCAAAGATATTAATGTAGCCCTCTGTCACTTTCTAAGGGTTTTCAACACTGCTTGTGATACGCATGCCTCTCTCAAAAAGATTAAAGTCTCTGGCACGGTTAACCCCTGGATCACTCCTGAGCTCCTTTCCACATGAAGTTTTGGGACCATCACTGGCACTGTGCAAAAGCCACTGGTAAGCAGCAGGACCTACTAGCCTTTAAAGCTGCTAGAAACAACTGCACGAGGGAGACTCGCCAGGCAAAAGACATGTACCACAGGGAGATGCTTGCCAACTCCTGGAGTGATAGCAGAAGGTTCTGGTCTAATGTAAATGACGTCACTGGCAAAAAACCTAAAGTATCGCCTACGATGCTAAACATAAATGGGAACCCTACCGCTGACCCTCTGCAAATTGCTAACGCCTTTAACAATGCTTTTACCAATTTGAGCTGTGTTATTCCACCTGACTTTTTTGACGATGATGCTGCCCACTCCACAAGCCACGGTGATGAAAATAGTCCTGAGCACCCCCTTTAAAAGGGTATCATGCAACCTGGTTAAAAAACTACTAGCTAAGGTCCTAAGAAAAGCAAGACAGTAGTGACGGACTAGACCTTAAGGTTATCACCCTAACCCTAGATGAAATTCTCCTATCTATAACTAAGATTCTACACCTTTCTCTTACACTGGAACAATTTCCTAATGCCTGGAAAATCGCCATCATCAACTCAGTCCATAAAACGTTATTAGATTTCACTTACAAGGTAACTATGGCCTATACTCATTCTCCTGCCACTCTCCAAGGTGCTCGAGCGAATTGTTACCAACCAGCCTGGTGCTTATCTGGACACATACTCCATCCAGTGCCCACAACAAAATGGCTTTAGAAAGGGGCACAGTACAACAGCAGCATTATTAGAATTCACAAGCTTCATACAACAGGCAATCAATCAAGGCAAGATTGTAGGTGCAGCCTTTGTTGACCTAACAAAAGCCTTCGACACAGTGAATCACACACTGTTGCTTGGCCAAGTCTCTAAAACTGGTGTTGCTCCAAACACCCTGAAATGGTTCGGAAGCTACCTCAGTGTTAGACTGCAGAGGATGAGGATATCAAATGTAGTTTCGGAGCAGAGGGCTGTCCGATCAGGGGTACCTCGAGGCTCAATCCCGGGTCCCTTATTGTTCAGTATTTTCCTGATTGACCTTCCAGCTGTCTGCAACCAGCATACTCTCCTCTACGCAGACGACGCGGCCATCTTTACTAGCCTCCTGGATCGCAACGCTCGTGAAAACAGTCTTCAACAAGGCTTCACAGAAGCAGAGAGATGGTTTAATAATCACAAACTAGTGCTAAAACTAAAAAAAAAAAAACTAAAGTTCAGCCGTTTTCGACCTTTCTGAAAAAGTTTAAGGTCCATCAACTCACTGTCACCAACAACCATGGAGACAATCTTGAACAAACTCAGCTTTTCAAATACCTAGGTCTAACCCTGGATAGTCACCTTACCTTTGTGCCTCACACTGAAAATGTTGCCAGAGATGTTAATACCAGAATTGGTCTCCTTTTCAGACATAGACGAAGTCTTACCCAAGAAGCCCTGAAGGTTGCAGTTCACAGCTCGGTCGTCTCGATCATTGATTATGGTCTAATCATATACTGCGCTGCAACCTCCACATCTCTTAAAACGACTCACGGTGGCCCTGAACAAAGCCTGTAGGTTAGTTACGGGTACTGCGCGCCTCACTCGTACCTGTGAGTTACATGCTCTATCTGGCTGGCTCCCATTAAGTAACAGGATCAAATATCAAACCTGCCTCCTGTCCAAAGATGCTCTACTTGCATTACTACCCCCAAGCATCAGTTGCCTGCTAAACAAATCCCCTAAGATCCAACACACACATACCTCAGTTTCTGACCTCCTTCTAGTACCCAACTGTTGGACTGCTCAATACCAGCGATCCTTTCAATACAGAGCCCCCCTGTGGTTTAATAATCTAAGCAACCAACTGAGCAGTCTTTCTAGTCTGTCCCAATTTAAACTTAAGCTTTGTCAGCATCTCCTAACCGAAAGCACTTGTGATTGTTACACTTAGTTTCCCACTTCTGCAGACACCCTTATGCCACTTTTTTCACTCTCTGAGGCTCTTACTTGACTTCCTGTTTCGTTTCACCTCTCCTGACAGAACAATTTCCCTGCCACCTCCTCCTTCACCTCACCCCCTCCTTTCTCTTATCCCACTGACCCCCCTCTTCCTGGACCTGTCCAGGCCATCTGGTCCCCTCTCCCTCTTATCTTCTTCCCCTTCATCCGCCCTCATTTACCCCTTCTCCCACCTTAGCCTCCCCTCCCTCTCACCTTATGACAAGGCCTCTGGCTGCCATATTTTCTTTTTCTTCTCTATCTGGACTCTGCCCTCTCATCTCCCCTACCCTTTCCTTACTCTTCCCCCTTCCCCCCACCTCTGATTAGCAATGCTGCTTCAAATGTACCTTATGGTTTTCTATGCTTGCTTGTAATCTTGAGTGTGTAGCACTGTTCCCATTTATTTACCAGATGACTTGCTGTGCTCTGATGATACCATGAATGTTGTCTAGATGGTGACCTCCCTACCATTGTAACCCTTTCCTTTGACGTGGAACCTTTGTAAATGAGCTGCCCCAAGCTCAAAGGTATTTGTAATACGAGATTTAAATAAATAAAAATAAAAGACCCGTTGCAAGTCGAAAATAAAAATCCTAAAGTGTAGCAGAAAAAGGACAGGAGCACTTACTTTGAAGTTTTCAGTAAAACTAAAATGCTAGGCTGTTAAACCAAAGCAGCAAACTCCACCAGACATTGTAAGCAGCATGTAACTTTCAGTTCAGGCCAGTTTCTGGAATCTTTCAAGAACAGTGTAAAAAAGCAAAAACCTTTAACATTTGCCTGTAAACACAGTACTGTACCAAACAGAAAGCAACAGCAAAAAATAAATAAATTTAAACTGTTACATTTTTTGGACATAGTCATTGAACAGCAGAAGCACTGTCCAGGCGACCACTCTCTTCAACAGAAACTAAAGATCTGCCATTGGAATGCTGGGGGCTTGAGACCAGCAAAGTGAGAGAGCATCTTTGAAATACAGCAGTTCCCCATTTTTCATCTGCTTACTACATCACCAGGATGAGCAACACACTCCCTGTAGTCCAGCTCAACAGAGGCCTAAATACCTTCCACACTATTTCTGCCAAGTCCAAGAGGAAATTGGAGACCTTCCTATCTGGAACAGTTCTGCTCTGGTGTAGCTGTTCTGCCAGCCCTCTGCTGTTTGACAGGGGCGGAATTACTGAAACAGTGCAATCCAAAAATGTCAGCCTTAAAATTACAATTCCCAAACTTTTTAAAGTGCCCTCCTATAAGTAAGCAATAACCCACAGCAGAGTATGGGGTTACTGGCAGTAAATCCACACCCCGCGTGCGTTGTGAGCACTCACAGCACCCAGGGTGTGGATTACCAGCCAATAACCTCATACCCTGGAGTGGGGGTTACTGTGTTAATAACATAGGGTAACAATGATTCTAAAAGAGAAATGTGCTTTTGAGGATGAAATAGATAGAAAATATTATCTGTCCTTCCACAACACAAAGTAGTTCCACTGTGCAAGTGCTGTACACCAATGTACAAACTGCAGCACAAACAGGGGACCTTTCACAGACTGCATGACTGTAAACTGGGGGGGAGACAGGAAGAGGATACTGTCGTTTTTTATGCTCTCACTGACTCTCTCCGCTGTGTCCCGCAGTCAGCCATGTACAAACTGCAGCACAGATCAGTAGGTCTCTTGCTTTTGCCCCCACCAAAGGACTGGACAATGATTGAAGATATTGCATGGCTGAGAAGTGAAACACACCACACGTAATGGACTGCCAGTTTGTCACTCTGCTGAGTGGAGCACAGGGAGTGGACATCATTGAGGTGGGAGGCACCAAGCAAAGACAAGTTGTCAGACCCCCGACTGCAGCTCAGGACGAGCTGCAGCACTGTATCGCCTGCTTTTGCAGGACGGAACCCGTGGCCATGTCTCTCTGAAGCACTCTTGGGGACTGTCACTCTAGATGCCTCTGCTCAGTATCACCGCATGGCCAAGTACTGTAGATTGGGTGGGGGGCGCGTAACCAAGAGGTTGCTGTGACGGCAGTAGGGAATACACCACCACATTCTGGGCTGCCGGATTCTGGAAGGGGAACAGGGTATTAAATAAGCTGAAAACACTGATTAGCGTTTTACACATGAAAGTGCTAATCAGTTGTAAAAATGTATAGTGCTTGACACCAAATAGTCAGCAAACTTTAAAAATATATATCATTTTACTAATTTTAGCTAGTGTGCCATAGACTTACTGGGGAAAAAAAAAAGTTAGCTGTCTATTGGAATGCATTTTTGGAAA
The DNA here is from genome assembly GCA_016271365.2 of Neoceratodus forsteri. Taxonomy (NCBI): domain Eukaryota; kingdom Metazoa; phylum Chordata; order Ceratodontiformes; family Ceratodontidae; genus Neoceratodus; species Neoceratodus forsteri. The sequence goes on along the minus strand of CM028131.1, from coordinate 913,927,811 downwards.
TGGTTAGCATTACCCACTGTTTTGTGTAGCGTTTTGCTATGCTATACCATCTAGTTAAAACCCTGAAGCAGAGATAGGGAAAACACCACTGACATGGACTGCATGACAGGGACAGGAGGAGGAATCACGGTGACATGGGGAGAAATGCTACATGATAGGACTGGAGGGGAAACAACACTGCTGCTGGCTCTGTCTCTCAGGACATCCTCCCCCAAAAAAAAAACTATTTTTCTGGCTTTGCTTGAGCCCAGGAGAACTCTCTCCAGCATCCACACACCTCCAGCTCCACCTCCTGGCCTGAAACTCACCAGCAACCTGGCACCAGCCTGGCTATCCCCTCAGTTCTGAGCCCTCCCGAGGTGGGGCCGCCCTATCCTCCCAGGGTGCTCTATCTGCAAATTCGGGCTGGGATGGGCTCGGCCCAGGAACTGGATGAGTTCAGCCGGTGGAGTGTGGCTGTAGGGTGGTGCCTTCGCCTATCTCCGGGAGGGGGGGCTTTTCATGTTTACGCCCCCCCTCCCCGCAGAGTGCCGACGTGCTGTGACACCAGGAAATGTCTTGCCATAGCTCCACGACCCTCTACTTTGACCCTGAAGCGATGTGGTACCTCCGGTCTCCAACAGAGGTCACCGTGGTGCTGGGCATAGTCCCTGGATCCCCCCGAGGAAGGAGAGCTGTCCTCCGGACGCTCAGTCCTTCCCCTCCCCTGCCTCTCAGGACATTCTTAATAGGGAGAAGGTCTATATTGCTTATTCAACAGTCACGGTCATGTCCCTCTCTCTCCCAGTGTTACTCACTTTCTGTCCCATTCAATGGCTGCCTTTCTGGTTTCATTTTGCCCCAAGGTAACAAGTGCCACTCTGCCCCCAGAATTTTGCTGTAGGGAACCTCACAACTGTGTATTTACAGACATTTAATCCACAGTCATGTTAGGCTGTTTGACCAGCTGGCATTCCTTGTTTTCCTACTCCATGTTATAAAGACAGTGTGCCCTGAGCGCCTTAGGCTATATTCTAAACTAGCAGTTCAATTCGAGGACTTGGAACACTATTGTGATGCGCTCTAAGCAGCAGCATGGTATATGGGCTACAGCAACAGTGTGTGAACCAAGAGATCACGAGTTCAAACCCCACTAAGGTCAAATATCCACTGTCTGTGACCTTGGGCAAGTCATTTAACTTCTCTGTGCTCCAGTCCACTCTGCTGCAGAACTGGGAAAAAAGCAGAACCCCATCAGAAATTAGATGCTGCGGTTCAGCTGGGCTGTCCAGACCAAATGTACTGCAAATAAACTCCCAGATACTAGCCAGTGATGTCACACATGCTGAATGTCTGGCTCTAAAGCACTACTATGGGCTGTTGGGGGTGGGAGGGACCTGGGAGGACAGTAGTCTCTATGCCAAGGACAGACTACACTTGAGTGAGGAGGGAAAGAAAGTGTTGAAACAGAGGATGGAGGAGTACATAGAGGAAGTTGGGAATTTAAACTAGGAGTGGGGTGGCAGTTGGGAAGAGATATGCAGAGACCACAGGCTGGGAAACCATATGAGCTTACCCCCATAACAGTGACAAAGGACAAATGGCAAGTACTGTTGGGGATGCTAGGACAGGGGGGCAGAATTGGGGGGGTGGAAGGTGGTTACCCTCAATGCTAGGAGCCTTGGGAGGAAAACTGCAGAGTTACAGGTTCTCACGGCAGAGGGAGAGGTGGACATTGCAGCCATCACGGAAACATAGGCCACCCAATACAATGACTGGGACCTGTCTGTACCAGGGCACAGGTTATTTCGTAGGGACAGGGTGATTGGGAAAGGGGGGGTGGCACTATATATGAAGGAAGGACTGAACTGTGTAAGGGAAGAAGGGGAGGAGGGTAGTACGGAGTCACTTTGGATGCAAATCCAGGATTCCAAGAATAGGATTCTTAGAATGGGAGTGGTGTACAGGCCACATCTCAGACGGAGGAGTTAGGGAACTAGCGGGACAGATCAGGAGGACCTCCGAGAAGGGTAGTGTGGTGATTGTGGAGGACTTCAACATGCCAGGAGTGGACTGGAGTACCCCAACAACCAGGAACAGAAGGAGCAGGTACTGCTGGATGCCTTCCAGGACAGCTTCCTGCTGCAAATGGTCAGTGAACCAACCAGGTTAGGAAATACCCATGACCTTGTGCTGGCAAATGGGGACTTTGTGAGAGAACTTACAGTGGAGGAACCGCTGCCAAGGAGTGACCACCACTCAGTATGGCTCACATTGGATATGGGCAAGGAAGGAGTGGAATCTGGCACAATAGTGCTGGACTTCAGAAAGGCCGACTTTGGGAGGATGGGGGAAGTGGTAAAAGGGTACCTGGCCAGAATTCAATCTAGTATGGACACTAACCAGAGGTGGGAGCTCATAAAGCTGGGGACAGTGGAGGCAACCAAAACCTGCTGCAAAGCCCAGAGCAAGAAGGCTAGGGCTAAGAAACCGATCTGGTTGAGCAAGAAGGTCATGGAAAAGGTAAGGAGGAAAAGAGCTGCCTTTAGGAAGTACAAGAAAACAGGGAGGGGGGAGGACAGGGAGGAGTACTTGACAGAATCGAAGGAGGTGACAAGGGCAGTAAGGGGAGCCAAAGCATCTACGGAACTCAGGCTGGCACAAGGCATTAAGAAGGGGGAGAAGGACTTCTTTAAGTACATCCGGGAGAAAAGGAGCTGTAAGGACCACATAGTAAGGATTAGTAAGGAGGTGGGTTGGGTGGAAGCAGGGTGCGATAAGGCGGAAGTACTAAATGAGTACTTCTGCCCAATATTTACTAAAGAGAAGAGGGGAGAAATGGCAGAAACAGGGGGGAGGGGTGACAGATGGGAAAATCATGGAGGGCAGAGTTCGGGAGGGTTTGAAGGCACTGAGGGTGGACAAGGCACCAGGCCCAGATGGCATCCACCCCAGGGTACTGAAGGAGCTGGCAGAGGTCCTTGCAGGACCTTTGGCAGACCTATTTAATGCCTCACTACATTCGGGGTGTGTACCTCAGGACTGGAGGATGGCTCATGTGGTGCCCCTCCACAAGAGTGGCCCCAAGGATGAACCGGGAAACTACAGACCAGTGAGCCTCACATCCATCGTGGGTAAGCTAATGGAGACCATCCTGAAGGAAAGGCTGGTGGCCCTTCCTAGAGGCCAAAGGACTACAGGACAGCAGACAGCATGGCTTCATCCGTGGCAGATCCTGCCAAACCAACCTGGTCGAGTTCTATGACTGGGTAACTAGGCAACTGGACAGGGGCCATGCAATGGATGTCCTGTATCTGGACTTCAGTAAGGCATTTCAACTCAGTGCCACATGGAAGGCTGGGAAGGAAGTTAGTAGGCACAGGGGCGGGTGCAAAGCTGGTGAGATGGGTAGGAAACTGGCGGCAGGGAAGGCAACAGAGGGTGGTGGTGGGTGGGGAGCTCTCACACCCAAGGGCAGTGACGAGCGGTGTTCCACAGGGCTCAGTGTTGGGACCAGTGTTGTTTGTGATATTCATTGCAGACATATCATGGGACATCAAGAGCAAGATCAGTCTGTTTGCTGATGATACCAATGTAGGCGCGGTGGTGGATGACCTAGGGGGATGGCAGGGGTTGCAGGATGATCTGGCAAAGCTTGAAACATGGCCAGACACCTGGCAACTGGGCTTTAATGCCAAAAAGTGCAAGGTGCTGCATTTTGGGATGAAGAACCCAAGGAGGAGTTACCAGCTAGGAGGAGTGCAGCTAGCCCAGACAGAGGAGGAGAAGGATCTGGGTGTGCTCATTACAGGATCAATGAACAACTCGGCACAATGTAGGAAGGCAGCTGCAAAGGCCAACAAAATGCTGGGTTGTATTGCAAGAGGTATATCCTCGAGGAGGTGATTCTGCCACTGTATAGGTCATTAGTTAGACCACACCTGGAGTACTGCGCGCAGTACTGGCATCCGTATCTGAAGAGGGACATTAAGTTACTGGAGAGGGTGTAGCTAGAGTGACAAAGATGATCAAGGGGCTGGGGGACTTATCATACGAGAGGAGGCTGAAGGAGTTGAACATGTACTCACTGGAGGAGAGAGACAGGGGTGACATGACTGAAACCTTTAAATACATGAAAGGAATAAACAAGACGGGTACAGAGGGGCTGTTCAAAGTAAGGGAAGGGAGGGCCACCAGGGGCCATGATATGAGACTGGAGCGAGGAAGGTTCAGGAGGGAGATGAGGAGACACTTTTTTACAGAGAGGGTGGTGGCTGGGTGGAATGCGTTACCTGCTGAATTGCTATGCAGTAGAACAGTGGACTGCTTCAAACGAGGATGGGACAGGACAAGGGGGAGGGTTAATGAAGGGGAAGGGAGGGGCAGCTACAGAATAAGGGGTGCTAGCTGCACATTCGAGCAGACTTGATAGACCTCTAGGCCTTTATCTGCTGGCAAATTTCATATGTTCGTACCCTCAACATCTTAAAACTGCCCTCGTCTACCTGGCAAAAGGGCAGGATTTATTAAAAAACTTTTACCAAGAAAAATTTTAAAGGGAAGCATTCATGCACAGTGACAGTCATAGTTTGAAAGCTCATGAAATGCTCTTTCTTTCTCTCTTTTTTCCCACCCTCCGTGCTTGCTGGTCCCCCCCCTCCTTCGGGCTCCACAGGCTCCCTCCAGCCCCACTGTCCTTGACCAACCCTCCTCTGCTCCTCATATGGCATCCAATACCCGGAATATCCCTTCGCCGGGCGGGTCCCCCTCCTCCGAGGGGGAAGGCACCGGGAGAGAGGGGATGACCCCAGCACACTCACTACTAGGGCCCGGGGATGCTGCTGAGGAGCAGGAGGCCCTGGGAAGGTCTGGAGGCACTCAGGGAACGGAGAGCCGTCACCCGGCAGCCAGCAAGCAATTTTCCCTTTTTCTGTTGGGGGCAGCGTAGTGATATCATGGCACAGGCCAACCTCCACTCCTCCCCCAGTTGGCATTTGGACTGTGCATCCTGTGATACTCCCAGCCTCCGCTAGGAGCCAGCAGGCGCCGTAGCAGTTCCCTACTCCCCCCCCCCTCGGGAGAAAGAGAGCTGTCCATGGGACGCTTAATCCTTCTCCCGCCGGCCCTCCAGCGACTCGTGCTCGATCCCGAACCTGGGTTGCTGGCGTTGCAAGCGGAAATCCAACCGCTGCACTGGCGGGCTGGCTGAAACGCTCTTTCAACAGTGGTAATATGCTCGTCCACACCTGGAACCACTCCAAAGATATAGATGACTAAGTCTGTTCAATATCGACACTACTGTCCAGACATTTTTAGAATGTTGTGATGTCATCAAGGCGCAAGCTGTGCCTAACTACACTAAGTCAAGCACAGCATGTTCCTCGATGACATCACAATGCTCCACAAACAGATGCAGTGTAAAATTAATATTGAAAAGACTCAGTCATCCATACCTCAGGAATGCTTACTGCCAAAGGTGAGCCCAATCCGTTATTTAAAAGAGCTTTTCATTGGCCTTTAAATTATGTCAGTCACTGTACATGAATGTTTCCCTTTAAATAAATGCATAACAATTTGCTGTGATGCAGGTTAACCAGTTTGGAAGTAATCTCAGGTCTTATGCTAACTGGACCAGAGGAAGGGAGCACCACAGAGGTGATCCACACAACTTTTAGGACCATAGGAAAGAGCTTGTTCAGTATCACCAGCTGCAGCCATGAACTGAGTGGGACCAGACAATGTCCTCAGAGACTGCAGCTTGTGCCCCTCAAGAGTTTAAGTTAGAGGAATGGGGAAGAGGACAAAAAGAGGGGAACGGGGTGTCAGGTCCAAGGTAAGTAACAAAAATACCACAGCTCAGAAAATTAACTTAGGGTCCAGACCAATGAGTGCAGCAGCTAGGAGTCACTTAACATGTCTGTGATTGGGGTCTGTGTCCCTCAGGAGGCTCTCCATCCACGTAGGGTGGGAGCAGACCTCTGCTGCCATTATTCATTAATTTAGTTGCAATTTGCATCACAGAAATGGCAGGACGGCACATAAGAGCCAACATCTTATTTTCAGCTTAAAGCCGACAGGCTGACAAGGAATGGGAGGATCAAGGGTAAACAGAACTAACTTACTCCACGGGGTGTGTGTGTGTGTGTGTCTGTGCACGCGTGCGCACAGAGCAGGAGTAGTACAGGAAAAATGGGGAGTGCTTCAGGTGGATGATGCCATTACACCAGACTGGGCACTATCTCCTCTCTCACCAGATGCCAGATTGCCAAGCCGCCCTTAAGGTCAAGTCCCTGGAGACTTTAAGGTTGGAGAGGTAGGTCCTGGGGACAGGATGTGAGCCCTCAAGAGGCTGAGGGTTAGGCCAGCCAATGAATTGAAGGGGACCGCTCCAGGTAAGGAAGAAAAAGGAAAGCCAAAATTCACAACACAACATGTTAAAAGTATAGCCCACTGCTAGCATTTTACAGAGATTTACATTTCCTTCCATTCTTTTACCAATATGGATTGCTGTTTTAATTGAACATGATCAACCCGATACATAATTTTTAAAAATGTTAATAACGTTAGTTAAACTACATTACTTGCTACACAAAGTTTGCAGAAATATAAAACAAAAAGAATTTTAAAACTCTGAATCAACTTCAGTTCCCAGAGTCCAATAACATTTTTAGGAGTAGTGTAAAATGTTTATGTATAACTTTGTCTGAAGAGGCATCCTGGTACCTTTTGGCCCAGTTTTACTGAGAAACTTGAATCCTAAACAACAACAGATCATTTCAAAAACCTGCCCTCTACCTTCAGAGCAGATTTTATTTCTTTTGGGGGGAATTTGGGCAGCCATTTATTTCAATGCCGCTTAAAATGGGCACCTTATAAACAATGTACATATTTAGTGAAAAAAAAATATCAATGCTCTGCAGGGAAGTAAACTAAAGCAGTATTATTCAAGATCACACTGTTATATTAAACAGGGCCAAAAAAGGCCTGAAATGCGGCAATGCTGTCTTTATCGTAGGACTAAGGGATTACTTTTAATAAAGTACATGTTAACAGCATACATGTTGTTCACTGCCTATGAAGAGGGATAGGGCCAAGGCTTGGTGGACATACTGAATTATGTTTTGTGAGGATTTACAACATTGTGCAACATGCATCTCCCCCCCATCTTGATGTTTCTCCTCCTACCCCTCTCCAGTTGCCCCCTCTTCTGCCTGTAACCCCAGCCCTGACACTCACCATCGCCGGGACTCACCCAGCTACTTACATACCTCAATGGGGGAGTGGGTGCCCAGTAGATTGTGTGTGGCCACTAGGCGTCATCCTTCCATTTTCTTTCCCTTATTCGGGGCCTGCACACGTGCCATAGTGGACACACACAGTTCAAGGACACTGCACGCCTTAACGCTCGTGCCCAGCCTTTGAACGAGGTGACCGCTGCTGCACCCCTAACCCTCCACTAGGTGGCGGCCAATCAGCAGTACATGCCGTCCCCCACTGAGAGCCATCTGCAAATGCTCAATCCTAAGCCCCCAGTTCACTTCCAAATCTGGGTTTTATTTGCTTTTGTTAACCAGGGAAGCACATTAGACAACCAAGTGCCTATTTTCAGGTGTGACCCGGGAGAGTTACAAAGCATACAGGAAGCAAAATACAGAGTCAAGGTTACAAACAGGAGCAGCAGGCTCCAACAGGTGGGAGGTACAGGTCATGCTCAAGCATGGTAAGGCAAGAAGTCAAGCAATAGTTTACAAAAAACAACGTAGGGAGTCAAAAGATTTCTAATACGACTATAGACTGAACACATCTCAAAGGCAATCTGTGATAAATATTGACAGATAAAAATGGCTGTTGGTGTGGCAGGCAGTAAGAGGACCAGCACCTCAGCCCGCCACACCACGGAACAGGATCATGCATTCTCTCTCAACAGAAAAGTGCCTCTGCTCTGTTGAGAAGCATAGGTCACTTTTACTTTCTGCACAGTTTATTGTGGACTAGGACACAACAATGTTGGTGCATTCAATACAATGACATTGGAGAGGTCTTTTTTCTTAAAAGGTTTTACTGGAACATTATAGGGAATATCCCCAGGAAGCTGCCAAACTGTAAACATGACATTTACAGAGGAAGAGCTTAAATAAGCACACAGAAATTAGATTTTAGCGAGTTTGAGGTAAATGATGGTAAAAAAAAAATATATATTTTTTTAAAACTAAACTGAAGCACCAAACAAACAAGCAAACAGAATCTGTGTTCCTCTAAGGATTACTTGGGATGGGAGGGGTCTGCTACATGGCAGAATTAATGCCAACTGGGAGAGATGAAGTCCCCATTAAAGGGACACTGACAACATTGTTTCGCATCATGTAATCTCTAGTTAAAACCCCACATTTTAAGATTGCTTGCCTTCTCTAAATCTCACTGATGCTGCTGTTTGTTTTATCTTCTTCCTTTCTTAGTAGAACTGAAATGCATGATAACAGTGGGGTTATACCAACCATGCTTTGCTTCAAATCCTTGATCTACACTTACAATGCCTGAGCATGAAGAACACCCCAAATAGTGCATCCATGTAGATACAATAGTCTCCTATCCTCCTACTGTATCATAAGGGGCTAGACTGTGCTACGGGTGTTCCCAAGTCCAGGGAAGATGCAGTGGAAGTCGATCAAGGAATGTAAAGAGACGTGTTTTTGTGGGTTAACACCAGTATGGTGAACAGTCTGCTTTTCATTTTTAAAAAGAAAAAAGGAGTCAAGTCTACCAGTCAAATCAGGCAGGGATCGACTTTAGCAGTGACCCGAGGCCCGACAACTTTAAGGCAGGCCAAAGGATGTCCTACTTTGCTGGTCCAATTGGCCAGCACCTTTTTAAAGTAAATAATGCACTGCACCTTTAAGGAATGAAGGGGTGCCACTACTGGGAATCTCCAGCTTCCTGGTCGTGGAGACTGATTCGCTTGTGCATGAACTGATGTACTGCACCAGCAATCATGTGCAAAGAGACACACAGCAATACACAGTGTGAGCCCCAGGACTAGTCGAGACAGGGTTAGCAGTCAGTCTGGTACCAACAGCAGAACCTGCTACAGATGGGAACAACAGGTTGGACATACATGGCAGCAATGGAGCTCCTACACGGATCATATAACTACTAGCTTCTAGCTGACCTTAGTGATATGCGAAAGAACACACAGTGCTGGGTAGCAGGCTAATCTGCCCCGAGTGTGGTGCAATTGCTAATTTAAACAAACTCCAGCCAACAATTTTTTTTAATCCATTGTAGGGAAAAAAAAAAAACAGATTTAAAATAAGTAGTTGGGCTTCATTCATTGCCTGGGGGAAGGGACTGCTGCAAGTTTGCAGTCTCACAAATAAACTGGATATGGGATGGGCTGCTGTGGGTTACATCATTTATTTGAACGAGCAGTGGGTGACCTCGGTTGACCTCACGAGTGGCGGAGCCACTAGTGAGATCCCAAGGTCACACACTGACAGTTCAAATAAATGATATATCCCACAGCAGCCCATCACATGTGCGATTTATGCAATGGGCATTTTCTTGTGATTTTGTGTGTGTTTTTTTTGTTAATGTTTTTCTGTAGTACTGTTTGTAATGCGGTCTTTTTTTTTTTTAGGCAGAAGTATACTATGCGAGTGCTTTGGTAGTGTGTATGTGATTGGTCACTGGTTTTTTGAATGAAGGGATTATGCGTTTTGACTGGTTATTGGAGCGTGGTAAAAGTATTTTGATTGGTTGGGGGGCATGACTGTGTTTGTAGGCAGGGTTTTAGTTTGTGAAGCAGTTTGATTTCAGTTGGCGTGGTGGAGTCAGGACGCCGGGATGGAATAGTATCTTGTGTGGCTACGGCCTAGGTGGAGTATCCAGAAGTGGGAAAAGGACCTAGGAGGAGCTGGCAGACAATGGAGCGGCTTGGGAAGGAGTTAACTGAGGGGTGACCGAAAAAAGGTCTGTGGTTGCAGAGCACGGATGATCGTGAGAATGGTGGCGGTGGAAGAAGAGGTCATTGAGAGGCTTACTAAAACTTTTGTATGGAGTGGCATTTTGGAATTAGGGTATGAAGAGCTCTAAGATTTATTAGTCTTGTTTTTTTTTGGGGGGGGGGGCCCGATGTCAGGGTGGATTTCTATTTTGGGATTTAGGGCATGAAGAGCCCAAACTAAACGGGACCGGAGCAGAACTAAGTAGGAGGTCACGTGGGAGAAAAGCAGGGCAGTAACGGTGTTGACTGGTTTATTTCTTAAGGTCAGTGGCTGGATTTGGGTTTGTTTTGTTCCATTATGGAGGGATTAGTTTAAAACGTATTTTTTGCCCAGTGGAGAGAGGAGTGTGAAATAGACAAGTGAGGGAGTGCGTTAGTAAGGAGGCAGGCAGTCGGAGTAGGGGCTTGTACCTTCTTAATTTTAGATGTTTAAAAAGAGGGGGGGAAACTGTTTTAGATAACAAAAGGGAAACTGTGATTGAGACAGTGGGAGGAGTTTCTATTATAAAATACTTGGTGGTGGATGTGATGGCTTTAGGAGATGGCAGGAAGGGTAAGTTGTGTCAGTAGACTGTTGGAGAGCTTGGTGACAGAGTGTAAATAAATTGAAAGTAATGGACAGTGTAAGCAGTGCCGGTCCAAGGAAGGGTGATTGATGGTAGGGTGTTGGACAAATGGTGGTTAACTGAAGACAGAGTGTTGACTAAATGTTAGAACCACCGTTTATCCAACACTAGTGAGAATAAATGGATTTATTCTACTGTTTATCTACTCACGCCCATAGCATAAATTGTTTTCTTTTCTACGAAAATTATCCATAGAAATAAATTTCTACAGAGTGCTTGAACTGTAGCAGAAAAATCTAAGTGAAGTCCATCAGTGTACAGTTTGCCAGTGAAATAGTATAGGCTCAGTCTTTACATTCAGAGTGGTCCTCTGTTAGTAAGGTACTAATATACTGTAACAAGTAAGTAGTGTGTCATAATTTGGGCTCTTCTTGGTCACTTCTTTGGTAAACCAGTCTCTGTGCCAATCTTCATTCCCTACGCGCTAACATCTGTGTTCAAATCAATCAAATCTATTTTTAAGCGATATTCCAATAGATCAGAGCGCTGTACAGTAAACCATAAAATATCAATAATTGAACAACAAATCTAACATTTTAAAATATAATCTTAACTAGAACAGATGGCAGTAACCTAACACTTAAATCAGGGAATGCTAAAGAGAATAAATAAGTTTTCAGAACAGATTTAAAACACTTGATGGTCAGGCACTCTCTAATCCGACGAGGTAGAGAATTCCCCAGGGTAGGGGCCTCAAAAGCAAAAGAGCGGGCCCCAGAGGTCTTCAATCAAACCCTGGGAACCTCTAGCAATCCCTCATCAGAAGAAAGGAGTGAGCAGAGGGGGCAGTAGGGACAATCTTCTTGCAATTAGCACAGTACCTGCCTGTGTAGGGCTTCATAGGTCGGTAACCCAACCTTGAAGGTGATCCACCAATGCACAGGCAGCCAGTGCAGATCCCAGAGCACAGGAGTGCATTGGCAAGATCTTAATAAGCCGATCAACAACCTGGCCACCGCATTCTGCACCAGCTGCAGTCGGTGGATATCAACCCCCAGTAGACCCAGGTATAGGGCACTGCAGTACTCAAGGCACGAGGTTATAAAGGTGTGGATCAATGTTTGAAGATCACCAGGTCAGACCAGGTGCTTGATCCAGGTGATGTTCCTCAGATGGTAAAAAAAGGTTTTCATGACAGCAGAAACCTGAGATTTTAATGTCAGGCTGCTATCTAACACAAAGCCCAGATTTAGTGCCTGGTCAGAAGTAAGCAGCTGGTCATCCCCAAGCCAAAGCCCAGAAGGTAGGCCTGCCGCCAACCCCACACTTTGGCGACCTGGATCCACTACCAACACCTCGGTTTTGCCTGAATTCAACCTCAGTCAGCTGGCACTCATCCAACCCTGGATCTCGGAGAGGTGGCAGTTAAAAACAGAGACCACTCCACCCTGTTCAGGTACAAAGGACATGTAGAGGCGAGTGTCATCTGCATAACAATGAAAATTCAGCCCGTACCTCCTTACAATGTCTCCCAACGGTATTATGTGCATTGCAAACAACATGGGGGACAGTACGGAACGCCACATAACAGGGGAGCAGGGCCAAGGAATAAATTCCCGGCACAACTCTCAGAGTCCTGTCAGTGAGGAACAATCGAAACCACCTGAGGACTGTACCAGACAGTCCACAGAGAATCCGCAGGTGCTCCAGCAGTATCCATGGTCTACAGTATCGAATGCTGCAGAGAGATCAAGGAGAAACAAGATGGAACGGCTCCCCCAATTCCTCAATATCAGGAGATCATCCAGTACCTAAGCCAGGGCAGTCTCAGTACTATGCCTTTTCCTAAACCTGGATTGGAGAGGATTGTAGACATCATGGGATGTTAAATGGTCATCCAACTGCACTGCAACCACCATCTCAATAATCTTGCCCACGAAGGGCAGGTTAGAGACATGTCTGTAGTTTGCTAAGCAGTCTGGGTCAAGGGAATCTTTCTTCAGGAGAGGTACTACTACCACCTCCTTCAGGGGGTCCAGAAACACCCCTCTCTCCAATGAGTACTGAACTATCTATCTCAGCAAGGACCGGGCCGATGACTTCAACACACTCCACTAGGAGGCATGTTGGGCTCTGATCCAGACTACAGTAGGTTGGGCACGTATCCTGGATGATCCGCACAATGTCTGCGATTGCCAACTGGCCGAAGTCGGACCAGACAGAGGGCCTGAAAACTCTAGCCAATCACCGCAATACACATTTGAGGGTGCTGAGCAGATCTCCGACCTGATAGTAGCAATCTTATTAGCAAACAACTGAGCAAACTCATCACATTTAACTAGTGAAAATGCTCCCCACAGCTGAAGACAGGCTGGACTGCACAACCTGTCAACAGTCCGGAAGAGTTGAACGGGTCGATTCCTCACCACAGCAATCTCTTTGGACAGGAATTCTGCCTTCTTACAAGAGACTGCCAATTGATCACGTTCATAAAGGGCTATCAATTTAAGTTTATCAGCAACCAGGCCACACTTCCACCAGCATTGCTCCAACCTTCGACCCCTACACCTCAGCTCCTTCAAATTCCCATCAAACCAAGGGGACTTTGGGCGAAGAGTGAGGGGTCAAACACAGACAGGAGCTAGGGAGTCAAGGGCCCCTGTCGCTGCCTTGTTATAGACTAGTATACCAGTTCCCCCGGCTCCCTGCTTACACTCGGCATGCCTGATAGGTCCAGTACAGCCATAAGACCATCTGGAGTCAAGCCTCTTACAGGCAGTACCGGACCATCTCTGTAGGAGCAGGTCTATTGGGGGAGCCTCAAATCTAAACCTTACAGTGCAATGGTCTGACCAACCGATCAGTTCCACCACCCAATCGGTGATCGCCGTCCCCAGAAGGAAGACCAGGTCCAATGAATGTGTCAGGTCCAGCAAACTCATCAGCTGGAGTTCAGCTTATTTACTTATACACTCATTCGGTCCCCCACCCCAAAAAAACAAATGTCATTATAAGATTTGTCCTTTGGGGCTGTTATTGAGCCAGTGAGAGTAGAGTAAGGCAGCAGTATCGTCCTGCTGGGCCATCAAAATTTTATGTGGGCCATTAATTTTAGCTAACTCACTGGCCTGACGGCCATCAGGTTTATGGTGCTAAAGTCAACCCTTGCATCAGCAACCATTACAGAATGTGAACACTCATCAAATGTGTGTTTTAAACTACAGACACTCTGAGGTCTAAAGGGGCTGACCATGTCCATTTAAGCAGTATATTTTCAGTAGATAGTCTGTTTTCTCACTAAATTATCGGCTGCCATTAAAGTATCAGTTTGTGCAGATATGCAGGGCTTCACAGCTTTTTAGGAAAAGAGAGGTAAGGTAAGGTACACTTAGAAATATAGATTCCGTCAGCAGAAAGAGACCAACGGTTCACTGAATCTGCACATATAATACAGTACCTCAGCCTCTGACCTACGGTAGAGGTAGTCCACTTTAAGAAGTTTGCTTTCAGTAGACTGTATCCTATCAGAAACTTATCTGTTGCCATGTAAGGATTAACCCACAACACAGCATGGGTCTCTCAGAGATTAATGTATGGTGGGGCATACATTAAGTCCTGAGAGACTCACGCTCTGTTGTGAGTTAATCCTCTTGGGAGAGTTGAAAAGTCAGTAAAAGTGAGAGGTCAGTCTCAGTCTGAGACCATAGGATGGCAAGAGACTAGGGCACAGGCTTGACATGACTAGGAAGGTTGCATGAGGGATTGGGCTTGGGGAATCACAGTGGACAGGGTGAGGGAAGCCCTTCAGAATCTGAAAACTGATAAGGCGCCGGGGCCATATGGAATACATCCGAGGGTTATGAAGGGATTGGCGGATGTGCTGGCTGCACTAACATCTCTCTGCAGACTGGATGGGTGCCACAGGACTGGAGGGTGGCTTATGTAGTGCCTATACATAAGGGGGTGTCTAGGGAGGAGATACTAACATACATTCCAACATACTAAAATGCCAGCAGAATAGGCCTAACGGTCTTTCTTATCTGCTCGTTTGGTCATCCCCCACCATGGGACCTGAACTTGCTGCCCCCCTCGCCCTCTCTGGCTTCTCCCTTCCCAGTTCTGGATATTCTCGCTGCACTGGATTTTGCTTCCAGAACCCTTTCTCTGTACCTGTCCCACCCCATCTTGAACCCCTCCACCGTCTCTGCCTCCACCAGCCCCCTGGGCAGCACATTCCATGGTTCCAGCACCCTCTCAGTAAAGTAGCACCTCCTCCTTTCTCCCCTGAATCTTCCCCTCTCCAGCTTCCACCCATGCTCTCTAGTTGCCCCCTCCTCCTTCCTTCGAGGCACCCCAACTGCTCCTCCCCTATTTACCCCCTTCATGTACCTGAAGACCTCCATCATGTCCCCTCGGTCCCTTCTCTCTTACAATGTGTACATATTTAGCTCTTCGAGCCTTTCCCCTAGGTCCTGTCGCCCAAGCCCCAAATCATTTTGGTTGCCCTCCTCTGGACCCTCTCCAGGAGTTTAATGTCCCTCTTTAAATGTGGCCTCCAAAACTGCACGGAGTACTCGAGGTGCGGCCTCACCAAGCAGTTAGACAGAGGGAGTATCATTTCCCTCCTTCTGGAGGTGATCCCCCTAGCGATGCATCCCAGCATCCTGTTTGCCTTGCCTGCTGCCCTCCTGCAAGTCTCCGAGTTGTTCATCTTGACATCCACCACCACCACCCCCACGTCCCTCTCAGCCATCGAGACTTGTAGCATCCCCGGTGTACACTTGGCCCAGGTTTCTGGCCCCCAGGTGCAGTACCTTGCATTTCCCTGCACTGAACTTCAGCTGATGGGGAACTATAGGCTGGTCAGTCTAACGTCTGTAGTGGGCAAAGTAATGGAGGGCTTTATCAAGGAGAGGCTTGGGAGGCAGTTAGAAAGGTTAGGACACCAGGATGATAAACAATATGGCTTTGTGTCAGACCAACCTTGTAGAGTTTTGTGATTGGGTGACGGGGGCCTTGGATGAACATAGGTCAGTGGATGTCCTATACCTAGATTTCAGCAAGGCATTTGATCCAGTACCTCATAATGGACTGATAGTTAAAATGGGGGAGATGGAGGTGGGTGGACAGGAGCTAAACTGGGTAATGGTGGGTGGGATAATATCTTCCCCCAGGAAGGTAACCAGTCGAGTCCCTCAAGGTTCAGTATTGAGGCCACTCTTGTTCAATGCCTACGTCTCGGATATAGGGAGTGGGGTTAGAAATAGGTTGAGTCTCTTTGCGGATGATTCAAATTTGGGAGCACTGGTGGATAGTGAGGAAGCGAGTGAGACAGTCCAGGGGGATCTGGATACCCTGGAGGGGTGGTCAAGGAGGTGGGGACTGAAATTTAATGCAGGGAAATGCAAGATACTTCATTTGGGGATCAAAAACCCAGGCCATGTATACACCCTGGGAGGGGGTCACACTGAAAGCAACACTGGGAGAAAGGGATTTAGGAGTGGTGGTAGACGTTAAAATTAATAACTCTGAAAAGTGTAGAAAAATTGCAGCCAAGGCAAACAGGATATTGGGTTGCATAGCCAGGGGAATTACGTCCAGAAGCAGGGAAGTGATCCTCCCTCTATATAATGCCTTGGTCAGGCTGCAGCTTGAGTACTGTGTACAGTTCTGAAGACCTCATCTGAAGGAGGACATAGTGCTGCTGGAGAGGGTCCAGAGGACAGCAACCAGGATGATTCAGGGTATGGAGGGGAGGCCTTATGAGGAGAGATTGGAAGAGCTTGGGCTTTACTCAATGGAGGAGAGGAGGGACAGGGGAGACATGATAGAGGTTTTCAAATATGTAAAGGGAATAATTAGGAGTGGAACCAGGGAGTTGTTTAGGCTGAAGAAGGTGGGGGAGTGACCAGGGGCCATGGGTGGAAGTTGGAGGGGGGAAATTACAGGGAGGAATGTAGGAGGCATTTTAATCACTGAGAGGGTGGTGGAGCCGTGGAATGCACTTCCCGGGAGGCTGGTGGAGGAGGGCACAGTGGAAGGCTTCAAGAAGGGGTGGGACAGCTTCAAGGGGAAACTGAATCTAGAGAAGACACTCTTGAGGGCTGGGGAGTGGTGAGGCGGGCAGCCATTAGGTTGCTGGCTTTCGAGCAGACAAGACAGACCATTTGGCCTATTCTGCTGGCTTTAGTATGTTAACATGGGGAAGAGAAAGGGTTCAGCACTCTTTTTATATGTTTTCCTTCCTCATGTCACATTTGCATAAAAGTAATTTTAAAGTGTAAAATTACACAGGTTCCAGCAGGATATTAAGGTTCCTACCACAGGGAAGAGAAAGAGGGTTGCACATGACTGGAGCAACTACATTTTTAACTCTTTTATATTGTGGCTGCAACGATTAACAATGGCTGATTACATGCAGATGTGATCAACATTTTAGAATATGTGCTCATTTTTATTGTCTTTGTTTTGTTAACTGTGGAATCATCTCCGTTTTTCTGCTATGTTTGATGTTTGGGATTTGGCTCTTGTGCATTATGGGAAATGCATATATTTAAATGCAGAAGAGAGTTGAGATCTTTTAGTTGCTGCAATTCCATTGCCAACCTATAGATGGTAGTACACTGCGGCTTACATCTTTATCTGTGAATTGAACACCCAGCATTGCACATTAATAACTTTGCCCCCTTTCAAGTGATTTACATAAAATTTAGAAAGCACAGCCTCTGTGTCAGAAACTCTTGATCCTTTAAATTACATGTAGATTGGTCCAGGGGAGGCAAAGTTACAGAGGTGCAAAAAAATGCAAAAGTCTCCGTTTTAAAATGTTAAGCCTTTTTTTCGCCACCCGACAACTTAAAAAATATACTTTGAAACTTGAAACCTTCTAGTCTGATGGACACTGGTCCAAGGTGTGCACTATTGTGGGTTTTAGGTTCCACTGTTAAAGCAGTTTTTTTAAATATTTAATAAAAGACATGGAGGCAATCTGGAAAATCATATGTGGCATACATTACTGTGTAGTTACTGAAAGGGTATGTGTTTCTGAGCCAACAGACCGAGTAAAACAAAACAAAACAAACAAAAAAACACATTACATAGTCATATAGATGTTTTCAAGCTACTTATGATGGAAGGAACTACAAGAAATTTCACTTGAGCATATTTATTCTTGTTTGACAGCCATCTGTTCGTTGATTGTCAATTGCAGGCTAAGATTATTTTGGGACAGAAAACTAACATGCGGAACAGAATGTGTGTGCACTTTACCACAAATTAATTCTTAGGCAACCATGGAGTACTTGAGAATTAATCAATGGTCACCTAATGCTGTTGGACCAATCCTACGCAACCCTTTCTCTTTCCCATGATACAACAGAGTATTAATCTGTGCAGATAAGCAGGGCTTCATGGTTTTGTAGGTACAGAATAGTCAGGATGGAAAGAACAGCAGAGCAGAGTAGAAACAGAACCAAATTTGATTCAACATAGCACGTCACACACACTGTATTTCAAAGAAACTAGATAGTAGTAATGCAGTGACTGCGTGCAGGAAAGTGCAGTTACCATCAAGCATTTAATAACCCAAGCCCACTGGGGGCCACCCGATTACTCAAAAGCAGCACATCTCGCTTCCATACCAGTGAACCAGGTTTAGGAGCCAGTACTTAGGCAGTCAGGCTGGAGGAGAGAATACTGCAGAGCCAGGAGAAGAGAGGCAGCTCATCTGACACTGCAGCAGCTCCTGCTGATGGGCTGGGGCGTTTACTCTACCGGCAGTAGCATACTGTGTGCATCAGAGGGACCCTCATGCCAACTGTGTGCTGCTTGGGGAAAGAAACGGGTGGAAACCCAGAAGCGCTCTAGCAGACTGACAGTCTGGCTCTCCGCATACCTCGCATCGCTAGCAATGACACCCGTCTCACCCCCATAACCGACCCTGGAAAAGTAGGAGGGCAGGAGCCTGGGATGGGGAGGGGATGGCTTAACAAGGTGCATAAACACATAAAGGGAAACATTCCTGTAGAGTGACTGACATAGTTTGAAAGCCCATGAAAAGCTTTTTCAAATGAGGTATTGGGTTAACATGTACCTTGAAGTACTACAGAGATAAAGACAACTGTGTCTGTTCAATATTAAAGGACAACTAAACCCCTATTTTTTACAGTAAGCTATGTAAAAAATCTGACTTCATAGAAAGGTAAAGGAAAGGCTGCTGTTTACATTGATGCTAAAATTGCATTTATGTAATTATCATAAATGCAGTTTCGTAGCATTTGAAAAATGTAAACATCGGCCTTCCCAATTCAAAACTCCCGCTCTGCCTGCTCCCTAAAATGGCCACCAGAGGTGCTGTGTGATGTCATGGGAGCCTCAGGCAGACAGCAACATTGCTCTCTCCAACGCAAAAAAGCTCCGTTTATTTACATTGTTTTAATGCTGTCTCACAAAAGTAAACAAAACTATGACTTAACGTGTATAATTTTGATCAGTATACATGTTAGGCTATGGTTTGTTTGTTCTTAATTTAAACACACAGAAACTGAGTTTTAATCTGACAGCTTTCTAGTGAAACACGGGTGCAAACAGCAACACAGTAAAATGTTTCAGATACCTGAAGGATGGACCCTTTCGGTAACCGCATTCGCTTTCTTACAGACAGGATCGGGTACACGTTGTGAAGAGAAGTGCTTCTTGTGGAACTGGGTAGATAGGTGGCACCGGGTCTTGTAGTGGAGTACACAAAAAGCAGAATGTATGATGGCGGGTGGGCTGGCTGGCGAGCGGGTAACCGAGCGTGAAGGCTAATGGCCAGGGGGGAGGGATACAGATATCTGGACAAACCTGTCTGCAGCTGATTTTTCGAAGCAGCATAACAGGATAGATAGCACTGGGTTATTTTTAGTGGCGTGGATGCGAGAGGTTGGCGAAGTGTGTGTGTGACAACTTGTGGGGAAGCGAGCAGGCTGATGGCCGGGGGAGATGAAATCGTTGAAAACTGCATTCAGCAATGGAGTTATTTATTTCTTTAGCAGCAAACCTGTGGAATACCATACTAACAATGGAAGAAAACAGCTTCTTTGCCACTATCCCGGACTGGTACTTAGTTTTACTAGAAAGCTGTCAGATTAAAACTAAGTTTCTGTGTTTTTAAATTAAGAGAACAAACAAAACCATAGCCTAACATGTATACTGATCAACATAATACACATGTTAAGTAATGGTTTTGTTTACTTTTTTGAGACAGCATTAAAACAATGTAAATAAACTGAGCTTTTCCGCATTGGAGAGAGCAATGTTGCTGTCTGCCTGAAACTCCCATGACATCACACAGCACCTCCGGTGGCCATTTTAGAGAGCAGGCAGAACAGGAGTTTTGAAATGGGAAGGCTGATGTTTACATTTTTCAAATGCTATGAAACTGCATTTATGTTAATTACATAAATGCAATTTTAACATCAATGTAAACAGCTGCCTTTCCTTTACCTTTCTATGAAGTCAGATTTTTTAAATAGCTTACTGTAAAAATAGGGGGTTTAGTTGTCCTTTAATATTATATTGCAGCCATTTGTAGAACACTGTGGTGTCACCGTGAGGAACAAGATTTGCTTAACAGTGCAGTAAAGCAAATGTTCCTCGATGACATCACAATGTTCTAAACATGGCTGCAATGTAGTGCTAATGTTCAACAGACTCAGTCATCTGGAACACTTCCAGCTACAGGTGACCCCAATACCTAATTTTGAAGAGCTTTTCATGGACTTTCAAACTATTATGGTTACTGAGCATGAGTGTGTCCCTTTAAAAAAGTATAAAATAATATAAATAAATATTTAACCAAAGCACACACAGCAATGGCTAACTGCAATAAGAACCTTACTGAGAGAGGGAATGTTGATGAGGACACCAAGGTAGTCCCTACTACTGTTTCCTATAAGTGGTACTGGATTTTTTTACTTCCAACCTGGTCAGCCAACAGAAATATGCATAAGGGACACTGGCTTAACCCCTTACTAACCCATCAACAAAAACTGTCACATGTACAGAAAACTGTCTCTAAAAAGCACTGAAAACCACCTAAACACTTTATCCAAGGCACATCAACACTGACAGTTTAGCAACCCCCAAGTAAAGCTCTGTTGTGTTAGCTGTGGGTATAAGCCAGAGACCAATCTGGATCAGTAAACCTCTTCCACTGTCGATTCATAGTGCTAGGAAAGGAATTTTTTTTTTTATACTGTATTTCATACACATTGTATCCCAGCGCCAACATTTTACCTGGTACAGCATGGCAAAAAAAAAACTCCACAATTTTCATAACCTGCTACACAAAATTGTTTACGTATAGCAGTCACTTTCTAGACATCTCACCCAGAAGTGTTTGTACAGCTGCTTTACACAAGGTTACATCTAAGCACTACATATTTTTCCTACTGATACTCGAATAAAGTGTTGTAATGGTGCAACTGCTACACAAACATGTTTTAAAAAAAAAATGTTCCCTGACACTAACAAGCCACGAGCAGCTGCCTCAGACATTAGCTAAGCACAGAGCAGATGTTGCATACTAAGCTGATCTTCATTGGCAATACTACATTTTGCTTAATGCACACCAACACATACACACACACACCACGCTCATCCAAATGTACTTTCATTTACTATGTGATACTCAAAATCACACAGTCTCTTCCTTCTAGTTCTCAGTCCAGCTTTACCTTTCCTTCTCTACTTCTCTTTTGTGTGTCAATCTCCCCTTCTCTGTTCCAAATTCTCCACTTTCTTTCCAAGTGTTTTTTATGTCCTCTGTATTAACTTATCACATTCTTCCTTTTCTCTGTCTCCTCTATCCACTTCTCCCCATCCCCCTCCCCAATACGGTTCCCGCTTCACAGAGCAGTGCTTCTCATACTTCTGGCAGCTCTCACTAATATACTAAGTGAAGCACTGCAGAGTTCAGCACTAAAGGCTGTATTAAGGCAATTGCAACTGATTGCTAGCAGCTCTCACCAGCCAACCAGAATTGTGACTCATGGGAACACAAATTTTTGTCTCGTGCTGTGCCAATCAGAATTAATTGAGCTCTGAGTCAATCACCTCAGTCCTTTTCTGGGTAGATATCTACAGCAATTTTGTTGCATCATGTCAGAGGCGGGTTCACAGGAAAACAGTAATAATAACTCTGAAGTCAACACAACATATTCACTGTGGAATCAAATACGGACAAAACAATTCAGGAGTCCCCCCAATTTTACTGCATCTTAGTACAACACAATTCTTTATTTATATACAGTAGCGTGTTTTACACACGGTATCGCAAAATGCTTTTCAAAGCAGTAATTCGAATTGGGGGGTGGGGAGAGAACATGCAGGCAAGTACAGACCTGTCAGTCTTGCACCGAAGTTGATGGGAGTCACTGGTCAAAGAGGACCTCATGGTCTATTTGGAGAGCAACGGTACACAGACTGGTGGCAGGGAGATCTTGTCAGGCTAACTTGACAAGTCTTCTTGGACTGGATGATGAGGGAATCAGATGAAGGGCATGCTGTGGATCTGCTCTATTTTGACTTCAGCAAGGCTTTCAACTCAGTGTCCCCTCAGATACTTGCTGAACAAGAGATGAGAGGATCTGGATGCAGCTATGGTCATAGTAAACTGGGTAGGTAATTGGCTAAAAGGGAGGGAGCAGAGGTTTGTAGTCAATGGAGTCAAGTAAGCAGAGAGAGGGAAGTTATGAGCAGGGTATCACATAGATCTGTTCTGAGACCAGTCCTCTTCAATGTGTTTATTAGCGACACTGGTGAGGTTATCTGGGGCAGAATGTGCCTCTTCACAGATGACACTAAGCTCTGTGAGAGGGTGGATGGTGGCGAAGGGAATCAGAGAAATGCGGAGTGATTTACAAAAGCTAGAGGGGTGTCTAAGGTTTGGCAAATGAAATTCAAAGCCAGAAAATGCAAAGTAATGCACCAAGAACCCCAGGACAGAGTACTCACCAAAATATTTATGTATTTATTCGGTTATTATTTACCAGGTAAGTACACTCGACAAGGGAATGCCTATTTTCAGGTATAAACCAGGAGAGTACAATGGTGGGCATAAGATAATCAACACTACTAGGTACAATGTTCATAAACGTGAAGGCAAAATAACAAGTATAACTAACAATAAAGCAGTAAGAAGTTCAATAAACTAGCAGCAGCTGCAAAATCGTAAGACAACAGATGCAAAACAAGTCAGGCTTATATACAACTAGTTGAGGAGCTAGAGGGTTATGCATAGTGGGCCTAGCGAGAGGAGGGGGACACAAGCTACCCTGCTTGGGATGTGGCAGTATTTGGGAACAATCACAACAAAGGCTATGAGCAAACAATTCCTCAGTATCCCATTAAAGGCTACGTGAGTAGGACAGTTATGCATGGAGGGTGTAGGAAGTTCGAGAGCCTAGGACCAAATGAAGAGAGAATGTCTGATCACAAATTCTGGTTAGACTTCTGGGGATAGTAAAGGTGGCAAAACCAATGGATCTAAATGAGTAGGATGGGTGGGCAGTTTGTAAAAACGAGATAGGGGTGACGGGCGAGCAGGACCCGAATAAATTTTAAAAGAAAGCACCCTAGTGAGCAGAAGTGTGTGGCAAATGGGGAAAGCCGGGCCAGGGACGTATAGTGTGCAGTGATTTTGGCGGGGACAAGGCTAACCAGCAGATATTGTTGTAAATCACATCCATTTGTGGAGAACTTCAAGTAGTGTAAACTAGTCATTAGAGTTCATTACAAAATGGCAAGAACATTTCTAGAAATCTCACTGACCGAGAGAGGTCACCTGACCATGCATTAAATCTCAATACATACATAGCCAGGTGGCGAATCTCATTTTCCTCCACCCCAAAAGAAACCTACTTATTAATATCACTACACCTCCAAAAAGAAAGTAAAAAAAAAAAAATTAACTTCAATAATTACCATAATTTCCTTTTCTGTGACTTGCTCAGGGTCAGACAGTATGCAAGTGGGAGCTATAGGATTCAAACCCAGGTCTCCAGGTTTGCAGCTCACAGCCCTTAACCACTGCACTAAACTGCTTTCTAATCTTCTGTTAACTCTAGGATTGTCAGTGGGTAATCAGAACAACTGGGTATAGTGCACCCCTACTAGGGGAATGGCGCAGTCCAAGTTTTAGAATGTTGGGCATATAAGGATTCCATGCTGCAGCAACTCCCCAATTACTACTTACCTTGCAGTGCCATAAGCTACACATCTGCATACGTTTTAAAACAATCACCTACTGTAAACAAAAAACTGTCTTACCTTCCTAGTAGATATCCGAGGAAGGGATTGTACTTCCTGGACCCAAGGTCTGGATTATTTGGTTCTTCTTGTAGGGGAAACCACCAAACAGCAAATAGGCTTTGCACCAGTCTGTGAAACTCAAGCTAACATTCAGTGAGGCATATCCTTTAAACACTGAGTGCAGTGAACTACCTGCAGCAGGAAATGCCTCAAGAAACTAACAAAACCTGTTAACCTGAAGTAGCAGACTAATTGACAAACTCAGTCTATAAATATACATAGAGTACAGTGCAGAAGGATAGAGAGCGGTCCGAAGTAGAGGAATTTTTTTTTTTTTTTTTTTTTTTTTAAACAAAAACTAGACCTCTCTCCTAGCCATACTAGATAAGATTCTCTCTCAGGAGCCAGGCTCCTGGGTGGGCCCCACTAACGATGTTGGAGCTAACAGAAAAGGAAATTATGGTAAGTATGAAGTTAATTTCTTCTTTCTGTAGTGCTCCACATTGTCAATGGGTAAACAAAACAACTGGGTTCTAAGGAGCAGTACCCAGAAAGGAAAAAAAAAAAAATGAGGGGGAAGAATATTATCCCATATACCAGACGTATCAGAATTACTTGCGAACTGCTGCCTGCAACACTCTGCGACCAAAAGTTGCGTCAGCAGAACTCTGAATATCCAATTTGTAATGTTTTGTGAAAGTGTGGACTGAAGACCATGTAGCTGTCTAGCATAGTTCTAAAACTGTGGCTTCGCCTCATTCCACCCAGGAAGTTGCCATTGCCCTGGTGGAGCGAGCCTTGATGAGAGCCAGAGGCCTCTTCTTCTATGCAACATATGCCTTAGCAATGTAGGCACGCACCCACCTAGCTAGGGTGGGCTTAGAGGCTTTTTGTCCTTGTTTGGCTCCTTCAAAAACAACAAATAAACCACCTGACTTTCGAAACTCAGCTGTTCGTTTAAGGTAGATCCTAACTGCCCACCGCAAGTCCAGGTTGTGCAGCTCCTTTTCCTTGGGTTGAGACAGATGGAAGGTATATTTCCTTGTTCACAAGGAAGGCCGTGGGCATTTTAGGGATGAAGGATGGAACCGTCCCAGGTATCACTTTGTCTTCGTGCATAATAAGGTAAGGCTCCTTGTGAGTCAAGGCCTAAAGTTCAACTACTTTCCTGGCTGAACACATGGCCACTAAGAAACAGACGTTGTAAGACAACACATCGAGCGATACGGATGATAGCAGTTCAATAGGTTCTACACAGAAGGCATTCAGAACCAAGTTAAGAGCCCATGGAGGTACCGGAGATCAAAACAGCGGTCGGCTCCTGCCAACCGCGTGCAAAAAACGGATAACCTCTCTATTAGTTCCTAGTGAGAACCCCAAGAAAGCCCCAAGAGCAGAAGGCAAGGCAAGTTTTATCTGTATTGCGCCCATTCCCAGAGGCTCTAGGTGCCTTAAATAATGGCCAAAATTCACACTCAGAATTTTCAAATAAGAAAATATAAATAATCTCAGCTTTAAAATATAAATATCAGGGTAACTCATATGGTCATGTAGAGAAGTTAGGCTGGCTAGGCCAGGCGGAAAAGGTGGGCCTATAGCCAATCGAGGGAACCTCCCAGATTGCAGATGGTAGCGAGTTCCACAGGATCGGCCTGGCAATACTCAATGCCCGATTGCCAGATGTTTTGAGCTGAACCCTCGGAAAGTCCAGGAAGCACCTTGAAGAGGAGCAGACAAAGTGGACAGAAGTTGCAGGTGTCAGGAGCTCAGTCAGGTAGCCAGGACCCAGTCCAAATAGGGCCTTAAATGTGAGCAAGCCCACCTTCAAAAGGACCCTCCACCTGACTGGCAGCCAGTGCAGAGCATGCAGAACCAGGGTCATATGACTGGACCTAGACAGGCCCATCAGCAACCAGACTGCTGTGTTCTGTTCCAGCTGTAATCTGTGGAGGGTCCCTCCCACGACACCGAAGTATACAGAGTTACAGGTCTTCCTTAAGTGGTAAAGAACACTTGACAACAGACGATGACTGATCTTTGAGTGTCAGTCTGCTGTCCAGAATCACACCCAGATAGCGCACCCTCAGGGAAGCCACAAGTGGAGCAGACCCCAGAAAAATGCTTGGGTCGGCTCCAGGTGACAACCCATCACGCCCGCTATCCGGCTCGATCACCAGTACCTCCATCTTACCTGGGTTCAGTCGCAATCAGCTGGAGGACATCCAGTCACTGACTTTAGTCATACAGGTGTTAAGCACATCTGACATCGGATGTTCTGGGCGCAAATGACAGATACAGCTGGGTATCATCTGCGTAGCAGTGAAACTCCACGCTGAACTACCAAATGATCTCACGCAGGGGTAGCATGTACACCACGAACAACATCAACAACAAGATCAAGCCCTGGGGAACTCCACGACAAGGGCACTGGGGAGGAGGAGAAATTCCCCATCACCACTTGTTACACTCTATCAGGGAGACAGGACTCGAACCATTTGATGACAACACCGGCGAGTCCACAATACTCACAGTTGATCGAGAAGTACAAAGTGATACACAGTGTCAAAAGATGAAGAGAGATCGAGGACAACAAGAACTGACTTGTCTCTAGCCCTGAGCAGATCATTATGCACCCTAATGTTGTTTCTGTGCTGTGTCTGGCCCGAAAACCCCGACTGAAATGGCTCAAATATCAAAGGACACAAGATGATCCTCAAGCTACAAAAGAAAACAGAGCCACTACTCGGTATGTGGTGCAAAAAGTACCAGTTTAAAGCAAAAACAAACTCTGGCAAACACACTTAGACAGATGCATTTTTAAAAAAAGCATAGTCTTTAATTTCAATTCAGCATACCCTCACATCAAAAACCATCGAGCCAAAAAACTCAGCGTTTCACGCAAACACATCTGCGCTTTATCAAGAGAATAAAATGCTATACAACATTACATACTTATATAGTGCCACCATCAGGTGTTACTAATTTAAATAATATAATAGCTTCCATTCACTAATTTCTATGACACTAAATTAAATAACAATCTTAACTTAATACAGTACTATTATATTTACATACATCTTTTATAGCATTATTACCAAAATTCTGTACATAAAAAAAAGGGGGGGGGAGGAAAAAAGATTTAATTCCTTTCTTTTCAACACTGGCTGCGAACATTCTATTGAAGCATAAACAATGCACATATTACATTTACATTGCCACAAAATCAATTAAAGGCTAATTCATAACTCAAATCAGTATCATAGTACGTTTTAACCTACACTGCCACTAGACACATTTTGTTTTACAAACAGTGTTGCAACTCCATCTAATCATTTAATCCTGGCACATAAAGTGCCTGTAATTTAAAAATCCAATAGTTCTCCTTTCATGCCAAAACATTATTTAAATCTCCCCCTCGAGGTCCCAATTTAGCTTTATAAACATCCAATTATGTAGTGTGGGTTCAAAGCTACAATGAGTATGCTGGGCAGTAGCATATTCCAAATTCCTATTGGCAACTGCCCTAATGTGCTCACTCACTCTTTCTTTTCGTTTTCTCTTAGTCCACCCCACATATTAAGTCCCACACTGACAATACGCTAAATAAATAACTGAACAAGAATCACAATTAATAAATTCACGAATATCACTCACTTCCATCTACTGAATTTTTAAAACTTTTCCCAATCTGTAAATGTTTACAATATTTGCACCAATGCATTTATGACAACCTGGCGGCAAAGATGGTTACCGATTATTAGTGTGTCTGGACCCTGTCAAACTTCTTTCTCCTGTAGAAAAACTGAGAGAGAGAGAGGAAGAAAAGGAGGTAGAAGACACATGAGACTCATTTAATCCTTTCAGACTATACTTTGGCTGATAACTACTTGTTAATCTATAAGCAAAGTCCATTTTTTTTTTTTTTTATAAACCATCCAGTGGAAAATCCTTTCACAGGGGCGATATTTAGGCTGATCTTGCAAAATATGCCAGTTGTGCCTTAACACCATTTCTATTTTTTTGGCCTGTATAGAATACGTAGTTACAAAATTGAGCCTCTCCTGATTATTTAAACTCATACTCTGAGAAGATACAGAGGGGCTATTTGTTGCCAATAACTGTTGTCTCTGCAACATAGTGGCATGTTCCCTAGCCAGCCGCACATCATTGGCTGCATAACCTCGCTGCAAAAACCTCTTCACCATATCATCTGCCCAATGTTCGAATCCCACTACCGTGGAGCAGTTTCTTCATGCACGTATGAACTGCCCTCTTCGTATGGATTTCACAATGTGTCTAGGGTGACAAGAACTGGCCAAAAGTACTGTATTCCTGTCCGTCTGTTTACGGAACAGTGTAGTACTAAGCCCATTATCTAAATCTTTTGTAATCTGAACATCCAAAAAAGGTATTCTAGCCAAACTAAAATTTACAGTAAATCTTATGTTTTATTAGTTGACTCCAGATAGCCCACAAAAGACATCAGTTCGCTCTCTGTCCCCCTGCCAGATTAAAAAGCAATCGTCAATGTAGCGTTTATAGATGGAAATGTGTTGATAAAAGGGATTAACATCAGCGTCATAGATATACTTTTGCCACATTCCCATATACAAATTTGCAAAGTTGTTGGCAAATGATGCCCCCATAGCTAGACTGCTAATCTGAAGGTAAAAGCTACCCTGAAACATACTGTAAATGCATTTTTTTCCAAGACGCTTTGCACTAAACCAATGACAAATTGTTTCTGTTCAAAATCAAGTTCCCCTTTATCAAGGTAATAACCAAGAGCAAACAAACCAACCTGATGCGGGATATTAGTGTAAAGGGCCTCCATGTCGACTGTGACCAAAAGGTCCGAATTCTCGATGTGGAGGTCCTCAAAAATACCCAAAGCATGTTTAGTATCCTTAATATAGAACCGCAATTGGGGCACACATTGTTTGATATGGGCATTTATATATTGACTCAACGGTTCCGTCACTGACCCTATTCCTGCCACAATCGGGTGCCTGGGGGGGGGGGATTTTGAACATTCTTGTGTACCTTGGGGGAGAAGACAGATTGAGGGACGTATGAGATTTGTAACTGTTAAAAACCGATATGTGTCAGTGTTAATTACACCCGGCTGCCAGGCCAAATCCAGTTGTTCATCGATTTCTTTTTTAAAAACTAACCTGGGATCACCACTTTAAAGACTTGTAATGTTAGTTACACTTCAATTGGCGCTCAGCTTCCTTAATATAATCTACAGTGTTCAACACTACTACACTGCCTCCTTTATCTGCCTGTATATATATTAATGAATGGAAGCTATTATATTATTTAAATTAGTAACACCGGACGGTGGCACTATAGAAGTATGTAATGTTGTATAGCATTTTATTCTCTTGATAAAGCGCAGGTGTGTCTGCGTGAAATGTTGACTGTTTTTTGACTGTGTTTTTTGCTGTGAGGGTATGCTGAATTGAAATTAAAGACTATCTGCTTTTTTTTTAAAAAAAATGCATCTGTATAACTGTCAGTGTGTGCCAGAGTTTATGTTTTTGCATTATCCTCGAGCTGTTGTGCCATGAGTTTCTCCACAACCTTGCTCAAAAATGGTAGGTTGAAGACAGGATGGCAATTCGTCAGGACTTCAGGAGGGGTCTCACCAGCACTTCTTTCATAGCCACCGGGAAAACCCCCTCCGCCATCAAGCACCTAGCAATCCTGGTGAACAGTGGGCCAAACTGACCTCTCTGTGTGCTCAACGCCAGCCCCCTTTTCCACGCCTTACTAAAGGAAGTCCAAAGTATGTGGAATGGAGGCACTTGAAGGCTTAAAACCCTTCCCTCTGGCCCAAGATGAAAATATGGTCCAGACTCGTGCATAAACTGAAGATGTAGAGGTTTTTCTAGCAGCCATCAAGGTTTCAACTACTTTTCCTGAGAAACCTAGCTTGAGAAGCCTCCTCCTCCTCCTTTCAGGAGCCAGGGTGTGAGCTGTATTGTGCCTGGGTTTGGGTGGAGAATGGGACCTTGTACCATGAGGTTCCCTTCGTACCAGAAGGTGGAAGGGTACTTCCTGAGCTAGGTTCACTAGAACGGAGAACCACGGTCTTCTTGGCCACTCCAGGGCTATTAAGAAAGTCTCCTCATCACTGTCTTATGTTTAAGAGCTTCTGAAGAAGAGGCAGTGGAGGAAAGGCATACACTCTAGGGAAGGACCACACCAGAGTCAGAGCATCCACTGCTTCTGCCTGTGGAGACCGAAACCAACTGAAGAAACTGTAGGTCTGAGCATTGTGGCTGGATGCAAAAAGATCTACCTACAGTTGCCCAAACCAATTCTTCAGGAGTTTGAACACTTTCAGATCAACTTTCACTCTCTAGGGTGAACATTTTCGTGACTTAGCCAGTCAGCCTGAATGTTCGATTCCCCTGCTAGATGTACTGCAGACTGAGACAGAAGAATCTCTTCTGCCCAGCTTAGGAGTTCAGAGGACCCCAGAAGCATTTCTCTGCTTTTTCTGCCTTTGTTCGTTTATGCCACTGTGACAGCACTGTCTGACTACACTTCACTGCGTTGTTCTTCAGTACAGAACAAAACTGAAGCAGAGCTAAGCGACCCGCCCCCAGTACGGACTGAAACCGAAGTGGACCACCTGCATCTCCAGGACATTTATGTGGAGACGCTGTTCCTGCACTGACCAAATCCCTGAGTGGGAACTTGGTCCAGGACTGCCCCCACCCACCCATGCAGATTCGCATCTGTTGTGAGAAATACCTCTGGTGGATACTCCAACAGAACTCCCCTGTTGAGATTCTACACATTCAGTCACCAACTCAAGGAGTGAGAAAGCTGAGAGGCGATGAGAATACTGGCTTAACAGTCCTCTGATGACGGGTCCCAGGCTATCAGCAACCTCGTCTGAAGGGGCTGCATGTGGAAGCGAGCCCATGAATCTAAGTCTATTGCTGCCGCCACGAGGCCAAGAATCCACAGCAGACTTTGGGCAGAAGCCAACGATCGACTCCTGAGCCATCGTATCTCCAACAACAAGATCTCTTCCCAGGAAGGAAGAAGAAAAACCCTCCCTACTTTCATGTCAAAGACTGCCCCCAGATGTTTCAAGGTCTGAGATGGTTCGAGGAAGCGCTTCTCCCTGTTCACTATCCAACAATGAGATTTCAGGATCTCCAGGGTCCTGAACACCGACCTCCTCGATAGAGGCAACGTCGGTGCCTGAATGAGCAGGCCGTCCCGACAAGGGTTGACATGATGTCCTTCCTGTCGTAGTTGAGCTACCAGAACTATCAACACCTTAGACAAAACTCTAGGTGCTGTTGCAAGACCAAATGAAAGCACCTTATACTGGAAATTCTGGCCCAGTATTGAGACCCTGAGGTACTTCTGGTAGGACTGACGGATGAGGATATGAAAGTAAGCATCGGTCAGCTCTATTGAGGCTAATAAGTCCTGAGGCTGGACAACTCGGATTATAGGCCTCAGCGACTCCATCTTGAACATTTTGTGGTGGACAAACTTGCTCAGATACTGAACAGTCCTGAAACCCCCAGACTTCTTAGATGGAATAGAACCCTTGACCTTGCTTATCTGGAGGAACCGGCACAATGACCGTGATTTGGATGAGGCAGGTCAGAGTGTCCGATATCACTTGGTGTTTTGTCACGTGCTTTGAAACCGGGGATGGCAGAAAGCATCCCCTTGCTCTTAAAGGAATTGTTAAGAATTCTATGGCATAGCCTAGTTGAAGGATTTCCAGAACCCAGGCATCTGATGTCATTTGGCCCCATCTTGAAAGGAACTCCTGGAGTTTTCCACAAAGAGAACGGGGAAAGAGATGGGCCCGTGTACCTTCATTGTGAGGTACTAGGTTTTTGCGCTGGTCCTCCTCCTCCACGGTGCCTGCTAAAGACCCCTCTATTACCATATCCCGTTGCCTGCGAAAGAACCTCTGTTTCTCAGGTTACCAAAGTTCCGAAAGGTACGAAACCCCTCTCGGGACTGCCTATGCCGGCCATCACCTTGACCCCACCTGGGTGCTGTGGACTTGCGCTATTGTTTAGACACTGGGAGGTGGCCCTTCTTACCATGAACATCCTGCAAGATAGAATCCAGGACGGAACCAAACAATAAACCTCCCTCAAAAGGAAGGTTAAACAGTTTCGCTTTTGAAGCCTGATCAGAAGACCAGTGTCTGAGCCACACGCCCCTCATGACCAATTAAGTGTGGTAGGCCGTGCAGGCTGACATGCATAAATTATCCACTGTAGAATCTCCAAGAAAAGTGGAAGCCATGGCAACCAACTGCAAAATGCTTGCATTTTCCAAATCAGACGAAACAAAATTGGACAGTGTAATGACTCAGATATTTAAGACTCTGGCAACAATAAATAAAGCATGGGATGTATGAAGCTTCATGCCATTAGCGGCGAAAGCCCTCCTGCATGTAACATCCACCTGCCTGTCATGAGAATCAGCTAGTGCCAGAGCGTCTTCAATTGGAATGGTGGAGCGTCTTACTGAATTATAAACTGCCTTGTCTGCCAGAAAAGGAGCTTCCCACTTGTGAGTTCTTTCCCCTTAAAAGGGATAATTACAAGATCTTGGTTTGGGAAGATTTTTTCTCTGATCCACACCTGCCCATTCTTGCTTAATAATTTGGTCACAATAAAACATGGGAAACATTTTGGAACAGAGGAGGATACACAGCCAGAAATGGACTGACATCCGTCTCCACAGACTGCTCCTCCCTAAACTGTAGGGATTTACAAGTCTTGGCTATCAAAAAGGACAAGGACTCGTCAAATGGGGGAAAATCAGAATCCTTGACTTTGGTTCCGTCCACTCCCCTTCCTCTACCTCCTCCTCGAAAGGGACATCCTCCTCATCACAGAGCAATTTTCTTTAGGTCAGAAGCTTCCCCAATATACCAGAAATCCTCATTCTGGCCTTCTAGGAAGTCAGGGTTGGGGTCTGCCTGCACATTTGATTCTGCAGCACTTTCCAGCTGCGGCGCACCAGGACACACCTGGATGGGCCCCCCGAACTGAGGGGCCCGGTCTGGGGTCGGGTGTATCTGCTGGGATGTCCTGCAGGAAATCCGGACTCAGAAGCTCACCAAGAAGCAATAAAAATGATTTTCGCAATTCTGCTTTGCCACTGCCAACAGATGGATCAGATGCCCCCCTCCTCAGCTCGGAGGGCAGGCTGGGGGATAACCGAGAGAGAAATATTATGCTGAGCAACATAATAAGGGCAATAGGAACCTATGAAGGAAGGCCTCATCACCCTTCTGCAGGTCTTGCATAGTTTCATAATTAATGGTCTCAGATAAGCCATGGTACCAATAATAGAAGATTGAGAGAGAAAAAACCCAGGTTAAAATGTATAAAACAATGAATTTTTTTTGACTAGCTTGTTGCTAACAACAGCAAAAACCAACTGACAGGTTGTATTAGCGTACTCAAAACCGCTAGACTGAGCGTGTGCACTTCCAATGGGTGCACACAGAGCATTAGCGCGTTCACGCGGACGTACATGCACTTGCACAATGCGTGTATACACTTGTGCAATAGGTTTCAATAGAGACTGCGCTGCACAGAGTTAGTGCTGCATGCGCGCTAGACAATGGGAGGAAGCCTAACCGAAGAAGGAGCGCGCGACCAACCCTAATAACGGCCGTTCACACAGAAAAATGGAGGTTGTGGTGGAAAATCACCAAAGCGCCTCAGAAAAGTACAAATTCACACAGTAGCTGTATAAAGTACAAAACAAAAACTGAGGCTTGGCCGAGGCGGCAAAATGAACATACGCTAGAGCTGAAGGACCCCTCAGAGACCCTATGCTCCCAATAAATAAATTTGTACCTACCTGTGGCACTTTTTCTTTTTTTTTTTAATGGAGACCATTAAAACACCCTAGCAAGGCAGAAGTGACTCCCAATCCACACAGGGAATGAGAAAAAAGGCAGGTTATTCAATTGGAAAGCCGCAGCTTAACAGGCACAATTTTAATTTGGGGGTGCTCCCTGAAACAGGCAGCCTCAGCCTGCAGTGCAGAACTGTAGCCTCAAATGAAGTCTTGAAATCTTGAAACTTGAAATTCTTTGAGAGGAGATAAAAGTAGCCCTGTCCCCTTCAAATGGCACAGCTAAACTGGGGAGTTGTTGCAGCATGGAATCCTCATATGCCCAACATTCTAAAGCATGGGATGTGCCATTCCCCTGGTAGGGGTGCACTATACCCAGTTGTTTTGATTACCTATTGACAATGTGGAGCGCTACAGAAATAAAAATAAACCTGTAACCACTGTACTGAAAATACTAGCCCCTTTACTAATACAAAATTTTAAACTAAACTAATTTGCTGTAAACTAAACCGTAAGTTAAATAATTTTTTAAAACAATGTAAGGAAGACAAACTGGTTATAAACATAAGGAAAAACTAACCCAGTCATTTTTGGTAATAAAAAGAAAACATGACCGAGTCTATATATTGATGGAGTAAAATTAAAGACAGTAAGAAATTATGCTTATTTAGGTATAAGGTACTCTGATAATTTGTCTGGACCAAACATATAGAATACCTAAAATCGAAATTAAGAACATCTTTTTACACGTTTAAAAGATTTAGTGGAAAGATGGGATACGGTACTATAACTGGTCTGCTAAAAGTGAGAAATGCACAAATAACTACAAGTACAACATATGAGGCAAAAATATGGGACCGGGACAACATTAAACCACTGAAGACTATGATTCATAACATACACAGATGCTGTACATTCTAAGGGTTCCGAAATCAGTTCCCACTGAAGTTCTATGCAAAGAATTAGGAAAATTTTCTTTGGAAACACTTGTACTTGGAAAAAAGGTTTACTTTCCTACTAAAGCTCTTTTTACTGCAAGAACAAAGTTTACCTAGAATGTGTTTAGAAGAAATAATTTGTTACAATCAAAGGGGTTTTGCTTTTCCAATAATCATGAAATCAAGAATTATATTTGCTCCCTGGGATTGGGTCATTTATTGTACAAAATCCATTTAAGGCCGTATCAGGAAATTATGTTGCAGTTGAAAATAAGAATAAGAGGCACTGCTTTGTCAAAAGATCAAGCACAAATTATGCAACTCAAACAACATAAATGGTTTAAAAGTATTAGATTACTTCCTCGCACCAAATAATAGACAAGCCAGAAGAGAGGAGGTGACCAGGTTTTGTTAAGAATTATATGCGGACAATTATATACATTACGGCCAAAGGAGAGAGGGGGAGTTATAACAATTCACTAGCTGCGGATTAAATATTGAGGAAGATTTTAAACATATTATCCTTCATTGTCCAAAGTCTGAAAATCTTAGCAAGAGTTGTTTGGAACCAATAATGTCTTCATTACAGCAGTCTCCCCATGAGATTATACAATATTTGTTTAATTCCACTCACAAAACAGTTTTAAACAGTTTAAATTCCTCCAAGGAATAAAACTTTAGGAGAAATCTCGGAAGTGTAAAGGAAACTTAAAATGAGAACAGTGGGATTAAAACAAATATGTACAATTTTAGGATGGGACTTGATAGTTTTATCAAGTCAAGTTAAAAGATGCAATAAGAATATAAGGAATTTAAACAGTGAATGTTATGAAGGTTGAGTGATTGTACAATATATTGTACAATATTAAAATATGTATTGTATCCTATTTATTATTGGAAAGAGATATCTATGTTAGATGTATTTTACCAATGTATTTGAAGATTTTCTGTATATTGCTGTACCATTTTATATTGTAAAGACATGTCGAATGATAAAAACTGATTTGATTTGTAAACACAACCTTTTTGCATACAAGCTACACCGCCAGCATCATAGCACCTTAAAAACATTTCAACAGTTTCACTCTTGAGAGCTTAACAGAAGTCTGTGGCCTCTGCCAAAAAAGCACTGTTCTAACTCTGTTTCCCTCCAAGCACAGCAGTGCAGCACACAGTTTCAGATGGGAATCCGTTTCAGCTGTACACACCAATTTATTCCCTAGTCAAAGCACAAATAGCAGAACACTACTGTACTGTAGGGCAACATCAGAAAGCAGAAATTGAAATCTCAGAATATACATTAGAGCCACAAATGCAATGATATACCACAACAGCAATACATCTTTAGTCCACACCCTGAAAGAAGACATCAGGAGATGGTCACTCCTACCCTTCCCTATGCATTCTCAGATACAGGCAATAAAAACAAGTGAACTGCCAAACTAGCTCTGTTTTCCAATGTGCGCCAGTATACCTCACAAAACTTGGTTCTTGGAGGCCCAGAGGACTCTGCATAACTTTGTCTGGCCAGGCAATAAACCTTGAGTGCAGAATGTGCTGCTCTTACCCAGAAAAGAATGGGAAGGGTGGGCTCTCCCATTCTCTGAGAATTGCTGGCATGCACTTCAAATTAAAATTGCTCTTCAGTGAGACAATCCACAATATAATGCCCACTGGAAAACCACAGAGCAGACCTCCTCAGAGGAAATTTACCTCACTCATGCTCTTTGACAACAATCTTCTAAAAGTCAGTGGACAATCACACCTGAAGGCCCTAAGAAGATGACACGGAGAGCATGGGATAGAGTGGCTAAAAATCCTAGGATACACATACAAAAATGGAGGTACAGATGGATGTCATGAGATATCCCTTCCAACCAGAGTGGATAGACCATCGATACAAATGGCAAGCTGGGGAGGATGCCGGTCACCCCACAACTGATAAATGGAGAAATTGTAAAATATTTGAGGAAATTAAAACTATATGGGGCTGGAATAACATGGACAATTCTGCAATTTTCAGTTAAGGGATTTCACAATGCAATACTTAAGACAGGAGACAGTAAATAGAGAAGGTCTTACTACAAATGACAAAGAACAGTTAAGTAAGAACTTACCATAATAGTAGGTCTTCGAGGGAGTCTTTGCCATCAAGTCACACCTATTGAACTCAGCAGTCAGGCGCTAGGATCACACAGAAGCTTTTCTACAGTAGTCTAGCAGGGGCCACCCACGCCATCAGGATCCAATGTCACAGCCCCATATAAGTGTGGGTGACCACATTTTCTCCTCAGTTCCTTCCCTAGCCGGAGGCCATAGGAGACAGGAGTCCCACCGGGGAAGAAGGTGCCCAGCTAGCAAAATGACTACAGCAACAGGACTGCCAAGCTGGAGAGAGAAAAAGACAAAGGGAGAGGGAGGGAGGGATGCCAGGACCGGATGACAGAGATTCCCTCGAAGATAGTACAGTTACTGAAGAACTTACCGTAACAGTAGATCTTTGAGAGTCTCTCTTGCAGCAGGTCATAACATGTAGGAATGTCCAACTGCAGATGTCATTTCCTCCGGATGATTTCTCAGCAGTCGACCTGGGACCTCCCCTGACGGCACCACGTTGTATCCTGGCACGTATAAAAGGGGGAGATCCCAGAGGCTCCTCGGTACTTTTCCATCTCAGTGATCGAAATGAAAATCCAATTAATCTGTCCTCCAAGGGGAACAGAGGAGGAAAAGGGAGCAGTTGAGTATTTCAAGGTAAATAACTGGGAGCAAGGAACCCTTCTGAAGCAGGAAGCAAGGGAGAAGGTGGGAGGAGCAGCATGATCTGCTGCAAAAGATTCTCTCGAAGATCTACTGTTATGGTAAGTTCTTATGCAACTGTACTATCTTCAAGGAAATCTCTTGAAGCAGGTCATAGCATGTCGGAATGAATCCTCAGCAGTGGTGAGAAGTAGGCGAAAATAGTAACCTAGGACAATAGGCCCTGGTGGATGGCCTCCAAAACTGGTTAGTTTTTCAGAAGCGATATCCAGACTGTAATGATTTGTAAAGGTATGTACAGTAGACCAAGAAACAGTTTCACAGATCTCAATTGCTGAAACGCCTCTAAAGCATGCTGCTGAGGCAGCCATACCCCTTGTGGAGTGAGGTTTGACCTTCCCAGGAAGTGGTTTATCATGCTTTTTGTAACAAAAAGTATTGCAGCTGGCTAACCAAGTGAACAAGTACTGCTTGGAAACAGAAACGCCCTCTTTACCAGACAAAACGTTGCTCAGCTTTGCGCAATGTCTTGGTGCGGACATATCTTAAGATTTTATGTACATCTAAAGTATGAAGCAGGGAGTATCCTGCATTAGCCGGCTCCGCGTAATACAAATGTAAGTGTATGGTTCGATTCAAAGTAAATTCAGATACCACTTTTGGAAGAAATTTAGGATTCGTACTTAGAGAGACCCTATCCTTGTGGAATTGCAGGTAGAGCTCCTTGCACATCAGTGCATGTAATTCTGAAACATGTTGACCTAATGGCAACCAAAAAAAAAAAGATTTCCAGGAGAGATAACGCAGCTCACACGAGGCTGCAGGCTCAAAAGGACTCAACGACAGTTTTTCAAGCACAAAATTCAAATCCCACAACAGGACCGGATCCCAAATGGGAGGACTAATATGAAGAATTCCTGTTAAGAAGTTTCTCATAATAGTAAGCTGGGACAATGGTTTGTTGTTCACAGGTAAATGAAAGGCTGAAATAGCCGAAAGGTGTAATTTCACTGAAGAATGTTTAAGACCACCTTCCGATGGGGAAAGCAAATAGTCCTAAATGCTCTGAGAGGGACAATCATAGGAATCCAAATCATACTTAAATGCCCATATGGAAAATTGTTTCCACTTCATGGACTATGAAGTCCATGTAGACGGCTTACAGGCAGCCCCTAGGACCTCTGCAACTTGTAGGAGACCTGGAATCAGGAGAGGACTACGTCCTCAGGAGCCAGGCAGGTGGATGCAGGGAGAGCGAAGGGGTCAGGATGAAGTTAGGAACCCCCAGCCTTGGGCAGAAGAGCTCTGCATACTAGGAGAGGTAGAGGGTCCTAAATCGTCAACTGCAGGTGCAAGGGAAACCAGACTTGTTTCGGCCACAGAGGCGCGATGAGGATCATGGTTGCCTGGTCTCTGATAAGTTTGAGTAGAACCCTTTGAATTAGAGGGAAGGGAAGGAAAGCATAAAGAAATCTTCCTGTCCAAGAATGTGATAATGTGTCCAGGCATAAAGTTCCAGGAACAGGCTCTAGTGAGCAGTAATGAGACAGTTTCGCATTTAGCAGAGAGGCAAACAGATCCAACTCCAGGCAGCCCCAGTGCAGGAAGACGGTTTCTAGAATCTCCTGCAAGAGTTCCCATTCATGCTTTTGAGACGTGGATCTCCTTAGTGTGTCTACCAGAGTACTGTGTATGCCTGGCACATGAACCGCAAAGAGGTGAATCCTTTTTTGGATTGCCCAGTACTATACTCTTATTGGCTCCCTGCACAGGGGATAAGAATGGGTGCCCCCTTATTCGTTCAGATAGTGAACCACCGTGGAGTCGTCAGATTGGATCTGGAGACAGCCCTGACGAAGGAGGGTTTCAAAGGCCTGGAGGGCAGACAGTACTGCTCTCATCTTCAGGATGCTGATGTGGAGGCATGCTTCAATGGCTGTCCAAGTCCCCTTGGAACAAACATCCTTTAGATGAGCACCTCAATCGAGGGAGGAGGCATCTGTTAGAATTAGACAAGGGATGGGGGACTGGAAAGGGACGGCTCACAACAGATTGTCCAAGGACATCCACCACTGAAGTTCTCGTAGACCCAGAGAGGACACCAGAACTTCAGCCTCAAAACAGTTTTCTCTTTGGTCCCACTGGACCCTTAAGAGTCCACTGGAGGACCCTCATGTACAGACACGCGTGAGAGACTGTGGAGATGGCCGCCACCATGCGACCCAGGAAGCGAAGGCAGTCTCAAACTGAGGCACACTGAGTGGTGCTCAGTTGAAATGACAAATTTATCAGTTTGTCTGCCCGATCCCTGGGAAGATATGCTCTTCCTTCTGAGGTATTCAAGACCGCCCCAATATATTGAAGACAATGGGAATGATCCATTTTGGATTACAGGACGTTTACTGTGATCCCCACCAAGGAAAATAGTTGAAGAGTGTGGGCCAGAGTGGCAGCAAGCTGAGGACTAGATGAAGCTTTGAGCAGCCAGTCGTCCAGGTAGGGAAAGACATATAGGCCTTCCTTGAGGAGAGCCGCAGCCACCACCACTAGGCACTTTGTGAAAACTTGATGGGATGATGACAAACTGAATGGAAGGGCCAAGAACTGGTAATGAAGGCCTTGAAAATGAAATCAAAGGAATCTTCCGTGAGCTGGATGCAGCAGGATATGAAGACAGGCATCCTTCATGTCTAGTATACAGACCCGGTCCCCTTTCTTTAGAAGGGGCAAAAGGGTTGGAAGCATTACCATTTTTAACAATTTTGTACTCTATACAGAGATTGAGGAGTCTTAGATCCAAAATGGGATGCAAGTCTCTCTGTCCATTTGGGGACCAGAATAAAATGGGAATAGAATCCTAGGTCCCTCCAGGGGGCAGGTTCTATGGCATGTTTGGTTAGAAGAGCTTTTATTTCTTCTGTCAGAACAGATTACTGGCGGGGGTTTAATGGGAGGCCGTGGGGCATATGAGGTAGAACCTCCAAATAAAATCCAGGGTGTGACCTGAGGGAATCAGCTGGAGTACCACAAATCTGAGGTAATCGCTCTCCAACCCCGAGGGTGCAAGGAAAACCTGCCCCCGATGGTCACGGGATGGGCCTCCAGGGCTGACCTTGCTAGGCTGCAGCAGGGACGTAACGTGGTGCCTTGCAGGTGACACGGGATCCTGGCAAGGAAATCTTGGTTTTTCTCCTGTTTGGTTGTCTAGGCGTAGCCCTCTGCCTATTGGCCTGTCTGTGGAAGTTACCTCTATAAGCAGGTTTAGCCCGAATACGGTATAAAGTACGGACAGACCGCAAGGTACAACCAGTGTTCTGTAAACAGGTCAATATATCCTGGGTTTGAGGTCCAAAAAGTCTTTCACCTTTGAAAGGTGCATTAAGTATAGACTGTTGGACATCCTGGGCAAATCCCAAGACCCAGAGCCAAGCATGCCTCCTAAGACAAATCCCAGCCGAGGATGTCCTAGCTGAAGAATCTACGGCATCATACATAGCTCTCAGTGACTGGTGGCAGACCAATGAAGCAGTAGTCAATTTGGCCCCCAGGTACTCCTGAGGAACTCTAGCAGGAAGAGACTGGACAGCAGACTGGGAAGCTTTCAAGACCTTTTCTTGATATTTGAGTAAATGACCCATGTAGTTTAAAATCTGAAGTGTCACAGTAGATGATGAACACAACCGTATCCCCATGACATCAAGCTTTTTGACTCGTCTGGGGGCTGGGCACACAGATGCTTGGGTCTAGCAGACCGTCAACGCGTCGCATTAATGACTACAGAGTCAGCCCTGGTGGGGGTGGGATGTGAAATAAGGGTGATCCATGGGAGCTTGATAGGTCCGATCGCCTTCATGAAAATAAAGGATAGAAAATGGCTGTTGCCAAGCTACCCAAACAGCATCTTCAAATGCGTCCATTAAAGAAGGAATTTGGGGGGGGGGGTGGCCAGCAGCCAGACAGAGAAGACATGCTTTACAGGAGCTCCAGCCTGCTTTTGCATAAAAACATACTTTTTAGAAATAAAACTTCTAATTTTCTGGTGAAAAGTTAGTACCTGGTGTTTGATGAACGTCCCAAGGGTCGATTTGGCCAGTTACCATGGGGAAAACAAGCCAGACGACTCAACATGACTCAAATAAGCAGAGAACACAGCAAGAAACCCCACATGGCAGTGGCCTAGCAGCAGAGGGGAAAACCTTGGAACCCTCCATTACAGCCGTCCTTCATGTTATCAGGGATCTGGACAGAAAGGTGGATGGCCTGGGCACTCACTTTACTCTTATGGAATCCCGCTTAGATGCAGTTGCTTCGGACGCTAAAACTGCAGAGGATTCGGCGAGTACATCAGCAGCAGCCATGGCTGGGATCCTGGCCGAAAATAAGACCACGCGTCTCCGGTAGGAATCACTGGAGAACATGTGGGCCTGCAATCTACAGCTATTAGAGGTCCCAGAAACACAGAAGGGTGAACACTTGCCGGAATTTATTCATTCCCTGATCTACAAACAACTAAACTTGGACTTACGGGGGCAAATAGTGAAGACCAACCATCTCAACCCTCGGAGGAAACTGGTGGCAGAAGTGCTGCAAACTATCATGATCATCACGGCTGGAGCCCATATTCGGGATATGGTATTGGATGGGGCTAAATCTTCAGGCCTGTTGAAGTTGGAGACTAGGGACAGAATTTACTTCTTTCCGGATTTGAGCTATACCACATGGCAACAGTGTAAAAGTTTTGATGGCGTGCAAGCAGGGCTCCAAGCAATGGGTATCGACTATGCCCTACAATTACCAGCCTGACTGCGAGTTCACTACGCAGGTAAGACATACATTTTCACTGACCCTACTGAAGCAGGGAAAAGGCTTGATGCCATTAAGCAGGACTTGGTCCATCATCCCAGGGACTCTGACAACGAAGATGAGGGGGACTGAGGATTAAGTAAAATCTCAATGGACAAATAAAAATACTGCTTCTGGGGGAAGTGC
Organism: Neoceratodus forsteri; assembly: GCA_016271365.2. Lineage (NCBI taxonomy): Eukaryota > Metazoa > Chordata > Ceratodontiformes > Ceratodontidae > Neoceratodus > Neoceratodus forsteri. The sequence continues at coordinate 913,885,413 of CM028131.1, read as the reverse complement.
TGCATTTGGGATGTTTAAATAAATATATGCAGTTTACATAAATTATTGTTTAATGCATGGGAGCTCTATTTCTTTAACACTAAGAGTCTAGCACACCTCAGCTCTATAAATGCCTTACCAGTTGAAATCTGTTGCTTAATATTATTTATACAGCAATTAATCTGCCATTTTAATTAAGCATTGGGAAGTTAATTCTGTTTAGGGTGGAGTTTGCTGTTTTATTTACTACTAAAGTGACTAATGGTTTCTTTTTTACATATTAGTTACAAGAAGTTTATTGCTAAACGACGGAGGCAGTACTGTTTATAGGTAACTAAGCTAGCTTCTAAGGGCTTATAGGAGTTAATTCTGTATAAGTATAGTCCTACACTTCTTATGATTGTACGTTATCGGGTAATGCATGGACTCAAAGCACTAAATGTGTTAAGGGGCGTTTGGCACCTAGGTAATTGTCAGAATATTATTTTCGGTTCTCTAGTCCACGTGCATGCTGCAATGATCTCTTCTTGAACCTTAAGGGAGAATATCTATTTTAGCATATAGCGACCCCACCACATGTTGCAACTCAAGTGATAGCACACGAATCCTGCAATTGCATTGCTACCGTACAATCTTGAGCAAGCTACTACTCAAATATCTTTTTTCTTGTGTGTATTACACAGTGAAAAATGAATAAAAATAAAGTATTAAAAAAAAAAGAAGGAATGACCACAGACAGACCGTACATGGCAGGCCTAGTTGGATAATTTCCTGCAGGAAGCATTTTGCTCTCCTTATTGAAAGCAAAATGTTTTCTGAAGATGAAGCATAATGTCAGAAAAACTGGGGCCATCTGGAGGGGAACAAGGCAAGTTAGGAGTCAGCTCCCCTTGTACAGAGGTGGCAGAAGAGAAAGACAGAGGGGGATTCAGGAACTTGATTGATGTCGTCATCCTGATCAGCCAGGTCCCACTCCTGACTGAACTGGTACCACAGACAAAATGGGAGAAGGTGAAGACACCAATCTTCCAGCCATCGATGAAGTGTAAACAAAAGTTCCCAAAATCGTCGACAGGAGAGCCACAGGAGGACTCATGATATAAGGGCCAGGTGTCGAAGAGCCAATCATCGACGGGCCCGAAGCCATTGCAGACGGACGATGGGCGGAAACCTGGGATGTGGGCAGCAGCAATGGAAGCTGCAATTTGAGCACTCCCATGGAGGCCATCGACAGAGGAGCCATCGACGGGCAGGAAGACGCAGAAGTGCCAGAGGTCATCGACGGAACAGATGACGACTTGGCCACAGCTTCTGAAAGGGCCTCAAGAACCATCTTGGTCTTAAGGAGGTCCCTGCTCCCATGGATGAGAGAAGGAAGGTAAGTCCTTTGTCGACAAAATAACTAAAAAGTAGAGGTAGGAGAAACATGCTTGGTTTTACTAGTATGGTTCTTAGAAGATTCCTGCTTCGTCAACGAGGGGCCACCGGTAGAACGGTGAGACCCTGAGGAAGACATCGAAGACTCCCTGGACTTTCAGCGTTGCTTCTGCTCCAGGAGAGCAACTTTTTGCTCCATCAGGAATTCACAACAAAGTTGCTGAAGCCTTCGACACTTTATATATACATACATACGAAACTGCCAGCAGAAAAAGGCCCACAGATCTATCAAGTCTGCCCAATTGTGCAGCTCTTCGTTTCACATTACTACAGTTGCCCCAGCCCCACCCAAATTCCTCCCTACCTCCCCTTTCCTGGACTCCCCGTTCTTGTCTGTACTAATCCTGCCCTTGACTCTATCCCAACCCCACTTAAAGCTATCCACTGTCCTCAGTTCAGTTAACTCCTTCAGCAGTGCGTTCTATCTCTCCACCAGTCTCTCACAAAGGAGTGCCACCTCATCTCCCTCCTGAACCTTACACTTCCAGCTTCAGACTGTGCCCCCTAGTGACCCTTCCCCCTTTTAAGCGTGTAACAGGGAGCTCCTGTTATTTACCCTATAAATCATAAATTAATGTGCCAGTCCCCACCACCCCCCCCCCTTTTCTCTTACTCTTTTCTGTCTTCTTGTTTTCTATCTTCTTTCCTTTTTTTTCACGCAGGGTGGCCCAACCTGACATTCTCATTGCTTTTCTCTCCCCTGTTTTCTTATAAACTTCCCCTGCTTGCATATTAAGCGCTAAAAGCACTTCTCCTTGATCTCCCAATTGCAGACAATTATGTTGTATCACGGCCTATGGAAATTCCCCATTATGTAATGTCACAGCAAATGGAAATTCCCCCCAAAAGTGTGATGTAATCCCTAGGGTATACATAGGGCTCACCACTAGGGGAATGTTAGATAGTCAAGTCAGTCTAGTGCTGACAGTGAGCAGGGAAGGACCTACTTGTGGAGTGTGCTGTTTTCATACCATAACTGAGAAGTGTAAAAAGGGCCATCTTGGCTTAAGTAAAGCTGCAGCCTCTGCTTGACGGAAGCAGAGGGCTGAATTATTGTGTTAAATTAATCAACTGTTATTTTTATTTTCTGTATTATTTTGTTATTTTTATCGAAAATAAATTGATAAACGCACTTGTGCATTTTTTATGCACTTTACCTTCGGTTGCTGTGTCTTTGTATCCTGCGCCATCACAAAGCAGAACAATCCTCCCTCTCATACTCTGTTTATGCCTTTCAAGTATTCAAAGGTCTCTATCATGTCCCCTCTTTCCCTTCTCTCTTCCAGCGAATACATGTTGAGCTCCTTCAATCTTTCCTCATACGGCAACTCCCCAGTCTCAATGATCATTTCCGTAGCCCTGCGCTCTGCACCCACCCAGCCACCCACCCCCAGTAATCTCACATCCTTTTTAAGGTATAGGCACCAGTATTGCACACAGTGCTCCAAGTGTGGCCTCACCAGTAATCTATACAAAAGCAGGGTGACCACCTCCTTTCTAGAGGTGATCCCTCTGGCAATGCACCCCAGCATCCTATTTGGCCTTGCTGCCGCCCTCCTACATTATACTGATGCCTTCATGTCCCCTGTGACTATTATCCCGAGGTCCCTTTCCTCCTCTGAAGCTGTTACCTGCACACCCCCTAGCCAGTAGCTGGTCCTGGGATTTCTTGTTCCGAGGTGCATGACCTTGCACTTCTTGGCATTAAACCCCAACTGCCACTCCCTAGACGAGTGTTCAAGTTTAGCTAGATCCTCCCTGAGTGTCTGCCTCTTTTCCTCATTGTCCACTTCTGCGCAAATCTTAGTGTCACCTGCTAACAGGCTGATCTTACGCGTGACCCCCTCTGCAATGTCTCCAGTGAAGACACTGAACAAAACAGGGCCCTGCACCTCCCTTGTTACTGGCCTTGGCGTGGATGTTTCCCCCCATACAACTACCCTATGTTGTCTGCCCTACAACAAACTCTCAACCCACCCCTCCAGTGTCTCCCCCACCCCCATGTCCCTCAGCTTGCTCATAAACCTCCCCTGGGGCACAGAGTAAAAAGCCTTGCTGAAGTCAAGGTACAGGATATCCACAGCATGCCATTTGTCAACCACCCTAGTGACCCAGTCGAAGAAATCCATCAGGTTAGTTTGGCACAATTTTCCCGAGACAAATCCATGCCGTCTCTCATCCTGTAGACCATTACTATCAAGAAAGGTTATCAACCTCTCTTTTAGAATGGTCTCCATCAACTACCTCACTATGGAAGTCAAGCTTATCTGTCTGTAGTTGCCCTGTTGGTCCTTGGGTCCACTCTGTCCACACATGTGAGCCATCCTCCAGTCCCTGGGTACTTTCCCAGTCTCCAAGGAGGTGTTGAGGTCCGTCAGAGGGCCTGCCAACACCTCCGCCAGTTCCTTCAGGACCTCTGGGTGTACACCATCAGGTCCTGGTGCCTTGTCCACCCGCAAGGCTTTAAGGCCCTTCAGAACTCTATCCTCTTAGATTACCCCATCTGTTATCTCTGTCCCCCCTTCACCCTTGTCCCCCTTCTCCTGCGGTATTGGGCCATCCCTTTCTTCTGTGAACACTGAACAAAAGTACTCATTGAGTGTCTCTGCGTGTTCTTACCCTTGTTTCACCCATCCCTCTTCATTCTAACAATGTCATCTCTACAACTCCTCTTCTCCCTTATGTATTTAAAGAACCCCTTTTCCCCCCTCTGCTCCCCTGAGCCATCTTCAGCTCCTTTACTGCCTTGGCTGCCCTGAATGACCTGGTCACCTCCCTAGATGCACCTGTGAACACCTCGCTATCCTCCTCATGCCCTTATTTTTTGAACTTAATGAAGGCCAATCTTTTTTCCCCTCACCTTCCACTCCCATTTCCTTGCTGAGTCAGCTAGATTTTTGGACCTGGACTGCTTATTCTGAGATTTGGCACATGTGTTTGTGACCTCATTCAGCCCCTTCCTAATTATTGCCCACTTCTGTTCGACATCCATCACTGGGTTAATTTTAGCTAAATACGTCACTAGGATGCTGCCCATTCTGGCAAAATCTGCCTTTCTGAAGTTCAGCACTCTTGTCCTGGTCTCAGCAGACTCCCTCCCTATGTTGAGGAGGAACCACACCGAGCGGTGGTTGATTCCTGCTACAGGATCGTGTACTACCACATCCTGGACTTAATCACCATTTGTTAGCACCAAATCCAGTATGTTCCTCCCTCTAGTAGGTTCAATCACCCCTTGCACTAGGTAGCTGTTTTGGATAACCTCCAGCAGCACCTGTTCCCTGGCGTGTGCTGTACTTACTGTCAGCCAGTCAACCCCAAGTAGGTTGAAGTCTACCACTATAACTGTATTTCCCTTGCCACCGACCTTCCTGATTTGCTGCCCCAGTTCCCTATCCACCTCCTCACTCTGTGAGGGTGGCCTGTACACCACCCCCGTCCTGATCTTCTTACTTTTAGGACTTTGGAGCAATACCCATATGGCTTCTGGCCTCCCTTCATCCCTGGTACACAGTATCCTCTCCCTGATATAAACAGCCACCCCTCCAGCCTTGTTGAACCACTTACACAGGACACAAACATGGGTATCGTGTTCAGGACCTATGCACTGAACACAAACATCGTGGAGATCCTCAGTTGCAATTAGCTGGCCACAAGAACATTTATGAAATAAACGCTACGAAGACATTGGTGCATAAATGTAATGAGCTGGGTAATGCTGCTAAGGAACGTTAGGTAGAATGCTTCATCATTGACTGTAAGCTATATAGAAACATAGAAGCTGACGGCAGATAAGGACCGCAAGGCCCATCCAGTCTGCCCATTTCTTTTTCTACCTTATAAATGTGCCATTGGCCTTTGCTCTGTCAGTGGCCTATCTATTCATAGTCATTTGTATTGCTCCCTTATGCCTATCCATGCCTGTTTGAAGCCCTGCACTGTATTCATAGCCACCACTTCTTGTGGTAAGCCATTCCATGCATCCACCACCCTTTCTGTGAAAAAGAATTTCCTCACATTCCCCCTTAATCAGCCCCCCTCTAATCTCATACTGTGTCCTCTTGTCCTGCTATTTTTCTTATATTTAAACATGTTAGACTCTTTCGCCTATACTCAGGCAGGAGAACGTATAGTACGCAGGTCGCGGATGGAAAAGAACTGAGGAGCCTCTGAGACCTCCCCCTTTTATACGTGCCGGGATGCAACATGTGGTGCCGTCGGGGAAGGTCCCAGGTCGACTGCTGAGAAATCATCCGAAGGAAATTATGCCTGCGGCTGGACATTTTGACATGTTATTACCTGCTGCAAGAGATTTCCCCAAAGATGATCTACTGTTATACTCTACTAACATACTCTTTGTTGTGTCGTCTGGCCACCGTCCCCCAAGCTCTTTTCACCTGCGACTAACAATGGCATCTTACCTGCCGGCTTCTTCCAGACTTACTATCACGTATACTGCTTCACCATGAATTCTGATGGAAACTAGTTTGTGTTGTCTATTTCAACTTTTCGACTGAATTATTTTATGTAGAAGTAACCCATATGACAAGTTTTGTAACCATTGTTTACCTTTGTGTGTATGTTACCCCCACTCCTTTGACATGGAACCTTTGTAAATGAGCAGTTCCTGTTCAAAGGTACTTGTAATCCTAGAGTTTAATAAATACATAAAATAAAAAAAAACTTATGGTAAGTTCTTACATAACTGTTCTATCTGCTTTGGGGATATCTCTGTCATCAGGTCACACCTATCACGAGAGTCCCAAGCAGCGCAAAGAAAAAATTACTCACCTTAGTAATGTTGTTTCTTCTAATGGAGTCTTGCTATATTATAGACATTAGCAGTTTGTTCCAGCTCTAGAACTGCCCCGGAGTGAAATGGTTAAAACCATTCCAAAATAGAATTTTGGCACGAGAGCAGCTCTATCTGTGTCCTTTCAAACTTGAACTGTCAGATCTTTACGAGCCAAACTCACTAAGGTCTGTGTGGAAGCTGTAACCTACACCAGCCAAATGGCTACCTAAATAATAACAACCATTGATGGTCCCAACACCCAAGACTCAAGTCAGGGGACCAGAAATACTAACACCATTCTAATAATATGAAAATGGAACATAAGTATAATAAAACACACACCACTTGTACACATACACACCCCCAAAGTCCCAAAGGGACTAAATGCTAACAGGACACAAGTAGTGCCCACACTAAGTTGCCGCACCCCACCAAGTAGAGGTTCTGAGAGGGCAGGTTGGGGGTCTACAATATAGCAAGACTCCATTAGAAGAAACAACATTACTAAGGTGAAGAATTTTTTCTTCAAACAACATGAAGTCTTGCTATATTATAGACATAACAGAATACACAACAGTACCTCCATGGAGGAGGCAGAACCTACTTAGGAATAGGCTCTGAAGAACAGCTGTGCCAAACCGAGCATCTCTCCTGGCCTGGACATCCAGGAGTAATGTGGTAAAGTCCATGCTTCCAAGTAGCAGCCTGGCATATCTCTAATAAAGGGATATCTCTGGCAGCAGCTAGAGCATAGCTGTACCTGGTAGATGAGGCCCCTCAAACCGGGAGGGGGCTCTGCCACTTCTGATAACAAAATTGGATACAAGAGACAATCCACCTGGCTACTGATCTCTTAGTGGCAGGTTTCCTTTCCCAACTCACCATAGGTAAGGAAAAATTGGAGGGATTGAACCTGTGACCTTTGGTACGCTCTATATAATAACTAAGAGCTCTCTTAACATCCAGGCTGTGCAACCTCCTCTCACAGAGGAGTGATCAGTGAAAATACTGGAAGGGAGACAGATTGATTAAGATGGAAATCTGAAACCACCTTAAGCAAAACTTCCTATTAGTCCTAAGGACTACCTTATCCCTGTGGAAAGAAATAAAGTCAGTCTCCACTGACAAGGCTTGCAATTCACTTATTCGTCTGGCAGAAGTGATAGCCACTAGAAAAATAGTTTTCAAGTTAGGTACTTAAGCTCTGCAGAAGACAGAGGTTCAAAGGTTGCATTAACTGGGCAATGCAAACATTAAGGTCCCAAACGAGGCCAGTTCGAGAGGATTAGTATGGAGTAACCCCTTAAAAACTTGGAAAACACAGGATGAGAGGAAAGAGGGATGACTTTCCTGCTGACACAAAAGCAGACACAGCTGCCAAAATGAACTCTCAGGGTAGCTGGTCTGAGATCCAAGGAATTAAGATGCACCATGTAATAATCTAACAAAAGGGCAATTCAGCAGATTCTGGGAAATATTTTTCCCAACACACCAAAATGGAAAACCTTTTCCATTTAGAACTATAAGTAGCCCTAGTGGAAGGCTTTCTGGAAGCCTTTAGGATCTCAAGAACACCCTGAGAGAGGTGTAAATCAGCAAACTCTAACTCAAGAGCCAGGCCTTGAGGTTGATGGATTGAGGTCGGATACCAAACCCTTCCTGGGCACAAGTCAACAGATTGTGATTCCTGGGAGGCACAGGGAAGATGGACTGTCAGAGACAGAAGGAGTGGGTACCAGGGCTGCCTGGCCCAATCCGGGGCAATCAGAATCACCCTGCAAGGCTAAGATCTGATTTTGACTAGTACTTTGAATAGGAGAGAAAGGGAAGCATAGAGGAACTTCCCTCCCAATCCAGAAAAGGCGTCCAGGGAACTGACCCAGCACTGGAGAGCCTGCAACAGAACAGAGAAGTTTGTGATTGTCTGGGGCTGCAAAAGATCTATCTGAGGGATGCCCCACCTGGCAAAAACTATCCCCAGCACTTGAGGATCCAGGAACCATTGCGTGATGGCCCTGGAAATCCTGCTGAGGGCATCCGCTTAGGACATTGTCCTTCCTGAAGATGAACTGCTATGAGGGAAGTGTTCAGGGAATAGGCCAGAGACCACAACTTCATTGCCTCGGTGCACAAGCCGAAGCCGAGTGCCCCCTGTTTGTTGATGTACCACATTGTTGTGGTGTTGTCTGTTCTGACTTGTATCACCTTGTCGTGGACAGATGCAGAAAAAGCTTGAAGAGCTAAAAAGACAGCTCTGAGTTCCAGCAAATTGACGTGGAGCAGAGATTCCTGGGGACCAAACCCCTGAGTGGAAAGGTCGCCCATGTGGGCCCCAACCCAGAAGGGAAGCATCTGTAGTGAGAGTCAAGTCGTGAGAAGGGAAATGAAGGGGACCCCGCTCTTAATTGCTCTGATCCTGCCACCACTGGAGAGCTAGGATCAAGGTTCAAGTCACTGGGACCAACTTGGAAAGGGGTCTCTTCTCTGAGACCAAAGGTTCTCAAGTGAAACTGAATGTCTCTCATCTGAAATCTGGCTCCCTGCACAACAGCTGTGGATGCAGCCATGTGCCCCAGGAGCTGCAGAAAGTGTCTTGCTGGTGAGAGAGACCTGCAGAGTGAAGGAAGAGGCCAGAGCCACTAAATTCCTTACCCTTTTCTGGGGAAGAAAGGCTCTGGCTAGCTTTTGTGTCCACCTGCCCCTATAAAGGTGAGTACCATGACTGGTTCCAGAACCGACTTTTGGTAGGTTTAGCAGAAAACCCAGGAGGTGAGAAGCTGCTGGGTGACCTGCAGGTGAGATTTTACCTGTTCTGGGACTGGCCCACAATGAGCCAAGTCATCTAGATAGGGAAAACAGCAATCCTCTGCCTCCTTAAGTGGGCCACTGCCACTGCTAGACACTTTGTGAATACCCTTGGATCAGAGGTAAGGCCGAAGGGCATTGCTCTGAACTGGTAATGACCTGAGGGGCAGTTCAATCTGAGGTACTCCGACGGGATCTTCTGATTAGACATGGAAATAGGCATCCTTGAGGTCCAGGGAGGCTAGCCAGTCCCCTGGCCTTAGGAAAGGTAAAATCATTGCCAGAGTTACCATTTTGAACTTTGGTTTCAAAAGATGCTTGTTCAGATATCAGAGATCTAAAATGGGCCCACTCTCCTGTCTTTTTGGGGTAAGGAAGTATCTGGAATACAGACCCCTGCCCTGATGCAGGGGAGGAACCCTTTCTACTGCTCTGAGAGCTAACAGGGATGAGACCTCTGTTTCCAGAGCGAGGGTCTCTGAAGCACTTGCAGGCAGAAAAGTCTGCTTCTCAACTTGGGAAACTTGAGCTGAGAACCAGACCCTGGCTTACTACTTCCAGAACCCACTTGTCTGAGGTTAAAGAAGCCCAATTCTGACTGAAGTAAGCCAGCCTGCCCCCACTGGTACAGGAGAATCGGCCCTGGGCACCCCATCAGGGTGCCTGTTTCCATGAGCTTTAGGCTGGGGGTGGGAGCAGGTCTGCCCACCCTCGTCTGCCCTGCCTCTGAAGAAGCCCCTCTGAGCAAAGGCAGAGGAGGCCTGAGTCTGGTAGAAAGGCCGTGAAAGGCCTACCCCTCACCCCTGGGGCATGCCTCTGAGGAGTGGCTTGCGCTCCTCAGCCTGGGCACTCTTGTAAGTAGTCCTATATTCATCCATCTTCTTCATGTAATTCTCTGTCTGCTCTCCAAACAGAGAATTTCCCACCACAGGAAAATCCATAGGCTTAGTCTGGGTATCCTGTGACAAACTAGTACACCTGAGCCAGGCCAACCTACGAAAAGCTACAGATGTGGCCATGACCCTAGAGGAACATCATTAACATCCACAGCAGCATGAAACTGAACCTTAGAGGCTTCAATGCCATCAGCAGCCACCTGTTCTAGTTCACTAGCCAGCTGGCCATGGGCCTGCTTGGCCAATTGCATAACAGTATCCCATCTAGATTTCTGATACCTAGCTACATAAGCCATATAATTTGCTTGCCTGAGTCCCAAAGAGGCTGCCATATACTGTTTTTGCCATGGCTTCAATCTTCCTGGAATCCTTGTCAGGAGGATGTAAGCCAAGGGAATATTAGCTTTATCACAGGCAGCAGCCTGAACTACCCCAACATGACTGCATTGCTGAGAAGGAATTCTGTATCAGGGCCTGACAATGTATACCTTCTGTCCATCTTTTATCTACAGAGGCACAGAATTAGGAGCTTTTAAAATTTTAATTGTTTGTTTCCTAAAAGACTTATGTAAAGGAATAGACAATCTCTAGCCTCTGAATATCCATCATTTCTACAAAATCAGGCTCCTCTTGCTCATCCACAGCCTCTTCTAAAGGAAGCTGGAGGTTTCAGCAACTTTTTATAAAACATAAAATGAGATGGGGACTCAGACAGCATAGGGGAGATTCTAAAGGTCTGTCTGGGGAGATGTCCGTTCAATGGGCACACCCAGACCTTCCCAGCCATTCATACTGTTCATAATCCTCCTCCCCTCCTCTGGTTCATAAAATTCCTCAATATCATAATCCTGAACCACTGGGACCGGACGAACCGACCTTTTACCAGATAGTGGTGGTTCGGACGGACCCTGAGACAGTGACTGGACAATTTGTATGGCTTTTGCTATCTCTGCAGCAGTTGGAGAAGGAATTTTGGACTCCAGACCTGCTGATTTTCTTGTTTTCTTTACTGGAATTGGTTCCTCAGAACCAGCTTTTCTTTTACCCGAGGAAGTCTGGCCCTGGTCAGAGGGCACTCCCTCTGGTTCGGTTGGCACCGAACCGGGCTGGCCATCCGGGTCAGCAGACTTTTTGGCCTCTCGTTCCCTGAGCCTGCCCAATCTTTTTTCCAGGGTGGCTGCAGGGAAATTCTTACATACCTGGCAGTCTGACTGGAGGTGGTCAAACCCCAGACAATAAACACATGTGGTGTGTGGGTGTATGGCCAAGACTTTCCCAAACATCACAGTGTTGAAACAGTGAGCCGGTTTTCTTTTGGGTTTCTCAGACATAATGCCACCTAACCAAAACTTGCTCTTTTAACGGTGAAAAGTTAGGCAAGACACTGTCGTTCTAACCGTGTTACGGGTATTGGAAAACCGTAATAACCGTTTTTAGAACCGATAAGAACCGAACCGCACTCTAAAATAGTAACTTTTAGTTTTAAATGAGTTTTAAACCCACTGATCGGTTCAAACCGAACCGATAACTACAAGTTCCACACAGACAAAACCTTCATTTACTTACAGTTACCACAGATAGAGCTTGAACCGAACGGTTTAGCGGTTAAATAAAACTATTCTCTGTTAAATCCAACCGAGAAAACACTTTTTAAACCGAGAAATGAACCGAGCAGAAGGAGAAATCTCTGGATCGACTGTTCACTGAGGCGGAGTAAAGAATCTGACAGTTCAAGTTTGAAAGGACACAGATAGAGCTGCTCTCGTGCCAAAATTCTATTTTGGAATGGTTTTAACCATTTCACTCCGGGGCAGTTCTAGAGCTGGAACAAACTGCTAATGTCTATAATATAGCAAGACATCATGTTGTTTGAAACACACAACTGTCTAGGTGGTAGGAGGCCAGCGGCCCAAGAAAGGAGGCCCTGAAGCACAGCTAGGCCAAAGCATGCCCTTCCTCTGGATGCAATGTCCAGACTGTAGTACTTGCTGAATATGTGGACAGTACTCCAAGTGGCAACAGCACAAATTTCTGCAGCTGACACTTTCCGGAAACAGGCAACAGAAGTGGCCATGCCTCTGGCTGAATGGCGATGAACCTCCCCAGGAAGTTCCTTACTGTACTTCCTATAACAAAAAGTAATACAGTTGGCCAACCATTTGGGCAAGCACTATTTAGATACTGGAGCGCCCTCTTTGCCAGGGGCAAAATAAACATCAGAGGACTCTCTACAGTCCTTAGTACGATGTGTATAGTACCTGAGAATTCTAAGCACATCCAAAATATGAAGCGATGCTTCTCCTGTATTGACATGCTCTGGAAAATAAACAGGCAGGTGGATAGATTGATTTAGAGTAAACTCAGACATCATCTTAAGAAGAAATTTAGGATCAGTACGCAAAGAGGACCCCGTCTTTGTGAAAAATCAAATAAGGCTGCTCACACTTGACAGCCTGTAGCTCTGAAATTCTTTGAGCAGAAGTAATGGCAACTAAAAATAATGCTTTCCACGACAGAAAGTGTAACTCGCAAGACGCAACTGGCTCAAAAGGAGGCAGAGTCAGCTTCTTGAGCATGAAATTGAGGTCCCAAGCCAGGATCAGATTACGGATAGGAGGCTTCAAGTGAAGAATGCCTCTCAGAAAAGTATGGGCCACATCTAATTGGGCCATAGTATTGCCATTAATAGGCACATGAAAGGCTGAAATAGCAGACAGGTGCACCTTAATAGAGGAATACAGACATGCACACCTTAATAGAGGAATACTGAAGTCCTGCATCCGATAAAGACAGGAGATATTCCAGAACTTGGTTGACCGGACAAGTAAAAGGGTCCAGGTGATGGGAAACAGCCCATAAAGCAAAGCACTTCCACTTCATTGGGTAAGTGGCCCTGGTGGAGGGTTTCCTGGCAGCCACCAGGACATCAGCCACCTTCTCGGTGACTCCAAAGCGAGCAATGGCTACATCTTCAGGAGCCAAGCATGCAGCCAGAGGGACCCGAGATCTGGATGGACCAGGGTCCCTTGAGCCTGCAACAGGTCCCTGCACATGGGCAAGGGTACCGGAGGTTCCGCAGCAAGTTGTTGCAATAATGGAAACCATATCTGACAAGGCCAGAATGAAGCCACCAGAATTAGGGTGGCATCATCCATCTGTAGCTTGATGAGCATCCTCTGAATCAGAGGAAAGGGAGGGAAGGTGTAAAGAAGTCTTTCTTTCCAAGAAATGGACAATGCGTCTTGCCAGAAAACTCCAAGCCCTGGATCTAGCGAGCAGAAATGCGTCAGTTTTGCATTAAGTGGGGACACAAAAAGGTCCAACTCTGGACAACCCCACCTATCGAACAGGTCTTCAACATCTGAACTCAGCAGTTCCCACTTGTGCATTCTGGACTGTGACCAACCGAATCTGTCCACCAAAGCATTTTGGGCACCTGGCACATGGACGGCTTACAATTCTAGACTGTGATCTAGAGCACAGTACCAGACGCTCATCACCTCCTGGCACAGGGGGTAGGAATGCCCCCCCCTTTTGCTTGCTTGATGCAACAGACCACATGGAGGTTGTCTGACTGCTCCAACAGTGGGCCTGGACAGAGATGGTTCTGGAAGGCCTGGAAGGCATACAGAATGTCCTGCATTTCTAGGACGTTTATGTGGAGGCAGGTCTCCCACTGGGACCAGAGCCCCTCAGTCTGCTAAATGCCTAGGTGCACTCCCCAACCCAGATCCAAAGCATCCGTGAAGATTTGGTGAGGGGTGGGGATAAGACAGGGGGCTCCTTTTAAGAGACTGTCTGGGTCCCTCCACCACTGAAGCACCTGGCATACTGGGGAGGAGACAAGGACCAGCTGATCTAGATCATTGGAGTGTTGATCCCACTGGACCAGAGGGTCCACTGTGGTGTCCTCATATAAAACTTGGCCAAAGGGACCATAACAATGGCCACAGCCATCAAGCCTAGCAGCCTCAAGATCTTCCTAGCTGGGACATACGGGAACACTGAGCCACAGCCTAGGCCTGAGTTATGAGGCAGTCCGCAATGTCTTGTGGTAGGCAGGCCTTGCCCCGAGTAGTGTCCAGAGCCGCCCCTATGTACTGCAACCACTGGGACGGGGTAAGTACAAACTTGGGTAAACTGACAGTGATGCCCAAGGACTGGAAACAGCTGCAGAGTACGTTCTAAAGTCAGCAACAGTAGTTGCCTGGCCTGGGCTTTCAGTAACCAGTCATCCAAGTATGGGAACACATAAAGGCTTTTGCAATGGAGGGCTGCTGCTACAGCTGCTAAGCACTTGGTAAATACCCGTGGCACAGAGGATAAGGCAAAGGGCAACACCCTGAACTGGTAATGCGCCCCCCCCCCCCAAAAAAAAAAGAGGGACTGTAGGTACCGCCCGAGAGTGGGGCAAACCATGATATGCAGATAGGCATCCTACATGTCCAGGGAACATAACCAATCACCCAGTTTGAGCAGAGAAAGAAGGCCACATAGAGTTGCCATCCAGAACTTTCTGTACTGGATGTAAAGATTCAGCTCCTTGAGGCCTAGAATGGGCCTGAAGTCCCAAGTTCTTTTTTTGGCAACCAGGAAAAACTGGGAGTGGAACCCTTTGTTCTTTTGCTGCCTGGGCACTGGCTCTATTACCTTTTTGCACAGCAAGGTGAGCACCTCCTCCCGCAGCACTGCTATGCAGCCCAGAGGATAAAAGGTGGGAATCAGTGGAACATCTGGAGGTTGTTTTAGAAATTCTAGAACATGGCCCTGTTCGATTATCTGCAGGATCCAAGCATCTGTGGTAATAGTTCTCCACTGGGACAAATGGAGGGAGAACCAACCTCCGACCACCACCTGCTGGCTTGGGACAAGAGGACAGGGGTCTGGCAAGGAGTCAGGCTGAGGCGGAACTAGTGGCTGGGGCTGCTCCTCCTCCTCCCCTAGAGTGCTTAGTAGAGGGACCAATGGTGGAAGAGAGGGGCAGGCAAGGCATAGTGGGCCCTGCACTTGCCCTGAAGCTTGGTTTCAGAGCCAGACTTGTGAGACACCTTATGAAAGGAGGGCCTCTGTCTGCTCCTAGGCTGGGCATGATAAAGTGCGTGGACAGACCTAACAGCCCTGCCAGAAGAGGCCTGAAGGTCATTAATGACAGCCCGCACATCAGGGCCAAAAAAGTTTGTGACGCACAAAAGAGGCATTCAACATCTTTTGCTGGACACCAGCAGCAAACCCAGAGACTCTAAGCAAGAAGTGCCGTCTAAGGCAGATGCCTGCAGCAGCTGTCCTGGCTGTAGTATAAGCTGCATCGCAGGTGGCTCTGAGGAGATGCTTACTAACATCTTCCGAGGCCTGGAGAATTTTGAGACGCACCTGTCTCTGGGAACCATCAGGAAGGGCCTGGGCAGCAGCCTTGCCCTTCCTCCAGAGAGTATTCTGGTACTCCATCATATTTGACGAGTAGTTGGCAATTCTAAGGCCCAGAGTGGCTGAGGCAGAAGTCCTTTTGCCCCAGAGGTCAATCCTCTGAGATTCCCAGTAAGAGGGAAGGAACTAAGGTGCTTGGGCACCTTAGGCCTGTCATAAGCTGGCTTGATTACCACACAGTCAAGTTTCCAGCTGGGCTGCATGGAAAGGCAGCTCCAGAGGCACCTGTTAAGGCTTATCAGACTTTCTGGGCATGGCAGGCAGCAGGCTGGGACTACGTCAGGCAGCATCCTGCAGTGCTGGAAGGAGAGGAGGAATAACTTTGGGTGGAGATTCTGGGATCTCCAAGAAATCCACCAGTCTCTTCCTTGCAACATCCTCCTCCTCCTCAGTCTGGAACCCCATAATGGAAAACAGCCATTTCATAATCTTAAAAAAGGAGGGGTCCTGGGGAGGTGGGATCTTGTGGTGTGTTTGACAGAGGCCTCACTCCTGGAGGAGACAGTAGACCTGTTACAGGAGTCAACTTCAACACCTTCTTCATCAGGGAGGACGAGATCAGGATTATATTCCTCCTCTGCACTGACTTACTCTGTAGCAGGGACCAACAGCCAGAGTACCAGTGGCTCTCTAGTGGGCGTGGGGGCAGATAGGTTGAACTGGTATAGACATCAGCAGCGCCAGACAGCAAGAGCGACAAAGGCCCAGGTTGTGGAACAAACTGCTGGATTAGAGCCGAAGTTATAGAAGCGAGAACTGCATTGAGGTTGACGGCAGGGTAAGGAAGCGCCATTGACACAGGTATTGACAGAGAGGGAAAAGAGCCCAACTCCGACGAACCACCACTAGCCACAATACAAGTGGTGGGGCCCAGTGCTTGTGGCCCTTGGGATTTAAGAGGTTGCGATGGTGGGACTGGGGCAGATGACCCGGAGGCCAACAGTCCCTCCATCACCCTAAGTAGGCTAGGAGAACTCTCCACCATGGGGGGCCTGACAGGAGCAAAGGCCTGCATGGAGAGAGGTGAAGCCAAAGCATTTGACAGTGCAATCCCAGGAGAAGAGGAGGAGGAATCCAACGGGGACCAGGATCGCTGCCAGGGGGAGTAATCCTAAGGCCGGTCCTTATACTGGCGAGAATGTTTCCCCAAGGACTTGTCCCAGACCTTGGCAGTCTGAGAGCCTGAAGAGGATGCCAGAGACTGGGAGGGAGGCAGCCCCAGAAGACCCCTGCTCTCCGATGACTGCCTGTTGCTCCATGAAGGTTGTCAGCAGGACTTCCTTGTGGCGCTGCCGGGTGGTGAGGTTGCACTTCAGGCAAAGCTCACAAGGCAGAATGTTGTCACCAGGACTGAGACAGCAGACACAAAGTTCGTGGTCGTCAGTTGAAAAAATCTTTCTGCAGCGATGGAAGAGAGTCAAAGCAGTTCTCAACATACAGTAATAAAAGGAATCACTTTAAAATAAAGTGATTCAAAGGTTGTAACAAAAGAAAATACAGGTTACTCACCTATAACAGGAGTTCTAGGAATGGTATGTGGTGTTCATCCACACTGTCTGGCAGGTTCCTTGCCACTTTAAATCTTGCCAGAAGGTCTTCAAGTTGACTCCTCCCACCCACCCGGGTGGTAAAACTCTTGGCTCCGCCCCATGACGCCAGATCAAGCCTGCTGGAAGCCAGGTTGTGCGTCGAGGCCGGGTGGGTCAGAGATGAACATACCATTCCTAGAACTCCTGTTACAGGTGAGTAACCTGTATTTCTAGGACATGGATATGTTGTTCATCCACACTGTGTGGCAGACTCCTAGCAGTTCTCTGGGAGGAGGGAGGCAAGGCGCACACCCCCTACTTACGGAATAAGGACTGGAGAACCAAGGCCCCAAAACCAGCATCCCGGCGTGACTCCAGGTCGATGTGGTAATGGGTAATAAAGGTGTGTGCTGACTTCCAGGTAGCAGCCCTGCAGATTTCCTGGATAGGGACATCCCTGGAAGCAGCCACCGAAGCAGCGGTATGGCGGGTAGAATCGAGCTCTTTTCCCTTTGAGAGGCTCCATGCCCGCCAACCTGTAGCAGAGATCTATGCAGGAAGTGAACCACCTGCTTATCGTCCGCTTGGCTGCAGGTCTGCCAGGTGCGGATTCAGCGTAGGTGACAAACAGCTGGCGAACCGCTCCCCGAACTTCAGCCGTTCGCTCCTTATAATGAGAGCGTTCTTCTAGGGTCCAAAGTATGGAGCCTATATTCGGCCTCCGAGGTGTGATTGGGGTAGAACGCCGGCAGAGTCAACACCTGGTTAAGGTAAAACTCCGAAACCACCTTTGGAAGGAATTTCGGGTGGGGGCGCAGGACAACCTTGTCCCTGTGGAAGACCACATAAGGAGACTCGATGGAAAGCGCCTGAGCTCTCCCATCCTTCTGGCTGACGTGATAGCCACCAAGAACGTGGTCTCCCATGACAGGTGAGAGATGTCACACCTGTGCATCGGTTTGAATGGCTTGCCCATGATCTTAGCCAGTACCAGCAGTAGATCCCGGTGGGAGTTCTCGCACGGGAGGGGATATGTGATCAAGGCCTTTGAAAAGCGCCCAACCACCTCTCTCCGACTGCTTCCCGCCCGTAAGCAGAGATGGCTGCCAGGTGCACCTTAAGGGTCGTCGACAGAAGTCCTAGCTGAGAAAGGGACTACAGGTAGTCCAGAATGCTTGCCAAGGAACAGGAGGAAGGGTCCAGCCCCTTGCCGTGACACCAAATGGAGAATCTCTTCCATTTAAAGGCATAGCATTTCTTGGTCGACTCCTTACGAGATGCCTCAATGACGTTGAGGACCTCATCAGAAAGATCCAAGGCCTGGAACTCTAGCCGCTCAGGAACCAGGCAGTCAGATGCAGGGATTGAAGGTCCAGATGGAATACCTTCCACTGGCTGACTGAGATCAGGTCCGGGCGGGCTGGGAGCCGCCTCGGGAGCCTGGAGCTGAGGTTGAGGAGAACTGGATACCACAACTGGCGGGGCCAGTCTGGGGCTACCAAAAATCACCTGTGCCTTGTCCCTCCTCGCCTTGAGAAGCATCTTGTGGATCAAAGGAAATGGGGGAAAGGCGTAGAAGAGGCCCGGGGTCCACGGCCTTGAGAAGGAATCCCCCTGCAGCTAGCCTTGCTGAGGGGGGTGGGCATGAAACAGCCTCAGCTTCGCATTCTCCCTGGAGGCACACAGGTCCACCTGAGGCGTGCCCCAGTGGGAGAACAGATCTTGTACTACCTCCGGCAGGAGAGACCACTCGTGGGAAGCAGCTCCTATCCGGCTTAGGGCATCGGTCAGAATGTTGGACACTCCTGCCACATGGATTGCAAGGAGATCCACCTCCAGGCTGCGCACGAGGGACCAAGTGCGGAGAGCTTCCCTGCACAGAGGCATGGAGCGCGTCCCACCCTGGCGATTTAGGTAGTACATGGTCGTGGTATTGTCCGTCTGGACCTGGACCACTTGACCCCCTCCTAAAGCGGAGCGGAGCGGTGAGGGCTAGAACGAATCACTCGAGCTCCAGCAGGTTGATGTGGCACTGGGACTCCCAAGGGGACCAGAGGCCGTGCGCTCTGTGCTCCCCCAGATGGGCACCCCAACCCATCAGAGAGGCGTCAGTCGATAGAGAGACCGTCAGCTCAGGGCCACAAACGGGATGCCCTCCTGCAGATGAGCTGGAGCGATCCACCACTGGAGAGTGTTCCACATCTCCTGGGTCACTGCCACTGGCTGGTCAAGGGACAGTGCTGTGACCATTGGCTGACCAGTCCCCACTGTAGGGGATGCATGTGCTAACGGGCCCAATGGACCACGCTGGTGCAGGCCGCCATGAGGCCCAGGAGGTGCAGGAAGTCCTGGGCAGGGCGCGATTGCCAATCTGAAATGACTGGGCAAAGGAGGAAAGAACCTTGGCACTGTTCACCAGGAGCCGTGCTCTGGCTCGCAGAGAGTCGAGCTCTGCCCCGATGAAGTGGATCACCTGCTTTGGCATGAGTTACAACTTGGCCTCGTTGATGAGGAGGCCAACCTGAGAGCAAACCTGGAGGGCCAGATCCCTGAACCGCTCCACCTCCGGTCTGGAGGAGGCCGCAATCAGCCAGTCATCCAGGTAAGGGTACACCCGGACCCTCCGGCGCCGCAGGAATGCTGTCACCACTGCCATGCATTTGGTCAAGACCCTGGGAGCTACAGAAAGGCCGAAGGGCATGGCCTGGAACTCGTAGAGGGACCTCTCTGCTCTGAAACGGAGGAATCGCTGGTGGGACGGACGGATTGGGACATGAAAGAACTCGTCCTGGCGGTCCAGAGAACAGAACCACACGCCTCGTTCCAAGGATGGAATGATCTGAGCCAGAGTGACCATCCTGAAGGTTCGAGACCTTAGGAACCTGTTCAGGTCGTGCAGGTCTAGAATGGGGCGCCAGCCCCCCCCCCCCCGTCCATTTCGGGACCAGGAAGTACCTGGACACAAACCTTGGGTCTGGTGGAGGATCGCCACCTTCCTGATCACCTCCTTCTGGAGGACAGGGCAATGTCGGCTCGACGGCCGACAGAGGCTGTGGACCCCGTAGCCCCCTGTAGGGCAACGGCTCGGAAGGGCGGGGCCTGCTCGAACTCCAGAGGCAGACCCTTTCCTACCAGTTCCAACACCCAGCAGTCCATGGTGATAGCGGACCAGGCAGAAAGAAAGAAAGTTGCAGAGCCGTCCCAGGGGGAAGCAATGCGGCTGGGGGCAACACCCCTCAACCCGTCACTGGGCAGGCTTGGAGGAAGGACCAGCCGAGGGACCTCCTGGGCCTTTTCCTCTCGACTTCCTGCTGGAGGAAGCTGCAGGCTTGGCTTTTGGGTGCCAAGTGCGAGCCTGCTTGCCCTGATGCTGGTGTTGCTGGGCCGGATGTGCCGCAGGGGCAAAAGGGTGAAAGGGCTTATGCTGCTGCCGGCAGCCTTTGTCCTTTTCGGCAGATGTGAAGAAGGGTCGTCAGCTTCTCCAGTCGACAGCCCGTCCGACGGGTCGAGATAGATCTTGACCGTGTCGACAGGTGTCTTGGCCGGCTGACTTGACGGGGACACCGTGAAGCCAGTGGCCTTAGCTGCAACCTCGACCGAAGTCGAAAGTTGACTGTCCAGGAAGGGGACCTCTCCCACTCCCACGAACGCAGACGGTGGGACTTACCCTTCGAGTCCTTCTTCTTGGACCGAGAGGAGTGTCCCAATGGACCCTCACCTTTCATGGAGAGGGATTGACAAAGCTCCTTAAAAGAAGCCGTATAGGAGGGGCCCAAGGAGAGCGGGATAAATGCCACGACCGAGGAAGACGAAGATGCGGCCTGGGCTGTCTCCTCCTTGAGGGCGATCATCTGTTCAAGTTGCTCAGCTGAGTCCACCGCCGAGGAAACCACCCAACGGGCACCCTTTGACTTCACCGGTGGAATAAGTCTCTCAGGGCCCCCAAGTTGGAGCCTGGCAGCACGGTCTTCGAGGACATTTGCCTAGAAGGACTTGCACAAATCGCAGGCCTGCGGATCGTGGTCAAGCCAGAGGCAGTAGATGCACATGGAGTGCGGATCGATCAGAGACATCTTCTGCACGCATGGGCACCGCCGAAAACCGGGAGTCTATTTATCCATTGCAGCCGCGAAGGAAGAAACAGACCGAAGTCTTGTAAACTTTAGAATTAGTTTTGGGTTAACAAGAGAGTTTGGATCCAGTCTAAACGCAGAGCACTAAGGAGGGAACCTGAGCTTCCAAGCGGTAAGGAAGATCTGGCGTCATGGGGCTGAGCCAAGAGTTTTACCACCTGGGTGGGTGGGAGGAGTCAGCTTGAAGACCTTCCGGCAAGATTTAAAGCGGCAAGGAACCTGCCAGACAGTGTGGATGAACCTTGTCCCTAGAAAGTAAAATTTTGGCAGTCGGCAGTCGACTGAGCCATGAAGCTTCCACAGAGTCCATGCGCGAATGGTCAACAGGAAAGAACTGAGGAGGGAGCGGGGCCGCCCAAGCTTATATAGAGCTATGGCGTCTGAGCTTAATGGCATGGGTGGCCTCTGCTAAACTGCTGTAGAAAAGCTTCTGTGTGATCGTAGCACCTGATGGTTAAGTTCCATAGGTGTAACCTGATGACAGCGATATCTCCGAGGAAGATCTTAACACTAGTCACTCTGATCACAACCCTCCAAACAGAAGGGGGCCATTTCCCTAACATACAACCTTTTAATATGAGAAGAATCCCAACAGGCCTCCTCCATCATAAATAAATGGGAGGCAGAAGCAAGCCTTCAACTTACAAAAAAAAAAAAAAAGATTTGGAGTAGCTAAGGAAGGGTTCCTTCCATACAGCCTCTTTGCGCTCAACTGGCATCGAAAGTAAAAAGTAGATACTTTCTAACTCCAGTTATCAGGGTGAAATGTTCCCCCAGAGGTTGGTGAGGGATGTTGGAGAGAATGCAGGAAATCAAGAAGCACCCACGTATGCTGGGCCTGTGAGGTCCAAAATACATTTAGGGAAGCACTAGTAGAGAGAGTTAAAAACCTATTTTCATTACACGAAATGACTACAATTTCACATCTAGTACTAAGCCAGTAACCTCCATCCATAAAAGGGAAGGAAACCGCATATCTGTTGTATGTATATTAGTGTTGCTGCAGCCAGTAAGGCTATCACTAGGACATGGCTTAAAAAGGACCCACCTACAGTACAGGACTGGACAGGAATAATAGGGGAGACAGCAGAAATGGAGACACTCACCATTCAAACACAAGATAGGATGGAAGCCAATGTAAATAGGTGGACACGATGGGAAACTAGCTCTAGGCAAATGACAGCGAAGGTATGACGTATAGGACACTGGAATTAATAAGGGATCTATATGCTCTAGGCTCTTGCAGTAGGTAATTACATATAGGACTGACGTCAGCAGGCGACAGGACCCCACGGAAAAATTTCTAGCTAGCAGTCCCTGGCGGGGACCGCCCCCACGTCAGGTGACCGGCGTCAGACGACGTCGGTATAAAGGGGCGGTCCCAGAGGCCTGCCTTTCAGTTCTTTCCCGCCACAGGCCCGGACGAGAGAGAAGCAGATATTTCCCTCAATGGAAAAGGAGCTGAAAAAGCCTAGGGGGATGGAGGGCAGGAAGGTATTACCTACTGCAAGAGCCTCTCTCGAAGATCTACTGTTACGGTAAGTTCTTACATAACTGTACTATCTTACTTCGAGAGGGCTCTTGCAGTAGGTAATTACATATAGGACAGAATCCCAAGCAGTCTGGAACAAATGAAAAGGCACCAGGAGGAGGAACTACTCCAAGAAGTAGCAAACAACCTTGCAAACCTCATGAAAATGCATCTGGTTAATAACTGTTCTAACTTCTATCTGCTAATTTTTATTTTTTTTTTTTTTTTTTTTTTACAAGGAGAGACACACTAAGCTGAAAGCCTGTTTACAGGTGCAACCTGGGAGCACAAGGAAGTTAAGTGACTTGCTCAGGGTCACGCAGTATGCAAGTGGGGGTTGTAGGATTCAAATCCAGGTTTGGATATGTGAGTTGCCGCACGTGACCGGGTTCAGGAGTGGACTCGGGGCGCCTGGGGTCGGTAGGGGGAGGAGTGAATTGAACGTCCGGAGGACTGCTCTCCTCTCCTGGGGTGTGTTCCGTAGGATTCCCCATACGTGGTGGCTCCTAATGGTGACTGTGGGGTGCCTTACAGCAGAGCAGGGCAGCCAATGAGGCTGGTGTCGGCTGGTGACTCCAGGAGGGGGCGGGAGCACGTCCTCGGCATGCTATCACCATTGCGCGGCCATGCCCCTGGGGGTGTAACTGAAGAAAAAAACCCACCTACCAGTAGGCGAAGGTGGGACCAGTGGTCGGCACCACATCCAATGCCAGGATTCCCAGCACCTCGCCAGGTTACTCGCCCGGATCCTGGTTACTCTTCCTGAATTATAAATGGGCGCCAGGAAAGAGTTTGGTGGTGCCACCCTGGAGGGCTCAGAGCCGGCGTTGTGTGGCCAGGAGGAGAAGGCGCAGAGAAGGGCCTAACAGACATCGGGAGATGGAGGCTTCAGGCAGACAGGAGAAGCACGCTAGTGTCCCTTGAGGAGAGAGTCCGGTAAGGTAGAGATAAAAAAGTGTTAAAAAAGTCATTATAAAAAGTAGCCAAGCAGCCTCGGTGGTGAACTGCTGTGGGCAGGGACAGAAAAAGGGGGTCCCCGGCCCCAGCTGGATGACGAGTGCTAGCCCCCACTGCCACAAAAGCCCTGGACAGCCCGAACTGACTCCGCAGCACCCAAGGATATGCCGTTAGCCAGTAAGGCTCTTCCAAAGGAAAAGAGGGGGACCATCCCGATGCAGGGAAACACCGGGTACCTGGTAAGGGGGCTGCAGATAGGAGTTGGTGGCTGGCAGCAGGGGTCGGGGGCCTAGGCACTCCAAAGCAGTGGTCAGACAGGAGAAGCTCCGCAGGGTGGAGCATAAATAGAAAATGCAAAAAATAAATAAATAAATAAAAACTAAATGTAAAGTATCCCTCTGTATAGCAAAATTCACTAGTGACTGATACCTGTAAAGACAAAGTTGTTCTAATTATGCAGTTCTCCGTATGATGGTGAAATGCAATAAAGTATATTTAAAAACAACGAAGTAGACAGCATTTACGAATTTATTCCCAACCTGCCACTTCTAACACACAGCATAGCAGACAATACCAGGAAGCTGGTGTCTCCGCTCAACTGCTCTTCAGCAGAGTGAGTGTGCATCGGTGCCAAACAAAGCAGGTGGTTTGTGTTCGAGTGAAGCAGGCCATGCCCACTGAGAGGGCACAATGGGCCAGCATTAGTAAGGAAAAAAAAAAAGTAACAATGCAATTGCAAATCAGTCAGTTCCCAGGGTCAGGGCAGAGCTGGGTGGGGGGGAGACTTCTTCACTCATCTTGACTTCCAGAGAGGGAAGGGAAAGTTTTCACTCTGTGGCAGTGTTTGGTAGCGCGAAAGCCTCAATTACTAAAAAGCGTATGTGAGCAAGAAACATTCTGGTAACATGACATGAAATGCTGGCATCCCAACTCAGCAAAAGTAGCCCACAGAAAAAGGAAAAAGCTGTCCCCTTGCACTGCATAGCTACTTAAACAGTACCATCTGCTGGACAATTTAAGCAGTGCCATTTGCTGAACAATCAGAAGAAAAAAAAATAGATTATTTCGTCTTTTTACCAAGTTTTAAATTACAAACACATCTAAACACCTATCTGTACAACCCCCAAACACTGGATGTTACTAACGAGTACTTCTGTTCCATCACCACCAGGAAGGGAGAGACGGACCGATGTCATTGGGGGGAGGGTGCATGGATGTTTTGATAGAGTTGGATAGGGTTCCTAGCATTGAGGGTAAATACATCCCCAGGCCCAGATGACATACACCGAAGGGGCTGAGGGAAAGTGTTTGCAGATCCACTAGTTGAGCTGTGATTCGTTGTAGTCAGGTATGGTACCGCAGAGCAGCACATGTACTGTCCCCTTCACAAGAGTGGTCCAAAGGACGACCCAGAGAACTGCAGACCTGTCAGTCTGACCTCAATCGTGTGTAAGTTCATGGAGACCATACTTAAGGAAAGGTTACAGTATCTGGATAAGAATGATCTCCAGGATGAGTGGCAACACAGGTTTATGTGAGGGACGTTGTGTCAAACAAATCTGATCTACTTCTTTGACTGTGTCACTAAAACAGTGGACATGAAACAAATGGTGCACATCTTTTACCTGGACTCCAGCAAGGCCTTTGACTTTGTACCCCACAAGAGTTGATCAGGAAGTTAGTGGACGTAGGGGCTGAAGAGAAGTTGACCGGGTGAGTGGAAAACTGGTTACTGGGCAGGACCCAGAGCGTGGTGGTGGGAGGTGAGCTCTCCAGCACCAGGGAGATCACAAGTGGGGTCTCACAGAGCTCAGACCAGTGCTGTTCAACGTCTTCATCAACGATACTAGAGATGGCATTAAAGGCAAAATTTGCCTCTTTGTGGACAACACCAAGCTCTGTGAGAGGGTGGACACAGCACAAGGGATACAAGGCCTAACAGAAGATCCGGAAAAGCTAGAGAGGTGGTCTGAGATCTGGCAATTTGACTTCAATGCAAAGAAATGCAAGATAATGCACACTGGAGCCAAGAACCTGAGGATGGAGTACAGCCTGGGTGAGGTCTGGGTACCTGCATCAGAGAAGGAGAAGCACCTGGGAGTGATGATCAATAGTGGACGTAGGGGGCCTACAACACTCAACGCAATGTAGAAAAGCAGAAGCAAAGAAAAAAAAAAAAAGGTTGGGTTGCACTACCAGGGGGCTCAGCAGGCAAGCGGCGTTAATGCTGCCCTTGTATAGGTCATTAGTGAGGCCGCATCTGGAGTACAGTGTACGGTAGTGGTGCCCATACCTTAAAAAGGACAAACCTGATGGAGACCGTCCAAAGAAGGCCAACTAAGATGACCATGGGCCAGCAGGGTAAGACACACGAGGAGAGGTTGAAGGCCCTGAACATGTACTCCCTGAAGGGGGGGGGAGGCCCCACGATTGACACCTTCAAGTATTTGCAAGGAATAAATATGGTGGACAAGAAGGGTCTTTCAAGCTTAGTGGGAACCAAAACATGCAGGTGCACAGTCTCAAGTTGTGGAGGGGGGTTCAGAAGAAAGGTCAGGAGGCACTTCTTTGCAGAGAGGGTAGTGGCAGCTTGGAATGGGCTTCCTGAGGTGGTTTCACTAACAAAGGTAGGCATCTTCAGAAGAGGCAGGGATAGTATTAAGGGGAAAATAAGAGTCAAGAGAGGGGTGGACAGAGGAGAAGGGCAGACTGGGGAGGCGGCAGGGTCAGTAGCTGATGCTGAGGACCCTGCAGTAAGACCAGACTCAACAGACCCAGTGGTCTTATTCTGCTGGCTTCGTCCTATGCACTAACAAAAAATATTTCTAACCAGTTCTTGTATGTATTTCTGCAACAATCCATTTTATAAGTGTGATAAGCCACTCCAGGGCGTGCATTAAAGAACTTCAGTGCACCTACCAGTGGGCGTAAGGACACTCGTCATTTGGCCTCATAACTCAGCACACCCCTGGGGCATGCATTAAATATAGAATAATATATGGCGTAGTGTGTTTAACAAGAATTTTAGGGAAAGGGGAAATTGTTTAATCCGGAAAGGTCCATCTGATGGTAAGGGTCAAAATAAGTGAGGTTTATATTGAGCAGGGCTGGTCGTAATCAAGCCTGGCTGTGTTCAATCAGCTGACTAATTATCCCTTTAATTGTGTTGATTTAACTAAGGGGCAATTACTTTGTCACACAGTGCCAGTTGGTGTTGGTTAACTTTTTTCACTAAATACTGTAAATGAAATAAGTAAAAAAAAAAAAAAAAAACAAGTGTTATTTGTTCACTCCGGTTCCCTTTATCCAATATTAATATGCAATAATAGAGAAAATCAGGAAGGGGGCAAATACTTTTTCATGCCACTGTATGTTCAGGGAAGGAAAAACAAAGGGATATTGGTAAGGGAGCTACAAACAGAGGAGGATGCAGTAACAATATCAACAGAAACCTCACACAAAGCACAGGTGTCAAGGGGTAAGGAAGTGAGGAGAACATGGGTGGGAGTGACGCAGAGAGTGAAAACTCAGGTCGGCTAGAGGTTGGGAACTCAGAAATGGCGTCAGGGTAGGAGATACGGTACAGGGTTCCTAAATAGTAACGCTTGTGGAGGGCAAGAAGTGCAAAGGGTGGATAGTACGTAGGTGGGAAGCAGTTAGGTTCTGTGACCATTTTGGCATACAAGGTCTTGAATACTGCAAGACTAATTGGGGACCTTAATTTCAAGGATTTTTGCAGCTTATTCCAGAGAGTCGGCAGTGAGAAGCCTATGGCCGCTCTCCTAAAACGTGTGCAGACCCTAGGAACCTTCAAGGAAAGTATGGAGCAGCTCCTTAGGGTTTAGTTTCGGAGCCCGCTTAGAGGCAGTAAATCAATAATATACTGTGGTAATTTACCGGTAACAGCTCTGAATGTCCATACAGCTGCATTTCTATTTTGTCTGTCTCGTAGGGAGGTCCACCCCAAGGCAGCATGTAAGGTGCAGTGGTGGGTGGAGAAGGCGAGACCGGTAATGAATCACAATGCTCTGTGGTATAGTATGTCTAGTTTTCCCAGATATGAGACGCTGAAATGAAATTTCAATTGGCTAGAAATGAAATTGGCGTAGTCAATTAAGGAGATGAATGTGGACTGGACGAGCTGCCTTTTTGCCTCTGTGGTTAGGAGGTGGTTTATCTAATAGAAAAGGCCAAGCCTCTGCCTCAGTTTTTTCAGCAATTCCTCCAAGTGATCCACAAAGGAGAGTCTGTGGTCTAGCCAGACCCCCAGGTATTTGAACTTCGTTACAAACTCCAGGTTTTCACCTAATAGGGTAGTGATAGGGGGTAGGGTACCAGTAATAGCAGGGTGTGCCATGTGGTTGCCAGGTAAAAGTATCAGCGCCTTTGTTTTCTTGGCATTGAGGAGCAGCTTTTTGCTAAGAAGCTGGTTTTGCAAGATATTAAAGTCCAACTGCAAGTCTTCGGAGGCAGCTTCAGGTGATGACCGGCTTAGGTAGAGTACTGTATCATCTGCAAACAGGTGTTTGTTGGCCTCCTTAATGCCAACATCTATGCTGTTAATATATATAGTGAATAAGAGTGGTCCCAGGATACAGCCCTGTGGGGCACCTCTGATTAACGGTTTGAGAGAGGGAAGCTCTCCCTCTGCCTTCACCTGCCGGTGCCTATCCGTTAGACAATCATGGAACCATTCCAGTGACATAGTGTCAAGACCCAAGGCTTTTAACGAAGAAAGAAGCAGACAACGGTCGACAATGTCAAATGCCTTACTGAGGTCTAGGAAAAGAGCACAAACAAACTTTTTTGTTGTCTAGATCACGCTGCCAGTCATTTGTTACCTTAGCCAGCGCCATAACTGTACTATAGTTAGCTTGGAAACCTGACTGTATAGGGTTTAAAAAGTTTGTGTTTATTAGGAAAGCTCTCCGCTGGATGTTCACAATTTTTTCTAAAAGTTTTGACAGAATGGGGAGTAGCGAAATTGGCCTGTAATTATTTAGATCACAGAGATCCCCCAGATTTAAAAAGCGGTATGATATGAGCAGTTTTCCAGAGACTGGGGAGAGACCCTTAAGACAGTGACGGATTAAATAGGTGAGTAATTGGCACAGCTAGAACATGCCAGGCAATCTTAAGGTAGTAGGGGTCAAGCGAATCCGCGCCGGCGCTTTTCTTGGTGTCCAACTGCAGAAGAAGGTCTTCAACCTCTTTCAGAGAGGCAGGTGAGAAGGAAAAGGCAGCACTTGTTAGATTGGATTCAGAGGGCAGTACAGTCATCTGGGAGCGTAGGGTGCAAGCGGGCAAACTGTTGAATGATAGACGTGCGTAAGCAAAACGGTTATTGAAGGCTTGTAAAATCTCCTTTTTGTCACTGATGGTTACATTGTCCGATGAGATTTTTGAGGGGAGCGCAATTCCTGTCGTATGTCCAGATAGTTCTTTTATTGTGGACCAAAATTTGGTTGGGCATTTTGAGGAAGAGTCCAACTCTGAGCGGTAAGAAATTAGACTTGGCCTCTCTAATCAACGTAGTGCAGGAGTTTCTGGCAGTTCTGAAGAGGCACCAGTCTTTGGCTAGTTGTGATTTGCGAGCTTTTTTCCAAAGCAAGCCTCTATTTACTAAAGCGGTCTTAAGGTCGTCAGTGAACCAACAATATGTTCTAAGCTTTATGCAGATTTTGACCAGCGGAGTGTGGGTGTAGAGGGCATTTGTTATAATTTCCTGAAAGATGTCATATGCTTTGTTTACTGATTTGGCAAGGTAGAAGTTCTGCCAGAGCAGTGAGGCTTTCAGTTCGTTGATATAAGCCAGCAGGATAAAGTTCCGTTTGGATCTTTAGTCAAGAACTTAGTGGTAGATGTCGGTTTAGGATTGGCTCTGACACCAGCGATGAAACAATGGTCGCTTACATCGGCATGAAAGATGGCAGCATGGGAGAAGAAGTGCGGTTTATTCACTAGTAAGACATCTAGCAGCGTGCGATTCATGAGGTTTTTCTTGTTAATGCGTGTTGGTTCGTTGACAAGTAGTGATAGTCCATGGGAGTCACAGAATGATTTGAGGGGTAACGAGGCACTGGACAACCAGTCATAGTTAAGGTCCAATAGTATAACTGTTTCGAGGTTACTAGAGTCCATGATAGACAAAAGGTGAAACAGAAGCTACGACCCAGCAGATGGTAGTCTGTAGCACCTATGATACGGAGGGCTATCGCAGGTGTAATTTCAATTTTTATGGACATACATTCAAATCCATTAGCAATAGAAGAGGAATCAAGGGAGGAGACCATAAATTTGTCCTTAATATAGATGGCGACCCCACCACCCCTGGTTTGCCTATCAGATCTGAATAGCAGATAGTTGGGAATGCTGACCTCCTTATCAGGAGTGGATGGACGAAGCCAGGTTTCCGAGATCACAAGAACGTCTGGTTCGGTGCGTGTGACCCAAGCCTGGAATGAGATGAATTTCTTTACAAGGCTACATGCACTGACATGCATAAAACTAATTCATTTTAATTTTGTGAGTTCTGAGGGTGATGAAAGGTCTTTTGTTGGACCAGGGTTGAGTACAATACTGACTGAACAGAGTAATAAGATGAGCACAACTTTCCTCAAACCAACAAGGGATAGCTTGGAGATTTCAGTCCTTTGACGGCTACATGAAGCATCAGAATAGGAGTACAGGGACCTGTTTTTAGTACTATGTTGCCCTAGTGATACATAGCATAAGACCCTTGCCGCGTAACTCCAGGGAATATAGTTTCTGAGTGGGTATGGTGGATTTCCTCCTATAGGCATCTAGCTTATAGAGGCACCCCATGTATAAAACACAGTTTGGTGTAGGTGAGGGAACGTAGGGGTAGCGCATGAATTAAATAATGGCTCGATATGTAAGCACTTTTGTGGCGAAGGGTATAAGTACCCACTGAGGTAGGTCCTACCCAGTGGGTTTCCTAGAAAGGGAATTGCACAAATGGTGGCGAGGAGTTGGAGCCAAAACACCATGGCCATAATTCCAGTTTGTGGGGCCAGGTAGAGAAGTTGAAATAGAGAGGCAGCCCCCTTGAGATACGCTCCAAAAGCAGGACTTCAATGTTTGGCAGCGCTGCAGGGAAAAACAGCACGCCACTAGGTTCAGTAGCCTAGAATGTATACGGTCAGTGTATGTAATTGTGGAAGAGGAACAGGATAGGCAGGAGGAGGGCCAATGACAGCAGGGTGCAGAGCAAGGTGGTCTATATAAGAAAGGTCTGGGGGAGGATGAAAATTTGTGGCTTTGCCTGTACCTTTCAGGGAGTGTAGTCAAAGCAAGTGGTCTCGAGCGGCTGCTGGAGCGCCGACCGCCCGGTGGCCGCGGTTTCCTGCGGCGCCTGAGCTGGGAGCCCTGGAGGGTTCTCGGCTGAGAGAGAGAGAGAGAGAGAGAGAGAGAGAGAGAGAGAAGGGTCCAATTAGTACTGGAGCAAGACAATGGGTCAGCTATCCAGTGTAAAAAAAAAAAAAACAACCTGCAAGTGAATGGGAGAGCGATTTCCTCGGCGCCCTGAAGTCTGGCTTGCAGTTACAGAGGCAGGAAAGGGCTGTATCACGAACACAGTCTCAGTAGGAAAAAGGCAGGAGAGTCCACATTTAAAAGCACTGAACAATTAAGCAGCAAGATTTTAACAATTTTTAGCCCTTTTCCAAACAAGAACAACTCCTTTTTGCCAAGTTACATTCAAGATCAATGTTAAAGGGGGGACAGCCAATCAGAGCGTGCCTAGAGAAGGCGCTCGCACTCCGATTGGTTTACGGCTTTGCCGTACCTCTCATAAGTGTACAGAAACAGCCAAGAATGATGTAAACATGGCAACCATAATAACAACACTCATTTTAGTAGTTTTAATGTAAAAGTGCTAAAGCAGACCTTAAAATGTGGAGGAAGGGGCACAACAGCATACAAGACAGGCAAAGGGGCAAGGAAAAGTTACTCACAGTAACAACTTTTGGTTTTTCTTGTATAAATATAGAGAGGTGGATGTAAGTAGTTTATGCTCCTCCAGCAAGGGCAAGCTAGGGCTCCCTGCGGCCCTGCCAAGCCGACCCCACCGTCCATCACCTCCCCAGGACTTTTCCCGATGGCAAGGTGGGTAGGGGATCAGCACACAGGGCACCATGAATGGCTGAGTCGCTATTTTCCCCCTGATTCCCCTTGCTGGGGCACACATGTGGAGGCATGCATATGCTGCAGTGCATACCATCGAATGCAGCCGAAGTGGTCAATCGCAGTGAACTGAGCTCCATGTCTCACCCCCTCCCCCGCTTTTCTTTTTAAATCATTAATTTGTCATCTTTTTAATAAATTTAGTTTCAGCTCGTTTTCTAAAGAATTTTGTCTTGCCAGAACGAAATCTCTACATCTTCTATCGTTTATACTGGAAGAAAATTTACCTGGACTCTGTCATCAAGACTTAAGAGTCCTCTCCTGTCAAAACTGCAGTTCACAGTTTGCTTCAGTAAAACAGCAAGGATGTCTAAAGAATTTGACAAAGTTATGGAAATTTCAGATGACACTGACACACAAACTAACAGAGGGAGTAAACGGACCATGAAGGAAGCTGGCCCCTCTGAAACAAACGTTGAGAAAACTGAACTAGTCTGTGCAGTTCCTCATTCCCAAATGGACAAATGAACATTACAGGTGAACTCACCGCACAACATGATGGCTGATCTGATATAATCTTCTAATGAGGATAAGAAGGATGACAAAAATAATAAAATGCGGTTCTCCAATGCTGAATCGAGAATCTCCAGCACTGAGGACACTATTTCTAGAGACTCAAAAGAAATTATAAGCAACAGTCGTCGGATCACTAAACTTGAGGACAGAATGGAGGATCAGGAGGCCAGGAGTAGAAGAAATAATTTGAGGATTATAGGTCTTCCTGAGGGATGAGAAGGAGCTGACACAATTTCTTTGATTACAGGGTTTTAAATAGCTGGTATAGCACAGTAAAACGTTAGGCAAAACCGTGTAGTGCTAATCATTTTCAGAAATGTTTAGCAGTAGACTGCTAACTATTTTTTGAGTGAGTCCATGACACAGTACACAACATTAATAAAACTATATATTTTTTAAATTTTGCTAATCAGTCTGTGCCAAGTGCTATGCATTTTCTTAACTGATTAGCAGTTTCATGCGTCAAACTGCTAATCAGTTTTTCAGCTTATTTAAAACCCTGAATTAACAAAATATTGTTACAAGTAGTCCGTTCACCTCCTGATCACAACTCCTACTTAAGAGAGGGCACACTGCTCATTTAAGCCCATGCCAGCAAAAGGGGGAAAAACCAAGACTTGTAGTTGTGAGATTTTTAAATTTTCAGCAGAAGACTTTATTTCCAGATAGCTGTTACAGATCTGTCATTCCTGGAATATCAAAGAGTAAAACTGAAATTTTTCAACACTTCCATAATATTTGTTAAAGAAGAGGAATGCTTTCTATTTCTTTAAGAAACAAATGAGATTTAGGATTAAAATACAGTCTCTTGCATTCCACCACCTTGAAAGTCTGGACTTTTGAGGGAATTAAAATGTATACCAGTTCTTCAGGCAGCAAAGGAAGGCCTCCAGAAAGATCTGTCAGCTTTATTTAAAAACTTTGAATTCTCTAAGGCACAGCCAACTAATGTTATTGCATCCTGTAAGCAGACTTTGCTATCAGCTTATCCCACTGATCTATGAGTTATTTAAATTAGACTCTTGTCTATTGCTTTGCTGCCCAGAATAAACACCTCACATATGTATGGTCTTTCACCCCTTCCTTTAAGAATAGTGCTGGAGTGGTATGAATGTATGGATTAATTTCTTTCCAGCGAATTTGAGTGGTATCGGTGGCGGGGGACTCTGCCCACTGTTCAGGAGGGTGATCACTACACTTGGCCTTTCCAGCCGGAGGGATCCCATTTAACACCGACCCATCACGGTACAGAATTGTTTTGTTTATTATCTAAATGACTCACAGATCATAGAATACCACAAATGAAATAACCAGAAAGGTGCTAATAATACCATGGGACTTTTCATGGGTATACTTCAGAAGCAGTGAAGGTTGTGACAACTGCCTCCTGTATGGGTCTGCTGTTCAGCAAATATTTTTATAAGATGCATAAATGTATTCACACTTTGTTTTTAGCTTTTAAAAAAAAAAAAAAAAGAGAGAGCTAATTGCTGATGGTATTTTAATATAAAGTCTAACTGTCCTGAATTTTTCAGTGAAGTCATCAACTAGTGGTGACACATTTTATTTCCCTGAGCTACAGAAAAATTGTCACACACAAAATTGTCACACATGCTTACCAGGAGCTACGGTTAATATTATTCTCTGGTTTGATCCTTCATATTTTTTTCATTTTTCTGCCATTTTCTCATCTGGGGTTTTTGAATTTCTGTTACAGTTAAACATTTACTAAGAAACTGTTTCTTCACGAGCTGTGCTCTCACAGTATGCCAGTGTTTTGTTTTGATAGGTTAATTGTAGCTCCCTTAGGTAATATGGGTGGGATTATTCTGCGCATGTCAGATGCACAAAATGGAGGTCGATTTTCCTCAAAGTTGTGAAATTTGTGATCCCAAGTCAATTTTTGCATAACTATTTTTACTATTTTAACTCTAAGGATCCTTACTTATTGGATTACATATAGAATAATACATGGGGGGAGCGCATAACGAGAATTTAATGCCCACCCGAGGTGTGGGATGCTACATAAACCCCTGAGGGCAAAGCCCAAGGGGGTTCATCAAAGCATCCCACACAGACGGTGGGCATTAAATTAGAGTTTTGCACTCTCCCCCAATGTTTTATGTTATATAATTGCTGGTGGAGTGTTTTCTCACCCCATCATTTAAAGCAGCAGTACTATGCAAAATAAATCTGCGCTTTTTGACAGTTTATTCCCTGTGCTCTGCTGAGCTTGTCCCTGGTACTCTTTCCCGCCGACAATGTATTATCACCCCAAAATGTGCTCCGTTATCCTATATGTGTACATTTCTGCCGCCCGCTCCATTGACTAGATAGCGCACAACATATTTTCTGTGGCACTACAACGGCTGTAATAGCTCACTTCCTGGTTAGGCAGTACTGCTGCTTTAAATGAATAAGAAAAAAATGTGTCCAGTAAATGGTGCTGCTGTTTATCGCACTAAAGCAGCACTGATTTAAAACCGATATAAAATCCCCAGCAGAAGTTTGTGATCACTACCCTCCAGCAGAAGTTTGTGATCCAAAACTACCCCACTGTGCTAGAATACCAATAGTTCAGCCATGGTTGGACTGAACTGCTGTTTTCAGCTTCACTTTTCTTTTTTGAGCTACTGGAGCTAGTGACTGTCCATTTGAAGTGGGAGAACTGGTAAGTCTTACTGACCGTCCATTTCAAGTGGTCGAACCAGGAAGTCCTGTGCGATAAATAGGTCTGGGAGGTGGTATGGGTGGTGACGAGATAATCCCACCATCCATCTGCTGGAAGTTCACGCATGCACAGAACATGGGAAACCTGGCACGTGTTTACTGTTATAACCTGCAGGTTATAATGGTGAATTATAACCAGGTTTCCCTATGGGAAAAAGCCTAACCTTGTTATTATAATCCAATTAAGGAGATTTTTTACCAAGGGCATAGTTACAGAGGTATTTTCCCTCTATAAAGCATTTGTGGTGAGAGTAATCTGTAACTCACATATAAGGCCGCTTTTTTTTTTTCTTCTCCTGAGCATACTACAAACGACACAGTACGTTTATCTTTTGGTTCACAATGTGGCGGCTAAGAGATGATTCTTTTATCATTAATTATATGAAATTAGCATGTTGGTGATTGACAAAATTCATAATGTTCTTGCTGCTTAATATAATTGGGGGAGAGGGAAGAGAGGTAGCCCAACTTCTACTGTTGGCATTAGGGAATTATCGGGGAGGGTGTTAGGATAATTCCTTTGCCACAGTACAAAAATTGTTTTTATATATTATTAGTGTTAATTTTACCAAATTACTTCATATAGGAAGTATGCTTAAAGCAGTGTTTTCTATTTATCTTGTTTCCTTCTTTGATAAGTTACCTACTTGTATTACTTTATTATATGAATTTTGCCCAACTATTAAGTTACATTTTGACTAACAAAAATGAATGTACATATTTGGCCAAATTTAAAAACTGGTCAAAACAACTTTTTGATACAGAGATAAAGTATGCACTTCTAAGATTCAGTTTAAAGTAAAGGTGTGATACAAGTGCTCAGGCTTCATAGCCCGCTCCCCTGGGCAGCGATAGCCCCTCTGTGTTAAAATGATCAATCCTAATGCACGCCTGTAAATGTGGGTAGGGATCGTAACTCTGGCCAAACTGCCAGCCCGCTGATCCCCTCCTACTTTCTGGTCCGCCTCCACGCTCCCCCCATTTTGTGATGTTTAACCAGGGAGAGTGCAGGGACGCGCCCGAAAAGGGGGGGGGTCACTAGTGGAGTACCTCAGGGCTCAGCACTGGGTCCAGTCCTCTTTAACATCTTTACAGGTGACACTGCAGATGGTCTGGAGGGAAAGGTATGCCTCTTTGCAGATGACACAAGATCTGTAACAGAGTTGATACACAAGGTGAGAAGGCTGAGAGGACTTGGCAAGGTTGGAGGAATGGTCAGACATGGCAACTTACATTCAATGCAAAGAAGTGCAAGTAATGCACCTGGAAACAAAAACCCAGGAGAAGAGTACACAATAGCAGGGGAGGTATTAACAACAACAAAAATGGAAAGGGACCTGGGGGTAGTCATATTAGATGATCTAAAGGTTAGTAAGCAATGTGAGAAGTCAGTAAGGAGAGCCAGGGGGATACAGAGATGCATAGGAAGGGGCATCACAAGTAAAAAAAAAAAAAAAAAAAAAAAAGAGAAGTGGTTATCCCTCTGTACAGACAGTTGGTGAGACCCCATCTGGAGTACTGTGTGCAGTTTTGGAGACCTCATCTACGCAAGGACATAGACAGGATGGAAGCAGTCCAGAGGAGGGCAACTAAAATGGTGCAGGGTCTGCATCAGGAAACCATATGAAGAGAGTGAGAAAAGAGCTTAATATGTATACCCTTGATGAAAGGAGGGGCCGGGGGACATGATAGAAGCGTTCAAGTACACTGAAGGAATCAACAAAGTCCAGGAGGGTAGCATCTTTCAGAAAAGAGATGTGTAAGAACAGGGGCACAATTTAAAGGCAGAGGATGGCTCAGTGGTAATGTGGGGAAATTTTTTCACGGAGAAGTGGTGGATGCATGGAACCGCCTTCCTGGAGAGTTGTTGGTCTAAAACAGTGCGGGAATTCAAACATGCATGGGACAGACATAAGGCAATTGTAGTTGGGGGTGGCAGGAAGTAGGCTGTTGGTTAACTAGAATCTGCAGCTTATCCAGTAGCTAGGGAAATGGGCAGACTAGGTGGGCCAAGTGGTCCTTATCTGCCGTCAAAGTCTATGTTTCTAAGTCTATGGGGCTCAATTTCAGAATGTTTATACAGAATTTTAATGTTCCTTTTGATAAAAGTGAAAGCCACCGCTCCACTAGCCGCTAAACCAGGATCATGGTTGCTGGTTGTGAACAGTGTTTTATCAGAGTCCTGAGTAACAGGGAAAAAGAGGGAATGCACCTAGGGAAAAGGAATCCCAAAATAGAATAATGGATGGATGGGATAAAGCTCAGTACTACAGCAGAGGAACATGACCTCAGAGTAATTATTAGTGACACCCTTAAGCAGGTTAGCCAATGTGACAAGGCTTGCAGTAAGGCAAACAGGATGCTAGGATATATAAGGAGGGATACTGACAGTACAAGAAAGGAGGTGATACCCCTCCCACAGATCCCCGGTGAGACCACATCTGAAGTACTGTGCCCAGTTTTGGAGCCCTCATCTTAGAAAAGATAAAGATGTCAGCGCAGCAGTTGGATTTCCATTTGCGATGCCAGCGACCTGGGTTCGGGAACGGATCCGGGACACTGGAGGGCCGGTCGGGGGCAGAAGGATCGAGCATCCCAAGGACTGCTCTCCTTCTTTGGGGGGAGGGAGGGGTATGTGAGCAGTGCTTGATGAACCCTTGGCAGAGGCCAGGGGTACCACAGCAACCGGCACCAGAATGTCACTCGAGGGTCTGGGCGAACACTGGCATCATTGCACGTCCCTGTCCACAGGGGGGAACCAAGCTGCCGGCCGTCCTAGATGAAGCCAGCCCCCAGCTTCAATCAGCCTTCAGGACGGCCCCTTCGACCTATCCCGTCGTCTGCGGCATCGTGCTGGGTCGGTGCTGCAACCCCGCCTTCGGGGGGGGGGGAGCCAGGATCAAGGCACGCCTAATGTGGAGGTGGTAGCGAGGGCCCGTGACCTGGTGGCTGCAAATAGTGTAATTAATAAAGACAAGGATAGGCTGGAGGTGGTACAGTGCAGGGTAACGACGATGATTCGGGGCCAGCAAGGAAAGTCCTACAAGGAATGACTTGGGGTGCTCAATATGTATTCACTAGAGGCTAGAAGGGAGTGGGGGAATATGTCAGAGACTTTCAAGCTCCTGAAAGGAATAAACAAGGTGGACTCCAGGGAACTGTTTAACAGGAACATGGGGGCATGACTGGAAACTGACAGGGGGAAGGTTCAGGAGCGATCTGAGAAAGTACTACTTTACAGAAAGGGTGGTGGAACCATGGAACAGTCTGCCGACCGAGGTGGTGGTAGCAGAAACTGTGGGTGGTTTCAAACATGCTTGGGATAGAATGAAGGGGACAGTCATCACTGGTGGGGACAAGGATGGGAAAGGAGAATAACCATTGGGCAGGGGTACAATCCCTATCGATGCCAGGTCATGGGGTTCTATACAGACCCATGGGCAGACTGGATGAACCATTGGTCTTTTTCTGCCGTCAATGTCTATGTTTCTATCACTGGACCAGCAGGGATGTAACCAGGCACACAGCAAAGAATATGGAAACCTGAGTACAGATGCCAATGGAGGCAGCAGAGGAGAAACAACAGGTGAGAGCAGGCAGTATAGTTACCCGTCACCTGACACAGGGGGAAGGCAGAGGAGAGAGCTGTGACTCAACAGAGGAGAGTCCCTTGAAGAGTTATTGTTGCGCCGTAGGTAACTAGTCTGTCTTCCATGATGTGACTCAATGGGGTGAGGAGATATTCTCGAAGATGGTCCACTGTTCTTGAATTTAATCGCTGTGGTGCCAGCATGATGCTAAACCACACTGAATTGTGGTTGCTGGTCCTGAAGGGCTCCTCTACTCCGATCTCTTCTTTGTTCTTCCCACTAGAGAGCACTAAGTCCAGCACAGCCCATTCCCTTGTAGGCCCCAACCCACTGGGTCATTAGGCACGCCTGCATTACCTCTAACAGCCCTGGCTCCGTACACTTTTGGCCAATGGAACTTCTCAGTCTACATCATGTAGGTTGAGGACTCCTGTTAGGTCTCCCTCTGTGTGACTACTGTTCTCATTTCCTCCCCCAGCACACCATCCACACTGTGTGTCTTGTATGGGGGCCTGTACACCATCTCACCCTAATGATCCTCTCATCTGTTGCTAACTGCACCCATTCCGATTCCACCCCACTCTCTTTGTTTCGGGTTATGTCTTCTGTGACATCTGGACTGTTATGTACAAAGCAATCCCCCCTCTTCTGTCCTGCATCCAGTCTCTCCTTTAAAGGTGATACCCATGAATAACCTATATCCCAATCATGGCATTCTGTGTGCCATGTTTCTGTTACTGTCAACAAATCTGATTTTGCCTATGCTGCTACTGCTTATAACACACTCGTTTTATTTCCCATACTCCTTGCATTCACAAAGGCTGCCTTTTAAGTGCTTACTTTCCATTCTCCCCTGCCTTCCTGCAATCTGGACCATTGTCCCCTTAGTTGATTCACCCTCCCCCCTTCATTTTCCCGTGTTCTCTCTGTTCCAGACCCTTTTTTAGTCCCATTACAATTTCTAGCATCTGAGGCCATTTTCTTCTTGCTCCTTACTACCTTGGAACCAGTACCTGCCCTCTCCCTTTTTCTGTTTTACCCTCGCCTGTTTGTTTTCATGCTGCCCCCTCATTTACTATGTACGGGAGAGCCCTTAAAGGTGATAGGAAAAGGTTTTTACACCTCTAGAAGACCCCCAAGTTGTTCTACTTTTGTCCACCCAGTACCATGATATGTTTTCTGACCTTTTTTGTTAAATTAATAATCACATTTTTTTGCCTTTTTAACTACCCTGAATCTCTCTCTCCTCAGCAGTTGCTGCTCTCTCTCTTTTCATCCTGCCTGAATATTCTATGACATCAACACCATTCTAGGCCATTCAAACGAACAGTAGGGAATGGCAGTTACTGATGTCACGGAATGTCTTAAAAATATGAAAATCTGGTGAGGAGGGTGGAACTCTATGGAGATGTGAGGGCACCCCAAAGCTAGATTATTCTCAGACCCTCAGGATTTCGCTGGAAACACTGCGAGAAGTTAACACTGGACTGCCACTGCATTAATAGTACCTTTATGTACAGAGATTTTACAGTGCATGCATCTCCAAAGCACAGAGCTATTTTCACAGAATTTGCTTAAATCTCATCGGTATGGAAGGCATACTAACGGAATTTAGGCAAATTCTGTGAAAATAGCACTAAGCATCAGAGATACATACACTAAAATCTCCGTACATAAGGGTATTTGTAAAGCAGGGGCAGTGAAGCGTCATTTTCTCGCAATGTTTCCAGTGAGATCCCGGAGGGTTGAGGAGCACCATACTTAAAATGCCAGGTCCACTGGAGAGTTGCCCAAATTTTTGCATAGTCAGGTAAATAAACTTAATTTACCATGGTGCCTTCAGGGGGGATCAGAGAGGCGAAGCCCCAATCTGTGCAGCGGCTGGGGCTTCATATCTGCTGGTAGAACTCCTTTAACAAAAAATCGTCAAAGCATATCGGAATACATAACTGGCATGGAGAGGAAGATAGAGCACTTAACTTTGTAAAAATCATTTTCCATCTTCCTAAAGGCATCCCATGTGTGCTAGTGTTATGTACCATGCCACAGCATAGCCCACCCACTTCCTAGTTAAAATTCTTGCATATTACCATGTCAAACATCTGAGAACTTGAAGGCACAGGCGGCAGGTTAGAGACAGCAAGCTCTAGAGAAGCTGCAAGGTGTCTCACAGACTCTGAATCCCATCTTCCAAGAGGAACACCATCCCTAGATCTGTCAGAAACACCACCAATGCCCACCCCTCACCCAGATGGAGGAGGGCCTGACTTGTGGAGAGCAAGCTCTTCTTCCAACTGGTACCTTTCATCATATGAACAGTAAAACAGCAATTATGTATTACCATCATGTCAGTACAAGTTTCCTACTATTTTAAAATCATCTCTCAGTTCTAGATCAATCCCAGACAGCAAAATTCACTTTCACTTCAGACGATGGTCTTTTCCAGATACATAGAAATGAAGTTATTGGTTGTCTATAAGCTGTTGAAATCCACGTAGCCCGCTTCCGTTCCCACATACCTTGTAATGCTGCTGTGGGAGTCCAGGGCTGCCATGATCTTAATTTTTAAGGGCATGGTTATATTTTAATAAAAAGCCAAAAGTTACGGCCGAACGGGTCCAGAATGAGCAGGTGCAAGTGCTCATGGGTATTATACCCTTCTAGTGACGTCGCTAACACCATTAGTCTTACTGCTGCAGTAGTGGCGGTAGAATATTATACTTATTTTAATGCTTCCCCGGGGGTCTCAGTACTTGAAATATTACTTACAGCAACAGTCTGTCCAAGTGTTGCTGTAAGTAATATTTCAAGTACTGAGACATGACATCATAGCAAAGCTCAAAAAATCTCTATGATGACATCTTACCCCAAGATGGAAACATCAACCTTGTTGTGTATGGTTACCCATACTCCGTTTTGTACAGTGTATGTTTGTTTTAATT
Organism: Neoceratodus forsteri; assembly: GCA_016271365.2. Lineage (NCBI taxonomy): Eukaryota > Metazoa > Chordata > Ceratodontiformes > Ceratodontidae > Neoceratodus > Neoceratodus forsteri. The sequence continues at coordinate 913,843,944 of CM028131.1, read as the reverse complement.
CCTTTACCTTCTTTCTAACTCTGTCTTGAACATTGGTCAAATAAATAGGAAAAAAAAACATTTAATGATGTGATTTAATTAATAGAGATTAATGGATGGGGAAGTGTGTGATACAAGAATTTAATGTAAACCGGAGGTGTGGGATGCTACATAAACCCCGAGCGCAAAGCCCAAGGTTTTTTTTTTTTTAAAGCATCCCACACCGAGGGTCTACATTAAATTCAAGTTTGACATACTTTCCCCATCTTTTATTTTATATAATTGCTGGTCAGCAATTTTTTCCCAGTCAGACTTCTGAACTGTCACTGTTAAAGGCGCTTTGCAGTGCTCTACCACCACACATTCCGCTTAGTCAGTCTCTGCCTCCTTACTTCTCCCCTTTGTTAGCCGTTTATTTATTTATTTATTGCCGTTTCTGCGCGTGTTTGTTTTTACTTACAGTTTGCAGTCGGAATCCCCGAAGTCACCCATGGAACCGTTGCGGCTTGCACTGGCTCTGTCCGATGCAGGCGAAGTGCAGGATCAACCAGATACATCGTTATTTTAAATGCAGAGGTAGCTACTGAGTAAAATTTAAAAAACGCACACAAATTACCAAGCAAGACGAGTTTGTGGGGGCTGGAGGCAGCTCCTCGGTAACTGGGAGATGGAGAAACCATGTTTTCGAATTTTTTAAGCCTGCCCACATAGAGAGCAGAGAGCCAATGAGGGAGTGTGACATTCTGACAGACATAGCACGTGAATGTCGTAATAACCAGCGGGTTATTACGGCAAATATCAACTTGGTCATCCCATTTAAAAAAATTGATGACCGGTAATTATATAGCTATATCAGCTGGCAACATTTCTAGCAGTTCAGCCTTTAACAAACAGTTCTCTTGGGATGACTCTGTGGAGAAGAGTTTAAGTTGTACTTGTGGTGTTTTCTGTCTTGCAGATATCTTCATTATGAGGAAATCTGCAGTGTCAGCTTGTATTTTAAATATCTTATTGTGTTCTCTTCACCCTCATTTAATACTGAGGACAGTTCCACAAAAACAGGACCTGTTTCTCAAGAGTCCATCTTCCTCTACAGTTTCTTCCCCACTTGAAGTCATAATCCTCTGTTGTGACTTCAGTCTGTTGCCATGGGAATAACTGTGACGTCACAGGCAAAGTATTATGACATCGAGTAAGGAATAAGCAACAGAAGTCGATTAACCCTCAGAAGAAATATCCTGTTTTCATGCATATTATCTTAGTAATAAACAAATGGGGGAAGAAATACAGCACAACGTGAAATATAACTTTATAAGCCAAATTTATACTAATACTAATTTTTTCCAAGTTCTCCTGCAGGCGTTGTTTAAGCACTGCAAATGTACATCAGAACTTGTGGTTCAGTTACCTGGAGGGCCAGAACAAAATGTTTTTCAACAACCGGGAGAGGGAGGCACAGACATTTTCTCCTTCTCTTACTTGTTAGCAAATGGTGGCATGGCACTAAGTAGAGTATTATAGTTTTGAGGGTCAAGCAAACACACAAACTCATTAACAAAAAAGCAGAACATACCACCACCACCACCACCACCACCCCCACCATCCAAGCAATGCACATTTTAAAAAAGACAACAGGTGATGTGATGGCAAGAAAAATTAAACAAGTGGCCAGCATAGTAGCATGGAGGGCTGAGGCATCATAAGCACCCTACCTCCTGCCATGTCGGTGACCCAGGTTCGACAACAAGCCTGGGTTGCTGGGGGTCAGCCGGGGTGGGAGAGGATCAAGTGCCCAATGGATGCTCTCCTCTCCGGGTGGGGTTGCAACTGCATACTCTGCCAAATGACTGCCACCTAGTGGAGGCCATGTGGCAGTGTGGGTCAAGGAGGGGAGAAGAAAAGAGGCTGCGGGACTCCGTGCCGTGCATGTGCCTCCACACACACACACACTTACGAGCATGCCCCAGCATGGGGAAGGGATCTAATAAACTGTAAGGGAAAATGGGGCAGGACAGGTGTATATTATGCCTCCTCCGCTGATCCCCACTCGCCGAACCACCCGACCTCTGGAAGCCAACGACTGGATGTGTGATTTCGGGGGGTGGGGAACAGCCCTTCCTCTCCTGACCCCGCCACAGGGAGGCCATCTATGGGTGTACTGAAGTGGTGTCGGACGGTGGGGGTCAGCAGGGCAGAGTGCAGGGGAGACTCAGCCTGTCCTGGCTGAGGAGCATAAGCAATGGGTGGAAAAGAAAAATGAAAACAAGCAAAAATTCTAGTCTGGCAAAGACAAAAAAAAATATAAAATGTCAATTAAAACCTTTTTTTTCCCCCACTGAGAAGGAATTTCAGCTAGCTTTTTCTTGCCATCAAGGGTAGCATTAACCTGAAATGTCCAAAAAGAAATTTTGAATGGCCAACCTGAGGACCCAATGGAGGCACATACAGGCTCTCTGCAGTCTGGCAACCCATAACAGGGGTGCTGCCAAAGGAAGCACTTCCTGGCCAGGGGATGAGGGTGGCTTTCAGTGGTGAACCAGGGAGGCTGCAATGGTGCATGTGTCCCCTGCCCCTAAACAGGGTTGCTGCGGACATATGGTCAAGCATGGCACCTACCAGAGGGAATAGAGAAGATAGAAAAAGGATATAAACCTTAGTCACGACTGTCAACATGATGACCAAAGGCCCAGAGCCACAAAACAGAGCTGGGGCTACGTTGCTGGGGCTAAGAGGCACAGGTAGCGTTAAAGGGACATTGTCAACCTTTTTTTTCATCACCTTATTTCTAGTTAAAAGCCTACATTTTTACGATTGCTTACCTTCTCTAACATTCACTGATGTTGTTTGTTTTGTCTGTCTCCTTGTTTAGTAGAACTGAAATGCATGCTAATGTATATTTATAAACAATCTCGTTCTGTTTACAATCCTGGATCTGTTCTTGCTGCATACTTCCTGAGCATTACAAACACACCCAAACAGTGCAGTCACTCATGATGCAATAGCCTCCTAAAGTCCCACTGCATCATGAGTTGCTAGAATGTGTTTGGGGTGTTCCAAAGTTCAGGAAAGATGCAACGGGAGCTGATCAAGGACTGTAAAGAAACCTGCGTTTATGTGGTAACAGTACGGTGGGCCGTCTGTTTTTCACTTTTTTCAAGAAAAAAAGAATCAGTATCAAATACCAGCTACATCAGCAATCTTTACAGAATGTTGACAATCATAAAATGTGTTTTTTAAACTAGGAACACTGAGACCTAATGGGGGGGTTTGACAGTATCCTCTTAAGGGTGTGCTCTGAGCACAGTTAGAGATTATGGGAGCACATTTTCTTTGTGCTCCTCTTATCTTTCAGGAGCACAGTCAGAGGCAGGAGTTTCAAGCAGCGTAAGGGTGGTGGTCCATCAGGGACACGGATGCAGATCAGGCTTTTGTTATTAATTTGGCAAAGTTCAAAGTTAGATCGCCAAGCTATTGGGTGAGCAGGAAGCCATCAAGTTAGTAGGTAAGCTAGTAAGTTACTGTGCACTGCAACATGCTGGCAAGGAACAAGCATGTTGGCAGCTACCACAGGCTAGTATATGAGCAGCTGGGAGATAAATGCCCAGGCAAGGGATGAGTGGATGTGGTTTCAGGGGCATTTACTGGCAGGCTGAAAACAAGTGTGTGGATAAGTGGCACCACGGCAGGCAGGGAACAAGTGTATGTGCACACTCTGGCTTTAAGAGAGCATGCAGGTAGGTGGGACCGTGGGAAATACAGGTTACTCACCTGTAACAGGAGTTCTAGGAATGGTATATGTTGTTCATCCACACTCATTGGCAGGTATCCTTGCCGCTTTAAATCTTGCCGGAAGGTCTTCAAGCTTGCTCCTCCCACCCACCCGGGTGGTATAACTCTCGGCTCCGCCCCATGACGCCAGATCTGGCCCGCTGGAAGCTCAGGTTGTGCGTCGAGCCGGGAGGTCGGGTGGGTCGTGTGGATGAACAACATATACCATTCCTAGAACTCCTGTTACAGGTGAGTAACCTGTATTTCTAGGGACATGGATATGTTGTTCATCCACACTCATTGGCAGACTCCTAGCAGTTCTCCGGGAGGAGGGAGGCAAGACGACACCCCCAATACTTACTTGGGAAAGAGAGACTGAGAACCGAGGCCCCAAAACCAGCATCCGGCGTGACTCAAGGTCGATGTGGTAATGGGTAATGAAGGTGTTTGCTGACTTCAGGTAGCAGCCCTGCAGATTTCCTGGATAGGGGCGTCCCTGGAAGCAGCCACCGTTGCAGCAGTATGGCGGGTAGAATGAGCTCTTATCCCTCTGGGAGGCTCCATGCCCGCCAACTTATGAGATCTATGCAGGAGGTTACCCACCTGCTTATCGTCCGCTTGGCTGCAGGTCTGCCAGATGCGGCTTCAGCGTAGGTGACAAACAGCTGGCGAACCTCTCCCCGAATTTCAGCCGTGCGCTCCTTATAATAAGCGAGTGCCCTTCTAGGGTCCAGAGTATGGAGCCTATATTCGGCCTCCGAGGTGTGATTGGGGTAGAACACCGGCAGAGTCAACACCTGGTTAAGGTGAAACTCCGACACCACCTTCGGAAGGAATTTCGGGTGGGGCAGGGACAACCTTGTCCCTGTGGAAGACCAGGTAAGGAGACTCGATGGAAAGCGCCTGGAGCTCTCCCATCCTTCTGGCTGACGTGATAGCCACCAAGAAGGCGGTCTTCCACGACAGGTGAGAGAGACACACCTGTGCATAGGTTCAATGGCTTGCCCATGAGCTTTGCCAGTACCAGCAGTAGATCCCACGGAGGTGGGGTTTCACGCACTGGAGGAAATGTGATCAAGGCCTTTGAAAAGCGCCAGACCACCTTCTCCTGCGCCATCGACTGCTTCCCGGCCCGCGCCTGCAAGCAGAGATGGCTGCCAGGTGCACCCTTAGGTCGCCGACCTAAGCCCTTGACTAGAAAGGGACCATAAATAGTCCAAGATGCTTGCCAAGGAACAGGAGGAAGGGTCCAAGCCTTGTTCTGACACCAAATGGAAAACCTTTTCCATTTGAAGGCATAGCATTTTCTGGTCGACTTACGGGACGCCTCAACTACATTGAGGACCTCGTCGGAAAGACCCAAGGCCTGGAACTCTAGCAGCTCAGGAACCAGGCCATCAGGTGCAGGGATTGAAGGTCCGGATGGAACACCTTCCCTGATTGACTGAGAGCAGGTCCGGGCGAGCTGGAAGCTGCCGGAGTCCTGGAGCTGAGACTGAGGAGATCTGGGTACCAGAACTGGCGAGGCCAGTCTGGGGCTATCAGAATCACCTGCGCCTTGTCCCTCCTCGCCTTGAGAAGCACCTTGTGGATCAAGGGAAATGGGAAAAGCGAAAGAGGCCGGGGTCCACTGCCTCGAAGGCATCCCCTGCAGCGAGCCCTGCTGAGGCGGGCATGGAACAGACTCAGCTTCGCGTTCTCCCTGGAGGCAAACAGGTCCACCTGAGGTGTGCCCCAATGGGAGAACAGATGCTGTACTACCTCCGGCAGGAGAGACCACTCGTGGGATGCAGCCCCTATCCGGCTCAGGGCATCGGCCAGGGTGTTGGAGGCTCCTGCCACGTGAATGGCTAGGAGATCCGCCTCCAGGCTGTACGAGTGACCAAATGCGGAGAGCTTCCTTGCATAGAAGCATGGAGCGCGTCCCGCCCTGGCGGTTTAGATAGTACATGGTCGTGGTATTGTCCGTCTGGACTCGGACCACTTGACCCCGGAGGAACGGAGCAAAGGCGGTGAGAGCTAGGCGGACCGCTCGGAGCTCCAGCAGGTTGATGTGGCATGGGACTCCGCAGGGACCAGAGGCCATGAGCCTGTGTTCCCCAGATGGGCACCCCAACCCATCAGAGAGGCATCGGTCGAAGAGAGACCGCCGGCTCGGGCGGATGAACAGGATGCCCTCCTGCAAATGATCTGGAACGGTCCACCACTGGAGGCGTTCCACATCCCTGTGTCACCGACAAGCTGGTCAAGGGATCGAGCGTTGTGACCACTGGCTGGCCAGTCCCCACTGAAGGGGCGCATGTTCCAGCGGGCCCAACGGACCACGCTGGTGCAGGCCGCCATGAGACCCAGGGCGCAGGAAGTCCCGGGCAGGCGCAATTGCCCAACCAGAAATGATCGGGCAAAGGAGGAAAGAACCTCGGCCCTGTCCGCCGGGAGCGCTCTGGCTCGAAGAGAGTCGAGCTGCGCCCGATGAATAGAATCACCTGCTTGGCTCGAGTTCCGCTTGGCCTCGTTGATAAGGAGGCCCAGTTGAGAAACAGACCTGGAGGCCAGATCTCTGGACCACTCCGCCTCCTTCCTGGAGGAGCTGCTATCAACCAGTCGTCCAGGTAAGGGTACACCGGACCCTCGGCGCCGCAGGAATGCTGTCACCACTGCCATGCATTTGGTGAAGACCCTGGGAGCTGGAGACAAGCCGAAGGGCATGGCTTGGAACTCGAAGGGATCCTTCCGCTCGGAGCGAAGGAATCTCTGGTGAGGCAGACGGATAGGGACGTGGCAGCGTCCTGCAAGTCCAGAGAGCAGAACCACCGCCTGTCCAAGGATGGTATTATCTGAGCCAGAGTGACCATCCTGAAGGTTCGAGACCTTAGGAACTTGTTTAGGTCGTGTAGGTCGAGAATGGGGCGCCAGCCCCCCGTCCGCTCGGAACCAGGAAGTACCTGGACACAAACCCTGGGTCTGAAGGAGGGTCCACCATCTCTCTTATCACCTCCTTCTGGAGGAGGAGAGCGATGTCGGCTCGACGAGCCGCCAGTGAGGCTGGGGATCCCGAAGCCCCCCGAGGGGCGACGGCTCTGAAGGGTGGTGCCTGCTCGAATTCCAGAGGCAGGCCTCTTCCACCACCTCCAAGACCCACCTGTCCGTGGTAACAGCGGACCAGGCGACGGAAGTGCGGGCCGTCCCCGGGGGACCCAGGGAGTAGGTGACGGGAATGGGGCGACACCCCTCAGCCCGTCACTGGGCAGGCTTGGAGGAGGGACCGGCCGAGGGACCTCCTGGGCCTTTTCCTCCCTGCCTCCTGTTAGAGGAAGCCGGCGGCTTGGGTTTGGGATGCCAAGGCCGAGCCTGCTGGCCCTGACGTTGCTGGGCCGGGCGTGCCGGGGCACAGAAGGCGAGGGCTTAGGCTGTGCTTGCGGCCTTTGTCCTTCTGGCGGAAGAGACCGAGGTCAAGGTAGCATTGGACTTCTCGATCCTCTGCAGGTGACCTTCCACCCCAGGGCCGAAGAGGTCAGTCCCAAAAGGAACATCCGCCAACTTGTGCTGGGTATCCAGTAAAGGTGGATATCCTCAGCCAAGCCGCCGAGCATAGCCACTGCGGCCGCCACCGATCTGGCACATGAGTCCCCTATATCCAAAGCAGTCTGGAGCTGCTGTTTGGCCACTGCCCTGCCCTGGTCGCACCTGTAACCGTAGTCTGCAGATCGCGGGAAGATGAGGGATGACCTCATCCAGGAGCCCAACAGGGCATGAGAAAAATGTGCCATGAGGGCGGCCGAACTGGCCTGACGAAGGCCGAGAGGAGCATGTAGACTTTTACGCCCGACATAGTCAATTTCTTGGACTCCTTGTCAGGAGGTTTGTCCACATCCCTGGCGTTGCCGGCATGAGCAGCTGTCGGTAACCAACCCCTCAGCAGAGGGGTGTTCCGAAAAACCGGACAAGGAACCGGTAGGGACCGCATACTTCCTGGCCATCCTGGCCGAAGGCGCAGGGCAGGAAGCAGGGCGCTGCCAAAGCTCCAGTGCCGGACCCACTATGGCCTCGGCCACGGAAGGCCTCCGTCGGAGAATCCCCTCGGTCCAGAATCTCCGTGAGGGGATACCTGGCCCGTTTGGAAACGGGTTCGAGCTCCATCCCGGTGGACTCCGAGATGAGCCGAAGCAGTCCTAGGAAGGACGACGGGCTATCGTCCATTGACTGACCTCCTGAAGACTCCAAGTCCAGTCGCTTGGAGAAAAGGAGGAATCATCTTGGACTCGGAAGAGTCCTCGAAGAACTGCCTCTGGCCTGAGCCACCCTTCACCTGCCGAGGTCGGTCGGGAGTGAGGGTAACTGACAGCCGATGGGGTAGACCTTGGCGACCGAGAATCTTGGTGGAGCCCCAATGTGGTGGCTGTGGGGCGGAGGTTCCACGAATCGGTGGAGCAGCTGGTTTGGCGAACAACCGGCCTGGGTATAGGCTCCTCGGATAAGTCGGGGTTGTGTCGGCGCTCGGTGACAGCACATAATGGCGGGGAAGGCGGCGGTGGCTTCTCGGCCAGGAGGAGCTGTTGCAACATAAGGTCCTCGTGCCGTCGGCGTAATTCACGAAGCCTCCCTCATCCGAGGAGGAGGCGGCCAGCGACGCCCGCTACACCGGTGCCGAGACCGAGACCGCCTATGACGGTGGGATCGGCTGGACCGCGAAGAGGTCCGAGACCGAGAGTCCCGGAATTTCTGAGGTCGGTGCGGGGAGGTGTCGGCTGGAACCGGCACTCCCTTCGGCTCGGATGGTCCATCCGAGGGCTCCGGAACCGGAGGCACAGGCGAGCCCACGGGATCCTCAACTCCTCCCGGGGGAACCGGGGAGAGGGGAATCTCGGCTGCTAAAGGCGACAGCCCGTCCAATGGGTCGAGAAAAATCTCGACTTCATCGGTGGGAGTCTCGGTCAACTGGCTTGGCGGGGACACCGTGAGGCCAGTGGCGAAGCAGGCGGTCGACGGCCGGGGAGAGGGACCTTTCCCGCTCCCAAGAGCGTCAACGGAGGGACTTACCCCTGTCCCTCTTTTTGGACCGAGAATAAGGTCCAGCAGACGTAGGCCCTTCTCCTTTAGTGGAGAGGGACAGACAAAGCTCCTTAAAGGAAGCCGTGAAAAGAGCCCAGAGAGGCGGGATAAATGCTGCGGCCGAGGAAGATCTGCCAGCGCCGCCTCCTCTTGAGGGCGACCATCCACTCGAGGCTGATCCGCCGAGCGCCGCGGACCACCGCCAGCAGGCTTCCTGGACTTCACGGAGAAGCGCTCTCGGGACGGCCCAGTTGTACCGGGCAGCACGGTCTTGAGGCGTGGGCCGAGAAAGATGGCACTGGGTGCAAGCCTGCGGGTCATGCTCAAGGCCTAAGCAGATGAACACACGTGGAGTGTGGATCCGTCCGAGACATCTTCTGCCGCATGGGCATCTCGAAATCCGAGGGTCGGTTGTCCATCGCAGCCAGGGGATAGAAGACTGAAGTCTTTTACAAAATTTATTTTAAATCCATAAGCGGAAATAGGAACCAGTCTCAAGCGATGAAGCGTTAAGGAGGGAACCTGAGCTTCCAAGCGGTAAGGAAGATCTGGCGTCATGGGGCGGAGCCGAGATTTATACCACCCGGGTGGGTGGGAGGAGCAAGCTTGAAGACCTTCCGGCAAGATTTAAAGCGGCAAGGATACCTGCAAATGAGTGTGGATGAACAACATATCCATGTCCCTAGAAACAAGTGTTTTTGTGTGGCAGGACAAGGAGGAAGTGATGGTATTGACTATGAGCCAACAGTTAAATGAAATCAAGGTGACTAAGTTAATAAAAAGCAAAGATTATGCATTTTACTGTTGGTAGACAGAAGAAACCATGCATTGAGGAAGCCTGTTGAGTAAGATATATATATATATATATATATATATATATATACACAAATCACATACCCCCAATGCAAAGCATCATGGGCTGCATATGCAAATCACCACATAATGTTATCTGGTCCAACTTTAAGCAGAATTGCATGGTGCGAAAGCCTCTCACACAGTTTACAAAGGGTGCTACAGTTGGCACCTTTGCAAACAATGAGCTGCCATCTGATACAAGGTGGACCAGCATAACATGCTGTGTTGCGACGCGATGCCCCATTGGGGGCATGTGTGATTTTATTTTTAACGAAACTTGGCTTCCAGCCAATCTCCCTTTGGGGTAACCCTTGCCTCAGTGTTTGCCCACAGAGGTTCTTTGTCTTATATATTATATTATATTATATATATATATATATATGTAGGTAGGAGCACAGCCAAGATCTGAAGGAGCACAAATTTTAGGGTAGAATATTGATTTACCGTGCTTCTCTGATATGGAAGAGCATACCAAGTTAAATCCTTAACACCACCCCTGCTAAGAGGTCACCAGTAGGAGCTCCAATGGGGGACGACCAAGAAGGGAAAAAAAAATCATTTAAAAATAAAAAATTCCAAAGCACTGCATGCAAGAGAACGGTGATGGAGTGCAACACACTGGAGACTCGACATATTAAGTCAACCAATTAGCTGATACAGACATACAGACATTTAAATAAAAATGGCAGTTCATGGATGTGTCTCAAAGTTACGTTTTTGATAAAATGTTAAAGAAGTTGCATTATGATGTATATTTAGTACGATCGTCCGTGACAGACCGTGTCCTTGGTGAGGGGGAAAAAGGAGGCGTACACTACAAATTAATGGGCGAGTGGGGGAGAGCTTGAAAGGTGACCAAGCTCCATCAAGATCAAAGAAGATTTGGGGGAACCGATATGATGGTACAGCCAAGGCTCCAGATAAGGTGAGCACCAACCCATTTTACTCGCGTCATTTTAGGAAATACTTTTCAGAAAATGTTTTTTAAGGAGTACCAATACTCACCTAACATTTGTAAATGCTGCATACTCCATAGAATAGTGCTTCATAACTGGTGACTCAAAAAGAGGAGTTTTTTTTTCCAGATCTACAGCACTCATACTCATCTCAATTTTGTTTTACTCATTATATTTTAAACTGGTGAGTAAATGATTCCTGCCTGTGAGCATTGGCTGAAGCACTGTTGGCACCTGATCAATTCTTTTCTAGAAAAAAACGACACAGTTTTTAAAAATGTACTCCTAACTCCACTCCGTGGAGACATTTGCATGCATCTGAATTTGGTTTTATTCGCCTCACTTTCAAAATGAGGAGTAAAGTACTCATCCCAAAAAATCTTAAGAGAGCCCTGGGTACAGCAGCATAGCCTATTTTCTGCTGCTATGCTGGAATTCCAAGTCCTGTGTTGGGCATATTTCCACTGCACTGATGGCAGCTCCTTGGAAGTAGTACATTACAAAACTTCATACGTATGCATGCTCTCTCATCTGTCTCATCCTTTTCCAGTGTCTCATTTCAACCTGCTCTCTTCTCTGAGCTTTCTTACTTTTCTTGTCCCCTTGTAATGGCGCTTTAATACTTTTTCTTTTCCTCATTTTTTTCATTTCTTTTCTGTACTCCATACTGGCACCATACCTCCTCAGAATGCTAAATAAACTTTACAACATTTATTTATTGAGTTAAGATGCTCAGCTCTAGGGAAATGCTCCACATAAGGACGAACACCACTTCATAACACTGGTGATGCTCGTAAAGAACATAGAGGATAATGCATGGTCTTTGGTTAATAACCACACTGTAAACACTTCGAGAGGTTGCCATGACATCATTGCGAAGCTCGAGAGGTTTTCAGATGTCATGGCAACCTCAAGAAGTGTTTTCAGCAAGGTTATTAACCAAAGACAATACATTATATTTTATAGTGTATGGGCTACCAAGATAGTGTAATCGCAGACTGAACTACTTTACTGAGTTACTTTACAGAACATTGATTGTTGCGAGCATTCTGTTTTGTTAGAACATTGATTGTTGTGAGCATTCCATCTTGTTATACCACTGATATGACATACTCAAGAAGGGTTAACAACAGAGTGATGTCATAATGGCATAACAAGGTTGTAATCTGCTTGATTTCAGTTAATAATAACAACGCTATGTGAGTGCTGAGTGGTTCCCCTGGCAACCCATGTAAACCTCGAGAACAAAGCTCGAGAGGTTTACCTAGGTTTTCAGGGGAACCACGAAATGCTCACTTAATGTTGTTGTTCATCGATGCCCATACACTGTCTTTTATAGTGTATGGGAATCGTGTGCATCTGAGAATGACAAGTTACACATTTAGCTCAGCAGTGGTTAACTTACCTTAGACAGATGAGAACAAGATTGAGTTGCTCATTTCAACATGTTTCATTTTATTCTGTTAACGGCAGTTAACATTTGGTACATTTACAACAATAAAGTAAAAAAAAAAAAATTATCTCGCTAAACAGTACGAGAGGAGCGAAAAAATAGGCATCGGGGTTGAATGTCATGTGGCATCCAATCAGCCTTGCCGTAAAGTGGGTGAGAAGGGGTTGTGCTGCAAATGGCAAACATTTTAAAATGTACTCGACGATTTTCCCTTCAGACCTGCTGGGAAACAGTAGACAAAACAACAAAAGGGACAACTGGTTAGTATTGCAACTTAAATTTACTGATGGTGACTGTATGGACACACGGGGGTTTCTGACAGTTGCGGCTGAGTTTGAATCCCGCAGCTAGCAGCGCTGATGCTGGAATTTAACGCGTGTGTGAATATTTTTTTTTGTTATGCCATCAATGTGACATATTATCGATGGGTTAACAACTTCATCACATCACATCAATGGCATAACAACATGAGGAAAAGATAAAAATCAACACATAACGTTCCACCATACATTACAGCACCATTCTGAATTATTAAGTGCTGAAAACAAACAGGTATGACTCACTGAATTTTGATATTTATTAATAATGTATGGGGAGCCCTTTTTACTAACTGAAATCAAGCAGACTACAACCTTGTTGTGCCATCGATATGACAGCACTCTGTTAACCCTTCTTGAGTATGTCATATCAATGGTATAACAAAACAGAACGCTCACAACATTCAATATTCTGCTTTGAGAACGGCGATCAAGTAGCTGTAAGCATTTTAAACAAACTCCATTTCCTTTTTTTTTTTCCCTCCCAGTTAGCTTTGCAAAGAACAGTCCACTCAGGTCGTGATCTGGTGCATGCAATGGGGCCAACTAGAATCCGTGGTAGCTATGTGGTGACATTACTATAATGCAGTTCACCCAGACCCCACGTGTTCAGCACCGACCACACAATCTTGGTAGCCCATACACTATAAAATATAATGTATGGTCTTTGGTTAATAACCACGCTGAAAACACTTCTCGAGGTTGCCATGACACTTGAAAACCTCACGAGCTACGCTCTTGAGGTTTACTGCAGCAAACCCTGTGGTAAAAGAAGCAAGAAACTGTTTCACCTAACTGGCACCTCTAATTCACGTGGCATCATCCCAGCACTTTTCCTCTGCCCCAACTCTGAGCCTTATCCCACCTCCTCTCTCATGCTTTCACACCATCTCACGCCTGTCTTGCATCCCCTCTCACTACTGCACTAGCCTCCCTTTCACCCTCCACTTGTTCCTTTCTCTTTCCCCACCCTACCAGTTCCTAGCACCCCCAGTTAGTATCCTAATGATATCGACAAGGCCACCTAGGCTGCCTACTCAACTGTGTTCACCTGTTTATTACTCCATAACTGTTTCACCTATGTACCTGTTTTGTAGATTTCTTATGGAGGGTGGAAGGTTTAGGAGGGAGATTAGGAAGCACTTCTTCACAGAGAGGGTGGTGGACACTTGGAATGCGCTGTCGGAAGAGGCCATCTCGTCGAAGACAGTGGGCAGCTTTAAGGGAGGCTGGGATAGGCATAGGGGGGAAGGTAAGGATCATGAGTAGGGAGGATGAAGGAGTGGGGAAGGAGGGCAGGGACATTAGCTCAAGCTGTGGACCCTGCAATATGAGCAAACTTGATAGACCAACTGGCCTTCTTCTGCTGGCTTCTTCATATGTTCGTATGTTTTACTAGATTGCTATTATCTGCAAATACTACATATTATTACCTCTGTATGTATGTTGCCCTTCCTCACTGATGGTAAATGAGCTGTTTTTGCTCGGAGGTATTGTAATCAAAGAATTCAATAAAATAAAATGATGTCATGTCAACCTCTCGAAGTGTTTACAGTGTGGTTATCAACCAAAGACCATACATTATCCTCTAGGTAAACTACGGCTGGCTGCCACTGTTGACAGAAGCACTATAAAACAATCTTAGTAAGTTTGACCATGCTGTAGATGGCTCAGGTGCTGCACCAATTACAGAACAGGGAACTGGGGAGGAAGTGCTGTAGCACTATATATGTACAGTTGCCAAAAACAGATTCTCGAAACATCTGCACATCATGTGATCACACATGAATGATCAAGATGAGTACGTAATTTCAAAGCTGTACTCTCCCACATTACACAAACTAAAATAAAAGGCTTTTTTTAATGATCTTTACCTCTATGACCGAAGGATACTCTATGATGCAGTAAACCCTGTGGCAACAGAAAGCAAGAAAAACATCTTCACTTACCACAAATATACCTGCCAAAAAAAGCTGAAGGAAAATGTGCAGTCAGTGTCAACTTCTGTGCTTTCCCCAGTGACGACAGCTCCCCATGACAAACTCCTCAAGGAGATGAAAAGCATCTCCAGCTCCACAGCCATCTTTGTTGAAGAGAGCGCACAGATTCACACTACACTGGCATCCTTGAAACAACAACTTCAGGACTTTTGGGGCCGCATCACAGAGGTTGAATGACAGATTGTGGAAGCAGAGGACTAGCTTGTAGCAGTTGAGAACTGCGCAATGGATACGAACCGGGACATTCAAGATTTAAAAAAGAAAGTCCTGGATCTAGACTGTCGCAACTGCCACAACATTAGAATTGCAGGGCTGCAAGAACAAAAAAGGGGGCTCCAGTACAATTGCTTTCTTACAGGCAGCCTTCCCAAAGACAACTAATCACTACTGGAATTTGACCAGGCTCGTGTCCTTTTGGAGTTGCAGAACAACCGTTTTTCATTCAAAATCTGTCAGGTACGCTATGCTTTTCCATTCCACGCTGAAAAGCTACAACACCACAGCGGAGGACATAATATACGTTCAGAAAAAGTGTGGTGCAGATGAAGGGAGAGGACAAAACAACAGGATGAACTGCAATTGCCACTGGGACTTTTCTACCCATGCACTGTCGATGGAAAACACTTGGTTGCAGTACTGCAAGTGCAACAAATTATTACAGACTATCTTATTTTGTTATGAAAGCCTTCTGCTGCCCCACCATCCAACTCAATAACTTTCAGAATGTTGCACGTTCCCTCAGGCTAAAGATTTCTTTGTATATGGGGGCAGCGCCTCTATGCTTAATGAGACCACACTGCAACTTTACTGCACTGCATCACCCGGGGGGGGGGTGGTGGCCACATCACACGGACCTCAGCACTGCTGTAATATACACCTTATTACATGATGACCCCTTATTGCATGCTGTCACACCATGAGGCTGTGTTTGGGGTTTACATGGATATTTAGGCAGCAAACAATAACGACCAGTGACTTCCATGACTTACCCGATGCCTTATATGTTGCTCAGAGCCACACCAACTACCCAATAAGTGGTGTTTCACTTTTTATGTTGCCAGCATGCCCGGGACAGAGAAGGAATCCAACAGAACAATGAATTGCATGCTCACAACTGTATATGAAATTTAAATTTAGTTACATATTTAAAATGTGTTAACTGGGAAAGGCACACCGAGCAGAGGGTCATTTCCAGGTGTGACCCAGGGAAGAGAAATGTGGGGAAAACAACTCACAAAGCAGATGAAGCTTATATTCAAACACAAAGAAATAAAAATACAAAATAAGGATACGATAAAATAAATGGAGGCAGTAGTAACAGAGAGAAGTACAGTATAAAACAACATTTATACAGCACAGCGGAAGATGGGCCACCACGGGAGAAAGTAAAAATGCACAGTGCATGTTGAATTTGGGACAGTGCTGAGAACAACAAACCGGGGGCTGAGCAGGAGAGGGTTAGGGAGAGGATAAGCTTAGGGAAGGGGCAGACAGGAACAAGAGTGTGCAAGAAGTTGTCTTAGGAGATGTCTAATGCCAGGAAGTGAAGGGAAGAGAAGAGGTGGGGAGAAGATTCCAGAAGGAAGGGAAGTGGAAGGAGAAGGCGGACTGGACCGCGGAAGAGTGAGAGTGGAGAATGAAGAAGCTGCAGGAATCCCTGGAGCAAAGAGAGTAGGATGAGTGGAGAGCAGGTCAGTTTAGTGAAGAAAGGTAAGAAGGGAGGGCCCAAAACCAGTATTAGACAATGAAGGCAGTGCAGTGGGCCTGACAGCATGACGGCAGAGGGAGGATGGAGAGGGAAGAATAGAGAGAACAGTGATTGGTACGGGGGGGGGGCAGTGGCGAAATGACAAAAGGTGCTACACAAGGTGTCCTGTCTGGCAAGTAAGGGGCAGTGCCATAGACTACATCTGCATAGTCCAAGACTGGAAGAATCATTTTAGTTACTAGTTCCCTGCATACCTGGAGAGAGAAAGGCAGTCTATTTCAGTGTAGGGCACCTAGTTTAAGACAGAGTTTGTTGTGGCTCAGAGACTGCTGTCCAGCCACACACCAAGGTACTTGAAGACAAGGACCACCTCAAAAAGGGTGCCATCTAACACGGGGGGAGAGACAAGAACCTGGCCAATTTCTGGTTGGTACTGAAAGTCACAGATACCATCTTCTTGGTGTTGACCATCAGCTGGCTGGCATGGAACCAGTGCAGTACGCTGTGGAAGTCCTGCAGGAGTGTTCCAACCACAGCTGGAGCAGAGGGGCCAGAAGTATAGATGACCATGTTGTCCACGTACATATGGATTTGTGAGGAGACGCACGCAGTGGGGAGATCATTAAGGAAAATAGAGAAGAGAACTGGACCCAGGATGGAGCCCTGTGGTACTCCAGCTAAGATGGGGGAGAACGGGGCAACTCCCACTTGCATCGACTGTTGATAGCCCCGTGAGGTATGAGCTGAACCAGTCATCAGCGGCGGCAAAAAGGCTAGTGGAGCACAGTTTGTTAAGGAGGAGAGGGTGGGACACCGAGTCAAAGGCCTTGGCCAGATCAATGAAAACAGCTGAGGTGATGTGGTCCTGATCCAGCCCAGAGAGGACAAAGTCAGTTACACGCAGAGGGAGAATACCATGGAATGGTTCTTCCTAAAGCCAGACTGGAAGGGGGAGAAGAAATCATAGGAGTGGAAGACATTGGCAAGTCTAGAGTAGATGAGGATTCCTGGAGCTTGGCAAAGGAGGGGAGGAGAGAGATGGGCCAGCAGTTTCCGGGGGGGGGGGTTACCCCCCTTTATGCAAGGGTTGTCCCTTTAGTACTTTCCAGGCGTGGGGAACAGCAGAGAGAGAGAGAGAGAGAGAGAAGGAAAGGTTCAAAAGGTGATCTAGCAGGGAGGCAATGGCTGAGGCCGAAATATGTAGGAGTTTGGGGTCCAACCCATCAGGGCTGGACTTACATGGATTAAGTGGGTTAGGGCGTAAGATGACTTCATGGGGGAGACAGGGGAAAGCGGTGGCCTCGGGTAACAGTGGATGAGGGAGGCGGGGGGCTTGGGGAGACAAAAGGATGAGGGGAGGGTAGAGCACAGGTGGTAAAGAATTTATTAAAATGAATGGCAACAGAGGAAGAGTCAGAAACTGCTAAGCTCTCCACTATTGGGGGATGAAGTAAATGACCGTCCAGAATTTTGCAGGGTGACTGAGGTTGTACTGGAGACTAGATTTGAAATATACTGCCTTTGTAGAGCAGACAGCCTTAGTGCAACCCTTCCTAGGTGACCTGTAGTAATGGAGGCTGGGCAGGTATTGGAAGATTTAAAACGAGTCCATGATCGATTACGGGATTTACACAAAGCAATAAGGTCAGGAGTGATCTAGGGAGGGTGGGCCCATCTGACCCTCAATTTCCTTAGGGAAGGTGGGCCCGAATGACCCTCAATTTCCTTAGGGAGGCATGAATGTTCCACGAGTGGGTATGTATGACTTGGAGGTGGAAAAGGACAGTATCAATGTCAGAGGTGTAGCAGACAGGGAAACAAGTCAGAGGCAACAAGGTCATGCACAAGGGCATTTGTGTCAAGGGACCTGATTGATCTGGACAAAGTGTATTTTGGGGGCCGAGTGGGTAGGCCTTACTTTCCTGATACAGTAGATCATTCTGTGATCACTGAAGGCATCTAGTAATGTGCCTTCTGCAATGATGCAGTGGGGTCTGAGAGGCAAGTACCCAGTCCAGGAGGAAGTAATTGGAGGAGTAAGGGTAGAGTCAGGTGGGTTTGGAAATTAACTGTGTGAAGTTTGGTGATTCAATCCTTTGGAGTGTGGGTCTAGAGGTGGGGAACATGACAGAAACTTTCAAGTACCTCAAGGGGGTAGCATCTTTCAGAAAAAGAGGTGTGCAAGAACAAGGGGCACAATTTAAAGATGGGGGGGAGACTCAGCGGTAATGTGAGGAAGTATTTTTTTCACGGAGAGGGTTGTGGATGCATGGAACGGCCTTTCTGAGGAGGCTGTGGAGTCAAAAACACTGGTGGAATTCAAGAATGCATGGGACAGTCATAAGGCAATTCTAGGGGGTTGGGGTAGGAGGAAGTAGGCTGTTGGTTAACTAGGATCTGCAGCTTATCCATTAGGTAGGGAAATGTGCAGAATGGGTGGGCCAAGCGGTCCTTATCTGCCGTCAAATTCTATATTTTTATGTTTCGATGAAATCCGACTTAAGTTGAAGTCTCCCACAAGGATAAGCTCACATGAGGCAGCAAGGGAAACAAAGGAAAGACAGGGAGTTAAGAAGGGGGGAGGAGGAGGAAAGCTTTGGAGAGACATAGAAAACATAGTGGTTACATAAGAACTTACCATAACAGTAGATCTTTGAGAGAGGTTCCTGCAGTAGGTCATACCATATAGGACTGCGCAATGTCTGGCGAGGGACCGCCCACCTGACGTCACATGATGGACGTCAGCATTACCCTATATAGTGGGTGGTCCACACGCCCGCCTTCCAGTTCTCCCACTGGAGACCCAAAAGGGTATGACAAGAGAAAGGATGGAAATCTTGGAGCCCCGTCCAGAACTGCCTGTAAAAAATACAGAAAGATGGGGGAAGGAGGGAGGGAAAGTGTGACCTACAGCAGGAACCTCTCTCGAAGATCTAGTGTTACGGTAAGTTCTTATGTAACTGTACTATCTTAGTTCAAGAGGGTTCCTGCAGTAGGTCATAACATATAGGACTGAATCCCACGCAGTCAAGAACAGTGGGACCCACTTAAACAAGGGAGGAGGAAGGATAACTGACTTGACCAGAGAAGGTCTAAGACAGCAGACCCTGCAGAACGGCTAGGCCAAATATAGCCCTATGCCTACAGGCAATGTCCAAACTGAAATGCTTCTTGAAGGTGTGGACTGAACTCCATGTTGCTGCAGCATAAATCTCGGCTGCCGAAACATTTCTTAGGAAGGCTGCGAAAGTAGCCATCCCCTAGTGGAGTGACCTCCGACCTCCCCCGGAAGAGGTTTCTTATACTTCTGGTAAACGAAATGGATGCAGTTAGCCAACCATTTGGACAAACACTGCTTAGAAACTGCCAACCCCAGGGTTCTGGGGGCAAAGGAGACAAAAAAACTGATCTGCTATGCGGACATCTTTGGTCCTGTGGACGTAGTAACGCAAAATCCTATGTACATCCAATGTATGCAGAACAGCTTCACCCCTATTCGAATAAGCAGGGTAGTACACTGGCAGCTCAACAGTCTGGTTCAAAGCTAACTGACACCACCTTGGGAAGAAACTTAGGATTGGTTTGCAGGACTGTCCAGTCCCTGTGAAAATCAAATAAGGCTCCTTACACATCAGGGCCTGAAGCTCAGAAATCCTTCAAACAGAAGTGACAGCAACTAAAATAAGCACTTTCCAGGACAGGTAAGCGCAAGTCACAGCTTACTGCCAGTTCAAAAAAAGGCAATGTAAGGTTTTCTAAAATAAAATTCAAATCTCAAGGCAGGGTAGGGTTGCAGATAGGGGGCTTCAAATGGAGGATACCCTTCAAAAAGGTTTTGGAGATCTCCAGTTGAGCAACAGTTTTCTCATCCACTAAAGTATGATATGCCAAAATAGCAGACTGGGAGAGACTCTATGAGAGAGGAATAGCTTAGACCACAGTCAGACAGGTGCAAAAGGTACTCCATAGCCTGGGGCACCGAGCAGGAAAAGGGGTCCCAACCCCTGGCAGTCACCCAAATGGAAAAGTGCTTCCATTTCATAGCATAGGTAGACCTAGTGGAAGGCTTTCTAGCTTCCACTAAGACTTGAACGACCTTCTGGGAGACTCCAAAATGTGACACAATTATGTCTGAAGGTGCCATGCATGAAGATGAAGGGACCAGAGTCCTGGGTGCTCTTGTCTGCCTTGTTCCTGTGTCAACAGACTGTGTTGAAGCGGGAAGGGTACTAGGGGTTCCACAGCCAGCTGCTGCAGGAGTGGAAACCAAATCTGCCTGGGCCAGAGGGGAGCCATCAGACGTATCTGAGCACCCTCTGCCTGAAGTTTCAGGAGGACACGCTGTAGAATGGGAAAGGGAAGGAAAGCATACAAGTACTTCCCTGTCCAGTAAAGAGACAACACATCTTGCCAGATAACACCAGGCCCTTAAACGAGCGAGCAAAACCTGGGTAGTTTTGCGTTGGATGGGGAGGCAAAGAGATCTATCTCTGGTCACCCCCAATGATGGAACAGAAGTTCTGCTACTGAGTGACAGGTCGTGCTGGACTGCCCAGTACCACACCCACATCGCCTCCCTGCAAAGGGGTACAACTGGGTACCTCTCTGCTTGTTGATGTACCAGACCACTGACATGTTATCTGTCTGTACTAGCAGTGTTCCCGCAGACAAGAGGGGCTAAAAAAGGCCTGGAGGACATAAAGGACCGCCCTCATTTCCAGGATGTTTATATGGAGAGATGCTTCGAGCTGGGACCACGACCCCTGTGTCTGAGGATTCCCCAGGTGGGCCCCACAACCCAGACCTGAGGCATCTGCGGTGAGGGTCCAGGATGGAGGTGGTGTCCAGAAAGGTAACCCCCCAAGACAGGTTTCGAGGATCCTGCCACCATAAGAGGTCCTTCTTGAGTGCACTGGACACCATGACAGGATGACTTGGGTTGTCCGAATGCTGATCCCACTGGATGACTCATGTGTAGCCTGGCCAAAGGGACCATAGAAATGGTTGCTGCCACGAGGCCAAGAAGATGTGAGAAAGCCCTGGCAGGAGTATGGCTGGAGGACACTAACAGATTGACTTGCTCAAGAGGAGTATCCACTCTGTCCAAGGGCAAGAAGGCTCTGCATTGGACCGTGTCCAATACCACCCCAATGAACTGAAGTCGTTGGGAGGGAACCAGGGACGACTTGGGGTAGTGCACAGTAATCCCCAGTCAAGAAAAAAGATCCAGAGTGAAGGACAGGAACTCCTCTAGGCTGTTCCTGGATGGAGCTGCCAAGAGCCAGTCATCCAGATATGGGAACACTGCAATTCTCTGACGGTGAAGAGCTGCTGCCACTAGGCACTTGGCGAAGACCCTGGGTGCAGAGGAAAAGCCAACAGGGAGGGCTTTGAATTGAAAGTGCCACCCTGGAAAAGGAAATGCAGGAAACTGCAGTGGCCAGGGAATACTGGAATGTGCAGGTAGGCATCCTGTATGTCCAGTGCACAGAGCCAATGGTCTTTCTACAGCAAGGGCAGAAGACCATGTATTGTCAGCATATGGAACCTTGTGTATTCTACGAAACTGTTCAGTTGGCTGAGGTCCAGGATGGGTCTGAGGTCACCCATCTTTTTGGGGACAATGAAGAAGTGGGAGTAAAACCCTTTCCCCCTTTGTGCCCGAGGGACTGGCTCTATGGCTGATTTTTGAAGTAGGGCCAGTATCTCTTCCTCAACCAGAAACGCCTGGCTCGGGGAACAGTGGGATCAACCTGTAGAAGAGTCTGGCGGAATTTCCAGAAACTTGATAGTGTGGCCTCCTGACACTAGTTGCAAGGCCCAAGAATCTGACATGATGCCCTGCCAGTCCTCTAAGTGAAGGGCAAACCTTCCTCCCACCTGCTCCACGGTGCTGAGAGATGGGGAGGTCTGAACGAGTCAGGAGGCGGAGGGACAGGAGGGAAGGGATCCCCCAGCTGTCCTCTGGGTTTTGGAAGCAAGGGGAGAGGCAACAGCTGATCCCAATGCTCTCCTTTTGTTCTGACATCTGGCAAAGGGCTGCTTACCTTGCCGCTTGTTCTGGCGCCAAAAGGGCTGTTTTGGTTTAACGCCCATTTTGTACAAGGATTTTACGGATCTTAGGGCTTGTCCATTGTCCACAGAACGCTGCCGACCGCGGCAGGGACGGACGAAAGTTGCTCCCACCAGGAGCCCTCACTGGCTTGAATCGCCGGCTGCATTCCAGGTGGACCTCCACGCACAGAATGCATGTCGCCGGCAGGGACGGGACGAAGTTGTTCCCACCAGAAGCCCTCAATGGCTTGAATCGCCAGCTGCATTCCAGGTAAAGAAAAAAGACGAAATTCAGCAAAACTCCTGCCATAGACGATCGTGCAACAGAAGGACTCTTGACCTGCTTCTCTGCCCACAGCCCACTGATTTTTTCAGCGGACAGCTGCTGTGGGGTGCTACCTGTGTAGCTGGTCTTGGACTCGGGTCAGGTTGGGCATAGGCATGTTAATGGGAGCTTAGTGATTGTAACTGTGCAAAGTTGTCTGTTGTGTTAGATTTCATCACCTGTTAGCCTTGTAAGCGCTTGTATTGTATATGGATACATTACGGTAGCAAAGCCCCTGGTATCAGCGTGTCTGGAAAGGCATGTTAGTAGCTAGAGTACTGCCTGCTAGAGCTGGCTGTAGGTTTATGTGACCGGCTTTGATTCAAACAAGGCATCTAGTTCAGCTAACGCTAGGTGTTTCCTGCAAATCAGCCTCTCCCTGTACACTGTGGGATATTTTAAAGCAGAATGTTTGCAGTTAAACTGTGCTGACCAATGTAACACAGAAGGACGTTAGCGGTGCTGGCAGATTTATTTTTATTATGTGGACCCCAGTTATTCAGCTCTGATTAACATAAGAGTAGGCACTCAGCTATACTGGGCAGATTAATTATATGCCTACTGAATATAGTTTAGCAAAAATGTTAAATGGGGCTTTATTGTGTGTGTGACTGGCGCTGCACCGTATCTGCGCATGCACAGTGTGTAACCAGAGTACTGTGGTTCAAATCCTCCCGCTGCATACTAATTTTCCCTGCCTCCTACCTTTTTCAGGCGGACCCCCCCCAACGCACAGAACGCTGCCGACCGTGGCAGGGACGGACGTAAGTTGCTCCCACCAGGAGCTCCTCACTGGCTTGAACCGCCGCATTCCAGGTAAAGAAAAAAACGAAATTCAGCAAAACTCCTGCCATAGACGAATCGTGCAACAGAAGGACTCGTGGCTTGCTTCTCTGCCCACAGCCCACGGATTGTTTCCAGCGACAGCTGCTGTGGGTGCTAGCCCGACGACGCTTGCGTCGTCTGCCCCGCCCGCCCCAGCCACCCACCCACGGGCGGCTATAGCTTTCTTGGCTCAGGTTGTTCACGTCACTTCCTGTGACCTCACGTCCTGTTGTGCCAGAACCTAAGTCCCCACTTTCCCATTAGCAGGTTATACCTGCTGACCACCAGTGGGCACTGTTCCCCACCTAACAACCCTACTGCCGTACCACCCTTCCTGATCCCATCTAGGCTCCCTCCTACCGTGTCTCCTCTTATCCTCCAACTATCACTAATACCCACTACTCTCCTAGCCTGTTAGTTCCACACAAAAAAAAAAAAAAAAACATGCCCATCACTCTCCGTCTTGCTCTCCTCCCCTCCTTCTTATAATCATTACTCCCTATGGGAACTATATCCCGCCAGCATGCTGTTCCTATGCCCCAACTATCTGCCCACAACCCACCCCCATTCCCCTGCTCCACCTCCCCGCGGCTTATACACACCCAGCATTTTCCCCATCTATCTCCGAACATATGGTCACCCTCTCTCTTACCCCCACTGCCCCCTCATACATCTCATCGTGCTTGCTTCTCCTGTCTGTTCTACTCTGCCTATCCCCTGCACTATCTCATCCCCCCTTCTCCAACCGTCGAAAACTCTCTCGCAGCAACTCACTCCTAAGAGTAGCCCTCCTCCTCCTGCTTCTGTCAGGCAATATCCACCCCAATCCCGGGCCTGGCAACACTGGTCCTCCCCTGAAATCTTCTGGACTGCGTATTGCATCTATGAACATCTGTAGCCTCCTGAAAAAACTGGACTCACTACACTGCTGGGTGATGGTTCATAAACCGGATGTGGTTGCCCTGGTTGAAACCTGGCTGTCTGACTCCACTCCCAACTCCCAGGTCTCTCTCCCTGGCTACACCCTCCACCGGTTGGACCGTGTCGGTAGGAGAGGTGGGGGTTGTGCCTTCTATTTGAAGGATTCTCTCATAGGTCTACCCCTTCCCCCTCCTGACCTTGACCATAAGGCCCAGGCCCTTACTCTAAAGCTATCCCCTGACCCTTCTAGAGGCCCTATCTTCCTAACTACAGCCTACATACCTCCCAAGAACCAATCCCAGGCACTGGACCCACTAATTGACTACCTTATCTCCCTACCCAACCCCTCTGACCAAATCCTGGTGGGCGACTTGAACATTAACTGGCTTTGCCCCTAGTCCTCCTCCTCCCGAGAGGCTTTCGATGCAATTGACCTAACCCAACTGGTCTCTCAGCCAACTAGAATCAACCCAGAAGGGCACTAGCACCTCTTGGATGTGGTCCTCACTAACAGGCCAAGCACATCCATAACATCCAAATCCTCCTGACTGCCTCAGTGACCACTCCCTGTTCTCTTCAACTGGGTAACCCCTCAGCCCACATCCTCGGTCAAAACCACCTCTGGAGGCGCTTAGACCTGGGGACTCAAAGACCTAAAGCACTACCTGCCCATACTGATTGGTCTCCACTGACAAAGCATAACTAACATTGACTCGGCTCTGGCCTTCTTTGTAAACACCTTCAACTCTGCCTGTGACATCTTTGCTCCTATAACTGCTCGGAGGTCCAAAGTAAGACATGCCCCTTGGATCACCCCTGCCCTACTGTGGCATCTTAAGCAACGAGACAACCTTTGGCACCTTGCTGTCATAACTGGCCGACCAGCAGACAGGCAGTCCTATGCAGCAGCTCGCAACCAGTGCACCTGGGCCATCCGCAAAGCAAAGGCGGAATACTACCAAGCCTCCCTTACCTCCTCTTGGGGGAACCCTAGGTGCTTCTGGGACAATGTCAAGCAACTGAATGGTCACTCCCGGTCCCCCTCTCCTTTGCTTCTTAACATCAATGGTGCTGTCTCCACTGACCCTGCCCACATTGCCACTCACCTCAATGACTCCTTTACCGACCTTAGCTCAGTGCTCCCTGGTAACTTCTTCAGTCCTCCACCTCCTTGTGCCGCGCCACCCATCGCACACCCTCCTTCCACCTGCGTTGTGTCACCATACAAGAAACCAGGCCATACCTGCTTAAAGCCCTAAAAGGTAACACCGTCAGTAATGACTCCCTTGATCCCTGCCTCCTTCGTCAGGTCCTGGATTAGGTCCTCTCCCCTATCACATGCATATTTAACAAATCTCTCTGTCTTGGACAATTCCCTGCTGTCTGGAAGGTTGCCACGGTTACCCCTGTCCACAAAGGTGGCGACAGGACTCTTCCGGGTAACTACCGACCCATCTCGATCCTCTCCCCCCTCTCTAAGGCCTTGGAGAAAATTGTGGCCTCCCAAGTCTCTGACTACCTCTGCAAGTAAAATGTTCTCTGCCCTGAACAGCACAGGTTCAGAGCTGGTCATAGTACCAATACAGCACTCCTGGAATTTGCCAACTTCCTCCACGCCTCCTTGGACTCTGGCGCCCTGGCTGGTGCAATATTCATTGACCTGTCTAAAGCTTTTGATACCGTGTCGCATCCTCTCCTGTTATCCACCCTCGACCTCATAGGCTTTACCTCTTGACCAGTTACCTGGTGCGCCAGCTATCTCTCAGCCCGCTCCCAACCTGTGAAAGTTAGTGGAACTCTCTCCGGCACCTGCCCTATTCGCTCTGGAGTTCCCCGGGGCTCTATTCTTGGACCCTTACTATTCTCCCTCTTCCTCAACTCGCTACCTAGCAGCTGTACAGGTAAGATCCTTCTCTATGCTGATGATGCTGTTCTCATTGCCTCTCATAGTAACCCCTTGTTGCTTCAGAACTCTCTCCAACTAGCTTTTGACTCTATGCACCTGGTTCACTGAGCACCGACTTGTTATCAATCTAAAGAAAACAAAACAATGCTCTTCTCCCACCCCAAAATAAGTACAGCAAGTTCCCTCACCATCCACTCCACCCTCAATATCCCCATCGAACCTGTGCAGTCCTATAAATATCTTGGAATAACCTTTGACCCTGCACTTTCATTCCATGGACATATATCTGCCCTAAATTCTCCAACTTAGCGGCTGGGCATTCTCTACGGCACAAGAAATGCCTCCTCCGATGCCCTCCGCCCTGCCGCCACCTCCTCTGTCATATCTCTCATCGACTATGGCCTTCCAGTCTATGGTTCAGCTGATCAGACAGCCCTCAGCAAGGTTCGCCTTACGCTTAACAAGGCCTGCAGACTTATCACCAGTGCACCCAGACTCACACATGTCTGCTGTACACCTTGGCAATCCTACTCAACCTGGATGAGCGGCTCATGTATCAGACCTGCCAGCTCACCTTTAAAGCCCTTCATGGCCTATCCCCCACGGGCCTATCCGACTCAATTCGCCGAACTACGCCGACCCTGATCACTCGCAGCTCATCCAAAATAACTCTAGTCATACCAAGAGCCAGGACTTCACAAGGACAGAGGGCGTTCCCCCTACCGAGCACCCTCCTGGTATAACTCCCTCCCTGCCGGTATCTCAGACTCACCCACCTTAGCAAGCTTTAAGCTCAGGCTCAGAAACCACCTGCTCATCTCACGCAAATGCAACTGCCACTAAAAAAAACCTTGACAATGCTCACTGAGCTGCACACACACCCCTTTTTTCCTTTTCTACTAACCCCCCCTCCCCCTTCCCTTCCTTTCCTTTCCTCCCCTGTCCCTCTCCCCTCCTACCTCTACCCTCTCCTACCTGCACCCTCCCAACCCCAAGTCTTTGCACTCTTTGCCAGGTTGTTGTCATTTGTATTGAAGCTTACTGTAACCCTGAATGGTACCTATCTTGTTTCTGTAATATCTGTTGTCCCTTGTACTGCTGTCTGATGTCCTCTACGTGACGAGGTACCTTTGTAAATGAGCCTCTGGTTCAAAGGTTTCTAAACTGATGTTTAAATAAATAAATAAAGACACGTAATGATGTCCTTCGTGTCCCCTCCAAAGAGGGCTGAACCTCAGAAAGGGGCATCCTGGATGGCTGCCTGTATATCCAGGGAAAGCCCAGATATACGTAGCCAAGCAGGACACTGGAGGCATACGGCCGTGGCGGAGGAACAAGTCACTGCTTCCACAGAGTCATAAGTGGATCTAAGTGCATGCCTGCAAGGTACCTTGGACAGACGCAGGTCCTTAGTAAGTTCCACCTTGAGGTACAAGTCCTCTACATTCTGAAGATGAGCTTCCAGTTTGGCCATTGTGGCCTTCTGGAAGGAAACCATGTGTGCTATATAGTTGAGCGAACGAAGAGCACAAGTGGAGGAGGTGTAGAGTTTTCGCCCAAACTGGTCTAGCTGCCTAGATTCTTTATCGGGAGGGAGGTACTCGTATGTTTTGGTTTCGCAGCATGATCGTGAGCTGCAGCTATGACGACGGAGTCTGCCTTAGGTTGGGAATCCAGAAAAGAAACACCCTCCAGTGTACGGTAAATATGGTCTGCCTTTTTTGGGACGGGCGGAATAAAATGAGGTAACTGCTAAATAGTGGAAGTGAGATCCTCATGGGGAGCGGTCCAAGGAGGGATGGGAATTGGAGATACCTCTTCTAGGTCTAGGTGTTCAGCTAGATGCCTACATTTGGGATCTTGTTCTTCCACATTTCATTCATTAGCGTGCTGGATGATGTAGAGGAGTTCTGTAAAGGAGGAGTCTTCGAGAGGCTATTTTGGCGACTCCTTGTCCTTAGTTTCTGTGATTCCAGAGAGTCCAGAATAAGAATTAGAGGAATCCTCCTCAGAGTCTGAAGACTCATCTCGATCAGAGGTCCTAACATCTGGTAAAGTGACCTCCTGAGTGGCCCTCTGGAAATGTGCACCATGGTGGACTGAAAGGAACCCACGGGTGACAAGGAGCAGGGGGTGGGGTTAGCCAGAGGCGATAGCATCCTTTTCTCCAGGTTGGAAACCAGCTGGGATCTGGCTTCCTGTCACCAGGACTGAATCATGGACTGAAAGTCCTGTTGTGGTGGAGGAGGAGGCTGAGGAGGAGGAAGGTTGGTAGTAGTGGGTGCCCATTCACGGATACCGAGGGGGTGGGTATCCAGGTGGCTGGTAAAAGGGTGGGGTATAGCCTTGATAGCCAGGATAATGCCCCTGAGAGAAAGGGGTCATCATCGAGCCCGACAGCGTAGCACCGAACATCAGAAAACCCGGATAAGGGCGGCAGACTGATGGATGGCCTTGATCCCCACAAGGCCTCGAAGGGTCTGGAAGGTGATCCGGTACCGAGAAATGCGATGTCAGAGGGTCTGGCATCAGGTCCGGCGTCAGGTCAACTGGTGTCAGGCGCACACGTAAGGGCCCTGACGGTGATGCAGATGGTAGATTAGCGAAGGTGTCCGGCGTTACAGCTGGTGTTAAGCGCCCAGTGCCTGAAAGAGGGACCTCTGGCGGCAGGGCCAACGAATGGCCCGTCGGTAGTGAGAGGTTCTCTGAAGCCGGTGTCAGAACCGGTTCCAATGTCAGAGTCCCAGGGAGAGTGTCCGAGGGAGTAACAGGGAGGGAGGGGATCACCACTTGGGTGGGAGAAGATGGAGCCACATCCAGGGTACCCTCTTCTCCCTCCATCCCAGTCGTAATATCTGGGGCTGGAGGATCCGTCTGGGAGGGCGGCGCGGAAGACACCTGCCTAAGGGAGCCTGGGACGAGGGATGACTATCAGAGATCAGCAAGCTCAACCAGGTGTCAGGTGTGTCTGCGTCAGCCCCACGACAGGTGTGTGTCAATCGGCAGTACGCAGGGACCCCAGCCGCGGCTTACCGGTCGATGGAGGAGCCGGGCTAATGGGGGGTGGTCCCCGGACTGGCTTATCGGCTGGTGTCAAGCGGATTCCCTCTTGGCAGGAATCTGACTTACCGACCACCAGGCGGGCTCCGGAGGAGCTGGAATCCAACTTACCAGTGATAACTGGGCACTCGCCAAAGGAGCCAGCGGGCGGCTTATCGGTTGAAGTCCCAGGTTTGGGGCCTGTTTTAATAGGCCGAAAAGAAGTAGTAGTACCTGGAGGAGACTTGGATGCAGCCTGGAGAATGACCAGAGAAGGCGGCGGGGAAACGGTCTTGTTCGACGTGAGGGCTGTGGTCCTGGGCCCGGCAACCTTACCGGAGACCCGCTCCAGGTCCTCCAAACCTTCTCTCTCTCTCCCTATGCTTCTCTTTGTCCTTCTTTTTCTTCTTTAATTCTTAAGAAGGAGAAGAAGTGGATTCCACCAATTTCTGCATTTCTTTTTCCAATGAGGCTATCCCGGATTTTAAAAGATGGTCTTGCAGGGCTTGCAGCCTGCGTTTGTGTGTGGCCTGGTTGAAGGGTTTGCAATCAGTACAGGCCTCTGTATCGTGATTCGGGCCTAGGCAGAAAAGGCAGCGCCAGTGGCAGTCCTTGTGAGGGATCTGTGCGCCGCACTTTTCGCACTTCTTCTTAGACTTCAGAGTCGGAGGTGAAGACGACATAAAATTAGCGAAAACAGTACTCTACGAGAGAAATAAGTTGAATCCTTATACAAAATGGCGATCGACTGGAGCAACATTCACCACGAGGTCCTTGCCTAGGTCGACAGTGGAAAAGAACTGGAAGGCGGGCGTGGGGACCACCCACTATACAGGGTCATGCTGATGTCCATCACGTGATGTCGGATGTGGGCGATCCCCCACCAGACACCGCTAGGAAAAGTTTGCCGTGCGGTCCTGATGCCAGGGGGCGCAGTCCTATATGTTATGACCTACTGCAGGAACCCTCTCGAAGTAAGATCAACATAAATAGCGAGGGTGGGTGAGAAAGATAGCTTGACAAGTAGGAGCTTATAAGAGGATGGAACAGATTCCTTGAAGATGACTGTGCAGGATAGGTTCTGGTATACATATATCGTGACTTCACCACTGCGCTTGCCATGGTCCTGACGGAAATCGCAGAAGTCTGGGAGAGCTAGGCTGGAGTTGGGTATCCTAGATGAAAGCCAGGACTCGTATGTATAGAAGGCCAGGAGAGTGCTGTAAGGTTCAAACTTTGAGTGAGCTGAGCTTGGGAAGAAGGCTCCTTACATTCAGGAGGAATGTGATGAGGCTTTTCGAGGTGGGGGAAGAGGGGAGCCAGGATTAGGTTTGATGTCACCAGCCAGGAGGAGAATGAAGAGAGGGAGGAGGAGGATAGAGCGGGACTTTGCACCCATGAGCAAGGTTGGGGGGTTGGGGTGAAAGGAGGATACGGTGGAGAAGTTCCAGGTTGAGGGAGGGGGGGCACTGGAGAAACCCAGGGTGGAAGGATATGGTAGGGTGAAGCGGAGAGGGAGTGAGGAGGGGAGAGACTGGGGCAGGAGAGGAGAGAGTGAGAGAAGAGACTGTAGGAGGAGAGGCCCAGATAGGGAATGGAAAGGATGGGAGTAGGAAAGGGAGAAGGAAGATACAAACAGGGAGTGTAGGGAGCATAGTGGATGAAGTTAGAGTCTGATGAGTTGGAAAAATAGGTTAGCAGAAGATAGCTAAATAAGGACAAGCATATAACAAAAGACTTAAGCATAAGCTATGCAGGGTAACTGCAAAAAATGAGCAGTGAGAAGATTTGGTGGTTGTACGCAGTTTAATATTGGTATAAAAACAGCACTATTACGGCAGACAAGCACAGAGGCAAGTAAGTCAGGCAGTAAATTGATGAAACATGGACTAGGTAGACTAGGTGTAGAAAAGAGCTGTAAGCAGCCTGGGTAATAACATGCAATAAAACACAAGCAGCAAATGTAGTGCCAGGCAAACTACTGGGGCAGAA
Source organism: Neoceratodus forsteri (assembly GCA_016271365.2). Taxonomy (NCBI): domain Eukaryota; kingdom Metazoa; phylum Chordata; order Ceratodontiformes; family Ceratodontidae; genus Neoceratodus; species Neoceratodus forsteri. Next base: position 913,812,794 of record CM028131.1, on the reverse strand, counting down.
TACACCAGGCAGCAATTTGGAAATAAGAGACAAAGGGCTTGGTAGGCTAACCGTGGAAACAACCAGTAACCCATCTAGGTAAATATAAGCAGTTAATACAAACAGTGTTGAAAGAACCTGGATTCTGTAAGACATTGTATGCAAAATGTAACTGACCCCAAGGCCTCTATATCAGAAACAGAGAATGACAAGAGTCCAAAGTGACTAGTGAGCATTACTGATGATGATGACTATATTAGAGTACATCTGTGGCAGTGAGTCCAGGACAACTAGTTCCTGGAGCAGACTGGTATTTTAAAATAGTCTGCCTAGGGAGGAGTCGCTGTAGACAACCTTACCTCCTGGCAGGGCTAGAAATAATTTTTTTGTGGATGGCTGTCCAAGAGACAGGTGCAATATTCATTTTGACTGTCCCACAGAATCTGTACCTGGCCTGTTGATTTTTAGTTTTACATTTCTGTTTCTGAAAACGAGCTAATAATAAGTAGTGTGCCCACTGGCTGGTACAGTCCCCTGAAAAGTACATTACCTGATTGTGCCTATTGTAAAGTACCCTAAAAAGGGCTACTAAATATTAACCCCTGGCTGGTACGTGGTCCTGAAAAGGACTTAAGTGTGCCCCCAGTTCACTGCCCCTATAAGGACTTTTAATTTACTTCCCCTCCTGCTCAAGCATAGAAACACAGAATTCGACAGCAGATGAGGACCCCTTGGCCCACCCAGTCTGCTCATTGTTTTCCCTATCTACAGCATCACTGCTCAGTAGTAGCTCCAACAAGGGCCCTTAATAAACTCCCTTCTGCTCTGCCCTGACAAGTCGATCGGCTTCCCCTGCTTGTGTGTATAGCCCAGCCACAAAAAGTCTTCCCCCTACTGTACTTAGAAAACCTGACAGGGGACAGCCTTCCCATCGCTCGTCTCTGAGGCCCTTCCTGACTTGACGTGTAAAGTGGCTGTCTCAGTCCTCTCCTAATTGCTAAATACTGAATCTCCCCCCGTTTCTGCCTTGACTACCCTAAAAAGGGCTTTCGAATATGGTTTTCTATCCCTTACAATGGCTTTAAATTAGCCTTATCCAGGCCCCTCTTAGTTAGCAGACGGCCCTCGAAAGTGTTTTTAATTTGCATCCCCATAATTCTACTGCCTGTGAACAAGAGTTAGTCTTGGGCTGCTACTACCAGTGCAACACACAGAGAAATGAAGTACGAGTACAGAAAGCAAATGGAAGACCAGCAACTGCACATGCATGATGACAAGGAATACATGGACAGTCTAAGTCCTACTGTGGCACTTTTTCATTTCTGCTGCTTGATGAACTGCCGACCACACAGAAAAGCAAATCACGGGATGCTGGGTTGAATCGACATCATGATGTTGGGACGTGCATAGTGCAACCTTACAGGGGGAAGCATTTCCTGGGTCCTAGTGCCTGTTAATGCTTTTTCACTTGGTGCCTGTGCCAGGGTCAAGCAGAGAAATGAAACCAGCTGTCCCTGGGGAAAACTGGGCGTCTGGGACAGGCACACAGGTGGTTATTTTGACCTACCTCCTGGGCTGACATAGTAGTCTCTGGGGGAGAAACAGAGTACCTTAACATTGCCCAGTCAGGAAGAAGTGAAGCACAGTCTCCCGCCAACGGAGTCACCACAGCTGACACCCATGGTAGACACCCTTATTCCGCAACCCTTAGTACGTTGGCCCACTACACGCAAACACAGTAGGTCTCTGGGGGAGAAAGGGAGTACATTAGCGTTGCCCAATCAGGAAGAAATCCAGCAGAGTCTCCAGCTATGGCTATCACCATGACCGATGCCCATGGCAGACACCCTTATTCCATGGCCCTTGGAACGTCGGCCCGCTATGCGGAAGCCTGCTTACACAGAGGGTCCAATTTATAAGGGGTCAGAAAGCCCCACCTCACCTACTTCGATTGGCAGCTTCAGAGGGAGAGTAGCTGGGGTCCCCGGTCACTGCAACGATCAGTGCGGGGCGGGGTGTCAGCAAAAGCCTCCTCACGACACAGTTCCTGCTGCTCCTCCTCAGTTGAGCACTGAAGAAATTAACTGGATTCGGTAGGATGCTTGTTTTAAGATTTAAAATGTCCTGGCACCTGAAGTGGTGCCCAAGGAGACCAATTAAGGGATCAGCTGCATGTGCCCCAACCCCCACAAAAACGCACATTCAAATATAGGTTGTGATGAACATGCAACAGAGATACGACAAGGGCCTAGAGACTTGATGAAGGGTATAACCATTACCAAATTGCTGGAGGTGGGATGAGGAAGAGGGACCTGGGAACAGAAGCCTAAAATTGAGCCTGTATCATAGCTAATCTGAGTGAGGAAAGATAAACCACCTGCAACCCGTTGATTGGCACTGGAGAACAATGTGATTGAGCCAGGATTTACTGAGACCCACTGGTACAGATTTTACTAACTGTACCACAACTGTCCAGCGGAGTCAAGATGTCACCACTAAAAAGTCCTTGTTTAACTGTCGATTTTTTTGCTGATAAAGTTAATGTCTTACTGCATAATAATGTCTGGTACAAAAATTATAAAAGTAATGACCTATTCTAGCTATGATGATATACAGTAATCTGCTCCCATGGGAACAGCTGAGCTAAATGTAATCACATGTGACACCAACGACCCGGGCTCGGGAGCGAGCCTAGGCATCAGAAGGTCAGCCAGGGGAGGAGGACTTAGTGTCCCATGGACTGCTCTCCTCCTCCGGGGAGAGACTCCCAGCGCTCGCCCAACCTCTGATGGAAACTAGGGGTCTGACAACCATAGCTAGCATCTACTGGAGGCAGGGCAGATGTCGGCATATGCACCCCTGACATCACTGCACATCCCACCTCCTAGGGAAGAGAAAGTGGAAAAACTCTGGCTGAGCTGATGCCACCCACCTTGCACCACAGGTCCGCACCATTGACCCATGGAAACAGAGTTTGGTCATCCACCAGCAGGAGTGGCCCCTTCTCGAAGGCCTGGCCCAGGGTGAGAGCCTGAGAGAAACACCAGGTAGGGTAAATCCCAAGGCACAGTGGATGATGGGGCTGGACAAAGGGTAGGGCTGATGGGGCCAGACTGTCGGTGGATCATGAATAATAGAAAATAAAAATGAAAGTGATCACATGTAATACTAGCAGGATGGGAAGTCTGATCAAGCACATTAAAGTGCTTGTTGCACCTTAAAGCACAGCAGTGTGATACTGCACTAATACAAGAGACATATGTAAAGAAAAAAGAAGCTCTTAAGCTGCATCAAATGTGGGGTGAACAAATGTTTGACAGTTTAATTCTAAACAAAAGGGAGTAGCAATTCTCAGCAGACAGGATCTCAGATTCATGGATCAGACATCCAGATATGGGAGGCAGGCAAGTCCTTGTGCAGGGTAAACTGAACAGGCTGAATGTATTTCTGGGCAGTGAGTACAGCCCTAATAATAATTACCTAGCCTTTTTTCACAAGTTGACTCAAGCAGCCACAGATATGCAAACCCCAAATTTCATTCTGGTTGCAGATATGAACCAGGTACTGAACCCTGCTGGATAAAAGCCCAGGGGCAAAAGAATCATCTGAGCCCTCGAGCAAGTGAGTATTACATTAAAAAATGAGGAGGATTTAAACTGTGTAGACTCCTGGTGGCTGGTGTACTCCAGAAAAAAAGTATTATCCCCATTTCTGCTCTGTGCATGCTTATCTTTTTCAGAATAGATACAATTTTTACACCACACCTCGCTCCACGCCGGCGACCCGGGCTTGGGAGCGGACTCGGGTCACTGGTGGGTCGGCTGGGAGGAGTACAGTTTGAGCGTCCCACGACAGCTTGCCGCCTCCAGGAGGGTCGGGTGGGAGGGCCGTTGCCCACTGCACTTGTGCGACTCCGGGCGGAGGCTCAGGGGACTGCAGGCTCCCATTAGAAGGGGGACGGGCAGCCCAACATGCAGTAGTCGTCAGGGACTAGCGCCATAACATCGGGGTTGGAAGCTCGTGGGGAGAAGAAAAAGCGCACCGCCGGCTCCGGGAAGATGGGCTTCCCAAGCGTACAGCTCTTCAATGTGTCACATGACCACCTCCAGACCCAACAATGAAAGCTGATTTAAGGGGGTCCGCCCTCCCTCGTCCCTGCTCGGGGGGTAAGCCTAAGCTCTATGGGGGATCTGGAGTTAAGTATCGGTGGGCAGAGGTGGCAGAAGGATGACCCCTTGGATGCCCTGAAGGGTCGGGACCGACAGGTAGTGGGAGTAGACAAAATAAAATAAAAAAAAAAAAAAAAGAATAGATACAATTTTTATCTCTGTGGGTCTCTGCAACTTGGTGGTAGATGTGTGAAATTTACAGATATCCTCATCTCAGACCATGCACCGGTGATACTAAGGATTAGTGTTACAGGTGCCTAATGGGGCCACTATAAATGGAAGCTAAACCCCTGGCTACTACAGGAAACAGAATTTAATACATCATTGCTAACACAGACCTAAGCTTATTTTGTCACACTGGGATTGTCACGGGGAATTTTTTGGGAAGCTTTTAAAGCAGAAATCAGAGGAAAGATAATGTCTTATACAGCAACCTTCAAACGGATCTGAGCAGAAGAGCTGACCAAAACAATTTTTTATTTTGTTTGCAGTAGACTGCATGTCTTTTTTCTGTTGTTCTATCCCGGGAACCAGACATGGCCAAAAAACTTGAAGAAATGAGGTTAGGACCAGGGCTCCAAATCACCGGCTGTCCACCCACCTGGGACAGCAGTTTCTTTTTCTTTGTCTATCCCTGGGATAGGCAGTACAAGGAAGGCGTGACAGAACCCTGGGAAGCTCAGTCAGCTGGCCACCACTGGTGAAGACACTGGGTAGTGATGTGTGCTGTTCCCATCCTACCAAGTATCATGCAATGAATTCAGGGGCAGGCAGCTGGCCAGAGACAGAGCAACTGTGCATGTGAAACTAGTAATTCTGTACTGCAAGCACAGCTGGTCGATCTTGCTCATTTCCACTTTGTTGCATCATTGAGGCTGCAGTGTGAAGTCAGCGCTCCACAGTGTGATTTTTTTTTTTTGGGGGGGGACCTCAAAAGAGCTAGACATCCATGTTCAAATGAGGACAAAAAAGCAGTAATACTGCATTAAAGTCCTTTTCACTACTAGGAGGAGGAGCTACTGTGTGGCAGGCGAGGGGGGGGTCTCTCTCTCTCTCTCTCTCTCTCTCTCTCAATTACAAACAGTAGGCACCAGTCAGCATGTGTTAAAGAGTACTACAGTCAAAATTTGCAAAAACATATACATTGTGCGGAATGTTTTGATTTGTGTGTTTAGTCCTGGTGTGTCCTTCCCTTTGTTTGCTATTAGGATTTTTTTTCTCAGTTTGCTTATTAGTTTTATGGCCTCTCCTATTAGTTTTATTACCTGGTTTATTGCTCTTTTTCCTACAATGCCTCCTGTCCCATGTGACAGTGATGCATCAGAGACCATAGATTCTGCAGGTACTAGTTTACAGTCAATTTTAGAGCAGTACAGTTGTGTGTCCCCCAAAAAGTCATTTTCCTTATCCAGTGGGCACTTAAGACATTTGCAGCTCAGCAATCACTTGAGGTTTAACTGAGTGGGTATTCTGTATTAAAACAGCTAGAGTCTTTACTAATTATAGCACTGACTAAGGTGATTTGTGTGCTTTTTATGGCTGGGTGTAGTTTGACTAAATTAAAAGCATTAATAGCCAAGAATTTATTCCCGCTGGCTGAACCAAGACAAACATAATCGAATGATTTAGTTGAGGCCAGAACATCAAGCTCCTATCTTCAGAGTACTGCTGCTGCACTTTCCCTCACTCAATCAGTAGTCCCGGACACATCACTGTCACATGAGACAGGAGGCACTGTAGGACAAAGAAAAGCAATAAACCATGCTAACATGGAGATCACTGAAGGCCATAAAACTAGCAGCCAAATTTAGAAAAAAAATCCTACTAGCAAACAAAGGGAACGACACACCAGGACTAAACATAGAAATGAAAACACTATTCACAACATACGTTTTTGCAAATTTTGACACTAGTATTTCTTTACAAAGAAGACTCAGGAGGCAAAAGTACAGTTACGTAAGAACAGTACAGTTATGTAAGAACTTACCGTAATACTAGGTCTTCGAGAGAGTCTCTTGCAGTAGGCAATAACCATTAGGATTGAGCAACCAGGTGCTAGGATCACACGGAAAACTTAAGCTAGCAGCGTCTGGCGGGGGACCACCCACCCATCGGCACATGGCTGATGATATTCCAACGCTATATAGTGGGCAGTCCCCACGCCCGCCCTCCAGTTCTCCCACCGGTGACCTAAGGAGGTGTGACAAGAGAAGGAGTGGGCTTCTGGAGCCAACAGAAAGGCTGAAAAGAAGCAGCAGCAGGGGGAAAGAGGGAGGAAAGAGCTTGCCTACTGCAAGAGCCTCTCTCGAACATCTACTGTTATAGTAAGTTCTTATATAACTGTACTATCTTACTTTGAGAAGACTCTTGTAGAAAGGAATAACCATTAGGACACAGTCCCAAGCAGTGTTAAGTCAGACAAAGACTAACACGGGAGGCAGGAAAAGGTCTGCAGAAAAAACATGGAACTAAGACAGAAGGCCTGGAAGGACGGCTAGTCCAAAGCCTACCCTGCATCTAGATACAATGTCCAGACTGTAATGCTTAGTGAAAGAGTGGACAGAGCTCCAATAACTGCCGCACCAGTGTCTGTGGCAGAGACTTTCCTGAAACAAGCAGCAGATGCAGCCATGCCTCTGGTTGAGAGCCCTTTAATGAAAACCAGAAGGGGTTTGTTATACTTCTGATGATAAAACAGAATGCAGTTTGCCAACCATTTGGATAAAGACTGCTTCGAAACTATTGCGCGCTCTCTCTCTCGGATGCAAAAGAAACGAAAAGCTGATCCGTTTTACAGACTGACTTTGCCAGATTCATGTAATAATGCAAAATTTGGTGCACATCTGTTGTGTGCAGAAGTGCTTCCCCTTAATTGGAATACTCAGGATAATACACTGGCAAATGTATAGTCTGATTCAAAGTAAACTCAAACAACCTTTGGTAGGCAAGTACTATTACGTAAGAACTCACCATAACAGTAGATCTTTGAGAGAGGCTCTTGCAGTAGGTAATTACATACAGGATTTAAGCCGGCAGGCGTCAGGACCCCACGGAAAAATTTCTAGCTAGCTGTCCCTGGTGGGGGACCGCCCCCAGATCAGGTGACCGGTGTCAAACGTCTGTAAAAAGGGGCGGTTCCCCCATGCCTGCCTTCCAGTTTTTTCCTGCCAAAGGCCAAAAAAGGCAAAACGAGAGAGAAGCAGATCTTTCCCCCATGGAAAAGGAGCTGAAAAGGCTAAGGGGGATGGAGGTCAGGAAGGTATTACCCACTGCAAGAGCCTCTCTCGAAGATCTACTGTTACGGTAAGTTCTTACGTAACAGTACTATCTTACTTCCAGAGAGCTCTTGCAGCAGGTAATTACATACAGGACTGAGTCCCAAGCAGTCTGGAACAAGGAGAAGCACACAGAAGGAGGAAAACTACCCAAATGTAGACCCTCTGGCTGTGAAGCCCTCAGGAAAGGAGACCTTGCAGAACAGCCAACCCCAAAGCCAGCTCTACAGCGAGAGGCAATGTCCAAACTGTAGCGTTTTGTGAAGGCATGGACAAAAGTCCAAGTTGCAGCTGCGCAAATGTCAGCAGCAGACACATTCTTAAAACAAGCCGCAGAGGCAGCGACACCCCTAGTGGAGTGGACCCTGACTTGACCCGGCAGGGTCTTGTGATACTTGTCGTAACAGAAAGTGATACAATAAGCCAGTCATTTAGATAGGCATTGCTTAGAGACAACACTGCCTTCTCTTTTGCGAGCAAGAGAGACAAACAAAAAATTACTCACCTTAGTAATTGTGTTTCGTCTAATGGAGCCTTGCTGTATTCTGACAATCTGCAGTTAGCCCCAGCCTTTAAATTGCCGCAGAGAGTATAGGGTTAATTTTCTATGCAGTGCATAGAACGTTGAGCTCGAGCTCGGCTGAGGTCTCTGTCTGCAGCACTTTGAAACCCAGCCACCAGATTCTTACGTGCAAACACTCACTGACTATGTGGAAATTGTAAAATTTTTAAACTAGCCAACTGGCAACAAAAAAGTTTTGGATTCCCAAAGGAAGACGCAAGTCAGGAAACCCAAAACCAAAAACCTATCCAAATAAAGATTATAACATAAGCACCCAAATAAAAAGGAGGGTGTGCTAAAGACACTCCTGAGGTGGAACACTGCACCTGCACACCTACTTCCCAAAAACAGGTTCTGAGAGGGGAGGCAGGGAGGGAGGTCAGAATATAGCAAGACTCCATTAGAAGAAACACAATTACTAAGGCGAGTAATTTTTTCTTCAAACAACATGAAGTCTTGCTGTATTATGATAATCTGCAGACTACCAAGCAGTACCTCCATGGAAGAGGGACAGAACCTACTTTGGGAATAGGCTCTGAAGTACTGCTGTGCCAAACCGAGCATTGCTCCTAGGCTGGATATCCAGAGAGTAATGTTTGGTAAAGGTATGGACTGTTTTCTAGGTGGCTGCTTGACAAATTTCTAAGAGAGGAGTATCCCTAGCAGCAGCCAGGGAAGCAGCTGTACCTCTAGTGGAATGAGCCCTCAGGCCTGAGGGTGGAGTTCTACCCAGTTTCTCATAGCAGAATTGTATACAAGAAACAATCCTCCTGGCAATAGATCTCTTAGTGGCATGTTTGCCCTTACTAACCTCTCCATGTGTGAGGAACAACCGGAGGGATTCAAACCTGTAATCCTTGGTGCACTCTATGTAGTAGCTCAGGGCCCTTTTAACATCTAAGCCGTGTAGCCTCCTCTTTCCAGAGGAAGAATGGTCAGTGAAGGAAACGGGGAGAGACAGACTGGTTGAGGTGGAAATCTGAAACCACTTTAGGCAAAAACTTTCTGTTAGTTCTTAGGACCACTTTATCTCTATGGAAAGAGATGAAATCAGGTTCCACTGACAGGACTTGCAATTTACTGATACGCCTGGCAGAGGTAATGGTCACCAAAAAAAAAGTTTTCTAAGTCAAGTACTTAAACTCTGCAGAGGACAAAGGCTCAAAGGGGGGGTTGCATAAGCTGAGCAATGCAAACATTAAGGTCCCAAGCAGGAGCAGGATCCCTAAAAGGGGGATTGGTGTGAAGCAATCCCTTGAAAAACTTACAAAACACAGGATGGGATGATAGAGGGGAAGGCTTGCCTACTGACAAGAAAGCAGAAACAGCTGCCAAATGTACTTTAAGGGTAGCTGGCCTGAGGCCTAGGCCATTAAGATGGACCATATAGTCCAGAACCGTAGGCAACTCAGCAGAATCTGGAGAAATATTTTTCTTAGAACACCAAATGCTGAATCTTTTCCATATGGAGTTGTAAGTCTTTCTGGTGGAAGGCTTTCGAGAAGCCTTAAGGATATCCAGAACACCTTGGGAAAGATGCAGCTCAGCAAACTCTGTAACTCTTCAAGAGCCATGCCTTGAGATTGAGAGACTGAAAATTCGGGTATCAAATCCTTCCGTGAGAGGATGTCAACAGGTTGTAATTCCTGGGAAGAGACAGGGGAAGGTGGACTGCTAGGGACAGCAACAGGGGATACCAGGGCTGTCTGGCCCAGTCTGGAGCAATCAGAATCACTTTGCATGGTTGTGACCTTATCTTGACTAACACTTTGAACAGGAGACGGAAAGGGGGGAAAGCATACAGAAATTTCCCTTCCCAATTCAGGATCACAGCATCCAGGGGGACTGAGCCCAAGACTGGGGGTCTGCAACAAAAGAGAGGAAGTTGGTGATTGTCTGGGGCTGCAAAAAAGATCCATCTCTGGAGTGCCCCATCTCGAGAAAATCACTTTCAAAACTAAAGGATCTAGGGTGCATTTGTGATGGCCCTGGGATATTCTGCTGAGAGCATCTGCTAGGACATTGTCCTTCCCTGGGAGGTGAACTGCTATCAGAGAGGTTTGCAGGGAATAAGCCAGGGACCGCAACTTCATTGCTTCTGTGCACAAGGCCGCAGACAGAGTGCCTCCCTGCTTGTTGATGTACCACATAGTGGTATTATCTGTTCTGACCTGGACCACCTTATTCTGCACAGATTTGGAAAAAGCTTGCAGTGCCAAAAACACTGCTCTGAGTTCCAAGAAACTGATGTGACGCAGAGATTCCAGAGACCACCACAGTCCTTGGGCGGTAAGATCCCCCAGATGGGCTCCCTAGCCCAGCAGGGAAGCATGTGTGGTGAGTATCACTGAATGAAACTGAGTGACAAAAGGAACCCCTTGTCTCAAATTGTCCTGATCCTGCCACCATTGCAGGGCCTGGATCAGGGTTTGAGTCACTGGGACTAGTCCGGTAAGGGAATCCTTTCTTTGGGACCATGTGGAACTGAATGCCCCTCATCTGGAATCTTGCTCTTTGGACCACTGCTGTGGAAGCTGCCATATGGCCCAGAAGCTGAAGGAAATGACTTGCTGGTCAAGACACCTGAAGGGTGAATGAAGAGGCCAGTTCCATGAGGGTCCTTGCCCTTTACAGGGGAAGGAAGGCTCTTGCCTTTACTGTATCCAGCTCTGCCCCTATGAAGGTGAGGAGCTGTACTGGTTCGAGAACTGACTTGGGAAGGTTGAGAAGGAATCCTAAGGAAGTGAGCACTTGCTGAGTCACTTGCAAATGTGACTTGACTTGGTCTGGAGACTGACCTACTATGAGCCAGTCGTCAAAGTATGGGAAGATGGATATCTTTCTCCTTAGGAAAGCAACCACTACTGCCAGGCACTTTGTCAAAACCCCTGGGGCTGATGGTAGGCCAAAGGTCATTGCTCTGAATTGATAGCGGCCTGAGGGCAACTCGAACCTGAGGTACTTTCTGTGGGAGCACCTGAAGGGAATGTGAAAATAGGCATCTTTGAGGTCCAGGGAGGCTAGCCAGTCCCCTGGCCTTAGAGAGGGAAGGATTATTCCCAGAGTCACCATTTTGAACTTTGGCTTCAAAAGGTGTTTGTTCAGATATCTTAGGTCCAGGATGGGCCGTCATTCTTCCGTCTTTTTGGGGGTTAGGAAGTACCTGGAGTACAATCCTTTGCCCTTCTGTAGGGTGGGAACCCTCTCTATAGCTCTGAGAGCTAGGAGGGAAGAAACCTCTGCCTCTAAGGTAAGGGTCTCTGATGGATTTGCAGGTGGAAAGGATCTGGTTCTCATCTCGGGAAATTTTTTGAAGCTGAGAACCAGCCCCTGGCTTACTACTTCCAGGACCCACTTGTCTGTTGTTAGAGACTTCCAGTCCTGGACAAAGTAAGCCAGCCTGCCCCTACTGGTATGGGAGAATCGGTCTGGGCAGACCCATCAGGGTGTCTGCTTGGCAGGGGCTTTAGGCTGAGGGGTGGATGCAGGTCTGCTCATCCCCCGTCTGCCTCTCCCTCTAAAGAACCCCCTGAGAGTAAGAAGAGGAGGCCTGAGTTTGTAAAAGGCCTTTGGAAAGGCCTGCCCTGCCCCTGGACTGCTGCCTTTGAGGAGTTGCTTGCTTTTCTTTGGCCTGAGCACTCCTGTAAGTGGTCCTGTACTCATCCATCTTTTTCATGTAGCCTCTGTCTGCTCCCCAAACAGAGAATTACCAATTACAGGGAAATCCATGGCCTTAGCCTGGGTATCCTGCGATAGGCTAGTACATCTGAGCCAAGCCATCCTCCAAAGAGCCACAGATAGCCATGACTCTTGATGAAACATCACTGGAGTCCACAGCAGCATGAAATTGTACGTTAGATGCCTCAATCCCATCTGCAGCCACCTGCTCCAGCTCCTTGGCAAGCTGGTCAGGGGCCTGTTTAACCAGAGCCAGCAGTGTCCCACCTGGACTTCTGGTATCTAGCTGTGTAGGCCATATAGTTAGCCTGCCTGAGTCCCAAAGATGCTGCCATGTACTGTTTCTTTGCCATGGCATCAATCTTCCTGGAGTCCTTGTCTGGGGGGTGTGATGCCAAGGGGATATTTGCCTTATCACAGGAAGCAGCCTGCACTACCCCAACATGGCTGCATTGCTGGAAAAGGAACTCCGTGTCTGAGCCTGAAAGAGTATACCTCTTGTCCATTCTGCCTGTCCACAGGAGATATGGAATTAGGAGACTTAAGAATTTTATGTGTCTGTTTCCCAAAGGATTTGTGGAGGGGAATAGACAGTCTCCTGGACTCTGGGATGTCCATCATCTCAACAAAATCAGGCTCCTCCTGATCCTCTACTGCTTCCTGCACAAGAAGCTGGAGGGTCTCAGCCACTTTTTTGTAAAACATATAGTGAAAAGGGGACTCAGAAAGCCTAGGAGGAGAAACCCCTGAAGGTCTGTCTGGGGAGATGTCCGAGTCAATAGGCACATCCAGACTTTCATAATCACCATCATCATCCTCACACTCTCCTTCCTCCTCCTCCGGTTCATAAAATTCTTCCAAAGTGTAATCCGGAACCAGGGAAACCAACTGAACCGAACCCCTGCCAGATGGTGCCGGTTCGGTCGGAACCAAAGTAAGTGACTGCACTATCCTTATTGCCTTGGCCATCTCATCGGCGGTCAGAATAAGAATTTCTGGGTCCAAACCGGACGATTTATCTTTTCTTTTCCTTTTTACCAGAACCGACTCCTCAGAATAGTCTCTCCTTTTGCCCGAAGAAGTATCGCCCTGGTCAGAGGGCACTCCTTCTGGTTCGGTCGGAACCAAACCGGGCTGGCCATCTGGGTCAGCGGACTTCTCGGTCTCCCTTTTCCTCAGTCTACCTAATCTCTTTTCCAGGGTAGATTTGGTAAAATTCTTACAAATTTGGCAGTCTGAATCGAGGTGGTCAAACCCCAGACAATAAACACAGGTGGTGTGGGGATCAGCCTTGGCAAAGTCTTCCCCACACACACTGCAGTGTTGAAACCCAGTGGGCCCAGTTTTTTTCTTGGGTTTCTCAGACATGGCCAATCCTAACCAAAACTTACCCTTTTTTCGGCAATCCACCAGGCAAGACTCCCCTATCGGTTCCTGACCATGTCACAGGTCATGGGAAAAAAACGTAATAAAATCATTTTTTTTTTTTTTTTTTAAGAACTGATACGGACCGGTTACCACACTATACATAAATCACAAACGTCTTTTATCTGAAACTGATCAGTTCAGCCGAACCGATCCACAATTTACAAGTTCCATACAGAAACTACACAGAAAACCTATCTAATACTCACGGTACCACAGACAGAGACTTGAACCGACTGAGCGGTAACAGCAATTCAGTAGAAACCGAGCGAAAAAAACGACACTTCAAAAGACTTTTTTGAACCGAGCAAAGGAGAAATCTCCGGAGCGACTGTTCAGTGAGGCAGAGTAAAGAATCTGACGGTTGGAGTTTAAACAACAGCAGACAGGGGCTTCAACTGAGCTCGCAGTGAACATTCCATGCTGGCCATGGAAAGTTTAACTCTTTGTTCTCCGGGGCAGTTGAAAGGCAGGACCTAACTGCATATGTCAGAATACAGCAAGACTTCATGTTGTTTGAAAAAGACCACAGATAGTCCAGAATGCTAGCCAAGGAACAGGAAGAAGGTCCAACCCTTTGTCCTGACACCAAATGGAGAATCTCTTCCATTTGAAGGCATAGCATTTTCTGGTCGACTCCTTACAGGATGCCTTAACTACGTTGAGGACCTCATTGGAAAGACCCAAGGCCTGGAACTCAAGCCGCTCAGGAACCAGACCGTCAGGTGAAGGGACTGAAGGTCCGGGTGGAGAACCTTCCCCTTGTTGACTGACAGCAGGTCCGGGCAGGCTGGAAGCCGCCTCGGGAGCCTGGAGCTGAGGCTGAGGAGATCTGGGTACCAGTACTGGTGGGGCCAGTCTGGGACTACCAGAATCACCTGCGCCTTGTCCCTCTTCGCCTTGAGAAGCACCATGTGGATCAAGGGAAATGGAGGGAAGGCATAGAAGAGGCCCGGGGTCCACGGCCTTGAGAAGGCATCCCCCTGCAGCGAGCCCTGCTGAGGGAGGCAGGCATGAAACAGCCTCAGCTTCGCATTCTCCCTGGAGGCGAACAGGTCAACATGAGGGGTGCCCCAATGGGAGAACAGATCTAGTACTACCTTCAGCAGGAGAGACCACTAGTGAGATGCAGCGCCTATCCGGCTGAGGGCATCAGCCAGACTGTTGGAGGCTCCTGCCACATGGATGGCTAGGAGATCCGCCTCCAGGCTGATCACGAGAGACCAAACGCACAGAGCCTCCTTGCACAGGGTCAAGGAGAGCGTCCCGCCCTGTCGATTGAGGTAGTACATGATCGTGGAGTTGTCCGTCTGGACCTGGACCACTTGACCCTGTACAAACGGAGCGAAGATGGTGAGGGCTAGTCACACCACTCGAAGCTCCAGCAGGTTGATGTGGCATCAAGACTCCTGAGGGGACCAGAGGCCGTGGGCTCTGAGCTCCTCCAGATGGGCACCCCAACCCAGAAAGGCATCGGTGGTCAAAGTGACAGTCAGCTCGAGGCGGACAAACTGGATACCCTCCTGCAGATAAGCTGGAACGAGCCACCACTATAGGCCGTTCCACATCTCCTGGGTCACAGTTACTGGCTGGTCCAGAGGACCGGAGCGCTGTGACCATTGGTGGGCCAGCCCCCACTGCAGGGGACGCATATGCCAGCGGGCCCAATGGACCACACTGGTGCAGGCCGCCATGAGGCCCAGAAGGCACAGGAAGTCCCGGGCAGGGCCCAACTGCCCAACCAGAAATGACTGGGCAAAGGTGGAAAGGACCTCAGCCCTGTCCGCCAGGAGCCGGGCTCTGGCTCGAAGAAAGTCAAGCTCTGCCCCGATGAACTGAATCACCTGCGATGGCACGAGTTCCGACTTGGCCTCGTTGAGGAGGCCAATCTGAGAGCAGACCTGGAGGGCCAGATCCCTTGACCGCTCCACCTCCAACCTGGAGGGGGCTGCAATCAGCCAGTCGTCCAGGCAAGGGTACACCCGGACCCCTCAGCGCCGCAGGAATGCTGTTACCACTGCCATGCATTTGGTGAAGACCCTGGGAGCTGGAGAGAGGCCGAAGGGCATGGCCCGGAATTTGTAAAGGGATCCTTCTGCCCTGAAGCGGAGGAATTGCTGATGAGAAGGACGGATTGGGACATGAAAAAACATGTCCTGAAGGTCCAGGGAACAGAACCACACTCCTGGCTCCAAGAATGGAATGATCTAAGCCAGAGTGACCATCTTGAAGGTGTGAGACCTTAGGAACTTGTTCAGGTCGTGTAGGTCGAGAATGGGTTGCCAGGCCCCCGTCCGTTTTGGGACCAGGAAGTACCTGGACACAAACCCTGGGTCTGGAGGGGGGTCTGCAACCTCGCTGATCACCTCCTTCTGGAGGAGCAAGACCATGTTAACTCGACGAGCTGACAGAGAGGCTGCGGAACCCGTAGCCCCTGTCGGGCAACTGCTCGATAGGGGGGAAACTGCTCGAATTCCAGCAGCAGACCCCTGCCTACCACTTCCAACACCCAGCGGTCCGTGGTGATAGTGGACCAGGCGGAAAGGAAGTGGCGGAGCCGCCCCCAACGGGGGGAAACCGGGGAGGAGTGACGAGGTTGGGGGAGACACCCCTCAACCCATCACTGGGCAGGCTTGGAGGAAGGACCGGCCGAGGAGCCACTTGGGCCTTTTCCTCCAGGCTTCCTGCAGGAGGAAGCAGCAGGCCTGGCTTTGAGGCACAAAGCGTGAGCCTGCTGGCCCTGATGCTCGTGTTGCTGGGCCGGACGTGCCGCAGGGGTTGAAGGATGAAAGGGCTTACGTTGCTGCTGGTGGCCTTTGTCCTTCTGGGCAGACGTGACAGAGTCCAAGGTGGCACTGGACTTCTCAATCCATTGGAGATGACCCTCCACCCCGGGCCCGAACAAGTCGGTACCCAGGAACGGAACGTCTGCCAGCCTGTGCTGGGTATCAGCCGTGAAGGTGGAGATCCGCAGCCAAGCTCTGTGGTGCATGGCCACTGCGGCCGATACCGACCAGGCACATGAATCAGCAATGTCCAACGAAGTCTGGAGCTGCTGTTTAGCTACCACCTTTCCCTGATCCTGCACCTGCTTGACCATCGTCAGAAGATTAGCCGGGAGATGAGGAATCACCTCATTCAGGGAGCCCAAAAGGGTGTGTGAAAAGTGTGCCATCAGAATGGCCGAGCTAGCCTGACGAAGGCCTAGGGAGGAAGCAGTGTATACCTTCCGCCCCAAGTAATCCAACTTTTTGGATTCCTTATTGGACGGTTTGTCCACATCCTGAGTATTCCCGGAATGCCGGAAAACACTATCGGTCACTAACCCTTCCGCAGAAGGGTGCTCCGAGAAACTGGAGAGTGAACCGGTAGGGACCGCATACTTTCGAGCCATCCTGGCCGACGGTGCGGGACAAGATGCTGGCTGCTGCCACAATTCCAGGGCCGGGCCAACAATGGCTTTCGCCACCGGAAAGGCCTCCGTAGGGGAATCCCTCAGTCCAGTATCTCCATAAGGGGATAGTTGGCCCATTTCTGAACTGGTTCAAGCTGCATCCCAGTAGACTCAGATGAGTCGAAGCATTCCCAAAAACGAGGATGGGCACTCATCCACCGACTGACCCCCTGAAGATTCCAGGTCAACTGGCCTGGAGAACAGGGAGGAGTCGTCGTCGTCAGACTCTGAAGAGTCTGCGAACAGCTGCCGAGTGCCTGAGCCACCCTCCACCTGCAGAGGTCGATCGGGAGTGAGGGTGACCGACATCCTATGGGGCAAGCCCTGACCCGACCGAGAATCCTTGGTCGGGGCCCCAATCTTAGGTTGTGGAGGCGGAGGTTCCACCACAATGAGTGGAGCAGCCAGTTTCGGCCGAACAACCGGCGCCGGAGGTGGCTCCCCAACTACTACGAGGAGTTGTTTCGGTTGCTCCGGTAACAGCTACTTAATGGCCGGAGAAGGCGACAGAGTCAGCTTGTTATCAGTCAGTAAGAGCTGTTGCCACATCAAGTCCTCGTAACGCTGACACAACTTGTGACGAAGCCTATCCTCCGAGGAGGACGTAGAGAATAAGCGGCCGCACCACTTTCCATGGTGCCGAGACCAAGACCGCCGACGTCGGCGGGATAGGCAGAACTTGGAAGAGGATCGAGGGGGAACCCGCCCTTCCTTCTGTACAGGGACCTTAACCGGGGACTCTGGCACAGGCAAGTCCTCGGTAATCACTGGGGGAACCGGTGAAGCAGGGTTGTCAGCATCACCAGTCGACAAACCGTCCGACAGGTCGAGAAAAATTTCGACCGCGTTGACAGCTGTCTCGGCCTGCTGACCTGATGGGACATTATGAAGCCAGTGACCTTAGCCGCAACCTCGACCGAAGTCGAAAGCCAACGGTCCGGTGAAGGGGATCTCTCCCAGTCCCACAAACGTCAACGGTGGGACTTACCTTTTGAGTCCTTCTTCTTGGACCGACTGGAATGTCCCAATGGTCCTTCTCCCTTGGTGGAGAGGGACTGACAAAGTGCCTTAAAGGAAGCTGTATTGGAAAAGCCCAAGGAGAGCGGGATAAATGCTGCAGCCGAGGAGTAAGAAGAAGCGGCCTGGGCCATCTCCTCCTCGAGGGTGATCATCTACTCCAACTGTTCTGCGGAGCCCGCCGCTGGACACCGCCCAGCGGGCCTCCTTCGGACTTGACCGGCGGATACCATTTTTCAGGGCACCCAAGAAGAAGTTGAGCAGCATGGTCCTCGAAGACCAAAGTCGAGAAGGAGCTGCACAATTTGCAAGCCTGCGAATCGTGGCCAAACCCCAGGCAGTAGACGCACGTGGAGTGCGGATCCGTCCGGGACATCTTCTGCCCATAGGGGCACCGATGAAAGCCGGGAGTTGATTTGTCCATCGCAGTCGTGAGGGAAGACGAAGACCGGAGTCTTGTAAACTTTAAAATTAGTTTTAGGTTAACCGAAGAGTGTGGATCCAGGCCTAAAATGCAGAGCGCTAAGGAGGGAACCTGAGCTTCCAAGTGGTAAGGAAGATATGGCGTCATGGGGCGGAGCCGAGGGTTTTACCACCCGGGTGGGTGGGAAGAGCCACCTTGAAGACCTTCCAGCAACATTTAAAGAGGCAATGAAGACCTGGGTTTGAATCCCACAGCCCCCACTTGCATACTGTGTGACCCTGAGCAAGTCACTTTACTTCCTCGTGCTCCCAGGTTGCACCTGCAAACAAGCTTTCAGCTTAGTGTGTCTCACCCGGTAAAATAATTGGTTAAAAAAAAAGGAACCTGCCAATAAGTGCGGACTGAACAACATATCCACGTCCCTAGAACAGCTTAGATCCTTGCTCAGCTCATCCATTTTTGGCATAATGCATCTGTGCTCTACTATGGTCCTCTGTGGCTGAGGGGAACATAAACTACATCATTCAATTCTAAAACAGTAATTACCACCAATATACAAATCAGAAACAATCACAGTGCTTATTAAAAGTCAATTAATGATGGAATAATAACAGAATAAGTAGTACTGTATTTAAAATACAGCTCCTACAGAAAAATGACTCAGGTTCACTGCAGTTCTCCTTGAAAGCAAGCCACTCCAACTAGTTATTGCCACCATTTCCATCTAAGAATGGCATTTCAGTTGAGATGTTGGCCAATAAGATCATGTCTGTCCACACAATACAGTACCATTTTTGAACAATGGTCAGAAAGTTTGGAAAACTGCTTTAATAAGACAATACAGAGTAATGGTTACTGAAAGTGGTTCAATGCATCCACATTACTGATGGTGAAATAGTTCTCCCTGAAAATAGTTTTGAAAACAATTCTGGGCTTTTTTTCCCTTCCTATTCCAGAATCGATCTCTCCCAGTCCCACAAAAAAAGCCCTTCTTGGTATTCAGGGGCACACTCACCCCTTCCCACTTAAAGCACTCCCTGATGCCCAGTGGCACTCCCTTCCACTCTCCATCCCACTCAATACACCCCCTGAAGTACAGTGGCAAACTCTCCTTCTCACCATCCTCAGCATCCCCTTCCTCCCCGCCATCTCACTCAAACCAATCTCTGGTGTCCAGCAGCACATTCTCCTTCGGTGTCCTATTCCTAACTTTACCTGGTGTCTAATAGCATTTTCTTCCTCTCCCTGTCGTATTACAATCTTTTCCTGGGGTCTGGTAGCACCCTCTCTCATATGATTACAAGATTTCCCTAACATCCAGTGGCATCCCGATCTCATTTAAAGCACTAGTCTGTGATGAACAGTGGCATCTCCTGCCCTCTCCTGTTCCAAGCCTTTTCTCATGTTTAGTGTTAACTGCTCCTCTTCCTGTTTCAAACTTTTCCTAGTGTCTATTGGCACATATCCTACCCACGATGGCAACGAGCACAGCCCATCACTTACCTACCACGCCACCAACTATAAATACCACTAAACTGTCACAATGCAGTTTTGGATAAGATACTAGGATAGGAATTTTTTTTTTGAATCTCGTCTTGAAATCCACAGAGTATCTTACAGAGTAGTGCAAAACAAAACATAGATACATAGACAGTGTCGGCAGATAAGGGCCTATGGCCCACCCAGTCTGCCCATTTGAGCTTGTAAGTTCAGTTTGTTTTCCTAGAAGTCTGTTGCCCCTTAACCCTGACCTCTAGAATTCCTTTATGTCTATCCCATGCATTCTTAAATCCCGTGATTGTTTCAGCCCCCACCACTTCCTCTGGCAGGGTGTTCCACTTGTCCACCACCGTTCTGTGAAGAAATTCTTCCTCATGTTTCCTCTGAATCGGCTCCTCCAACTTCATCCCATGCCCTCTAGTCCTTGGAACATCTTTTTCGCTTAAAAATAGCGTTTTCCTGCACCCTGTTCCTCCCTGTAAGATACTTGTATGTCTCTATCATATCCCCTCTCTCCCTCCTCTCCTCCAGGGAGTACTTGTTCAATTCCTTCAACCTGTCTTCATAGGACTTGTGATGCAATCCATGCACCATCTTTGTTGCCCTCCTCTGAACCTTCTCTACCCTGTCTATGCCCTTACGTAGGTATGGTCTCCAGAACTGTACACTGTACTCGTGGTGGTGCCTCACTAGTGTCTTGTATAGTGGAATTATGACCTCCCTTTTCCTGCTGGTGATGCCCCTGCCTATACATCCCAGCATCCTATTTGCTTTACCTGCTGCCTTGTCACACTGTTTCCCTACCTTGAAGTCATCAGAGATGACAACCCCAAGATCCCTTTCCTGCTTGGTGCATACTATATCCTCACCCCCAACTGATATATTGTGCCAGGGTTTTGTGCCCCATATGCATTATCTTCACTTCTTGCATTGAATTTCAACTGCCAAACCCCTGACCATTCTTTCAAGTTTCTGCAGGTCGCTTCTCATTCTGTCTACACCCTCTGGTGTGTCTACTCTGTTACAGAGCTTTGTGTCATCAGCGAACAGTGAAATTCTGCCTTCTAGATCCTGCAATGTCACTGATGAAATGTTGAATAGGACCAGTCCCAGCACTGATCCCTGTGGCACCCCACTGGTCACTCTTCCCTCTGTGGAGTGACAGCCATTTACCACCACCCTCTGTGTCCTGCCACCCAGCCAGTTACCTACCCACCACACTACTGTCCTGCCCACACCCATATTCCCAGTTTGTGTAATAGTCTCTATGTGGCACAGTGTCAAAGGCCTTGCTGAAGTCCAGATAGGCCATGTCCACTGCCCTCCCCTGATCCACCTCCCTAGTCACCCAGTCAAAAAATTCAACGAGGTTGGTCTGACATGACCTCCCCCTGGTGAAACCATGCTGCCTTGGGTCCTGTAGTCCATTGACAACCAGATGTTCCACCAATCTCTCCTTCAGTAGTGCTTCCATGATCTTCCCCCCTACCGAGGTGAGGCTGACTGGTCTGTAGTTCCCTGCTTCCTCTTTGTTCCCACTTTTGTATAAGGGGACTACATCTGCTGTCCTCCAGTCTTTGGGTACCTCCCCTGTTTCCAGTGATCGGCTAAACAGGATAGCCAGAGGTTCAGCCACCACCTCTCTTAGTTCTTTAAGGACCCTGGGTGCACCCGTCTGGCTTCATTGCTTTATCAACTCTTATTACTTCCAGTTCCTTCAGGACCTTTCGTGTAAAGGGACTTGTGTCCATTTCTGCACCATTCTCACCGCTTGTCCCCTTCAGACCCATTACCCCTCTTCCTCAGTAAAGACTGAGCAGAAATACCTGTTCAATATGTCAGCTTTACTGTTGTCATCCTCCATGGCTCCCATCCTCCCCTTCAGTCTCACTATCCCTCCCTTTGTCTTTCTTTTTTCACTTATGTACCTGTAAAAGGTTTTGTCCCTCTACCCACTGATTTTGCAAAGTGTTCTTCTGTCTGAGCTTTGGCTTCCTTACTGACCTCCTGCCTCCCTCTGCTTCTCCTGGTACTTCTCCCTATCACCTTCTGCCTGTGTCTTTTGTATTGCCTGAATGCAATCTTTTCTTTCACTTTCTTTGCTACCTCTTTGGAAAACCATAATGGTCTCCTCTTCCTTTTCCTCTTGCTAACCTGCTTAATGCATAATTCTGTTGTTCTTGTAATCCCCATTTTAAATACTGCCCACTGTTCCTCAACCCCTGATTCCTGTCCCATTCCCCTTAATGCCTCTTTCAAGTATCTCCCATTTTCCCAAAGTCTGCCCCCCTAAAATCCATGATACGTGTTTTTGTGTGGTTTGGTTCTGCTCTTTCTGTGATTTCAAACCACAATGACTGGTGGTCACTGTTCCCCAGGTGCTCCCCACTGTTACCCCCCATCACACTGTCCTGTTTGTGAGCACAAGGTCCAGTATTGCCTTCTGCCGAGTTGGTTCCATGACCAGTTGCTTGAGGAAGGCATCCTGAAGGGAGTCCAGGATAAATCTGCTCCTAGTTGATGCTGCTCTGGGATGCTCCAGTCCACGCCTGGAATATTGAAGTCTCCAACCAGTACTACCTCACCTTTGTCTGCCATCCTTTGGATGGCTAGCATCAACTCCTATCTGTTTCTTCCTCCTGGGCTGGTGGTCCATAGACCACACCTGTGCGGATGGCTGTCCCCATTTTCCTTTCCAGCTAACCCACAGTATCTCTCCCCATTTGTTCCTCCTGGATCTCTGTGGCCCTTATGTCATTTTTCACATACAGTGCCACTCCTCCTCCCTGCCTGCTCTCTTCTTCTGAATATGTTGTAGCCAGGTATGGCCTCTCCCAGTCATGGTTATCATTACACCAGGTTTCAGTGATGGCCACAATGTCCAGGTCTGACTGTACCATGACAGCCTCCAGATCTTCCATCTTGTTGCTAAGGCTCCTGGCATTTGCACATATGGCTTTCCATGATTTGACCTCCCTAGACTGCTTCACTGTTCTACTCCAGCCCCTTCCTTGGTTGTCATTTATCCCTGGTTCTCCTTGCTGTCTGCCCTTGGCTAGAATTTTGCCCTTTTCTGCTTATCCACCTCTTGGGCACTAATCTCCATCTTTTGCACACTGCTTTGCAGAGATAGCCCTCCTCTGGTTCACTGGTTCCACTGCTAGCTGTGGGGGTGAGCAAGTAGGTACCCTCCTTGCTGGCCCCTGCCACCCCCTTTGCTAGTTTAAATGCTTGTCAATGTAGCATTTAAACTTATCATTGAGTGCTTGGATTCCCCTCCAGGATGGATGCAGGCCGTCAGGCTTGAACAAACCTCCATCCCTCCAGGTGGGTCCCCAGTCACCAATGAATCCAAACCTTTCTCACAGCACCAGTTCTTCAACCATGAGTTAAAGTTCCTGGTGCATGCACTCCCATGCTCTCTCTTGCCTCTCACAGGTAGTACTTTGAGAAAGTGACATAAGTAGCTACTTGCTTGAGACCCTCCCAGTTTCCTAAACTCTTCCTGAACTTCCTCTGGCTCCCCATTTGCCAGGTCATTAGTACTTAGGTGGATAATGACATCCAGCTCACCCTCCTGTCTTGCCTTCCCAGTGATCCCCAGGATCTTCCTTCCATCTCTCCATGCCGTAGCACCTGGTAGGCACCTCACCTCCCTGTCCTCCCCCTCCTGTGTTCCTAGCTGGATCCCTCTTACGATGGAGTCCCCCACCAGGATTCGCTTCCTCCTCCTCTGGGGTCCACTGCTTTCCCCGCTGAGGTCACCTCCTTAGCTAACCTCCACATCCTTTCCTTCCACTTCTGGGTACCTCTATTTGGTTGTCCTCGCTTGCCACTGTGGCATATGAGTTTTGAGGAATAGGATCTGGGATGTGCCTCTGCCTGACTGCTCTAACCCTCCCTGAGCCCACTGTCATCCAAGTGCTCCTCGCTCGGCATCCTTTGAGGCAGCTGCATGGACTGAGTGGTCCCTGGATAGGGTGATGGTACTCTGACCGCAGTTTACTTCGCCTGAGTCTGGCTACCTCATCCGCGAGTCCAGAGAGATGCATGCAGATAGGGCAGCACCTCAGTGTCCAGAAGGTCTGCCTGAATATGGCTGCCCCACAGCCACTGCATTGCCCACTCCCCCACATTATACTGCAATTCCACTACTTGTCTGCTACTGAAGCTCTCCTAGTTCTCTTTTTATTAATTTACTGTACTAAAATCCTGTCACTAATCCTCAGATATTTTTTTTTTTTAAAGGAAAAGAAACCAATAAATAAATAAATGAGTCAAAACACTTGTTGTGCTGAGGGTGGCTTCTTCCCTTATGCCCTCCTACTTCACACTCTTACTATTCCCTGTGTTTAGCTCCTGTCAATCAGATTTATCAGGGCATATAGCTAAGAGTTGGGGAAGGAGGGGGGATTAAAATTTGCAGCAATTAAAGACAGCACAGAATTACACCACCACTATGTTTTAAATTTTCAACAGCCCAAAAACAATTATAAGTAAAGACAACAAAGAAAGTATAGTGTCACTAAACGCCCACAATCTAAGTTTAAAAGAAAAATAGCAATTACCAGTTACTCTAAAGCACTGAATTGAATATGTTTCCTTCCTTCCCCTTCTGGCTTCTTCCAATAACAATGCAATAACAGACAATTATGGAATCATAAAATTCAGACAGTTGATACACAGCTGATGTGAAAAGGCAGCAATAAAAACATAACAGAATCAAATGATGGAGCTACAAGGTAGGTAGAGCTACGGAGTCACTTCAAACTTAGTCAAAGAAAAAGGAGATGCACCGGGTACCGCTGATAAAGAAAACTGGGGCCTTTGATAAAGCACAAAGGGGTTTGTGAAATGCATCCGGCATCTTGCTGAATGGTTTTTATGGCTACATAATGAAGTTTTGCTTATTGAGCTTGTGACTTTAATGTCCTTTCTTGACGGAGACTGCCCCAGTTTTCCTTTCTTTCTTACTTCAAACTTCCCTGAGGTGTTTCAAGCTCATAATTTTCAAGACCTGCCACTGATTTTGGGAGACAGACTCGATGGGCACGTGCCTCCTACTGTCTACAAATACTAAGATACCTACAGTACAAGAAATTTCCAAAAGATCAGGGCCCCTGCCAAAAATGCACTTTTTCCCCCTGCCAACTTTAGACTAAAGCATGGGACAATAAGTAGCCCCTGGTCTTTGGAACAAAGGGATACACGATGATGGTGGTAGTGGTGGTGCTGGGGGTGATCAGAAACATCTAAAAGTGGGTGTGACTTATTCCAGTCCAAGTCTGTAGCCGATTTTCTGTCTTACTGGCAACCCAGCACAGATCATGCAGTGTAGGGTGATATGATCTGATCTCCTTAGAGTGCTCAGAAGGCCATCTGTTGCATTTGTACTAGCTGCAGGCATTGCATCTGGTCACAGTTTAGCCTCCTGTACAATGCACAACACTAGTCAAGGCGTAAGGTCATTACTACCTGTACCACAGTTTTATGATCACCTGGTGAAATGCTTGAGATGATACAGACTCAAAAACTGCCCGTCTACCCAAAGTCCTGGCCAAGTCCCTTGTCTTTAGTAGGTTATGCACTTCCTGCACATGCGACTGCAAACTGAACTACCATGCCAAGAGTAAACATTTTTATATTACAGGATATGTAGATCTGCTGCCTCAAATTCAAAATTTACTCATGACTGTACTATTTCTTAAAAACACGGCTGACCCTCTTGATTTGCGTACTGTGTACCCTTATCTGCTTTAGGCATAATTTGTAGAAAGTCCCATCAAATTCTTGTTTAAGGCTGATACTGATACAACTGGTCTTCATAATACCACATTTTCACAACATGACTGTATACATCCAAATTCTTTTTGTACCTCATTAGGTCCAACAATGTTATGTACAAACCCATAAGCTGTTGGAACAAACTGACTTTTTTAATAGAAAATATTATTGTGCACCTGATGTTCAAGTTGATGTTAAAAAAGTATTGTCTGGCTTTGTCTATATGCAAGTACAATGTTACTTGATCCGTATACTTGCAAGGTCATTTGACCTATATCTGTATTTGATGCACTATATTTATGTTTTATTGTACCACTGCATTGTTTCATCTCTGGGTTCCCCTTGAAAATGGGCATTTAAAGCTCTCCGGGCACACACAGAAAACAAATTTTTAAATAAAAAAAATATAGAAGCAGCTCTTAACTACAGCAGATACCTGGGATTCCAAGACCAGCTTTTTGTCAAAAACTACTTAACCATACAGATTTTGTGCAATGAAAACACACACACACACACATATGTATATATTATATATATATGCAGCATTTCTTTCGTATACCAATGGCAACACATTTTTATTCCACTTATACAGACGCCTGTTGGAGACACTGTGATAACAGAGAAACACATGCACATATATTCTGGTTCTGCCCAAAAAAAAGAACTGTTTTTTAAGATGCAAATATATTCTGGTTCTGCCAAAAAAAAGAACCATTTTGAAAGATGCAAGGACAATGCTGAAAAACTTGTTCAAATTAAGGCCTCTGAATGCATAACATTTGTTACCCCCCCCACACACACACACACACCAAGGGCCTGCATTGTAGATAAAGGGTTAACACTTCAGCATCTGTATAGCAGCTGCAGCAATTGTCTGACCAAATCCCT
Organism: Neoceratodus forsteri; assembly: GCA_016271365.2. Classification (NCBI taxonomy): domain Eukaryota; kingdom Metazoa; phylum Chordata; order Ceratodontiformes; family Ceratodontidae; genus Neoceratodus; species Neoceratodus forsteri. The sequence goes on along the minus strand of CM028131.1, from coordinate 913,786,639 downwards.
ACACTGCAGATGTGGATCTGTAAACGTAAGGAATTGCAGAATATAAAGCAAATCACAGCCTGGCTTAATTTCAAGGAGGAGACATACACGGAAATATGGTATGTCTTATGCAGTATACAGAGGAGACTGAATGCATAAAATTACTTAAACAACTGGCAGGGGGTTAATTTAAGCAGCGGGATGTTGTCCTAAAAAGCTGTGAAGGGGCAGGATTGAATTGGTTCAAGTCTCTAATATTATCTTACAGGTCAATTTATACAGTCTGATGGCATGTGTATGTTAAAGACTTCAGAAATGCACGTTCCCTACAGTGATTAATTTTTACCCCCAACCCATCAACAGTAATGTAGCAGTCATTTCTATTACAAGATATATTCTTATGTATTTGTTCTATATGGTTTCTCTTTGCATTTTATGTAGCTTGCATCATGATAAGTGTAGCAGATTATATAATTGTACTGTATTCACTTTGCGTCTGAAAAAAAATTACTTTAAAAAAAATATATACTTTTAAACTTAACTCTTGTCTTGTGACAGTCCTGCATATTCTTGGAGTCTATCCAACAAAACCCCTCTGCTAACAGAGTCAAACACCGACACGAGATCAAGAAGGATCAACACTGATGCCTCCCCACAATCTCTCCCCTGAAAGAAATTACACATCCTTGGCAAGGCTGCCTCAGTACTAAGGCACTGGCAAAAACCAGAATGAAGGGCTTGAAGTTGCTGGACCTCTCCAGATGCTCCCCTAGCTGTACCTCCACCACCTTTTCAACAATCTTCAACAAAAATGGCAGTTGAAGAGTGGCCATTAATTAGAAAGAATGTCAGGATCTATGGATGACTTCATGAGCAGGGTTTCTCATAGCCTTTTTCAGGGTCCCCAAAAGACTTCCTCCATGGAGGAAGCACGGACAATTCATTCAACAGTGGGGGCTAGTTCCAATACCCAAGACCTTACCAAATGGGATGGTTCTGGACCTTTTCTAGAGGTAGTACAAAGCTGCACAAAGATCATTCAGATTGTGCCCTACGCATTCAATTGGCTGATCTCTTCCCATGAGAACAAAGTTTTCATACGGTCTACTCCATTAACGTTGGTGCTCCTGATCTGAGTAATGGAGGAGACCTGGTCATGGATGCTGGCAATCTTGGCTTTGAAGAATTAGATTTAACCAGTCACACTTCTTGGAAATTTCTTCTTTACTGTGCAGCAGACAGGTAAAATGTAAAAGACTGTCCACAGTACAAAAAATGTGCAGCTGGAATGTTCTACACAGCAGCAATATGACTCGAGAGAAATTTAGCTCTCTCAGAGGTGTCCATAAGACATACAAACATATCTGGACCAAGGTCTCGCTTAAACTGAAGCTAGATCACCTTTGTAGTTGGAGGTAGCTTCAAGGAAGCCCAGCGGTTGAACACAATGGTACAGTGGTCCTACCATATGACAAGAGATACTTTCTCTATAAGTTGGTGTCAAATATCAGGTCCAGTATGCAATCTCTTTCGTGCCTGGCCAAGGCAATAACCCGTCTGCAACACAGAGCGGCATTTCCGTTAAACCATGGCCAGCCAAGAAAATCATCTGGATTGGGGGGGGGAAGGGCGCGCCACTAGCTCCAACGGTAAGCTTAAATAAGGGTGGATTGGCCTGAGTAGTGCCGGGGGGTGGGCCTTGGGAGTATTTGCAGTCGGAGAGGGAGCTCACATGTCCGACTATTGTCCCCTATTTGGTAGGAGCCGGCACTGGCAAGAGGAAGCCTCCCATGGTACAACAGCTCATAGATACGGTCAGCAGATAAGGGCCTATGGCCCACCCAGTCTGCCCATCTGAGGCTGTGAGATAACCAAGTTTTTCTAGAAGTCTGTTGCCACTTACCCCTGACCTCCAGGATTCCCTTATGTCTACCCATGCATTCTTAAATCCCATGATTGTTTTAGCCCCCACCACTTCCTCAGGCAGGATGTTCCACTTGTTCCTCCACCCTTTCTGTGAAGAAATTTTTCCTCACATTTCCTCTGAATCGCCCTCCCTCCAACTTCGTTCCTTGCCCTCTAGTCCTGGAACATCTTTTTCGACGGAAAATAGTGTTTTCCTGCACCCTGTTCCTCCCCGTAAGGTACTTGTATGTCTGTATCATATCCCCTCTCTCCCTACTCTCCTCCAGGGAGTACATATTCAAGTCCTTCAGCCTGTCCTCATAGGATTTGTGAAATAATCCCTGTACCATCTTTGTTACCCTCCTCTGAACCTTTTCTACCCTATGTCCTTACGTAGGTAAGGTCTCCAGAAGTGGACACTGTACTCCAGGTGGGGTCTCACTAGTATCTTGTATAGTGGAATTATGACCTCCCTTTTCCTGCTGGTGATGCCCCTGCCTATGCATCCCAGTATCCTATTTGCTTTACCTGCCATCTTGTCGCACTGTTTTCCTACCTTGAGGTCATCAGAGATGATGACTCCAAGGTCCCTTTCCTGCTTGGTGCATGCTATATCCTCACCCCCAACTGATACGTTGTTCCAGGGTTTTTGTGCCCCATATGCATTATTTTGCACTTTTTTGTGTTAAACTTCAACTGCCAACCCCTTGACCATTCTTCAAGCTTCTGCAGGTCCCTCCTCATTAGGTCTACACCCACTGGCATGTCCACTCTGTTACAGAGCTTTGTGTCGTCAGCAAACAGGGAAATTCTGTCCTCTAGGTCTTGTGCAATGTCACCAATGAAGATGCTGAATAGGACCGGTCCCAGCACGGATCCCTGCAGCACCCCACTGGTCACTCTTCCCTCTGTGGGGTGACAGCCATTTACCACCACCCTCTGTATCCTGCCACCCAGCCAATTATCCACCCACTGCACTACTATCCTGCCCGCTCCTACAGTATATTCCCCAGTCTATTTACCAGCCTTCTATGCGGCACAGTGTCAAAGGCCTTGCTGAAGTCCAGGTAGGCCACGTCCATTGCCCTCCCCTGGTCACCCAGTCGAAAAATTCAATGAGGTTAGTCTGGCATGACCCCCTGTGAAACCATGCTGCTTTGGATCCTGCAGTCCACTGGCAACCAGATGTTCCACAAATCTCTCCTTCAGTAGTGCTTCCATGATCTTCCCCACTACCAAGGTCAGGCTGACTGGTCTGTAGTTCCCCACTTCCTCTTTGTTGCTGCTTTTGTATAAGGGGACTACATCTGCTGACCTCCAATCTTTGGGTACCTCCAGTTTCCAGTGATTGGCTAAACAGGACTGCCAGAGGTTCAGCCACCACTTCTCTTAGTTCCTTTAGAAACCTGGGGTGCACTCCATCCTGCCCCATTGCTCTATCAAGTGTTATTCATTCCAGTTCCTTTGGGTCTTGTGTCCATTTCCATGCCCTTCCCACCCCTTGTACTCCCTTCAGGCCTGTTACCCTCTCCTTCCTCAGTAAAGCCATAACAGAAATATCTGTTCAGTATATCAGCTTTACTGTTGCCATCCTCCACACTGCCCTGTCCTCCCCCTTCAGTCTCACTATCCCTCCCTTCGCCCTTTATCACTTATTTACCTGTAAAAGGTTTTGTCCCTTCTAACCACTGATTTTGCGATGCACTCTTCTGTCTGAGCTTTGACTTCCCTTACTGAGCTCCCTGCCTCCATTTGCTTTTCCTGGTACTCCTCCCTATCCTGTTATGCCTGTGTCTTTTTGTATTGCCTGAATGTGATCTTTTCAGCTTTCACTTTTTCTGCTACCTCCCTGGAAAACCATAATGGCCTCCTCTTCCTTTTCCCCTTGCTAACCTGCTTAACACATAATTGCGTTGCTCTTCTAATCCCCATTTTAAATATTGCCCACTGTTCCTCCACCTCCAATTCCCTCCCCATTCCTGTTAGTGTCTCTTTAAAGCATGGCACCATTTTCCCACAAATCTGCCCTCCTAAAATCCAGAATACGTGTTTTTATGTGGTTTGGATCTGCTCCTTCTGTGCTTTCAAACCACAATAACCAGTGGTCACTGTTCCCCAGGTGCTCCCCTACTGTTACGCTTATCACACTGTCCCTGTTTGTGAGCACAAGCTCCAGTATTGCAATTTTTTTTCTCCGTCCTGATGGCCCATTAGCAATGTCTCCTCTCCAGCAAGAGCCAGGCAGGATTCATTCTTTTCTCGGGGGCAGGAATCAAGACTGGCAACTAGCCACCGATATTTTCTCTAAAGGGCTGGGTTCTTTTGGTACTACTGGTTGTTCACTGGGTAGAGCACAATGGGTTCTAGGGAGCCACAGGAGAAAGGCTGTCGAAGCAAAGAATCATGTTTGTGTGTCCACACTGCAAGTTGAATGGTTTTACTTAAAACTGGCATAGCTTCAACTGTTGTTAAAACTAACTCCCGTTAAAGAAATATTAAACTGATTAAGCATAGCTAGACCGGTTAAAATAGTACAATGCGGTAAGGTCTTTCGACTGATCACTTGCTTGAACAACCAGCTCTAAAGAGTGTGTCCCCCACTTCACACTGGTGAAAAAGCCACGAAGGGACTTGGCACACAGGGAGGTTTTAGAACATGCACTGAATTCCATTTGAGCAAATAATATAGGAAATAAAAAAACGTTTGGGGCCCGATTCTGAGATGCAGTCATGACCAGCACAAAAAGGGAAGCTTGTACGGTCTCCCAAAACTGCAATTCACAAAAGTGGTCATAGGTCCGTGTTACAGTGCAAATAGTGTTAGCCATCACAAATAGGGCTTGTACCAGCAAACACCACAATATGCACCTGCAGCTGCCACACAGCACTTAACTCCTAACTGGAAGGATAACTCGGCTGAGAAAAACCTAGCATCTCCTCAACTAGTAGGGGCAATCATCAGAGACTGGGAACCACACAGGGTAGATGTGGAGGTAACAAAGGTGAAATAATGCAGGAAATGAGAACTGCAGGTTTGGTCAGTGAAAGGGGGCAGGGCTCCTGCAGGGTGGTCTGCCTAAATGCCATAAGCCTCAGGAACAAAATGAGAGTTCCAGGCAGTGACAGCAGAGGCAAAGATGGACCAGTTATGCATAACAGAAACATGAACAACAGGAAACTATCGCAACCTTGAAGTACCAAGCTACTCACTCTGGAGGGACCAACAGAATTTTTTTGGGGTGGCACTATAAGGGAAGGTATAGAGGCCACAGAACTTACTTCTCTGGGGCATGGAACAGATGCAGTTTGGGTACAACTGGAAATGAAGGGGATAAAAAGATCAGGGTCAGACTGTTGTACAGATTACTGAACCAGAAGGAAGAAAGGGACGGGGAATTAGGGGAGGAGATCAGGAAGGAACCTACGGTGGATAATGTAACATTAGGACAGCATCCACCATTAAAGTTTAAACAGTTAACTTTACTAGAAGTATAAAAATAATTGTCTATAATAAATGCATATAAATCTTTTGGTTTGGATAATTTGGAAGGGAAATTTTTAAAATCAGCTGCACCCTACATAGCTGTCCATGTTTAACTGGAGTTCGCAAATTGGCCACTTTCCATCATTGTGAAAATTAAGTAAAATAGCACCAATATTTAAGGCAGGAGATTCAGCTGATCCAAACAACTATCGACCCATAGCAATATTGCCCATTTTCTCAAAATGTTTGTAAAATTTAGTCTACAGGCAAATCTGTGATTACATGGACGAGTACAGATACAACATCATCTATCTGAATCTGGATTCTGTCTGCCCCAGCTCACTGGAGCTGCTGAAATTAACAAAAATTGGAGCAATAACTGCAGCTGCAACCGAGCTCCATGGAGCTGAATTAACTGAACTGTAAGGACTGTGCCAGTCGGGGCTCTCCGGCTAGTGTTGTCTGGTTGAAGATTCCCTCCCCCAACCCAGCCTCCTCTTCGTGCACATTTATATAGACTTAATGCCCCCCCCGGGGAGTTGAACTTGATATGTTGCCTAATTGTTATTGGTCCTGCATGCCTGAGCCCAGGATCTGACTATACTACGGCATGTACATGTAGTAGCCTGCATTCTACCACACTGTTTGTTCTAATCCCTGTCCGTACCTGTACTTCTTCCCTGTACTGCTAGTGTGTTTCTGGTCATGTGTTCATACCTCAACTTGGGGTTAGCCTGTGGTAACTTGCCAGCTCAGTTTTCCTGATGTTATACTAGTGGAGGTAGTGCTGGTGTATGTGGTGCATTACTGTTGTCCTAAGATTATTTGTCCCCATCCTGAGAAAACAGCTTTACTTGCATCCTAACCAGAGCTGGCTTTAGGGGGTGCTGTGGGCTAAACATTGGTCTGGTACTATAACTAATGTCCCTGGTCCTGCCTGCATAACCCTAGAACCGTATTTCAAATCATGCCCTCATATGGCCTGCTGGCCCCTGCCAGCCTTACTCTCCTTTGTCATCCTGGACTGGAGTCTCTCCCTCTGTCCTGCTCCTGACTATAGGAAACTAAAAGAATGCAGACCTCTATCCGTCTCCTTCTGCTCGGCTTACACCTACTCTCCTGGGTTGGTTACACTCCTAGGGCTTAGGGCTATGAGGAACTGCTACAAGCTCGTTTCCTACCTCATGGATGCACCAGGACAGCCGAAATGGCCCACACCCTACCTGCCCTGGTACCTATGTAAGCAATGTCCTCCACCTGGCAGGAGATACTGAACTGAACCCTGGTCCTCTCGGTTGCAGAATCTCCTCCCCCTCGGACCCAACGTGGAACCTGACCAAAGGGTTGAAGTTAGTTCAAATGAACATCTGCAGTCTAAGACCCAAACTGCATGAGCTCGAGGCCTGGGTTGATCTCTACTCCCCTCATGTCATCGGAGTCACAGAAACATGGCTCAAACCCTACATACATACCCATGAGATAGACATCTCTGGATACACTGTTTTTTGGAAGGACAGAATAAACAGAAAAGGAGGAGGAGTGTTTTTTTATGTACAGAGCTCCCTTAATATCGGTCCATCTTGGTTGGATAACAGGGATTCTGAGTGTCTTCTAATTAAGCTCACCCTGGATGGGACCAAATCCATAACCACTGGATGCACCTACAACCCACCCAAGGCAGCTAAATGTGAACTGGAGTTCCTCATCAGGCAGTTGGACAGTAACCCTGTGGGGAACTTATTCTCATGGTTGACTTTAACTTAAACTGGCTAAGCAATGCAGTTAGCAAATCCTCGCTATCTGATGTGTCCCCCACGCAGGTTATCAGCAAACCCACGAGGCCGAATGCTAAGACTGGAAACCACACTCTTCTAGACTGGATACTGGGTAACCATCCAGACAGATGCAGAGCAGCTGGCCTGATGCCTGACTCTCTCAGCGATCATGCTCCCATCTTTTGCATCTGGAGGAATAATTCGCTGAATGTTCCCCCGAGGATCATACTAGCCCGGGACCTACCAAGATTTGATCCCAATGATTTCTTTCGGGATCTGAGAGGGATACACTGGGGGGACCTTAATAATCTTGCTAATATTGATGTTGCTCTCAATTGCTTTGCCCATAACTTCTTAAGTGTACTTAATAAGCATGCCCCACTTAAACAACGGAGAGTCAGTGGCAAATGTGCATACTGGCTGGATCAAGAAAGAAGAAAACAAATGAAGCTCAGAGACAAAGCATGGGGCAAATACAAATGCTCAGGAGTTCACGCTGCTTGGTTATTATACAGGACCCAGAGGAACAGCTGTGAGCTTAAACATGCTAAAAGTGCCTACATTAGATGACTCCAAACCTCTAACCTGACAAATCCAAAAAAGTTCTGGTCTCAAATAAATTGCCTACTGAAGGGGCGCTCAGCTGAAGCCCCCCAGAGCATCACAGTCGAAGGCAACCTGTTGTCTGATCTGGTGGAGTTAGCTAATGCTTTCAACAATTTCTTCACTGGCCTGGATAGATACATTGATCTCTCACCCAGCAACACTAACTTCTCTCCCTTTGCCACCCACACCGGCCCCAACTTCCACTTCCGCCTGGTTACGCGGAAGGAAGTCCTCACCCTTCTAAACACCATCGAACCGGATGGCACTCCTGGGCTCGACAATCTGGAGCCTACATTTCTGAAAACAGCTGCCCCAATTATTGTGGCTCCACTAAGGAACCTGTTTAACAAATCCCTCCTCCTCGGGCAATTCCCCACCAAATGGAAATGGCCACCGTTATCCCTATTCATAAAAGTGGTGACAAAGGCCAAATTGAAAACTACCAACCTATATCCATCCTCAGTGTGCTTGCGAAAATGCTGGAAAAACTGGTGCACAGACAGATTCTTGATTACCTTGAAACCCATAAACACAGAGGTGCAACATGGTTTCAAGAAAAAACATGGCACTGACACAGCCCTAGTCAAGTTCGCCTCGGATGTACTAGGGGCTATGGATCAAGGTCTAGCCACTGGTGCCCTATTCCTGGATCTTACAAAAGCCTTCGATTTGGTGAACCATGATCTCCTTGTTACCTGTCTTCAGAACCTCGGACTCGATCCACTTGCCTCCTCCTGGTTTCATCATTACCTCTGTGGAAGGAAGCAGCTGGTAAAATGGAAGGGTACAACCTCTACAATTAAGCCAGTGCACCAAGGAGTCCCCCAAAGTTCCATCCTTGGAAGCCTGCTATTTAGTATTTTCATCAATAGCATGCCAAAGCATTGCAGTGGGGCCAACATCCAATTGTATGCAGATAATGCCATTATCTCTAGGAGTTCAAAGGACTTGGTTCAACTAAGCCAGAATCTCAATAAGGACTTCAGAGAGTTGGAAAAGTGGCTAGTGGACATGAAACTAGACCTGAACCTCAATAAATCCAAGGCCATGCTTTTCAGTACCAAACGGTTAGGAGCCAACAGATCAAACCTCCTACAGATCTCATCGGCCAATGGGACTCCACTTGAGGTATGAGCATCCACAAAATATCGGAGTGCACCTGGATCAGGAGCTAACCCTGAGCCCACACATTGGGGCTACCACCAAAATCCTCCATCAAAGAGTTGGCCTGTTATACAGACTTGGCAGATTCCTCTCCAGGGAAGCCTGTATGGCTATCACCACTGGTGACATTCTCCCAGTGCTTCTCTATGGTGCTCCCTTATTTCAACCTCTTCGGGGCCATGATCTCAATAAACTCAGAGTCCTTTATCATAAAACTGCCCGCTTTGCAGCCTCTGCCCAACCTCGTGATCACCACTGCAATGTTCTCACCTCTTTGGGCTGGCCATCACTTGAGGCTAGGCTTGCATTCCCTACACGATGTCTGACCTTCAAAATAGCCAAACTCCCGGCTCCTCCTAGCCTAAATGGACTTCTATTCAAAACAAATAAACGTGACCTGAGGTCTACTGCCCACCCTGTCCTGGAAGTCCCAAGGACTCAAACCCGAGCTTGTGATAGATCCTTTGCCAGTTCTGCCCCGTCACTCTGGAACAGTCTACCCGCAGCTGTGGCTAACTGCTCTACTCTGTACTCATTCAGAACTGCCCTAAAATCTCACTTACTGGTAGTCAATCAGTGATATTGCACTTGAATTGTTGGTGTCCCTTACACTCCTTAATCTTGACCTGTATTGTCCTGCTTCTAATGCTACCTGTTCTCTTTTGTTTACTGTAATGCTACTTATGTATGTACCTATGCGATTAACTGTACTACCTTTGTCTCTTATCTGTAATTAATTCCGGGTCACCCCTGAAAAAGGGACTTTGTTGTCTCAGTGGGCCTACCCAGTCAACAAATTTCAATAGATAGATAAATGAATCAGTCACTCAATATCAATTAGGTTTTCGTAGGGGATAGTCCACCTCATCTGCTTTGGTGGAATTCAATGACCTGATTTGTTACTCTCTCAATGATGGTAGGGAAACAGCAGTAGTTTTTATAGACTTATCTAAGGCTTTTGACCTGGTGGACCACTCCATCCTAAGGGCAAGGTTATTAGGCCTGTGGTTTCTCCGAGGGTCCTCTGGCCTGGTTTTCCTCATACCTGATGGGGCGATCACAAAGCGTCTAGATACAGCATCATCTAGCTGAACCGCTTGCAGTAAAAAAAACCGGGGTCCCACAAGGTTCTGTCTTGGGACCCCTGCTATTTCTGCTGTTTAATAACAACTTGCCCTCAGTAGTTCAGCATACATCTATTAGATTATTTGCAGAGGACACAGCTATAGTAACTTCAGGATATGATCCGGAGGACCTTCAGAGAAAACTCCATGCCAACTTTGCCAGGGTGCAGGAGTGGTTCACCAGGTCATGGCTTAGACTGAATATTAAAAAGACCAAAGTTTTGCACTTTGTATCTAACAGACGTAATAATCTTTTACAATTGCAGATATGTGCGGCCGATCAGTCTTTAATAGATCAGGTCACTACCTACAGCTATTTGGGAATAGTTTTTGATTCCACATGGACTTTTAGGGACCATATAGATGTATTAATTAGTAAAGAACTAGATTTTTAAAAAACTCTGATAAGAAAAAGATTGCTGAGCAGCTTATCCTGCCCATAGTAAAATATGGTGAATTTGTTTATAGGTTTGCAAATAAATTAATGTTAGACAAACTTGATAAACTACAGTACAGAGTAGCCAGATACGTTCTTTGCTGTGACTTTAGAGCACATCACTGTTTACTCTTGAATAGACTCAATTGGTTGCCTCTTGAGCTGGAATACGCAAGGAGTTGGTTAACATTCATCAGTAAGTATAAGGCTAACTACCCTGACCATAATATTTCAAAAATGTTATTTTCTTGTGTCCCTGAAAATAAGAAATCTTTGGTTAGGTCAGTTCACCAAAATAAAATTCACCAGAAAAGATGCAACAATAGATTCAGGGACCGTACTCTTAGATCTTTGGCAGCTCTATATTGGAATGGTTTACCCTTCTCGATACAGGCCGAAACTAAACTCAGTTCTTTCATAGAAATGTTGAGAGACTACCACACTTTCACTTGCCAGTGTTTGGAAAAAAAAAAAAAATTACATTCTATTTTCACCAGGTACATTTTTATTTGATCTTAACGAACTTGTGTTATTAATTCAATTGAAATGACGATTATGTGATTTGTAAATGTATTTGTACTGTATTTATTTATATTCTATGTGTAACTTAGATAGAAAACAGGATTGTCATGTGAATTGGATCGATAAAGTCCAAAATGGTATTTCCTGTATAAAAATAAAGTTTTTACCTAGCTACCTATCATCAGCCAAAATGGGAGGTGGTGCTGGTGGGTGACCTAAATATGCCAGACGTGGACTTGGAAATAACAGAACCCAGCACTACAAGAAGGCAGGGATTGATTGATGTGATCCTAGACTGCTTTCTCATGAAGTGGGTCAGAGAACAGACTAGAGGGGGAGCCACACTTGTTATGTTTCAGACAAGCACAGAGATAGAGAAGTAGAGGTTAAGGAACCACGGAGGTTGAGTGACTGCAATACAATGCAATTCAACATGACCACAGTGGAAGCCTCACGGGATTTCATAACAAGGGGTGCAACAAAGATGATGTCATTATGTGTGACACAGGTGGGGAGGAACAAAGAGCTGATCTGGTTTCCAGAAGGATGGGAGAGGCAGTAAGCGCAGAAAGGCAGCATTCTGAAAATACAAGGAAGAACAGAGCGAAGCCAATCAGAAGGGGTATCCGGAAACCTAAAAGAGGCCACAATAATGGAAAGAAAAGATAAAGCAGAGACTGAGCAGAGAATAATGGAGGGGGGTCAAGAGGAAAAGGAACTTTGGCAAACTGAGGCAACTGAACTTCTTCAGGCACAGTAAGAAAAAAGTAAAACTAAGAATGGTAGTATCAGATTAAATGATTAAATAAGGAAAGGGCATGGGTGGTGGAGGATGGGGAAAAAGGCTGATATACTGAATGATTACTTTTGTTCAGTATTCACTATGGGAGCGGGAGGGCCACTACACGAGTACAGGACAAATATTAGGTTTTGGGGGCGTGGGGGAGAGGAGTGGAGCTTGAACCAGTCTCAGAAGAAAAGGGTCTCAGCTGCCTTAAAACCTTGAATGTGGATAAAGTACCGGGTCCTGACAGGTTGCAAACTAGAATGCTGAAGGAGGTGGGGCAGACACAGGTAGTGCCTTTGGAAAACTCTGTTCACTAACAATGGGGAGAGTTCCAGCAGACTGAAGAGCAGCTAACATGATGCTGCTTCCCCAGAGCAGGGACAGGGATGACCTAGGAAATTATACACCAGTCAGCCTAACCTCGATTGTATGCAAGCTGCTGGAACCATCATTAAGATACAGTTGAATTCTTGGAGGTAAATGGATGGATGGGAAGGAGGCATCACAGGTTTGTAGCAGGGAGATCTTGCATACTAACCTGATAAGACTTGCTTAAATCGGGTCACAAAGCAGTAGACAGGGGCCAAGTAGCGGATGTGTTAAACCCTGACTTTAGCAAGGTCCTCAACTCCGACGCATACAGAAGGCTAATAGAAAATGCTGGGTGACTTGGAGGTAAGGGATAAACTGAACAGGTAGATGTGGAACTGATGGGGGGGGGGGGAGACAGAGAACAGAACACAGAGGCTGGTCATACATGGGGTGTACTCAGAGCACAGCGGAATCGCAAGCAGGGTACCACAAATACAGGTTACTCACCTGTAACAGGAGTTCTAGGAATGGTATATGTTGTTCATCCACACTCATTGGCAGGTATCCTTGCCGCTTTAAATCTTGCCGGAAGGTCTTCAAGCTTGCTCCTCCCACCCACCCGGGTGGTATAACTCTCGGCTCCGGCCCATGACGCCAGATCTGGCCCGCTGGAAGCTCAGGTTGCGCCGCCGGAGAAGGTCGGGAGTCAGGATGAACAACATATACCATTCCTAGAACTCCTGTTACAGGTGAGTAACCTGTATTTCTGAGGACATGGATATGTTGTTCATCCACACTCATTGGCAGACTCCTAGCAGTTCTCCGGAGGAGGGAGGCAAGACGCACACCCCCATATACTTACTTGGGAAAGAGAGACTGAGAACCGAGGGCCCAAAACCAGCATCCGGCGTGACTCAAGGTCGATGTGGTAGTGGGTAATGAAGGTGTTTGCTGACTTCCAGGTAGCAGCCCTGCAGATTTCCTGGATAGGGACGCCCTGGAAGCAGCCACGTTGCAGCAGTATGGCGGGTAGAATGAGCTCTTATCCTCTGGGAGGCTCCATGCCCGCCAACTTATAGCAGAGATCTATGCAGGAGGTTACCCACCTGCTTATGATCCGGCTTGGCTGCAGGTCTGCAGATCTTGACTTCAGCGTGAGTGACAAACAGCTGGCGAACCTCTCCCGATTTCAGCCGTGCGCTCCTTATAATGAGCGGCGCCCTTCTAGGGTCCAGAGTATGGAGCCTATATTCGGCCTCCGAGGTGTGATTGGGGTGAGAACACCGGCAGAGTCAACACCTGGTTAAGGTGAACTCCGACACCACCTTCGGAAGGAATTTCGGTGGGGCGCAGGACAACCTTGTCCCTGTGGAAGACCAGGTAAGGAGACTCGATGGAAAGCGCCTGGAGCTCTCCCATCCTTCTGGCTGACGGATAGCCACCAGAAGGCGGCCTTCCACGACAGGTGAGAGAGAGCACACCTGTGCATAGGTTCGAATGGATTGCCCATGAGCTTTGCCAGTACCAGCAGTAGATCCCACGGAGGTGGGGGTTCCCGCACTGGAGGGGAAATGTGATCAAGGCCTTTGAAAAAGCGCCAGACCACCTTCTCCTGCGCCAACGACTGCTTCCCGGCCCGCGCCCGTAAGCAGAGATGGCTGCCAGGTGCACCCTTAGGGTCGCCGACCTAAGCCCTTGACTAGAAAGGGACCATAAATAGTCCAAGATGCTTGCCAAGGAACAGGAGGAAGGGTCCAAGCCCTTGTCTGACACCAAATGGAAAACCTTTTCCATTTGAAGGCATAGCATTTTCTGGTCGACTCTACGGGCCTCAACTACATTGAGGACCTCGTCGGAAAGACCCAAGGCCTGGAACTCTGCAGCTCCAGGAACCAGGCCGTCAGGTGCAGGGATTGAAGGTCCGGATGGAACACCTTCCCCTGATTGACTGAGAGCAGGTCCGGGCGAGCTGGAAGCTGCCGCGGAGTCCTGGAGCTGAGACTGAGGAGATCTGGGTACCAGAACTGGCGAGGCCAGTCTGGGGCTATCAGAATCACCTGCGCCTTGTCCCTCCTCGCCTTGAGAAGCACCTTGTGGATCAAGGGAAATGGGGAAAGGCGTAAAGAGGCCGGGGTCCATTGCCTCGAAGGCATCCCCTGCAGCGAGCCCCTGCTGAGGGCGGGCATGGAACAGACTCAGCTTCGCGTTCTCCATGGAGGCAAACAGGTCCACCTGAGGTGTGCCCCAAAGGGAGAACAGATGCTGTACTACCTCCGGCAGGAGAGACCACTTGTGGGATGCAGCCCCTATCCGGCTCAGGGCATCGGCCAGGGTGTTGGATCCGCCTCCAGGCTGCGCACGAGTGACCAAATGCGGAGAGCTTCCTTGCATAGAAGCATGGAGCGCGTCCCGCCCTGGCGGTTTAGATAGTACATGGTCGTGGTATTGTCCGTCTGGACTCGGACCACTTGACCCCGGAGGAACGGAGCAAAGGCGGTGAGAGCTAGGCGGACCGCTCGAGCTCCAGCAGGTTGATGTGGCATCGGGACTCCGCTGGACTAGAGGCCAGTGAGCCCGGTGTTCCCCAGATGGGCACCCCAACCCATCAGAGAGGCATCGGTCGATAGAGAGACCGTCGGCTCGGGGCGGACGAACGGGATGCCCTCCTGCAAATGATCTGGAACGGTCCACCACTGGAGAGCTCACATCCCCTGTGTCACCGACACAAGCTGGTCCAAGGGATCATAGCGTTGTGACCACTGGCTGGCCAGTCCTCACTGAAGGACGCATGTTCCAGCGGGCCAACGGACCACGCTGGTGCAGGGCCATGAGACCCAGGAGGCGAGGAAGTCCCGGTAGGGATGCAATTGCCCAACCAGAAATGATCGGGCAAAGGAGGAAAGAACCTCGCCCTGTCCGCTGGAGCCGCCTGGCTCAAGAGAGTCGAGCTGCGCCCGATGAATAGAAATCACCTGCTTCGGCTCGAAGTTCCACTTGGCCTCATTGATAAGGAGGCCCAGTTGAGAGCAGACCTGGAGGCCAGATCTCTGGACCACTCCGCCTCCTTCCTGGAGGGAGCTGCTATCAGCCAGTCGTCCAGGTAAGGGACACCGGACCCGGCGCCCGCAGGAATGCTGTCACCACTGCCATGCATTTGGTGAAGACCCTGGGAGCTGGAGACAAGCCGAAGGGCATGGCTTGGAACTCGAAGAGGGATCCTTCCGCTCGGAAGCGAAGGAATCTCTGGTGAGACGGACGGATAGGGACGTGAAAAAACGCGTCCTGCAAGTCCAGAGAGCAGAACCACACGCTGCGCTCCAAGGATGGTATTATCTGAGCCAGAGTGACCATCCTGAAGGTTCGAGACCTTAGGAACTTGTTTAGGTCGTGTAGGTTGAGAATGGGGCGCCAGCCCCCCGTCCGTTTCGGAACCAGGAAGTACCTGGACACAAACCCTGGGTCTGAAGGAGGGTCCACCACCTCTCTTACCACCTCCTTCTGGAGGAGGAGAGCGATGTCGGCTCGACGAGCCGCCAGTGAGGCTGGGGATCCCGAAGCCCCCCGAGAGGGGCGAGGGCTCTGAAGGGTGGTGCCTGCTCGAATTCCAGAGGCAGGCCTCTTCCCACCACCTCCAAGACCCACCTGTCCGTGGTAACAGCGGACCAGGCGGAACGGAAGTGCCGGAGCCGTCCCCCCACGTGGGGACCCAGGGGTAAGGTGACGGGGATGGGGGCGACACCCTCAGCCCGTCACTGGGCAGGCTTGGAGGAGGGACCGGCCGAGGGACCTCCTGGCCCTTCCTCCTGCCTCCTGTTAGAGGAAGCCGGCTTGGGTTTGGGATGCCAAGGCCGAGCCTGCTGGCCCTGGCGTTGCTGGGCAGGCCACCGGGCACAGAAGGACGAAAGGGCTTAGGCTGTGGTTTGCGGCCTTTGTCCTTCTGAGCGGAAGAGACCGAGTCCAAGGTGGCATTGGACTTCTCGATCCTCTGCAGGTGACCTTCCACCCCAGGGCCGAAGAGGTCAGTCCCCAAAAAGGGAACATCCGCCAACTTGTGCTGGGTATCCGAAGTAAAGGTGGATATCCTCAGCCAAGCCCGACGACGCATAGCCACTGCGGCCGCCACCGATCTAGCACATGAGTCCCCTACATCCAAAGCAGTCTGGAGCTGCTGTTTGGCCACTGCCCTGCCCTGGTCCCGCACCTGCTTAACCGTAGTCTGCAGATCGGCGGAAGATGAGGATGACCTCATCCAGGGAGCCCAACAGGGCATAGAAAAATGTGCCATGAGGGCGGCCGAACTGGCCTGTCGAAGCGTCGAGAGAGGACGCAGCGACTTTTCGCTTCTGACATAGTCCAATTTCTTGACCCCTTGTCAGGAGGTTTGTCCACATCCTCGGCGCTACCGGGCCAAACGCTGTCGGTAACCAACCCTCAGCAGAGGTGTTCGAAAAACCGGACAAGGAACCGGTAGGGACCGCATACTTCCTGGCCATTCTGGCGGAAGGCGCAGGGCAGGAAGCAGGGCGCTGCCAAAGCTCCAGTGCCGGACCCACTATGGCCTCAGCCACCGGAAAGGCCTCCGTCGGAGAATCCCCTCGGTCCAGAATCTCCGTGAGGGGATACCTGGCCCGTTTGGAAACGGGTTCGAGCTCCATCCCGGTAGACTCCGAGATGAGCCGAAGCAGTCCTAGGAAGGACGACGGGCTATCGTCCATTGACTGACCTCCTGAAGACTCCAAGTCCAGTCGCTTGGAGAAAAGGAGGAATCATCTTCGGACTCGGAAGAGTCCTCGAAGAGCTGCCTCTGGCCTGAGCCACCCTTCACCTGCCGAGGTCGGTCGGGAGTGAGGGTAACTGACAGCCGATGGGGTAGACCCTTAGCCGACCGAGAATCCTTGGTCGGAGCCCCAATTGGTGGCTGTGGAGGCGGAGGTTCCACCGGAATCGGTGGAGCAGCTGGTTTTGGCCGAACAACCGGCCTGGGTATAGGCTCCTCGGATAAGCCGAGGGGTTGTGTCGGCCGTTCCGGTGACAGCCACTTAATGGCCGGGGAAGGCGACGGGGTCGGCTTATTCCCGGCCAGGAGGAGCTGTTGCAACATAAGGTCCTCGTACCGTCGACGTAATTCACGAAGCCTCCTCATCGAGAGGAGGGCGAGATGAGCGGCACGCCGCTTGTGATGCCGAGCCGAGACCGCCTATGACGGTGGGATCGGCTGGACTGCGGAAGAGGTCCGAGACCGAGAGTCCCGAATTTCCGAGGTCGGGTGCGGGGAGGTGTCGGCCGGAACTGCACTCCCTTCGGGCTCGATGGTCCATCCGAGGGCTCCGAACCGAGGCACAGGCGAGCCCACGGGATCCTCAACTCCTCCCGGGGGAACCGGGGAGAGGGGAATCTCGGCTGCTAAAGGCGACAGCCCGTCCAATGGGTCGAGAAAAATCTCGACTTCATCGGTGGGAGTCTCGGTCAACTGACCTGACGGGGACACCGTGAGGCCAGTGGCCGAAGCCGAGCGGTCGACCGAAGCCGACGGTCGACGGCCCGGGGAGAGGGACCTTTCCCGCTCCCAAGAGCGTCGACGGAGGGACTTACCCCTGTCCCTCTTTTTGGACCGAGAATAAGGTCCAGCAGACGCAGGCCCTTCTCCTTTAGTGGAGAGGGACAGACAAAGCTCCTTAAAAGAAGCCGTGTAGGAAGAACCCAGAGAGAGCGGGATAAATGCCGCGGCCGAGGAAGATACGGCCCGCGCCGCCTCCTCTTCGAGGGCGACCATCCGCTCGAGCTGATCCGCCGACCCGCCGCGGACACCGCCAACCCGGGCCTCCTTGGACTTTCACCGAGGGAAACGCTTCGGACGGCCCAGTTGCAATCGGGCAGCACGGTCTCGAGGACGTAGGGCCGAGAAAGATGAGCACAGGTCGCAAGCCCGCGGTCGTGCTCAAGGCCTGGCAGTAGACACACGTGAGTGTGGATCCGTCCGAGACATCTTCTGCCCGCATGGGCATCTCCGAAACTGGGAGTCGATTTGTCCATCGCAGCGCGAGGATAGAAGACTGAAGTCTTTTTGCAAAATTTATTTTAAATCCATAAGCGGAGAAATAGGAACCAGTCACAAGCAGAGCGTTAAGGAGAGAACCTGAGCTTCCAAGCGGTAAGGAAGATGTGGCGTCATGGGGCGGAGCCGAGAGTTATACCACCCGGGTGGGTGGGAGGAGCAAGCTTGAAGACCTTCCGGCAAGATTTAAAGCGGCAAGGATACCTGCCAATGAGTGTGGATGAACAACATATCCATGTCCCTAGAAGGATCATTTCTGGGACTGGTGCTCTTCAGTACCTTAATTTACAATATAGGAGAGGGAATCCAGAATAAGATGCATCTCTCCGCTAGTGATACATTATGATCCAGATTATGGCAACTAAGGTTCATTGTAGTGCAAAATGATGCATATTTGGGGCGGGACTTAAATCCTAAAATTGACTAGAAGTAGTAGTAGTCATTTTATTTATAAGGCACCATTCCCTGAAGGTTCAGAGTGATGCACAAGAATGAACAGGCAATTAAAACCAGTACAATAAATTAGTAAATAAACAATTTATACCGAAAGTAATACAAATCCAATATTTCTATTAAAATTAGAGCAGTGGCTGAAGCACAGGGAATATTAGAAACTAATTTTAGTCCCTAAAGGCCTGACTAAACAGATTTTTTTTTTTTTGAATGATCTGTTTATTAAAACACATTTTTATATTTGCAAACATACAAGAACAAGTGCAATACAAATGTACAGATGCAATCATGAAGAAATCTAGATTTAGTAGTTGCCGTATTGGTCCTTGCAAGAATAGATCCAGAAGCAAATGATTTGATACCTTTTAATGGATCAACATAGATGTAACAACAAGAACAAAGTGCTCTAGCTTTCGTACCAACCAGTTCCTTCTTCAGAAGCTCATGGCAGTTGTTAACTGCCATGAGCTTCTGAAGAAGGACTGGTTGGTCCGAAAGTAACAACTGCCATGAGCTTCTGAAGAAGGACTGGTTGGTCCGAAAGTAACAACTGCCATGAGCTTCTGAAGAAGGACTGGTTGGTCCGAAAGCTAGAGCACTTTGTTCTTGTTGTTACATCTATGTTGGTCCATTAAAAGGTATCAAATCATTTGCTTCTGGATCTACAGATGCAATCATGTGTGTTACTTGATTTTACCATAAAAAACATGCTTCAACTTCATTCCAGTAATGACCCCATCCCCCCCGCCATTATCTCATACCTATCTGATCCTTCATCTCCCGGTATCATCAGAGGTCTCCTGCCAGTCCTCTTCATGCTGTCATTCTACTGTGGTATCTCCCTTCCCCTTGACTTTTACCCATTTAACCCCGTCCAGAGTATTATATTCTCAGTTACACTCAGAGAGGACAGAAAAGGAGACCACTCCCTCAGGAAGGCCTCTTCCCTGTCTCTGACCACCTGTGTCAGCCTTTGCAACACAAGGGAACAAAGGATCAGTCTATGCCAAAGAAGGACTGTAGGCTTATTCCCTGACACCCAGGTGTTGTGGATACAGTGACGTGACAATACAAACATGACCCTCATCCATCTTGGAAGAGGCAACCATCCCCCTTCCACTATCTCCACCCCAAATAAACATATCAGAGGATCCCGAACCAGCGAGCGACCAGCTATCTGAGACACCTCATCCACTACCTCCTCCCAAAAGGTGACCAGAACTGGGCAAGTCCAGAAGCAATGAATGTAGGTCCCCTTATCTCTACTCCATGTTTCTATGTTACACCTCCCACATTGTGGTGATATCGCGGGGTGTGCCCTATGCAAGAATTTAAAAAAGGCTTCCTTAAACTTATTGCAGACCATTATGCCCTTTGGCATACACAGGATCACCTTCCAATTATCCTCGGAAATACTTTGTCTTAGGTCTCTTTCCATAGGGCATTTATATTTCCAGTCAGATCTGGTTGTCTTTGTTTGCCTTGTTTAGCAGCCTTCCCTAGAAAACCCTTCGGATCTTTTTTGGCATGATATACCAGTTGTTCTGTCATGTTGGGATCCAGTCCTTCCCGACCACTCTTGTCAAACCTCCCCACAAAGTCTCGGACCTGCAGATATCTATACCTATGGGAGGTCCCCAGCTGCAATTTTTGCCTAAGCACCTCAAATGTACATAACTAACTCACTTCCTACTAACAAACTGAGCCCACTCTCTACCCCTCGCCTTTTCCATTCCTGAGAGCCCCCATCTTTCATTCCAGGCAAAAAGAAAGGATTCTTTGCAACCGGCAGCAATATAGTTTCCCCTTGCCCCAGTCCCTTTCTCCTCTGGAGTTGTTTCCATGCCTCAAGTGCCTCTCTCACCAAGGGATTACCACTCTGTAGCCCTCTATAAGTGCAAAGTCATCTGCTGTGCAAGTATGCGGTAAGTCTCCCTGGGATCCCCCAATGTTCCAGCTCGACCCAGCTGGCAACCGGTGCTCAGTGTACCCAGTCCGCTATCCCTCTCTGCTGCATGGCCAAATAATAATTACTCAAGTCCGGAAAATTAAGCCCACCCTTGGCCCTCTCTGCCTTAAGTCACTTTAAACCAATTCGGGGTTTCCTACCCTGCCAAATAAATTCCGAAAACCCCTTTTCTAACTTCTTAACATCTCCCATAGTTAGTCTCAGCTGCAACATTTGCATAGGATACAAAATCTAGGGAAGGATGTTCATTTTAATCAAATTGATCCTCCCTAACCAGGAAATAGGAAGTTGCATCCATCTTTTTAGATCTACAAGGATCGACTTGATCAAAGGTGGGTAGTTCAACTTGTATAAATCTCCCCATCTCCTTCCAACCCTCACCCCTAAATATCTAAAGTCAGGTTGTACAATTTTAAGCCCCATCCGCTGCAGTTCCACACCATTATCTGGAAAACGCATCATTTCAGATTTTTCTAAATTGACCCTATACCCAGAAAAATTTGCAAATTCGTCAGTAATAGACAACAGTGGTATCATAGACCTCTGCCAGTTTCCGATAAACAAGAGCATATCATTGGCATATAGTGCCACCGTATGCTCAGTACCCTGTACCCTGCCAATCCCTTCCACCCCAATGTTGGCGCACCGCCACCACTAAAGACTCAACTGCCAAAGCAAACAAGAGTGGGGACAGTGGACACCTCTGCCTCATGCCTCTCCCCAAACCTAACCGCACCGACAGAATACCATTAACCATAATTCGTGCACTAGGCTTAAGATACATAGCTCTCACCAAACCCACAAGAGAGTCACCCAGACCAAACCAGGTCATCACCTCAAACAGGTATTCCCGTTCCACCCTATCAAATGCTTTTTCAGCGTCCATAGAGACCACCCCCACTGATTCTTTTGCACGACAACCCTTTATACTACATTCAGTAATCCGCGCATATTATAATATGACTGACTGCCTTTAATGAACCCAGTCTGATCTGGGTGAATCAAGTCCGGGAGAATATTCTCCAATCTGGTGGCCAGAACCTTAGCTAAAATTTTTAAATCCACATTAAGTAATGAAATGGGTCTATATGCTGCATAATCCAGCCTGTCTTTGCCCGGCTTGGGTATCAAGCAAACAGTTGCTTCATAACAAGAGACTGGCAATATAGGGACCCCCCTCCCCCCTCCGTCTTAAACACTTCACACATTACCCCAGCTATTTGCCCACCCAGAATTCTGTAATACTCAATAGGGAATCCATCTGGGCCACTAGCCTTCCCTTGCTGCATTTTCTGGATGGCCCCTAAAATTTCTGACCTTGCAATAGGCTGTCCCAACAATTCTCTCTGTGCTGCCGTAACAGCAGGCAATTGTATATTATCCAGGAATCTCCGTATATGAGCCTCTTTTCCTTTATGTTCAGCTCTGTATAAAGATTCATAGAATACCCTAAAACAGTCTCCTATATCCCCCGGATTTGTACAGATCTTTCCTTCCCTGTTTCTCACCCTTAATATACATGTTGGGTGTCTACCCCCTTTCATCAATCTTACCAATAAGGGTCCCGGTTTATTTCCCCATTCGAAAATCTGTCTCTGGCAATAAAACCAAGTTTTACTGGCCTCCCCCCTCAGCAATGTGTTAAGTGCCTCCCTAGCCATCATCAAGTACCTGGGGTTTCCTCCTCGCTCCCCCTTCGCAACCCGCTTCTCTAACTCTTTAACTTGCCGCTCCAGTTCCTCCCGCTTGCACCTATTTTGCTTTTTAATTTTCGTCACCTATGCTATTATAGCCCCCCTCATGAAAGCCTCTCCAGCCTCCCAGAAAGTCTTTATGGAGATCTCCAGTGTGGAGTTTGTCTCCTTATACTGCTGTGACTGCACTACCAAGTAGTCCCTACAGGCCCTTTTTTTTTTTTTTTTTTTTTTTTTTTAAATCAGATACATGGAGAATTTCCATTGTGGAGGTACCACTCTGGATGCCTTACCCGAAAACTTCAATTTCACCATAGCATGATCCGATATATGACTGGGACTGTGAGAGATATCCTGCATCCTACCCACCCAACTTCTAGGGAGAAAAACATAGTCCAACCGGGACCAAGTTTTGTGAGGGTTGGAGTAAAATGTGTATTCTCTCGCCCCTGGGTTGGCTGACCGCCAGCCATCCACTAAGTCCAAGTCCACCATCCCCAGCAGCCATTGGTTCATAAATTCCGACGTTCGCCCCTTCCCTTCAGAGTGACTCAAGCAGGCATCCATGGTCCACTTAAAGTCTCCTGCCATAATGAGCCCCGGGAATTGCTCCCTAACAAGCAAGTCCCGCAAAGAGGAGTAATACTGTGGTTCATACACCGTCAGGGCATAAATGCACCCAAAGGTAATCTTCTCTCCCTGGAGTATACCCGAGACAAAAATATATCTGCCTTCTCTGGGGTCACGTACCACTCTCGACCTCAAAAAGAAGGTTTTTATGCAACAGTATCGCAACCCCTCACTTATGAGAAGAGAAGGATGTCGCATAACATTTCCCTACCCAGTTCCGGACCAACTTCGCATGTTCTAAATCCATCAGGTGGGTTTCCTGCAGCAGGGCCACCTGTGCTCCTGCCCTTTTCAGTGCGGTCAAAGGTGATATCCTCTTCATTGGGCTTGCTATTCCCTTAGCATTCCATGAGATTACACTTTAATTCGAAACATTAGCCATGATTCAAATAACAAAGCTTCCCATTCCCCTTCTCATCTCTTAGCCTACTAATGCTCCCCAACATTTGACTATGACAACATGATGTACAATATTGCATAATTTCTTTACATTTTACACCAGATTGCATCCACAAACAGAACAGTACTAACAGTAACAATTCTAATAACAAGAACAACAGTGTTAGCTAGCGCCCTATATACCCCTCCCTCCTCCCTCCTCCCCAGTAGAATATCTCCCTTGCCTCCCTACAAACAACCCACATTTCCAGTAACTCTTACCCTCAACACTAAACCCCCCCAAATATCCTCACTCTTTTACAATCTATCCAGTAACCCTTGCTCCTCTCCTCCAATTACGTACCTGACACTAATTGCTAATATAGCACAAGTGTCCTGAAAACAAACCCTCACTCAGCTGAAATACCGTCCTGTCGGCTCCCCCCGCCACTTCTCCCCTGGGTGTTACCTCTTCATACTATACCCTTAATAAGTACCCTTGTATAGTTCCCCTTATGTCTCTACCCCCACCACGAATATATTCTCCTTCAATGTGCATCGAACCAATATTAAGCCCATTAATCAATTCAGGCTAGTGCTCATAACGCCACTAGCTTATTCCTCTCAACCAACAGTGGAACCAGCATTCAGTTCTGTCGGCTAGGTGAATGTCCCTTAAACAACCCCGAACTGAAACTAGGCCGCACTTGCGTATTCCTCCTACACCATACCTCTTTCTACCCTTCCCTCCCTATTCCACGCAGTTTGCCCCATCCCTCCTCTACCTTTGCCTTATAAGGCCCCCCCTCTACAGTTACCCAGTTGTAGAAGGTGGAGGAATGGAGCCAGGCAGCCTTCAATACGCGCTGGGCCGCTCCCCACTACCACCCTCGAGATTCAGAGAGCTCTGGGCCTTAATCTATCAAAGTCTCGTTCAGTAGCGGCTGGGAAATGAAAAAACTTCGGTCCGAAACACATTCCCTAAGTGAAGATTAAACATCGTCTAGAAACAGTCTCGAGCCTTTAGACTAATCAGCAGTCACTTTCTTCTAAAGAAAGCAGAAAAATAACGTAAACCCAAGTTGAACCAGTCCACAACTTTCAGACAACAGTCCCTCATTGAAATTCACGTCTCATGTCCATATGAACCTCACCCCATTTTCTTGCTGAGTCTTCACAAAATCTTCAGCCTTCTCTAGCTCCCAGAATGAGAAAGTTGCCTCCGTGATGTCTAATCTTCAACGTCGCAGGGTATACGAGGAAATTCTCAATCTTCAAACCCCTTAGCTGCGCCATAAGCCCATTAAACATTTTCCTTTTTTTAACCAGTCTTGTGAAAGAAATAAACGACCTCCCTCATGACTCAACGTACCCTTCGCCCTGTAGGCCTTCAAGGTCACCTCCCGATCCTGGAAATTGTGAAATCTCATAATTAGTTGCCGCCGCGGCTGGTCTGCTGGTGGCCGCAGCATCACAGCTCGACGTGCTCTCTCCAGGTTCACCCTTCCATGTTTAGTTTGCAAGCCCAGTAGTTCTGGTAGTACTCTACTACAAAAATCCAAGGCATGTCCTCCTTCTTGCCCTTCCGGTATCCCTCGAAGATGCAAATTGAGGCGTCGGTGATAATTTTCCTGGCAATCATAGGCTTCTTTAAACGCCCCCCAGCTCTTTTTGAAGTGCTCTGACCTGCCCAGGCACCGACAAGACTTCATCCTCCAACCTGGACACCCGTTCCTCTGCCTCTGCCAGTCTACTGCCCGGCTGGATCTGCTGCTCCAAAACCTCCTGCAGCCGAGAATCCAATTTATCTTCAGGCTTTATCAATCTAGGCTCAAGTGCTGCAATCACCTGGCCAGTCAGCTCCCGGCCTAGCGCAGAGATTTCTGCCGCCGATAAAGACATCAGGCCCAAACTTTTTCCCGCATTTCGCTGACTCTTCGCGGGGTTGGGGGTCAGATATTCTTCCATCGTCGTCTCCCACACCAGTGATGCGATCGCTGATCCGCAGACAAGGTTTATTCAGTTAATTTTTACTATTATTTATTTTGTGACTGTTAGGCGGGCGACGAGAGGCTATGATCGTTCAGCTAGCTGCTCATTAGCGTGCCTCAAATATAGATTTTAAAGGTCTCCACTAAGGGGGGGCCTCCCTCAGTCCCCTAGGCAGGATGTTACATAAAACAGGGTTGGCCATTTCAAACGAACAGTCGCCAGAGGACTTAAGCCAGGCCCTTCAGACAGAAAGAAGACCAGAGGAGGAGAAGCAAAGGAGTCACAAGAACTGAATAGGGTTTAGAAGCTCTGACAGGTAGTCAGGGCCCAACCCATGTAGGGCTTTGCTGGTTAGTAAACCAACCTTCACTGGCAGCCAGAGCACACCAGACTGGGACCATGTAACTAGACCACGGAAGGCCAGTCAGTAACCTGGCCACTGCGTTCTGTACTGGCTGCAACTGTCGTATGATACCTCCACTAAACCCTGAAGTAGACTGCATTACAGCAGTCCAGCCTAGACATCACAAACACATGCGCCCGTGTCGGCAGGTCTTCAGGAGAGTCTACTGCACGGAGGGAGCAAGGCTGGGTCAGATCATGAATGAGAGAGCGGGTGAGTTACATTATCATTAAAGAGTTATCACTCACTACTTTAAAAACAAAAAACAAGTCATTCACCACATCTTTTTTGTGCCGCCGTCAGCCACCAAAACAAGAACACGTGACCTAGAGTTGCTTGGTAACTGCAAATCTATAGATCTTACTCCAAGAGGGCTCTTGCAGATAGGCAAGAACCACATGGAAAACTTTAGCTAGCAGTGTCTGGTGGGGGACCGCCAACCCGGCGTCACGTGACGGACGTCAGGGTGACACTATGTAGTGGGCGGTTCTCATGCCTGCCCTCCAGTTCTTTCCCATAGTTGATCTGCGCACGTCGGACCTCGCGGAGAACGCTGCCTCAGTCGAACGCCATTTTTGGATGAGTATGTCACCACTTTTATTTCTACAAATATCTGAGAAGTATTAACCTTTTTTTCATGCATGTCTTCTCCGAACCCCTTCTGAGTCACATAAGAACAAGTGCGATTCCTGCGGCACTCGGCTCCCTCACAAGCACGGCCATTCCCTCTGCCTCTTCTGCCTGGGACCAGAGCACAAGACCAAGGACTGTGAGGCCTGCCAGAATTTCAACCAGGCCACACGAAAATGCCACCAACAGGCCCTGGAAGCCGACGTTCTTAAACTAAGGATGGCTTCCATGGAGAAGGAGCTACAGAAGCTGTGGGGATCGCCCTCCTCTCTTGGGGGGGGGGTTCTTCGGACTCCCATAAGAAGGACAAGGAGAAGCACTGGGATCGTGATCAGTCTCCTTCCACCCACAGCCTCCTTTGGGGCAGCAGACAACGAGCATCCTCCCGCTGGCGTGGATGTTGTTCCTCCAACCAAGCCTGACCCTCTTTGCAGGGAGCAGCCTTTGGTCCCCCAAACGAGCTGGTCACAGTTCAGGTGGGCGCCTCCGATCCGTCGGAGAGCTTCACCACCCCAGGCCCCTCAAAACCTTGGGGCCCAAGTCTGGTGGCGCAGCCGATAAGTCTGTCATCAGCCCCTCTGATGAACGCCTGGCCCCAGCTGATAAGTCGCATGCCAGCTAATCTGGCATCCGCCCAGCCACTGCGCTTCCATCGGGCCCATATAGGCACCGATCACCTGGATAAGTGCACACTGCTGCTCCAGCTGCAGTCCTCTGCAGCGGGTTCTCCCTCTCAGGATCTTCCTCCGCCACCTCCCCTGGTGGAGACTCCTGGCTCTCCAGCAATTTCCAAGCTGGAGGAGCATCTGCCCAAAACAACCCTGGTGCTGAAGGTAGAACGCCCAACGGCGGACCTCTCTCAGGAGCCAGTGTTTACTGCACTGCAGGCTCCCCCGCCCCAGACTCCGGTGGGACCTTCCTCTGGACATTCCGGCACCATACCTGACATTACCAGGTCCTTATAACCCTCTGTCAGGGACCCCCAATCAGGTCCTCTTGGGCCCCCTCCAGGGCCTATATGCCTGGCTATCTGCTGTCAGGGCACCTGATAAGACCTTCAGCTTCTCCGTTGGGTCCTACGCCAGGTTACCCGCCGTCAGAGCCTCCGGCAGGTTCCTCGGCTCCACCATGGGGCCCTTCGCCAGGTCTTCTGATGCCAGGCTACCCTGCACCTCACTATCTGTCGACAGGGTACCTGCCACCAAGATATAATACACCAGGGTAACCCATGCCGGGGTATCCGACATCAGGTTATTTGTCCTATGGAGCGCCAGGCTACCATTAACCGACACTGGGCTATACAACGCCAGGGTTTACCTACCCAGGACACCCGCCCGTCTTATCAGCCCCCTCCTCTTCCTCCGCCCCTCAACCACCTCAGCCTCAGGTGGATTTTAGGGAGGCATTACAGTCTTGATGGTCCAAAACCAGGACGCAGCTGGTCTCAAAACTGGACTGGCGGCAACCGCCTGCAGCTTCCACGCTGGGCCGCATGGCCCCTACATCGAGATCTCCTTCTCCAGTGGAGTCTTGCCCCTCTACCTTGGGACAGACCTTGCGTCCTACCATGGAAGCCAGTGTCAGCAGGGGCCTTGTGGTCTCACTGCTGGAAATCTTGCTCCCACGGGCTCAGTCTCTGGACAGAAGCCCGTCGTCAGATTCTGACTCAGCCACGGCATACTATTCCACCTCGGTTTTGAGACCCACTGACCACCCCCCCAGTGGATCCAAAGCCCAAAGATTCTCCCAATTTCCCTCCAGAGGACCCTTCCTTTACTGAAATCCTTCAGAAGATTCAGGAGGAAAACAGGTGGTAAATGGAGGATCAGGATCCCCAATGCAAGAGGTTGGCGGAACACCTGGGTACGTCAGAGCTGTCCCCTCTGCTCATTCCTTCGTGGATTAGACCACATGAGGGCCTGGGCTCCATGATCTGGCAGCAACCTTCATCGGTGGTCGCAGTCGCCAAGAAGGCTAATAGACTGTTATTGAGCCCCAAGGGTAAAGATCACCTTAGTTCTCACCCTAAAGTGGACTCGGTGATCATTAATGTGGCCTATGACCGTACAGCTAAACCTAAAACACATGAGTACCTCTCCTCCGGACAAGGAGTCACGGCAAATAGACCAGTTTGGATGCAAAGTTTATTCCTCCTCCATTCTGGCTCTCAGAGCTTTGAACTACCTGGCACACAGGATTGTTTACCAGAAATCTAACCTGGGACAGTTGAAAGCAGTAGTCGAGGCTCTGCCTGATTCAGAGGCTAAAACCAAAATTTCCCAGACTGTCAGGACTGCGGAAATCCCCTGCCGTCATTCACTCAGAGTGACATATGATGCGGTAGACGCCTCTACCCGGAGTACCACCACGGCTATTAGCATGCACCAGTACTACTGACTGCAGGTTTCTGGATTGGCCCAAGACATCCAGTTGGCCATCCAGGATGCCCCTTTCAGAGGACCAGTCCTTTTCGGAGGCAACATCAAGGATATAATCACTGAGCTCCAGGACAATGGCAAGGCATTGCGCTCTGTCCAGTCTATGTACCGCTCTAACACCAAGCCAAAACAGCCACTTAGTCGGCAGCAACGACAACAAAACAGGAAACAGCCAGCCTGACGTCAGAACAAGCGTCGGGTCCCACCGGCGGGTGCCACTCCTCCGGCCAGGTCCTAAAAGGCTGCTGGGGCGGCATTCCCTCACATCCCCTCCACCTCCTGACTTGTGGTATGGGCCCCAGCCTCTGCCACAAACTCCGGAGGAACCGGTAGGGGGCAGATTTGCCAACCACCTGGCCGAGTGGAAGGCGATCACCTCAGACACGTGGGTCCTTCAGCTCAATGCTCAAGGCAACACCATCAAATTCACAGAGAGACCTCCAAGAAATCCTCCAGATCTCTCTCACTACCCAATAGGCCACATTCCTCTCATAACAAAAGAGATCCAGGCTCTTCTGACAAAATCAGCCATACAGCCCATTCCTCAGACCCAGGAAGGAAAGGGATATTATTTTTTTTTTTTTAATTATTAAGTTTTTGTTGACCGGGTAAGTGCACTAGACAAATCCTGCCTATTTTCAGGCACGACCCGGGGGAGGGGGGAGGGGATACAGATGAATGTCAACTGACCTTGAACCAGATTAAGCTGTTGGTGGTATTTTTAGTGAATGAGGGAAATTTGGCCAGGACACCGGGGAAATTCCCCTACTCTTTTCGATAAGTGCCATAGGATCTTTAACATCCACCTGAACTACCACCAATCCAGGCAGATGGGACCTCGGTTTAACGTCTCATCCGGAAGACGGATATTACTCCCACTTCTTCCTGGTCCCCAAAAAGACAGGGGACTTCCGTTCAATAAAGGACCTCAGCATGCTAAACCTGTATATAGCGTACAAGAGCTTTCACATGCTGACCCTCCCTGATCTGCTGCCTCTTCTGCACCAGGGTCATTGGCTTTGTGCTCTGGATATGCAGGAAGCATACCTGCAGATTCCAATTTTTTCCTCCCACCACTGCTTCCTACACTTAACCTTCCAGGCAGAACACTTTCAGTTCAAAGCGCTCCCCTTTGGCCTCCCCTCGGCACCCAGAGTGTTTAGCAAGTGCCTAGTGGTGGTGGCTTTACGCCGCCAGGGAATGTGTGTGTTCCCGTACCTCGACGTCTGGCTTCTGTCAGTCCCATCGAGGGACAGTCTGGTGGCCTCCCTGACTTCCATCCTGAATCTATTCAGGCAAGTAGGGATCACGGTGAATTACCCCAAATCCCACCTTGTTCCTTCACAACACCACCTCCAATTTATTGGGGTGGTGCTGGATATTGTTCGGTGTTAAGCTTTCCTCCCTTTGGACAGGGCGGAAACCTTGTGTCAGCAGACCATCCAAGCTGCAACCAGCCAATGGACCCCGGCCTATTCGATCTTAAGCCTTCTGGGCCTGATGGTAGCAGCTATTCCCACTGTCCCCCTAGCCAGGGTCCACATACGGATTACACGGTGGACTTTTCAGGTCCAGTGGGACCAGAAATCAGACTACTTGGATCACAGGATTCTGGTGTCCGGACCCATGCATCGAGACCTCCCATACTGGCAGGATCTGTCCAACCTCACCAGAGAAGTTCCTTTTCAGATGCTCCCATCAGCTCAGACCCTGACAACAGATGCTTCCAGTCAGGGCTGGGGCGCCCATCTGGGCAACCACAGGACACAGTGATCCTGGTCTCAGCAGAAGCTATCTCTGCAC
Source organism: Neoceratodus forsteri (assembly GCA_016271365.2). Taxonomy (NCBI): domain Eukaryota; kingdom Metazoa; phylum Chordata; order Ceratodontiformes; family Ceratodontidae; genus Neoceratodus; species Neoceratodus forsteri. The sequence goes on along the minus strand of CM028131.1, from coordinate 913,756,100 downwards.
ATCAATGTGCAAGAGATGCGGGCTATACTATATGCCTTTCTAGCACCTACTCCTCCTTGGGCTTCTACAGGTACAGATAAACATGTGCATGATCTGGTACCCAAACAAACAGGGAGGCATGCGGTTGTATCCACTGTGCAGGGAAGCGATGCGCATGTGACAATGGGTGATGCAACACAACCTGCAGCTCACGGCAGTGCATTTACCAGGTGTTCAAAATGTCCTTGTGGACACTTTCAGTAGCACTCAGGTAAGGGCACACAAGTGGGAACTGAGGCAGTCAGTAGACTAAGACATCTCCCAATCGATGTAGTCATCCAGATCTCATTCGGTTTGCCTCCCCATACAACGCCAAACTACCCAGTTTCCGCTCGGTCATTCCCGGGCATGGTGTTTTCTGGCGAGATGTGCTGTCTATGCTGGACAGTGAAGTTCTTGTACGCCTTCCCTCCATTTCCACTGTTGCAGAGGATGCTTCTGAAACTACAGCAAGAAGGAGCCCGCATGATCTTCATAGCCCCTCACTGGCCTCGCCAAGTGTAGCTTCCTCTGCTTCAGCAGTTGAGAGTAGAACCTCCAATTCCCCTGCCCCTCTGCCAGAATCTGATGACTCAGGACCAGGGCAAGCTGCTCCATCCGGGCCTCAAGTCCCCTTCAAATTCACATGTGGACCCTACTGACACAGCTACTGCATGCCATCCACGAGAACCACATATGCTATGGAATGGAAGAAGTTCTCCATTTGGGCAGCCAACAAGGAATGGGACCCTTTCTCTTGCCCTGACCCACAGGTCATGGAATACCTGCTGCATTTCTCTGACCTTAGCTATTTTTCGCTGAAGGTCCACTTGTCTGCCATTTCTGCCTATCACACTCAGGTGGATGGCAAAACATTGGCGCTGTTGGAGGTTTCCAAAACCTTTCTGAAAGGAATTCTCCATCTGAAAACTCCGGTCAGGAACCCTGTTCCTCCATGGGATTTGAACTTCATCCTTGAGAAACTCGCTTTGTCTCCCTTTGAACCAGCTGAGAGTAGTGACCTGTGCTACCCTTCCTGGAAGCACTCTTTTTAGTTGCCATTACTTCATCTCGAAGGATTTCCGAGTTTCAGGCCCTAATGTGTAAGGAGTCTTATCCGATTTTCCACAGAGACCAGGTGGCTCTGTGTACCAATCCTAAATTTCTACCTAAGGTGGTGTCTGAGTTTACTTTGAATCAGATCATACACTTGCCAGTGTATTACCCTGAGCATTCTCATCAAGGGGAGGCCATTCTGCACACACTTGATGTGCACAGAAATACAGGTTACTCACCTGTAACAGGAGTTCTAGGAATGGTATATGTTGTTCATCCACACTCATTGGCAGTATCCTTGCCGCTTTAAATCTTGCCGGAAGGTCTTCAAGCTTGCTCCTCCCACCCACCCGGGTGGTATAACTCTCGGCTCCGCCCCATGACGCCAGATCTGGCCCGCTGGAAGCTCAGGTTGTGCGTCGAAGCCGGGGAAGTCGGGTGGGTCATGTAGGGATGAACAACATAACCATTCTAGAACTCCTGTTACAGGTGAGTAACCTGTATTTTAGGACATGGATATGTTGTTCATCCACACTCATTGGCAGACTCCTAGCAGCTCCGGGAGGAGGGAGGCAAGACGACACCCCCATATACTTACTTGGGAAGAGAGACTGGAGAACTGAGGCCCCAAAACCAGCATCCCGCGTGACTCAAGGTCGATGTGGTAGTGGGTAATGAAGGTGTTTGCTGACTTCCAGGTAGCAGCCCTGCAGATTTCCTGGATAGGGACATCCCTGGAAGCAGCCACGTTGCAGCAGTATGGCGGGTAGAATGAGCTCTTATCCTCTGGGAGGCTCCATGCCCGCTAACTTATAGCAGAGATCTATGCAGGAGGTTACCACCTGCTTATCGTCCGCTTGGCTGCAGGTCTGCCAGATGCGGCTTCAGCGTGGGTGACAAACAGCTGGCGAACCTCTCCGAATTTCAGCCGTCAGCTCCTTATAATAAGGCGCCTTTCTAGGGTCCAGAGTATGGAGCCTATATTCGGCCTCCGAGGTGTGATTGGGGTAGAACACCGCAGAGTCAACACCTGGTTAAGGTGAAACCGACACCACCTTCGGAAGGAATTTCGGGTGGGGCGCAGGACAACCTTGTCCCTGTGGAAGACCAGGTAAGGAGACTCGATGGAAAGCGCCTGGAGCTCTCCCATCCTTCTGGCTGGACGTGATAGCCACCAAGAAGGCGGTCTTCCACCGACAGGTGAGAGAGAGCACCTGTGCACTAGGTTCGAATGGCTTGCCCATGAGCTTTGCCAGTACCAGCAGTAGATCCCACGGAGGTGGGGGTTCCCGTGACTGGAGGGGAAATGTGATCAAGGCCTTTGAAAAGTGCCTGACCACCTTCTCCTGCGCCACCGACTGCTTCCCCGGCCCGCGCCTGCAAGCAGAGATGGCTGCCAGGTGCACCCGTTAGGGTCGCGACCCAAGCCCTTGACTAGAAAGGACCATAAATAGTCCAAGATGCTTGCTAAGGAACAGGAGGAAGGGTCCAAGCCCTTGCCTGACACCAAATGGAAAACCTTTTCCATTTGAAGGCATAGTATTTTCTGGCTCTACCTCACGGGACGCCCCAACTACATTGAGGACCTCGCCGGAAAGACCCAAGGCCTGGAACTCTAGCCGCCAGGAACCAGGCCCAGGTGCAGGGATTGAAGGTCCGATGGAACACCTTCCCCTGATTGACTGAGAGCAGGTCCGGGCGAGCTGGAAGCTGCCGCGGAGTCCTGGAGCTGAGACTGAGGAGATCTGGGTACCAGAACTGGCGAGGCCAGTCTGGGGCTATCAGAATCACCTGCGCCTTGTCCCTCCTCGCCTTGAGAAGCACCTTGTGGATCAAGGGAAATGGGGGAAAGGCGTAAAAGAGGCCCGGGGTCCATTGCCTCGAGAAGGCATCCCCCTGCAGCGAGCCCTGCTGAGGGGGGCATGGAACAGACTCAGCTCGCTGCCTCCATGGAGGCAAACAGGTCCACCTGAGGTGTGCCCCAAAGGGAGAACAGATGCTGTACTACCTCCGGCAGGAGAGACCACTGTGGGATGCAGCCCCTATCCGCCCAGGGCATCGGCCAGGGTGTTGGAGGCTCCTGCCACGTGAATGGCTAGGAGATCCGCCTCCAGGCTGCGCACGAGTGACCAAATGCGGAGAGTCCTTGCATAGAAGCATGGAGCGCGGCCCGCCCTGGCGGTTTAGATAGTACATGGTCGGGTATTGTCCGTCTGACTCGGACCACTTGACCCCGAGGAACGGAGCAAAGGCGGTGAGAGCTAGGCGGACCGCCGGAGCTCCAGCAGGTTGATGTGGCATCGACTCCCGGGGACCAGGAGGCCATGAGCCCGTGTTCCCCCAGATGGGCACCCCAACCCATCAGAGAGGCATCGGTCGACAGAGAGACCGCCGGTCGGCGGACGAACGGGATGCCCTCCTGCAAATGATCTGAACGGTCCACCACTGGGAGTTGCCCACATCCCCTGTGTCACCGCACAAGCTGGTCCAAGGGATCGCGCGCCGAGACCACTGGCTGGCCAGTCCCCATGAAGAGGACGCATGTTCCAGCGGCCCAACGGACCACGCTGGTACAGGCCGCCATGAGACCCAGGAGGCGCAGGGAAGTCCCGGCAGGGCGAATTGCCCAACCAGAAATGATCGGGCAAGGGAGGAAAGAACCTCGCCCTGTCCGGCGGGAGCCGCGCTTGGCTCAAGAGAGTCGAGCTGCGCCCGATGAATAGAATCACCTGCTTGCGCTCGAGATTCCGACTTGGCCTCGTTGATAAGGAGGCCCAGTTGAGAGCAGACCTGGAGGGCCAGATCTCTGGACCACTCCGCCTCCTTCCTGGAGGGAGCTGCTATCAGCCAGTCGTCCAGGTAAGGTACACCGGACCCTCGGCGCTGGAATGCATCACCACTGCCATGCATTTGGTGAAGACCCTGGGAGCTGGAGACAAGCCAAGGGCATGGCTTGAACTAAGAGATCCTTCCGCCGGAAGCGAAGGAATCTCTGGTGAGACAGACGGATAGGGACGTGAAAAACGCGTCCCTGCAAGTCCAGAGAGCAGAACCACACGCCGCTCCAAGGATGGTATTATCTGAGCCAGAGTGACCATCCTGAAGGTTCGAGACCTTAGGAACTTGTTTAGGCCGTGTAGGTTTCCAGAATGGCGCCAGCCCCCATCTGCTTCGGAACCAGGAAGTACCTGGACACAAACCCTGGGTCTGAAGGAGGGTCCACCACCTCTTACCACCTCCTTCTGGAGGAGGAGGCATGTCGGCTCGACGAGCCGCCAGTGAGGCTGGGATCCCGGCTGCCCCGAGGCGCGGCCTGAAGGGTGGTGCCTGCTCGAATTCCAGAGGCAGGCTCTTCCCACCACCTCCAAGACCCACCTGTCCGTGGTAACAGGACCAGGCGAAGGAAGTGCGGGCCGTCCCCATGGGGACCCAGGGATGAGTGGCGGGGATGGGGCGACACCCCTCAGCCGTCACTGGGCAGGCTTGGAGGAGGGACCGGCCCGAGACCTCCTGGGCCCTTTCCTCCCTGCCTCCTGTTAGAGGAAGCCGGCGGCTTGGGTTTGGGATGCCAAGGCCGAGCCTGCTGGCCCTGACGTTGCTGGGCCGGGCGCGCCCGGGGCACAGAAGGACGAAAGGGCTTAGGCTGTGGTTTGCGGCCTTTGTCCTTCTGACGGAAGAGACGAGTCCAAGGTGGCATTGGACTTCTCGATCCTCTGCAGGTGACCTTCCACCCCAGGGCCGAAGAGGTCAGTCCCAAAAAAGAGACATCCAGCCAACTTGTGCTGGGTGCTCCGAGAAGTAAAGGTGGATATCCTCAGCCAAGCTCATGACATAACCTCTTGACACGCGCCGATCTGGCACATGAGTCCCTATATCCAAAGCAGTCTGGAGCTGCTGTTTGGCCACTGCCTCTGCCCTGGTCCCGCACCTGCTTAACCGTAGTCTGCAGATCGGCGGGAAGATGAGGATGACCTCATCCAGGGCCCAACAGGGCATGAGAAAAATGTCCATGAGGACGGCCGAACTGGCCTGCGAAGGCAGAGAGAGAGGAAAGCGTAGACTTTTCGCCCGACATAGTCCAATTTCTTGGACTCCTTGTCAGGAGGTTTGTCCATCCCTGCGCGATGCCGGGCGCTACCGAAAACGCTGTCGGTAACCAACCCCTCAGCAGAGGGGTGTTCCAAAACCGGACAAGGAACCGTAGGACGCGATACTTCCTGGCCATCCTGGCCAAGGCGCAGGGCAGGAAGCAGGCGCTGCCAAAGTTCCAGTGCCGGACCCACTATGGCCTCGGCCACCGGAGGCCTCCGAGAATCCTCGGTCCAGAATCTCCGTGAGGGATACCTGGCCCGTTTGGAAGCGGGTTCGAGCTCCATCCCGTAGACTCCGAGATGAGCGTCAAGCAGTCCTAGGAAGGACGACGGGCTCATCGCCCATTGACTGACCTCCTGAAGACTCCAAGTCCAGTCGCTTGGAGAAGAAGGAGGAATCATCTTCGGACCTCGGAAGAGTCCTCAAGAGCTGCCTCTGGCCTGAGCCACCCTTCACCTGCCGAGGTCGGTCGGGAGTGAGGGTAACTGACAGCCGATGGGGTAAACCCTTAGCCGACCGAGAATCCTTGGTCGGAGCCCCAATTGGTGGCTGTGGAGCGGAGGTTCCACGGAATCGGTGGAGCAGCTGGTTGTGGCGAACAACCGGCCTGGGTATAGGCTCCTCCGGACAAGTCGAGGGTTCTGTCGGCCCGTTCGGTGAGCAATATAATGGCCGGGAAGGCGCCGGTCGGCTTATTCCGGCCAGGAGGAGCTGTTGCAACATAAGGTCTCGTGCCGTCGGCGTAATTTACATGAAGCCTCCCTCATCCGAGGAGGAGGGGCGGGGACAGCGGCGACGCCGCTGATGCCGAGACCAGAGACCGCCTATGACGGTGGGAACTGCTGGACCGCTGGCAGAGTCCGGAGACCGAGAGTCCCGGAATTTCCGGGTCGGTGCGGGAGGTGTCGGCCGAACCGCACTCCTTCAGCTCGGAAGGTCCATCCGAGGCTCGGAACCGGAGGCAAGGCGAGCCCAGGATCTCAACTCCTCCCGGGGAACCGGAGAGGGAATCTCGGCTGCCAAAGGCGACAGCCCGTCCAATGGGTCGAGAAAAATCTCGACTTCATCAGTGGAAGTCTCGGTCAACTGACCTGACGGGGACACCGTGAGGCCAGTGGCCGAAGCCGAGCGGTCGACCGAAGCCGACGGACGACGGCCCGGGGAGAGGGACCTTTCCCGCTCCCAAGAGCGTCGACGGAGGGACTTACCCTTGTCCCTCTTTTTGGACCGAGAATAAGGTCCAGCAGACGCAGGCCCTTCTCCTTTAGTGGAGAGGGACAGACAAAGCTCCTTAAAAGAAGCCGTGTAGGAAGAACCCAGAGAGAGCGGGATAAATGCGCGGCCGAGGAAGATCTGGCCCGCGCCGCCTCCTCTTGAGCGACCATCCGCCGAGCTGATCCACGAATACCGCCAAGGACACCGCCAAACCGGCCTCCTTGACTTCACCGAGGGAAACGCTCGGACGGCCCAGCTGCTAATCGGGCAGCACGGTTCTTCGAGGACGAGGGCCGAAAGATGAGCACAGGTCGCAAGCCCGCGGTCGTGCTCAAGGCCTAAGCAGTAGACACACGTGAGTGTGGATCCGTCCGAGACATCTTCTGCCCGCATGGGCATCTCCGAAAATCAAGGGTCGATTTGTCCACGCGGCGAGGGATCGAGACTGAAGTCTTTTTGCAAAATTTATTTTAAATCGAAACGGAGAAATAGGAACCAGTCGTGAAACGCAGAGCGCGCTAGGAGGGAACCTGAGCCTAAGCCGTAAGGAAGATCTGGCGTCATGGGGCGGAGCCGAGAGTTATACCACCCGGGTGGGTGGGAGGAGCAAGCTTGAAGACCTTCCGGCAAGATTTAAAGCGGCAAGGATACTGCCAATGAGTGTGGATGAACAACATATCCATGTCCCTAGAACCTTGCATTATTACACAAACCGGATGAAGTCAGCCCGTAAAAACAGATCAGCTTTTCATTTCTTTTGCGCCCGAGACAGGGCACAGCAGTTTCCAAACATTACTTATCCAAATGGTTAGCAAACTGCATTTTGTTTTATCAGAAGTATAAGAAGCCCCTTCTGGGGGAAGTCAAGGGGTATTCAACCAGAGGCATGGCTGCATCTGCTGGTTGTTTCAGGAATGTTTCTGCCATGGACCTTTGTGCAGCAGCCACTTGGAGCTCTGTCCACACCTTTACCAAACATTACAGTCTGAACACTGCCTCTCAGCACAGGGCAGGCTTCAGACTAGCAGTCCTTCAGGGCCTCCTGTCAATCTGGTACCTCTTGCAGACCTTTCCTGCCTCCCGAGCTTCAGTTTTTGTCTGAATTACACTGCTTGGGACTCTGCCCTAATGGTTATTACCTACTGCAAAAGCCCTCTCGAAGTAAGATAGTACAGTTACGCAAGAACTTACTGTAACAGTAGATCTTCGAGAGAGGATCTTGCAGTAGGTAACTTTTTCCCTTCCATCTTCTCCCCACTTCTGCGACTACTTCTTTCAAGCCTTTCTTTTGGCTCCAGGAACCCACTCCTTTCTCCTGTCGGACTTCTTAAGTCTCCGGCGGGAGAACTAGAGGGCGGGCATGGGGACCACCCACTATATAGTGTCACGCTGAAGTCCCCATGACTCTGGGGGGCGCCCCCTCCCCCGAAACTGCTAGCTAAAGTTTTCCATGTGGTCCTAGTGCCAGACAGCACTAGTCATAATGGTCATTACCTACTGCAAGAGCCTCTCTCGAAGAGCTACTGTTACGGAAGTGCTTACATAAATACAGGTTACTCACCTGTAACAGGAGTTCTAGGAATGGTATATGTTGTTCATCCACACTTATTGGCAGGTTCCTTGCCGCTTTAAATCTTGCCGAAAGGTCTTCAAGCTGGCTCCTCCCACCCACCTGGGTGGTAAAACTCTCGGCTCCATCCCATCACGCCAGATTTGGCCCGCTGGAAGCTCAGGTTGTGCGTCCGAAGCCGGGGAGGTCGTGATTTGGATGAACAACATATACCATTCCTAGAACTCCTGTTACAGGTGAGTAACCTGTATTTCTAGGGACATGGATATGTTGTTCATCCACACTGTCTGGCAGACTCCTAGCAGTTCTCCGGGAGGAGGGAGGCAAGGCGCACACCCCCTACTTAGGGAAAAGAGACTGGAGAACCGAGGCCCCAAAACCAGCATCCCGGCGTGACTCAAGGTCGATGTGGTAATGGGTGATGAAGGTGTGTGCTGACTTCCAGGTAGCAGCCCTGCAGATTTCCTGGATAGGGACGTCCCTGGAAGCAGCCATCGATGCAGCAGTATGGCGGGTAGAATGAGCTCTTATCCCTCTGGGAGGCTCCATGCCCGCCAACTTATAGCAGAGATCTATGCAGGAGGTGACCCACCTGCCCATCGTCCACTTGGCTGCAGGTCTGCCAGGTGCGGCTTCAGCGTAGGTGACGAACAGCTGGCGAACCTCTCCCCGAATTTCAGCCGTGCGCTCCTTATAGTAAGCGAGCACCCTTCTAGGGTCCAGAGTATGGAGCCTATATTCGGCCTCCGAGGTGTGATTGGGGTAGAACACCGGCAGAGTCAACACCTGGTTAAGGTGAAATTCCAACACCACCTTCGGAAGGAATTTCGGGTGGGGGCGCAGGACAACCTTGTCCCTGTGGAAGACCAGGTAAGGAGACTCGATGGAAAGCGCCTGGAGCTCTCTCATCCTTCTGGCTGACGTAATAGCCACCAAGAAGGTGGTCTTCCACGACAGGTGAGAGAGATCACACCTGTGCATTGGTTCGAATGGCTTGCCCATGAGCTTTGCCAGTACCAGCAGTAGATCCCACAGATGTGGAGGTTCTCGCACCAGAGGGGAAATGTGATCAAGGCCTTTGAAAAAAGCACCAGGCCACCTTCTCCTGCGCCACTGACTGCTTCCCAGTCCGCGCCCGGTAAGCAGAGATGGCTGCCAGGTGCACCCCTAGGGTCGTCGACCTAAGCCCTTGCTGAGAAAGGGACCATAAATAGTCCAAGATGCTTGCCAAGCAACAGGAGGAAGGGTCCAGGCCCTTGCCCTGACACCAAATGGAAAACCTTTTCCATTTGAAGGCATAGCATTTCCTGGTCGACTCCTTACGGGACGCCTCAACTACATTGAGGACCTCGTCGGAAAGACCCAAGGCCTGGAACTCTAGCCGCTCAGGAACCAGGCCGTCAGGTGCCGGGATTGAAGGTCCGGATGGAACACCTTCCCCTGATTGACTGAAAGCAGGTCTGGGCCAGCTGGAAGCTGCCTCGGGAGCCTGAGGCTGAGGAGATCTGGATACCAGCATTGGCGGGGCCAGTCTGGGGCTACCAGAATCACCTGCGCCTTGTCCCTCCTCGCCTTGAGAAGCACCTTGTGGATCAAGGGAAATGGGGGAAAGGCGTAGAAGAGGCCCGGGGTCCACGGCCTCGAGAAGGCATCCCCCTGCAGCGAGCCCTGCTGAGGGGGGCGGGCATAGAACAACCTCAGCTTCACATTCTCCCTGGAGGCAAACAGATCCACCTGAGGTGTGCCCCAATGGGAGAACAGATCTTGTACTACCTCCGGGCAGGAGAGACCACTCATGGGATACAGCCCCTATCCGCCTTAGGGCATCGGCCAGGGTGTTGGAGGCTCCTGCCACATGAATGGCTAGGAGATCCGCCTCCAGGCTGCGCACAAGTGACCAAATGGTGAGAGCTTCCTTGCAAAGAGGCATGGAGCGCGTCCCGCCCTGGCGGTTCAGGTAGTACATGGTCATGGTATTGTCCGTCTGGACCCGAACCACTTGACCCTGTAGAAACGGAGCGAAGGCGGTGAGAGCTAGGCGGACCGCTCGGAGCTCCAGCAAGTTAATATGGCATCGGGACTCCCGCGGGGACCAGAGGCCGTGCGCTCTGTGCTCCCCCAGATGGGCACCCCAACCCATCAGAGAGGCGTTGGTCGACAGAGAGACCGTCGGCTCGGGGCGGACAAACGGGATGCCCTCCTGCAGATGAGCTGGAACGATCCACCACTGGAGAGCGTTCCACATCCCCTGGGTCACCGTCACTAGCTGGTCCAATGGATCGCAGCGTTGAGACCACTGGCTGGCCAGTCCCCATTGAAGGGGGCGTATGTTCCAGTGGGCCCAACGGACCACGCTGGTGCAGGCCGCCATGAGACTCAGGAGGCGCAGGAAGTCCCAGGCAGGGCGCAATTGCCCAACCAGAAATGATCGGGCAAAGGAGGAAAGAACCTCAGCCCTGTCCGCCAGGAGCCGTGCTCTGGCTCGAAGAGAGTCGAGCTCTGCCCCGATGAAGAGAATCACCTGCTTCGGTTCGAGTTCCGACTTGGCCTCATTGATATGAGGAGGCCGATTTGAGAGCAAACCTGGAGGGCCAGATCTCTGGACCGCTCCACCTCCTGTCTGGAGGGGGCTGCTATCAGCCAATCGTCCAGGTAAGGGTACACCCGGACCCCTCGGCGCCACAGGAATGCTGTCACCACTGCCATGCATTTGGTGAAGACCCTGGGTGCAGGAGACAGGCCAAAGGGCATGGCTCGGAACTCGAAAAGGGATCCTTCCGCTCGAAAGCGAAGGAATCTTTGGTGAGACGGACGGATAGGGACATGAAAAAACGCGTCCTGCAAGTTCAGAGAGCAGAACCACACGCTGCATTCCAAGGATGGTATTATCTGAGCCAGAGTGACCATCCTGAAGGTCCGAGACCTTAGGAACTTGTTTAGGTCATGTAGGTCGAGAATGGGGCGCCAGCCCCCCCGTCCGTTTTGGGACCAGGAAGTACCTGGATACAAACCCCGGGTCTGAGGGAGTGTCCGCCACCTCTCTGATCACCTCTTTCTCGAGGAGCAGAGCGATGTCGGCTCGGCGAGCCGACAGCGAGGCTGCGGACCCCAAGGCGCCCCTGGGGGCGACGGCTCTGAAGGGCAGGGCCTGCTCGAACTCCAGAGGCAGGCCCTTTCCTACCACTTCCAACACCCACCGATTTGTGGTAATAGCAGACCAGGCGAAAAGGAAGTATCGGAGCCGTCCCCCCACGGGGGGAACCTGGGGTGAGGTGACGAGGTTGGGGGCGACACCCCTCAACCCGTCACTGTGCAGGATTGGAGGAGGGACCGGCCGAGGGACCTCCTGGGCCTTTACCTCCCTGCTTCCTGGAGGAGGAAGCCGCAGGCTTGGGTTTGGGACGCCAAGCGTGAGCCTGCTGGCCTTGATGTTGCTGGGCCGGACGTGCCAAGGGCGCAGACGGACGAAAGGGCTTGGGTTGCGGTCTGCGGCCCTTGTCCCTCTGAGTGGATGAGACCGAGTCCAAAGTGGCATTGGACTTTTCGATCCTCGGAGGTGGCCTTCCACCCAGGGTCGAAGAGGTCTGTCCCAAGAAGGGGACATCCGCCAATTTGTGCTGGGTATCCGCTGTGAAGGTGGATATCCTCATCCATGCCCAACGCGACAGCCACTGCGGCCGGACTGACCTGGCGATGAGTCTCCAATGTCCAAAGCAGTCTGAAGTTGCTGCTTGCCACCCCTGCCCTGGTCCCGCACCTGCCTAACCGTAGTCTGCAGGTCAGCCGGAAGATGAGGGACTACCTCGTCCAGGGAGTCCAACAGGGCATGCGAGAAATGTGCCATAAGCACGGCCGAGCAGGCCTGACGGCCAAGGGAGGACGCAGCGTAGACTTTTCGCCCGGCATAGTCCAATTTCTTGGACTCCTTATCGGGAGGTTTGTCCACGTCCCTAGCATTTCCGGCACGCCGGAAAACGCTGTCGGTAACTAACCCCTCGGCTGTGGGATGTTCCGAGAAACCGGACAGGGAACCGGTAGGGACCGCATACTTCCTGGCCATCCTGGCCGAAGGCGCTGGGCAGGAAGCAAGACGCTGCCAGAGCTCCAAGGCCGGGCCCAAAATGGCTTCGGCCACAGGAAAGGCCTCCGTAGGGGAATCCCCCCGGTCCAATATCTCCATGAGGGGAAACTTGGCCCGCTTGGATATGGGCTCGAGCTGCATCCCGGTGGACTCCGAGATGAGCCTAAGCAAACCCAGAAAGGACGAAGGGCTATCGTCCAGTGACTGACCCCCAGAGGACTCCAAGTCCACTCGCCTGGAGAAAAGGGAGGAATCGTCGCCGGACTCGGAAGAGTCTGCAAAGAGCTGCCTCGGGCCTGAGCCACCCTCCACCTGCCGAGGGCGATCGGGAGTGAGGGTGACCGACAGCCTATGGGGTAAACCCTGAGCCAACCGAGAGTTCTTGGTTGGAGCCCCAAACAACGGCTGTGGAGGCGGAGGTTCCACCATAATCGGTGGAGCAGCTGGTTTCGGCTGAGCAACAGGCCTGGAAACAGGCGCCTTGGTTAAGCGGTTGCTTGACCGCTCGGTGACAACCACTTAATGGCGGGGCGGCGTCGTCAGCTTATTCCAGCCAGCAAACTGTTGCATGAGGTCCTCGTATCATCGCGCAACTTAGTAGAAGCCTCCCCTCGTCCAGGAAGAGGGGAGTTGGCACGGCTGCACGGTGCCAAGACCAAGACTGCCTATGGTGGCGGGATCGGCTGGACCGCGAAGAAGCCCGAGACCGAGAACCTCGGATTTTCCGAGAAGGGTGCAGGGAAGGCGCGGGGGAAACCCGCCCTCCCCTCAGCTCGGAAGGAACACCCAAGGGCTCCGGAACCGGAGGCACTGGCAAGCCCACGGGATCCTCAACCGCCACCGGGGGAACCGGGGAGAGAGGATTTTCAGCTTCTCCGGTCGACAACCCATCCAACGGGTCGAGAAAAATCTCGACTGCGTCGTCAGGAGTCTCGGTCAACTGACCTGACGGGGACACCGTGAAGCCAGTGGCCGAAGCCAAAGATCGACCGAAGTCGATGGTCTACCACTCGGGGAGGGGGACCTTTCCGCTCCCAAGAGCGTCGACAGACGGACTTACCCTTGTCCTCCTTCTTTTTGGACTGAGAGGAAGGTCCCGAAGATGAAGGTCCCTCCCTTGGTGGAAGACGAACAAAAGCTCCTTAAAGGAAGCAGTATGAGGATCCAGGGAGGAGCGGGATAAATGCGCGGCGAGAAGATGCGGTCTGCGCGCCTCCTCTTGAGGCGATCATCTGCTCTAGCTGATCCTTGAGCCCGCCCGCCAGCGAGAGCCGCCAACCGCCTCTTTAGACTTTACCGGAGGGTAACGCTCGGATCGCCTGTTGCAGACGGGCACGGGTCTTCCAGGACATAGGCCGAGAAAGAAGAGCACAGGTCGTGAAGCCTGCGTGGTCGTGCCCAAGGCCCAGCAGTAGACGACGTGGAGTGCGGATCCGTCCGAGACATCTTCTTATTCTATGGGGTATTCTGAACCAGGAGTCGATTTGTCCATCGAGTCAGCGAGGGAAAAAGTTGACCGAAGTCTAGAAAACCTAGGAGTTTAATTTCAGAAAACCGAAGAGTTAGGAACCAGTCTTATACGCAGAGCGGTTAGGAGGGAAGCTGAGCTTCCAAGCGGTAAGGAAGATCTGGCGTCATGGGGCAGAGCCGAGAGTTTTACCACCCGGGTGGGTGGGAGGAGCCAGCTTGAAGACCTTCCAGCAAGATTTAAGGCGGCAAGGAACCTGCCAATAAGTGTGGATGAACAACATATCCATGTCCCTAGAACCGTACTTTTTATGCAACTCAGAGGTACAAGTAGGAAAACATTGGGATGCCATCAACAGATGACAAATGGTAGAGGTCTGCACTTTTTTTTTGCAACTCCCACAATGCTGCACAACCCTTTTAAATCAGCGTCAGGACTCGCTCATTTCCAACATTACTATTGCCAAGTTACTTAAGTAGGCATATTGCTACTCCTAGCTCCCTCTTCCACTGCTCTTACACCTCACAGTCACCAACTAAATGGCAGAAGGATTATCTGACAGCTTTTGGCCATACAGCGAAATTATAGAAGAATATAACAAAGGGTACATATCTTCCAAGTGTCATGAGGCTTGCACCAAGGTGTTTTTTTCCCCAGTGTGTGTTCCCCCCATGACCCATCAGAACAGAGTCAGTCATGTAATGACCTCGGCGCATGGTCGGGCATGTTCCCGCTCCCAACATGCAGAGATCTGCCGGATCTGTGCAACGTAGCTAGGCAGCACTGTCCCGGACTGCTGTCCACCCCCCCCAAAAGCCAACAAAAGGGATCATTAGGCGCTGGGTACCAGTCCCCTCCCTCCAAGGAGAAGGCAAGCAGTCCCCTGGATGCTCCACCTACTCCCTCCGGCTGACCCTCCCATGTCCGAGGTCCGCTCCCGAACCCTCAGCATCGGCGCCATAGGCGGCAGCACTATCACTGTGCTGGTGGGCCAGCCAAAAAGGTACATATCCATTAACCTGCTCTCCTTTTTGTAACAGCACTTAATCACCCACTGGGGGCATGTGGTACTCGGCTGCACCTCTTTGCCATATTACACTTCCCAGAGGTGACTAACAGGCCATTAACTTAACCATGAGTCATACCTTACTGCTTAACAATTAACAATATCCTGAGGATCTTTCTTACTTTTAATGTTTTTACCCTTTGCTTCATGGCCAGGTGGTGTTAGGTACTTGCATCTAGTTTATCCATATTCTACAAAACTTTCATGAGTAGTTTTATGTATACAATTCTACACTTTTCAAGACATCCTAGCTTGTCTACAGCTTTTTGAGGTATCTCATGCTCTTGAGTATCATTTAGAGTACTGTTGTGTAAATGGTCTTGTCTTGACAACACCCACTGGGCAGCACTCCACCTCATCCCCCCCCCCCCTTTCTTCCCCTGTGCATCCTGCCTCTGTTAAAACCAGCCTGACAACACCCACTGGGGCACTCCACCTCACCCCGCCCCCACTTTCTCCCCTGTGCATCCTGCCTCTGTTAAAACCAGCATGTGCTCAGCTGTATCACTGTAATTGCTACTAAATTGTATAATGTATGAAATCATTCTGTGTAACTCTAAGTCAATGACTTGCATTCTGTAACCTAAATTTGTTCTGTCTGTCCTCAATGTGACGAGGTACCTTTGGAAATAAGCCTCTGGCTCAAAGGTTGTAAACCAATTTACAAATAATTAAAAAAATAAATGTGTGCCAAAGTAACCAGAACCTCATGTGTTTCTCTCCTTACATTTCGGTCTTTCACGATTTTTTCCATTCCTTACATTTCTTTCACCTTTGCTTTCATACTGACCACAGAAGGTTTTTTTTCTAGAAGACCAATTCAGAGTTATGCCATGGAGTGCAAACAATATTAACGACAGTAGTCTTGTTGAGTTCAGGAAGGACAGTGAAACGGCAAGACCCAACAATACCTGTGATTGTGAAAGGAATCATCCCCCTCCCCCCCAATCACTTTTTGTATTATACTATGTACTTGTTCCCACCAACTCTGGATCTTAGGGGCAGCCCCCAATAATGTGTGCCCGACTCCCTGTCCCTCTGCAATTCCTCAAATAGAGTTCCAAACTGGTGTGCCCAGACTACCTTCTAACTGATGTTTGGAAGAAGGGTGTGTGTGCTTTCCATCTAAATTCCCTTCAGGCAGGGGATGCTGTTAACCTCTTCCCTTCCAATCTTTTTTTTGCAGTCCTCCTGAGATATTTTAACCTTGGTCCTCCTCCTCCCATTTATCCTTTACTGTGTTTTTATTTGGGTTTTCCTCCTTTCGTAAATACTTTGTACAACTCTAAAACAATTTTTGTCCTTCAATATTACTACCCAATAAAGAAAATCCTGTAAAGTTTGGTCTGGTGAGTTTACTGAGGTCCTCACTGGTCATAAAAGAATGCCTTACTTGTAGGCAATGATATAAAAGCATGTGTCGGAAGGCTATACTTCCTTTTATATCGAAGCAAACAAGTTACACTGCCCTCCGGCAATACAGTAGGAAAATCTAGTCAGTTTGTTTTGTTCCTATTTAGTGAAACCTTGATTTAGGTTAGCAGATTAAAACTCTGCATTTCTTCTAATTCCAAATCACTTTAAACCAAGGGATTATATGAATAAAAACGATACTTGATACTACATTTTATTGGGTGGACATACTGTTTCCCATATGCTGAGTACTTGTTCTATTAAGCTGCAATGCTCCTTCAATGCCCTAGATGCACCAAGCCAAAAGAAACATGAATGCACTTTCTTCGTGGTGACCACCATGCATAACAGGTGACACAATGATGGGCATGTTTCCGTCACTGAGAAAACAGTGGACTCCTCTCTCCAGTGACTGGCACCACATGAGCTGGCTTGATCTAGATTACTGGCCTTAGTCACCACAACAACCGGATAGTGCTGGTAACTCAAAGCCCTTATATTATCATGATGATGCTATGAAAACAACTAGTGTGTTGACTACCCTGCAGTGCAAGTTACTGTCTTAAAAATGTACCAACTTTTAACACGTGCCCACTACCATGATGACGATCCAGCGCTGTGATAAAAACGGATGTTCACTTATCCCACTAACCAGCACAAGTCGAGCAGTGCCACAGGTGCATGAGCCATTCGGAGGACTACTGTATTACAGAAACTCCCTCCAATGTCCAAAAGAAAATACAATGAAAAACAATTTCTTTTAACCCATTTAAGCAATAAGGCACTACCTCAAGGGTTGGATCAACAGTCAGGTATTAGTATTATTAGCTTTGCTTAAACAGGCAAGTATGCTAAACACCAAATGCACCTATTTTCAGATACGACCCATGAAGTTACATAAGAGGAAATACAATACACTACATTATATTACAATGCACAATACACAAAACAGTATAAACAATGAACAATATGAATATAGAGACAGTGAGAGAAAAACATCACAACCACGTAAAGTATGAAACCAAAGTCTAATACTGAACAGGTAACACAGGTCAAGCAAGTGATAATGCAAATAATCCCAAAGATACAGTGCAAAAACAAATATACAGAAAACATTACAAGAATTTATGTATCTGTACAACTTGACATAATCATAAGTCCAAAAGGATCTTCTGAACATCTGGGAGTGAGAAAGAACTACAAGCGGAGGCGGCAGGGGTGTTTCAGACTGTAACACCCCCTCTTGGAGCATGTTGCACTCTGCTGTGCTTCATGCCGCATTACACAGAAACACAGAATTTGACAACAGATAAGGACCACTTGGCCCACCTAGTCTGCCCATTTCCCTACCCAACAGATAAGCTGCAGATTCTAGTTAACCAACAGCTTACTTCCTCCTACCCCCACTAGGACTGTCTTATGTTTGTCCCATGCATTCTTGAATTCCCCCACTGTTCTTGACTCCACGACCTCCTCAAGGAGGCTGTTCCACGCATCCACAACCCTCTCCATGAAAAAATACTTCCTCACATTACCTCTGAGCCGTCCCCCCTTTATCTTCAAATTGTGCCCCCTTGTTCTTGCACATCTCTTTCTCTGAAAGATGCTACCCTCTTGGACTTTGTTGTTTCCCTTCAGGTACTTGAAAGTTTCTATCATGTCCCTCTCTCCCTTCTTTCCTCAAGGGTGTTTCCCAGGTGCATTACCTTGCACTTCTTTGCATTGAACCTGAGCTGCCATACATTTGACCATTCCTCCAACCTTGCCAAGTCCCTTCTCAACCTTTCCACTCCATTTTGTGTATCAACCCTGTTGCAGATCTTTGTGTTGTCTGCAAAGAGACATACTTTTCCTTCCAGTTCCTCTGCAATGTCACTTATAAAGACATTAAAGAGGACCGGCCCCAGTACTGAATCCTGTGGTACCCCGCTAGTTACCCTCCTTTCTTCACTGTGAACTCAGTTTACTATTACCCTTTGCGTCCTGCTGTCCAGCCAATTTTTTATCCAGGCTACCACCTTGGGACCCACTCCAGGGCTGGCTAACTTGTATATTAATCTTCTGTGTGGGACTGTGTCAAATGCCTTGCTAAAATCTAGGTAGGCCATATCCACAGCCCCTTCCTGGTCTACTACTTTGGTCACCCAGTCAAAGAAATCTATTAGATTCGCTTGACATGACCTTCCCGCTGTGAATCCGTGCTGCCTGTGCCCCACTGGCCTCTAGGTACTCAACAATTCTTTCCTTCAGAAGTGATTCTATCATTTTTTCCTACCACTGAGGTCAAACTAACTGGTCTGTAGTTTCCTGTCTCTGCCCTGTTCCCACTTTTGTGAAGTGGAATCACATGTGCCCTCCTCCAGTCCTCCGGTACCACCCCATCCTCCCATGATTTGTTAAAGAGAGTAGTCAGTGGTGTCACTAGTTCTACCCTTAGCTCTTTTAAAATTCTTGGGTGAATCCCATCAGGCCCCATTGCTTTGTCAACCCTCAGTTTCAAGAGTGCTTTCAAAACCCTTTCTTCTGTGAATGGACTGGTATCGACCCCCCTATCCAGAGCGTTTCTCTTGTTTGTTTTAGGTACGTCCCCCTCCTCTTCTGTTGTGAATACTGAGCAGAAATATTTGTTCAGTATCCCTGCTTTTTCACTATCACCTTCTGTCCACATTCCCACTCCTTTATTAAGTTTCCATATCCCTCCCTTGGTCTTTCTTGGCTCCCTAATGTAGTTATAAAAGGTTTTATCCCACTTCATAACAGAACTGGCGCTCCCTTCCTTGGTTTGGGCCTTTGCTATTCTGACTGCCTTCCCTGCCTCCTTTTGCTTTAACTGATATCGTTCTCATCTTGCTCCTTCTGTGTTTCCTCATATTTCCTGAATGCTATCCTTTTCTCCTTAACCTTCCCTGCCACCTCTTTTGAGAACCATCGTGGTTTTTTCCTTCATTTTGTTTTATTGATTCGCTTCACACAAAGGCTTGTTGCCTCTGTGATGGCTGTTTTGATTATTCCCCATTGTTCCTCCACCCATCCTTCTTGCCCATTTACTAGTGCTTTTCTAATGCACTCTCATTTTCCCAAAGTCAGCCCTTTTAAAGTCCAATACTCTTGCTTTTGTAAGGCCTGACTCTATGGCTGTGTTTATCGCGAACCACACAATTTGGTGGTTGCTTGTTCCCAGATGGCTACCCACTTCTAAATCCAAGATCCTTTCTCCAACCCGTTTGAAAGTACCAGTTATAAGATTGCTCTCTCCCGAGTGGGTTCCAATATTGGCTGTCTGAGGCATGGTCTTTGTAGGGCATCAAGAATTACTCTGCTCCTGGATGTGCCTGCAGCAAAGGTGCTCCAGTTAATATCTGACATATTCAGGTCCCCCATAACACTATCTCCCCTTTTTCTGCCATTTTAAGGATGCTTTCTATCATTCCATTGTCCACTCCCTCCCCCTGAGATGGGGGTCTGTACACAACTCCCATGCGGACTGTGGTGCCATTTCTTGTCTGCAGGGTGACCCATAAGGAGCTTTTACACTACCAGTTGTGCAACAGAGTGACCGTTACAGAACTAGTTTACCGTTCCATCCACTGTCGTGTAAACTGCACTCCCTCCGATTCAAAGCGAACGCTCACCCGAACCACATTCCATGGTTGGTGTGGTTCATCCCGATATCTTCCATTGCACCCGCGGTGTGAAAAGGCCATCCCGGCAGCTGCGTGTCCCATGCACTAGTTCTCTAGCAAGATACTGCTCCGATAGGAACCGTGGGACAGGGTGTACTGCCATGTTGCTGTGCGTGTAAACTGAAGGCACAACGGAAATGACTGCAATGGCACTACACAGGTAACGATCCTTTCGGCAAAGAAACCTGCATGTTAAAACACTTATAGTGACTCATCTACTTCATGTTTACCAGGGTTCGAAATAAGGGGGACGTGGATGCTAATTAGCACCTGCAAATTCCATAGTAGCATCTGGTTCTCTCAATAAAGAGGATCAGTGGTGCTAGCTTCAACACTGCGTCATGTACTGGAGATGGAGTAGTGACTTGGAGCTGCTTAGACAGTGAGGGCAGGGAGAGTGTCTCAGCAACACAACAGTAACCCTTCTCAGAACATCAACTGGAGATGTTCCACATGTCAACTGGAGATGGGGGAAGGCGTGCAGCTGCAGTGGTCTAGTTGCAAAATATAGTATCACTTTCACACCAATGTCGTGAGGTATCGAATGGGCAGGCAGGTGGGAAAAGTCTTACATCCTGTCTTATGAAGCTGCAGCAGACCAGTATTGAAATAAAAGACTGGCGCTATGAACCACCATACCTTTCTGTCCTTTGAGTAGACGTATTTCAGTCTTTTAAAACATTTTCTAGAGTTGTAAATTCAGAGATTAACAAAAACAGCACCAGTTAAAGCAAATCAAAAGGAGAGAAAAAAAAGCAATAGAAAAATGTACACAATCCACCTATGCAAAAGTAAAACTGATCATTGGAAAAGATGCAGTTGGTCTAAACTGAGACATACATGAGGAGGCACTTTGCTATTTGTTTTGTACCTTTGTCAGTTATTTAAAAAAGAGGAGTGAATCCGTTACTGTAGTTTTTAATTAACAGATTTTCTCCTCCTCTCTGAATTAACTGCCAAATGTATAAGACAACTGGCGAAGTACCTCCCTTCTGCATGTCTCTGTTTAGACCAACTGCACTTTTTCCAATGAGCAGCTTTACAGTGAGAATTTGTTAATGTACTTGTTAATTGTGTTACTGAAGTGATATATAACTGGTAGATTTACAGATGAGTCCTAAAGAGAATTGCATATTTTATTATTGATGTCCTTCCATTTTATTCCCCTTCTACGAGATCCCAATGTATTTTCATCTGTATTAATGTCAACTCCTGGCTTTGCCCGAGTAGATCCTGGTCTGCTGGAAATTGCCACTACCCAGGAGCTATTCATGGTTCTTGCCTGCCAAATCCTTATTTCGGCCCCTGTTTACTCTTTAGTTCTGTTGCTTTAATCCCTTCCCTTACATAGAGAGCTCCTCCTCCTCCTCCCCCTTTACCCTCCATGTCCCTCCTATAGATTGTGTATCCTGGTATGGTGACATCCCAGTCATGGTTCTCGGTACACCATCTTTCAGTGACTGCCACAATATCCAGGCATCCCTCTTCCGTCAAGGCCACTAGTTCAGGGAGCTTGTTACACCCCCCAGATTTACAGACTGTTAATCCAAGCCCAGGTCATGCCTTACTGCTTTATTATATGAAGAGAAATTCAGACTAGGTCTTCACAAGCAGTCTGGCTGGTAGAACAGCTAAACTATTGTTAGATTCAGTTCCCAGTTAGGTCACATTATTCTTCTCTCACAAGAATCTTTGTGTTTCAGTTGCTTAGCAGTGACTAGTAGTTTGCCAAAACTTCATTCCATGGGAAAAGTTTGGGCTAACCAGCTGGTCTAGCAGCTCACCTTGCAGAACCCTGAAATCAGGAAAGTCAAGCGGGGGCAAAATAAAAAACACATTTCAGGGGACATTTCCTCAGATCGTTAAGCACTAACTGAACAGAAATTTGTGGGGCACATGCCTCTTCCCCAACCCTATGGGAATGATGGCCCTGCCCTGAGGTTCTCAGTACAATTCCAAGCAGGTTACATTATGTTTCTCCACAATTTGTAAAAAAAAAAAATACATTTCGTGTTTGTTTTTTTAAATTAATGCAAGTTATTTACCTGGGATAGCCCAGCTGAACTGCAGGTGACCCACTGCTGCTGTAATGAAACACTAACAAAAAAGATAAAGACCTCTTGCCAAGAAAATACCAGTTCCCCGAGTTTCTGAGGCTACAGTATGTGGAGTGGTGATGGAGGTTAAACTCTCTCCTCCCCACTAGCTCTTGTGCTGCGACCTACTGCACAAGAGAAATAAACATCCTTACATGAATCCATAAACAATTCAAGGGAATGTGTACTTTAGAGAGTACCATGAAAAATGCATTATTTTTGATGACAGAAAAATAAAGTTGATCCTATGGGATTGTATTTCTGTTGTGGTGTCAACTCTCCTGAAGCATGGCAATATGGTTTTCAAGTATGAGTTTTCATGGCCATGCTTTGAGGTAGCATGCATGAGTTACTTGCTCTCAGCTGATGGGCGCTTGTAAATCTGGAACCACTTTAAGACAGTCACTGATGCACCAATTTATTCTTGGATCCTAATTTTTGAATTTATGGACACTGGCTGGTTTAACACAGCAGTATTAGTAATTCTTCAAAAATATTCTTACAGTTTATCAGGTAATTGCTATTGTGAAGGACATCAAATACACATACATTTGGACACAACGACTTATCACTACATAAAATTTAAAACAAAATAAAAATACAGTGGAGCTCTGTTTTAAGCACACCCTTAATACCAACCAAAAATGCTCTTACAAGAGGGCTTCAATGAAAACAGTGAAAATCGATGTAAAATCAGTGGTTAACATAATGAAACAGGGCTCAAACAAGTTTTTACAGAACCTTTACTATGAGTGGTATAATACAGCTTTTTTAAAAGCTCTCTTGCCCCACAGAGTAAGAACACTGTCTTCGCACAATTGTTAATTTGTTATGCATTTCTGCTTAAAGTTGAACCAGCATAATATTTTGTGGTGATTTGCATATACAATCCATGATTCTTTGCATTATTGGTTATGTGAGATTTTGTATTTCTCTGAAGCTTGGCTTCCCAGCCAATGCCCTTTAGGGTAACCCTTGCCTCAGTTGCTCTTACGCACCAATGTTCTTTGTGTTAATTTGTTGGTACTTATTTGTGTATCATTGTATTTTTCTGGTTGGTACTTGTTGCACTCTTCCCTTCCCCATCCCCCAGGACACACATGGGAAACTGAAATTTAAATGACTGTAACTTTTCTTTCTTCTGACTGCTGGTCGTAGGGCTCAGGTACCACTGAGATCTTCCCTCTCAGGCTTCTGCAGAGGCAGGAAGTAGACTTGCAGCACAAGGGCACAGGCTCCTCCTCCTGTGGATCATGCCAATCCGTTGCAGAGCAAAGGAAAGCAGTCCAAACACCAAATCAGGTAATACCTCTACAAAAATTATAAGTATAATGTTAGAGACCAGGAGAAAACATGGGAACCGCAATAAACTGGGGTGGAATGCACCGCACCTACCAGCAGTTACAGAAAGAAAATTACAGGTATTTAATTTTGATTACTTACTTCTAGTGCTGGTCGCAAGGCTCATGTACCACTGGGATATATAGTAGTAGAGATACTAGGATATGCAAGGACAAGTAATGAGATAGCCATAAGTGTAAACCCTCAATGATGGCCAATAAGACTCTTCAGTGAAGGAGGCTGCCGCACAAGCAGCTACATCCAGCTTATAGAATTTTGCAGCCCAGGTGGCAGCTTGGCAAATGTCAGCTGGAGAAACCTCCCTGAGTTCTGTCCACGAAGTAATCACAGCTAAAGTTCAGTGGTCTCTTACCGTACCTGGTAACCGCAACCCCTGCCTGCTGATAAGACAGGACAATAGCTGATCGAATCCACCTGGCGATTGAGTCCTTTGAAGCCTTTTTGCCTTGGTTCCGATCAAGCATGGGGACCAGAAGTCTCCTCTTTCTATGCTTTGTTCTCTAAAGGCACATCTAGGATCCAGAGCATGCAATTCTCATTCCTTGTCATTCTTAGGCTTTCCGCAGACGGACAAAAGGGCAAACTCTTGAGTTCAAGGGAATGTGCAAGTCACCTTTGGCAAAACAACACTACAGAGTCCTGATGAAATACAGCACAAGGCTCTTGGGAGGAAAGTGCACCAATCTCACAGACTTGTGTAGTCAAGGTAACAGCAATGAGGAAAGTGACCATCATAAAATGGGAAGAGAGGCATCGATCAATGACTCAAAAGCGGCTCTGGTTAGAGGCCAAAGGACCAGAAAAAAAAATTACTCACCTTAGTAATTGTGTTTCTTCTGATGGAGTCTTGCTGTATTCTGACAATCTGCAGTTAGCTCCAGCCTTTAAACTGCCCCAGAGAGTATAGGGTTAATTTTCTATGCAGTGCATAGAACGTTGAGCTTGAGCTCGCTGTCTGCAGCACTTTGAAACCCAACCATCAGATTATTACGAGCAAACACTCACTTACTAAACTACGTGGAAATTGTAAAATGTTTAATTAGCCAACTGGCAACAAAAGTTTTGGATTCCCAAAGGAAGACTCAAGTCAGGAAACCCAAAACCAAAAACCTATTCAAATAAAGACTATAAAATAAGCACACACGCAAAAAGGAGGGTGTGCTGAAGACACCCCTGGGGAGGAACACTTCACCTGCCACCCACTTCCCAAAAAAAAAAAAAAGGTTCTGAGAGGGGAGGCAGGGAAGGAGGTCAGAATACAGCAAGACTCCATTAGAAGAAACACAATTACTAAGGTGAGTAATTTCTTCTTCAAACAACATGACGTCTTCCTGTATTCTGACAATCTGCAGACTACCAAGCAGTACCTCCATGGAGGATGGACAGAACCTACTTTGGGAATAGGCTCTGAAGTACTGCTGTGCCAAACCGGCATCACTCCTAGCCTGGATATCCAGAGAGTAATGCTTGGTAAAGGTATGGACTGTTTTCCAGGTGGCTGCTTGACAAATTTCTAATAGAGGGATATCCCTGGCAGCAGCCAGGGGAGCAGCTGTACCTCTTGTGGAATGAGCCCTCAGGCCCGAGGGTGGAATTTTTCCCAGTTTCTCACAGCAGAATTGTATACAAGAAACAATCCACCTGGCAATAGTTCTTTGGTAGCAGATTTGCCCTTTCCCATTTCCCCATAAGTGAGGAATAACTGGAGGGAATCAAACCTGTGGTCCTTGGTATACTCTATGTAGTAGCTAAGGGCTCTTTTAACATCTAAACTGTGTAGCCTCCTCTCCCCCCTGAGGAAGAATGATCAGTGAAGAAAACAGGGAGAGACATGGACTGATTCAAATGGAAGTCTGAAACCACTTTGGGCAAGAACCTCCTATTGGTTCTAAGGACCACTTTATCTCTATGGAAAGAGATAAAATCAGGTTCCACTGACAGGGCTTGCAACTCACTGATACGTCTGGCAGAGGTAATGGCTACCAAAAACAGTTTTCCAAGTCAAGTACTTAAGCTCTGCTGAGGACATAGGCTCAAAAGAGGGGGTTGCATAAGTTGGGCAATGCAAACATTTAAGTCCCAAGAAGGGGCAGGATCCCTAAAGGGAGGATAGGTATGAAGCAATCCCTTGAAAAATTTACAGAACACAGGATGAGATGATAATGAGGAAGGCTTCCCCACTGACAGAAAGGCAGAAACAGCTGACAAGGGTACCTTGAGAGTAGATAGTCTGAGGCCTAGGCCATTAAAATGGACTATATAATCCAGAACTGTAGGCAATTCAGCAGTGTCTGGAGAGATATGCTTCTTGGAACACCAAATGCTAAATCTTTTCCATCTGAAGTCATAAGTCTTTCTTGTGGCAGGCTTTTCGAGAGGCTTTGAGAATATCCAGAACCAGCTGGGACAGGTGCAAATCTGCGTACTCTAACTCTTCAAGAGCCATGCCTTGAGATTGAGAAACCGAAGATTGGGGTATCAAATCCTCCTCAGAGAGGAGGTTAACAGTTTGCAATTCCTGGGAAGAGGCAGGGGAAGATGTACTGCTAGAGACAGCAACATATGGTACCAAGGCTATCTGGCCCAGTCTGGAGCAATCAGAATCACTTTGCAAGGTTGTGACCTTACCTTGACTAGAACCTTGAACAAGAGAGGAAAGGGAGGAAAGGCATACAGAAATCTCCCTTCCCAGTTCAAAATCAGAGCATTCAGAGGGACTGAACCCAAGACTGGGGGGTCTGCAACAAAACAGAGGAAGTTGGTGATTGTCTGGGGCTGCAAAGAGATCCATCTCTGGAGTGCCCCACCTTGAAAAAATCATTTTCAACACCAGGGGATCCAAGGACCATTCATGATGGCCCTGGGAGATTCTGCTCAGTTAATCTGCTAGCAACTCTGTCCTTCCCTGGAAGGTGGACTGCTATCAGAGAGGTCTGCAGAGAATAAGCCAGGGACCACAATTTCATGGCTTCCGTGCACAAGGCCGTAGACCGTGTGCCTCCCTGCTTGTTGATGTATCACATGGTGGTGGTGTTGTCTGTTCTGACCTGAACCACGTTGTTCTGCACAGACTGAGAAAAAGCTTGCAGGGCCCAAAAGCTGCCCTGAGTTCCAGGAGATTGATATAAAGAAGGGACTCCTGAGGGGACCACAGACCCTGAGCTGTGGGAGCCCCCAGATGAGCTCCCCACCCTAAAAGGGAAGCATCCATGGTAAGAACCACATAATGAGTCTGAGTGACAAATGGGACCCCTTGCCTTAAATTATCCTGATCCTGCCACCATTGAAGAGCTTGGATCAGTGTCTGAGTCAGTTTGGTAAGAGAATCCTTCTTTTGGGACCAAAAGGCCCTCAGATGGAACTGGATGTCCCACATCTGGAATCTTGCTCTTTGGACCACTGCTGCAGAAGCTGCCATGTGGCTCAAGAGCTGAAGGAAGTGTCTTGCTGGTCGGGTCACCTGAAGGCTGAAGGAAGAAGCCAGTCCTGTAAGAGCTTTTGTCTTTTCCAGGGGAAGAAAGGCTCTTACCTTAACAGTATCTAGCTCTGCCCCTATAAAGGTAAGAAGCTGCACTGGTTCAAGAACTGACTTGGAGAGGTTGAGAAGAAATCCCAGTGAAGTGAGCACTTGCTGGGTCACTTGCAGGTCTGACTTGACTTGTCCTGGAGACTGACCCACTATGAGCCAGTCATCCAAATATGGAAAAATGGAAATCTTTTGCCTTCTTAAAAAGGCCACTACTACTGCCAGGCACTTTGTGAAAACCCTTGGAGCTGATGTTAGGCCAAAGGGCATTGGTTTGAACTAGTAATGGCCTGAGGGCAACTTGAACCTGAGGTACTTTCTGTGGGAGCACCTAATGGGGATGTGAAAGTAGGCATCTTTGAGGTCCAGGGAGGCTAGCCAGTCCCCTGGCCTTAGAGAGGGAAGAATTATTCCCAGAGTCACCATCTTGAACCTTGGTTTTAAAAGATGTTTGTTCAGGTATCTTAGATCTAGGATGGGTCGCCACTCCCCTGTCTTTTTTGGGGTAAGGAAGTACCTGGAGTACAGACCTTTTCCCCAGTGTAGGGCAGGAACTCTCTCTATGGCTTCTAAGGCCAGAAGAGATGAAACCTCTGCCTCTAGGGCAAGGGTTTCGGAGAGACTTGTAGGTGGAAAAGATCTGGCTCTCATCTTTGGAAATTTTTTGAAGCTGAGAACCAGTCCCTGGCTTACTACTTCTGGGACCCACTTGTCTGAAGTAACAGACACCCAGTCCTTTATGAAGTAAGCCAGCCTGCCCCCCTACAGGGATAGGAGAGTTGACCCGGGCAGACCCATTAGGGTGTCTGCTTGGCAGGGGCCTTAGGCTGAGGAGTGGATGTAGCCCTGCTCATCCCCTTTCTGCCTCTCCCTCTGAAGAACCCCCTCTGTGAAAAGGGAGAAGAGGCCAGTGCTTGGTAGAAAGGCCTATGAAAAGGCCTGCCCCGCCCCTAGATTGCTGCCTTTGAGGAGTTGCTTGCCTCTCCTTGGCCTGTACACTCCTATAAGTGGTCCTATATTCCTCCATTTTCTTCATGTAATTCTCTGTCTGCTCCCCAAACAGAGAATTACCTTCCACAGGGAAATCCATGGCCTTAGCCTGGGTGTCCTGTGAGAGGCTAGTACATCTGAGCCAAGCCATTCTCCGAAGAGCCACAGATGTAGCCATGACTCTTGATGATACATCACTGGAGTCCACAGCAGCATGAAACTGTACTTTAGATGCCTCAATCCCATCCGCAGCCACCCCTCCAGCTCCCTGGCCAGCAGGGGGAGGCCTGTTTAGCCAGTGCCAGTACAGTGTCCCACCTGGACTTCTGGTACCTGGCTGCACAGGCCATATAATTAGCCTGCCTGAGTCCCAAAGAGGATGCCATGTATTGCTTCTTTGCCAAGGCATCCATCCTCCTGGAGTCTTTACCTGGGGGTGTGAAGTCAAGGGAACTATTAGCCCTGTCACAGGCTGCAGCCTGCACTACCCCAACATGGCTGCATTGCTAGTAGAAAAACTCAGTGTCTGAGCCTGATAAAGAGTACATCTTGTCCATTCTCCCATCAACAGGAAATACAGAATTAGGAGACTTTAAAATTTTGTGTGTCTGTTTCCCAAATGATTTGTGCAGGGGAATAGACAGCCTCCTGGACTCTGAGATGTCCATCATTTCTACAAAAATCAGGCTCCTCTTGATCCTCTGTAGCTTCCTCCATAGGGAGCTGGAGAGTTTCAGCCACTTTCCTGTAGGACAGATAGTGGGGAAGGGACTCAGAGAGCCTAGAAGGGGAAACACCAGAAGGTCTGTCTGGGGAGATGTCCGGTTCAATAGGCAAATTCAGATTTTCTGCTCCATCATAGTCATCATCTTGTTCATAATCACCCTTCTCCTCAAATTCCAGTTCATAAAAATCTTCAGGGGTATAGTCCTGAACCGGTGGAACCGACCAAACCGAGCCCCTAGATCGGACGGAACCCGGCGAAGCGGTTCAACAATCTGAATCGCTTTGGCAATCTCATCAGCGGTTGGAACATGAACCTCCAGATCCGAACCGGCTAAGTTGTCTTTAAGTTTCCTTTTTGTAGGAACTGATCCCTCAGGATCGGCACTCCTCTTGCCCGAAGAAGTATCGCCCTGGTCAGAGGGCACTCCTTCTGGTTCGGTTGGAAAAGCGGACCTCGGCCCCCAAGTCTACCTAATCTTTTCCAGGGTAGACTTAGGAACATTTTACAAATTTGGCTGGCTGTATCAGGTGTTCAAACCCCAGACAATAAACACAGGTGGTGTGGGGATCGGCCTTAGCAAAGACCTCCCCATACTCACTGCAGTGTTGAAACCCAGTGGGCCCGGTTTTTTTCTTGGGTTTCTCAAACATGGCCAGCCTAACCAAACTTACCCTTTTTTCGGCAACCACCAGGCAGGACTCCCTTATCGGTTCCTAACCGTGTCACGGGTATTGGAAAAAAATGTTTAAAACACTTTTCTTTTTTTGGAACCAATAAGGACCGGTAGCCACACACTTAAAAAAAAAAACACAAGAAATCAAACTAAAGGATCGGTTCAGCCGAACCGATCGACAAGTCTTACAATTTCCACAAAGTAAACAGCAAAACTAAGTACTCATGGTACCACAGACAGAGCCTGAACCAACAATGCGGAAATAATTTCAGATAAAACCGACGCTTTAAACAACACTTTAACAGACTTCTGAACCGAGCTGAAGGAGAAATCTCCGGAGCGACTGTTCAGTGAGGCAGAGTAAAGAATCTGACGGTTGGGTTTCAAAGTGCTGCAGACAGAGACCTCAACCGAGGTCGAGCTCAACGTTCTATGCACTGCATAGAAAATTAACCCTATACTCTCCGGGGCAGTTCAAAGGCTGGAGCTAACTGCAGATTGTCAGAATACAGCAAGACTTCATGTTGTCTGAATGAGGTACCATGCTGAAAAATTAGGCTTCACTGGAGGGTGTTTCAAGGTGACAGCTCTTAAAAATCTTCTGATGGCAGGATGGGATCCCAGGGACTCTCCAGATTCCACCAGCAGCGGCGCTCTGTACTCTCAATGTTGCCAGTTGTAGCCCTCTATCGAAACAGTCCTTGAGGAACTGAAAGAGGACTGGTACTGATGCAGCCTGGTTGTCGTACTCCTGAATGGGAGCCAGAATAAGAGCTTCCTTCACATTCTGTAGTACACTTTGGAGGTTGACTGGCGTCTTAAGTACACCACCATCTCAATTATCTCTGAGAAATAACCTAAGTGTTCCAGAGCTTCCCGTCTAATCTCCAGGCTGAGAGGGACAAATTGCAGAGATTCAAATGAGTTATGGGACCCTGGTGAAGAAGGTCGGGGTTAATAGGAAATCTTAGTAGTGAATCTGTTGACATGTTGATTAGATGAGGGGACAAAGGATGCTGGGGCCAGTAGGGGCAGAACAAGACGAGCTCGGCTTTGTCCTCCGCCACTTTATGCAACTCTGAACAAAATGGGAATGAGAGGAAAGGCATAAAGAAGTCTCAACTGACTCCAGTGGAGAAAAGAACAGATAACTTACCATAACAGCAGATCGAGAATCTCCTCCAGTAGGCTAACATCTCTGGAA
Source organism: Neoceratodus forsteri (assembly GCA_016271365.2). Lineage (NCBI taxonomy): Eukaryota > Metazoa > Chordata > Ceratodontiformes > Ceratodontidae > Neoceratodus > Neoceratodus forsteri. The sequence continues at coordinate 913,725,860 of CM028131.1, read as the reverse complement.
CTATAAGCTGTCAGCGCTAGGACCACAAGGAAACTTTTGCTAGCCAGGGGCCATCTATGACGACGTCTACGTGTATATAAATGCGGGTGGCCCCAGCACTCCTCAGTTCCCCGTCACAGATTAGCACGGGAGGACCTCCAATCGTGGGGAAACCAGGAGATGATACCAGCACCAGACATACAAGGAGAATGGGGCTGGATACAGGATGCGTGGAGTAGGTTTTTAGGTACAGTATCTGATATGACCCCCCCCCCCCACTGTAAGCAAAATGAGGGAAGGAGGAATGGAGGGACAGCATGGACTAATGGAGGAACTTCTCTCGAAGAGCTACTGTTATGGTAAGTTCTTAAGCAACTGTTCTATTTTCTTCGAGGATACCTCTTTCATTAGGCCACACCTCTGAAATAATTCCCAAGCAGTGCAAAGTGAATTGGAAGGATGACAGTCTGATATATGATCAGGACAGAAGGCCTTGAAGTACAGCAAGCCCAAAACCAGCACGTCTCTGACAGACGACGTCCAGACTGTAACGTTTAGTGACAGTGTGAACACTGCTCCATGTGGCTGAAGAACATGTCAGAAGCAGGGACATTTCTGCTACAGGCAACAAAAGTGGCTATGCCCCTTGTGGAGTGACCAAGAACAGCACCAGAAAATGTTTTTATTATCGTACTTTCTATAACAGAACATAATACAATGTGCCAGCCATTTGGATAGGCATCGTCTCTGTATGCCTCCTAAGTCGTAACAGCCTTTATTTTGGCACTGTAAATGTGAAAATAAAATTTGCAGAGAGGATTTTTGTGTGTGCTCTTTGGGCCTGTCTCACAGCCACAGGAGTTGTGAGATTAGCCAGTTTCAACCAGGCTACAAGGCAATGTTGTAAGAAAGCTGTAGAAAATCTTCTTTTGATAAAGACAATGAAAGCCATGGAGAAGGCTTGAATGATGCACTGGATGTGTATCGGCATCGCAAACAAAGGGTAAGGGATTAGATTCCAGCCAAGATCAGAATTCTGTTTTTAGGGGAACCAGAAGGAAGCAGGGGAAGCAGTAAGGAGAACAGACGTGCAAACTGAAGAGAGAATAGCCCTGGCGGTATCAAAAGGGGACAAAATATTTTTTAGATATGTAAGTGAAAATAGAGAGACCAAGGGGGTTGTACAGAGTGGGACCATAAAAAGGCAGACATCTTGAACAAATACTTCTGCTCAGTGTTCACAGAGGAAAGGGAAGGGCAGGAACTGCAAAAAAAGGAACAGGAGATTTGAAGGAGGGGAGACAGGACACTAATCCTTTTTCAGAGTGTCCAGAAGGCGCTCTCTAATCTGAAAGTAGACAAAGTGATGGGACCAGTTGGGGTACATCCAAGGGTGTTGACGGATCTCAGGGAGGTACTGGCTGCACATCAGACAGTCCTATTTAACAGATCACTTGAAACTGGAGTGGTTCCAGAGGACTGGAAGAGGGAAGATGTAATCCCACTTCACTAATGTAGAAGCAGGGAGGAGGCTGGCAATTACAGGCCGGTCAGCTGACACTGGTAGTGGAAATGTTAATGGAAACACTGCTGAAGGAAAGGATTGTGGAATCTCTTGAATCCACTGGGCTACAAGACCCGAGGCAGCATGGATTCACACACGGGCTGTCATGTCAAATAAATCCAACAGACTTCTTTGACTGGGTGATAAGGGAATTAGATCAGAGAGGAGTGGTGGACGTGGCCTACCTACATTTCTGTAAGGCTTTTGACACCGTTCCACATAGGAGACTAGTAAGCAAGCTGGGTAGGTTAGTGGTGGGTAAAAGGGTGGTAAACTGGGTAAGAAATTAGTTAGGGGATAGGCAACAGAGGGTGGTGGTAAACAGAGCTCACTCCAAGGAAGGGAGGATGACCAGCAGGGTACCTCAGGGATCAGTGCTGGGACTGGTCTTCATTTATGTTTTTATAAGTGACACTTCAAAAAAGCTGGAAGGGAAGGTCTGCCTCTTTGAGATGACACCAAGATCTGCAACAGGATGGACACTCCGGGGTTGGGGGATGACAAGATGAGCAGAGATCTGAGAAAACTTGATAAGTGGTCAAGGTATGGCACCTGGGTTTCAATTCACTTAGGCACAGAAACCCAAGCACAAATACAAAATGGGTGGAATGGTACTGATGACAATGAAGCAGGAGAGAGACCTGGGGGTACTCGTACTGGATGACCTAAAGGTGGCCAGGCAGTGCCACAAGGCAGTAAGAAGAGCTAGTGGGATGCTGGGGTGCATAGGAAGGGGCAACACCAGCAGAAAAAGGGAGGTGGTATTGCCCCTGTATAGATCGCTGGTAAGATCCTACTTTGAGTACTATATCCAGTTCTGGAGACCATATCTCTGGAGGAACATAGACAGAGTGGAGGCAGTCCAGAGGAGTGCAACTAAAATGGTGCAGGGTCTACATTAAAAGTCCCACAAGGAGAGACTAACAGAGCACAATATGTACACCCCGGAAGAGAGGAGGGAGAGGAACAATATGACACAGAGACCTTTAAATACCTCACATGGCTAAATAAGATGCAGCAGGGAAGTATGTTTCAGAGAAAAAAAACAAAAAAAAGAGTGCCCAAGAACAAGGGGACATCCTATAAAACTGGAAGAAGGTAGATTCAGGAGAAATGGGAGGAAGTACTTCTTCACAGAAAGGGTGGTGGATTCCTGAAACAGCCTTCTAGTGGAAGTGGTGGCGTGGGGGAGAAAACAGTGGTGGGGTTCAAGAACGCACTGGGACAGGCACATGGGAATAGTAGTGGAAAGGAAGGGGGGGCTGTAGATCGAGTAGGGTCTGCGGTGAGAATGTAGGTAGGGAAAAATGGGCAAAGTAGATGGGCCAAACAACCCTCATCTGCCATCAGATTCTGTGTTTTTATGGATAAGTAAAAGTAACAGAACAAACTGCAATGGCTAAATTGCTAACAATTCCTTCAGCAGGTCCGAAGAGGATGATTGACTGCAGGAAAAGAACTGAGAAGTGATGTGGCGGGCCCATGTTTATATACACATAGACGCTGCAAGTCATTATGGGTTGCCCCCAGCTAGCAAAAGTTTCCATGTGGTCCTAGCACTGATGGCTTATAGCTCCAAAGGTGTGGCCTAATGGAGGAGACACCCTCGAAGAAAATGAAGGCATCTCCTGCCAGTGCTTCATCATCCCGTGTGAGAGAACAAAGTACAGTTACGTAAGAACTTATCGTAACAGTAGATCTTCAAGAGGAGCTCTTGCAGCAGGCTGCAACAATCAGGACTATGCCGCAGGCACTAGGACCCTCCAGAAAACTTCTCAGCCAACAGTATCAAGCAGGGACCGCCCCAGACGTTGGGCCCGGCCCGACGTCAACCTTGGTACAAAAGGGGGCAGACTCAGCTCCACCTCAGTTCCCCCGCCAAGGCCCATGAACAAGCCCTGACAAGAGAAGGAGGCAAGCACTAGATGAAGATATGCACACCTCGAGGGAAGTGCGAGGAAATAATCCCAGCAAAAGCTCTCTCAAGATCTACTGTTACGGTAAGTTCTACGTAACTGTACAATCTTACTTCGAGTGGGAGCTCTTGCAGCAGGCTATAACAATCAGGACTGAATACCAAGCAGTCCCATGCCAAAGAGGTAGTCAACCCTGGGAGGTGGAAAATACTGACTCCAGAGGCCTAGGACAAATGTCCCTGCAAAACAGCCAGACCAAAACCGGCACAGCGTCTGGAGATAATATCCAAGCTGTAATGCCTGACAAAGGTATGTACCGAGTTCCAGGTAGCAGCCGCACATATGTCCCTTATGGAGACATTTCTCAGAGCAGCAAAAGATGCAGACACTCCCCTAGAGGAGTGACCCCTGACCGGACCCGGTAGGGGTTTATTGTGCTTTTCATAACTGAAGGATACGCAGTGGATGATCCACTTTGAAATCGTCTGCTTGGTCACCAGTTTGCCCAAGCATTGTGGTGCAAAGGCCACAAAGAGTTGCTCCGACTGACTGTGCACAGCCGTCCTTTTGAGGCAATACCTCAATGTCCTGTGGACGTCCAATGTGTGAAGGAGAGCTTCCCCTCTATTAAATAGGGAAGGGAGATAGACTGGAGGGTCAACTCCGAGACCACTTTTGGAAGAAACTTAGGATTTGTCCTAAGGAAAACCCTTTCCCTGTGAAAAACAAATACGGCTCTTTACACATCAGAGCCTGAAGCTCAGAAAATGCTCGAGCTGAGGTAATAGTAACCAAAAAACACACCTTCCAGGAAAGGAAATGCAGCTCACAATCCACTGCCGGTTCAACAGGAGGGAGGGTAAGCTTTTCCAACACAAAAAGGAGGTCCCCAGGGTAGGACAGGATCCCTAATGGGAGGTCTCATATGCAAAATTCCCCTCAAAAAGGTGCAGGCTACATCTAACTGTGCTAAAGGCTTGTCTCCAATCAGAGCATGATAGGCAGAGACAGCCCACATGTGCACCTTAATAGAGGAGTAATTCAGGCCATGTTGGTACAAGAAGAGGAGGTACTGTAACTCTTGAGTTCACTGGACAGGTGACTGAGTCCAAATGCTGTGACGAGGCCCATAAACAAAACTGCTTCCATTTCATAGCATAGGCGGAGCAGGTGGAAGGCTTCCTTGCCGACACTAGGCCTGCTGCTACCTCCAGGCAGACCCCATATCTCTGTTGGGCTACGTCTGAAGGAGCCAAGCAAGCAGATGTAAGGAACAGAGGTCCAGATGGACCAGCGATCCCTGTTCCTGGGATAGCAACTGCGAGCATATGGGCAGCGGAGTTGGAGGTTCCACGGATAACTGCTGCAAGAGTGGGAACTAAATCTGCCGAGGCCACTGGGGGGGCTACTGGAATCATTCGAGCCCCTTCTGCCTGCAACTTCAGCAAAACTCTCTGAATGAGAGGGAAGGCGTAAAGAAACCTCCCTGCCCAGCAAACAGATAACATGTCTGGCCAGAAAACTCCAGGCACGTGCTCTCGCGAGCAAAAACTTGGCAGTTTGGTGTTGCGTGGTGACGCAAAAAGGTCCAGCTCTGGATGACCCCACTTGTTGAAGAGCTGATCTGCTATGGACTGTAACAGCTCCCACTTGTGAGCTCTGGATCGAGACCAGCTTAAGCTGTCAGCCAGATTGTTTAGGACGCCTGAACATGCACCGCTGGGAGCAAAATGTGTTGTTCCAGTGCCCAGTACCAGACTCTCATCGCCTCCCTGCAAAAGGGGATACGAATGAGTGCTCCCTTGCTTGCTGATGTAAAAGACAACCGTCATGTTGCCTGTTTGAACTAGAACAGAGCCCAGCACCAGGTCCTCTTGAAATGCCCGTAAGGCACAGAGGACCGCTCACATCTCCAGTACATTGATATGGAGAGATCGTTCCTCAGGTGTCCAAACCCCTTGCATCTGACGAGTACCCAGGTGCGCTCCCCATCCCAGATCTGATGCATCTGTCGTAAGGGTCTGACCTAGTGGCTTCGGATGAAACCAGACCCCTTTCTCCAAATTCCGGGGGTCCATCCACCAAAGCAAAGTTCTCTTGACTGGCTCGGTGATCCTGACTAGAAAATCTATATCGTCAGAGCCCTGGTCCCACTGCACCCTGAACATCCACTGTGGGGGGGACCCGCATGTGGAGGCGGGCCAGAGGAGTGACCGGAATGGCCGCCGCCATGTGCCCCAGCAGCCTGAGGAAGTTCCCTGCTGGAACCTTATTTATTTATTTATTATTTATTTAAGAGATTTACCAGGAAAGGCATACTGAGCAGGGTACCGCTCGATTCCAGATGCGCCCTGGGGGTAGGGGGTTACAAGGATGTAGTACATAATACATAAAGCACAATAGAACAGACTGTACATAAATTGTAGATATCCAGCAAAGGCCCAATGGGATGGGTGAAGTAGCTGAGATGCATGTGGAGTTGTACAAAGTGTAGAGTAGTTACAGGCAGTATTACAGGCAGTAGTACAGTAGCAGTATTTACAGGCAGTGATGCAGTAGCAACAACAGCAATTACATAGTGAGATTAGATTTACCTACTAGATGGGTGGGTGAGAATATCAGACAGTAGCAGAGGAGGTCAATACAACATGACGATGGTACTAATTTAGAAAAAATGGAGCTCAGGATAGCTGATAGGAATTGAGCAGGGAGTTCAGCGATGGGGAAGGTATAAGCAGTTGGTGGCTAAATGCGTTTGAGGAGGGCATTTCTGTGGGGTACTTTTGTGTGTCTGATGTCGGCTGCTAGGGAGTTCCAGAATTTGGGGAGTCTGAGTTGAAAGCAACCTGACCTGATCAGGTGGATCTGTGGGGATGGAGAAGTCTGGAGTCAGAGTTCCTGAGATCGTAGGTAGGTGGGGTAGGCGTGTTAGGGATGTCGATAGGTAGGAGGGCAGCGTATGACATCAGAATTTAGCAGTGAGTCTAGTGCAGTGCAACAATCGACGATTTTGGAGAGATGGGAGGTCAAGGGATTTGTAGAGGTCGCAGTGGTGGGTGTTTGGCAGACAATCCAAAGCGAACCGGCAGAAGGAGTTATAAATAGGCTCGAGCCTGGCTAAGGATGTTTGGGGGGGGGGGCCGTCCGAATGACATCGCCATAGTCAAAAAATTGCAAGGATCATTTTTTTATCGCTTTCTGCCTGGTTTGTGTAGGGATGCAGAACTTGTTCCGATAGAGAGCTCCCAGCATGGGATGTAATTTTTTTTGCAGAGCCTCAACATGAGTAGAGAAATCAAGGTGCTGATCCAGCTAGACGCCAAGATAACGATATGAGGAGTTGACCTCAAGTGGGGTCCTATCCAAGGTAAAGAAGGTGGGCGCATCCTTTAGCCGGGTTAGCTTGGCACGGGAGCCAAAGGTGAGGGAGACCGTTTTTTTTTGAGTTTAGGAATAGTTGGTTCTTAATGAACCAGTGTTGGATGGAGTCGTAGTCCTTCTGAAGGTGAGATGCTACAGTGGTTCCAGATGGGCCAGAGGCAAATATCACCGTATCGTCTGCATACATATGGATACCACATTGGGTGCAGACAGTAGGCAGGTCGTTAAGAAAAACTGAGAAGAGCAGCGGGCCAAGTACAGACCCTTGAGGTACGCCACTGGTGACAGGGAGGGGGAGGAGGATAGAGCTGAGCCGATGAGGACTGTTTGTGTTCTGCCTGACAGGTATGACTGGAACCAACTGAGTGTTGTCGTCGTCAGACCGGTTTGGGCAAGTTTAGAGTTCAAGAGGGGTGAGATACTGTGTCAAGGCTTTGCTAGGTCTATAAAAGTAGCTGCGGTAATGTCCCCTGCTGTCAATGCCTGTAAGAACGGAGTTGGTGAGGCTGAAGGAGGGATGTGGTGGTGAGTGGTTTTTCTGAAGCCAGCTTGAAAGGGGGTGTAAAAGGAGATTGTATCGAGATAATTGTGTAGCTGGGATAGAACAAGGCGCTCTTGAATTTTGGCAAGGATGGGGAGCAGAGATATAGGCAGATAGTTTGAAGGGGAGGAGGGGTCCCCTCCCTTAGGGAGTGGAATGACTGTGGCCTGTTTCCATTTTGTAGAGACAGCACCAAGTTTAAATGACAGATTACAGAGCATGGTTAGGAGGTAGGTTATGGCCGGGGCATAGAGTTGAAGCATTTTTGAGTCTAATCCAGATGGACATTTTCCTTTGGTTGTGTTTAGAGTGTGTAGGATTTTTATCACCTGGTCAGGGGTGACTTGGTGGAGCGAGGAGGAGGCCTGGGGAGGTGTGTTAGGGAGAGTAGGGGGGTCCTAGGGAGATCGAGTGGAGGTAGGTGGGGTGTGGGAGGAAGGCAGGCAGTAGTGGGTGAAGTGGGCAGTAAGCTCTGATGCAACCTGGCGAGGTAGTTCTGATTCTGCCCGCTGGGTTGAGGTGGGGGTGGGGGTTGGGTTGGCGGAGTGAGGAGGGAATTTATGGATTTCCAGAATTGAGATGGTTGGGTGTGGTTTTTGTTAAACGTCAATTTGAAGTAGTTTGATTTGGACTGACGTATGAGATGTGTGCAGGCATTTCGAAGGGACCGGTATTGTTGTTGTGCCAAGTGGGAACCAGTGCTCTTGAAAACTTTCCAGGCCCAGTCTCTGGCTTGGAGTTGTTCCATGAGTTTTGAGGTTACCCAGGGTAAGTGGGAGCCCCTGACTCTGGATCTCTTTAGTGGGGCATATGTCCCAGAGAGTGAGGAAATTTGTAGAAGTAGCCTAGGCCTCGCCCAAGGAGGTGGCGCTAGGGATAGACGCACCAGTCAATGGTGGAGAGGGTGTCAGAAGTGCTGGCAGATCCAAAGATTTATAGGCTCTGCAGGCAGCAGACGGGTGGGGTGTGGAGGATGGAAGATTTTCACACTAGGTAAATCATGGTGGTGGTCGCTAAGGAGTCCGTAGGGAGGCCTGCTTGAGTATCCTGCATGGGTGGGTAGTGAGTTCAGTCCAGTAGTGTGTGTTTTAGATTTGTGGTTTAGGCGGTGGGTTCCCCTATTTGCTGGTGTAAGTTTAGTGCACTTATCTGGCAGCGTGCCTTGGATGCAGCACATGCCATCCAGTTCAAATTGAATTCCCAGAGGACGTGGAGTTCACTGCCTTCAGTGAGGGTCCTCAGGTTGCCTAGGTGTTCAAGGATGGAGGTTAACGGTGTGTCCGGTGGGCAGTATGACCCAGCTACGTATACTGGGATAGAATGGGGCAGGAGGATTTTGATCAGGAGGGACTCAATGTTTATTGAGGGCGTTGGTGAGGGGATTACAGAAAACTGGAGATTTGAGGCGACGTACATGGCAACGCCGCCACCCTTCTTTCTCCCCTGCCTGTCTTGGCGGATTAGCAAGAAACCGGGAATAGAGAATTCCTCGTCCTGGTGACGGGGCTTCAGCCATGACTCTGTGATGATTACGATGTCTGGGCGCAGGGTAAGAACAGTTGTTTGTAGGGCAGCAATTTTATTTAGGATGCTGCTATATTTAGTGCACGATTTTGAGACCTTTGGGAGGTGGGTTGAGCTCGGTGGTGGGCAGCTGTGGGTGCTCGTGTCTCTGGGTTCTGTTCGACGTCCCTGCTATGAGGTAGCAGAATACCAGGGTGTTCCTTAACTGGCGATGATCTTTAATGGTGCGCTCCGGTATTTTGAGATGCGGGGTTAAGTTTGTCTTTGGGGTTAAGAGGATTGAGGGATATAGGCAGCAGTACCGGAAAGGGGGGATAGAGGCTCCAAGTGTCCAGTTGTGCCCCAGGTGTAGGTAGTGTTTGGGTGAAGCAGAGGAGAGTGGGGTGGGTTGAGAGAGAGGGCAGGCAATGGCACAGGGTCTGGTAGGGTAGGGTTGACTGAGGGAGGGAGGATGAGGCTATGCAGAGCAAGGTAATAGTAGCAGTGAGGAACTGCATATTTTTTATTTTTTGCTTTCAATACCAAGTGGAATTCCTTGTGTGCAGGAGGGAAACACAGACTGCTCAGCAGTGGCCGCTAGTGGTGGAGCAGTATAAGGGACTAATGGTAAAGTGGACTGATTGGTTCACGAGGGTCTGGGGCACCACTATATAAAGAGAAGCCAACCAAGGGTGGTGGTGGTGGGGGCGGTGGGGAGCCTGCGCGTAGCGCAGGTGGGGCTAGAGCTCCTCCAGGCACTGGGAGCAGCTGCAGAAAGAAGAGAACTCGGACTACCTGTTGTAGCATGGTCCGGGGGGGCGGTTCCGATTTCGGCTATCCAGCGGCTGTGGGGACTCCTGCCCTCGCAACCTCCTCGTCTGCCTGAGGAGTTACTGAGATCCATTCAGCAATCTCACGCAGGCAATCACCCCTGTCCGGGGGTAGAAAAGCCATGCCCTGGACAGAATCCAGGACGGCTCCAATGAAGACGAGTCATTGACTGGGCTCAGGGGACGATTTCTGAAGGTTCAGGGTGATCCCCAGCTCTCGGAATAGAGTACAGGTGTCTCCAAGAGCTTGAAGCAGGCCTGACCTGGACGGGACCGTAAGTAGCCAATCGTCAAGGTAAGGGAAGACATAATGCCCCTGACACCTTAGAACTGCAGCCACCACTGCCAAGCACTTTGTGAAGACTCGAGGAGTGGAGGAGAGGCCGAACGGAAGAACTCAGAATTGGTAGTGCTCCCCTCGGAAGTGGAACCTCAGAAACTTCCGGTTGGGAGGGAAGACCCCGATATGCATATATGCATCTTGCATGTCTAGGGAGCAGAGCCAGTCTCCTTGGTGCAGCAGGGGAAGTAGACCTGGAAAGGTCACCATCCTGAACCTTTTGTACTCTATAAAGAGATTGAGAGAGCTGAGGTCCAGAATGGGTCGAAGATCCTATGTCTTTCTTGGGACCAGGAAGAAGTGGGAATAAAACCCCTTTCCCCGCTGATGCAAGGGGACTACCTCTATTGCCTTTTTCTGCAAGAGGGTCCGAATTTCTCCTTCTATATAGTGGGATGAGAAGGAGGATATCAGGAGTACTTTGGTGGAGTATTTGGAGGGAATTCGTGAACTCTAGCTTGTGTCCTCTCCTGATAATATTCGGGACCCACTGGTCTGCATTTATCGATCTCCACCCTTCGAGATGAAGGGAGAAGTGGCCCCCGACCGTCTCCCCGGAATCTTCCTTCGGAGGAGGGGGGGCGGAAGGGAGTGATTGGGCTGAGCCAGGCGTAGGCAGAGAGGCCTGGGAGGACTTGGGCCCATGGTTAGGAGCGCCTCCAGGATGCTGGTTACCGGCCCTCCTACGAAAGCCGCATATCTGACCCTGCTGGTTACCATGAGCTTGTCCACCTTGACCATCTGAGGGTTTGGAAAAAGGCCGTTTCCGTCGCCGGTCGCCAAGGTACATTTGGCGGACCGACCAGATGGACTTCACCGATTCCTGGAGACATGAAATCAAGAGCTTCCATCTCCTGCCCAAACAACACGGTACCTTGGAATGGCAGATCCTCGATACCGGACTGCAGATCCTGGTGAAAGCCTAAAACTCTTAACCAGGCATGGTGCCAAAGGCAAACCCCGGAAGCGGCCGGCCGGGCTGCCGTATCTGCAGTGTCGTACAAGGCTCTCAGGACATGAGAGCCCATGTCGGAGCCCGATTTAAGTACATCCAAAAGTTCAGTCTTCTGCTCGGAATCTGGCATGGCTCTCAGTAGCTCTTGTCCCCTCTCCCACAGAGCATTCTGGTACTGGACCATATGCATCAGGAAGTTGAGGGACCGGATGGAGCAGGTGGAGACAGAGTAAACCCTCTTGCCCAACTGGTCCAAATACCGAGACTCCGGATCGGGAGGCTACGAGCTAAGGTGCTTCGGCTGTCTCGACTTGTCATGGGCAGCCGTAATGACCGAAGAGTCCACCTGAGGGTTCTCTGCTCAAAAGGCTTCTGCCCTCAGAGCCTTATACAGCCTGTCCAATTTTTTGGGAACAGCCGGACGCTTCCAGGTAGTCAGAGTCAGGTCCTGGAAAGTGTCAACCAAAGGAGGGACCACCAAGAGTTTCGGCTCCTCTTGCCTCAGGTATTTGGCCAACCTTCAGCGTTCCGGATCGAGGTCCTCTGTTTCCCACTCATTGGAGGCCTGGATATGCCTCATGACGTCCATGAAGGTCGGATCGTCTGGATGCGAGCAAGGCTGGTCCTTCTCTCCCGGGGATCCCCCGATGCCAAGAGAGGAAGAGGATGCCGATGAAGAAGAGGAGGACCGACTACTAAGTCTGGAATAGTCTGATCTCTCCTTGTGACCAGACTCCCTCTATCGTCGGTAGCTGGGGGACCAACGTTGGTCTGAACACCGGCTCCGGTCCCAAGATTGGTGACGGAGCGTAGACGGACATCTGTCAGGGAACCGATGTCAGGAGTGCCCCTGCCCAGAGGAACGAGTAGGGCTGCAAGTGTGAGACCTGGACCGGCAACGGTCTCCAAAGTCCTTGTAGCGTCGGCAGTAGTCTTTGGACCGGGAGCAGGAACAAGCCCTGGGTAGAGGTGTAGGCAGACGATCGGGGGACTTCCTCGGGGAAGGCTCACCTCCAGGCTGTGGTTTGTCCGCCCGTCCGTACCGTGTGTCCAGCGGCCCGCTTCTGGACCTGCCTCACCAAAAGGAGAACAACTCTGCAGCCTGTCCTTCATGAAAATTTCAGCCCTCGGCCTGGAAAGGAGTATCTGGGATATCTGCAACCAAAGGGGAGCCCAGGGGAGGAGGAGGACTTGGGAGCAGGGACGTCGGCTCTCCCGTGGCCGTGCCCAAACCCTTCACCCAGCGAAGGAGGTGGGACCAACAACGGGGTGTCTCGGGGGCGCTGGAGAGTCCTTCGGCCCCGGAGGTGCGCCTTTAGGTGCCTTGAGAGGTGGGGCCAGAGCTTTTACCTCCAAGGTCTTGGTGGCGACCCTCAGTGGGGTTACCTTAGGCTTGGCCGGCTTCTCCCCCAATGGGTCGGCTTTGGCCTGCGACAACTTCAGACGCTCACCTGGGCCCAGGGACACATGGGCCTTTTTTGGGAGAGGGCTGCGAGCGAGAATGGGACCGTGACCGGTGTCGGGACCTACTACGGTCTTTCCCTTGGTGCTTGGTCTTCTCCTTGCGCTTCCCCTTCTCCGAAGTGTGCAGATCCATCTTCTCTAACAAAAAACCTTTAGGGCTTTGAGATGTTGGCTCCGGGTCCGGCTGGTGAACGCCTGGCAGGCTGAGCAGGCCGCAGTATCATGGTCTGACCCGAGGCAAAAGACGCAGCGCTTGTGCCCATCTTTGGAAGGGATCTGCCGTCCGCAGTCGCACTTATTCTGATGAATCTCCGGGCAGACAGATGACGGTAAAGACATCCGTTGAAACAACTGAAAAAACGTCGAAAAACTGTACAAAACGGTTGAATAAAATGAATTTCGCTGTTCCTGGCAAGCTGAGCAGTGAAGCCTTATCACGTGCGCGGGACGCGGTGGGAAAAGAACTGGAGTGGAGCTAGGTCCGACTCTTTTGTACCAGGGCTGACGTCGGGGAGGGGCCAATGTCGGGGGCGGTCCCTGCTTGGTACTGCTGGCTGAAAAGTTTTCCGGAGGGTCCTAGTGCTTGAGGCATAGTCCTGATTGTTATAGCCTGTTGCAAGAGCTCCCATTCAAAGTAAGATCAGCTGTGCTTTGGCTCTGTTTCTGGAGGCAAAGAGGTCCACTTGGGGTGATTTCCATAGTTGTGTTGGGAGTTGAAAGGCAATGTCGTTTAGGTCCCACTATCCTGGTAATAAGTGTTGCACAGAGTTGTCCTGTCCTAGGATGTAGATCGCAGTGAGGTGCTCCTCGACCCTGTGAGTAATTGCAGCTTCCAGAAGCATGCATCAGATTCCAGTTCTGCATTGTCAGTTGATGTAAGGTACTGTGGTCCTGTTGTCCATGAGAATCAGGACATCTTGTTGGAAAATGATGTCCATGAACTTCTTCAGAACTACAGTAAAAGTACCACTTGCATTTCCAGAACACATATGCTGAGGCGTGACTCCAGTAAGGATCACTTGCCTTAAACTGAGAGTCAATTCAAGTAGGCATCTCATCCTCTGAGACTGGGGTTGGTGGTGATCCTCACAGGCTGCGGAAGCCCTACTACTTGGCCCTTCATTATGTTCATCCGCACGGTCCACCAAGTGAGACGTTCCTTTATGTGCTGCAATATCTTTATGTTGCGGTTCTTGCTGTCCCTGTGAGGGGATCATTATTTGAGGACAGTCGCTTGAGTTAGCTACATGTGAATCATGGCTCATGGTAGTGTGTCCGCCAGCAAAACCAATGTCCCGATGAGCTGCTTGAACAACTGGACTGGTAGTAGTGTGGCATGTTAAAATTTGTTAAGCTTTATTAAGTCCAGATATTTAAACGTCTTTTGGGAAGACCTTGCATGACAAGTCCGAAACACTGCTCCCACATGGATTTGTGTTTGTGCTGGTACCAGGGAACTCAAGATGCTGTACAATTAAAGGAACACTTGAATCTCTTAAAAGATTGAGTGGAAGGGTTTTGAACTGAAAGTGAAGCTCCTGGAATTTAAACCTCAGATATAGTCTGTAAGACTCCTGGATGGGAATGTGCAGGTAAGAGTCCTGTAAGTCTATGCAGGCCAGCTGGTCTCCCCACTGTACCTCCCTGATGACGGATGAGAGTCTCTCAGTCTTGAAGGACTTGTTGTGAACAAAGTGATTTAGGAATTTAAGTCCATCGCTGGTCTGAAATCCCACCCACCCACCACCCCAGTACATTTAGGCACGACAAAGGCTAGAGAGGAAAAGCCTTTATTGAGGTCTGGAAGAGACACCATTCCATGGAAAGGAAATCAAGTCCCTAACTGTGTGAAGCACTGCAAGCCACTTGCCAGGATCAGAAGACGGCAGAGATGGGATGATATGAGAGACTGGAGGCTTGGATTTGAATCTGATAAGGTAACCCTTGTTTACCATGTCCAAAGCCCATCTGTCCATTGTTGAATGGACCCATTCCCCCAGGAAACTGGAAGGTCTGCCTCCGATCTGGGGATGGATCCTGGCTGGTCTATTCTGAAAATTTTTTGGTAGAGCTGCCCGAGTCACGGTTGCAGATACCTCTGCCTGCTGTTGCATTGGTTCCAGGAGGTGAACCAGGATCATTTGTTGGTGAAGCCCCTTTTGGTTGCCTGACCTTTAGTAGGAGGATTGGCCATTAAAAGGCTTCCATGAGCCTCCAAATCAATTTCTGCCTCTGGACTCAGACTGTGACAAGTGCACTTTTGGCTGCCTCTCCAGAGTCCTTCACTGAATCCTTAAGTGCTGTGCCAAACAGATCTCCTTCGTAGGGCACATGAGCTAAGTGGATTTTTCACAAGGCATCCATCTACCAGGCCCTTAAGCATAAGTTCCATTTTGCAAGGTTTGGTAGAATATGGTCCTGGTTGTGCAGCGGGCTGCGTCTTCAGAGAAGTCTGCTGAGTAAGCTGTAGCCAGGCCCATGGGCTCAACTGGTGAAGATCCCTGGTCTTCTCAGAATCCTCCATCAGTTTGTATGCCAAGTCAGTAGTCCAAGACAGAGCAGCCCTGGCTGAAAACAGTGTTACAGTTACCATCTTCATGGATACTGTGGAGGCTTGGAATGCCTTTTTTAAAGGATACCTCCACTTTTCAATCAACTGCATCCCAGAGGCGTGCACAACCGTCTACTGGAATTATGGTCTTTTTGGTCAAAGATAAGATCATGGGATCCATCTTTTTTGGGAGGTTTAACCAGGTATCAAATTACTTGTTGGCAAACCTCAATAGCTTGCTGATACAGGATGGTACTGTGTACTTCTTTTCTGGACCTTGCCACTCCTCGAGTAGATCCTCTATAGCAGGTGGGATAGAGAATGAGGTTGCAGTCTCAGTTGATCTGGATAGCTTGAAAGATCATGTGTCCTCTTTTGACATTAAGACTGTGGGGATTAAGGTGAATTTCTGCTTCAAACATTCTTCACAAAATACTACAGGCAGGGGAAAATGGGCACACTAGGTGGGCCAAGTGGTCCGTAATCTGCCTGAAAATTCTATGTTTCTACTTCAAAATCCTCTGTATCAAAGTGACTGTTCACTTCAGTTTCAGTATATGAGGAATCACTGTGCAGTCCCCCTTATTCTGTAGATGAGGGAATCCAGCTCAGAAGATGATGGGGACCTGGCACGTTACTTATTCTTTCTGTGATGATGGGGCAGTGGTCATCCCTACTTCAGACTGGTGTGCAGATCTGGAACACTTCTTTTTTTGCCATGGTTATGATTCCAGTGGTCATTTTCATCCAAGGAGGGTAGCAGAGTTCTCTTTCTGGAGATTTTTTTTCTGCATAGGGTCCTGAGGAAAAGGAGGCAGCTGAAGATCAAAGCACACATAGTGCAAAGCAGAAGCCCTGTTCAGCTTGGCGATAAGGTCCGTGGCCAGCTGAAGCTGTGACTGCTCATCAACATCCTGTCTTTGACTGTTGTGGCAGTGTCCTCTTCTGCAGATATACTGGACTGAGACGATTCTGCCACAGCTTTGCGTTTGAGGCACAGGGATCCCGCAAATTTGACTGATAGGGAGGACTTACATTTTGAACATTTCCTCCCCTTGGACAATGGCCCTGGAGGACTTGCTCCCTCGCTTGTCCAAAAGACATCTCGTCTCAGTGGGGAGTAGTTGACTCGGGGCAAAAATTAAGCAGAGTCACCTTGCTAAGGGTAGTACTCTACAGCCGTGGGACAGAGAAAGAGTAAGATGCTCCTGAAAACTGCCCTTGCCTGTAGAGATTACTCTTTTGAAATAACTGTGTCTAGTTCACAGCCGAGTGATTTAAATTGCTGCCATGCCTGCAACTGATGTAAAGCCTCTCACTGTTTGACAGAGGAATGTATTTTGTCACTGATTCAGGCAGGCCAAACACGGAGATTATTATGGCAATCCAGAGCGGACTGAATGTTAAGAAATAGCTTCTCCACAGGCTAACTGAGTCACTGAGCCATGATGATGAGCAGCAGACTGCAAGGGAACCAAGAGTGTAGGCTGGCAGCGGCAGTACTGGCACGCTTACAAAACAGCCACCAGATGGGAAGTTCCTGTGCTTGAACAAGGAAAGGACATCCTTGAGACTCACTCCTGCAGGTGAACAGTCGCCAAGAAGCTGTGGTCCCCAAATCAAGTACTACCTCCCCCAAGCCCTGGGTCACAGAAGTGGATTCAGGAGATGTGTCGATATGCCCTTCTATGCTGCGTGTTCATCAAGGAGGGCTTCTTAACACAATCTGTACTCCCTGCACTTAAGCAGGCCATATGTTCTTCCTAGGTGGTCCTGCTCCACGCATACACATTAGCATCAACAGTAATGCGTATGCCTGCAGTCGCAGCTTCACTATTCAAAACGTTGATTAAATGGGTTAGAGCACTCATTTTTGAAGAGGGAGCAACTTTGCAGAGTTCAGCTAATTCCACATTGTCATAGGATGGATTCTGCTCACATGCCGCCAAAAATTACTAATTCATTCATGAACACGTTTACAAACAGCTCAGTGCCATGTCATGATAGTGGACTAGTGAACATGCAGAAACATCAGCTGGTAGGGTTTCAGGCTGGCCCTAATCATATTAATTTTGAACAAAAAAAAAAATCAACAAATTTAACTTCTGAGGCAGGTCCTAGGGCATTTATGCCATTTGTAAGATCTAGAAACTGCAACAGGACTAATACTCTTTACGTGGAGTCTGAAAATGCAAAAAAAAAAAGGTTGACAGTGTCCTAATTGTGACAGAGTTGAACAACACCCTGTCCCATTTGTTAAGCAGAAACATTTAAAAGCAAGGGTATGTTCTATGGTCTCCTTTTCTGTCTGTCTGACTGCGCAATCATTTTTTTGTCAGGACCTAGGAACTGATCACTACCAGTCTCACAATTCTCCCCCTTCCACTATCTCCCTGCCTTCACTTGATGTTTCTTGCCATTTTCATCCTGTTTGCTTATCTGTGGTTATAAAAAGGTATGTTGATCTTTATGTGAAACTGGGGTCTCTGGTTTGAAAATGTATGTACTTATATTGTTAAAATGATTGCAAAAGCTATTTGGAAATCAGGGGTTAACCCTGAGATAGTGTTTGACCTCCACAAGCTCATTTGCAGAGCTGTCAACAGGAGATCAGTACTAAAACATAATATTTTTTTTTGTTTAACCTGCAGGAAAGAAACTGACAAAATTTTGGGACACTGTTAAAACAGACTTGTATCTTAACGAAGTCCGGATGCATGCCAGGAAAAGACATTACATTATAAACAGAGCTATCTTTTGTTAAAGAGAGATTACAACTGTTAGATACCCTCACATGAAGGGCTTTGTTTTGTTGGAACTGCCTGTATTTAGAGTTATCCTGCACACGTTTTTTATTTTATTGTTACTGACAATAATAAAAAACTACTTATGAATTTTATAACTTCTCCTGGTCTGCCTATGCTTCCTGACCTATGCCTCCGACACTAATGAGGAAACTATAGCACAATTCAGTCCAGTCTCAGCAAACTCAAAGGCAATAATGACCATCAACCACTACTTCTAGAGAGAAAACTGCTCTTATAGTGATAATTAGTCCTATAAGAGGGCTTTACTGCCATTAAAAATAATGGCAAAAAATCTGAACATCCAAAAAATCTTCTTATAAATGGGATATTCTTATAGAATATACAAGGTTCTTATAAGTGGGCTCCAATGTATTTTATTTAAATTCTATATTGTGATAAGCAACTTGTATCCAGTACATTTAGACCATTTCTATAGCCTTGATGGGAACAGACTACTCCCTGATAGTCTTTTTGTATCAGCAGATACAAAATGCTGGGCCATAAACTAATAATTACATCAATATATCAATCTGTCTTTTCAGTTTATTCCTGAACTGATGAGTGGTTCTGACAACTTATAAAAGTTCACAACCATAGTATGAATCTACCACTTACAGAGTTACAGTTAAAAGGTACCCCCAATGGAAGTTTTTTTTTTGTTTTGTTTGTTTTTTTAAATCGCTAGTGGCAGCCATATTTCTTGGCACATCATTAACTGCAAAACTAGTAATAAAAACTGCTTGAAAATATCTGAGGGAATTAAAGGCACCCTGAAGCAGGTCATCCCATTAGTGCTGTCCACAACACTGACAATCTGCACTCAAAACATGCCTGGGCTGCTGGAGGCCAACGTGGGGAAAGGAGGATGCCTTCTTCGAGGAGGGTCCCTGCCTCTGCTTTAGCACTGCCACCTGGGTGACCACAGGTGGCAGTGCATCAAAAGGTGCTGTGGAAAAGAGGACCATCAGCCAGGCTTTGTGCCCACACGTGCAGCATGCAAAGACACAGAGCCTCTAGTGTCCAAGGGGAATAAACAACCAGATGTGGAGGGGCATGGCCCAACTGCCGAAGTGAACAGACATAGGAATACTGGGATCTGCAACTTTATTTTTTCAAACAAACTTAAATGATTCTTCTGACCACCTAGCAGTACCGGAGCAACTTTCGACATTTTAAAAGATGGGAAACCTAAAAATCAGCTACTGCCAGAACCGCCAAAGACAAAGGCCCCAAACACGCGGGCTGCAGCAGGATCCAGGCTGCGGACTGTTCCAAGTGGCGACCCCTTCCTTGTGTCCCATTTGGCTGCAATTCAGGGTCTCAACCTAAAAATGGATGAGTTCAACAGCAGGCCTGCCCTGTTACAAAAAACAGTTGAATTGACTCAGGCCAATGCAACCAAGTCAGGAGAAATAGCAGAAAAAGCCCTAGTTACATGCACACATTTTGTAAAAGAGAACTCTACCATCTGGGCCCATCTCAAGTAACTACAGAACTTTTCAAGGGTGGCAAACATCCACATACTTAGCCTACCTGACTCGACAGAAGGTGCTCACCTAAAGACTTTCCTGAGGGGGTGAGTCCCAGAGGCACTTTCCCTGGACTTTGCTACAAACACGAAGAAGCATTTGTCAATGCCGAATGTCTGCTTGCTGGTATTAGCATTTGAAATGCAGGAGTCAGACAGATGCAGAGTAGGACTGGCAGTGAAGTACTGAACTTCACGCCAACCCCACCTCCACCCTGCAGACATGGACAGGCATTGGGGCATGCATTTGAGTTGTCACTCATAACGTTCATGCTATTTCACCTCACCCTAACCTGCAGACACTGACAAGTGTTGAGGTGTGCCTTGGGGTGTTCGGCTTTACAGTCACCCCACTCCAAAAGGACATGCGCTGAAATGGGTGCAATACAGAATGGGGTGAACTCTGGGGCCGAAGAAACCAAGGCACAGCTTGATGCCGGTCCAGTGGCTGCAGGGTTGATTGCGGAATGGCATGAGCATTACATTGGCGATCAAAGGGGCACCCTGATGCCTGTCAGTCTGTATAGGGCGAAACACTGGATTAGAAACCATAATACCCGGCATATGTTGGTATTTGCAGTACAAATTTTCAACATGGGCATTTTGTGGCCCCCATCTCATGAAAGCATTTGGGACCTCTTCTCATGAACAGTGGCACTCCGATTTTGTCAATGTGTCCCGAAATTTGAGCTTCCACAGTGAAATGTGCCATCGTGCGCCAGAAGTATGAAAACACAGATCGGGCAGGATGTGAAGAATGACAGCTGTACCATTCATAGGTAGGTGTAAAGAGATGGCAATGTTGAAAATCTGTAGTGAAAGTATTAAAAATGCTCAAACTACCGAGCGTATGTGGAAACTGCGCAATGCATGCGTGTTAACAGTCATTTAGTGGAATTATTTCACCAAATTTTAACATAGGCATTTTGTGACCTCTGCTCATTAACACTGTCACTATGATTTTCTTAATCTGTCCCAAACATCGACTTCCCACAGCAACCACGGTATTCTGCACCAAATGTATAAATGCATATTTTGGGCAGGATGTGAAAAATGACAGCTGTACTGTTCATTAGGATGTCTTAAAAAATGGCAATGTTGAAAATCTGGAGTGAAAATACTACAAATTTGTGAAGCTACAAGGGCGTGTGGAAAATGCATCACACACACTTGTAACAGTCATTTTATGGACATTAACCACATTTTCAACATAGGCATTTTAGGACCTGTGCTCATGAACAGAGTCACTGTGATTTTACATACAAACATACGAATCTGCCAGCAGAACACACCAATCAGTCTAAGTCTGCACGAGTGTGCAGCTAGCACCCTAGATTGCAGCTACCCAGCCTCCTCCCCCTCATGTCCTCACCCGCTTGTCCCAGCCCCTGCCCCCCCCCGACTCTTCCTCTTGCTTTATCCCAATCCTCCTTAAAGCGATTGACTGTCCTGCATGTTACCACCCCCTCTGGCAGCGCATTCCAACTAGACACCACCTCTCAAAGAAGTAGTGCCTCCTCATTTCCCTCTTGAAACATTCCCCTTTCAACTTCAGTCCATGCCTGCTTGTCTCTCTTCCACTCCTCAGTTTAAACACCCCTTAGTGCTAGGTTTAGTTACCCCCTCAGGTATTTAAATGCTTCAATCATATACTACATATCCCTCCTCTCCTCCAGTGTGTAAATGTTCAGGTCCTTCAGCCTAACTTCATATTTCTTTCCTTCCATTCCCTTTAACATTTTTGTTGCCCTACTTTGCACCCCCTCCAGTAACTTTATATCTCTCCTCAGGTATGGCCTCCAGTATTGCACATAGCACTCTAGGTGCATTCTGACCAATGATCTGTAGAGAGGTAGGATCACATCCCTGTGTCTGGATGAGAACCCCCTTGCGATGTACCTCAGCATCCCGTTTGCCTGTGCTGCTGCTCTCGTGCAGTGGGCTGAGTTGTTCATGCTCCCAGTTACGAAGACCCCTAGGTCCTTCTCCTCCTCTCTGATCCACCAATAGCTCCGCTGCCGCTCCACGTAGTTTGTCTCTAGTTTGGTTAGGTCCCCCTGCAGTTTTCCCCCATCCACCCTCTTCGTCCACCACCACACACACCCCCCCCCCAGTTGGTATAATGTGCAAACAGACTAACCCTGCTTCCCACTCTGTGTGCTATAATGGAAGAAAAGGCCCAAATACCATTGGCCCAGCACTGACCCCTGTGGCACCCTACTTGTTACTGCTCTGGGTGCCAAGAGCTGCTCCACCACCACCACCCTCTGCACCCTCCCCTGTAACCAGTTCTCTATCCATTTAGTCAGCTTTTTCCCCACCCCACCAGCTCCCCCCCCCAGTCTCCCATGAGGTACTGTGTCAAAGGCCTTACTGAAGTCCAAGTACAGGACATGTACTGCATGGCCCTGTTCAACTCCCTTGTCACCCAGTCACAATAATCTGTTAGGTTGGTTTGACAAGTCCTCCCTGAAACAAACCAATGTTACCGCCCATCTTGGAGGCCATTACTGTCTAGGTATGCCACCAGCCTCCTTCAGTATTGGCTCCATAAGCTTACCCATTATGGATGCAAGACTTACCGGCCAATAATTTTCTGGCTCCTCCCTAGGCCCACTCTTGTGTATGGGCACCATATGGGCCACCCTCCAGTCCTGGGGCACACACCCCATTTCCAGGGAGGTGTTGAACAGATCTGCCAGCGGCTCAGCCAACAGCTCCGCCATCTCCCTCAGCACCCTGCAGCGGATGGCATTGGGACTTGGTGCCTTTTCCACCCTTACTGCTCTCAGCCCCTCTAGCACCCTACTTCCTGAGATCACTTTGTCCGTCACCTCCTCCTCCCCTTTCCCCACCCCCTCAGCCCATTCTGGTAGTGGGCCATCCCTCTCCTTAGTGAAAACAGAGCAGAAGTACTCATTTAGAATTTCCACTTGCTCCTTCCCCTTTTCCAGTCAATCCCTTCCCCGCTTTATTCTCACAGTATGTTCCTTGCACTTCCTCTTTTCCCGGACATACCTTATAAAGTCCTTTTCCCCCCTCCTTTTATGCCCTGTGTGGAACTTAACTGCCTAGACAGCTAAGCTTTTTTCACCCTCCTGGCAACCTCCCTTGACCAACTCCCAAAAGCCTCCTTATCCTCTGCCTTCCCTATTCTCCTGTACTTCCGGTATACAGCAGTCTTTGCCCTCACCCCTTGCAGCACTTCCTTATTTCAGCCAGCATGGTTTCTTGCCTCTGCTCTTCTTACTCCTGGCACTGGTGCAGGCTACTGTGGCCTCTGTTAGCCCGGTCTTTATGACTCCCCACTTCTGTTCTGCATCCATCCCCAGCCTTATATCCTGGAGTGTTCCTTGCAGTATTGCTCCCATCCCCCAAAAGTCCACCCTAATAAAGTCCACCACCTTAGTGCCCGTGCCTCCTGTCTCCCTGCCCAGTGCGACAAGCCACACTGTTTGGTGGTCACTACCTGCTAGTGGGTCCTCCTCCCTCACCACCTCCCCATTTGCCAGTACTAGGTCCAGAGTACTACCAAGCCGTGTAGGCCCACTTACCAACTGCGTGAGAAGGCCGTCCTGGAATGCATCAAGGAGCACCTGCTTCCTGGTACTGCTAGTGACGGGGTGCTCTAGTCAACCCGTGGTAGACTAAAATCCCCCACTATCACCACACTCCCCCCCCCCCCTTCTACACACCCTCCTTATCTGCTCTGCCAACTCCCCATCCAGTTCCCCGGATTGGGCTGGTGGTCCTTCACCACTCCCAGCCTCAGCTTTCTGCCCATGGAGTCCAGGAGCTGTACCCAAAGTGCTTATGTCCTCTCCTCTTCTCCCTCATCCCATATGCATTTAATCCCTTCCTTCACATACAGTGCAGCCTCCCCCCCTTCCAACCCCCTGGTCCCTCCTGTATATCCTGTATTCCGGGACTGCAAAGCCCCAATCATGATACTCTGTGGTCCAAGCCTCTGTCACTACAGCAATGTCCACCTTCCCTTCTGAAAGGAGCACCTGAAGCTCTGCAGTTTTGTTCCCCAGGCTTCTTGCGTTGAGAGAGGCCACCTTCCACCCATACCCCTCCTTCTCCTCACTCTTCTCCTCCTTGGCCTGTGTCCCTCCTCCCGGTAGTCTGCACCCTTTCTTCTCCTTATTCTTACCGGGTGGCAATGCCTTTTGTATTACACTCAGACCACTCTACCCGCCCTCTCCCAGGGTTACTACACCTCTGCTTTTACCTACATCTAGGGGGTGAGCTCATTAGGCTCCCCTGTCTGGACCTTTCTACTAACCTCAGTCTTTTGGCCACCCGCCTCACTAGTTTAAATCCACCTTAGTAGAGATATACCCCTCTAATCCTGCCTTTAACACTCCCCTGCCTGCTCAAGTGTACCCTGTCCCTTGCATACAAGTCACTATTTCCTCAGACCCTACCCCAGTTAGTCACTAGCCCATAATTTTTGGTGTGGCACCAATCCCTCTGCCCCTTGTTGAACTCCTCAATCCTACCCTTCCTCCCCATGCTTGCACATGGTACAGGGAGCAACTCCGAGAATGCCACTGACTCCCCCACCCCCTCACACTGCTTGCCCAACTACTCGAACCTCCCCCTCACAACTTCCACAGTTTCCCCAGCCAAGTTGTTTGTACCCACATGCAACAGTAAATAAGGTTTCTTCCTCCCCCTTGCTGCACACTTGAGCAGTGCCTGCCCTGCCCTCCTGCAGTCAACCTGGGGATAACTTCACCTAAATACAGCTGTGCCTTCTCCCCTTCCTTCCCCATCTCACCTTTCAGTATATACAATCCCTAGGAATGATACCCCCGTCCCTTGGCCCCTTTCCTTCTAATGCCCCTTCCACCACCCCAATATTCGGTTTTCCCTGCCCCTTACCCTGCCAGCTGCACCCTCTGTGACTTCTTTATCTGTACCCCATATGTCCGCCTCACCTCTTTTCTCTGTCTTATTCCTCCCATCCCCCTTGAACCCCTTCCCAGCCTGACTTCTTCCTACTGGGCTTCCCATGTCGACGTCCCCTCCTCCTCTACTCATTTCCAACCCCACTCCTATCCCCGCTGTTGTCCATTTAGAGACCCTATTCTCTTCTATCCCGATAGTGATGCCCCTCCCATCCTTCCCCCTTCTCGTAGCCTTCTCTCCTCCAGTCAACACCCCTTACTAGCCCACCTTCTACCCTTTCGTCCTCGCTATCTCTTCCCCTAGCTGTTGCCATCCCTCTCATGCCCCTTGTCCCTCTCCCTTCAGTATGTTCCTGCTCCCCCTCCTCCCCCCATAGCAGAGCTCAAATCTATTCCTAGTTGTTCCCTCAACATCTCTTCCCTTATCAGTTCCCCTCCTATTTATTCCCTCCGTTGCCACCTCAGTCCCTTCCTACCCGACCATCTGCTCTCCCCTAGTACTCCTCGTAGTCTCTTCCTCCCCAACAGGAGACCCCAACTCGTCTCAGGCACCCCTTCCCTTGTCCTGCTTTTCTGCTAGTGCCTCTAATACTGGGGTTGGTTTCAGTCCTGTTATTTCTTCCTCCATTCCCCCCTTGCCATCCCTATTCTCCCCTCCCCAGGCAGGATGCCTACCATACTCATCTGCCCTGCCATTTAAGACTCCTCCCTAACCTTCACAGTTCCTCCCTCAAACTAGCCAGTTGTCTACAAGACGATACATAGAAACACAGAATGTGACGGCAGATAAGGACCGCTTGGCCCACCTAGTCTGCCCATTTCCTACCCAACAGATAAGCTGCAGATCCTAGTTGACAACAACCTTTCCTCCTACCCCCACTAGGACTGCCTTATGTCTGTCCAGCATTGAATTTCCCGTTCTTGACTCCATGACCTCCTCAGGAGGCTGTTCCATGTAATCCACAACCCTCTCTGTGAAAAATACCTTACATTACCTCTGAGCCATCCCACCTCTATCTTCAAATTGCCCCTTGTTCTTGCATCTCTTTTCTGAAAGATGCTACTCTCTTGGACTTTGTTGATTCCTTGAGGTACTTGAGTTTCTATCATGTCCCTCTCTCCTTCTTTCCTCAAGGTATACATGTTAAGCTTCTTTAGTCTTTCTTACCTTATGTCTTCTGGTGCAGACCCAGCACCATTTGGTGCCCTCCTCTGGACAGCTTCCACCTGTCTATGTCTTTGCAGGAGATGGGGTCTCAGAACTGCACACAGTACTCCAGGCGTGGTCTCACCAACTGTCTGTACAGAGGATAACAACTTCTTGTTTTCATTATTATGCCTCTCCCATGCATCCCAGTATCCCCCAGCCTTCCTTACTGCCTTCTCACATTGCTTGCTCACCTTTAGGTCATCTGCTATAATTACCCCAGGTCCCTTTCCATTTTTACTGTTGTCAGTATCTCACCCCCATCCTCCAAGCCCAGTCCAGGATCATGGCGGACCCACACCCTGTACACCCCACCACCCTTCCAAAGATGCCTGCCCTACTGACATGTGGCACCTGCCCCATTTTGGCCCCCATCTTATGTTACCGGCTCTTACTCTCAGGTTCTGTACCCTACTACAACTGTTAGGCCCCTTTTACTCAAATTCCTGTTCCCACCACACACACACACACACACACACACACATATCCTCCTACTGGCCCCTTGCCGACCAGGGTAATTCAGTCTCAAATCTCATCCGTTAGATGCCGTATTACTGTAGCAATACTAAAGCCTCCTTGTCCATTTTTCCTCCTCAGATACCATACTTTTTGTTCTCAGCTCTCATATAGTTTCACATAGCCCAGTTAGAAATCCTACTGCACTCCAACTATTACTCAGCTCAGTTAGAGAAATAAACAGAACAAATAAATATGTATTATTACAGCACTCCTCAAAGTATCCAATCAATGATTTGTCTCCATCACAGAGACCCTGCTGTAATATAGGACCACAGAGGACACTGGGTGGGAGGTGGGCAACTCTAAAGCCCCGGCAGGCTTTGCTGAGCTCGCTCACTCCCGTCTCTCACTCACATTCTGTTTCTCCCGGTGCTGCAGGCTGCCCTTTGTACTGGGCTCCTGCCTGCGCTGACACCTTTTTCCGCACACAAAGAAGTTCACAGCTGTCCCGACAAAGCTCTGTTGAGCTCGCTCACTCCCCCTCTCTCTCATTCACTCCTATTTCTCCCAGCGCTGCAGGTTGCCCTTTTGTACTGGGCTCCTGCCTGCGTTAGTGCCTTTTTCTGCCCACAAAGAGATCCACAGCAGTCCCGAGAGAGCTCCGTTGAGCTTGCTCACTCCCCCTTTCTCACTCGCTCGTTCTGTTTCTCCCGGTGCTAGAGGCTGCCCTTTTGTACTGGGCTCCTGCCTGCACTGGCACCTTTTCTGCCCATAAAGAAATCCACAGCAGTCCCGCCAGAGCTCCGCTGAACGAGCTCACTCCTCCTCTCTCACTCACTCGTTCTGTGTCTCTGCGCTGCAGGCTGCCCTTTGCACTGGGCTCCTGCATTGGCACCTTTCTGCCTACAAAGAAATCTGCAGCAGTCCTTTACAGTATCTCAATTGAGCTGCTCACTCCCCTCTTCACTCACTCGATCTTAATCTGTCCCAAAACACTGATTTCCCACAGCGACCACGCTATTCTGCACCAGAAGTGCAAACACACACTGCGTCCAGGATGTGAAAAATTACAGCTGTACTGTTCATAAGGAGATGAGAAAAAATGCCAGTGTTGAAAATCTGGCATGAACAGATTACAAATTTGCAAAGTTACAAGGGTGCGTGGAAACAGTGCAACGCATGCTTGTAACAGTCATTTTATGAACTTTCGTCACCAAATTTTCTACATACGCATTTTAGGACCTCTGCTCATGAGCAGCATCACTGCATTTTCTTAATCTGTCCCGAACACTGATTTCCCACAGGGACCGCACTATTCTGCGCCGGAAGTGCAAAAACACATTTTGGCCAGGATGCGTAAAATGACAGCTGTACTGTTCATAAGGAGGTGTGGAAAAATGCCAGTGTTGAAAATCTGGACTGAAAAAATTACAAATTTGCGAAGTTACGAGCATGCATGGAAACTGCGCATTGCACGCTCATAAAAATCAAAATTTAAATACCTGTACATTTTCTTTCTCAAACGGCTGGTCTCCGGGCTTCCTTACGCCTGGGCTGTACCTTCTGATACCGATAGGCAGGCAGGAATCAGACCTCTGCAGCAGGGTACATCCAGACCCCCACTTCCTGTCTCCCTCAGTCCTTCCAAAAGCAGTCCAATGTGGCAATACTACAAGAACTTGGAAACACAAAACAAGAATTTTAAGGCATATATGGTCGTGAGGCCAGCCAACTGTGTTAAGGCACATATGGCCATGAGGCCAGCCAACTATATACATTCTGAGAGGGAATCCGAAGCCCGGAGAACAGCCGGAGAAAGAAAATTTACAGGTATTTAAATGATTTCTCTCTCCTAAGCTGGTCTCTGGGCTTCCTTACTCCTGGGATATACAAAAGCAGTACGTCCCCAGATGTCCCGGATGGGAAGAATGTCAGGAACTCTTTAAGGATCCACCACCGCTTGAAGCACTCTGTAGCCAAAGGATGCCTCATCCGAGGGTATCACTGCCAGCAAATAAAATCATCAAGTGGCCGCTCTGCATAAGTGTGCTGTCGATGCTTCCCCGAAGTTCGCCCATGAAGGGGACATAGCTCTGGTGGAATGGGCTCTCCCTGGGCCAGGCAAGTTACTCCGGCCTAATCATAAGACATGGAAGTGACTGATAGAATCCGTCTAGCTATAGAGCCTTTTGAATCCTTGTTACCCATAATTCTGGCCCATAGCTGACATGCACAAACTTGAAGTTTTGCAAATAGCTTCCTCTCTCTTGATACACATTTTCATCAGGGGCAGACTGGATGGGTCTCGAGGTTCCCATCTGCCCTCCACCTCTGAGACTCTATCACACCTCCCAGGTCTAGAGGATGCAATTCCCCTTCCTTATTGCTTTTGGAGAGTAAGCAGAAGGAAGGAAGAATTAACCCTTGATTGTAATGGAAGGGAAGCATAACTTTGGCACAAAACCTGGAAATGCTCCAGCCTGATGAAACAGTGTATGGCTCTTGGGTAAGCAATGCTTTTAGTTTGCAGATTCTCCAGGCTGAGCAATAACTATGAGGAAAAAAAAAAAAAGGTAACCTTTAATTTGAACCATGTGATGGGTATCTCCTTGATAGGCTCTAAGGAAGGCCTTGGCCACAGTCTTAAGCACCAGATTAAGCCTCCAGGGTGGTAGCTTTGGCGGGTTGGAAGGCATCTTAATGTTGCTGTCTTTAGAAAACTACAGACATGGGTATACGAATTCAACGATTCCCTTGAATCCGTCAGCAAGAGTGCCCCCAGTACAAAAGCCTGAACTTGTAAGGTGGCTGGTCGCAGTCCTTTGTCCATCCATCTGAAAGGAACTGCAACAGAACAGGCAACTATATTTGATAGTTCTATATGTGTTTTGAATGAAGCCAGAACCACAATTTTCTCCAGACTTAATAATACACTTTGGAGGAGGAAGAGAGACACAAGTTCCCCATCCTGTCAATAACAGGAGCTGTGTAGCCAAGCTCCTTGAAAGTTTTTCCTTCTCAATCTCCAGGCCTAGAGAGATATGTTGTTTAAATGGGATGCCGAGCTGGATCTTGATGGAGAATGCCCAGGCTGAACTTGAATGTTAGACGTGATCACCTTGATAGACGAATGATAATTGAGAACTATGTGCAGAAAAGTCATAAGAGGCAGACTAGAATCATGACTGTCCTGTCCCGAACCACTTTGTGAAGGACTCTTGATAGAAGCGGTATTGGAGGAAAGGCATACAGGAGACCAAACTCATCCGAGTTTAGGGGAAAGGTG
Source organism: Neoceratodus forsteri (assembly GCA_016271365.2). Taxonomy (NCBI): domain Eukaryota; kingdom Metazoa; phylum Chordata; order Ceratodontiformes; family Ceratodontidae; genus Neoceratodus; species Neoceratodus forsteri. The sequence goes on along the minus strand of CM028131.1, from coordinate 913,696,633 downwards.
TGCTGAGCCACCGCTGGTTCATCCTTGGCCAGGGAGCAGAATTGCTTTACCTTACAGTTCTGCCAGCATGCGAAAAGAACTGTCTGAGGATTGCCCCACTGTTCTGTCAAGATGCAGGAGGCACTATCCTTCAGCTCCCATTCCCCAAGTCGACTAACCTTGTGACTAAGCTAGTCTGCCATGTCGTTGACCTGTCCTGGTATATACATCGCTCAGTGGTGCTCGGCCCACTGAAAGAGAAGGGATTCCCTTAGCATTTTAAGCTTCTTGTGCCGCCTTGATGGTTTGTATATGTCAACGTTGACAGCCTGTCGGTTGGAACCAGACTATCCTGGGCAACAGCTGATGCAGGTGAGTCGTCCCCAGCTCCTGAGACTTGCATTGGACACGATTTGGATTTGGTGAGGATGGTCTAACTTGCGACCCTTCATGACCTCTGTCCTCTGAGACTGGCACTGGAGGGAGGGTTTACTCTGTCTCAATGAGCTGTATGAGAAAACCGTGTGCCGGTGGGTACCAGACCGCCTCTGCCACTGCTTGTAATGTCTGCTTGAGCTGTGGGGCGTTTATTCGGACTATGACCATAACTGGCACCTTCAATTCTGTCCCTGGGTCTCAGGAAGAGCCCAATGGTAGAGTCTGAATTGAAGTACAGCTCTGTCACTCTGAATCTGAGATCATGCGTGTGACGTTACTGAGTGGGAAGGGTAAACAGGCATCTTGCAGATCTACAGATGCCAGAAAAAAAAACCTTTTTGCGATTCCCTGATTGATGACAAGATTTCCACCTTGTAGGGTCTGCTGCGGACAAACCTATTCAAGAATTCGAGAACTACGACTGGCCTAAATCTCCCGTGCATTTTGGCACAATGAGACACATGAAACTAGCCAATCTGCAGTAATCCCATAATGGCCTACATGGTTGCTGTCTTTCAGATGGGTTGCCAGTGATGGTGGAGGGTACCACATGAGGTAGTGGGGGCTTGTATTAGGTGCTGATAATGTCTATGACCCCTCTGTCCGACTTAGTTTGGTTCCATTCTTCGAGAATTTTTAGAAAACCTGCCCCCTACTGGGGGATGTGCCCAGATAGCCTGCTCTTTCTCCCGGAGAAATCAGTATTTTGATCCTCATTGTAACCTAGGTAACGCAAAAAGCATCTGGGGCCTGAGGATGAAGACTGGCCCCTGCCTCTTGATGTGGGATGTGCACCTTGGCATCTCCTCGTAATCCCTCACTACCTCCCTGATGGCTGAGCCAAACAGGATATTACCTAAACTGGGAGAGTTAACCGACTGGCTCTTGTAGAGGCGACTGTCTGCCAGACCCAAAGCCAGGGGCTGTAGCGAGCCAAAGTTGGATACGTGGTCCGCACCTTACCACCTCTCTAAGAACAGTAGCTGATGAATAGGTCTGTTCCTTTCTGGATCACTTACAGGAAAATAAAAGGCTAAAACTGGGACCCCAGACAGAGCATTTTAGGCCAAGAAAGGAGTGGTTAGGGAACTCTTTCTCTGGTTGTCACCCTGAGACGTTGTTGATGCTTGGAGGACCCAGTTGCGAGAGGCATCCACATCCTTATGCACTGGGTCTCTGAGAGAAGCCCCTCATTCGTCTGGGATGACCGACAGCTTGGTTAGGTTTGAAATCAGAGGGTCGATTGCGGGGCAGCCAAACCACTTTTTAGCTTGCTTCTTGTCCAACTGAGAAGCCTAGAGATCTGCCAGGCCACTGGATGGACGCGTTCTGGACCTTGCCCTTCCTCCTATCACAGGTCCTCTATGTCTGAAGGAGGAGGGAGGCCATGGCCGGTTCAACGGCAGCTGCCAGACAAAGCCGTTCGGCTGGGTGGGAGCTCCTGGGAAGATATGAGGTAAATCTCGACTATGACCTGGGTATGAAAACGACTAGGCCCTCCAGGACAGAGATTCTGGGCAATCAGTCACAAAGTCTGATGATGCTGAGCCCCCTGCTCCCCCCCCCCATTTGGGGGGAGAAGAAATGGAGTCTGAGGAGTCCAGGGAACGCTCCCAGTTACTCTTTCTAGTGCCCCCTAGATCTACTTCGAGACTGCGGGATATGAGGGCAACTGCTCAGGGTCCTTCTCCTTATGCCTTCTTGTGAGGTCTCCCCTCTGGGGACCCCTGAGGTGCCTGCTGCCCTCTCAGACCAGGTGGTTGTTGCTCGCTCAGACCTGGCTGTTGGCTATCAGTCTGAGTTGAGGAAGCGGCTGCCTCTTTCAAGTCCTCAACATTCGCCGCTTTGCCTGCTCCCCTGTTAGGCAAAGTGATCCAGCGAAGGTGGTCAGAAGTGGGGACAAAACCTCCTACATCGCTGGCATTGATTGTCCCTGAAAGGTGTGCCTGAGGCCATGCCCCAAATGCTCCTATTCCCCCTTTTTAAATCAGCGTATTCTCTCGGGAGGAGTACTGGATATGGTGTTGAAGCTGCCGGAATTGCTGCTGGCCCTTTAAGGGCAAAATACTGAGGTGCATGAATTGCATCAAGTTGAACTAAAGTCAGTAAATATAACTTTTTTTTGTGTGTGTGTTTTTTTGGGGGAGGGGGCTGCCAGACATTGAGGGGGAGAGTAGCTCTCCTAATGCCCCGCATCGATGAACTGTATCTAGTCCGTGGTCTGTGCGCATTGCCGCCAGACTAGTTGAGCCACGCACCTTTGGTGATGAGCAGCACCCTCTGAAGTGCACATCCCGCCAAAAAAGGCCAAGTCCCCTGGAAGTGCTTCGGGGCTGAGATTAAGTTGAAAAGTGGGCTCTGTCAACAACCCTTGAGCCCCTGTGTGCTCATCGACGAGCTGTGCCTCTGAGCGGCCTACTGGTAGGGCCGCCGGTGCAATACAGCATCCGTTACTTTGTCCATGGGGTGAAGAAGGCACCTGAGGAATCAGGATTGCCTGAGCATGCTGCCGCGATCCATCTGTGTTGAGCGCGGCCTCCGTCAATGAGCCTGGCCACTGAAGAGCTCATCGATGGAAAAAGGGCTCCATGAGCGTGCTTGTGGGTCCTGGTTCCAACATGCCAGCACACCACTGCAGCTGCTCGCCCTCCTCGTGGTTACACATGGAAATCCCCTCCCCGAGCATCAGCCCCAGCTGATTAACAAATAACTGCTTTCCCTCCGAACCACTGAGCCGATTTAGAATAAAAATACTTTCCCCTTCTGATCCTCAAGAGCCAGGCCCCGAGCTTGAGGGAGTAGAGGTTGGGATACTAAATCCTCCCCTAGGAGGAGATTAAAAGATTGTGCCTCCTGAGGAGGCAAATCAGAGGTGCCACTGACAGGGACATCAACAATGGGTATCAGGGTTGTCTGGCCCAGTCTGGAGCAATCAGAATTACTGTGCAGGGTTGAGTCCTGATTTTTATCAATACTCTGAACAAGAGGGGAAAAGACATACAGGATCCTGTTCCCCCAATCTAGAATCAGAGCATCCGGGGAACATACCCCAAGATAGGGGGGTCAGCAGCAAAACTGAGGGAGCTGGTGATTGCCCGGGGCCGCAAAGAGGTCCATCTCTGGGGTGCCCCATTTCCCTAAGATAACCTGAAGTATCTGCTTGTTCAGGGATCACTAGTGGTGGCTCTGAGAGATCCTGCTGAGGGCATCCACTTTGTCCATTCATGGGAGATGCACTGCAACTAGAGAGACCCGAAGGGAACAGGCCAGACTCCAAACCTTCATGGCTTCTGCACACAGAGCTGTGGACCTTGTCCCTCCTTGCTTGTTTATGTAATACGTGGTGGTGGTGTCTGTCCTGATCTGCACCACTTTCCCCTGAATTTCTTTTGAGAATGCCTGAAGGGCCAGGAGTACAGCTCTGAGTTCCAAGAGGTTGATGTGTAGAAGAGACTCCTGCTCTGACCATGTGTCCTGAGCAGTGAGGCTCCCTAGCTCCAGCAGAGAGGCATCTGTAGTGAGAATCACTGAGGGAGACTGCTGGAGAAAGGAGACTCCTTGTCTGAGGTTGTCCTCCTCTAATACACCACTGGAGAGCCTGGATAAATGTCCGAGTGACTGGAATCAGCTTGGACAGGGGAACCCTCCTCTGGGACCAGAAGGACCCGAGATGAAACTGTATGTCTCACATCCGAAACCTGGTCCCTGGGACCACTGCAGTGCATGCTGCCATATGGCCCAAGAGTTAAAGAAAATGCCTGGCTGGTGGGATACCAGAACTCTGACAGAGCCTACCAGACTGGTTATGGTCTTTACCCTTTGCACTGGTAAGAATGCATTTGCCTGAACGGTGTCCAATTCTGCCCCCAAAAGAAGGTGAGTACTTGGACTGGCTCCAGTACTGACTTGGGCAAGTTGAGCAGGAAGCATAGAGAGCCCAACAGTTGTTGGGTTGCTGCCAGAGCTGCCCTAACCTGCTCTGGGGACTGCCCTACTGTGAGCCAGTCATCCAGATAGGGAAATACTGCTATTCCCTGCCTTCTGAGAAATGCTACCACCACTGCTAGACTGCTAGAAAGCTCTGGGGGCAGAAAAGAGGCTGAAAGGCATAGCCCTGAACTGGTAATGGCCTGAGGGCAACTCGAACCTTAGGTACTTTCTGTGGGAGCATCTGATTGGTATATGGAATTAGGCATCCTTGAGGTCCAGGGATGCTAGCCAGTCTCCTGGCCTTAGAAAGGGAAGAATAGTGCCCAGAGTCACCATCTTGAATTTGGGCTTTGTAAGATGTCTGTTTAGATACCCGAGGTCTAGGATGGGTCGCCACTGAGCTGTCTTCTTTGGGCTGAGGAAGTACTTTGAGTACAAGCCTTTTCCCCGAAATGAGATGGGGACCTGTTCCACTGCTTTTAGTAGCAGCAAGGAAGACACTTCTGCCTCTAAGGCAGCTGTTTCCAGCGCAGTGGCAAGCTTGAAGGACTCTGCTCTGGACTTGGGGAATATTTTGAAATTCAGAGCAAGCCCTCGGCTCACCACCTCCAGGACCCATTTGTCTGTAGTAACAGACTTCAACGCCCAGAAGAAGTGAGCCAGCCTGCCCCTACTGGAATAGGGGAGGCAACCCGGACTGACACATCAGGGTGTCTGTTTGGCAGGGGTTCTAGGCTGGGAGGTGGATGCAGCCCTGCTCATCCCTCTCCTGCCTCTCCATCTGAAGGAACCCCTCTGCTGAAAAGTACAGGAGGCTTTAATAGGTAAAAAGGCCTCTGAAAAGGCATACCCCTGCCAACCCTAGACTGCTGCTTCTGAGGAGTAGCAGCCCTTTCCTTTGCCACTGCACTCCTGTAAGTGGTCCTGTATTCATCCATCTTTTTCATGTACATCTCTGTCTGCTCCCCAAATAGAGTTTTGGGTGACAGGAAAATCCATGGCCTTGGCCTGGGTATCCTGGGAGACCCTGGTACATCTGAGCCAAGCAAATCTCCGTATGGAGACAGGTGTAGCCATGACCCTAGATGAAACATCGTCTACAGCAGCATGAAATTGCACCTTGGGTACCTCAATTCCATCAGCAGCCACCTGCTCCAGCTCCTTGGCAAGGGGGGGGGCACCTTTGGCTAGACTCCCATCTGGACTTCTGGTACCTAGCCACATATGCCATGTAAGAAGTCTGTCAGAGTCCCAAGGAGGATGCCAAGTACTGCTTCTTTGCCATGGCATCCACCTTCCTGGAGTCCTTATCCAGGGGGGTGTGAAGCTAAGGGAATGTTAGCCTTATTACAGGCTGCAGCCTGTATAACCCCGACATGGCTGCAGTGATTGTAGAGGAACTCCGTACCTGGACCTGATAGCATACACCTCCTATACATCTTCCTCCTGGAGGTATGGATGTGGGTAACTCCAAGATTTTATTTGTCTGCTTCCTCAGGGATTTGTGGAAGGGAACAGACAATATTTTGGACTCTGGGAAGTCCTTCATCTCTAAATAAATCAGGTTCCTCTTCCTCGTCAGATGCCTCAACAGTAGGCAGCTAGAGTGTCAGCTACTTTCTTATAGAACGCAAAGTGGGAGGGGGACTCACCAAGTCTGGAAGGTGAAACAGAGTCAGATCTATCAGGGGAGGTGTAAGGCTCCAGTAAGGCTCCACTGGCTCACCAAGGCCACTGTCTTCTTCTCCCCCCCCCCCATTCCAGCTCATAATAAGCCTCCGGATCGTAGTCTGCATGAAGCTGAACTGACTCAATCAACTGACAGGTGGGGTGCGTCGGTCCGGTCGGTATGGTTTGTAGCGACCAAACTATTTGAATCACTCTCGCTATTTCATCCGTGATTGGGGTCGAAGGCTTTGTATGCGAACCAGCAGACTTTCTTTTCTTTTTCGCCGGAACCGAAGAGTCGGCTTCGGCCTTCCTCTTGCTCGAGGAGGTATCGCCCTGGTCAGAAGGCACCTTCTCTGGTTCGGTTGGACCCGAACCGGGCCGGCCATCTGGGTCAGCAGATTTTTTAGCCTCTCTCTCCTTCAGCCTTGCTAAACGCTTATCCAGCGTGGCTTTAGGAAAATTTTTACAAATTCGGCAGTCTGTTTTTAGGTGATCAAACCCCAGACAATAGACACAAATGAGGTGGGGATCCGCTTTAGCAAAAGTGTCCCCACACTCAGTGCAGTGCTGAAACCCAGTGGGTGCGGTCTTTTTCTTGAGTTTCTCAGACATAGCACTTGTATTGGCAGTTACCCTAAGGGCGGTCAGGCCAAGTAACACTAAACCTACGGTTACCAACCGTGTCACGGGTTGAGGAAAAAACCCCGAAAAACTTGTTTTTTACGTAACCGAAGGTCGCAGGTACCCAAAGCAGAGAAACAGATAGAAAAAATATAACAATCTTCTTCACCGAACCGACCGATTAGGAACCAACACTTACCCAAACTTAACCATCTAAGCTATACTGTATACAGATGTCTGAAGATCGAAGAAAATAGCATTTATGGTTGAAAAATGGACGGAAAACCACTACCGAAGCAGCAAAGGAGAAATCTCCAGAGCGTCTTCACAGTTAGGCGGAGTAAATAATCTGATGGTTACACAGAATGTACCAGGGACAGGGATTTGAAAACCGAGCTGAAGTTCAACATTATGTTTCTGCAAAGAGTTAACTCTTTCCTCTCCAGAGCAGTTGAACTGGAAGGGCTAACTGCATATTGTCAGAATACAGCAAGACTTCATGTTGTTTGAAACTTTATTCAGCTGACTTTTTTGGATTTTATGTGGTCCTTGCCTTGTGCAGTCACAAGGTTTCCTGGACATTTTATGTTCACGTTTATATATACTGCACCTGCAGTGATGCATCACAGTGAGAGGGGTGCTATGGTTCTCCTTTGTGGTCACAAACTATTTCAAAAGTCCCCCCCCCAAAAAAAAAGTCATACTGAACTGATAACAGCTGGTTTCCAGATGCATCGGAGGAGGGGAGCAGTGCCAATATAAAGTATGTGAAGCAGCAGTTCACATTAAAAAAATGTTTTATTTGCTTCATTATGTACTTACTCCCTTTAAACCCTCAGTGTTGATCCCTGATGTTCATTTTTGTTTCTAAGTCCAACTACAGTATATGATGCCACATTTCATTTTATGTTAGCCAGGTTACATTTTGTGGCTTGGAGGTAACCCTGATGTCCCTTGTGTCCTATAGGGCAAGAGGGATGTTATAATTGCAAGCTGGTTCATCTTGGTTACAGGACAAGAGGTGTCAAACAATGTTTGCTAAAATAGCTGAGAATATGGATGAAAATCTTACGGCAGTTATATTTAGTGGTGCTCACCATTAAAAGGAGTAAACATTACCCCTACTCTAAGAACTAGGGCACAGACATCCATATTTTAACAACAACAAAAAAATCCATGAATAAAGAACATTTTATTGATACTCAGTTTCAAAAAAACCAAAATTGACTTGCCACAAGGGAAAAGTATAGATACTTGCAGTTTAAAGATTATATTCAACACTAGCATTCAACCTAAGCTACCGACTCCTAAACACATCTCAGTTAAATATAATAATGTACCATATTGGTGGGGAACCTGGGGGGACACTTGATCGGACAACTGTATAAGATTTTGAGAGATGTTCTGAGGGATTCTACCCAGTCAGTGTCAGAAAGCTGGAATAAGGACTTGGGTCTGTCAGTACCATTAGAATCCTGGATGAAAACTGCACTTTAGGCACTTAAAATAACATCTGCAGTGATTTGGCAAGAATACACATGGAAGTGCAGATATACGTATTTTAGATCACCGGTGATATTAACTAAATATTTACCACCAAGTTATGGTATCTCTGTGGGAGGAGTTGGTGCCAAATAGCTGGCCTGGGTCATGTGTTTTGGTCCTGTCCCACTTCGATTCCCTACTGGTGTACCCTGCAGGATGAACTACGGAACTGTCATGGGGAAGTGGTAGAATTAACTGACAAAATGGTTCTATCGATGATCATGCCCCAACATCATCGCTCCTGGTACAAAACTTTGTTACCAATCTTTTTATTGGCAGCTAAAAAGGCTATTACCAGGCAGTGGGTGAAGCCAGTTATTCCAACAGTGGCAGACTGGAGACAAATTGTAATGGACATAAATCGGCTAGAAAAATTAATGGCAGGTCTTAATGATAAACTTCCCTCATATAAGAATGCAGAAATGGATACAGTATATGGCCCAACCTGAAGAGGGTTTTGTCCACTGAAGAGCTGATCCTGCAGACCCGATTCCAGGGCTCTAGATAAGATTTTTTGGGATGAGTACCTCTACTCCTCATTTTGAAAATGAAGTGAGTAAAACGAAATTCAGATGTGTACAAATGTCTTGCTAGAGTGGACTGAGGAGTACATTTATTAAAAAACGGAAGTTTTTTTTTTTTTCTAGATAAGAATTTCAGCTGCCAACAATGCTCCAAATAATGTTGGCAGGTAGGAATTTACTCACCAGTATTAAAACATAGTGCGTAAAACCAATGTGGGATGCATACAAGTGCTGTAAATCTGGCAAAAAACTGTTTCTTTTGAATCACCCGTTATGTTATGAAGCACTATTCTTTGGCACGTGGAGTATTTACAAATGTTGGGTGAGTACTGGTACTCATTAAAAAAAAATCTCTGAAGAGTATTTCCTAAAATGAAGTGAGTAAGATAGGCCGGTACACACCTTATCTGGAGCCCTGCCCGCTTCCACTGAGGAGGGGTGGGATGGGAAATGGTTTTTGATTTATGGGTTGACATTAACTGCAAGATAATGATGGATTCTGTGAAGATGTCTGGGGAAAGCCAGAAGAATGTTACTAGTTGATGCACTGTTGACTTATGTATAAGATGAATCTGCAATTTAAATGTAGAGTAGCACTTTTTCTGCAGCACATTTCAATGTGAACAGTCTCTCTCTCTCTCTCTTAATAAAAATAATATTTAAAAAAAAAAATGTCTGGTTGGTCCTGATATCATGTTACCACCATTACAACAAGGCTGATATCTCAGACATCCCAGACGCTGACGTCACTGGTATGATTAGCTGTAGGGGATTTAAAGCAAGCTTCATACATTGCCAATCAAGAATCTATACAGTGCATTCAAGCACACAAGATTTTTCTCATAGTTTTCTCCAATAACATAGTTATGTAGCTTTCCCCGAGTAGAACAGCGAGCGCAGTCTTAGGCACTTGTGCTGTTTGGTGAAATGAACTAAGTCTCTAAAATTTTTTCACTTCTCTTTGTGCTACTCGGGAAACCCATTACTATCTTCAGTAGATTTTGAGTCAGCTGCTGTAATCAGGATCAGGAACTGGCAGGCTGGTAGATGAATCGTTAGCAATGACAAAGTTTTGTGCTAGGCAAAGTGCTATATTTACTTAATATGTGCAGTACTTAAATCGCTGTATTACTGTCATTGCTGAAATTTTACTTGCTGGACCAAGTGTGTACCCCATTTAATCGGGCATATTAAGCACCGAAAGGGATGTGTGATATCTGCCACCCAGTAATATAAAATTTGCCAGCAGATAACACAGAAAATGGGCATCTTATGAGACAGGATAAAAACCGTGATCTAAAATTAAATGAAACGGTGCAGGTTCAAAGTTTTCAACATTAACTGCTGCTTTAAGAGATGAATTTCCAATGATTTATTTTTTAATAAAATTTTGTTAAACTAAATGTTTTTTGTAAATGACACAGTGAACCCCTTTTAGCCCTAGAAGGTCAAACACAATAAGGATTTAAAAACGTCCTTGTGTTTATTCTAACTAGAAAAGTTGATTCTCCACCATCCCCATAGCTATCCATCCTGAGAGCTGATTAATTGTGAACAGCACCACCTTGTGGAACAGAGGCACACCTTAGCTAAAAATGAAGACAGGCAGGTGGGTGGGACTCCCCTTGTATCAAGCCCGATGTTTCCTCCATTAACACACATCCCTTCCCCTTTCACTTTGATCTACATCTTCTCCGTCCTCCTGAAAGTCTCTATGTGACTTTTGTTGTCCTACCTGCAACTGTCCATGACTCCCTCCTCTTTTTATTTCCTTTCTCCATACATATAAGAGTGCATTTTAATTTTACTATATTCATTTATTAATTTGCCTCTAATATCTGTAAGTATGCTTTTTTAGTACCTATTACCAGGGCCACTGGAAAATTGTGGGCGCAATTTTTCCGCAATTTCCACAATTTTTACCCTTCTCCACACAAAATCCGCAATTTCTTGCAATTTCTTACATTTATGGAATTTTTGACTGAAATTGTATAAAAATATTTAAATTCTCAATGAAATCTACTCAGATATACTAACAATTTAGTACACAGACTTGGATTTGACCAAAACAGTACAGTGTGAGGTGAGAAGGGGTCAAATGGGACTCTGCTTTCATGTGATTCACTTCCTTGCTTTGGTTTCAGAATCCTCTGGTCATGCATATGTAGACTTGAACACTTAAAATCGGTGTTAAGACTATCACAGAATTTTTTGCTGACAAACAGATTGAAACAATAGGTGTGAGAAAAGGTGCAAAGTGCCCCATTCACCTAAATGATGCCTTGACCACAATGCTTGTTTTTGAATGGTAGGATAGATTTTCCTTGTATAAATACTTTCAATCTGAAAGGATTTTGATTCAAATGTGTCAAGAGTTTGGATGGCCTTGCTAATTATAAAGTTGAATGTGCTTCAGAGGGGGTTCGTGACAGTGATTCCTCACATGTCAGTCTGACGCAACTGCATGCTCGCATACAAAACCTACAAAAGGAAACATTTCTGAAAATATGCTGAACAGGTTAAGTATAAACAGTTCCCTTCAAATAGACAAAACCCAAGTAAAATCACTGCAAACCGAGTAGAACAAAAGTATAATGTATTGAAAACTATTGTATGATGTAATGAAAAACTATTGGTATAATTTGATACTTTTATCTTGTGATTTTAAAATGTACTTACAGTGCTGATTAAGAACAGTAATTATTTTAACAAAATAAACATTTTTCTTACTAGACTTTTATTAGGCACCCCGGTTATCTGTTTATTTTGTTGTTGCACCAAAGCAAGTAGTTTAAGCAGGCATCATTATTTAACATCTAGAAACCGGCAAAATATATTGTTTCATGATGTATTCAGTACAGATTAATTGTAAATTACTGAATAAAATCTAGTTAGCACTGCATGACTTAGATGTCTTGATTTTTAGAAGATATGTTACATAATGATTAGTTTACAGTGCATTTGAAAAACACATATCTTTCTTCATATTAAAAGCATTTACAAGTGGCAATACGTTTATCTAACAATTTATGTGATCAGTACATGCTGCAGCAAACAATAAAATATTTATTAGGGGGCAGTTGAGATGTATAGTGAACCCCCGCAATTTTTGCAAGAAAATCCCCGCATTTTTGGGTAAAATTTTCCACAATTTTCCAGTGGCCCTGCCTATTACTGTGCCCGCCCCTGTGGCACTTCTATTCATGAAATCCTTGAAGAGCGATGTGGCACCCGAAGACTGGAAAAAGGCAACAGTGGTTCCACTTCACAAATCAGGCAGTTACGAAGAGGCTAGTAATTACATATCAGTGAGCCTCACATCTATAGTAAGGAAACTAGTGGAGCCACTACTCAAACAGAAGATCGTAGCATTCCTCGAACCTAGCAGCCGACAAGATCCTAAACAGCACGGTTTCACAGCAGGTAGGTCATGCCAGACAAATCTGCTAGAGTTTTTTTGACTACACTATAAAAATAGTGGATGACGGTGGGGCAGTAGATGTGGTCTACCTAGACTCATTCCATTTTTTAAGTAACCAGGTGAGACACATTAAGCTGAAAGCTTGTTTACATGTGCAACCTGGGAGCACAGGGAAGTTAAGTGACTTGCTCAGGGTCACACAGTATGCAAGTGGGGGCTCTGGGATTCAAACCCAGGTCTCCAGATTTGCAGCTCAGAACCTTAAACTACTGTGCTATACTGCCTCCCAAGCAGACTTCAGTAAGGCCTTCAACTCTGTTCCACACAGAAGGCTGGTCAAGAAGCTTAACCACACAGGGGTTGGTCCAGAAGTAGTCAGATGGGTACAAAACTGGTTACAAGGCAGAACCCAAAGGGTACAGGTTAATGGAACACAATCAACGGAAGGCAGGGTGACCAGCAGGGTACCCGAGGGCTCAGTGCTAGGGACTGTGCTCTTCAATGTTTTTATAACAAACATCACTGACAGACTGGAAGGGAAGGTATTTCTATTCGGAGATGACACCAAGATATGCAGCAGGGTGGACACCCCAGGAGCAGTGAGCACAATGGAAGCTGACCTCAAGAAACTAGAAGAATGGTCTGGAGTGCGGCAGTTGAGACTTAACGCCAAAAAGTGCAAGGTCATGCACATAAGAAAAAAAATCCAAGGAAGGAGTATTACCTAGAAGGTGAAAGACTGGCAGCCTCAAACCAGGAACGAGATCTGGGAAACATAATCTCAGATGACTTGAAGGTTAGTAAGCAGTGTGAGAAGGCAACAATGAAGGCCAACAGAATGCTGTCCTGCACTGGGAGGGGAATCACAAGCAGGAAGAGAGAGAGGTGGTGCTATCACTGTAGATCACTGGTCAGACCTCACCTGGAATAAGGAGTCCAATTCTGGAGGCCTCACCTCAGGAAGGACATTGACCGGGTCAAAACAGTACAGAGAAAGGCGATAAAAATGATTCAGGGTTTGCAGCACATGTCCTATGAGGACAGACTTAGGGAACTGAATATGTACTCCCTGGGGCAGAGAAGAGAGAGAGGGGACATGATTGAAACAGTCAAGTACATAGAAGACATTAACAAGGTACAGGAACTGTTTCACTTCAAGAAAAGCTCCAGGACCAGGGGACATGACCTCAGGCTCAAAGGAGGGAGGTTCTCTACCAACACCAGGAAGTTTTTCTTCACAGAAAGAGTGGTGGACGCTTGGAACAGCCTGCCCCAAGGGGTTGTGGGGGTCAACACTGTGGGGGGATTCAAGAGTACATGGGATAGACACAAGGGAGCCCTGACTACAAAGGGCAACTAGATTGTCAAAATTGGTCTAAAACAAATAGGCAGACTAGATGGACCTAGCGGTCTCCTTCTGCCATCAACTTCTATGTTTCTATTTTACTTCTTATCTTCAGTAGTTTTATTGCTTGGCTATCTCCTTTTCCCCTCTCCCCCAGGACGCACCTGGAAACAAGCCATTTTCAGCTCAGTATCTCTTTCCTGGTTAAACTTTAAAATAAATAAATTAACACCAGTGGTTGCTGCCTGTACAACAAAAGCAGGGCACACCAGAGTTGATCTTAAATCCTAAGGGCAGAAGACGCTTTAGCCAGGCATGTTTTTTTCTGTTAGTAATAAGCTTTTTTTTCAACATTTGCGGGTGCAGTGATAATCATCAGCCAGACTCCACACTAGCACAGGACATCATCTTCAGTACTCACCATACCTGTCAGGGACTGCAGTACTCACTCTGCAGGGGCAAACCTCTACAGGACATTTTAGGCCCTGTACACATGTGGCTTCTTGCACCATTTTAAGCAAGTTAGAACAGTTTAAAGGAGAACTGCACTGAATGTGTAAGTCATTTTCCCCACAGAACCTATTTTTTAAATACCGGTTCCATTTTTTTTTTTACTGTTCTCTCTCTATGGGCTTTTTTATTACCCTACTCAGTGCTTCAGATTTACACTCGGGTATTAAATGCCATTTTTTTTTTTTAGTTGTTTAACCAGGAATAGCACACTAAGCTGAAAGCTTTTTTACAGGAGCAACCTGGGAGCACAAAGAAGTTAAGTGACTTCCTCAGGGTCACACAGTATTTTAGAACTGTATGATGTACTGTAGTTTTTGTATCTTGCTCAGCTCTTCCACTGTTGGTACAACGCATCCATGGTCTGCTACAGAAGACAGAGGGACGTAAACTACATCATGCAGTTGTACAATGGCATTTAACACCAGAGTGTAAATCGGAATCAACCATCAACCACTGAGGTTACTAATTGGTCAATATATAGATGGAATAATAGAATTGGAAGCAATATTTAAAATACAGCTTCTACTGAGAAAAAGTACCTTCAGATTCAACACGGTTCTACTTTAAGAAGCGCTAACACAGTCTGTGGCCACATTACAGAATGATTTAAACTGTTTTTAAAAACTGTGCTAAAACCCTACTAGGTATATAGTCTTTAGCCCAGTTTTAAAACCAGTTTAAGCTAAACATGGTTGCACTTACCAGTGCACAGTCTGCCGTTTCACCTCTGGACTGTGTTACTCCACCAGTATGCCAGCAGTCCTGCAGCTTCCCAAGATCCAATGTGCCTAATGGATCAGGAAGTAAGCTGCATAGTATCCCGAGCTCCAAATATAAATTCTCCAGTTGTCAAAAAAAGCACACCTGCTGTTTGTAACTATTAACTTTGGGTTTTGTTTTTTTTTTTTTCCCATCTTTTTGTGCGTCTGTCCTAATAAAAAAAAAAAGTCTACTGGAGCTGTAAGCTGGATAGCGTAGGCCACAAAGCATATCGTGCCTGACAACCATACAATGCATCATGGGCGGTGATACGAACGGTGGGATACAGTGCCTGCAGATGCATAGCATGGTTGAAGGTTCAAATGCTTTAATGTGGCCAGAAAGCGTGTTATAACCCAGTTCTGAGACCATGTTTAAACACAGTTATGCAATAATGGGGCCACAGCAGCACAGAGTATTAACCTGGTTTAAAAACTACTGTGTAGTGTGTACAGGGCCTTAGCTCAATGGCAAATTTTGGTAGAGCAGGTGGGTCCCACAGGTACAGTTATCTTGTACAGCACTTAGGGCTCAGTCATGCATCCAGAATAGTGTGAAAACATTCATTCAGTATCTCAGCCTTTCCCAAACCACCTGCCACCCAGCTCGTCCCATTCTTCAGTCTAACAATGCCCTCTTTCATTCAGAGCGGGTGGCTCAGACAGCGTGTTCTCTCAGGCTTCGGTTGCCCCTTCCCGCTCAGGCCGAAAGCAAACCAGAAAAAAAAAAAAGTTAAATTACCTCCTGCAGAGCAACTCCATTGAAGATGGACTTCATGACTGTCGAAATGAGGGACTTTCTAAAATAAATACAGAGTGTAACAACTGTACTATGGACTGACATCTCAAAAGTGAAGAAGCACTCCAATGACCATGAGATGCAGCTTACTAACAGACTGCCGCACGGAAAATGCAGAGGCCGCCTTTCTGAAACTCCACTCTGCAGTGACTACACTGGAGGACAAGCTGGAAGATCTGGAGAGCCTTAGCACATGCAACAACCTGCGGTTCTATGGCTTTCTGTAGTGTGCGGTGGGTCAGGATCTTATTGGCTTTTTTTTTTTGTTACGGCGCCCACCACAATGGATGCTGGAGATCGAGCTGGCACACCAGGCGCTGGGGCCTAAATCCTCAGCTCCTCACTATCAGCCCCACTTGAGCACTGCCAAATTCCTCCACTGGAATGATAAGCAAGATGTCCCTTCGTCCACAGCATGGAGAGCTAACATTTTCAGGACATCAGAATTTACTTGGATAATGACTACCGAGCCTCACTACTGTCTAAGAGAAAGGCATATCTGCTCTACATGAAATCTCTCAAGGCAGCCAACATAACTTTTAACATTACCTACACTGCTAGTGCCAGGGCAAATGACTAACAACACAGTGGAGTTTCGGACCTGGGAAATCTTTGTTGCGCCCCCCCCAACAAAAGCACACCTACACCACAGATGCTAGCATTGAAAATAGCAAGGCAGGCCTGGAGGAAAGCAGGTAGGCGATAGGAAGCAGATAAGAGGTACCAGCAGTTTGCAGCCACGATGAAGGACATGACACAGTGTCTGAAAGGGGGAGCGACTGTACTGAGCAGACCGGTCTGAAGCCCTAATATTGAAGAACAGCATCTGAAGCATTCAGTTAACTTTCGTTCAGCAGGCCCACCCCATGGGTAGCCAGGTAAATCTTTTCCTTACTCTCAATCCACAAATTTGCCATCTCTGGTGTCCACTTACCCTGAACTTCTGCTTCCTCAGATGAACTCAGGCCCACTGCCAGACTTGCTGACAACCCAACTGACTGGTTAGTCCCACAAAGATAGTGTAGCATTTTGGCCTCCAAGTACTGCTGCCTTTTGCTCACTTCAGGATTAATAGTAGCAGGGTACATAATGGACTTGAAGCGGCAGGGGCCAACCTTCTGCTTGCACCACGGAAGCTTTGTTGTTAAAGTGCTTTCTCCATACCGTGTTACACAGAGTCCCTGCCTGCCACTATGACGGACCCTAACTGGAAGGTCACTACCACACAACGCAGTGACAGAGGCTACCAAATGCTACACAGTGTACTGAACCTGAATTATATTAGTGGTGAGTATGGTGAGGTAACTTACAGGCAGGGGTGTGCCAATCCTATTGCCCCCTGTCCGGGGCAAGTAAATTTCCTTGAAGGACAAGTACAAAAAGAGAGCTAATTTCACTATAATGAGGAAGGGCAAGTGAAAATTCAGCTACAGTCATGGCTGGGCAAGTCCTGAAAGTTTTGATTTGAACATCCCTGCTTACAGGAACAGTGCAGATGGGTAAGGACATTCTATGGTATTCCCTAAATATTAAATATCAGTGGGCTAAACAGTCCAGTGAAGCAGGCTAAGTGCTCTTACACACACACACACAAAAAAAAAAAAGGAGTGTCCAGGCGTACTATTTTTACAGCAGACGCATCTGGATGCCGCAGCACATGGTAAATTTAAAAAGTCTGGGTACCGAGCAACGTATAGCTAAAAACTCTCGAAGGGGAAAACATGGAGGAGTAGCAAATTGGACATTTTTATAAAAAGAAAATGTTTCCCCCCCCCGAATAAAAAAATTAAAATGATCCTACTTCCAAACCAGATTCATCTGTTCCCCATAGGCAGCAAGGCTATTAACACTGCAGTCACTTTGATACTTACTAGAACATTCAGCAAAATGTAAATTTCTAATAAACTGTTAAAAATAACATCAATCTTTATATTAAATTAAAGCTTAGAATAGAGGATAGCAAATGTGCCATGCACATTTTTGCAGTATGTTTTTTCCTGATTTTAATTAAAACATTCTAAGCTTTAATTTAATATAAAGATTGATGTTATTTTGAATAATTTATTAGGAATTTACATTTTTATGTAAAAAAAATTGGCTTTAAAGCGGTTATTTCATACATTTGTACTGAACAAATATATGTAGTGTATGGTATAAATCTGCAAAATACTTTGAAGTCAATTTCACTCCTATGCGGTATCATGGCATGAAAGCAACAGGATGCCAAACTGACAGACTATTTCTGCTACACACTGGATTTCATGATGGTTCACTGCACTACAAACTTGTGTATCACACTTTTTCAAATAGTCAAACAACACTTGTTTTATATTTTATTCGCCAATCTAATTAAATAACTCACACATATACACAATTTTATCTTTAATAACAAATACTTTACTAAAAAATACTTCACGCCGGCCCAGTGGCGCTGAGGGTTGAGATGCTGGACACCACGCTGGTGACCCGGGTTCGGGAACGAGCTCAGGCTGTTGAGGGTCAGCGGGGGAGGAGAAGATTGAGCGTCCAGAGGACTGCTCTCCTCTCTTAGGGGTGGGTTCTGGGGATTCCCTGCCTGGTGGCAGCTCCTGGCTGAACGCTTTCAGTAAGTTTTCGGACTAAATGCAACCAAGACGGCAATCACTTCTATAAATGGTCCCCCGCAAGACCCCAAAGACAGACATAACCCTTACAAATGGGACTTACTAGACCTTAAATATTTAGGCATCAAAATTCCACCGAATCTGGGAAAACTGTATGAGGCAAAATATAAAACTCCCCCCTACCCACCTGTTTGCTGACTTATAATATTGGCAGCATCTCCCCTTAAGCCTGATCCACATAACAGACACGATGAGGATGGAGACTCTACTCTGCTGACTCTACATATTTCAGAATGTTCCAGTACAGACACCTGAACAGAATTGGAGGAAATGGCAGGTAGCCTACTCCTGGTTTATATGGGCTGGGAAATGTGCAGGGATTTGTTTCCACACAGTGATGTTACCAAAGGCACGAGTATCCAACCTAAGGGGGTACTATCTGGCCACCCACCTTGAGGGTCAGTTTCAATGGCACACAGAGGGCTCAGGTCCACAGTGGCTGGATCTAGAATGGAACTTGATCCCCTTCTGGGACAGAGCAGGATATGTTTACAGATCCCAATCACAAGAACTGGAACAGCAGCTTCAGAACCATGGATAGCAGAGGTCGAAAGGGAGTGACAAGAAACTACTACATCCAGCACCTCAACCCTCAGCGCCACCAGGCCTGCCAACGTCCCTCTTTAAATGTGGTCTCCAAAACTGCACACAATACTCGAGATGTGGCCTAACCAAGTAGCTGTACAAAGGAAAGATCACGTCCGCCTTTCTGGAGGTAACCCCCCTGACGATGCATCCTATTTGCCTTTGCCGCTGCCCTGAGTTGTTCATTTTGACATCTTCCACTACCCCCAGGTCCCTCTCACCCTCCGTGACTTGAATCATGTCTCCTCCTAGAGTATACCCCTGGCCTGAATTTCTGACTTCCAGGTGCAGAACCTTGCACTTCCCCGCATTGAATTTTAGTTTCCATTTTCCTAACCACATTTCTAGAGCCTCCAGGTCCTCCTGCAAGGCCACCCTCCCCCTCCTCCTCATCCACCACTGCACCCAGCTTTGAGTCATCTGCAAACAGACTCAATTCACTCCTGATCCCCTTCCTTATGTCTGAGACATAGGCGTTGAACAGGAGTGGCCCCAGCATTGACCCCTGGTGCACCCCACTAGTAACCCACCTTGGGATGAGGCTAGTCCTCCAACCACCACCTTCTGAGTATGCTCAGAGAGCCAATTTCCTATCCATCTTAACCACGGTCTCCCTACCCCCATTTCCTTCAGCTTAGCCAGCAGGCTACTGTGGGGTCCCGAATCAAATGCCTTGCTGAAGTCCAAAAAGTGGCCATCCACCAGCCTACCCTGGTCCAGGGCCCTCATCACCCAGTCATAGAACTCAACAGGGTTTATCAGTCACAATCTTCCCGGGACAAAGCCATGCTGCCTATCGTCCAAATACCCAGTTTGCTCCAGTAACCCCCCCTAGCCTTTCCTTGACATACCCTCCATTACCTTGCCGCCCACCAACATCAGGCTAACGGGCCTGTAATTTCCTGCCTCCTCTCTTGATCCTCCCTTGTGGATCGGCACAACATGGGCCACCTTCCAGTCTTGGGACACCCATTCAGTCCTCAGAAAGATGTTGAAAAAGGTCCGCTAGGAGGACTGCCAGGACATCCGCCAGTTCCTTCAGCATCCTGGGATGCATCTCATCTGGCCCAGGTGCTTTCTCCGTCCGAAGGGACCTGAGGGCTTCCCTTACTCTCTATACCAGGATTTCAGCCTCCATGTCCTCCCCCTTTTCATCCTGTACTGCTGTCCCCCCCCTGTCTTTGGTGGTCCCTCCTTTTCCCCAGACCTGTCAGGGCCCCTGATCTCTATCGGGCCCACCCCTTCCTCTGTTGCCCCACTCCCCTGCAAGACATAGCCCCTCCATCCCCCCATCTAAAACGGAGGCAAAGTACTATTTAGGACTTCTACCTGTTCCCCGCCTCCTGTGCTCAACCATCCCCTATCCTTATCCTGCTGATCTGACCCTTTACTTTCCTTTTTTCCCCCCATGTAACTAAAGAACCCATTGTACCTCCTCCGGATCCCACTGGCCAGGGACTGCTCCCTTTTTGCCTTAGCTGCTCTCACCACCCTGGTGACTTTCCTGGCTGTTAGCTCATATTCCTCCTGATCCCTTTCACTCCTTGAGTGCTTGAAGCGCCTATACCCCGCCTTCTTGTCCCTCACCACCTCCTGTACCTACCGGGTCCACCAGCAGGGTTTTCTGGCCTTACCAAACTTGCACCTTTCCCTTGCGTAGGATCTGGTAACCTCCTATATTCCCCTCCTAAAGATCTCCCACTTGCTGTCAGCATCCACATCCAGCCTTATCCTGTCCAAATTATCTTTAAGGATCCTTCTCATCTCCCTGAAGTCTGCACCCCTAAAGTCAGTTACTATCGTCCCTATTTGGTTTGAAGGCACTGAGGGTGGACAAGGCGCCAGACCCAGATGGCATCCACCCCAGGGTACTGAAGGAGCTGACAGAGGTCCTTGCAGGACCTTTGGCAGACCTATTTAATGCCTCACTACATTCGGGGTGTGTACCTCAGGACTGGAGGATGGCTCATGTAGTGCCCCTCCACAAAAGTGGCCCCAAGGATGAACCTGGAAACTACAGACCAGTGAGCCTCACATCCATCGTGGGTAAGCTAATGGAGACTATCCTGAAGAAGAGGCTGGTGGCCCTCCTAGAGGCCAAAGGACTACAGGACAGCAGACAGCACGGCTTCATACGTGGCAGATCCTGCCAAACCAACCTGGTCGAGTTCTATGACTGGGTAACTAGGCAACTGGTCAGGGGCCATGCAGTGGATGTCCTGTATCTGGACTTCGGTAAGGCATTTGACTCACAGCCACATGGAAGGCTGGGAAGGAAGTTAGTAGGCACAGGGGCGGGTGCAAAGCTGGTGAGATGGGTAGGAAACAGGCTGCAGGGAAGGCAACAGAGGGTGGTGGTAGGTGGGGAGCTCTCACACCCAAGGGCAGTGACGAGCGGTGTTCCACAGGGCTCAGTGTTGGGACCAGTGTTGTTTGGGACATTCATTGCAGACAGATCATGGGACATCAAGAGCAAGATCAGTCTGTTTGCTGATGATACCAAGGTAGGCGCGGTGGTGGATGACCTAGGGGGATGGCAGGGGTTGCAGGATGATCTGGCAAAGCTTGAAACCTGGTCAGACACCTGGCAACTGGGCTTTAATGCCAAAAAGTGCAAAGTGCTGCATTTTAGGATGAAGAACCCAAGGAGGAGTTACCAGCTAGGGGGAGTGCAGCTAACCCAGACAGAGGAGAAGGATCTGGGTGTGCTCATTACAGGGTCAATGAACAACTCGGCACAATGTAGGAAGGCAGCTGCAAAGGCCAACAAAATGCTGGGTTGTATTGCAAGGGGTATATCCTCAAGGAGGGAGGAGGTGATTCTGCCACTGTATAGGTCATTAGTTAGACCACACCTGGAGTACTGCGTACAGTACTGGCGTCCGTATCTGAAGAGGAACATTAAGTTACTGGAGGGGGTGCAGCGCAGAGCGACAAAGATGATCAAGGGGCTGGGGGACTTATCATACAAGAGGAGGTTGAAGGAGCTGAACATGTACTCACTGGAGGAGAGGAGAGACAGGGGTGACATGATTGAAACCTTTAAATACATGAAAGGAATAAACAAGACGGGTACAGAGGGGCTGTTCAAAGAAGGGAGGGAAGGCCACCAGGGCCATGATATAGAGACTGGAGCGAGGAAGGTTCAGGGGAGATGAGGAGACACTTTTACAGAGAGGGTGGTGGCTGGGTGGAATCGTTACCTGCTGAAGTGGTATGCAATAGAACAGTGGACTGCTTCAAACGAGGATGGGACAGGACAAGGGGGAGGGTTAATGAAGGGGAAGGGTGGAAGGGAAGGGCAGCTGCAGAATAAGGGGTGCTAGCTGCACATTCGAGCAGACTTGCTAGACCTCTAGGCCTTTATCTGCTGGCAAATTTCGTATGTTTGTATGTTCGTATTTGGCTCCCCCCCACTCCAGGTCCAAGAAGAACCAGACTGTGGCATGATCACTCCTCACCAACGGGTCCCTACCTCTTGGCCCCTAATCTGATCACTGTCCACCAGGACCATGTCCAGTGTCTGGGCCTCCCCAGTTGGCTCACCCACCTGCTGGGTCAGGAACACGTCCTGGAAGATATCCAGCAGCCTCTGCTCCCTGGCCACTGGTGACGTCATAGTCCCCCAGTCTGTTCCTGGCATGTTGAGGTCCCTCATTACCACCACTCTTCCCTTTCCCAATCTACACTGTCCCTCAAGATCTGCCACCAAACTTTCTTCCAGAACCTCTGCCAATGCTGGAGGTCTGTATACCACTCCAACCTTTACTCTCTTACCCCCCCTGCATTAGCAAGGTGACCCAAATAGCCTCCACGCTCCTCTACCCCTCCAATACCCATGCCATTTCTAACAGTGCCACACCACCCCCCCTTCCCTCCCACCTATCTTTTCTGAACACAGTATAGCCCTTTAGATTTAGGTCCCACTCATGCCCTTGAGTGGCCCAGGTCTCAGTGACTGCTGCCACATGTACCACCCTCTCGACTAGCATCACCTGGAGCTCAGGCATTTTATTTCCTAAGCTCTTGGCATTTATCAGGACCACTCTCCACCCCTTTCCCCCCTCTCCTTTCCCCCCTTGAGGTCCCATTCCTCAGCTCCTGCACCCTACCTGGTGACCCATTTCCATATCTCCCTAGCCCACTAGGGGGTGGAGACCATGTCCCTCATTTATCGTACCTGCCAGCACTGCCCCTTTTTTGATCCCTCCCCCCTTCACAAATTTAAACCTCACCTTTCACTGATGAACCCAGCTACTTTGGGCTTAAGGATTTCCTTCTCCTCCCAATTATGGTGAAGCCGATCCCTAGCGTACAGCCCCTTATCTTCCCAGGTCTCCCCCCAGTCCCCCACCAGGCCATACCCCAATTCCCCACATCACTCCCTAAGCCACTGATTTATCTCCCTAATCTTCTTCTTGGTACTATTAGTCTAACACAGGGATCACATTTACAGTATCAATCCATTCCACCAGACAGGCCCCAAATATCAGAATAATTTTTCATAACAGTACCAGCCCAAAACTTACTGGTAGTATTCGGTTTTAATTTCAACAGAAATATTCCTAAACTCAGTAAGGAACGGGAAGTTATAGTCACATTGTATGTTTCATTGGTTAGGCTGTACCTGGAGTATTGTGCCCAGGTTTGAGCACCGCACAAAAAAATTTGACATTTAGGTACCTGAGATGGTCCAGAAAAGGAATACGAAATTAACTAGAAGTCTTAAGGGCCACAACTATGAAACCAGATTGAACACCTAGGGATGTTTTGCTGGGATATAGAAGAAGAATGAGAGGAGACGTGTGCCTGTTATTCAGAGCACTAATTAGTGATGACTTGTGGGAAAGACTGGATTTAGAAATGAGGGGCCAGGAAAACTATACATGCTCATACATTACAGCTAAAAGGGGAGTTATGTCACTAAACTAAAAGGCATAAGTGGTACAACCAGAGAGTAGTATCACTCTGGAACTCACTCCCAGAGAAAGCAGTGGGTAGCAAGACTATACATGAATTTAAAAATAAACTGGACAATTATTGTAGAACAATCAATATATGGGGATATACCTACTAAAAAGACAAGCAATATGGACAATTGTCTATTTACGCTCTATATTATCCTACATATCCCATGTACATAGGCATTCCAATGTGATGCATTCTCACAATACTGCAGATATTTTGTATTTTCCTTGGACATTTCAAGTAAGAATAGGAACAATATGGAATATCCCTCAATTTCCCAAATTCAAACTGGAAAAACAAGTATCCTCGAGTCTCTGAAGCACAATATGAACATACTGTTCAATGTTACTATTGACACAATCATCCCAGATCTCAATGAGCCTAACACTCTTCAATGTAGTATTTAACTGCTGAAACCACTTCAAACTTTTATTATTTAATCTATCTTCTCACCAATGTTTTGCAAGGATTCTATTCTCATCCAAGGTGATCATATTTCTTCCAGAGCTTCAAATCCCTTGTCTTTGCCAGTAGCACAATAGACTTTATATTCAATTTGCTCCTTAAAAATGCAGGTGGAGCATCCCTGTTTAGATTAAAAATTTGCCTACAGAATACGTTCTGCACCAATTCCAGATTTTGTGCTATATTACTAAATGCCGGTAACTCCGAGCCATAAAGCAAGGTATTGATATAACCTTTGCATCAAACGCCTTTTTTGTGCAACATAAGAGTTACTTGCAAAAAGTTTACAGATGTGAAGTACAGCTCTAGAGGACTGTATGGCCTGTTTTTTAATAAAAGATACATGGGATTGTCAGGCAAGATGTTTATTAAATATAAGTCCCAGGTATATCCGGGTCGCCCCTGAAAAAGGGACAATTACGGTCTCGGTGGGCTTTCCCGGTCACCAAAATTTAAATAAAAACAAATAAATTTATATCTGGTTTTAATTTCAAAAGAAATATCCCTAAATGACCAAGGGCTGTAGGCTGGTTACCCTTTCTACCAAAGATGTTTGATTTACTTGGATTTACAGTAAGAGCAATCTTCTTCAGACGCACTAATGTGTAATAGCTCTCTTCAAACCCAAAAGGGTTTGAGAGTAAAGAAATAGATCATCTGCATCAAGCATAATACTGATCTTATCCACTGATTTAGAGACAAATGTGTCCACAGTATGCACCTCTGTCACCCAGGATTTGAGACATAAAGCAGGGAAGCAAGCAAACAACCCTGTTTGACTCCTTTTTCTATTCATATTTCATTAAAAATGGAGCCATCTTTAGCTATTCTTACGCATGCTTCATTATTGCTATGGAGTAATTGCAAAATAAAGGTTGCAATGATTTCGACATTTTGACCACAGTATTTCCCAGAGGATATTACTGTTTAGGTTATCAAAGGCAGATGTCAAGTCTAGACATGCTAAATATAAGGTCCCTTGCCCCTTCAAAGCACATTTTTCTATTAGGCAGTTAAAATAAACAGATCTATCGCTCCATAATTCACATGGAAGCCCACTTGGGCTTCCGATAGAAGATGGTTATCTACCACCCAAGAGTTCAGTCTCTTTAAAATAATGCAGGTAAAAATCTTTAAACCATTGCAAAACAAAGTTATAGGCCAAACAGGGCTCCAAATAAGGTGTGCACCAACCTATTTTACTTGCCTCAGTTTACAAAATACCCTTCAGAATTTTTTTTTAATGAATACTAATACTCACCCAACATTTGTAAATGCTCCACACTCCATAGAATAGTGCTTCATAATATAACTGGTGATTTAAAAGGAGCAGCTGTTTTCCAGATTTACAGCACTCGTACGCATCCAAATTTTGTTTTACTCACTATATAATTTAAAACTGATGCGTAAATTACTCCGACCTGCCAACGTTATCTGGAGCAATGAGGCCAATAGTTTCAAGGATCTTTGGGAGATCCTTTTTTTTTTTGAAAAGTGGGACAATTAATCCACATTCCCCTTCTTTAAGGAGTATTTTGTCTCTACCTACCTGATTAAAGAGATCACCCAAGGGACTCGTCCACCATTCTGGGCATACCAAGAAGATTTCGGCCGCTATACCATCATACCCTGGAGCCTTGTTCCCTTTTTGACTTTTAACAGCCTGATATACATCTGCATCAGAAATGATCAGATCTACTTCTTGCCTATCAATTAATTTTAGAGGCCCACCTTACACCATAACTGGTGATTTCTTTGTAGATTCACATTTTTTTCTGAAAAAATTCTGCCAAGAGATGAGGTTACAGAGACAGTATTATGCTGTTTGTTCTCACTTCCAAATGCCACTAAATTCCAAAAGCTACATGATAGGTGACCTTAGTATCTTTCTGTACAGACTCTTGCCTTAAAAGTTTACATTTTATAAAATCAATAATTTATGCTCATATCAGGGTCACTTAAGGCTAGCAATTCTTGAGTGGCCTCATCATTATCTTTACTTCAGTAAGCAATTTCTTAACTTCTGACTCGACAGAGTGCCATTTTATCAATTTTCTATTCCCAATTATCCTATTCTCCGCTGCATTATGCGGATCAAGATATATGGAAATATAATCATTACTGCTTGCCTTTATCTCCAAGGCAACTGGAAGTTGGTCATCATCCCATACTGGGAGAACATACTAATTTGGTTAAAAGAAAATATATCTATCAGGTCTAAATCCAATACGCTACCAGCATAAATAGCTAAAAAGGTGTATTTGCCACAGTGATCATCATGGGCAATGCCATTCAAAATGAGCATATTGCTGGATGCGGCCACTTCTAGTAATTTAATACTTTTTTTTTTTTTTTTTTTTTTTATTTACAGTGTGGTCCCTTGAATTTCTAATCAGAATGTTATACGTATCATCACGATGCCAATCCTGTAAATAAACTTCTATTTTAGCTCCAATTCGAACACATTAAAATCTCCTATTAAAACAACTGGGATTTTCGGAAAATCCAATCTGATTTAGAGTAGCATCCAACATACACAAAGCTTCTCTTGCAGAGGCCATATTTACAGAGGGGATACAGCTATTCACTATGATCCTGCTTGTTGAATCCCTCATAATTGTTAAAACACAAAGGAAAAAATGGAGCATCGTATGAAAGTTTCTGACTGTCCTCAAATTTAGCTGTGCACAAGAGTAATCAACCCCCCCAGCCACAATATGTTTGAACTTTCCTCCTACTTCACGTTCCCAACTCATAAAAGCTTCCAATACAAATTGTCAATCCCATACCCAGGTCTCTTGTAATAATATGACATTGCAGAGCCTATTCACACATCTTTTGTACCCATCTCAAATCCTCTATTTTGTTGGCTAAACCAGAGACATTTCAACTAATTGAAATTTTATCATGAAGTCAGCTACAGGGGATTGAGATTATTCTTGCACCAAAATCAGACTTTAATAGGGAGTCCTCCGGCAGACTTGTAGGTTCATTACTAGACGATGATGAAACTTCTAGTACAATCCCTGCTATTAATCCTCTCCCCTTTCTGGCATCTCCCCCTGATCATCTTACTTTCCTTCCAGGCCGCAAATTCACCATATTCACTCAACGAATGGATAAATTCTATCGGTTTGGTGAATTCTGTAATTCTGGTTTGCAGCTTATTCTATTCTTCGAGTTTCATCAATGTGTCCATGCATGATTTAGGGTCAACATTTTTAACTTTCCTTTCCTTACTTTAAGTTTTGTCTATTTTACTTAACCCAGGTTGTCTCATGGAAGCTATAGCGGCATTCAAGGTTGTTCAAAACTCTTTTGAATTCCTTTTTCACATCTAGTGGCAGGGATTTTGGTTTGCTGAAAGTTAAAAACATACAGATTACTCCCATCATGGGACCTGTCCTACCTCTGTACAAGGACCCTATATCATTCCAATGAAACCTCTTGCCAAGGACCCACCTTCAAATACTGTACATGAATACGTGTAAGGCAGCTGGATGCTGCAGTGTGTCTGGATGCATCTCCCCCACACCTGTCATGGTTCCTCACCAGCGCATCTTGCACTGCCGCTGAGAGGAGCCATGTGAATTGAAACACGCAGTGCTGCACAACGTCCAGAGAGCAGCAGAGCAACACAGAGTGGTAAGCTTAGCGGCTATGTAAACATGGCTCTAGACACACAAGTAGCTAACATCCTGAAGTCGGTCCTTAATTGTGCCTCACTTCTATCAACCCCTCTCATCCCTTCACGTTGATAAAGGTGTGCCTGGAGTTAGTCCCTTCATAGCACCGAAGTCTGCTCTACGAAAGTCTAGCATCCAAGTTTTTTTGGCTACATGTCAATTCGCTCCCATCAACTGTTCACCCAAAAAGTCACTGCAGACAATTAGCTACGGTGACAACTGCAGCCCTGCCAAATTCATTTCCTGGCAATTTGCTCCCGCCATAGATATAATAAAACCTCAAGATGGGCACCATTTGCCCACCAGATGACCCAATATGCCAGAGGGTTGTAAAAGTAGTATGTCTGCTGGCACTGTTGTTTGAGTCCAGTTCAATGTCTCGTTGGAGCAATCTGTCAAGGAACAAATCTGGCAGGAATGCAGCTGCTGCTGCAGCTAACTGTCTGCAGCGACTTGTGAAGGAGGGAACTGATCGGACTGAACTGATGTGTCCCCAAGTTTTTGTATCAAGGTGTTCCTTCCACAATGAAGAGTAGTTCATTTAAATCACCCTCAGTGTATTGTTTTGTGTGTTTGCTTTAAAAACAGGCTATTTTTTTTTTTTTTTTTATTGAGGGCCCCAAATTAATGCAGCCTTTTTCCCGCCCAATAGTCAGTTTTTTAATTACTTAAAGATCAGTGGCAAATGTGGTTCTCTTGATGTTAAATATTTCATACAGAACCAATGAACCTAGCCAGCCCGGTGGCGCTGAGGGCTGAGGCGCTGGACGCCTTACCTGGCACTATGCTGGCAACCCGGGTTCGGGAATGACCTCGGGTTGCTGGAGTGCTGGCTTGGGGGGGCGGGTTTGGAGCGGGATTGACCCTCCAGGGGAGAATGCCTGCTCCTCCGTAGTTCTGCTCCCACCGCGTGCAGGTCCAGTGAGTAGCGTAGTAGAAAGGGAGCGGTGACATAAGTCAGGGGTGGCACGGAAGGGACCATTGGATCCTGGAGTGTGCCTCCATGCACATGCACGCATGTGTATGCCACAGTCCCAGAAGGGATACACAAACATAAAAAAATGTATATGGGGGGAGAGAAAAAAAAACAAACAATGAACCTGAATAAAATGTTAAGAATTCATAACCCATGTCAGTCTGTAGTTATTTAAAATACATGAATGTTTATTGCTTATTCTGACCTCCTGTTCTCCACTGTGGTCGTAGCACTTACTCCACCAGCGAGTCTGTGCTAGTGATGTGCCGTTAATACCATAGGAAGTGTGACGTTACCTGTTTTTGTTTTAATTATACCTCATCAAGTGAGAACAATATGAATGTGAGCATGAGCGTATGATTTGTTCAAGTTGGCAGATGCTGAAGTGTACTGTAGGCTACTTGAACTGAATCTATCAACATAGATCAATGCTGGTGAATTAAAATGTAATTTATTTTCTTAGCATATGCAAATCAAGCAGGTTTTTTTTTTTTAACTGTATTGTAGTTTTTTTATTTTTAAATGCTGTCCTCAGTCTTTGTACTTACTGCATGGCACTTTTTATGGTTGTGTGGGACCTGAGCATGAGGGTTGCCTCTCTGTTTAACTGAGCAAGAGTCACACTGACTCTCTGGTCAGTATTCCTGTTACCGCACTCACCAAGGAGTCTGAAAACGTAAAAAGAAAAGGCAGCAGTGGACTGCCTATGTGGCGCAGAGTGCAGTGTGAGTCCTTCTGTTCTCTCTCCCACCGGTCTCATGCAGTTGTTACTCAGATACATATCTTTTTTAAAGCTGTCTCCAAAATCCTTAGCTGGGCTCGGCCGTGCCAGTGAAGCAGTTCAGTAAAGAGAGGAGGTGGAGTCAATCGCATGTAATTGCACATCCCAGACTCCCACTGCAGCAAACCCAAAATTAATCCCCTGCTCCTGCGTTCCTTCTCCCATGCATGGTGCATTTCTGAAGAAGCCACACTCTTCCCTCACCTCCTATGTATGCCAAAGGCCACCCAGTAGGACCTGCTGAGATGTCTTCCCCCCCTTTAGAAACTACTGGGAACCTCCAGTGAGGATGGAGGGAGACAGCAAAAAGACTTGTGCTGCATCCTTAGCCGCAGAGGCGTCCCCTGCTGCTTTTTTTGTTTTCTGACTCCCTGGTTAGTGCAGTCAAAGTGACACTTGCTCAGTTCAGCTCCGACGGAGAGGCCACCCTCTTAATCAGATGGGTTCCACCAACCAGTAGTCTCTAACCACTGTAAAAGCCATCATGTAGTATCTACAACAGCTCAGAACAGCATTTAAAAATAAATAAAATACAACACATTAAAAAAAATCTGCTTGGTTTGCCTATGCTAAGAAAATACATTTTAATTCACCAGTTTTTAATGTATGTCAATAGATTGAGTTCAAGTAGCATAAGGTACAGTTGTGCAACTGCTGCACTTCAACATCCCGACTTGAGCAACTCCATCTACGCTCAGGCTCACATTCAGATTGTTCCCACTTGATGAGGTGTAAAAGCTAGTAACGTCACACCTCCTATGATGTTACTGCACATCACTAGCACAGATTCGCTGGCAGAGTAAGCGCTACAACCACAATGGAGAACAAGAGGTCAGAATAAACATATATTTATATTAAATAAACTCCAGACTGACACAGGTTATGAATCCTTAACATTTTATGCAGGTTCATTGGTTTTCTCTGGAATATTTAACATCATTAGAACCACATTTGCCATTGATTGGGAGAAACAGATAGCATTTAGGAAGTATAAGGAAACAAAAAAGGAGCAGACCAGAGAACTGTATCAGTTAAGGCAGAAGGAAGCAGGGAGGGTAGTCAGAATAGCAAAGGCACAAACTGAGGAAAAGATAGCCAACTCGGTTAAGAAGGGGGATAAAACCTTTTATATGTATATCAGGGAGCGTAGAAAGACAAAGGGAGGGATAGTGAGGCTAAACAGAATGGATGGTGAGTGGGCAGCGAGTGACAGTGAAAAAGAAGGGATACTAAATGAATACTTCTGTTCAGTATTCACAAAAAAGGAAGTGGGGGAGGTGCTTAATCCAATTAACAGAAGCCCTCTGTGGGGGGGGGGGGTCGATCCCAGTCCTTTCACAGAAGAAAGGGTTCTGAAAGAACTCCTAAAATGAAGGTGGACAAAGCAATGGGGCCAGATGGAATTCACCCCAGAATTCTAAAAGAATTAAGTAGAGAACTAGTGACACCACTGACTACTCTTTTAAACAAATCATGGGAGGATGGTGTGGTACCTGAGGACTGGAAGAAGGCTGATGCGATTCCCCTTCACAAAAGTGGGACCAAGACAGAGGCAGGAAACTAAAGACCTGTTAGTTTGACCTCTGTGGTAGGGAAAGTGATGGACTCGCTTCTGAAGGAAAGAACTTTTGAGTACCTAGAGGCCAGTGGGGCACAGGACCCAAGCAGCATGGGTTCACAGCGGGAAGGTCATGTCAGACGAATCCAACTGATTTGTTTGACTGGGTGACCAAAGTAGTGGACCAGGGAGGGGCTGTGGACATGGCCTACCTAGACTTTAAAAAAGGCATCTGACACAGTCCCACACAAAAGATTAGTAGTCAAATTAACCAGCCTGGGAGCGGGTCCCAGGGTGGTAGCCTAGGTAAAACATTGGCTGAACAACAGGACACAGAAAGGTAATTGTAAATGGGTCCACTCTGAAGAAAGAGGGGTTAGTGGTAGGTACCGCAGGAGTTCAGTACTAGGTCCAATCCTTTTTAATGTCTTTATAAGTGACATTGCAGAGGGACTGGAAGGAAAAGTATGCCTCTTTGCAGATGCACAAAGATCTGCAACAGGGTTGATACACAAGGAGGTGTGGAAAGGATGAGAAGAGACTTGGCAAGGTTGGAGGAATGGTCAGAAGTATGGCAGCTTGATTCAATGCAAAGAAGTGCAAAGTAATGCACATGGAAACAAAACCAGGGAAGATTACACAATTTTTTGGGGGTTAGTAACAACAACAAAAATGGAAAGGGACCTGGGGGCAGATTAGCAGGATTAAATCAGGGGACAGATGGGCACAAGACCCGGGAAGCAGGCTGAGGTACTAAATGAGTACTTCACCTCAGTTTTCACCAAGGAAAATGGGGTGCTGCATCATACATGGGAGGAGACAGAGATACTGAGGAGGGGGGGACCCTTACCCGATCGGGCGGGTCTAGGAGAGGGGAGGCATCACTGGCAGGAGGGGGGAGGGCTAAGCAGGGAGAAGAGGTACTGGAAGTGGAAATCACAGCACAGAGAGTGAGGGAAGCCCTCAGCTCCCTCAGTGTTCCCCATTCATTAAAAGTGAGAGGCGGGCCGCCACGCTATTTTAAACGGCCGCCTCTCAATTGTATGACCTATCTCTTTAAATCCAGTTCGCACAGTGGAGCAGCGTGATTGCGCATTGAACAAGTCGCGCATGCGCAAGAATGCAGAATGAGGAGAATAAACGGAGTCTGGTGCGAGCTGTGTAAGGTAGGAGGCGGTCGGGCTCTCAGATCACATGGGATCGGGTTCAGGCAGATGACCTCGGAAGAATGGAGGAAGAGCGCCAAATGAAGGATCCAATGAGGAGTCTGATCCAGGAGCGATGTCCCAGATGTCCTATCAGTGAAGCAGCTACACTACTGGGGTAAGTCCCATTTCAGTATGCTGCCACTTGGAAGAGTGTTAGTGCATTTGTGTCCTGGACCTTGCAAGTGTAACTTGGATTGGACGTTGTTCCGCTTAAATAATTTTACTAGAGACTTTGCAGTTCTTCAAATAACTGTCAAGCAGCCAGCTTTAACTTTATCAGACTCAGTTATTTTAACTGAGTCACTCCAGACTTTTCTGTTTACAACAGCTGCAATAACGAGGGGTGCTATAGGATACGGAGGGAGAGATTGTGTTCAACAAATGACCACCATGCAGCTCTGATTTTGTTCTCTGTTGAATTGCTGAATTAAAAAAGTTCTTGCTGGAAAAAACAAGGTGCACAGTAGAAAGTTGCCCTGTCCTACCAGCCAGTAGTAAAGAAAAAAAAATATTTGTGTGAGGGAAAAAAATCAGGGCTCCAAACGGTGCCATCAGCGGGTCTGCCAGTCCCTGACCTACCAGTGTTGTGCATTCCTTGCTTCGTCAGTGTGAGCAGTCACTTGTTTCTAAGTCAGTAGTAAAGAAAAAAAATATTTGTGTGAGGAAAAAAAAAAATCAGGGCTCAACCAGCATTACCAAACTCTCATTCTGTATTGACAAACACACGACAACACTTAGGAAAAAAAGCTTTATTGTACACAATGCAGAAACTAACTAACTTTGGTTTCAAATTAACTCAAAAACCGAAACATCCTGATCAAGATGACAATTGTGAGTCGATGACTGGGACAATGCCAGTTGGTCCAGTTGATATCGACGTCATTGTCCAAAAGACTCCCTGCACTTCCTCCTGTAATACAGAAAAAAACACCTCTAAGCATAGAGCAACAGGCTTTTATACTGGTTGGCTTAACAAATACTGCTGGTTACAGTACAAAGAAAATGATGGCATGTTTTGTGCATTTTGCATAAAACATAAACAGATGCCCAAATCAGGAACAGTTTGGGTACTCAGTGGGTGTAAGACATTCAGAGAAGATGCTATAAAGGCATCAGAACAGTTCAGTTCACGTTGTTGCTTCTGAACTGGAAGCAAACTGCAAATTTCAGCTTCAAAAGGTGGAATACAGCAGGCAACGCATGAGCCTGACCCTGGAACAAAAGCTTTTGTGGCATCCCTTCGTTGCATGTACTGGCTAATAAAAATGAGCTGCCTCACACAACAAAATATGGCTCACTGCTGGATCTCGCCAAATCATTGGGATGCAAATACCTAGACAATATACATATTGCTGATGCTGTTAAATATCGTTCTGATCGAACGGTCAGAGAAATGGTTCTCTGTCTGGGTGAGGTGGTCAGGAGATCAGTTCTTACAGATTTGAAGGCTGCCAAATTTTTTTCATATTTGGTGGATGAAACAACTGATACTGCTGTTATGAAGCAGCTCATTTTGTATGGTATGTACTGCAAAGAAGGGAAACCCAGAGTTTCTTTCCTGGGACTTGAGGAACTAATTGATGGAAAGGCAGACACAATTTTTAAAAAAATGCTGGAGTTCTCTGATAACAATCAAATCTCAGCTGATCACCTTGCAGGGTTGGGCAGTGATGGAGCAGCCGTTATGCTAGGCAGGCAAAAACGGGTGGCTAAAAAGCTGAAAGAAGTCGGCCCAATTCTTGTTGAAAATCACTGTATGGCTCACCGGGAGGCCTTGGCTGTAAAGGCAGCAGCAAATGAAGTGAGCAGCCATTAAAAGTTTAATCAAACACTAGATCACTTATACAGATATTATGAAAACTCTGCTGTTCAGCATGGCTGCCCTGAAAGAAATTCAGCAGGCAATGGAGAACCCTGTTTTAAAGCCTAAACAGGCAAAAGCAGTTAGGTGGTTGTCCCATGATGCAGCATGTGACACACTAAGGAAGATTTTCCCATCCGTTGTTACGTCCTTGCATAGAGAGCCTCTGAAAGGCATGATCCCAAGCTGTGGGCCTAGTAAAATGGTAGAAAACTGGGAGTTTTTCTCTATTTTATGCATGATGTGACATACTTCCACACCTTAGCATCTTATCTAAATGCTTTCAAACATCAGCTCTGAATTTTACTGATATAAAGAGACATTTACATTCCACTTTAGAGATTCTTAGGACACGCCTACTGGTACCTGGTCAGTACTTCTCCTCCGCTTCGCCTGAACTAGTACTCCTGAATGATAATGGCCTGAACTTGCCATTTAGCGTAACCACAGTTAAATCATTTCACAACCTCTGTGCATGACAAGTTTATTAGGGCCCTAATTGCTCAAATTGAGCAAAGGTTTCCAAGCACAGAACTTTTGGATGCGTTCAGTATCTTTGACTCCAGCACAATACAGGAAGTTGATATTGAAGAGTTGGAAGGGTATGGTAGTGATAGCCTTGAGATTATTCTTGGTCAATATGCTACTGTTGTGGATGTAGATGCTTCTGCACTTGAATGGGCTTCTACGTAGTCTCCATGTTCACGGAAAAGATGGCCTTTAAGACTATTTCTGATGTGCTGCACGCTCTAACTACTAAGTATGTAGACCTGTATCCAAACATATCTACTTTGGCAGAGCTGGCAATGATAATACCCATGTCAACTGCAGATTGTGAGAGGGGGTTTTCTGTACTGAATCGAATAAAAACGCAGGAACAAAATAGATTAAGTGCCAGTGTGCTAAATGCACTTATGTTTCTCTCAATTGAGGGCCCTGATGTTGACAGTTTCCCTTATTTGGAAGCTGCAGCTCATTGGGCAGGACTGCAAAACCGAAGATTAGATCTTGGCCTTGCAGGCACTAGTAAAGAGTTGTAGTACGGCCTCACCAAAATGTTAAGACTCTCACAAACTGTTGCCTGGCCTGCAACTAGAATGCAGAGGTTCTCCAGTATGTTTTATCACACTTTTCTTTTGCTACTGCATACTACAGAGGCCTCCAGATCATCATATTACTCTTATTTCTTGTTTCTTATGCATTTATTGCATCCCGACTGACTCCGCCCACCGGTAGCTCCGCCCCTGGTGACCCTGCCCCTGTGGCTCCTCCCCTTACCACCGCTCTATATTTTCATGCAATGTGGAACACTGTCCCTTAAGACGGAGAAAGCATCGGGCCAGATAAATTACATCCCAGAGTGCTGAAGGAACTTGTGGATGTCCTGGCGAAACCCCTGGTGGAGTTTTCACCATCTCTCTGAGGAGGGTGGGTGCCTCAGGACTGGGAAGGTGGCGCATATAGTGCCTATCCACAAGGGGGGGGATCAAGGGAGGTGGCAAGGAACTACAGGCCTGTCAGCCTGACATCGGTGGTGGGCAAGGTGATGGAGGGCATTGTCAAGAGAGGCTGGGGGACCTGAAAAGTCAGGGTGCCTGGACGATAGACAGCATGGATTCGTTCCGGGGAAATCATGTCAGACAAACCTTGTGGAGTTCTATGACTGGGTGACGAGTGCCTTGGACCTGGGTAGACCAGTGGACGTCCTCTTTCTAGACTTCAGCAAGGCATTAGACTCTGTTCCTCACGTGGGCCTGTTGGATAAGCTGGGAGAAATGGGGGTGGGGAACCAGATGATCAGATGGATAGGCAATTGGCTCCAGGACCGGGATAGTCTCATCCCCAAAGAGGGTCATTAGTGGGATCCCACAGGGATCAGTCCTTGGGCCCCTCCTGTTCAACGCCTACGTCTCTGACATAAGGACAGGAATCAGGAGTGAGATGAGTCTCTTTGCGGATGACTCAAAACTGGGGGCGGTGGTGGATGGGGAGGAGGGGAGGGTGGCCCTACAGGGGGAGCTGGAGGCTCTGGAAAGATGGTCTAGAAAGTGGAAGCTGAGGTTCAATGCAGGGAAATGCAAGGTACTCCACCTGGGGGCCAGAAACCCGGGCCAAGTGTACACCCTGGGGGATGCTACAAGTCTCGATGGCTGAGAGGGACCTGGGGGTGGTGGTCGATGTCAAGATGAACAACTCGGAGACATGTAGGAGGGCAGCAGCCAAGGCCAACAGTATGCTGGGATGCATCGCTAGGGGGATCACCTCCAGAAGGAGGGAGGTGATACTCCCTCTGTATAACTGCTTGGTGAGGCCACCTCGAGTACTGCGTGCAGTTTTGGAGGCCACACTTAAAGAGGGACATTAAACTCCTGGAGAGGGTCCAGAGGAGGGCAACCAAAATGATTTGGGGCTTGGGGGACAGGACCTATGAGGAGAGGCTCAAAGAGCTAAATATGTACACATTGGAAGAGAGAAGGGACCGGGGGGACATGATAGAGGTCTTCAGGTACATGAAGAGGGTAAATAGGGGAGGAACAGTCAGGGTGCTTCGAAGGAAGGAGGAGGGAGCCACTAGAGGGCATGGGTGGAAGCTGGAGGGGGGAAAATTCAGGGGAGAAAGGAGGAGGTGCTACTTCACTGAGAAGGTGGTGGAGCCATGGAATGCACTGCCTAGGGGGCTGATGGAGGCAGAGACGGTGGATGGGTTCAAGAGGGCTGGGACAGGTACAGGGAAGGGTTCTGGAAGCAAAATTCAATGCAGCAAGAATATCCAGAACTGGGAAGGGAGAAGCCAGAGAAGGCGAGGGGGGCAGCAAGGTCAGCACCCAGGGTGGGGGCTGACCAATCGAGAAGACTCGGAAGACCGTTAGGCCTATTCGGCTGGCATTTTAGTATGTTAGTATGTAATCATATCAGATGACCTTAAGGTTGGCAAGCAATGTGAGAAGGCGGTAGGGAGGGCTGGGGGGATACTGGGATGTATAGGGAGAGGCATCACCAGCAGAAAATAGGAAGTTGTTATCCCCCTGTACAGACAGTTGGTGAGACCCCATCTGGAGTACTGCGTCCAGTTCTGGAGACCCTATCTCCGCAAGGACATAGACAAGATAGGGGCAGTTCAGAGGAGGGCAATTAAAATGGTGCAGGGTCTGCAAGAGAAGCCATATGAGGAGAGACTAAAGGAGCTTAATATGTATACCCTTGATGAAAGGAGGAAGAGGGGGGACATGATAAAAACGTTTAAGTACCTCAGTGGAATCAACAAAGTCCAAGAAGGTAGCATCTTTCAGAAGAAGAAATGTACAAGAACAAGGGGACGCAATCTGAAGATGGGGGGGGGAACGGATCAGGGGCAATGAGAGGAAGTATTTTTTCACAGAGAGGGTGGTTGGTGGACGCATGGAACAGCCTTCCTGAGGAGGTTGTGGGGTCTAAAACTGTGGAAGAATTCAAGAATGAATGGGACAGACACAAGGCAATTCTTTTGGAGGGTAGGAAGAAATAGGCTGTTGGTTAAATAGGATCTGAGGCTTATCCTCTAGGTAGGGAAATGGGCAGACTAGGTGGGCCAAGTGGTCCTTATCTGCCATCAAAGTCTATGTTTCTACGTTTCTATCTTTAACAGTTCCAGAAAACGGTGACATCAGATGAGCTGAAGACTAATATGCAGCAGAACCCAGTGACATCAGCTCACATTAAACTGAGTACTGATATACATCAACAAGTAAGAAATGTATCAACACACGAAAACTGGAACTGGTATCATCTAGTCATATCAAACAAACTCCAAGCTTTTATTTCTATCATGTTATTGCAGCTTCCATGTATCAATTTATACAATCAATGTAGGAGAGAGGCAAACCTTGCAGATAACCGATTTTAACCACTGAAACATTCGTAATAATTTATTTCAGTATTATGTGGGTCAACAGCTTTTATTTCCACTTTAAAATTGGTCACAAAGGAGCTCTTAACCAATGGGGAAGAGCAGCTTGCACAATAGCAGATATCACAAGGGCTTCATCTGCACACAAAACACAGTAGTGAAATCCAACAGAAACAGTAAAAATCTCCATTAAAGGAACTAATCTGAAAGCTGTACAATTTAATACACAATGTATAAACTGAACACACAATGGCCTGACTCAAAATGTGACATCACTTAGTAGGGGGTAGGATTTTCATAACTCACTCATGGCTCTCTCAATCATGAAGATAAAGGACATATTCCCAAGTCAGACCATTTTGTATCCCATATAAGAGTATATGTACATAAATATGCGAGTGTGCATTTGTAATTGTAGGGCCCTCCAGTCCATGCACAAAGGGAAAAGTCCCTTTGGCTGCTAAAGCACAGGGCCCTTTGGGCCCTGAGCCAGTGGACTCTGTATGGCTGCGAAGTGCAAGGCCCTGTGCTTCCATGTGGCTATGGATGCAGATTCACATAGCTCTCTGGGCTCTGCAACAAGGGAAAAGCCTGTCTGACTGTCAGGGCTCTGCACGAAGAACACAAAAATTAACAAACAAAAAAAAAAAATCCTTTCAAAAAGCAGTCATAAAAATCCAACATAACCTCACAAATGCATTTTCATACACATCTTTTTGCATTCATATGGCGTGACATGGCTTTCTTTTTTGCTGAAATTAATTTCAATCTAAACAATCCCCCTTAACCTGTAAAACACACAAGTTACAGTTGACAAATCCACTGTGTTTTTAAACTGTTAAAGCACAATTTTAAACTGACAGACACACAAAAAATGAGTCATGAACACAATCACGGACACATAAAATAGTTACGCATTTGTGACATGATTTTCAACAAATGTTATTTTCTGGTTAAAAAAAATGCAACATTTAGGGACAAAAAGTACAAAAGCACATGCCCTTCAGAGTAACTGGTCAACCACTCAAACCAAAGACCACCCCCTCCAGCTAATTTTCTTATTTTCACCCTCAGAAATTTGACTTTTTTTTTTTTTAGTGTTCACATGGCTAACTCATACAAATGCACAAGTAGGGACATAAAATATTTATGCTTTCGTGACTTGTGAGTTTTAACAAAATGTTATTTTCTGATAAAATAAATAAATACGTTTGGGGTCGCCTGATGGCTCAGCAGAAGCACCATGTGCTTCCATGCTGGAAACCGGGGTTCAGGAGGGAACTCGGGGAGCCAGGCTGAGTGGCTATGGGAGCTGGAAATGCGCTGCAGCTCTCCCAGCCAGGGTGGGAGGCAGGGGTCGAAATTAACATTCACAGCCTGTTCCCTGTGCAAGTGGGAACAGACTCATTCATATTGTTTTTCCCCTGCTTACACTGTGGTGCATGTAAAGCCACACTACGTTTTAATACTTAAAACCGATACAGGAGTGCATTTTCGTATTTGGCCACCAGAGCTTAGGGTTGATCAGGGAGGTCAATGCACTGTGCATGGTTGGCGCATGTCTGTCAGTGTGAGCAAG
The DNA here is from genome assembly GCA_016271365.2 of Neoceratodus forsteri. NCBI lineage: Eukaryota > Metazoa > Chordata > Ceratodontiformes > Ceratodontidae > Neoceratodus > Neoceratodus forsteri. The sequence continues at coordinate 913,656,873 of CM028131.1, read as the reverse complement.
CACAGGCTATCTAATCCCATCCTATGCCTTTCAGCTACACAGCACAGCTAAAGAAGTCTTACTCTGTAAGAGACAGCATGAGGAGTGGGTGGGTGCACATGCTACAGTGGCTGGGCCGTGTCAGTGGATTTCCTTGCAGCTTGAGATATGCCCATCCCAAACCTGCAGCACAGAACTTGGAGCTGGTCAGTGACTGACAGCACAGGATATAGTGAATCACTGTAGCAGGGTTCGTTACTGGCTGTGAGACTGCATCACAAACACATTTTGTGGTGGTTCTGTCCCCTTGTTTACTGCTGCCATGGTCACTGGGGTGTTCCTGCATTGCAGTCGCACTATGTTGTTTTGGGGTGGGTGCTGCAAGCTCTGATGCAGTTTGGGGGTGGGCTTAGACAAATTTTGGTTTTGTGAGTAGCTTCAGCGCCCTTGAGGAAGAAGTATGGGAAGAGTGGGAACGGGACCAGTAAGGCGGTTGCAGCAGTGAGAAACTGCAATGAGTTAACTGGTGCTGGGCAGACTGACACTGTGAGAGGCAAGTGCCCATGTCCGTAAGAAGGAGTTGCAAAACTTGGAACCGAACTGATGTGGAATGTGGGTGGGACTGCCGTCCAAGACATCAGGCTCGCCCATCAAGGTCACGGCAGTGAGTGACTAGGTGATGGGTACAGGGAGTGGGCTACCTGGATGACTGCAAGTCCGTGATGGTGGGGGGTTGGTGTCCATCAGTGAGCGCGAGTTCAAGGGCCATCACTGGCTCTCTGGTTTCACATCATAACGTTGCTGTATCACGTGTGTATCTTTGTTACACACGTGGTACGTTAACAAGCTGATACACATGTGCTCCCTTCCATTTCCCCTTTCACATCGGTTTCTCTCATTCAACCCTGTTTGAAGGCCCTTGTGGTAGCCTCCCCCTTCCTTTACCCAACTTCCCACCCTTCACCTCTTCCCTTTCTTGCCTGTCTCTTTCACACTCCCCTCCCACCTATCTCCCCTAGTCATAGTAATATCCTAACACCTGAATTCTCCGTTATCTCAGTTGTACATTGCCAAGCAGTCAAGCACTTACAACTCTGTAATGATCACCATATATTACTTGTGTTATCTCATGTTATCCACCTCTCCCAGGACGCATCTGGAAATGGGCAGTTTGCTCAGTATGCCTTTCCTGGTGAAACTTTTAAATAAATAAAAAATAAATGTGCATCTCAAAGAGCTACTCAATTGGATGGCAGTAGCTTAAGTGTCTGAAAGCACCAGGCACTCAGCTCCTTCTGAACTTAAATGGTCAGTTTCAGTTTGTGAAATATGTAGGTCAGGTGTTGTTCATGAGATAAATGAAGTGCAAAAGATTTATTTTATGTATGTATTTATGTATGCATGCATGCATTTATTTATACATTTTTTGACCAGTGCAGGTAACCCACTCTGGTGCAGGCAACTTTTTCGCTACATGCATCACGGTGCAAGTACTAAAATAAGTTAATTTCTGCCCATGGTAGGAGGCGCTCCAGTGCTGGCACAGCATCAATCCCAGCAGTGGGCAAAGGGAGCTAATCTCCCTTGCAGGACATCGCTAAGAGCATGCATTGGGATGCACATTCTGTATGTGTATTAATATGTATGTACAGTAATGTATGAGCACAGGTCACTGTATAGGACTGTTCCAGTTCCCACAGGGCCCACCCCATGCAAATCTCTGCCCGCACGACGAGTGGAGAATGGGACCGGGGGGGAGACTGAGAAATCACTTAAAGCAGTAGTCATGACAAAGGAGCTTTATCGCACCAAACAAAAAGAAAAAATTCAAGGCAAAACGTACAAAAGCACATTCCTTTCCAAGTAATCCTCCATCCACTCAAAGCACAGACCATCCCCTTTAGCTAATTTTCTTGTTTTCAGCCTGCAAAGACTTGACCTTTTTTTAGTGTTCACATTGCCAGCTCATATGAAAGAACTGTTACATACCGTAACAACAGATCTTCCAGTGAATCTCCTCCATTAAGCCACATCATGGAACTTTACACCGCTAGCATCAGAACTACCTGGAAGGTTTTGCTAGTTGGAGCCACCCACATCGATGTGCATCATCACTACCTATATAACATGGGCGACTTCATCATGCCTCAGTTCCCAGCTAAAAAAAAAAAAGCTTGGAGGACCATCGGACCTGCAGAGACCATACCAGCCACACGGAAGAAGGTATAGAAACCTGAGTAAATATGCTGAATTCAGGCATAAGAGGAAAATAAGCATGCAAGAGCAGGCAGGATATCCACCTTTCACCTGAAAAGTGTGTGTGTGTGGCGGGGGGGGGCACTGTGGCTCTGAGGAGATTCTCTCAAAGATCTACTGTTATGCTAAGTAAATTACTCTATTTTCTTCAAGGATATCTTCCTCCATTGAGTCACATCATGGAATTATTCGAAAGCAGTACCAAAGCACCGTAGGAGGAAGGAAGGATCCAAGTACTCTGAGTAAAGAGGCCTTGCAGGATAGTAAGGTCAAACTCAGCATGTCTACGAGAGACAATGCCCAGACTATAATGTTTAATGAATGTATGCATTGTACTCCAAGTGGCCACAGCTCATATGTCAGCAGCGGATACACTGAGAAAACAAGCCACGGAAGTAGACACCCCAGAGATGGAGTGAGCTTGGATAGGAACAGAAAGCTGCTTACCATGCTTTTGTTAACAGAAATTAGTGCAGCAGGTCAACCATTTGGAAACTGCTTGCTTCAAAATGGTGGCACCCACCATCCTGGGGGCAAAAGCCACAAAGAAGCGAGAGGATTTGCTACAATCCTTTATATGAGCAAGTTACAAACACAACGTCAGAGGGTTGTCAAACGTGTGAAGAAGATGGTCCCCACTATCCGTGGGAGTCAAAGTAAACCAAAAGGTCCACAGTCCTATTACAGTGATCACTTAGAAACAACCTTTGGCAGAAACGAGGAATGGTATGCAAGGAAACCCAATCACTGTGAAAAACAAGTAAAGGAGGTTCCACAACCAGAGCCTCCAATTCTAAAATATGTCTAGCAGACATCATAGCCACAAGAACAGTCTCTTCCATGACAGGAAGCACAGCTCACAAGTAACCCTAGCATTAAGGTTACCCTTAATGCTAGGAGCCTTGGGAGAAAAACTGCAGAGTTACAGGTGCTCATGGCAGAGGGAGAGGTGGACACTGCAGCCATCACAGAAACATGGGCCACCCAATACAATGACTGGGACCTGTCTGTACCAGAGTACAGGTTATTTCGTAGGGACAGGGTGACTGGGAAAGGAGGGGGGTGTGGCACTATATGTGAAGGAAGGACTGAAGTGTGTAAGGGAGGAAGGGGAGGAGGGTAGTACGTAGTCACTTTGGATGCAAATCCAGGATTCCAAGAAAAGGATTCTTAGAATAGGAGTGGTGTACAGGCCGCCATCTCAGACGGAGGAGTTACACAGGGAACTAGCGGACCTGTAAGAAGGGTAGTTTGGTGATTGTGGGGGACTTCAACATGCCAGGAGTGGACTGGAGTACCCCAACAACCAGGAACAGAAGGGAGCAGGTACTGCTGGATGCCTTCCAGGATAGCTTCCTGCTGCAAATGGTCAGTGAACCAACCAGGTTAGGTAATACCCTTGACCTTGTGCTGGCAAATGGGGACTTTGTGAGAGAACTTACAGTGGAGGAACCACTGTCAGGGAGTGACAACCACTCAGTATGGCTCACAATGGATATGGGCAAGAAGAAGTGGAATCTAGCACAAGAGTGCTGGACTTCAGGAGGGTCAACTTTGGGAGGATGGGGGAAGTGGTAAAAGGGTACGTGGCCAGAATTCAATCTAGTATAGACAATAACCAGAGGTGTGAGCTCATAAAGCTGGGGATAGTGAAAGCAACCAAAACCTGCTGCAAGGCCCACAGCAAGAAGGCTAGGGCTAAGAAACCAAGCTGGTTGAACAAGGAGGTCATGGAAAAGGTAAGGAGGAAAAGAGCTGCCTTTAGGAAGTACAAGAAAACGGAGAGGGGAGGACAGGGAGGAGTACTTAACGGAATCGAAGGAGGTGACAAGGGCAGTAAAGGGAGCCAAGGCATCTACAGAATTCAGGCTGGCACAAGGCATTAAGAAGGGGGAGAAGGACTTCTTTAGGCACATCAGGGAGAAAAGCAGCTGTGAGGCCCACATAGTAAGGATTAGGAAGGAGGGGGGCTGGGTGGAAGCAGGGTGTAATAAGGCAGAAGCACTAAATGAGTACTTCTGCTCAGTATTTACTAAAGAGAAGGGGTGACACCCAAGGGGAGAAATAGCAGAAACAGGGAGAGGGGTGACAGATGGGAAATCATGGAGGCAGAGTTCGGGAGGGTTTGAAGGCACTGAGGGTGGATGAGCGCCAGGCCCAGATGGCATCCACCCAGGGTACTGAAGGAGCTGGCAGAGGTCCTTGCAGGACCTTTGGCAGACCTATTTAATGCCTCACTACATTCAGGGTGTGTACCTCAGGACTGGAGGATGGCTCATGTGGTGCCCCTCCACAAGAGTAGCCCCAAGGATGAACCGGGAAACTACAGACCAGTGAGACTCACATCCATCGTGGGCAAGCTAATGGAGACTATCCTGAAGGAGCGGCTGGTGGCCCTCCTAGAGGCCAAAAGACTACTGAGCAGCAGACAGCATGGCTTCATACAGGGCAGATCCTGCCAAACCAACCTGGTCGAGTTCTATGACTGGGTAACTAGGCAACTGGACAGGGGCCATGCAGTGGATGTCCTGTATCTGGACTTCAGTAAGGCATTCAACTTGGTGCCGCATGGAAGGCTGGAAAGTAAGTTAGTAGGCACAGGGGCAAGTGCAAAGCTGGTGAGATGGGTAGGGAACTGGCTTCAGGGAAGGCAACAGAGGGTGGTGGTGAGTGGGGAGCTCTAACACCCAAGATTAGTGACGAGCGGTGTTCCACAGGGCTCGGTGTTGGGACCAGTGTTGTTTGGGATATTCATTGCAGACATATCATTGGACATCAAGAGCAAGATCACTCTTTTTGCTGATGATACCAAGGTAGGAGTGGTGGTGGATGACCTAGGGGGATGGCAGGGGTTGCAGGATGATCTGGCAAAGCTTGAAACCTGGTCAGACACCTGGCAACTGGGGTTTAATGCCAAAAAGTGCAAGGTGCTGCATTTTGGGAGGAAGAACCCAAGAAGGAGTTACCAGCTGGGGGGAGTGCAGCTAGCTCAGACAGAGGAGGAGAAGGATCTGGAGGGTGCTCATTACAGGGTCAATGAACAACTCAGCACAATGTAGGAAGGCAGCTGCAAAGGCCATCAAAATGCTGGGTTGTACTGCAAGGGGTATATCTTCGAGGAGGGGAGGAGGTGATTCTGCCACTGTATAGGTCATTAGTTAGACTGCACCTGGAGCACTGCATGCAGTACCGGCACCCGTATCTGAAGATGGACACTAAGTTACTGGAGGGGGTGCAGCACATGGTGACAAAAATGATCAAGGGGGTGGGAGACTTATCATACGAGAGGAGGTTGAGGGAGCTGAACATGTACTCACTGGAGGAGAGGAGGGACGGGGGGACATGACTGAAACCTTTAAGTACATGAAAGGAATAAACAAGACAGGTACACAGGGGCTGTTTAAAGTAAGGGAGGGGAGGGACACCAGGGGCCATGATATGAGACTGGAGGGAGGAAGGTTCAGGAGGGAGATGAGGAGACACTTTTTTACAGAGAGGGTGGTGGCTGGGTGGAATGCGTTACCTGTAGAAGTGGTATCCAGTGGACTGCTTCAAAAGGGGATGGGACAGGACAAGGGGGAAGGTTAATGAAGGGGAAGGGTGGAGCAGCTGCAGAATAAGGGATATTAGCTGCACATTCAAGCATACTTGATAGACCTCTAGGCCTTTATCTGCTGGTAAATTTCGTATGTTCGTATGCAACAGCAGGCCAGAAGGGAGGTATAGTAAGGGTCTCCAGAACCAAATTTAAGTCCCACACCAGAACCGGATCGTGGACTGGTGTTTGTGGGGGGTGCAGTAGCAGAATACCTCTGAGGATCCTGCAGGAAACATTAAGCTGGGCCTATGCCTTTCTGTCAGTAAGGGCATGGCAAGCGGACACCATAGCCAGGTGGACCATAATGGAGGAATACTCGAAGCCCATGTCCTTAAGGGCTAAGAGGTATTCCATCACCATTCTGACTGGACATGTAAATGGGTCCAGCTGACATGCAGCACACCAGACTGCAGTTTCCATTTTTGCATGTAGTTGTCTCTAGCGGCTACCAACAAAACAGATGCAGCTGCTTGGGAAACTCCAAAGCAGGAGAGCTTTACATCCTCATAAGTCAGGAGTGGCGGTGTAGGGATCAAAGATCTGGATGCACGAGAAAGTTCTGCTCCTGTGACAGAAGCCCTGCTCATAGATGGAGCAAATCAATCAATCAATCAATCAAAATACTTATCCAGGCGGGCACCACTGAGCAAGGCTCAGTTGCAAGGTGGACCTGGTCATAAATACATCAAAGTACAGTACAGAAGCAGGTATACAAAAAGCAATAATATACAAGGAAGAAAAAGTATATAAAGTGTATACAGTACAAGGTTGAAATAAATAAAAAAACAGCATTATTTTACAACTGAAGAAGTCAGCAGATGTACAATCAACCACAGACATACAGGGGTTATAAGTAGAGATCTTTTGAGTGAGGCAACTGGCAACTACACATATAGGGGAAAGAGGCCATGTATGGGGTGGCAAGTTAGAGAGGTAAAGAGGAGGAGGGATATATTACCGACGACTGGGGGAAAAATTTAGCTAAAACCACAGAAAGTGACGATGGCTGTCGTGTACTTGTTTATTATGATAATGACGGAGGAGGGGTAGATAAATGGGACACTACTATGGATGGGGTGGGGCTTTAGCCAGGCTGGAGTAGACAGGGAAAGGTGGGTGCAGCAGGAAGAGTTAATAGGGAAAGAGTGAGAGCCAGGGGTAGAAACATGGTGAGTGTCAGGATGGAAAGGAGGAGTTGCGGAATTAGTGGGCTAGTGGTGAGGAAAACATCTGCAAGGTGCTTTCATGTAGCGATTGTAGAGCGCCTTGAAGATATTCAGGCTAACAGGGCAGCTCAGCTTCAAGTTCCTTTGTAAATCGTTCCACAATGTGGGTAAAGAGAAGCTTAGAGCAGCTCTGCCAAAATGCATTTTGACCCTTGGAACTTGGAGGGCAATTAGGGAATTGCTCCTTAGAGCGTAGGTGCCTAACACACTCCGGGAAATACAATCTGAGACATATGAAGGGAGCTTGTTGGTCACCGCTCTGAAGGCCCATAGGGCGGTATTTCTATTCCTTCTATAGTGAAGGGAAGTCCAGCCTAACGATGAGTACAGGGAGCAGTGGTGTGTGGAAAGTGGAAGGCCAGTAATGAACCTGATAGCTCTGTGGTAGAGGGTGTCCAACTTAGCCAGTGCAGAGGTTGTAGAGCAGGTCCACGTAATCTATTAAAGATAGGACGGTAGCTTGAACTAGTTGAATCTTGGCCTCCTTTGTGAGCAGGTGTTTAATTCTGTAGAATAGTCCTAATCTTTGCCTTAGTTTCTTTTGTAGTTCTTCGAGATGGTCAGCGAAGGAAAGTTTATGATCGAGCCAAACTCCTAGATATTTGAATTTAGCTACATAGTCTAGTGTTTCTCCAAGAATAGTGGTAATTTGTGGGATAGCTCCCCCCCAGCAGGAATTGCCACATGCAAGGAGGGGGAGAAGAGCATGGCTTTTGTCTTTTTCGCATTGAGCAAAAGCTTTGTTTATGAGCTAGTACTGTAGAAGGTTACATTCAGCTTGGAGGTCTTCACAGGCTGCTTCTGGCGTGGAACGACTCGTACAGTACAGTGTCATCCGCGAATAAGTGGATGTTGGCTTTTTTGATGGGGTCATTGATGTTGTTAATGTAGACTGCAAAGAGGAGGGGACCAAGGATAGAGCCCTTTGGCACGCCCCTCAGCACAGGTTTTAATGGAGAAAGATCACCTTCAGCTTTGACCTGCTGTTTCCGTTCTCCGGAGTAGTCTGCAAACCAGCACAAAGATTTATGGTCCAGGCCTAAGGTGCTTAGACAGGAGGTTCCACTGCCAACTGCTGTAGCAGAGGGAAGCGGATTTGTCTAGGCCAGTACAGAGCCACCAGACTTACAATCAAAGTGGCTGACTCGGCCCTCAATGTGACCAGAACCCTCTGTATTAGAGAGAGAGAATGGATTAAAGGTATATATGAACCTCCCTTTCCAAGATAGGAACAATGGGTCTCACCAAGTAAAAACTCCAGGCCCTGAAATAAGCAAGCAGAAATGTGGCAGTCTTTTGCTGTATGTAGACACAAAGGGGCGATGCCCAGGTGACCCCACTTTATTAAGAGGTCATACAAGATGGATACCAACAGCTCCCACTCGTGACAGAGTGCCTGAGACTGGCTGAGGTGATCCGCAAGGATGTTGAGATACCAGGTAGGAAAACAGCCAACAGGAATATGCTGCATTCCATGGCCCAGTGCCAGACACTCATCTCTCTGCAGAGAGGATACCAGTAGACACCACCTTGGCAGTTTATGTAGTACATCACAGAGATGCTGCCTGTAACGATCAACAGCTAATGACCTGGAAGGAGGGTAGCGAAGGCCTGTAGACCAAGCAGAACAGCTCTCATCTCTAGAGCATTGCCGCGTAGAACCGTATCCCAGGGGGACCACTGACAAGTCAGGACGGGGCCAAGATGGGCACCCTGCATGGAACCAGAGACATCTGTCGTCATCACTAGCAGAGGAGATGGAAGCAGAAAGGGCGAGACCATCTCCAGATTGGAGTGGTCCAGCCACCAGAGCAGGGAGCTGCGAAGTGTGTGTGTGTGTGTGTGTGTGGTGTCACCTCTATAAAACACTCCAGCTCGTCGGAATGTTGATCCCATTGGGCACAGACAAACTAATGTGGAATCTTTATGTGTAGCTGTACCATACAGACACAGTTACAACAGCAGCAGCCATGAGGCCTATCAGTCTGAGGAGACATCTGGCTGAGACTGAATCGCTGGACCAGGTCAGCTGAGCCTGGGCAACCAATGCTGTAGAATGGTCTGAGGGAAGAAAAGCCCAGAACTGCTCCACTGTACTGGAGATGCTGGCACAGAGTGAGAACTGACTTTGGCTCATTCTGCAGAAAGTCCAACTGCTCGAAGAGCTGTCTGATGCAGAACAGTGTGTACACTATCGCCTCACTCAATGGGACTTTTAGAAGCAGAAAAAGCACTGGACACAGAGGGCACAAAAAATATTTATATTTTTTTCTCAATTAATCTACCTCTTCACTGGATTAAATGCTTACACAACTCAACCCCTTTTAAGTATTAAGTCCCAAATCTCTGTACCCCCTCCCCCTTGCAAAATGTGTGTAAAAATTATTTGTAAGGAAGTCAACTAGCCTATAACACTCACAGTTGCACATTACACTGTCAAGTCAGAGACACGAGTTCACATGCAGAGCCCTAGACTTCCACACTTACCAGTAAGAGTATGCCATAACTGAGCAGGGTGGGAGGTCTGTGTCTGAGCATTACTCGCCCCAGTGGCAGAGGGGAGCAGAGTGCACCTGTATAACAGGAAGCGCTGGGTGGGCAGGATGTCTGCAGGACACACTCAGGCGTATGCTAAGCTCCTCTTAAGCGAACATCCACTAGGGAAAAGTATACATTAACAAAAAAAGAAAAAAAAAAACCACCTCCCTCAATACAGAAGGGCCCTTGTCCATCTTCAACTTTTATTCCCCAGGCCAGCTTTGATATTTATGTTGCTCACTGGTGGTTGTTGCTGAACAGCATATACCGTGATGTGAAAGTCATGCCATGTGAAACCAATGTGAGAAGCCAAACATGTTCCAAAACTTGGGCATGGACATGTGGGGCACAAAAAAGAATAATTAGAAAAAAAGATAAAGAGAAACATTCTTATAGTAATATTGGCCCTTGGAAAATTAGATGCTTTAGAAAGTGACAGATGCTGTACAAGATGTTCTAGTACACAATTTTTGGGGGCCCACGGGTCCCTTTAACAAGTGCCTATTTATCTACAATATATACAACATCCATTTTGTTCCAATAAAAGGCATCACACTACCCAACAAATCTAAAAATGTTTCTAATACTTTTCCCTGGTTCACATCCAGAGTCACCTCACACATGCTATTCCCACCTCCCGAAGCATCCTGACCCTGGTAAAGTAGTTACCTACTGCAGCACCAAGAGGGCTGCCCTTTCATACTACAGTACCCAATGGAGTCAACTGTCCATCTTCTCCCCAACCCCCAAAATATAATGCATTTGACTGTCTTAGTGAAACACAGAAACATAGAAGTTGTCAGCAGATAGGGACCATACAATCCATCAAGTCTGCCCGTGGCTTCCTACCCCCCCCCCCCCACTTAACTGCCTGCTTGTGTATCCCACAGTGCCTGTCCAATGCCCGCTTGAATTCCCCCACTATTTTGTCTCCCACCACCCCCTCTGGCAGGCTATTCCATGGTTCCACAACACGCTCTGTGAAGAATAATCTCCTCATATTGCTTCTGAACTTTCCTCCCTGAAGTTGAAAGTTGTGCCCTCTAGTCCCGCTGTAGTCCTTTACCTGAAAGAGGTAAGGTAAAATTTTATTTTTTAAGCGCCTTTCAGATTATCAAGGCGCTTTACAATAAAATACAATATAAAACAAATATAAATTCAAATCATACAGAAAAAGCTTGATAAAACATAAGTCTTAAAATCAGATTTAAAACTTGTGACGGTCGGACATTATTAACCGACAAGGTACAGAATTCCACAGCATGGGTGTAGCATAAGAAAAAGCACGTGCCCCAGATGTTTTTAAATGAACCCTGGGAATCTCTAGCAATCCCTCATCGGCAGATCGGAGTGAGCGGCAGGGGCAGTAAGGGGCTCTTGCAGATATGAAGAGGTTCTGCACGTGCACCCTGTTGTTGCCTTTAAGGTATTTGAATGTTTCTATCATGTCCCCACGATTCCTGCATTGTTCTAATGAGTATAATTTGAGGTCATCCAGTCTTGCCTCGTACGGTTACTGATGCACGCCCTGCACCATCTTTGTTACTCTTCTCTGTACCGTCTCCAGCCTATCTATGTCCTTCCTGAGGTGTGTCCTCCAGAATTGGACACACTACTCTAAGTGAGGCCTGACCAGGGACCGATACAGGGGCATGATTACTTCATGCCTTCTGCTTATGATGTCCCTCCCTATGCAACCCAAGATACCACTAGCCTTTAGTGCTGCCTTTTCACATTGTCTACTGACCCTGAAGTCATCTGATATGATCACCCCTATGTCTCGTTCCTGCCTGGTAGCCACCCGCTGCTCCCCTCCCATTGAGTACAGTTTCCCCGGGTTATGCTTTCCCAGGTGCATGACCTTGCATTTTTTGGCACTCAATTTCAATTGCCAGGTCTTGGACCACTCCTCCAGTTTTCGTAGATCAGCTGTTATGTCTAACCTGTTGCCAATTTTGGTGTAATCTGCAAAGAGGAACACCTTTCCCTCCAGTTCATCCACAATGTCGCTGATGAATATGCTGAAGAGGATCGGCCCCAGAACTGAGCCCTGTGGTACCCCACTTGTCACCCTCCCCTCCTCGGACAGAGTGCCATTTACTAATACCGAGTTCTCCCATGTAACCAGTTTCTGACCCAGTTTGTAACATCAGGCCCAATTCCCACGTTCTCCAGTTTTTTGACTAGTCTCCTGTGCGGAACGGAGTCAAAAGCTTTGCTGTAGTCCAGGTAAACCACATCCACTGCCCCATCCTGATCCACTGTTTTAGTGACCCAATTGAAAAAAAAAAAAAAAACTTCAACCAGGTTTGTCTGGCAGGACCTCCCTGCCGTGAAACCATGTTGATTTTTGTCGAGCTGACTAGTTGGCTCCAAAAAAGCTACGATTCTTTCCTTCAGCAGGGACTCAATCAGTTTTCCCACAACTGACGTTAGACTAACCGGATGGTAGTTACCTAGCTGTTCCTTGCTTCCACTTTGCAGAGTGGTACTACTGTTGCACTCTTCCAATCCTCCGGCACCTCCCTGCTCCTTAATAATTTGTTGAATAGCACTGCTAAGGGGGCTGCCAGTTCCCTCCCTAGTTCTTTCTGTATTCCTGGGTGTATCCCATCTGGCCCCATAGCTTTATCTACCTTTAACTTGTCTATTTCCTCCAGGACCCTTTCCTCTGTGAAGGGACCCGTGTCTATTTCTTCAATTGGGCACTTCTTTATGTCTATTGTTGGTCCGTTACAGTCTGCTGCTTACTGTGTGAAGACTGAGCAGAAGTACTCATTGATTGCCTCTACCTTCCCCCCATCTTGCTCTGTGGTTTGTCTTTTTTTGCAATTCTAAAAATGCCCCTTTGGTCTTCTTTTTTTCACGTATGTACCTGTAGAAGGTTTTGTTACCCTTTTTTACTTCCCGAGCCATCCTAACCTCTGTTTGAGCCTTTGCATTTCTTATCACTTTTCCTGTTTCTTTTAGTTTATGTTTATATTCCGTTTTGACTGCCTCGTTCCCCAACTCCTTGCACTTTCTGAAGGGTATGCACTTTTCTCTCGCCACGGTTGCCACCTCCTTGGAAAACCATAGTGGGTTTTTCCTCCTTTTGTTCTTATTAACCTGACGGGCACACTGTAATGTGACCATGGTTATTGCATCCTTAAAGCCTTGTCCAATATTCCTCAACGCTCCCTTCTGTCACGTTACTAAGGCTGTCTTTTAGGCAGGCCTTCATGTTTGTGAAGTCTGCCCTCCTGAAGTCAAGGACCTTCAGTCTGGAGTGTGTGGAGTCTGCAGTCCTTTTTACCCTGAACCATACCATGTTATGACCACTGTTGCCCAGGTGGTTCCCTACTTCGACACCTGTAACCCTATCGCTATTTGTGAATATCAGATCTAGAACCACGTTACCCCTTGTGGGTGATTTCACTAGTTGACTTAGGCCTGCTTCCTGTAGAGTGACTAGGAATTCCCTGCTCTTCTGTGGTGCCACTGTGTGGGTACTCCAATCTATGCCTGTCAGATTGAAATACCCCACCAGCATCATGTCCCCTTTTCCTGACATCTGGAGGATGGTTTCCAGGATTTCCTTATCCCTGGCTTCCTCCTGATTTAGAGGTCTGTAGATTATTCCTACCTGAATGGGGTTCCAGCTTTCAGCCCCTACTGTGATCCATAGAACCTCCATTTCCCCTAGTGCCTGCTGCACTTCTGTAGCATTGACGGTATCCTTAACATAAATAGCTACCCCCCCTTCCTTTTTCCCCAGTCCTATCTCCCCTAAACAAGTTGTACCCTGAGATAGTCACCTCCCAACCATGATGATTTGTGAACCATGTTTCAGTCATGGCCACCCAGTCTAGTCCTGCCTCAGGTTATTGTGGCAGTGAGGTCAGTCATCTTGTTAGCCAGACTGTACACTGAGGCATAGTGCTGACCACTCTTGCTGTGTCACTTTGTTTGTCATCCCTCCCTTGATCTTACTGTTCATCCCTTTGTAATTTTCCGTTTATGGTTCCTCTCTTTCCATTGTGATGGTCAACGCTAGCGCCAGAAAGGGTTTTATGTTCCCAACTATCTGCTTTTGCTATCCTGCAGTGTGTAGATTTGGTGCTAGCTGGAGGGGGGGGGAGACAGCAGGCTCTGTGTGTGCTTCTCCTAGAGCTACCGTCATCTCCCCTCCCACTAGTTTAAATGTCCTACGTGGACATCAAATTTCTGGCCTAGTGCTCAGACTCCCTCTTCAGTCAGATGGAGGCCGTCAAATCTGAAGAACTCCCTTTCCCAGAAGTTGCCCCAGTTTCCGATGAAGTGGTGCCCCTTTGTGTGGCACCAGCCCTTGAGCCATGCATTGAGCTCACTTATCTATTTCTCTCTGATTTCCTGTCTGTTCTTCTTTTCCTAATCAATCAGGCAGAATCTCAGAGAATGCAATGCTGGACGAAAATGAAATCAACTTCTCACCGAGCTGCGCAAATGTGCTCCTTAACCTCCTCGACCAACCGACTAATGTTTCAGCTATTAATCACCGGTTACTAGTAAATACATTTCTATTTAATTTTCAGTTTCTCTTTCCACAGTTAATAACACATATAGATAGTCTATCCAAAAGATCTGTTCAAAAGGTATTTGCCTGCCGCCAACTGACCTCATAGCACCTTGTTTTAAGACATAATAATGCTCACTATGACAACAGACTACTATGATGTCACGAATAATTATTAGGTCAAATGGGGACCGTCAGATGCTTTTTGAAAACAGGTATGCATTTTATGAAATACTTAGTGGCCCACCAACAGGAGAAAATAAATACCAGAACACTGGAGTTAAGCTTATTTTAGTAGAGAGCTGCTCTTTAAGCTGTCACTTGCCATAAAGCATTTTGCTAATCATTTTGGCATTCATCTACAAATACCATTGTTCAAGTCTTCAACCAGCTACTGAGGTAGGTCGGCCCAGTGGCAGGGACAGCTAAAGCGCTGAACACCTCACCTCCTGCCATGACGCCAATCTGTGTTCTGAAACAGGCGCGTGTTGCTCAGGGGCTGGCAGGGGATGGAGGATCAAGCATCCCTAGGACTTCTCGCCTTCCTCCGGATGGGGGGGGTGCTGTGGCTCGTTGCTAGACTGCTGCCTGGAGGTGTCCTGGTGGCAGCACAAATGAACCACACATGCAAGGGACCCCACATTCAGGGCACCAAGGGCAACAACATGGAGGCAGTACTTGCGTATCACTCCTACTGCACCTCCTGTGGGCCCAGGGAGAAAAATCAGAGGAAAAGTGCCCCAGTCTGCAGGGTGATGATCAACCTTTCACAGTACCTGCACTGGCGACTGCCCCCTTCCCCAGTCCTGTGGCAGAGGACAACAGAGCAAGGTAAGACCCAGAGAAGCTGGATGACAGGGTTGGGACGGGGTCAGTTAGAAGCGACAGCAGGGCCTTGGCATAGGAATATACTTCTATAGAAAAAATAGCTAAGGAGATTTCACAGGCTACAGATGAAATTTAAGATTTTTTTTTTTTTTTTGAGTTCAGTCAACAATTAGCCAAAATAATAGAGGCCTTTAGATTTCCAGTTTAAACACATTAGACCCCAACACCCTCCAATTCTTCATGCCTGCAACACTGTGACTGAAATGCAGCCTACATGAGCTCCTACTAGTCTCCATCGTTTAGCCCCCTCAACTGTTCCCTCCTGCCATCTCCTAGTACCAACTGTACTCCTTTCTTACCAGCAACTCTTAATACGACTACTTGAGCAAACCGACCCAGGCCTAAAAACAAACTAGTTATTACTCCTCAGCACTAGATGGCGCATAAAAAAAGAAAAATTGCTTCCTGCTATTGTCTATAGGGTCACTGATTTTCCATTTTCAAATATAGCAATTTTGTTTTGCAAAATCATAAAATCTGTTTTCTGTTTTTCCCCTAAACGGAGTGCAAATCAGGATGTGTTGCACTAAAAAATGTGATGCAAATGAAGGTTTTACACAAATTGGCACCGTGTGTGGTAAATGTGGAGGAAACTTTTTTTTGTAACATATATGAAGAAAAACAAACTGCTGATTAATAACGGCAACATTCGTTTTTTTTTGGGGGGGGGGTTAACAAAGCATCAGGGAACTTAAGAAGTTTGCTGAATATCCCAGCTTCCAGGTCACTGATGAAGATGCTGAAGAGCAGTGGCTCTAGCACTGATCCCAGAGGGACACCACTTAGTACACCTCTCCAATCGTAGTAGTACCTGTCCACCACTTCCCTCGACTATCTACCCCAAAGCCAGTCAGCAATCCAACCTCAAGTGCTGCAGAGTAAAGCAGTGGTTCAGTTAATATTCACGGTCTTTTTTATTTTCACTTTAATAATAAACCAGCAAAAATAGCAAAAAATAAAGACAGCGAATATTTCCTGTTAAACAGTATATTTCACCGGTTTACTTTGCCCTGACAATGGTCATGAGCCACAGAATCAATGTCCTTTTTTTTTTTTAATTCAGTCTACTTTATTTCTTTTCACTCGGCCCAACAAGGCCACTTTTATACATAAAATAACAGCAGACAATACAGTATACAACAGAACATACCCTCTCCCCCGGCCCCCCACACGGTATCAGCAGTACAAAGAGAAAAAATAATGCAAGAAAGAAAAAGACTAATTAAAAGCACTAAGGTTAGTGTGCTCACACAGTGTATAAATATCAGCTAAAGGGACTATAGTGTTTGTAATTTACGCCAGTATTTTTTCAAACTAAGACAGTCTATTATTCACACTAGCTATTATTTTCTCCACGGAAAGGTTGAGCAAGAGCTCCTGCGGCCACTCTGAATATGTTATGGTGTCATTGTCCAGCCAATGTCTTAGGACTAGTTTCTTGACCAACACTGCCATCACAGTTAGATGATATTACTTCTCCTTGACCGGTATAAGCGAGAAGTCACCCAACAGACAAGCAAAAGGTTCTATATATTCAGCAATACCTAATCAGGGGTCTGCACTCTGTTTAATGAGTGCCCAAAGTGGAGCCACTTTAGGGCAATCCCAAAAAAATAAGAATCAGTGTCCTTGATGAAGTCCAAATGGACTACATCCTCTGCCCGCCACCTTCCTAGCTCCCTGGTTAAAATCCCTCCATTAGGATTTCCAAGACACAAACCGGTTTACTAATTTAGTTTTTTTATTTCAACATCTATATGCAATACAGAAAAAGAGTGAGAATGTGCCTCTCCTTTGTGGTAGTCTGTTTCACTTCATCAGGGATGGATGACCGAGCACTTTTCCCTGTGTAAAAATCATTCAACGGGTGTAAAAATAAATTTGCCAAGATAAACATGTTATCTTGGGCAACACGAGCAAGATAAATGAAGTTGGTTACCGAGCATGTTCAGAAATGTATTCTCACATGTGAAGATAAATTTCTGAGTGTGCTCAATGACCAGTTTCATTTATTTCCCCCCAGGATACCACTGGAAACAAGTTTTACGACTCATTAAGCCTTTCACGATAAAACTCTTTCAATAGAAAAGTTAAATGTAAGATGCTGTATATTTTTGATTGACTGTACACAGTACAGTAGACATTGCTATCACAAACCCACCTAAACACCTGTTGTATATATCAAATATGACATGGGCTGACTTAAGATATCACTTTTATTTTCACTTGAGGGCACTGGTCTATTGGCTACCTCACTCTTGGCTTCATAACTCATGAGATATCAACAGACCAGTCCCCCTCTCATGAAGATAAAAATATCTTAAGTCAGCCCATGTCATATTTCCTATATGGTCAATAGCCTTTCCACCTAAAAAAGTTTGATTGTATCTTCTTGTAGATATCCCCCCCCAACGCAGAGGGTGACACAGGCCACAACAACAAACACTTCCCTGAAAACACATTTGAAAAAGATGATCAGGTTGGCTGGACATGATCTACCACATCATAAAATTATACTGAGAGGGACCAAGAACTTTGGCCTCCACCCAGTGCTCTGTTATTCTACCCTTGATAATGACTTCCAGGACCCTTGCCCAGCACGTACGTCAGGCTGACTGGCCTGCAGTCATCTGGGTCTGACTTTGCCCCCCTTCTCGGAGATGGAACCATATTGGCCACTTTCCACTCCTTTGACACTACACCTGTCTTGACAAACACCTGAAAGATTTCAGCAGGTGGCCTTGAAAGTTGTTTCCTTACCTCCACAATGATCCTAGGGTGTGTATACCATCTGCCCTTTGGGAATTATCCATCTCGACTTTTGTCAGGTAGTCAACTACCAAAGGAAGCCTGCATTGCGGCTACCTCTGATGCCCTGTCAATAAGCGCACCCCCCACACACACACAGTCCCCTTAGTAAACACTATTATAGATCATGGAAGTGTCATGCGATACTCCCAACCAATCAATCACAGTGCTTTCTTCAGTTGCACATGAAGGTACTCATTTCCATAAGCGTGTCTCACGTGCTGTTCCTTCCCAACAGGTTTCTGTCTAGTGCTACTCATGCCACAGAAAGCAAAGCAAAAAATGCTGTTGCTTTTTTGTTTTGTTTTAAAACAAATTGTGGCACGATCATTAAGAAGTTTATGGGGCGCTAGGAGGACCACTTATGGATGTGAGCGTGCCGCCTCTTGCGTCCCTAGGGCACCAGAACTGCTCACCTTCAGTTTGCAGTTCTTTTGCCCTTAGAACGAGAGAGGCAATGCTCTTCTCTCCACAAGGGGCTTTCCTAGCACCCCATGAACATATAAAATTAAGTATTCTTCCAGCAACTTGGCCATCTCCCCAGGCTCTATTCCACCTTCCTCGTTCCATTCATGTACTGAAAGAAGGCTTTAGTGCTGTTTGCAGCTTCTGATGCAATCAGGACTTTTAACCCCTCTCTGGCTTGCTTATTACTAATACTGCAGTTCCTCAAGGCTACTCTGTATTCCTCTCTGACCTGGAAGCCACAAGGTCTGCTGCTGGTGCTTCTATCACCTTCTTCACTGATTTCCACATATGTCGTGCATTATTAGCCTAACATAAACCCTGGATGCAAGGTCCTTTATCTTGCGAAGTCTGCCATTCTAAAGTTTCAGGTCCTGATGACTGATGCACATCTCATCTTCACTATCACAAGGTTAGAAGGTTACCCAATTGTAGTCACTTCCCCCAATCTGTGCTTGAACATTCACATTAAAGATGACCCTATCACCAATACTGAATACAAGGCCATGGGTGGCCTTGAACCTAGTCTTCTGCTGGATATATTTAATATATGCAGCTCTACAAAGCAATCCTTGCAGGTGGACAGGAATTCCCTCTAGATCTTCCTGTTAGCCTTCTCAAATCACCAGTCTTTGCCCAGGAGATTACCCTAGGATCACTACTGCATCGGATATGGCTGCTCTGTAAAATTTCCCAAACCAGCAAACAAGTCGGACATTATTATGCTCCACCAAGCTGTTTTGGAGGCCTGCAGCACACCCCCAAGGTGACTATTCTGCCCCCCCCCCCCAACCTCAACCCAGAGAGACTTTGTGGTACTGTTTGGCCTACTGTTGTCCTCTTCCTTAAGAGTGACTCCCTCCCTTACAAAGAGGACCACCCTAATCCCTTTCCTCTTGCAGCACCTAATCTAGCCTATATTCATCTATCTTTGTATCCTAGTCTAACCCATTAGGATACCTACTGTCAACTGCGGTTCGCCTCCTGCACGCCTGGATACCACTCTGCACCTCTCTCGGTGCCAAGAAGCCTGCTGCCACCGGCCTCCTGGACACATGCATCAGGTACAGCCTATACACAGCCCCGGCCTGCAGAGCTGCTGCTTCTGCTGCAGAATTTTTCGAAATTATCAGCGCCTTTCCCTGGAAAAGTCCTCATTGGTTGCTCCTGAGAAGGAGCATCCTGACTGACTGCCCAACAGACTGGCATTTTGTTCTCCCGATACCGGACTCAGCTCTTAGATATTAAGATAGTGAATTAATTTGGTCTGCCTTCATTCAAACAATCTGGTACTGTCAAAGAAGTATTTGTTTTTCATCTCCCTCCTGTAGCTCAGCTGAATCCCTGCCCTTACGGGGATCCTGTCTCCCTGCTAGCACCGATTTTCAGCTTCAGTGTGCCAAGCTGTTCCACACAGCTTTCACCCGGCAGAGTTTTCCGTGTCACTGTTTACAGACATCTTCTGTATTGTATTTAACTTGGTATCTCTGTTGCTGTGTCTAAGATTATTAGAGTACAGGATTTACAGGACTTTAGAATTTCAATATTTTCTTTGCTGAAAATCTCCATAGCCATCTGATCGGTTTTATTTTAACCCAGTGCAGCTACATATTTAATTTCTCCCTTTGTTTCAACCCCAAACTGTGATCCCCTTGTTTTACAAATCTCAGCTACACAGCTGGTGCATATCTGTCTGCCCTCTGATTTAACCCTGTTTTAGTAAATTGCAGCTCACTGTCTGGGTGCTAATTTTATTTTCTCTCCTACCACTTCAGAGTGCTATTTAATCCCTGTGCTGTCCCTCTTTTAACAGGTGTCCTTGTAGCCCATTGGGCTACCTACTGCCATCTGTGGTTCGCCTCCTGCACGCCTGGACACTACTCTGTACCTCTCTCAGTGCCAAGAAGCCCGCTGCCACTGACCTCCTGGACAAAAGCAGCAGGTACGGCCTATACACAGCCCCGGCCTGCACAGCTGCTGCAGAATTTTTCACCCAGTCCCCCTCCCTCTCCCAGGCCACCTTTAAATACACTAAGCTCCTCCCCAAACCCTGTCCAGCCCCCACTGACTTCCAGTAGTAGAATTCTGGAGCTTAAAGCCATCTAAACACAGACCTCTCAGAAATCTGTCACTCGCTGCTGCTAGCTCTCTCTAAACTTCTCATGAGGGGGCTATGCCCCTCCTCGCACCAGTTCTATTGCCCTTGGGACTGCTCACTGCGCTATGCCTCCCTCTGCTTTTTGCTGACTGCGCCCCTCCTGTGGGGAGCCCCTGGGTCACACCTGGACAGCTAGATGAAACTGACTTCACCTTCTGCAATCTAATTGCCTGTGACAGACAGCTCCCCTTGGTCTATCCACTGTCTTGATCTTAGGTGCTTCCTGTATCCGGTCATAATGGTCACGAGTTCTGGCTGCAAGCCGCATGGTAGCCCCCCCAAGGCATCTCCTATGGCTCTTACTGGTGACTCTAGCCCTCTCAGGGGATACTGAGCTCCACCCTGGTCCTCCCGAACAAGCCGCCTCCTCACCGGTGGGCTGGTCGAAGGGCAATGGGTTGAAAAAAGCCCACCTCATTATCTGTAGCCTCCTGCCCAACCTCCTTGCATGGGTCACTCACCATAAGCCCGTCATCCTGGGTCTAATGGAAACCTGGCTGAAGCAGTCAACCTTGGACTCTGCATGTTCACTTCCTGGTTTTGACCTCGTCAGGCAGGACCACCCGGGAAAAAGAGGGGGGCCGTATCCTGGTCTACTACAGGAGTCACCTTAATCTTTCGGTTCTGTCCTGCCAACAGTCTTTACACCTGCCCTGTGAACTGCTTCACATAGTTCTGTTACTCAGGAACACTAAAAAGCTACACATTGCCTGTACTTACAATCCCCCTATGGGGGGGCATATCGGGGTTGTCCTACCTCCTTGACACTGTTGGGTCATTGACTGGGAATAATGAGCTAATGATACTGGGCAATATCAACTTAAACTGGCTTGGTGGTAATGCTAGGTTGTATGAGCCCCTGCTTGCTGGTCTCTCACTGTCCCAAATCATTAAGGAACCCACTAGGTGGTCCTCCGCTGGTGGCATGGTCTCCCTCCTAGACTGGATCCTGTCCAATAGACCAGAGAGGATTAGCTCTTCTGACACTCTTCCTGACCATCTCTGACCACTACCCTGTGTTCTGTGTATGAAGGTCTCCTCCCTGAAAATTCCTCATAAAGTCATCCAAGTTAGGGACTTCTCTAGGTTCGACCTTTCCATAACGATCTACGGCTGACTGGTCTGTGGTTTGGAATGCCCGGGACTCAGCCTCTGCAGTCAGTCATTTTCTCAGTACCTTTGGGGCGCTGCAGAATAAACATGCCTTTCTCATCAGACGGAAGGTAAGAGGGTCTGCTACCAAGTGGTTGCATGGGACCCTCCTTACCCTCATGAGGTCTAGGGACAAGTGCTGGGCCAAAGTCAAGGTCACGATGGACCAGGCCATATTTCAGTAGTATAGGAGGCTCAGGAACGAGTGTAAGAAAGCAATCAGGGCTGCCAAAAGTGAATTCTGTCAAGCGGCACTGCTGAATTCACCTAAAGACCCTAGGACTTTCTGGAGGAACATAAAGAACATAGTACGTGGTTCTCCCAACGGTGAGGACGCTGACATGCTCATCGATGGTACTAGTTGTAACAACCCACTTACCATCGCCAATACATTTAACTCACTTTTCGGACCCGTCTGCCTTCACCTCCCTATTCTCCTCCAGTGGTTGTAATAGTTGTGTCCATAACCCTGCTCCACAACCGGCTCCCATCTCCCACCCGTTATTTTATTTCAAGGCTGTGATGGCACAAGAGATGCAGAGATTGCTCTCTGGTCTCTCCCCCTTCTCCAGTGCTGGCCACGATGGCATGGAACCTAAGCTCCTCCATCTTGGTGCCTCTTATACTGCCTCCCTGGTGGACCATATCTTCAACTTATCCCTAGCCTCTAGGGTCATTCCTGACATATGGAAGGTGGCTAGGGTTGTCCCCATTCTCAAACAGGGCAACCCTAAGATTCTTGACAACTACTGATCGATAGTCATATTGTCTGCTATCAGTAAACTTCTTGAGAAAGTTGTGGCTGGACAACTCACGGAGTATATTCAGTCTCACGAGCTGCTGTCTCTTGAGCAGCACGGCTTTCGTAAAGAGCACAATACATCCTCTGCCCTTGTCACTGTCGCATCTGGGATCAGAGCTGCCATGGACCAGGGTAAACTCTCGGGTGCCATCTTCATCGATCTATCCAAAGCCTTTGATCTAGCTGACCATGCTCTACTCTGCTCTCAGCTTAGGTCCTTTGGCTCGTCACCCCCAGTACTCCGTTGGTTCATTAACTACCTACAGGGCAGATAGCAGTTGATCAAATACAGTAAGGTACTCTTGGACTCCACTTCTGTGTCCTCAGGTGTTCCCCAAGGTTCAGTCATGGAGCCCCTGCTCTTTTCCATCTTTGTCAACAATCTACACTGTAGTTCCATTCTCTATGCTGATGACCTGGTCATCCTCACTCATTCTCGGGACATTGGGGTCATAAACCACCAGCTGAGCGAGGACTTTATGAGTATCCAATCTTGGATAACGTCCCACAAGCTGGTCCTCAACCTCAAAAAAACCCAGGCCATGCTCTTTGGATCCCTAGCCAAGATAAAGGCCTCCCCTGACCCTTTGTTTATCACTGATCTTGACGGTGCTCCTGTCGGCATCACCGACTCCATCAAATACCTTGGGGTGACACTTGACCCTCAGCTTGACCATGGACACCATATCCAGAATGTATGCAGAGCCGTTAACTGCAAACTGGGTCTAGCCTATCAAGTAAAGAGCAATCTCACTTTCGCTGCTCGCCTTGCGCTGGCTAGAAGCATGTTTCTCCCCTCCCTCTGCTATGGGCTCCTCCTGTTTGCTCGTACCTCCAAAGCCCACCTCTTTAGGTGGACCGTCGCCTACAACAACATTTGCCTTTTTGCCCTTGCTGCCCCTTGTCTCGCCCACCACTATGACCTGTATAGTAAGCTTAATTGGCTCTCCCCGCCCCGATTACTTACATTTTGTCCTGGGCTGTTTCACGGGAAAGTCCTTGGTACTGGCACCCCCCCGGATTGGCGGAGCTCCTCGTGCTCCTTCAGATCCCTGGGCCATGCTGTTCTTAAGATTCCTGTCACTCGCACTCAAATGGGGGACAGAAATTTTTGCCTCATGCACCCCAGACTATGGAACTCCCTTCCTGCCCAGATCCGGTCCTCCCCCTCCCATGCATGCCTCCGAACGTCTCTGTGGAATCATTTGAAGCTCTCATAATATCACCTGGTCCCCAGCACTGAACATATTTCCTAAAGTACAGCCTGCCTGCACGGTTTTTGTCCTGCACACAATGTATACAACCTATGTATTAGGTATTGCTCTGACTGTGCCCTCACTTTTTGGGGGTCCTATACTGTATATAATTTGTATATAATGCGCTGCTCGCAGCCTTGGTGACGATGTATATGCTCAGACCATTTGTGTGTACCTACTGACTATGTGATGCTTCTGTTTTCCCTGACTCTGGGGACCAGGAGGATTGCAGGAAAAGACCAACTGGCAAAGTGCAGACCAGGAGAAAACAGAATCCTCAAGGGAACACGAGCAGGGGAAATGAAACTATAGGGAAAGGGTGGAAGGTAGTCCTGCTAAATGCCAGGAGCTTGGGCCATAAAATGCCTGAGCTCCAGGCGATGTTAACTGAGGGAGCAGTGGATGTGGCAGCGGTCACTGAGACTTGGGCCACTGCAAGACATGACTGGGACCTGAACCTGGAGGGTTACACTATGTTCAGGAAGGACAGGGGTGAGGGAAGGGGAGGAGGGGTAGCAATGATAGTCAAAAACTGCATTGGCATAGGGGAGTTGAGGAGGCGGAGGGAACCGTGGAGGCGATTCGGGTCACCTTGATAACAAGGGTGCAAGAGAGAAAAATAGGAGTGGTGTATAGACCCCCTGCCCTGGCGGAGGAGCTGGAGGACAGTCTGGTGGCAGATGTTAGGAGACACTGCAGACTGGGCAGAAGAAAGGTGGTGGTGTTAGGGGACTTCAACATGCCAGGAACAGACTGGGAGACTATGACATCCTCTGTGACCAGGGAACAGAGGTTGTTGGATGTCTTTCAAGACGCATTCCTAACTCAGCAGGTGAGGGAACCGACCAGGGAGGCACGGGTACTGGATGTGGTCCTGCCAGACAGTGACCAGATTGGGGGCCTGGAGGTAAGGACCCATTGGCGGGAGTGACCATGCCACGGTCTGGTTCTGCCTGGACCTAGGAGGGTAGAAGGCTGCACAAAGACGGAAGTAACTGACTTCAGGGGTGGATTTTAAGGAAATGGGAAGGATCTCATGAGCATTTGATGGGATTGGGTCAGACATGGACGCTGATAGTAGGTGGGAATCATCAGGAGAGGGGTGCAGGATGCTACCAGCACCTGTGCAAGAGTAAGACGAAAATGCGTAGGGCAAAAACTCCTGTTGGTGGACCAGGGAGGTCCAGGAGGTGGTGCGGGAAGAAAGCAGCTATAAGAAATTCAAGTGCTCAAGGAGTGAAAGGGATCAGGAGTATGAGCTGTTGGCTAGGAGGCCAGGAGTGGTGAGGGCGGCTAAGGCAAGGAAGGAGCAGAACCTGGCCAGGGAAATTAGGAGAGGAAAAAGGGTTCTTTATACACTGGGGAAGACGAAGGGTGAAGGGGCAGATTAGCAGGATTAAATCAGGGAGAGATGGGCACAAGACCCAGAGGAGCAGGCTGAGGTACTAAATGAGTACTCACCCCAGTTTTCACCAGGGAAAATGGGGATGCTGCACTACACATGGGAGGAGACAGAGATAATGAGGAGGGGGGGACCCTTACCAATCGGCAGGTCTGGGGAGAGGGGGGCATCACTGGCAGGTGGGGGGAGGGCTAAGCAGGGAGAAGAGGTACTGGAAGTGGAAATCACTGCAGAGAGAGTGAGGGAAGCCCTCAGCTCCCTTAAGACAGAGAAAGCACCGGGGCCAGATAAATTACATCCTAGAGTGCTGAAGGAACTTGCAGATGTCCTGGCTAAACCCCTGGCAGAGCTTTTCACCATCTCTCTGAGGACAGGGTGGGTGCCCCAAGACTGGAAGGTGGCACATGTAGTGCCTATCCACAAGGGGGGATCAAGGGAGGTGGCAGGGAACTACAGGCCTGTCAGCCTGACATCAGTGGTGGGCAAGGTGATGGAGGGATTGTCAAGGAGTGGCTAGGGGGCTTCTGGATAAGTCAGGGTGCCTGGACGATAGACAGCATGGATTCATCCCGGGAAATCGTGTCAGACAAACCTGGTGGAGTTCTATGACTGGGTGACAAGTGCCTTGGACCTGGGTAGACCAGTGGATGTCCTCTTTCTGGACTTCAGCAAGACATTTGACTCTGTTCCTCACGGGGCCTGTTGGATAAACTAGGAGAAATGGGTGGAAACCAGATGATCAGATGGATAGGCAATTGGCTCCAGGACCAGACCCAGAGGGTCGTAGTTGGTGGGATAGTCTCTTCCCAAGGAGGGTCATTAGTGGGGTCCCACAGGGATCAGTCCTTGGGGCCCCTTCTGTTCAACGCCCACGATCTGACATAAAGGACAGGAATCAGGAGGAGATGAGTCTCTTGCAGATGACTCAAACTGGGCAGGTGGTGGATGGGGAGGAGGGAGGGTGGCCCTGCAGGGGACCTGGAGGCTCTGGAAAGATGGTCTAGAAAGTGGAAGCTGAGGTTTAATGCAGGGAAATGCAAGGTACTCCATCTGGGGGCCAGAAACCCAGGCCAAGTGTACACCCTGGGGGGGGAAATACTACAAGTCTCAATGGCTGAGAGGGACCTGGGGGTGGTGGTGGATGTCAAGATGAACAACTCTGAGACTTGGAGGACAGCAGCCAAGGCCAACAGGATGCTGGGATGCATCGCTAGGGGGATCACCTCCAGAAGGAGGGAAGTGATACTCCCCCTGTATAACTGCTTGGTGAGGCCGCACCTGGAGTACTGCGTGCAGTTTTGGAGGCCACACTTAAAGAGGGACAACCTCCTGGAGAGGGTCCAGAGGAGGGCAACCAAAATGATTTGGGGCTTGGGGGACAGGACCTATGAGGAGAGGCTCGAAGAGCTGAATATGTACACTTTGGAAGAGAGAAGGGACGGGGGACATGATAGAGGTCTTCAGGTACATGAAGAGGGTAAACAGGGAGGAACAGTGAGGGTGCTTGAAGGAAGGAGGAAGGGGCCACTAGAGGGCATGGGTGGAAGCTGGAGGGGAAGATTCAGGGAGAAAGGAGGAGGTGCTACTTCACTGAGAGGGTGGTAGAGCCATGGATGCACTACCTAGGGGGCTGGTGGAGGCAGAGACAGTGGAGGGGTTCAAGAGGGGGTGGGACAGGTACAGGGGAAGGGTTCAGGAAGCAAAATCCAATGCAGCAAGAATATCCGGAACTGGGAAGGGAGAAGCCAGAGAAGGCGAGGGGGACAGCAAGGTCAGCACCCAGGGTGGGGGCTGACCAAACGAGCAGACACGAAAGACCATTAGGCCTATTCTGCTGGCATTTTAGTATGTTAGTATGTAACTGCCTAAAGTGTATCATGTTGTCCTATGTCGTATTTCCTTGTACTCTCCAAGGGTTGTACCGGAAAATAGGCAATTATCTTGTCTAGTGTACTTACCTGGTTAAAAGCTAAATAAATAAATTTACCTCCCCCCACCAAGTCTTGGTGAGTGCCAGAAAGTCCTGGTCTTTAAATTGCATTGATTAAGCCCTGATACTTGCTCATTCTAATGTATGTGCTCCACATGGCCCACTTGGTACAGGTATTAAAGAAAGGCAACCCAAAAGATACTGCTAGCTACAGACCTATCGGAACTAAACAAATTTTGGAAAACAATTTCTGCCCAACTGGTTGTATACCTACAAAACCTAAATATACTTTCTTCGTTAAAGCATGGCTTTTACCATGGACAGAGTACATCCCATGCCCTGATCAAGCTCACTCATAATGCTGCCACTGCCATGGACAATGAAAAATTAACTGGAGCGGTCTTCAATGATCTAACGATTGCACTTGATTTGGTGGCTCACTCACTCCTCTGGACCAAGCTAACAGACCTTGGCATCTCCCTCTCTTGCCGTTCCTTGGTTCACAAACTATCTTGTAGGTCAAATATGGGACAGCCTTCTCAGAATTATGTTCTACTATAGTCTGTGGACCATAGTCGGAGATCCACACAGTTTATACTAGGTCCTTTACTTTTCCCCCTCTATATAATTAACCTCTCACTCTGTCTATCCACCAACACCTCCCTCCTTCACAGAGATGATCTAGTACTTCCAGATAGCTCAAGATGCACTGATAACTTAAACCAACAACTCAAAAATTACATTCATGCAGTTCAAATTAAACTGTCCCGAATGCAAACAAGATACAGATTATTCTATGCTCTTCGGCTCTTCTCCATAACTTCGAAGTTGCCGTGACTCACTCTTGTTCTCCTGTCTTGACAGCACTTGCTTGGGTAACCTTAAAGAGTTACTGTAATGCCTGAAATTATTATTAACTTTCAATGGCAGTGAACTATTATTTCTTAAATCTGAAATATCTGTTTTTCTCTTTCGCCAATTAAAATATTTGTACCCGACAATACTAGGTGTAATATCTGGAACGGTACTCTACCTGGAGGCTGGAATAGCTAGTTCTATACCTCTACATCACTAGCTCTATGACCTCATTGACACGGACATCACGGCTATTCAAGAAGAGCCAATCACCTGCTGATAGATCAGCTTCTTGTTATATTACAATAAATGAGGCCACAATTCTGATGATGTATGTATTAGATAGAGCTAGATTAGTTAATCTACAGGTAAAGTACTGCTCTTTATATCACACCTAATACTATCAGGTAAAAAGCCTTCTACTGCAGCCCCAAACGTTTTACTCTAACGAAGGCCTATCACCTCTGGTTTAAGACCAAGGAGTACGTCTCTGTGGTGGAGATGAATCCTTGTAAGATCCCCTTAAATTGCCTTATCCATTCTCCTGGCTAGTACGACCACTCCCTCCTGGCGCAGGTGTAGCCATCTAAGGCATGCCTTGCTGATGAAGACCCTCCAATTGGCCAGAAAAAGAAGTCATTCCCTCTTGTATCAAACCCTTAGCCAAGCACTGGCCTGCCAAATGGTCCACTGCTGCTCCTCACAAGCACCCAAGACTGGGAAGATCTCAGAAAATATCATCTTGGATACCTTTCTCTTCAGGAACATCCAGAGTTTTGTGAAAGACTTCAAGTCCTCAGTATTTTAGCTCCTGATGACGTTTGAGCCAACATGGATGACAATACTCTGCTCCTCCTCCCAGCTGTGTTGCTTTGCCCAAGATAGGCCCAATCTGACCCAGGTTCCCGGCAGGCAAACCACTTCACCCAAGCTACCATCCCAGTTCAGCAATGCCCACACCACCTCTCACCCACTGCCCTACCAATGGAGTCCCCAATGACTACTGCCCTCACACCCCCAGCCTTTTCCTTTCTCCACCTTGCCAGGCTGGTTATCCTCATGCCTGGACTGTCCCTACCAGCCCCAATCGCATGTTGGCCATCAATCAATTTGGCCAGCAAGAGGCAGATACCAGGTTAACAAATCTGATGACTATTTCATAATCACTATGATACACCACAGAGTTGTTGGTGTTCTTGTGGTGTATCATCACTTCCTGGGTGACTGAAAGTACAAAACGTACCCAAGATGCGACAATCTTCCATAATACACAGTCTTGTGTCGGACTATTTACAGATTTATTAAAAGACTATTAGTGTTTTGTGTTCTGTAATAGATATGTAATTACCACAAGAACAACTCAACCAATGCAGGCAGTTCGATTCCCAACAGTTTACTCATAACCAGGGTGATGCAGGACAAAAATCAAACATCTTCAACTGTTTCACCCAGCGTTTCAGTTAAAGATGAGTAACATGTTGCACCGCATTTTAAATTGCAGTCATTTAGTTGCTGCAGACAGTTCTGCGAATAAAAGTCTGTATTATTTCCGGAGGCTGTCATTTAAGTGTTTTAGTTGTAATAATTCAAAATTACTAAGCATATTTATTATTGTACTAAATTACAAGCATGCCAAATCTCCAGTCAGCATCTCAAACAGTACTCAAGCTATTAAGTATCATAAATTGGAATGTTGTCGCGAGATCCCTGGCAACTCAACTATTGAGATGCAATTGCACTACCTGCATGATACAAAATTACGATACGTTTAACAATCTAATCAAAAGTCTCAAACAGGAGCAAATGCCTCTTTAAGAAAAACAAATATACATGCACTGCAAAACATGCCAGGAAAAGACAAGTTCCCTTCCTCTTCCTTGGTGGTTGGTGCTGCTCACTTTTTGGGATGTGTTTGTATGGGTTTCCTATACAGGAATTGCACATTAAAATGTTTTGAAAATATGCTTTTTTAAGGGCTGGTGCCAGTTTCTGGTTTTTTTAGGCTTTATCCTGACAAATGACCATGGTCAGACATTTCAAAACCTTTCCACTTTGCAGTCTGTTTGGCCTTTACAATGCTACTGTTAGTAATGCCAGTACTGTCTTTAAAGACCTCCTTCCCCGATGGTCCAAAAAGTTACAGCTTGTAGTCATTATATATAGTACTAGACCTAAAAAGGTGTATGTATTTGTTATTTCTGGCCAGGGTTTTCTCTGCCTTCCATAATTTGGATTTCGTTTTTGAGCCCTGCTGCACTTGCCTTTGCTGTTCAGCTGTTGGGCTGCTAGCTCCTGATGACATCACTGTAGCAGACAGGAGTGACTCGCACTGTGCAGTACTATGCAATTTCAACAACGCTGCAAGGGAAACCTACCAGTACTCGGTGTACATACTGTGTTCCGTCGTCCCCAAGACACTCCGTTAGCAATGCATTATGCCAAAATCTAAATTGCCTTGTCTGTATGTTTTTTTTTTGTGTGTGTGTGAAATTGACTGTGCCCTATAATGTCAGCAGTACAACCCTGGGCACACAGCAACACCAGGCTTGCTACAGAAGCTCTGGTACACCCCGCAGTTTTTAGCAGCTCAGAATGCAAAAACTAAGTGCAGCAGACTGTAATGAAATACAATTCCAGAATCAATGCAAGAAGGGGTAATTAATGCATGAAAGTCAAAGTGACTGGGGAAGGTCCTCTTTAAGACTCTACTGAATGTGGTAGTTCTTAATAGAAAAAAGCCAAATGAGCCAGAACTGCTGTCTTATCTCAGGCACTGGTTCTCGATAGTCCCATTAAAAAAAAAACATCTACCAGTCACCCAATAAATTACTGTTACTGGCAGTACTGCAAGGTACGAAATCATTTCTTGCCATGTTACAAATATAAAGTTGACAAATCAGTATCTCACCAGAATCCCTCAATGGAATTATACTGTTGTTGTAGATTTTTATTTGTTTTTTTAACTTATTCTTTTTCTGTACTATAAATGATTGGTTCCATAGGCTATAAATGCCTTTAATCCCTGCACATCCTAATGTTTGCTGTTTGATATTGTAACTATTTCATACTAAAGACTGTAAATGAGAATGTCTCAGTTTGTGCTCCTTAATTAAAAAAATTTGAATAAAATGGCATCAAACATTAAGAAAGGTCAACCAACCTCCAATACTAACTGCCTCAGCTCAACTCCTCAGTTATCTTTTCTTCGTTACTGGCCATGGTGGCTCATCCACTAAGTAGGGCTATGTTGTTGTGTTACTGCCCACTTCTCCCCCAACCATCTACAACCTTCTTCCTCTCAGTCACCAAGTTTCCCAGTCTGGCCCATGCCAACAATATTCTGCCCTGTATTTCCTTTGACTCTTTCACTGACATTCCAAATCCACTCTCCCTGCTTGCTTTAACCTTTACTCCTCATTGGAAGATAACTTCCCACAGCTCAACATTCCACACACAAGCTCGTTCCTATTACTACCAAGAAAAAGTATTTTGAAAGGGAACCCCATCCTCAATTAGCCTAGTTGGCTATGACTTTGACAGCAATGACTGTCTGTCACAGACCCAATGGTGCACCCTGAAACTGATCAACTTTCTGAAAGTTAATTAAACACATCTGCAAAACTACACACCTCTACCTACTGTACACAAATCATCTGTATCAAACCTTACTTGACTTTAAACCTGCACAAATCTCGACGTCATGGTTTCTAACTTTAGATACCAACAGTTTCACATCTCTCCTCAAACGCTGAATTTTATTCATTGTGTACAGTTGTTAATCATGCTTTGTAAATGCCCCCTTAACAATATCTTACTTTTCACACAGCTCTAATGATCATTTTTCATTTCCGTTTATCAGTACTGTGAATAACGGTCCCATTTTGTTAGAGAAGTCACCAGCAAAAACCACAGCTGGTGTCGACAGTATTCAGTAGGTTAAATCTATAAATCAAAAGTTGGGCTGCTTACAACATGAGTTAAAGGGGAGGGGTACGAAATTGCATTGGGCTACAGGAACAGACATTTTTAAAATTTCTACTTACATGATGGGGCACTTTTCGTACATGTTACAGCCACAATGCTTCAAATATAAAATGAAAGTCAGGGCTCCAGATAAAGCGAGTACCGACTGAATTTACTCACCTCATTTTAGGAAATACTCTTCAGAATATTTTTTTATTTTGCATTGAGGACTCACCCAAGTAACTCATCCAACATTTGTAAATGCTGCACACACCATAGAATAGTGCTTCATAACATAACTGATTAAAAAGGAGCAGGGTCTCCCCCCCAGATTTACAGTACATATCCCAATTTTGTTCTACTCACTATATTTTAAACTGGTGAACAAATTATTCCTACCTGCCAACATTAGCTGGAGCACTGTTAGCTCCTGATCAGTTCTTATCTATAAAAAAAAAAAAAAAAAAAAAACTATACTGTTTTTAAAAATGTACTCCCGACCTCACACCACTCTGTCCAGACATTTGTACGCATCTGAATTTGGTTTTACTCACCTCACTTTCAAAATGAGGAGTTAAGTACTCATCCCAAAAAATCTTATTTGGAGCCCTGGGAAGCATGTGCCCTCCTGTCATGTCAAGCTGAGTATGTCATGGGCTCCGCACTGAGTAGACATGCCTTCTGCTAGGATACTTCTTTATGCTCAAGTTATAGAATGTAAATTAGCACACACAAAAATAAAATGCTCCTAGCTATCTAGTCTTTTTTTTTCCCCCTATTTTCTCCCCCTCCCTGCTGTTGCTCAGGGACATACCCTGTTCAGGCAACCTGTCCTATAGACGGGCAGGTCTTTTTTCTCCCCTCATTTGCTCCCTCTTGCTCCCTCCTCCCCACTCAGGCGTGGGACATGCCCTGCAACCTCAGCGATGCAGTGTGCCCCTGTAGAGCAGTCAGCTCCCTGGCCCACCTGCAGGGAATGTTATGTGCCAAAACCCCTGCCAACACTGTCCAGCTGAAGCAAGCTGCCTTCTGACAGCTTCCTGCAGCCTGGCCCCTGACGCAACAACCAGAGTCTGCTACCTAACTCTGGTGGTCGGCACAGCAGTGCAATGTGAACGCAACTGGCCATCGGGGCAACCACCAGCTATCTATTCTGACAGCTTACCCAATCCATCCCTTCATGTGATGCCAGCTAAGCAACATTTTTATTCTTTGGTGGGTCCATTTATATAACATTCAGAAACAATTTAAATTCTAAGCCATTCTATTCTTTTATTATTACCAAGAGAATTTACATGTATGCAGGAACAGAGTGTCTTATCTGTTCATGGTGCGAACTGACTCAATGAAGCAGCAATCCTCAGCCTGCAACAAGGTTTCCACAGCAAAAGATGGATGTCATAAGCAGGGGACTATGATCTCTGGTAGGGAACAAGCATCAGAAGCAGATAAACCCTAATAGATAAAGACTGCTCTCATGAAAAATTTTTTGTAACACAACACAATAAATGGAATGTCTTACTCTGGCCAATCGGCATAATAGCTAGGCTGCAGCTAATGATGCAGCGACCCGGGAACAGGAAGGAGCCCATGACTTAGCAGGCCAGCCACAGACAGGAGAATCAAGTCCTCCATGAAGGCAGGGCAATGTACTCCCGTTGCAACAGCACCACTTGGGTGACCACAGGTGGCAGTGGAGTTGGAGCAGCTTGGGGGAGGGACTATGCCAGCTGGTGTGGTGCGTAACCACACAATGGGTGAGCGTGAGCACTTTGTGCCCGTGATGCTGGCTTCCTGAGGGTGAGGAGGAATAGGATGGAAAGTCCCCAGCTACACACAGGAGGATGCCTCAGTGCCTTTGGATCTCAACTTCCCGTTCACCTTCCCAAGACTAGAAGGCCAGCGTGGGCAGCTGAATGGAGACCACCCCCCCCCCAGGAACCACCACAGGGCAGAATCGGCACCTGTGGTAATGTGGAGGTGAGGTAAGCATCATAGATGAGAAGGGATGGGGTTGGAGGCTTGGGCTGAATGGGGCAGCACCAGCAACAGGGAGCAAAAAAAGTATAATACAACAAAGAATGGAATGGAATGGCTGGAGATTTGTTTTTTTGAAACACAGAATTTGGCGGTTGATAAGGACAGGGTTTTATTTAACTCTAAAAATTGATTAGCGTTTTGCTCATAAAAGTTCTAAAACATTGTGAAAATGCATAGCACTTGCCTCACTGTGTTTAACAAACATAACACTTCTAGAAAACCTATATAAATGCTTTCTGTACAGTTAGTATTGTCCCAAGAAAAAAACTGCTAATCAATTATTTAAAACCCTGAAGGATCATTTGGCCCACCTAGTTTGCCCATTTTTCCCTGCCTACAGTATCACCATAGATTCTACCTAATCTCCTGCCCATTCACCCACCCACCCCCTTCCCCTAATACTTCCTTATGCCCATATCCCATGCATTCTAGAACCCCACCAGTTTTCAGCCTCAGCACCTCAGCTGGAAGACTGTTCCAAGAATTCACCACTCTTTCTGTGAAGTACCACCTTCTCACATCTCTCCTGAATCTACCCCCTCCGGATTCTCATCATGCCCCCATGTCCTTAAGCACCCTTTTTTCTGAAAAAACACTCCCTTCTTATTTACCCCCGGTGAGATATTTAAACCACTCTATCATATCCCCCTCTCTCCCAGGATGTGCATATTTAAGTCCTTAAGTCTTTCCTCATAGGGCTCCTGATGCAGACACAGCACTATTTTAGTTGCCCTCCTCTAGACTATCTCCACTCTATGTTCTTCTGGAGATGTGATCTCCAGAACTGGACACAGTACTCTAGGTGGGGTCTTACTAATGATCTATGCAGACGCAATACCACCTCCCTCTTTCTACTGGTGGGACCACTCCCTATGCTGCCCAGTATCTCACTAGCCTGCCCAATTGCCTTATCACGTTGTTTTGGAAAGCCGTCACTGACTTCTGCTGAGATAACAATAGGGATTTGTCTCTCTTTATTCCCAATCACCAGTGCAGCCCTCCTCAGCCCTGTTCTCGCCCATCTCTGCCACTTACCCAGTCTCTAGTGAATCCAAAGAGACAGAAGCTGGCGCTGGATTTTTGGGGGGGTTTAAACATGTTTTATCAGATAAGAACACAGAGCCTAGGGCTCGTTTCCAGTTGCGACTTAAGGGGTGGTAAGAAACAGGACAGTGAGGTATCTTACAGCCTTAATAAATCACACATTCCTAAAACACGTACATGGTAAGCAACATGTCCTTGTGCAGTAAGTTATAGCAACGCTGCAGGGAAGCACAAGGGAAAGTAAATAAAAGGTAGAACCACAGCTGTCCTGCAAAGGACCACAGAAGCTAGTACAATGGACATCACTGAGTTACTTTGATACGCATTATCTAAATGAGTTAGATAGGCTTGGGGGAGCTTGGCACTGGGGACATGACATTGGGGATTTACAGTGGGACTTGACCAAAGTCTTGCTTTTGTAGGGAGGGGGCAGTGACACTGACTGGGAGATTGTTCAAGCTTTTAGGGAGCCTGTAGCTGATGGAGACTTGGTCTAGGTCATGTTTGTACCGTGGGTCGTGGAGGTGGCATCCTGCCTCAGATCTGACCAGACAGGAAGAGTTTGCTGCAGGGGAGAAAAGAATGGACAGATATCCAGGCAGTTTGCCAGACCAATACTTGGCACCCAGGAGGACAGCATGCATCATTTGTCTCAGAGGAACCCGTTGTACATAATGTATCAGTGGGAGCGGGCTGAGGCCCAGGCCGAATCTGTACAGTGTGTTGAATAGGGTGCTAATTTTATCAAAGGAGGTGGAGGCAGCTCATGAGCAGAATATGTCCACGTAGTCTATAAGAGGAAGGATTGATTATTCCACAGTCTGTTTTCTGATAATTTGATGGAGGCATCCATGTACTCTATATAGGGTACCTAGCTTGGCGTATGACTTGGTTACTACGTGGGAGGTGTGCCCAGAGTGCTCAAGGTGCTGGTCCAGGTGAAGACAGAGTCTAGACAGAATCCATCTGAAGTGCGTAAAGTCAGCTGAACCAATCCCTAGTGCTGAACATGGACACTGTTTTCTTTTGCTTCATGAGGCGATTATACTAACATACTAAAGAGCCAGCAGAATAGGCCAAATGGTCGGTCTTGTCTGCTTGAAAGCCAGCAACCTAGTGGCTGCTCGCCTTACCACCCCCAGTCCCCAAGAGAGTCTTCTTTTTATTCAGATTTCCCTTATACCTGTCCCACCCCTTTTTGAAGCCCTCCATTACCAAGAACCATTTCTGTACTGCAGTAAAGTCCTGTTGGAAGCGACCCTCAACTGGGGGAGCAGAGGTGCCAGATATATAGATAATGGTATTGTCTGCATACATGTGCGTGTTGCTGGCAGTGAAGGAGTTGGGCAGGTTGTTAATGTAGGTTGTGAAGAGCAGAGCCCCAGGACTGAGCCTTGTGGGACCCCAAGGATCACTGGTAGGGGAGGAGCATGGCCAAGCTTGACAGACTGGGTCCAGATGGTCAGGTATGACTGAAACCATGCTAGGGCCAGATTGGTAGAGTGTTAGGAAGCCAGTTTGGGCATAATAAACTCAATAACTGACTGCTGATAAACCTCAAGGGTTTTGTAGAAGATGGGGAGCAGAAAGGTTGACCAGTAGTTGAAGGGTGAGTCAGCTGGGCCACCTTTGTGAATTGGAACTATCAGTGCATGCTTCCAACTGCAAGGAAAGGAGCAAGTATATAGTGATCTACTGTACGTGGGCAAGAAGGACAGTTAATCCTGGAGTGCCAGTTTTGAGGAATCTGCGCACAATGCCATCAGCTCCACAGCTGGATGCTGCACCTAGTGCTGAAAGTTTCATAATTTCAAAGTTGTTAATCAAATCTATCGGCGTTGGCCTTAATGTTTTGCCACATATCAGTGGAATAATGTCATTTTATTCTTTTCCCATATGTTTATCCAATTCTTTTTTGAAATGATCCATGGTGTTACTATATACAGCTGCACCTGGTAGTGCATTCCAAGCGCTCACAACTCTCTTGACTATACCATTCTGCCCCTTTTTTTTTTTTTTTCCTCTTTATTGTTTCACCTCTTAGTTATGTGATCCAGTTAGTCTTTCGGTGTCCTCCCTACATAGTCCTGACGTCAACCAGATCTGTTCATTATGGTGAGCTTTGTATGCGTAACACAGATCCCCCTTATTTTCCTATACTGTATAGAATAAAGATTTAGATTTTCCAATCTTTCCCGGTAGGGTTTATTCCTGACAACTGTGGATCTTCTTTGGTGACGCTTCTTTGGACCTTCTCCATCAGGCACGTTACCAGTGTATTGTATGACAACAAAAGATGTGCAGTACTCTAAGTGGGGTCTAATCAATGTGGTGTATAACGGGACAATCACTTCACTCCTTCTACTTTTAACATTCCTCATAATGCAGCCCACAATTCTGTTAAAAAATGTAACAGTTTTCCTAATGTGGTGAAAGTCCTTTGCGAACATCAGCCACTGAGACTGCCTGCAGGCGGAAGTTGCCACCGGTGGATGGACTGGGTAGCAGGGGGGGTTAGGGATAAGAGCCCTGGGGCCTTCTGCGAGTACTGGTTGAGGGGGAACCAAATGGGTCTGTGCCCCGCTGGGGGAGTGTTCAATTAGGCTAGTGCCCATTTTCTCAGAATTTAGAAGGGTCAAGGGCTTTAAGATAACTTGCTCTGGAAGTTATTTGGCTTTTGCTGGGTGTATGCCCTTGGTGCACTGATTCCAAAGTGCGGTGTAGGCTTGCCTGTCCTGGGGTATCATTCTTGACTTGTGCCTAACCCAGGCCCATGTCCCTCCGCTGGAAAATTTCAATTATGTCTGGTGTGATCCAGGGGAGGTGGTGGCCACTGACGCTGTGCTACTTAGTTGGTGCATGTTTGTCACAGATATCTGGGAATATAAAGGAAAAGTATGCTAGTGCCTCGTCCGGATAAAGGGCCAAAAGGAAATAGGACCAGTTGGCTGCAAGGAGATCCTAAGTGAAACTGTCAGGGCAGAATGATTTAAAGGATCTGGCATAGGTTATTTTGGATGCACGCCTAAAAGAGCTGTGCTAACTCTAAAGTTCTTTTTTTCTTGCAGAAGCTGATTTTTAAAATACTGATGCCAATTTTGTTATTGTTCCATTTTTATAGGCTTTTATAGTTATCCTAGCGGATGGTTCTGTGCTATATACAGGCAGTAAAATACCATTTTAGAACTGTGTGATGTGTTTATTTACTTGTGAAGCTCACACTGTTGCAATGCATCTGTGTTCTACCACAGAACTCTGTGGTTGAGGGACATAAACTACATCATGATTGATTAGGGTCTGCGGAATCACAGTAGGCAGGAATTTTAGGGCAGACTAGGTGGGCCAAGGAGTCCTTTCCTTCCAACTTCTATATTTCTATATTTCTATCATACCGTTCTAAAATGGCACTCAAACATCCACTTAGGTTACTAAAAGGCTGCATAGATGAAGAATAAAAGGACTTTTTTTTTTTTTTATGTCAGTGTAATATAATGATTAAGAGCACAGAATTGTAAACCAGGAGATCCCAGGGTAGAATACAACCACAGCTGGGTGACCTAAGCAAATCACACTGTACCTCAGCTGGGCTACACGGTTTGGGTGCATTATACTTATACACAATGAAAACGGTTAACTAAGTTTTTCAATTGCTCAATGCCTCGCCATATCGTTAAAGAACAGGTGCTTGTCTGGCTTATTTGGCAGCATTCTCACCCCTGAGCTAGAGGGTTGTGCGTTCAAATTTCACACTGGAGGCTCCTTCTGCTAATACCTAAATGCTGACACTATAGTGCGGCACTAGGAAGGTGCTGTTTGGAGGTACAGTCCTCCAGATGAGGTTACTTCTGCCAAGCTCTGGTGATACCCATCGCAATGCATGAAAAGAAGTACACAGCCTCAGTTTCCCCTTTCAATTGTTCAGCTACTAAGAAAAATTTACTCACCATAGTAATGTTGTTTCTTCTAATGGAGCCTTGCTCTATTCTGACTATATGCAGTTAGCCCCAGCACTGGAACTGCTCTGGACAGTAAAGGGTTAACTCTATGCCAAGGTATAGAACGTTGAGCTCGAGCTCAATTTTCAAACATCTGTCTGTGGTACTCTTGAGCGTAACCATCAGATTCTTACGAGCACTATACTAACTATGCAGAAATCTTTTCTTAAAATTTTTGTGCCAAAGGGCAATAACCATATCTTTAGGGTCAAAAGACTCAAGTCGAGAACCCCAAAAAGAATCTAAGCAGGTAGTGAAACAAGCAATATAGTCATAATAAAAACCAGAAAAACCCTTAAGATAAGGTATGCCAAGTACACATCTGGGGTGCAGCACTGTGCCTGCCAGACCACATCTCAAAACGACTAGGCTCCAGGAGGGGAGGCAGGGAAGGAGGTCAGAATATAGCAAGACTCCATTAGAAAAAACAACATTACTATGGTGAGTAATTTTTTCTTCAAACAACATGAAGTCTTGCTGTATTCTGACTATATGCAGACTTCCAAGCAGTAGCCCCCTGGAGGAGGGAGTCACAGAACCTATTTTGGGAACAAGCTCTGCAGCACAGCTGTACCAAACCTAGCATCACTTCTTGACAATGTCAAGAGCGTAGTGCTTGGTAAATGTGTGAACAGTTTTCCAGGTGGCTGCTTTACATATTTCCACTAAGGGTATATCTCTAGCTGCTGCGACCGAAGCAGCTGTACCTCTGGTGGAGTGAGCCCTCAGGCCTGAGGGAGGCTCTTTCCCCAACTCTGAATAGCAGAACTGGATACAGGAGATGATCCACCTGGCAATGGTTCTCTTGGTGGCAGGTTTACCCTTTCCCACTTCTCTATAAATGAGAAATAACTGAGAACAGTCATTTCTATGGGCCTCAGTGTGTTCCACATAGTAACCAAGGGCCCTTTTCACATCAAGCCTGTGTAATCTCTCTCCAGAGGAAGAATGGTCAGTGAAAAATACAGGCAATGACAAACTGATTCAAATGAAAGTCTGATACCACCTTGGGAAGAAACTTTCTGTTGGTTCGAAGGACCACCTTATCCCTGTGAAATGAAGTCAGGTTCCACTGAGAAGGCCTGTAATTCACTGATTCTCCACGAAGAAGTAATGGCTACCAGGAATACAGTTTTCCAAGTCAAGTACTTCGGCTCAGCCGAGAGTAGAGGTTCAAAAGGGGGCTGCATAACTGTGCAATACAGATATTCAGGTCCCAAGAAGGAGTAGGTTCACAAAAGGGAGGATTAATATGTACTAGACCTTTGAAAAATGGATGAGATGCTAGGCAAGAGCCCTTCCCAGCAGAAAGGAAGGCAGAAATAGCTGCCAAATGTACCTTGAGAGTGGAAGGCCTGAGGCCTAAACTGTTAAGATGCACTAAATAATCCAAAGCAGTTGCAATATCAGCTAACTCAGGCTGGATATGCCTCTGAGAACACCAAAACCCAAATCACTTCCATTTGGAGTTGTAAGTCTTTCTGGTAGAAGGTTTCCTACAAACCTTTAAGATGTCCAAAACTGACTGGAAAAGATGCAAGCTTGCATATTCAAGCTCTTCAAGAGCCAGGCTTTGAGCCCAAGAGTCTGGAGGTTGGGATACAGAATCCTCCCCTGTGAGGAGGTGAGGAGACTGAATTGTCTGGGAAGACACAGAGGCACTGTCACGGACATTGACAATAGTAGAGGGTACCAAGGATGTCTTGCCCAGTCTGGAGCCACCAGAATCACCTTGCAAGGCTGAGACCTGATCTTGATCAGGACCCTGAAAATCAGAGGAAAAGGAGGAAATGCATACAGAAACCTGCTTGTCCAGTTCAACAAGAGAGCATCCTGAGGGACAGATCCCAAAAGAGGTGGTCTGCAGCAAAAGAGAGGAAGCTGGTGAGTGTCCAGGGTTGCAAAGAGATCCATCTCTGGAGTGCCCCACCTCTTGAAAATGATCTGAAGAATTAGAGAATTCAGGGTCCATTTGTGGTGACCCTGAGAAATCCTGCTGAGAGCATCTGCTAAAATTTTGTCTTTCCCTGGAAGATGCACAGCCATCAGGGAAGCCTGTAAAGAATAAGTTAGAGACCATATTTTCATGGCCTCTGTGCAGAAGGCAGAGGACTGAGTGCCTCCCTGCTTGTTGATGTACCACATGGTTGTGGTATTGTCTGTCCTGATTTGCACCACTTTCCCTTGAATGGAGGTTGAGAATGTCTGAAGTGCTAGAAAGACAGCTCTGAGTTCGAGAAGATTTATGTGTAGAAGAGACTCCCAATGAGACCAGGTTCCATGAGCTATAAGCTGGTCCAGGTGGGCCCCTCAACCCAGTAAAGAAGCATCTGTGGTGAGAATCACTGAAGGAGCCTGACTGAGAAAGGGAACACCTTGTCAAAGACTGTCCTCCTCCAACTACCACTGGAGGACCTGAACTAGAGTTTGAGACACTGGAACCAATCTGGAGAGAATCTGGATAGAGGGTCCTTTCTCTGAGACGAAACTGAATCTCTCTCTGAAACCCTGCTCCTTGGACCACTGCGGTGGAGACTGCCATGTGGCCCAACAGCTGTAGAAAGTGTTTGGCTGGACAAGATAGTAGAGGACAAAAAGAGGAAGCCAGAGTGATAAGGGTCTGTACCCTTGGAAGAGGAAAAAATGCCCTTGCCTGGATAGTGTCTAGCTCCACTCCTGTAAAAGTGAGGGGCTTAACTGGTTCCAGAAAAGACTTTTCTAGGTTCAGACTGAATCCCAAGGAATCTAGAAGTTTTTGAGTGACCCCTAGGGCTGACTTGACTTAGTCTGAGGACTGACCCACAATGAGCCAGTCGTCCAGGTATGGGAACAGAAGGATACCCTGTTTCCTGAGGAATGCCACCACTACTGCTAGACACTTGGTGAACACCCTTGGAGCAGATGTTAGGCCAAAAGGCATTGCTCTGAATCGGTAATGACCTGAGGGCAACTCGAACCTGAGGTACTTTCTGTGGGAATGTCTGACAGGTATATGGAAGTAGGCAGCCTTGAGATCCAGGGAGACTAGCCAGTCTCCTGGTCTCAGAGAGGGAAGAATTACTGCCAGAGTCACCATCTTGAATTTTGGTTTTGTTAAATGTTTGTTCAGGTACCTTACATCTAAGATGGGTCGCCACTCCCCTGTCTTTTTTGAAGTAAGAAAGTATCTGGAATACAGTCCTTTTCCCCTGTGACAAGTAGGTGCCTTCTCTACTGCCTGAAGAAGTAGAGAAGAGACTTCTGCCTCTAGGGCCTTTGTCTACGAGGGAGAGTGAGGACTGAGAGACTCTGCTCTTATTTTTGGGAATGTTTTGAAACTGAAAGCAAGTCCTTGGCTCACTACTTCCAGGACCCATTTGTCTGAAGTAATACACTTCCAGGCCTGGAAGTAGTGAACCAGCCTTCCCCCTACTG
This sequence comes from Neoceratodus forsteri, assembly GCA_016271365.2. NCBI lineage: Eukaryota > Metazoa > Chordata > Ceratodontiformes > Ceratodontidae > Neoceratodus > Neoceratodus forsteri. The sequence continues at coordinate 913,614,570 of CM028131.1, read as the reverse complement.
GAACTGGGTAGGCGGCCCTGACCGACACCTCAGGGTGTCTGTTTGGCAGGGTGGATGATGGGGTCCTGATCATCCCACGCCTGCCTCTTCCCCTAAAGAACCCCCTCTGCTGGAAAGAGGAGGAGGCGGCCTGAGCTTGGTAAAAAGGAATGTGAAAAGGCCTGCCCCTGCCAGCCCTAAATTATTGCCTTTGAGGAGTGGCCTGCTTTTCTCTGGCTGCAGCACTCCTGTAGGTGGTCCTGTATTAATCCATATTCTTCATGTAGTTCTCTGTTTGCTCACTAGAGAATTACCAGTTACAGGAAAATCCATGGCCTTAGTCTGGGTATCCTGTGAAAGATTGGTACACCTAAGCCAAGCAAACCTCCTCATGGAGACAGATGTAGCCATGACACTGGACTGTACATCATTTGAGTCAACAGCAGCATGGAACTGCACTTTGGATGCCTTATACCATCTACAGCCACCTGCTCCTGCTCCCTGGCCAGCTGGGGACACGTATTTTTAGCCAGCTCCAGAACCGTATCCCACATAGATTTCTGGTACCTGGCTGTATATGCCACGTAATTTGATTGCCAGAGTCTCAAAGAGGATGCCAAGTACTGTTTCTTTGCCATGGTATCCACTTTCCTGGAATCCTTATCTGGGGTGTGAGATGTCATGGGGATGTTAGCCTCGTCACAGGCTGCAGCTTGCACTACCCCAACATGGCAGCAATGAATGGAAAGGAATTCCGTCCCAGGACCTGACAAAGCATACCTCCTGTTCATTCTTTTATCCACAGGCGGGATGGATGTGGGGAAACTGCATAATTTTCTGTGTCTGTTTCCCCAGGGATGTAAAGGGATGGACACTCTCTTCGACTCTGGAACATCCATCACCTCCACGAAGTCAGGTTCCTCCTGATCCTGTTCAGCCTCTTCCATAGGAAGCTGAAGCATCTCAGCCACTTTCTTGTAAAACAAGAAATGGGAAGGGGATGCGGAAAGCCTGGGAGGAGAAACACTGGAAGGCCTGTCTGGGGAGATGTCAGGCTCTACTGACTCATCTAGGCCTTCAAACTCACCTTCATCATAAATCTCCTTTCTCCTCCCAATCGCCCTCATAGAATGCTTCAGGATCTATATCAGAAGCAACTATTTCCAACCGAACCGATCGCCTTTGAACCGATGTCAGTTCGGTCGGAACCGGGCAAAGCGACTGAACTATTATAATCGCTTTCGCTATCTCTTCAGCGGTCAGAACATGGGGAGTAGGATCCGAACCGGCTAACTTGCATTTCCTTTTTGATGGAACCAACTCCACAGAGTTGGCTCTCCTTTTTGCCAGAAGAGATATCGCCCAGGTCAGTGGGCACCTCTTCAGGTTCGGTCGCAACCGAACCGGGCTGGTCATCCATGTCAGTGGACTTCTCAGCCTCCCTTTCCCTTAGCCTACTTAAATGTTTTTCCGAAGTGGCTTTGGGAAAGTTTTTTTTTTTACATATCTGACAGTCTTCCTTGAGGTGGTCAAACCCCAGACAATACAAACAGACGAGGGGAGGATCAGCCTTAGCAAAGACCTCCCCACACTCGGTACAGTGCTGAAACCCAGTTGGACTGGTTTTCTTTTTGGGTTTCTCAGACATGCCGGATTCAAAAAAGTTACCCTTCACAGCGTTAAGCCCGGCAACACACACTTATCGGTTCCAACCTTGTCACAGGTCACTTAAAAAATCCTATAAAATGCCGGATTTTTTTTTAGGAACAGATAAGTACCAGAAACCACTAAAATATCACAGAAATAAACACAAAACAAACAGTTAGGAATTGATTTCAGTTCCCAACTGGATAGACCAGGACAGAACCGAAGAAAAAACAATTTCTATCAATAAATCCACACTACCTACTAAACTACCACTTACTGTACAGTGACAGAAGGTGAGAATACCGAAAAAATAAAAAAGCAGTTGAATAAACCGACCGTTTCAAACTTGTACCGAACCAAAGTGCAGGAGGAATCTCCAGAGCGACTTCACAGTTAGGCAGAGTAATAAATCTGACGGTTACACTCAAGAGTACCATAGACAGAGGTTTGAAAACAGAGCTCGAGCCGGCCCAGTGGCGCAGAGGGTTGAGGCGCTGGCGCCTTACCTCGTCCCACGCCGGCGACGGGTTCGAGGAGCGAGACTCAGGTCGTCGGGGGCTGGCAGGGGCGGGAGAAGATCGAGCGTCCGCAGGGCTGCTCTCCTCTCCTGGGGGTGGGTAGTGGGGTCTTGTCGCGCAGCAGCAGCCCCTGGTGGAGACCAGGAGCACTGCTGACGCATGCAAGCAAGAGGGGGAACCAGAAAAAGCGGAAATACCACTTCACGGTAACCAGATGACGGCTGCCCGGCTCTCAGAGGCCATCAAGGGTCCTTCCAAACTCTCCACCTCAGCAGCATCCCCAGGGCTAAAGTAGGAGCGCTGGCCTCCTCCTCCTTGGCTGGTGCCTTCCCTCTCGGAGGAGGGGGACCCATCTGGCGAAGGGTTACGTCGGATCACCCTGGGGATCGGCTGCGATATGAGGTGGAAGTCTCGAGGGATGGATGGGTCGAAGGTCTGCCCTGGCAGCCTGAAGGAGTGGCTGCCGTGGGGCACGTAGGGGGTAGAAACAGATAATACAAAAAAAAAGAAAACAGAGCTCGAACTCAACATTCTATGCCTTGGCATAGAGTTAACCCTTTACTGTCCAGAGCAGTTCAAGTGCTGGGGTTAACTGCATATAGTCAGAATACAGCAAGACTTCATGTTGTTTGAAATGAAGTATACAGGATTATATCTGGGATGTTACACACATAATAGTTCCTTATTACAAAACGGCAAATTCATGATATGATTCATTACAGGACAGAATCCAGAAATAAAATGAGTAATGAGATATAAGAATATAGGGTTTCCTTCAGAAACCCTGTCTGCCGGGCCGGTGGCGGGGAGAGTTGAGGCACCGGACACCACACCTCACGACAACGCCAATGACCCGGGGTCGGAAGCAACCTCGGGTGCTGGAGGGTCGGCTGGGAGGGAGGATAGAGCATCCCAGGGACTGCTCTCCTCCTCTGGGGAGGGCGGGAAGGGATTACCACGGATGCACTGGATCCTGGCAGTGGCTGGGGGGGGGAGCGAGTTGGTACATGCTGCGGTCAGCTGTGGGTCGATGTGGGCCGACGCCAGATGTGCCATGTGCACATACAAGGAAGGGCCCTTAGTGTCGCTGCACACCTGTGCCGTGTGAGGGGACCAAGCACAGAAAACCTCTGCACGCACAGTGAAGGCGATCGGTTGGCGTTGCGTTAGATGCACTCAAGTTAGCCCCCCTGGTGTCTGCCCCCTGGCCTTTCATGGTGTGCGGGGTAAGTAACTACCATGATGTGGCTAGGAGGGGTAGGACATAGGGGTCAGTGCTCTGACTGCAGCTGGAGCGTGGCAGAGGAGATAGCTTGATGGGGGGGACCACAGGTACAACCCCCCAGCTGAGGAGAAATAATTAAAGTTCACAAAAAAAAAAACTGCCTGACTGTAGTACAGAGCAGGGTCACATGAGCTATAAAATGCTGGTTTGATAAATATTTTGTCAACCTATGTTACAGCGACAAATTTATGTTGACCGCAATTGTAGTCGGCACAAATCCGTCAGAGAACCCTTTTGTTTTCTTCGGGGCACTTCACCCCTGAACCCCCCCCCCTTGTATGTGTGGGGGGGGTCTCTGACCCCCTCCCCCCACCTCCAGTACTTAATATAATCAACTCAGAGTCAGAGCTGATTTGGGGAGGAGGTGCAAGAACCTGATAAAGCGGTGCCAGGGTCCTGCGGTGACAGTACAGCGACCCATCCCTGTGTCACTGTACTGCCATTTGCAGTAGAGGTGTCGATGTTCAATCGGCGTACCAGTCACTTATATTAAAGGGGTTACTTTTTTTTTTGGGTGTTACAAAGGTTGCAAGTGTTACACTATGCAGTGTAATAGAAATCACTGTAGCTCAATCCACTTGAGTGCTACTGTACTTGTTTAATTTCATTTTATTTATTTTACTGTTTTGAACCGATAATGGCACAGCAAGGTAAAGCTCATCTGCAGGTGAGACCTAGGAGCCCAAGGAGCTAGGAGACCAGCTTGCACAGGTTCACATGGTACACAAATGGAGACTGTGGAATTCAAACCTAGGTCTGCAGTCTCTCCAGGTTCACAGCCTGGTGTTCTAAGCTATACTGCCTCCCTGCTGACCTTCTGCATCCATATACTACTAGTATGAATGTAAGTTGCGTCAGGACTGAAAGGAATGCCCTGGTGAATTGTGGGGCTGATCTCCTCTCAAGCTATTAAAAGAAACCTGTGTCACAAAGAAGAGAAAAGCGACCAAAACATTTTGCTGCCTGATCAGTTTACATTTAAAAGATTTTCATGTTTCTTAAACAAATCCTGTACAAATCTTTGGTGAGGCCGCACTTGGAGCACTGTGTGCCGGCACCCTTACTTAAAGAAAGACATTATGCTCCTAGAGAGGGCCCAGAGGGTGTCTAAGATGATCCTTTGAACGGGAGATAAGCCCTATGCAGAAAGACTTGGGGAGCTAAACATGTACTCCCTGGAAGGCAGAAGGGACATGATGGAGACCTTTAAGTACTTGAAAGGTATTAACAGAGTAAACACAGAGGGGGTGTTCAGACTGAAGGGGGAGGGACCACGAGGGGTCATACCCTGAAACTGGTTGGTGTGAAGTATAGAAGAGACCTGAGTAAGCATTACTTCATGGAAAGGGTAGGGATGCCTTGTAATGTGCTACCTGAGAAGTTGGTATCAAAGGAATCCATGGAAGATTTTAAGAAGGGATGGGATAGATACATAGGCAGGGTACAGGTAGGGGAGGTAGAGACCAGGGGGACTCTGAATGGAAATCAGGGGAGGGATGGAAGAGAGGGGGGGGCAGCAGCAAGTGTCAAACTGTGAGCAGCATCTCGAGCAGACGTAATAGACCTCAAGGCCTATTCTGCTGGTATCTTCATAAACTGTGCAGCTAACACCATTCGATAAATCCTTCGTTATCCAGTAGTAGAGGGACCAACTGGAGAGGGCGCTCACCGGTCGGGGGTGGAGCGGCAAGATGGCCACAGTGTTGCTTCACTCCCTGTTGCACTGTGCTTGCTCCTTGCCAGCTGTTTACTAAACGTTTTTGTTAAACTTTATGAATGAAACCTAAGTTATTTTAACCTACTGCCTCTGGTCAAGGGCTTTTTGTCTAGTTGTAAAAGCTACAAAGTGTTTTTTCTGCCCCTGAACAATTGTCAGGCTGACAGTTGGTTTTCGACATTCTGAAGGAAATTCACTGAACTCAAGTGAGACAGGGTTTCAGAGGCATGTTGTTGGTGGATTTGGCCGCTTGAGCTAAGCACTACTGAGATGGTGGCATCTTCCACCTGTCTGATAATGAGGCAGCCTCAGAGATCAACTGCAAGAATGTGGAGGTGTGAAGGCAGAAGATGTGTCAGTGGTACTTTAAGTTCTGAAAAGCACAACAAAATAAGGAAAAGGTACGCCACTGTTGCCTGGGGTTGAGGCTCAAATATTCAGTTTATAAGACAAAATACTACACTCAGAGGAACGTTTTCTCTCTTTTTATATTTCAGATAATCTTTTATTGAAAGACACCATTAGCCCACGATGAAACATGTAAGCCAAGGACGCTGAGGTGAAAACCCACCATGAGTGAATGGACTTGTTTTATCTATCGACATGGGAACTATGGTGCCTTGAAATTGCTGAACTACACTGCCTCAGCATAAGAGCCTCGTTTGGCTACTACTTTTTTCCTGGCCGCCTTCAGTCTGCTCCCCTTGTCCTCGCATCTGATTGGGAATTCCGGCCACATCCACCTCTACCCGGTTGGTCCCAGGCACCCATATGCCCCTGTGGTTGCACCCTCCGCAGCAGGGCCACAGGGAGCCTCCTAGACCCCATGGAACACAGATCCAGCCTAGGTGCTTTCATGAGGCGGCCATCAAGCCGCTCAACTGGCGCCCGTTTTTTTTCACCCCCTCGGAACAGAGGATGTGCAATGACGTCACCGGAGGGGGGCGCACATGCATCCGTACGCGCTCCCTTCCAGAAATCTGCCCTCAGCTCCACCCCTGAGTGCAATGAGCGTGCAGTCTCCCAGCCTCTGCCAGGAGGCAACCACGCACTGACTGCCGTGGATCCCCCTCATCGGAGAGCAGTCCTTCGGACACTCGATCCATCTCCTTCCCAGCCGACCCCCGGCGAACTGTGCTCGTTCCCGAACACCAGTCGCCAGCGTGGAACAAGGTGTAGCGGCCAGCACCTCAGCCGATAGCACCAACAGGCCAAAGAGTGCCTCGTTTGGAAAGATTCTCTGGTATGTGAGATTAACAGGCTACTAAATTACCTAGTGGAAACCAGATTTGGAGGTATGGTCTAACTTCTTTTACTTGTTTTAAAACTGCTTACCAAGGCTCTAGACTCGAGAAAGAGAGAAAAAAGGTATGCTCATTGTCGGCTGGATTGCACCACAGTCAGTGTCTGACTGTTCTGCTAACTCTCTGAGAGGTAACAGAATTGAATAAGGAAAAAGATGTGGACAGATACGGATATATAGAGGTGGGGTTTACAAACTGAGGTTCCCAAAATTTCAGGGTACTAAATAAGCCGAAAAAACTGATTTAGCAGTTTTTTTGCATGAAAGAGCTAATCAGCTGTAAAAATGCATAGCACTTAGCACAGAATAATTAGCAAAATTTAAAAAATATATATTGTTTTTATTCATTTTGTCTATTGTACCATGGGCTTAGTCAAAAAATGGTAAGCAATCTACTGCTACTCATTTCTAGAAATGGTTAGCAATATACCGTTTTGCTATGCTACACCAGCTATTTAATACCCTGCATTTATATTACTATTTCCCAGTTTGAAGGACTCCTGGATATAACGGAGCCGCCTAGTCAATGCAAGGCTGAATGTTAGAAAAATTCTAGCTTTGGAGCCAGAACATTCTTTTTAGGGCCCAACGTTGTGACACACATTTTTTTCAAGTGGAATTCTAATAAATGTGACTTCTTTTATTGAACTGTTCCATTTATACAAGATTTTCTACACTTCACATTTTGGGCAGCCAGGGCATGGCTTGATGGAACTTTATCACTATGTGTGAATTAGCTAACAGGGGAACTCATGCTGTCACAGCACAGCAGACTTTAGCTTAACTACTCTGGCTTTTAATTAGAGTCCCTTGTCTGTATTTGAGTGGCTTAATGGTTGTTACTAATATTTACTGCTTTTAACTTATTAATAATTTTCAGTAATTAGATGTTTGCTTTTTTCCATTATAATAGCGTTCACATGTATTAAGTTAAGAAATATGTATAGTTCAACTGCTGTTCTCAGTGATTTACTGGATAAATTGTATATTAAGCTAATTATATGCAGAAGGTGATGCAGAAGGTGAATAGTACACTGAAGAATGATCTTAACATGATAATAGATGTTTGCGGCTCGAGTCTCTGTTGTTCCCTAAAAGCAAGCTTTTGCGGTCCCCTGTTGGGATTGAGTTACTGAGTCATGGCCTTCATCCAGTTATCAATTACTAGGTGGTCACAGAGATGAAATGACCTGATGTGAGGGTATGGACCTGGCCTCAGGGACCTGTATTTGATCCCAGGATGAATACAAGGCAGGTCGTGTATGCCCGGGGGTCAGTCTGTGTAGCACAGGATAGCATGTGTTACGGGGCGCCCCCTCTAGTTCCCCCTTACGCCAAATTCTGACTGGTGGCACAGGTAGGACCATTTTGGTGCCATTGGCTAAGGCCTTACGAATCCATCCAGACACAGTAATTGATGCAAAATACCTGCTTTTTGGTTGCAGCTTCTGTAGCCTGGGACTCAGCCTGGTCCCTTTATTGAGAGCTACATTTAGTTCGTTAAGTGGGGCCCCAAACAACCCTAGCAACTTTTGCTATCTTAAGAGTTACTAACTTTTAAAACAAATATTTTGCTGGATAAAATGTCTATCAAGTTGATTATATGGAGAGGGTGACAGTACACTGGAAAAATATTTCAAAATGTTAATGTACGCTTGAGTCTCTGATATCCCCTAAAAGTGACCTTTTTGGCCCCATGCTGAAGTAAGGTTTCTGAGTCATGGCCCCATCCCAATACTAATTTTTCAGGATGTGCGTAAAATGAAATGACCTGAAGCAAGGGTATGGACATGGCCTCAGGAACCTATACTTGTTCCCAGTATGCATACCAGTAGGGAGTATATGCCTGGGGGTGATCTTGTGGAGTACGGGATAGCATGTGCTATGGGGTGCTCCCTCCAGTTCCCCCATGCAACAGACTCTGACTGGCAGCAGAGGTAGGACCATTTTGGTGCCAATGGCCAAGGCCTTTCAAATCCATCTGGACATAGTAATGGATGTAAAAGGCCAGTTTTTTTTGGTTATGGGTTCTGTGGCATAAGACTTGGTATAGCCCCCTCTCTAGGGGTTTTTTCAAGTTCACTGAGTGGGTGCCACATGACTCATGCAACTTATGGCATTACAAGAGTCACTAAATTTTAAAAGGCCGGTCCCCTCAAAATATCTAGTCGATTGTGGCTAATTTAATAATGAACCACTGAAGATGTGTTCACAGCAGGTTAATGACCAATTCTGATTATTTTAAATAAGAAAGGTATTGAAATGTGGCACTTAAAAGTGACACTGTAAATCCCCTTTGGCCACAAAGTGTCCCTAGTTTAAAAAAACACATTTCAAGATTGTTTTCATTCTATAGAGACTGCTGATGTAGCTGGTTGTTTGATTCAGACTCCTTTTTCCTTTCAAAATCTAAAAAGCTCAGTGTCAACCATACTGGTGTTACCACACCAAAACATGTTTGTTTACATTTCTTGACCAACAAGTGCATCTTTCCTGGACTCAGGAACACCCCCAATGCTATATAGCTATTCATTATGCAGTGGTAGTCAATCAATCAATCAACCAATCAAAATCTTTATTTAATCAGGCGAACATCATTGAGCATAGCTCATTTACAAGATGGACCTGAGTGGTCAAGAAGTGCAAGTGTTAATACATTGACAAGGGTAGCATAAACAGTAATACAATGACAGGGGTAACATAAACAGTAATACAATGACATAAGTGCTAATATATAACAATATACATATGTACACGGCACATTAAAACTTTTTAATCTGTGAGACAGAAGGCAATGGGCACATCAGGAGTAATATGTAGATTATAGGACCTAACAGGCATTTTGAGGTGAATCTTGGGACTGGAAGCAGGAGTTTTATCAGCATATAGGAACCACGAAAAAGAAAGGGGGTAAGTAGGGCGGGGTTTAGGCCTTGTGGAAACAGTTGCAGAGTTCTGGGAATAGGGTGGTGAATAATCTTTGAAGGATATTAAGGGTAGGAGGTTATTTAGCTTCATGGTTTTGGAGTGAATTCCAAACAATTGCTAGTGAGTAGCTGATAGCAGCCCTCCCAAACTGGGTGCAGACATTGGGGACCTTAAGAATGATAATTTTGCTGATCCTTAGGTTGTATGGCCTAGAAGTAATTTGAGTAAAACAGTCTGAGATATAGGTAGGTAGCTTGCCTGATAAGGCTTTGAATATCAAATTGCAGCATTCCTATTTCTTCTGTGTTGTAATGATGTCCAGTTAACTGCCTTATAAAGGAGCAATGATGGGTGCTGAAGGAAGGTCAGTAATGAATCTGATGGACCTGTGGTATAGGGTGTCCAGTTTATTTAAGAGGGAGTGAACAATGTCCGTACAGAAAGTCAGCATAGTCAATGAGGGATAGGAATGAAGCCTGGATTAATCTTTTTGGAGTCTCTGTTGAGGTAGTGCTTTATTCTAAAAATAAACCAAGCCTTTGTCTCAGTTTCTTTAAGTAGCTCCTCAATATGGACAGAATAGTCAAGCTTGTTATCAATCCAGACTCCAAGGTATTTGATTATCAACAAATTCCAGCTTCTCTCAAGTAAGGTGGTTAGTTGTAGGGTGGTGGATGGTGGGGTAGTGGCAGAGCAACTCTTTGAGGTAAAGAACATAGCTTTGTTTTTTTGGCATTTAGAAGTAGTTTTTATCCAGTAGGTTGTGTTGTAGGATGGAAAATTCAGATTGTAGCAGTTCACAGCTTTAGATAATGAAGGATTGCTAACATATAATACAGTATCATCAGCAAACAGATGGATGTTGGATTGAGTGAAGTTAGCATCAATATTATTAATATAGATGGCAAAGAGGATGGGAGCCAAGAATAGAGCCTTGCGGTACACCTCTTAACAGTAGTTTTAAGGTGGATGGTAGTTTCCATTTTTACCAGTTGTGACCTATCTGATAGATAGCACTTGAACCAATTGGTGAAGGGAATCCAACCTAGTAGCCAAGGAGGTGATTAATGATTCGCAGTCCACTGTGTCAAATGCTTTGCTCAAATCCAGGAACACAACACAGGTACTGTTCTTCTTATCCATAGCAATCTGCCAGTCGGTTGATTTACTTTGGCTAGGGCGAAATGGTGCTAGGCCTTGATCTAAATCCTGATTGTGCTGTATTTAGGAGGTTATTGTTATCCAGGTAGTCCATTAATTGTGAGTTTACTAACTTTTCGAGCATCTTGGATAGAACTGATAGGATGGAAATGGGCCTGTAATTATTGAGGTCCAAGGGATCACCAGATTTGAGTAAAGGAACTACTTGAGCTGTTTTCCAAGTGGAGGAATGGATCCAGTGGTGAGGGAAAGATTGAAGAGATGAGTGAGGGGGCAGATAAGACTTGAGATGCAATCTTGAGGAAGTAGGGGTCCAGGAGTCTGTACCTGCACTTTTGAAGTATCTAAATTGAGAGGAGATCTTCCACTTCTTTCAAGGATATTGGGTTGAAGGAGAAGGTTGATGTAGCCTTTTGACCCACAGTGGATTGAAGGTTCAAGGAAGATCTCAGGAGATTTGCAGGTGAAGAGTCAAATGCTAGTCCAGCTGTGGTGAAGTGGTCATTGAAGGTATTTAGGATTTCTTGTTTGTCCGTAATTTCTGTGTTATTTAGTAGCAGTTTGCAGGTTAAGGCAGGAGTAGAGTTTTGGCTCAAGATACCCTTTATAGTTCCCCAGAGCCTGGTTGGGTTATTATAGGAGGCATCAATTCAGCTCTATAATAGGCAGCTTTGGCAGATCTTATTTGTGTTGTACATGAATTTCTTGCTTTTCGAAATTTAGCCAATCTCTGGAATCCTTAGTTTTCTTGCCTTTTTCCACAGTTTGTCTCTGGCTAGCAAGGCTGTTTTAAGATCAGTGGTGAACCAGGGGCAGGACCTTGCTTTAGTTCTGATATTGGTGAATGGTGCATGAATATTGAGAGCATTAGTGATAATGTCCTTTAAGATCTGGAGAGCTGTTTCCACTGAGGTTGTAAGGTAGAAATCTTGCCAATATATTGTGTTACTCAGGTCATGGAGGTATCCTGGAGGTATCCTGGTATGTTGAACTTCTTTTTTGACCTTTTGAGGACAAATTCAGCAGGGTTGGGTGGTTTGAGTGAAGATCTTATGCTAGCTATGGGACAATGGTCACTTACATCATTTGGTAGTACTCCTGCATGCTTATATAAGTGAGGCTTGTTTACCAACATAATATCCAGGAGTGAGCTGTTGCTAGAATTTTTTAGGTTAACCCTGGTTGGGTCTTTAATTAGCTGTGTAAAGCCATAGGTGTCACAAAAGGTTACCAATGGTGCAGATGCATTAGATAGCCAGTTTAAATTCAAATCACCAAGGATGATGGTATCTTCAGGTAGTAGATGAGACTACTGTATCACAAGCGGCTACACTGTTTTAGGGTGTTTCTAATGTTCAGGAAGTATGCAGTAAGCTTAGGTAAACAATTTGGAGCAAAACTAGGCTGTGTATTTACATTCCCATGCATTTCAGTTCTAATAAGCAAGGCGGCAGATTAAACAACCAGCAACATCAATAAACTTTAAAGAAGGTAAGCAATCATAAAAGGTGGGTTTTTACCTAGAAACAATTTGAGGCAAAAAAGGTTGACAGTGTCCCCTTAACTCTGCATTTAATTAATTACTAACAAAGTTTAAATTTGAAAGTATTATCTGTATACTTTTTTCCCCACGTATAATGTAGTTTATATATATACACACACATATATTTTCATGTTGTAATCGTTCTGCTAACCGAGCAACAATAAACCTTACTTACTAAGATGGGGATAGGTCTCAAGAATGCCCTGGCAGAGAGGGACGAATTGGGGGGGGGGTGCTGAGGAGCAGTGGGCCCATCTGAAAGGAGCCATAGTGGAGACGACAAACCTTTGCATTAGGCAAGTAAACAAGGGAAAGAGAAAACCACTATTGTTCTCAAATGAAGTGGCTGAGAAGGTAAGGGCAAAAAAGATGGCCTTCAGGAAATACAAAGAAACAGGAGGAGGAGGAGGACAGGGTAGTGTGTACCTGGATAAACAGAAGGAGGTAGGGAAAGCAGTCAGGAGCACAAAGACACAAACGGAGAAAAAAATAGCACAGGAGGTTTAAAAAAAAAAAAAAGGAACAAGACTTTTTATAGGTACATTAGTGAAAGGAGAAAAACCAGGGGTGGGATTGTAAGGCTTAAAGGGGAAGAAGGGGAGTATATGGAAGAAAACCTGGAAAAAGCATCAATACTGAACAAATATTTTTGTTCTGTATTCGTAGAAAGAGAAGGTGAGGGACCGCAGTTAGGCAACATGAGCACATATGGGAGGGAGGTGGACATCAGTCCATTTATGGAAGAGAGAGTCCTAAAAGAACTCACAAAACTGAAAGTGGACAAGGCAATGGGACCAGATGGGATACATCCTAGAATATAGCGAACTAGAGGAGGTGCTTGCAGCACCACTGGCAGCCCTGTTCATTGAGTCACTCGTTACGGAAGTGGTGTTCCAGAGGACTGGAAGGGGGCCCAGATGTAGTCCCTCTTTGCAAAAGTGGGAGCGGGGAGGAGACTGGAAACTATAGACCAGTCAGCCTCACCTCAACAGTGGGGAAAATTATTGAATCACTACTTAACGAAAGGATTGTGCAGCACCTTGAATCCAGCAGAGCACAGGAGTGGAGACAGCATGGATTCACAGTGGGAAGGTCATGTCAAAAACATCTAATTGATTTCTTTGACTAGGTGACTAGGGAAGTGGATCAGTGGGCAGCAGTGGATGTGGCCTACCTGGATTTCAGTAAGGCCTTCGATACCATTCCACACAGAAGACTTGTTAACACGCTGGGCAGCCTGGGAGTGGGTCACAAGGTGGTAAACTGGAGGAAGTATTTCTTCATGGAAAGGCTGGTAGATACATGGAACAGACCTCCCTGTGGGGGCAAACACTGTGGGGGAATTCAAAAATGCATGGGACAGGCATAGGGGAACCCTTGCAATAGGAACGAGAAGGTACAGCTGGAGATCAAGAAGGGTCTGCAGTTTTTGCAGTAGGTAGGGAAAATGGGCAGACTAGATGGGCCTAGTGGTCCTTATCTGCCGTCAATTAAATGTTTCTAGATGCCTTGGACAACAGAAAACCTGTGGACTGTATTTATCTAGACTTTGCCAGGGCTTCTGACTCAGTACTCCGCTGGGCTATCATTCAAAACAAGTGACAAATATTAACATTAGTGCCAGAATAACTGGACAAATAATTGGTTGGGAAATAGAACACAGAGGATATGTATAAATGGTTATTTTTCAGGGATTGGGGATGTGACCAGCAGGGTGCCCCACGGCTCTGTGTTGGTTCCAGTACTTTTTCAAATCTTTACGTCCGCTATGTGTAACCATGCGTGTCATTGGTCAATTAAGTATGCCGATGACAGAAACTTGGCTGGAACTGTCAACACTTTAGCTGACAAAGAATCACTTCAAACAGATTTAAATAACATTTACGACTGGATGAACATACGGGGTATGAGATTTAACATCAAGAAATGCTGTGTTATTCACATGGGAAAACAACTCTCCAAACATATAAACAAATTAGGCAATTTGGAGATCAAGAAAGTTATACAAGAAAGGTATTTGGGAGTTATTATAAACAAGAAGTTTTCACCAACTGATCACTGCTCTTCCATCATCTCCAAAGCCAATCATATGTTATGGACCGTAAAAAGAAATTTTAGAAGCAGAAACCTGAAGTAATTATGCCACTATGTAGAACATATAGGAGACCCATTTTGAATCCTTGTCGCCAATGTTGGTGTCCACAATCAAAAAGGGAAATTTATAATATCTAAAGGGTACAACGTATGGCCACCTAACTTGTCTATAATGCCAAAGATATGAGCTACTGTGAGTGCCTCAGGTATCTTAACTTGATGACAGTGGAGACGAGAAGATTCAGGGATGATCTACTCTTATGATATTGTGTGGGATGAGTATCTGTTCAATAAACTTGGTCAGGCATTTAGGAGAATTACTCATGTACAAGGGGTCATCTACTGCAACTATAACCTAGGCTGTTTCACTCAGACAAAAGGAAAGGCTATTACACACGACGACTAGTCAACCTATGTAACAGACTACCAACAAACATACTTGGTTGCAAGGATAAAAAAAAGTTCAAGGCAAAACTCAATAAATATATCCTTGAGGGCCATGGTTGCTCTTATTATGGGTAATCTGATTGAGCATACTTGGGCAAACTGCCTTCTTTGCTCCCCTCTTCTTTCAGTATGAACTTCAGTACTCCTCCACTCAACCCTGATGGTCCAGTGTCCCACCCCCCCAATCCCTACCCCAGAGTAGTCCCTGGCATCCAGTGACCCCTCTGCCCTTTACTCCCACATGTCAAACACTATCCCGCACCAACACCATCCTTGGCAACCACAGGATCAGTGTAACACTCCATACAGCCAGTTCTTAGGACTTCTAACAAAAGTGCAGCAGCCTCTGTGACAGCTCTAAATAGACTGTTCCTGATCACTGACCCAGGATCAGTATGATCCAGTTACAGGTTACTGCCAGCACTAACCTGAAATCACTGTACTATTCTGTTTAGTGTAGATGTACTGTTTGAACACCATGCTGCCACAGATCACCACACTAGCGAAATCTGAAGGTAAATGAAAATGAGTGCAATTTGGATTAAAACCCAGTCTCCTGTCCTGTGCCCCAGTCACTAGGATATGCTGGCTACTGATCTGCCTGGTTCAGAAGACACGTTGAGACACAGTCAGCAACTCTGGATTTGTGCTGCTTGTAAACCGACCCTGGGTTAGTAGTCGGGGGAACAATATCTGCAATGCTGAAAGAGTCATGATGCTCTTTGTGTATGGTCCTGTTGTCTACCTGCATAGCAACACCTTCCTGTAGTGTCACAGAATGATGTGCAACTCCACAGGGAAGGCCTGCAAACCCCTTTTGTGCATGGCATAATGGGGCGTTAGATTAGGGACGAACCTTTTTAATCACATAACAAATACCACCAGGTCCTAGAGACTTTGTATGGAACCCTATCTTGGGGGAGGACCGAAGGGCATAGTAAGGCTGCATTAAATTCATGTCAGTGCCATGCTCCTTCCTAAAAAGTTAAGATGGCAGATACAGCAAGGTTCTGAGCAAGGCTACAACACAAATCATAGGAATAAAATGAAAAGAAAAAAATCATTAAACAGAATATTGGTTACTTAAGCTTTGTAGATGCTTTTCAGACAAATATCATTCAGAGTACAACACAACTGCTTTCGTGTCTGTAGAACAGTAAGAGTTCTAGAAAATGGTACAAGTTTGGCCATATTCGGTCCAAGGACAACTAAAATTGTTGAAATGGGTTCATTTTTGGTATGTGGTAATCTGTTTAAGATTTGCGGAATCAGGTGAAAAAAAAAAAAAAAAGGAGAGCTAGAAGTTTTATGTCTATTTAGTGTTATGAGCACAGACCCCACACCAACTGTTATACTGTTGCATCTTTTTGAATACTTGACTTCCATTGACTAAGCTCCCAACCTCTGGAAGCTGCTAACGTCCTTTACAATGCTCCACTTCAGCCCAATCAGCTAACCTTCCTGGGGCTTACCAGACCTCTTACTTCCATGGATTGCCCCCAGTGGTAGGACTGTCAGGGTGAGAATAAGCCCCTTCAGAGTCCATATCTAGGGGATGCCCAGCTAGTAACATGACATCCTGCCAGCTGCAAGTGTTTTTCCGATGTTCAGCCCTTCCACAGCATGTCGGGGCAACATGCTCCAACAATGCATGCAATGTGCATGTGCAGGAGTGCACTGAACGTCTACCTGCTGTCAATTCCGCCTTGCCGCTTGCTACGCCCATGATGTTGTCTAGCAAACCACAGACATCCTGTCCCACATGAGGAAAGTGAGCATCCTCTCGGATGCTTAACACACACACACACACACACACACACACACCCACCCCCCATTCTGATTTCCCCAAGTTTGCTCCAGAATCCAGGGAGCCAGCATCCTAAACAGAACCACGGCCATTTCACCAATGGGCCAGCTTGAATAAATTATTCCACTCAATTCCCTTTTGTATTCAGAACACCAAGAAAGGGCTCTCTGGGACGCAGGTACCTGCGTCATTGCGCACATTCTGTGCTTCAGGACGTGTGTCTTTGTCCCCACAAAGTCCCTGCATTGCAGGCCCGGGAGTTCCAGCAAACCGGATTACCATACATGCGCAAAATGTGCAATTCATTTTTTGTTCCCTCCTCTTCCCCCTTAGTCACCTGGTGTGATTTCCATGCCATTTACACCAGGGTGGACCAGCAAAGTGAAGCGGCGGGGGGTGGGGGGGTGGAACACAACAGATAAATCCAAGAAGAATAGGAACTGAGATGTAGTCCCCTGGAAATAGCAGCAGTTGGTTCATCCGGAGGAGACACTAAGTGTGGGATGGAGCAGCCATTTAGAGGTGCTGGAGACAGCAGGGTTGCAAAATTCTCAACGTCGATTTTACACTAGTCAGATTTTACAATAAAACAAAAAGTTGCTCGTCCACTCGACCTGGGAAAATTAAGTTGGAAAGACTACTTGGTCAGGCAGGCTACACTGAAGGCAACCAACTCACAAAATTGGAGGCAAGTTTTACTTACTATTTAGGCAGTTAGTGCATTGTGCGGCTATACTGGCCGACTGTTTAGCAAGCTTAGTTTTTACTGTTTTTTTTTTTTTGTTTTGTTTATAGGGCACATCAGCTGTAGTCAGTGCAGAGAGTCTGCATCGTGGTCACAGGGAGACAGTAATGTCTCAATGAAGCCTTACTGATTATGTTGCTGGAGGAGATTCAGTAGCAAAGGTCAAGGAAACAACGTCATCCTCTGAGTGTGACATTAGCACATCAAGAGATTTTGTAACATAGCATTAAAAAAGAAACACAAAAGAAGCACTTTCATTCACTGAAATATAACATGTGGTACATCAGCAACCATGGTCTAATTCCACAGTAGACCATGCTTGGTGATGTAGTACCAAAATAATCCAGCAAAATAAGAAGCAGTATATTAAAAAATACATATGGTAATTTTTGCAGTTAGCTGGTTCCCACCCACCCTCCATCAGTTCTTGAAGAACTATGTTGCTCTACACATGGAAATCAAGCAACACACCTCCTGAACTGCAACCTCCTAAAGCAAGTCCTGCAGCCGTACCAATTGAGCCATCTCTTCAGACCCAACACTCACATACACACCAATCTACAAAGCCTTCAGCTTGCGAGCCATGGAGCCTTTTCAACTTGACCAAATTCACCATTAATGGGCCGGTTAACTTTAATACAGCAGCCCAGAGAATAATAAGCAAGTTGACCCATAGTCGCATATTTCTGCACCCGTTATACTCACCACACAACTGAACTGTATTCCTGTTTGCAAACCTTGTTAAAATGTTTAAAAAAAAGTTTGCAAAAGTTAAATGTTTGTTTAAAATACTATTACACGGGTAATGAAGACTGAATGCCGATTTGTCCCATGGTGCAATGCTGCAGTGTTGTGCCTCAATCACACAATGCACCAGACTAGTAGTGGAGATCGCACTGCAGTGAACAGTTTCTACAAAATACTGTAAGTAAATATTTAAAAAAAAAAAAAAAGTAGATATCACAAAAACATATACCATCAAATGCTTATATTTTTGGGCAGAATATGTTTAACACTTGCGATATGTGTAACTGAGGGGTTCTAATTTTTGCGCACTATCTTAGAAGCGTGTTTGACTTCTACTTATAAAAGACAAACGAAATTTCACATCTCAGTTTTCATTTACTTAAACATTGTAACATGGCATTACTCCAACAAATAATGCTATGTTACAAGTGGATTAAGTCACTCGAATGGATGGGTCTACTGTGGAATTAACCTATGGCTGGGTCGTTGGAGGCCCCAGGCCTCGTGTCTCCCAAAAATAAAACTACTATGGATTAATTCCACAGTGGACCCATCCCTTTCTCATGGCTTAATATTTACATGAATGTTGAAACTGATAATGATAAACAGTCATCTGAGGGGGCAGCATCTGCAGGTTCAGCTAAAAGCAGCTAAAAAAAAAAAAAAGCTTGTGGAAGGACAAGGCTTGTAAAGGAGGACGAAGAGGGTAACATTGTTGGGAAGTGTAGTTGATGTAAAAAAGATGGCAAAACCAATCCATTTGCCACAACCATTCTGCAAGTGTCTGCTTTTTACAGACATGAAAGAAACGGAGAACATTAGCTTGTATACACAGGAAAAAACACAGCAGAAAAACTCTCTGCCAGTGGCATTTGAGAAGCAGATATATCAGGTCCTAAGACAAAGGATGACCGTTAAGTTGCTCAGTTAATGACAATGTACTTACTACCTTACCAAACAAGGACAATCACTGAATCAGTTTGAAACACTGATATTTCTACAGGTGACGAGGAAGGGAATCTTGTCAGTTTTTCTGAGGGCTGGGGCTCTGGGCTTTGCTTGTGGAATGAAAATTACTGATGATGGCCTTTTAAATTCATAGAAACGAAATGGCTGTCCCGTGCTGCAAGGAAATGGCACAATCTACTCTGGTTGAGATGCAAGATATGACATACAGGAAGAAATCAAAGCTCACTTAGCAGGTTCTCAGTTTCTTGGGGTAACAGTGGATGAACCACTTACATAACCATTCACAAAAAAATTAACATGTATGTAAAGTGCATACTCAATGTGCAGTCC
Organism: Neoceratodus forsteri; assembly: GCA_016271365.2. NCBI lineage: Eukaryota > Metazoa > Chordata > Ceratodontiformes > Ceratodontidae > Neoceratodus > Neoceratodus forsteri. The sequence continues at coordinate 913,595,350 of CM028131.1, read as the reverse complement.
AAAATTCATTTCATTGACTATATCGCAATATCTGATGGGAGGGCAGAGACAACTGCAGTAGAACTCTTAAATGACTGTTTTGCTAATGCAGTTGACCCTATGAAGATCATCACAGTAGCAAGTGACAGTGCAAGCGTCATGACTGGAATGCGCAATGGGGTGGGTGCAATTAAACCCAAGGCTGATTCAGATCCATTGTGTTACCCATAGACTGGCACTGACCACAGGATAAACATGTAAGGATAACAGTGTATACAATGAATATCAAGTAACCATACAAAATGTGTACAGGTACTACATCAACTCATCGATATGGTACAATGTCTTGCGTTTCTTCCAGGAAACACTCAGTGATGACAGTATCTGAAATCTGTCTTTAAAGAACCTGCAAGTTTCTGGTGGCTGTCACTGCATACTACAGTTCAAACGATTTACAGATCATACCCTGCACTGTTACAAGTCCTAGAGCATGATGCAGCAAAAGGTGTCCAAGAAGCAAAGGGCCTTAACACAAAACTAAAATATGTCTGCTTTATCTTATGCACTTCTTTTTTCATGGATGTCAAACATGGTGAATAAACTGTCTAGTCATGTAGGAGGACAGTGCTGACATTTCAGTGGCCAGCAGCATGATAAGAAGCCACTGTTATTAGACTGCAACAGTTCAAAGAGCAGAATGGGGTAGAGCTACAGCAGAAATGTCAAGAACCTGACAGACGTCCTGATATGTGGCAGGATCAAAATGTGAATGACAGACCAGCACTACGTATGGAGTTCCAGACAGCATCTCAGGAATACCTGACGCAGCTCATCAAAAACATTCACACTATTTGAGATCTTCAATGCAGCTGCTGCATAACTTAAATGTTCTTATAAATCCTAAGTGTCTCCCTGATGACGCCAAGATAATGGACCATGGACTGCAGGAACTGAAGGATATTTGCACTTATTTCCAAGACACAACCTTCAAAGAAGAAACAATGTCAGCACTTATTGACCAAGAAAGAGTCGAGAAACATTACAGACAATTCAAACTTGTTCTGAAATCTTAAAAAGGATGGACTTTGCTCAGCAATGTCTGCCAAGACTTGAGAACTATTCAGATATTATTCCCAGATTTTGTCACAATGGCCAAGAATTTACTTGTGTCACCTGTTACATCACTAGCAAGTGAAAGGGGCTTTTCTGTATAAACCAAAATAAAAACCAAAAGGCAGAAGTTCTCTAATGGCTGACACTGTGAGCAAACTCATGTGGACAGCCCAAGAAGGAGCTAAAGTTGAAGACTATGACCCTCTTCTAGCACTTAAGAAATTTAAACCATTAGACTGAGCAAAAAATGTTTTAAAATTTGTCTTAAATTGTGATTTTATTTTTTTAGTTTGAGACCCAGATTATTGACCCAAAGACAAAAGACTAGCAACCTGGGCACAGGAGAGTTGTAGTGTTTTCTTCCCCTGTATAAAGGGGGTGGGGCCATAACAAGTAATAACCCCCTCTTCTCTTATCTCACAACACCATGGGTTTTTGGTGGGCGGGAGGGATATGTCCAACAAGTACACTAACCCCATTCCAGTCTGTCGGTCAACAGTGGCTTCTTTTCTCATCAAGAACCACACAGAACTTAAGAAATGCACAGGAAAGCTATGCAAGATGTTATGGGCAGGAGGGTGTTAGGAGATTTGGGCAGGAGGGTGGTAAGAGAAGTTCTGGGCAGGAGGGTGTATGCAGAAGTTATGCCAGGTCAGAATGTCATGCCATGAAAAAAGAAGTACAAAGAAAAGTAAGTCCAGACCACATACCACCAGGTGTAGATTGTGCCACTGTCTTAACATGAAAGATTGGCAGTTGGTGCGGAGTGGAGGGGGGGGTCTGTTTTAGTCAGTAATATGTTTTATGCAAGACATGTGCAGGACAGAAGAGAGGAGAAGTACTGGGAGAGAGATTGTGCCACTGTCTTAACCGTAACAGAGTGGGTGGTGGACTGTTTTTTTAATCAAATTATGCAAGACATGCAGGACAGAAAAAAGACGTATTGGTACAGACTGTGCCACTTAACCATTGACAGAGTGCGTGGGTGGGGTACTGTTTTTTTAAGTCAGTAAAATTATGCAAGACTGTCCAGATGTGCAGGAGAGGAGAGAGGAGAAGTATTTTGGGCAGAAGAGATGACAGGGAGACATAGGTGACTGTCAGTACTGACGCTTTATTTAGCAGGCCCAATGAAATATTTTAGTACTTTAACCTAATGGCCTTGACTTGTTTTGTAGCCAGGTTGGCACAAATCTGCTTGACGGACCGGGGCAGCAAGAGAGAATTTCCATGTTAGCACAGGCAGAAATGACTGCAAAACTAAATATAATTGTTTTCTCATTGTACTGTGAACCTACAACACACAAGTACAGGTGAAAATTCTATTTGGCATTTTGTGATTGTGATCATATTGCTATGGTTTATCCACGAACAAGTTACGACACCTTGTAAATGCCACTTTGCAACCCTACTGAGAAAAAACACTATGACCAAAAACTATTGTCATATCTGCATTCCTGACTCAGGAATTGCCTGAACAGCATAAAAAAAATACAAGGAGAAAATAAACACACACTGGAAATGCCCTTATCCGGACTTGTTCCATTCATTTCAATGGGGACCCCCAAAAACTTCACAGGGACTTCCCAAATTTTAGCTCAGGACTCACACTTTTCCCCACAGAAAGTCCGGGACTCCCAAACAGAAAATCCTACCGAGAGCCCTGCAACATAATGCTTACTTTCAGTCTTCTTTTCTCCAGGCCAAATAATTTGAGTCATGTCCAATCTCTCCCCGTAGCTCCTGCCTCCTAAGCCT